>CM077914.1:42829674-45329674 GCA_039766575.1 Serrognathus titanus | reverse complement strand
TTTTTATTTGTGGGATTTCTGTACTAATTGTGGTATTCAGGTGTATATCATTACCTACCTCAAAATGCCAAACCGGCAACCTTATTTGTAACCGCTTACCTCATTACACCATGTTATTAAATCGCAAAGTTCATTTAATCTTATCCATTATTTATTGTATTAAGATTCTATGCTTGGAGTAGTCAGTTTATTTTTCTAATTCCGTTTGTACTGTCAATTCGTTACGTCTTTATATTATACACCTACCGACTGCTCTCCTGCCTTTTTTAATGTAAAATATTAAGGACGCGCCACGAGAGGAATTTGCATACGAAATTAATTTCAACGAGAATACGCAAAGAATGCTTATAATAATGAGACAGGTTCGGATCCTTACTCATGCTAATTGAATAATTACAATGGTCCATCCGTGAGTAGGTTTTTACAAACCCACGTCGACTTTAAGGAATTTATCAACCTTCAATCTTCGTCTCGTACAAAAACACAATAGCTTTAGGTTAATCTTTGATTTAAAAAAAAAACAAATAAAATTTTAAAACACAATATAAAAACTAAATACTTGAATTTTAAGTAAAGATAAAAATAAATATACATATTTCTTCTTTACTTTGTTAAATAATTTGCATAAAATAGTTCTTTAATTTTATTTAATGCAGAACTAACTGTTGGTGAGTAATTATTTTTAAGAAAATTAAAATTTTTGATTCTTTGCGGTATGGGTAAATTACTTGGCATCCATTTAATGACTACCGTGAGGGTGAATTACGCTAAGTTAAACAGTAACAAATGATTATGTAATGGACAAAAGCAATTACAAATAATTAATAATAAGTTTGAAAATTCTGACGTTTGTTGATACAACCAAATAGGTACCTAATCCTATAATTCCTTCGGACCAATGATCAAGTTATCCCACATCCAGCACCCAGATGAATAAAGCGTAACAATCCTAAACAAAGAAATTAACTTCGCAATAGCTTCCATTACCTACAATTGATTTGGTTACAATAGTAGAGGAAACAGCACATTGAATAATAAAATAGGACCAATACAACGAAAAATGGAACCAGCTTTTATGAAATACTGCAAAAGAAGAGTTTAAGTGAGAGATTTAGAAGTGCTTAAATCGAATAACACCATTGACAACCCTTCGATCGGTCAAAGGAAAGGCTGGACAAAACGCCTGAAAAGAAAATACAAAAGGTCCTAAATGCAAGAGATTCAAAGCTCTAGAAAAAACTCCATCTTCATTTATGACTTTACAGATTAGAACTATTAGCGTGGAAATAGCAACTAATAGAATTTAAGGACTTAAATATGAGTGCCACTTACTTCGAGGGCAATGAACATTCTACCAACAAACATTTGGAATTGCAATAGCTTCAACTCTATCACTTTTCTTGGACAAAAAGCTAATTAAAAACTATCTAATAAATTGAATTAATAAAAATTAGCTGTTACAAAAAAGTAATATCGAATCTGTTTCCATTCGTAAGACTTATCATATGAACAAGAAGAAGTCTATATATTTCCAAAATGAACGACAAAAATGGAAAGATTAGGCGACAATGTAAAGATCTTATTAGTTCTAAAAGAGTAATGGAAGTAGTTCCAAGAGTTTGCAGAAAATATCACAGGAACTCATATTATTGAAGGTCAGAAAAGGACATCTGTAAAAATTTATCCCAAGTTAAGCTTATCCGTTACATTGATAGATATGAAACTCGTTAAAAACCAAAAAGATACTTTTATTAATATTCCAAACACCTATTAAAGAGAGACCATAAGTCATTAGAGGTATGAAGTAAGTAGATATCGTCCAAATGCTGGGGTGTCTCCAACTGAGTGAGCTTATCGTGAATGTAGAATGGTGTAATTTCTGGTTGTGAAAAAATTAAGATCACAGAGGAATATGTTTGAAAACCAGCTGTTTGGACAACTAATATTATCTAAAGTAATGAATCATATAAGAATCGAAGATCAGTTGACAAGTGGACTTATAAGATAAAAATAGAATTAGGGAAGGTATGTGCGCCACACATTTCATAAGGATAATTGATAGGAGAAAATGATAAAAAAAATTATAATTAATTAGAAAAATGATGGAAAAGTCAAAGAAGTAGAGGAAGCAGATTTAAAAGTTTAAAAAGATTTAAAAACTCGAAACTATCCTTGTATTACGTTTTAAAAATACTCAACGTATGCTCTTCATTTCTTTACATAATAAGATAAATGCGGCATTCTTTTACCATTCTATAAGTTTAAAGCTGTTTCCTAATTACAATTCTACAATGACTTTATGAAATCTATTTCATATTCGCAGGACTTGAAGCACATTAGGAAATCGAAAATTCTATTCTTCTTCTCTATTACACAGACTTATCTTATTTCACTATTAAAAAGCTGAATAAACATTGATTAATTGATTCCATTAGTCTATGTACAATTGAGTTTTGGTGTATTTAGTACGTAAACAATATCGTGCGAAAAATGTATACTTTTTTCATTAACATTCAGGAAACCGATACCTTAAGATTTTTCGTAAGTCAAAAAAAATAGGTATCTAGAACGTAATAAACGCAGTTATTGGGAAACAGTGGGACATAACTTATACGTACAATGGATTACATAGGCCAAGATGAAGAGATAGAATTGAAGACGAGTGCTTTATGTGAACTGACCTGTACCAGCATTTCGATCTTCACCGGTCAAGGCTCTGCCGTATACCGGTGCGTGCAAAATTTTGTAACCGTAATTGCATTTTAATTTCGACGAAGAAACGAACGTGATTTTTATTAGACACGACGTTTCCGCTGTCGAAAACATAAAAGGAACTTTACCGAAACGAGATTACACGCGCATCAGATTATACGCGTGTTCTTAGAAATATATCATCGTGAATGGGCCGTAATTTTTAGAGCTTGTCTTGAGGAAGAATCGCAAGCCGTGCTTTTATCTCCTAATTTATTGGCCTAACATTTATATATTTGTTTTTATTTACAGCACAACACCTTGAACTACGTCGGTCTGTTTTACAAACCACTTCTTTGCAGAATAATTAAAAACACAAATTTTAAATTCAGGATAGCGTGTCGATGATTTCACACAATATTTAATAATTTCCTTTGCAAATTTTAGGTAAAATGATTAAGTCTTAACGGCAGCGTCTTCCTGTCTTCAACATTATGCACTAAACTCATTTAATTTAACCTTCTTAATAAATCAGTTTTTTTTTTAATTAATTACATAACGAATACAACATAGCGGACCAATAAATTATAGACGTTCCTTTATAGTTGATGATCGAAGGAAAATAATCACGGCGGATTAGCATACGAATTGGCGCATTAACTAATTACGTAATTTACTGCCGTTGAGGATGAGTGTGGCCCACGGAAAACAATCACCTGAAAAAATGGGAGGCTCTGAAATGGAGCCAATGTTGGATATGTCAAGGTGAAAATTGTGAAAAAATACTTAGAGGTGTGTCGCTAACGGTTCACCTTAAAGTAAACCAAAGAGGAAAATCATCTTAAAGATACAGAAATGTACGTCGCTTAAATTATATTCAAATTATTCTTAAATTACACATAAATTAACTAAAAATAACTTATTGCAGTGTTCAAATTTTAATATAATATTGTAGTGTTTTTAGGGTTCATTTTGATTTGTTTTTAAATAAAATACTCGATGAAACTAATAACTAATTTATTAACAAAACTTACTAATTTATTTAGAACAGACTATGAATAATTTATTTTTACAAGCCGAGCGATTAAACAGTAACTAAACTCTATGCCGAACTGCTCCGTGCACGTCTATTGAAACTGGAAGGTTTTCCGGAAGTTTCCTTCGTCCTTATTCTGTCTGCGGAATCATCGCGAATCGGTCAGACACCAAGGTGCGCGTCAGGTCGGCCGCCGGCCACTCTTAGTTCGTCACATTGCCCCCTTCTTAAAAACGTTTCGTCTCGGAACGTTCCTCGTGATAGCCTTGAAAGAGGGTGTCGAAAACGACATGCTGGACCCTTTCTGCAACTTCCGTTGGAAGAAGTAGCAGTCCACAGTTTTCTCATTTCCAACAGCTGTCTATGGGTGGTGACTGCAGACCAGAACTTCAATTCCCGTTCCGTTGAAGATAACTTCTATCGGATTACCCTCCAGTCCAGCCCATCAAGTCCGCAGCCCAACTTGGGGATGCCTAATTTAGTCTCTTTGCCTTCTATCAGCTGTCTCTTCAGGCTACAAAGAGCTCTTCACATACTGTGATAGTCAGGTTTACCTCTTGATGTCTTCTTAGTGTCTAAGTAGTGCACGCGTCGTCTCTGACCTGCTCTCGTGTCGATGATCTGCAGGCTCTTGCCCACCATGGGATGCTGTTTTTGGAGTACCTCGACTTGACAAAATTTCTTCCGGAAGACCTGGGCTATCCCCTTGGACATTCTTAGGTCTTCTGCCACACAGTGGGCCAGACTGTACTCTAGTGGCACTTGAAAAAGATCTTGCTGTCTCTCCGTGGTTACTCCAAATCGTGCCTTACTTCCTGTGGCGTGATGGAACATAAAGATTTCGAAGTTTACTTCGGAACCTTGCATCCTTTGTACTATCTCTTCATTTTCTTCTCCGTTGTAAGGAGCCATCCGGTTGAAGTGAATCACTTTAGGCTTGCCATTCAGAATCTTTTTGATGCGGTATAAGACATGGTTGATCCGTTTTATCACTTTGTAAAGACCTTCCCAAGATGTCTGCAATTTTGGGGACAGACCTCGACGTCTTTGAGGATTATAAAGCCAGATCAGTGCTCCGGTATCCCCCATTCTGAGCGTTGACGTCATAATACTCCTTCATTCGGTCGCTGGCAATCTGTATATTGTGACGCACTTGGTTGTGAATGTTGTCCATTTTCCTACGCAGACCGCTCACATAGTCTTCGTTGGCAGGGACTGCGCCAGGCTTCACGCTGAATTTCAAGTCACAGGGCAGTCTTGGCTCTCGCCCAAATATCACTTTCGCTGGAGTCTCTCCTGTGGTCTCATGAACGGACGAACGGTATGCCAGTAGAAACATGGGAATATACGTGTCCCCAGTCTCTCTGGTGATCGGAGACGACCTTGGACAAATGTCGGTTGAAGGTCCTGTTGAACCTTTCCACCATTCCGTCCGACTGTGGATGAAGCGCAGTGGTCCTAGTTTTCCGTAACCGAACAGAGTACACACATTCTTGAATAAGGTCGATTCAAACTTCCTTCCTTGATCCGAATGCAATTCCATGAGTGCGCCATACCGACTGATCCATTCCTTGACAAGGATTTCAGCAAAAGTGACCGCCTCTTGCTTAGGTAGGACGTATGCTTCAACCCACTTGCTAAAATTGTCCATTACCACGACGATGTATTTATTTCCACTATTTGTTTCTGGAAATAGACCTGCAACATCAATGGCAACTCTCTCAAAAGGACTTCGCACGTTATACTGTTTCGTGGGAGCCTTGCCTCGCCTGAAGACTCTCTCCGGGTTTCTGACAACGATTCCTCAGCTGCGCATGGTGCACCTCTGTCAGATACGCCTGACCATAACGCATTTCCAGCCTGTTCACCAGCTTGTTGAAATCTTCTTGTTCATCTGGCGGCATCGTTTGTAGTACATCGATAGCCTCTCCCCTCAAGGCCACAATTAACGAAGTGACTTTTTCACTGGCCGTTCATCCATTCGCCTTTGCTGCTGCATTAAACTGTTTGAAGTAATTAGGCCAAGAAGACATGCCATCGAACGTCGGTGGTTTTATTTTCAATTTTGAAGTTTCCACTGGTCCTTCCACAGTTCGGACCTCATTATTCTCTAGTACTTCTGCTGGTAACTAATCCCCGAATATTCGCATACCTGCTATAATTTGTTCTAGATTCTTAATTTTGTTATCCTGCTGGAATATTATTTCTTCCACATATTCTTGCCGCCGGCCAGGGTGCATGACTCACTCTTAGTTCGTCACAATATAAAATATTCATAACTTAATTTCAAAGTGTTTCCTCTTTCTTTATTCATGTGCTTAGGCGTTCAAGAAATTAATTGGTGACACACTTGAAAACATTACACTACAATATTGACCAGCTACTAGAGTCGTAAAATATCAAAAATAGTACTAGAATATTGATCCCTCACAGTAGTTGCATGACTTAAGTCCGCTGACAGCGGGCTTGATGCTTGGCGGGACAACAATTGGGTATGGACTCGAATCCCCTCCTAGTGCGTGTAGGTCCTATGTAAGAGATAGAATTCTCATTGCCCGGATCGTACTCGAATTCAAACCGGCTCCATCGAACTGGATTTTCAGCGTTTCTCCAATTTGTAAGGCAGATGCCAAAGGAATCACTCGTAGCAGCTAACGGCACTACAAGAATAATTAGCCAGCATGCCTTCGCGACAAGCTTGCAAAGCTTGAAGAAAAATAGTATAAGGTAAAGAAATATTAATGAGTAACTAATTAAGTTTGTCTTGAAGAGTCTCTAGTAAGGCTAGACGACGACATATTCGTCTTTTGGAGTTAACCCCAAAGATCCTCGATTTGATTGAGGTCCGGACTGCATATTGGCCAATCGAGTTCACCGATCTCGTGTAAGTATAGGAGTTACGACCCCGGCCACGTATGGTCTAGCATTGTCGTGCATTAGAACGAAGCAATTTCCAATAAAATGAAAATATCTTCCACGTACCAATGGTTCCAAAATAAGGTGTGGGGAAATACCTATCCACATCATAACAGAACCACCATTAAAGAATGTGCCTCAGACATGTTTTAGTTCGCGTACCGCAACTTTGGTCTTTTCCACATTCTCTCGCGACAAATCAGGTGACCACAGACAAAAGCGCGACTCATTGGTGTTGACGAAAAGTCCAACTT
This sequence comes from Serrognathus titanus, assembly GCA_039766575.1. Classification (NCBI taxonomy): domain Eukaryota; kingdom Metazoa; phylum Arthropoda; class Insecta; order Coleoptera; family Lucanidae; genus Serrognathus; species Serrognathus titanus. The sequence goes on along the minus strand of CM077914.1, from coordinate 45,322,777 downwards.
GAATGCCAATGGCAAACTGTAACCGTACTCTTCGATACCTTGATAACAATTCTGGCCCTGTGGCAGTTCTCCGTCTACCTTCTATAAGTCTTTACCCACCATCCTCTCGCTTATTTCAACCCCCGTTCAGTTTTCAGGCGATGTTGAAGTTGAACAGCTGTAGATCAGCTGCGATTAACATTTTTTGCTTTGCTTCTTCCCAAACTTTCCTGCCTAGCCTAACTAAAAGACACCGGATCAGTGGTACGAAATATACCCATAAAATAAAAAGGTTTGCTTGAAGAAGACGTCTTCAAATACGGATAAAGGAATTTAACCAACTTCTCTTCCTTTATAAAAATGAAATATGTGATTAAGATTCAATTTTATAAGATATTTCCAGGATGGTCTTTTTTTGCGCAATCATTGCCAGAAATTGAATAGGATTTCGGAATAATTTAATGCTTCTGAAGCCCAAAATGTCATCAGTTTTGCTCAATTTTTGAGACATGCTTCAATAGAAATATTATTTCTGTACAATACAAGTACACTTACCACACCTCAAAAGTTCTTTTACGTTTAAAAAAATTGTGTGCCATAAAGAATTTACTCAAAATGACACGAGTTCACTTATGAGGTATTACTACTAGCACGCTACGTTAATACTACTGATTTACTAAAAAAAAAAAAGACTTATGATAATGCATCCTGAAGGCGGCAATTTCTAAGTATGTGCATGTGTAATACTATAATTACGGTTTTATGAGATACATTTTACATAATAATATACATCGTGAATAATCGATAGATTTGCTTTTTTCATGAATACTAAAATAAAACCAAAAAAAGCGTTTTGCATAGAGCAACACGCCTCAACAGCTGTCAGTCAGCACGCAAATAACACGTCTAATAATTTGTCATGGCACGTACAAACTAAAACAAACGCTTTGTTTTCCGTGAAGAACCGTCGTCCACTTTAGCTGTTAAATAATAGGCTCTGTGCTGACCTTTCACGTCGACAGTGAACCTTGAGAACTACTATGTGATGGATCTAGATGTTCGTTCCGATGCGCTGGAATTTTAATGCTGTGTTTCACTTTCGTTCTTGTTGTTATGAAGAAAACTGGTAATTTCTATAAATAGTCGTAAATAAGTATGTTTCCGTGCAATTAATTGCTTTTAAGCTGCAGCTGTAAATAATTGTAATCAAAGCTACTATTCTATGCAGTTATCGAATTAGCTGGTACGTTGCGAAAACTGCACGAAGATCAATCTGCAATCTCGCAATTAATCTTTAAATAAATTCCCAATTGAAGTCGTTTTAAGCACATGTGATGGAATCACAATACCTAATTCCAATAATTCAAATAGAAATTGATTAATATATCAAGATCTTTTTTTCAAGAAGGATGTCGTCAAATAAGGAAGATGTTGACTGTTGAAAAAATTAAGTAATTAAAAATTTGGTGGAGGCGCCTGATTTTAGTATTAATTCCGACTTACTTTTGTAATCTTGAGAAATAAAGTATGAAATATGAATGCTTTTGTTGTTTAAACTTGGGTTTAATTATATTTTTTACATCTGCTGCATTAATATCCTCATAAGACAAAATAAAATTAAAAAGGAACTATAATTTCTGGTGAAATTGTTTTACAAATATGAACAATTAAAATATTGTTGTTAATTATTTTAGCATTCGATTTTTTACTTGTACTTGTGGTTTAAACGAAAAAAATTGTTTTCCACTCACAAAATTATTAAAGTGACCTCTGGCTCCATACTTTTCCTTTTTTCGTCTGAACTTTTTTGCAATAAATTAGCCTCGAGGAAGTGCAGATGTGTAGGCAAATGATGTAAAAAATGCCCTCCGCCTTCCAAGAATGCTCTCCTCAACGGAAAAAATTACCAGTTTTGTTTTTAAGTTATTAAAATTGAAGTCTGACGAAACTTTCTGCATTTTGATACTCGTTCTTTGATAATGACTCTGATATACTAATTACATTTTATGAATTGATTTTGTCATTTCGTGGTAATCAAAAAATTTACTTTGCCAAGGCAAATTTCTTTGTGAATTAATTTATAACGCTCTTCACATTGATTCACCTACATAATTATAAAATGTTTTCATCCACACCCCGAATATTATACACTCACTTGCCATTTTGCAACTACGCCTAGCGTTACATTTCGCAAAAATATCAGAAATAAATATTTAATTAAACACGGCGCAGCAGCTAATTTGAATATTATGGGATGCTTACAGCGGAAGAACTCGCTCGTATCGTCAAGGATTTTTAGAGTTTTCTCACGTGAATCTTTGTGAATTCGCTATGAGTTATAATTAAATTGCGATTTTATAATATTGTATGCAATTTATTTAAATACAGACAGAACTTGAATAACGCAACGAAATATGTACAGTCGCAATTATGTAAATCGAGACCCCAGAAATGGTAATCGTGCCCTTATTGGCGCTGACAGCAAGAGTCATAAAATACTCGATTTACATGATCGCGATTGCACCTGCTCAATTATTTTAAAATTTACAAAAATCATTGTTATGGTACATATTGATTCATGCCTTTTTAACTTTGCAAACAATTATTTATGTGTATCTTACATCCCTACAGACATACAGGGTGATTCATGAATAAACACAGAGAACGAGTTTATTTATATAAACTCATTGACTAATTACTACTTTTCTATCTCTATTACATCTCCCCTTTTCTATCTCCATTATATCTCCCCCTTTCTATTTCTATTACATCTCCCCTTTTCTATCTCTATTACATCCCCCCTTTTATATCTCTATTACATCCCCAAGCTTTACAGATTACAAATGCAAATACAAAGTTATAAATTTAATCTATCTGGAGACTTTCCAAGTCTTCCAGGATGAGTATGGTTTTAGAATTTGATTAAACATCTGATCGCTGTTCTCCTTGGGATGAGATGAAACTGATTTCTTTTGTTTTCTAACTCTCCTGATTTTATTATATAGAACGAGACGCCTTGTCTTTTTGCTTTGCAATTCCCGGTTTTCTGTACTTTATTACCGAATTTGAACTCTTTCAGATCGGATCCCATGACGTTCATCGTATTCATACTTTTCATCTTTTCGTTCAAGCAACGAAGTTATCTTTTCATCAGGTAATTTCAAGTAAGATTCGACAAAACCTCTAAGATTCAATAAAATCACAATCCTTCGAAAATGTATTAAATTCTGATTTCAACATAGGACCAAATTCTGTACCATTGTCACTAAAAATGATCGCAGATCTTCCATGACGTAAGGTATTTGACTTCAAATGTTCATCACCTTCACTTCTCGCTAGATAGCATTTTTCATTTAAGTGAAATAAGTTAATTGTGACAGTAACAAGGAGAGAGATACCTCTTTTAATTCAAGAAAATTAGTGAAATGCGACTTTCTGCCATGCGACTTGGTAATTCTGAAGACAGAAGTGGTTCATGATAATTTTGATCTTCTTGAATGTACTCACGCTCCTTCCATAATGTTTCGATATCTAGAGTTAATCCTGACCACAATGCTGCTTCAGGTGTTCGTACTCGACATTTTGTGACGTTCATGCAGTGTCTCGAAGATGTATCTGCGAAACGGAGCTGATATTAAAAGATTCTTAATGACTATCGTCAATTTCAGAGGATATTGCCAATACTTCTTCAATATACATAGAAATTTCAAGCATCCATTTCGACTGTATTATATAATTTGTCGGCAAATTGGATCATTCTGCTATTCAGTGATAATCTGACTAAGGCGTTCGTTAATTGCTAGTAAATTCTGGAAAGTTTCCTGCACATATGACACAAGTCTTATTCTTTGAACTTTTGCTGTTAACTCTTCTAAGGAGAAAGGGTTTATGATTGGTTTCAAATTTTACTTTAGTTTCAGACGGAAAGAACCCCCTAATCAATGACTTCTGCAAGAATCTTTATACGTATTAACTGTAACTCTTCCAGTTAGAACTGGAACTTGAATGGTTTATCTATTTCACAAATAGGATTCATTGGGTCTTCAACTTACTTAATGTCATACAAACCTTTTCATCTCAACCAAAACCCTTTTCAACGGCTGAAGAGATAGCGTCTTTCTTTAGTTGAAGTTCACCAGCAGAAGCCGGTACTTCCCGTTCAGCTTCCTTGAAGTTGTAATTTTTGTCACTTCCTCTCTCATTTTCCTGTTATTGTATTATATACTCGTTTTCAAAATCTTCAAAGACACGTCTGGCATTCAAGTTTCGATTTGCCTTCAATCACTCTGAACAGGTTCTCCCAAAATTAGTTTTCTTTCCAATGTGACAACTTCTCTTCGGTGAGTTTATCCCTGAGATCCTCAAGTTTGTCTTTGAGATCCTCCTTCTCTTTAACAAATTTGTTTTTGAGAATCTCTTTCTGTAACAACTTTGTCTCTCTCTTCATCAAATTTGTGTTTGAAATTCTCCTTCTTTTTCACAAGTTTTCTATGAGACGCACCTTTTCTTTAACTTATCTTTGATGTCCTCCTTCTCTTTAACAAGTTTGTCTTTGAAATCTTCCTTCTTTTTCTTTCTTTGTTCCTGTGACAAATTAGGAATATCACTGGACTAGCAATGGTTTGAAACATTGAAAGCGGTGCTATTTTTCGAACTTGCTGCCACCAAATATAATTTACTTATGATAACGAGTGAAAAAAGTTAGTGTTATTTGGACAAACTCATTGACATAATCTAATCATTGTTTTCTATCGAAAACCTACTCCTTACATTTCAATTATCTTTCTCTCTTTTATTAGTAACACTTTCATCTCCTCTCAGATATAGACTTCACTTTTCCTATTCGTCTCCTTATTTCACCGACAAACAAAAGAATTTAATTTGGAATCGTATAATTAACAATTTTTATAAAAATATTTTGTTTACTACAATTTTCTTTTAAAAGAAAAGATTCGTTAAAAAATATACGAAATTCTGCTGTTCCAAGAAGGATATGTTTTTAAAATAATATATCAACAAATATTAAAAAAATTGCTGCATTTATTGATTATATACACATATAAAAAAAAAACTTATTAAGTTCACTAACCTATTTCAGGCAAATAAGATCCGTACCATCTAGTTACAAACATATACTTAGAAATTATTAATATGGTGTGCCTTTAGCGTCTATTTCCTGAAAAACCGGCCCTGGTATTGTTCGGGGTTTGCGGCATTGAACTGTAGAGATCTTTGAATAGCTTCCGGAATGGGGGGCGGCGTCGGTAAATGTGCTCCTTCCGGTCTAAACCCATTTTCATCAGCGATGTACCTTATAGAGTATTGCACACCATCAGGTCCTGTGTAAGTAAAAGAGCCCTGCATGACTTGCGCTTCCGCCTGAGGATTTCCTGCATTTTTCAAGTAGCCCTGTTCTTGGGCTGCTATGCCATTACCAGTTTCATAACTAGGAAAAATAATGAAGTGCACTTCTAGACCCTCTTCTGCAAAAACTTACCTGTAAGTGTAAGATCCGTCGGGGTTTGGGTCATACTGTAACTTGAGAATTGGCACGTTTACGAGATTTGATGTATAGGGATACCTCTGGGCTATTGCTGCGTTAAAGACGCACAAGCACATTACACCTAAAATCTAAATAAAACACTTTTATTATCTGAATTTTAAATAATTCAAAACACTATAAGCACTAGCGGATTTATGTTTGTATGCACAACGTACCAATTTCATTTTGCGGATATTAGGTTTGATGTGCACTAATGGTACTGAGATTAAGCCTCTTTATATAGCTGAGATGAAGTTCCCTCCCGTACCTACTCATTTTATGAAAATAAGAGTGGACAATTGGATGCCTCCTTCAGCATCTTCGTACTACACCCATTTCACGTAACGTGAACTTTCATGGATCGCGATTTTGTTTGCAGCTTATCCAAATGTTTTAACATTTGTGTGCAGATTTTTATTACTGAGGCCAACAAAAAAAATGGCTATTTAATATTCACAGGCATTCACTTCAATCAAGAGGTGTTAGAATTGAAGTATCCGTATAAACTTGAAAAGCTAAACTAATTAAAATTTTAAGGAGTGTATGAGAAATATGCGACTTTTGGTAACATCTAGTTTCCGTGATTCGCTCAAATTATAAAATTACGTGAAAGAAAAACGTTTCAATTAATTTTATACGTAATAGTTTCATTGGTTTTCTATTCCGGATTATAATATCACGAACAAAAACTGCTCCAAACTTAATATTCAATTATTGTTCTCAGAAATTTAACAATGTGAGCTTAATTTTTGAAATTAGTTACATATTAATAATGAACTTACCCGTATTATGTTCTACATATTCTCATTTTTTTCATTTAATAGATATGAATGTAAATATCTGTAGCCCCTTCAGATTATTTTTTATTTACTTCTCCGGACTTTTAATTCTCTTATTAAAAAAAGCAAGTAGAAAAGTAAACTTAAAAGAACTTCAATAAACTTTAGTATATTCTTCTTAAAAGCCGTTAAATCTCATTTGGAAACAATTTGTTAAAGCTACATTATCTAAAAACTAATATTAGGAAAGAGTTTATACATGTAACATTTTCTATACTGCCAGTTACACAATTTTAATTAATTTCATAATTTTCATCTGGCAAGAAAACTTGATTTTATTTTTATTTTTTCTAAAAACTAATGTTCATTTTTGTTAAATATTACATACTTTCTGGACTTATTATATTTACTAAATTATTCTGAAGAAAGAATTTTAAGTATTCAGTAATTAATTACGTAAAACAATAACTACGTGCGTCCCATTTTATTTAATAATAGACCCGGCAAACCCATTTCGCAGATGATCTCTACTCATCATGATACAACTACAATAAGCCATTATTTCACTTTGTTTTTCTAACTTTCTATTTTCCTTAGGCAATCCGTAAGCCAAAAAATTTTGTAAATGAGATTTTCATATATCCGCAGTAACCTGACAGATACGTGCATTTTTGTTGTGTTTTTGGCAAGTGTCCTTCAAATTTTTATCGCTTACTTATCAGATTACACGAAAAAATGTGCGAAACTAGTTTTGGTTTCATGAAATTCAACGGCATTTAATTTCAAATTCCCTGCTATTTTCAAACATAATCACAAATCCTGTAACTGTCGTCGCATCCAGTTGTTATCTGAATTAACAATCGACACATAATCATTATTATTATTTAAATAGGCACATCTTGTCTTAAATACCACTCTCAGCAGGTAATCTTAACGGACGTTACAATAGTAAATAAAAACTTGCGATTGCGGTAATGGGCGGCGAATTTTAAAGAGAATCAAAAATGATTCAATATCGCACGCTCGTTGTGTAACTGTAATTTATAGCACATCTATCTTCTTCTTATCCGAAGATTATCTCCTGCCAGCTTACATGGTCACAGAATTCGAAAGATCGTGCAATTTTTTTAAGACTGCTTTAATGACCATTCCCGATGTAATATCGCAATTTTCATGTTCAGATTCCTGATGATCGTGGCCCGTAATTATGCAGGTGATATTATAAATTCAAGTTTTTACTGAAATACCTGTGATTATTTGTTCACGTGAGCATTTAGGAACTAGATGAGAGAGAACTTTCAAAATGTTTCTGTACGATTCCTTTTAGAAACGACAAAATTATTCTTCTATCCATATTTAATGTACAACAACCTTGCCCGAAACGAGGTAATATTTAATTTTTATTACTTTCGTGTTTAAACTGTAAAGCATTCCAAATTTTCATCGCATTTATTCAACATACTAAATTACAATGATTTTTAACAAATATTAAATGTACTACAGATTCCTGGGCTCAAAATAAGACGATTGTACCCAACACATCACTTTCGTAAAGTCAGTAGTCTGGTTCAAAATTCTTGAAGAAAAAGTAATTTTTCTAGTAACAAACGAACGCTTGAACCAATTTGGATGATATTAGGTATAAGGATCCACAGGAAGAAAAAATCACCTTTACAAATGGTTTTAGTAATTTGAAATGAACAGCTAGTGTGAAACACAGGGTTACCAGATTTCGCAAATAAGAAGTGATAAAAATTTATATGTTACAATTGAACTGTCACCAAATATACTAATTACCATACCGCAAATACTTACTTTTCTTTGGTTAGCAAAAGCAAGACCACCTAGATTTTGACACAAAAGCTGTTGTGTTACCTAAATGGAACATCCCCTATGTACACATTTTTTTGATCTTACAAATCCTTAAATCCCTGTAATTTGTACTTTCTCTTCAACTTCTTTGACCATATACAGGGTGATCTATTAGCTCACAGACAAGCTTTGCCATATGAAAGCTCATGTAATTTTAAGAAAAAAAAGTAATTTGGACATATATCCGATTTCATTTATTTAAGGAAATAGAAGACTTCAAAGTCCATAACTCCAGTTATTTTAATGTTTCAAAATCACTTAAGTATTTATATATTTCCTAAGCTCGTAGAGCTTGTCGGAAGGAGGGGAGGGTTGCGACTGCGATCGACTTTGATTGTTTTCTCTTTTGGCATTCGCCTTACAAACTGCGGAAACGCAGAAAACCCAATTCGAAGGAGCTGGACATGAATCCGAATACGGTTCGCGCCAAGTTCTATCTCTCACGTAGAACCCACACACCCACAGGGAAGGTTTCGAACCTACGCCTAAATAATTGCCCGCCAAGCGTCAAACCCGTTGCCACTCGGCTACCAGCTACCTATAAATAATTATAATAAATTATAATAAGTGCTCAAAATGTTGTCCTCCCGCTTCAATATATGCTTCACAATGACAAACTAGTTTTTCACTCGAACGAAAAGGTTTGGTCGATTTCTAATTTGAGTAGCAGCATTTTGTATTTTTTGTAATAACTGTGGTCGTGTGTTAATTTCCTCTTGATAAACAATTTGCTTCATATGTCCCCAAAAAAAAGAAATTCAAAGGATTTAAGTCGGGGGATCGCGGTGGGCATGCAATTGGATCATTGTTAGCAAACTACCTACTTCTGAAATGCTGGTTTAACCACTCAACGACTACCCGTCCGCGATGAGGTGGAACACCATCTGCTGGTACCACATATTTCCAATAACATTAAGAGGTATATCTTCAAGAAAGTCAACGATATTGTTTAAAAAAATTCTGTAACTATCTGCATTCATTGTCGTTGAAAATTCCACCCCAGACATTGATATTGAATCTTGTTGAAAATTACGTTGTCTAATTGCATGTGGATTTTGTATTGCCCAAATATGATCATTATGGTAATTGTTAATACCATCTCGTGTAAAGCACGCTTCATCGGACCACAGAACATGTGAAATGAAGTTATTATTTAGAGCATGTTGCTGCAGTAACCAAATTACAAAATTCTAACCGTCGCTGAGCATCTCCAATCTGTAGACCTTGAACAGTTTGTCGATGGTAAGGATAAAGGACTTCGCGGCTCAAAGTACACCAAGCAAAATTTTGACTTACATGTAGATTTTGTGCTATTCTCCTAGTACTAATTGAGGGATTGTCAATGACAGCATTAATTACAGCTTCCTCCTGCTCTACATTAACTACATGTGGTCGAATAGTTTTTGCTGGGGCAGGACAACCTGTTTCTCGTAATCTTCTGAAAGATTCAGCGAAAACTGAGTGATGCGGTAGATCACAAAGTGGAAATCTCTCTTGATATTCTCGTACCGACTGGCGTGCATTTCCATTGCAATAACCATACACGAATATGATATCGGCATACTCTTCACTGCTATAAGTGTACATTTTAAATTGTAATTGAAAACACAATCTGACAAGTGTATTTGTGCTTGTTTCTAAGCAAATTTTGTTTTGTTATTGATAAATTATAAAAATGAATGGAACTTATTATTATTAAATTCGTTATTATTTTGAAACATGAAAAATAATTCGAATCAAGACTTTGAAGTCTTCTATTTCCTTAAATAAATGAAATTGGACGTATGTTCAAATGACTTTCTTTTCTTAAAATTACATGAGCTTTCATATGGCGAAGCTTGTCGATGAACTAATAGATCACCCTGTATACCTTGACGAATTCGGTACAATCTAATGTGAATTTAAAACCAACTCTCTTATTGAAGAGCTTTTACACATGTATTTTACAATAATTACTTATTTTGTAAAGATGTACGTACACTGCGGTAGCAATGACAAATTTTGAACTCTTTATTTTTTATTAGTAATGAATGTAGAAAATATACTGCGGAATAAATGTTCTTTCCAAATCTATTAATTTAACTAAACCCGAAAAGTTTGAATTTAATCGCAAAAGTTGCTTTATTCCTATTATAAACCAACATTTGTGTGTAATAAAGATTTGTTCATGCCAAATAAAGGTTGGGTTCGTTTTGTTGCAAGTTGCAAATAATTTCTAATGAGACTTTCTGCAATTGCATCCACACTTACGTGGCTTACTTACGTTACTATTTTATTTCGTTAAAATGTATTGATATAATTCTTAATTACAAACTGAACACCTATAGTTTCAGTAGTAAACTAAAACTTTGTTTATTATTTTTGCGTATTAGTTAATGGTGATACGCGTTGATAAGTGCAAGTGTTACTAATTTTCATTGTACAGTAAAAAATAAAAGCTTCTTTCAAATGGTTACTTGTTTCACACTGTAAAGCCTCAATATATTTTTATTTGCAAAATATAACTGTATCACAAAATAACCTTTGGGAAGCCCTAACCCAAATAGAAATGAAGAACTGCTGGCCATATTAAAAAACTATGTAATATCAGTTGGTCACATGCATATAAAGAACGGAAAACAGTTGTCCATTTCTATACAGTATACAGCTTATCGAAGATTTTATTCAAATTGCATATCTACAAGTCGTATTACAAGATTGAAAGCGAAACTGCACAGAAATGGGAATACCAACTAACCGAGAACACATTTTTTCACTAAACTTCTTGCACTTTGACTAACGTATGTAACAAACGTTTTGGGAAGGATTTCTCGTATAATTTTTTCCTATTACAAAGTAAAGCAATCAACTTACCATGGTTACGGAGAATCAGTCGAATTTCTTCTACAGTTTGACAATACTTTCGTGTTCACAAAGTTGTACAAAATATCTTACAAGCTAGAATTACGGAAACGTATTTACAACTTGCTTGGCTAAAACCCCAAACGTGATACCCTGGCCATTTATAAAAACCAAAATGTTTCTAAGATGGAGTCATTAGGAAATGTGAGGAAGGTTTGCTGTGCATGAATCTTCTCAAGACGGGCCGCCCTAGAGTTTTGAATCATCCAAGGCTTCAGAACTTGATTGAATATGCAAAAAATAGAAGAGTTTCAGCGAGAAGATTAGGCCGAAGATTTCACGTATCTCATACGACAATCAAGAGGGAAATTAACTGAAAACATTTGAAATTTAGAAAGCGACAAAAGTGTGCAAAATACATGGCTGCTCAATTAGAGACCATTCCAAGGTGCTGCAGACATTTAAGACGAGTACATATCAGAGACAATGCCACGATAATTTAATAATACATATCAGAGACAATGTCACGATAATTTTGGACGACGAGAAATATTTTACATTATCTAACTCCGAAGTAAAAGGAAACGAAGGCTTTTATACAGACAACATTGAGGACGTTCCTATTGATTGATAAAAGAGAAATTCGAGGACAAGATACTAGTGTGGTGCGCCATTTCGGAAGCTGGTATTTCAAGACCTTATGTTGGGCAAGTTAGGGGTAAAGCTGTAAATGCAGACATTTATATTAGAAGATGCCTACCTAAATTGGTAAATTTTATTCAAACATATCACATTCATAATAATACTATGTTCTGGCCAGAACTGGCATCGTGCTTTTGTACAAGAATAACCAAAGATTGGTTAAGACAACAAAATATTCCATGTGTACCTAGAGAAGATAAACCTCCGAATGTTCTCTAGGCCAGTCCTATAGAAGAGTGTTGAGCTTTACTCTGTAGAAAAGTTTACGATGGTGAGTGGGAAGCCCAAAATGAAGAAGAGCTACGACGAAAAATCTACCAAAAGATTGGAGAGTTTAACTCACTTACCGTCCAAAGGCTAATAAGAGACATTCGCATTAAATTGCGAATCATTGAAACCCATGGCCCTTTAACTACTACGTAATATGTTATAATTTTTGTTAAATCTTCACCGAATAGTTTTCTTAAGTAGAAATTTTAATAAGATAAATAATTACAGTTTGTATTATGAGATTTGAAAAAATTTCCCAAAACTTTTATTACATACGTTAAGTACAAAAACCGGGAACTACAAGCGAATTTACAAAAAATGAAGTATTTAATTGCGCACAGTGAAGTCCTCCTAGATGAAGAAGGTTCAAGACTTTGAATGCCTGGAAGCTGTTGTAAATCGGAATAGTTTGGGAGAAACAGAGATAAAACACAGGATTGGAGAGGGCAAGAGAGTGATTGATTGGTGAAATTAAAAAATATCCAGAAGAAGAAGAAGAAATGATGAAGAAATGTTACTAAGAATACAAGCGGTAGAAAAGACAATGACGAGAGTGAAAAAAATAATTATTGACAAAAATCAAATTCCTAGCTTGCATTGGTTAAGATACTTAAAGAGAAGGCCAAAAGATCATTGGTCAAGAGCAATATTTAAATGGAAACCACCAGGAACAAAAAACAGGTAGACCACGACTGTCCTGAAATGAAGGAAGAAATGAAATAAATGAAATGAAGGGAGTACTTACCTACCTGTATAGTGATAAGGTTTATTGTACTTGTCTATATTAATATAGAGTTTTAGAAAGTTTCTTGATACTTTTTTATTTTCGAAATAGAAATGAACAGAATATATCATATAATCAATAGGTCTTTGGATCTCACTTGCTGAAGAATTGACAATAGATATATAATTATTAACAATAATACGATAATAAGTTGTTTATTTAACAATTTGCTTATAAGAAAAAATAAATTTATGGGACCCGTCACACCCTTGCTAAACTGATTCGAACATGTATCTTTTTAAACAATTCTTTTATTCTCTTTTACGTAATAAATAATAGAAATAAATATTTACTAACCACCATAGGTGTCCGCAGAGGAGGGCAAGGGTGGCATTAGAGATGAATAAAATTTATCACTCCTAGAATAGTTGATGGCGATACCAGATCTCAAGCGATTTTGAATACATCATGTAAACTCTTACAAAATTAATTAAATTAAATTAAATAAATTAAGGAAAAAGTATAAAATATAAAAATTAAGATATTTGAGAAACTTGAGTTTTGACTGCCATAAGTTTTCCGCCATTGTTTTTTAGAAACGGAGAGCTTCTATCTCTAAACCTTGCATAATTTATTTTGACAAGTTTTAGCATAAGAAGGAGAAATTCAACGCATAGAAACTTTTTTCCGACAAATTTTCAAAATTGATACCTAAAACATCATAATTGTAAGTTCTATAGCAATGAATTTCTTTAACCTTTCTTCAATCAGGGAATACTAATTTTTTTGATCTTATTCAGTTCTTTTCTTGGTCGACCTGTATAAAATCTCCATCCACACGAAACTTCTTCGACTAAAATTTTATTTGAAATAAAGATGGAGCTAATTTTCAATTTCTCGTGGATAATTTTTTGACCTATTTCTCTATTTCATAAGAAATTTTATCCACTCCATTTCATAAAAAATACTATAGATCTTTTCTAAATCAATTCAATTTATCATAAGAAAATAGAATATATAAAAATCAACCCTCTTATATTGATGATAATCTGACGGAATTGGAAACAGAAAAGAAAAATATCAAATAAATTACATCTGGTTACTACAGACGAAAAAAAGATCTGGATAGCTCTTTCATTAAAGTTAGAAACCTGTGGCAAGAACTCACTAAAACATTTCCTTGTACAGGTCAAAGAAGTCAACTTTAAGAGATATTGAACTAAAGTTTAATAAAATATTATTTAGGATATTACCACAAAATTTACAATTGAATTGAATAAAAATTTGTTGATGTACTTGTCTCTAATTTTTGTCCCACTTCCTCTCTTGGAATTTTTTTTGCATATTTGTATGTGAGTCTAGTAAGCTATAGTCTACTGATATCAAGATTTTCTATTCCTACTGTGATTTGTCAATTTTATTTATCCTTACCACTCCAGATGGAAACATGCAGTGGCTCTTGTAGCGGGCAATAATCACAGAAAAGAAATCTAAGAAATTTTCAGAGCTGGCAATTTTTCATGAAACACCAACAGAAAATGGAATAAGTAGGCCCTTTTAGTGTATGTCGCTTAACATATACATAGCTTATATTTCTAATAGCATTTTCGATTGACTGCTACTCTCAGAGTATTCTCATCTTATTTCATCCTCTTGTAATAACGAGGGACGGATTTATTCTAGACCAGAGCAGTCAATCGAGAACGCTATAACTTTATTGACCTCGTCTTTGCTAACTAAAAAATTCATCCTTCTTTAATTAAACTGCTTAGATAATGAATATTAAAATTTTATTCAATTAATTACAGACGAGTCGTATAAACGAGAAATTTTCAACCACATTTTTCATATTTTTTGCGCTTACATTTTTATAAAATTAATTTAAAAATTAGACCCGCGATTCTTGAAATTTGCATTACATATTTGTTTAAAAAATCAATTAATTTCATCTGCACGAAGTGTATTTCGCTATAAATCACACCAGGAAAATAAATTCCAGCCTTGTTATTCAATGCAGTCCACACCCACTGCAGGTATTAAATATTTCCTAAGGTGCATCTGTGAAGCGATCGCATCTAAGATCACTTCTGCATTCAGAGACAAAATGGATCTTCACAAAACCGCATCAATTATGCCGGCCACACCCTTGAACTAACATTTAAAGGTCAAGCATAAATCTATTAAGGACTGACCCGGATAATCTGATCTTCAGTGGTATTATTTCATAAAATATTCAAAGAAATAAGGTGAAAGAATTTAACGCATTTTTCACAATAAATATTTATTACTAAAATGACTTCAATAACACATTATTTTAATAAACGGGAACTTCGTATGATGATAAAGGTCTGGTATCGGGAACTTTTAACACTGGTACTCCAAATTCGTAAGTTTTTTTCTCAAACTTTTGCTTCATATGCGATAAACGCGCTGACGGTGTCCTTATATTGGTGAAAGTAGAAGCAGCGTTTGGAGTCCCATGGTCAAGGAAAGGCTTCAAAATAACAACATGCGAATCTGATATCGTTCTAATATCAATATCTGAATGTTGGTTGTCATCTCCTGAAGAGTCGGACGTGGTCGAAGGTGGCTTAACAGTTGGAAGACCATACTCAGCAAACGGCTTGTTAATTGGTTTTAGTTTTCTTCTTATGTCTATGTTTGATGACAGACTCGGTGAAGGTGTACCGTAACTTGTGGAAGGCGGCGTAAAATTGAATTTCCCACCAGATTTAACAGAAGATGATTGATGAATTATCGTAACTTTTTCAGAATTTCCCGAGTATTTACTCTCGGAAGCCGTTAGAAATATTGGATTTGTATCTGAATTTGCGATTGGTAATTCGTATCCTGCAGAAACAGGGAGCGAATTGCTTTGAACCGCAACAGGTATATGAGGAGCACCAAAAATTTTGGATGGAGTTTTTAAATTATCTTCAAACAAATGGTAAGAAGAAGTCGGAATTGATGGTACACCCAAAAATGAATGAGTCTGCTGATCTTTACCTTCGCCAATGAAATACTCGTAGCCCCTTGGTACTCCAGATCGGGTAGGTAAGGTTCCCGAATTTTCACCAGACTGTGTTGAAGGCGTTTTGTAATAAATTGCAAACTCTTCAGGTTTCAAAAAGCCTTCGAAACTTTTTATTGTAGCACCAGATTGAAAACCAGAAGCTTTTTCTTCTTCTGCATTAAATGACGCAAAATGCTTTATATTTAAAGATTCATAAGGCAAATTAGTATTTGACTGAAACTGTTCTGGAACGTATCTAAATGGTTTTCTGGAATATTCCTCGCTTTTTGGTAGTCCATATTTGCCCTGCAGAGAACTAGAAGGTGTTTTATAATAAATTGCAAACTCCTCAGGTTTGGAATTCAAATATTTTTCTGTAACATATTTTATGTTTCCAGATTCTGAAGACGCAATGCCAAAGTTAGATGAGAATGCCTTTTGGGTCTTAACTATCGATTGCTTCTGAAAATTTGAAATTGCTGAAGAACTAGAAGTAACATCCTTAACATCCGAAGCTTCGTCCAATTTAGACGAGAAAATCCTTTCTTCGTTGGAAGACGATGGAACTGAATATTCTTTTAACTCTTGCCGGTATGAAGGTGTTTTGATATCAAATTTGCTTTTATTATTAGAATTTTCGGACGTTGAAGAAAGTAAGCTGGATTTTTGAATCCCGGAAGTTAAACTGACCCTATCTGCAAGAGCTCCTTTTTCATTTGCAGCACGATTCTGGTATACCGTTGTATCATAGGTTTTCGTATTCTGTAAATTCCTAGAATCCGATGATGCTAACCTGGATTTAACGTCTCCAATATCATCTGTGGAATCTCCGAATAAACTTGTTATGAATGCTTTTTTGTTTTTATCGTTGGAAGGCAAAGTATATTTTATATGTGGTATTTCCTGTGTCTTAGTATTAGACCCTGCAGCTTCATCAGTGCTCTTAGATGTCAACGAAGTAATTTCTGCGTTTTCTTTTTCAACAGGTTGCTGAATACTTATTCCCTGTTTGTTTTTAATGATGCTAGGTGTTCTACGGATATCAAAACTTTCTCTTTCTGTACCTGGCCTTTCATAAGCGACTGCAGGACTCAAGAATTTCGATATATATGTCTTCCCTAAATGAAATTCTGCTTGGTTCGTCTTCGGCAAAAAATTATATTTAACCTCCAACGGCCGAACCGTAACATCCGAGACATCATCAGTGTTGGCGGAATTAATTTTTGGCTGAAGTTCAGGGTGTGATTCGTTTTTATTCTGCGACAAGTTCGACGTCAACAAAGATTTAAATTCACTAAAAGTTTTTGCAGGCGCCCTCAACTCACTATCGGCATTGTTTGGTGGTAATCGGAAGAAGCGATCAGACGGAAACTCAAATTCGGAATCATCGGAAGTAAACTCCAGCGGATATATATCTGTCAGAACGTATCCTTTTTCCAAAAGTTCTTCGGCGCTCGGTATCTTCGAAACAAAAAGTCTGGAATCCTTTGGGCCGAGGCTTCCCAATTTTTGGCTGACGAATTTCGTTTCTGGAGACGCAGCGAAACTTAGATCGTCTTTCAAATTTATTTTAGGCAAACCATAATCGATGACTGGCTGTTTGGTGAGTATTTCTGTTTCTGCTGCAGATTTCGACCGTGCTGAACTATCCCGATTGGTAAGACGTGCCGAAACAGAAACTTCTGAGTCTGACTGAGTTCTTTTTATATCCGAACTGAAGGTTTTTTGGCCCAGTTTATGGTCGATGTTAATTATTCGTAGTCTGTGTTTATCATCGGCTTTAGGGGATACATCTGATGATGGTTTAAAAATTGAAAGTACCAAACGTTCGTCATTGTTGGGGTCAAACTGAAGAGGAGCTTCGATGGGAAAGCTCGAGTGAATTACGGTACGAAAGCCTTTATCAGAAGTCTGTGCTGATACGATGTTTGTCAATACTGACAGAATCAGTAACGCCTGAAACAAACTTACTTTGAAGAAACGGTAAAAGCATAATTGTCAACAAAATTAGTAAGAGTTGTAATGATCAAATACGGCGTTTATTATTTAAAAATTATGAAATGTTAACAAGCAGTAAATTACACCGTTTAGACTTAATAAATTGAATAACGTGAGTCCTTTAAATAGAAGACTGAACATTAAATACACATTACGATGGCATTACGGCTTAAATTGTACAAATCGATTGTTAGTAACGTAATCACAAGATTGAACTTTACTTTTCCCTAAATTACGATGATTTGCATGTAATAACTGATTACCTGGAGAACTCTTTAAGATGTTTCAGATTTGATTTTAGAATGAAAGCGTACTTTTTGCGAAACTAATAATAGTAATGAATAAAGAAATAAGTTACTGCGCTGTTATATTCACGATTTTTAACCGTTTTAAATCTCATATATCGATCGATCATATCAAAGCAATTATTTCTACGTCAATCAATCAAATCATATGAATAAAAACATAATGTATTGAATAATGTGATGAACTAGTGTCATTGTACGAATAAAATAATAACGTTATCCGTGAAATATTGCAAATAATCAACTTGTAAATTATTGCAAGAGAAACGTACAGTAAGAAAAAAAAATATTATTGAAAAAAGGGTCTTAGGACGTTCACATGAAAAATTGAAGACAGAATTAAATTTAAACCTAAGTTAGAATGTTGCAAACATTTGTGCGTCACTTCTAACCTAAGCTTAAATCTAATCCTGGCTTAAATCCAGCCTAAAACTTTTAAAAATGCTCTAACACTTTTATAATAAATAAAATCAAGCCAAAAAGATGTTTTGCCTTTAACAAATGAATATATTATGAAATTAATTAAAAAAATTAAAATTCTCGTGGAAATTAATGATGAAATTTATTGATTTGTTTGCAATTTAATATTGAATAATAATTGAAGCACTTCCTTGCCTATTACTGAAAATTATCGCAAAATTTGTAATAATTGATTCAAAAATCAGTATTAATGTCAACGTTTCGCTGTATGTTTGACAGCTTCCACAGGATAAATAAATCATAACTTATTTATCCTGAAGTAGATGCGAAACGACATTCACACTGATTTTTTTTTGTTTGTTCGATTTTGCAATAATGCTTTTTATACCACAACTTAATATTAAAACTAATTAGCAAAAGTAGAACTCATAACAAAAATATCTTTCTTATGTTAATTAAGTAATAAATACAATAAGCAAATACTTGTTATTTCCACTTCTATGCATACTAATCTAATAAATTTCGTGTAAAATATGTACTTACGCGAAGCATTGCGTCTGTTTTAAATCATAGCACACACTAAAATTGCTGGGTTTAACTAAAAGGAATTTATATGTGCATCGACTTTTTGCAATAGCCTAGAGCGCAAGATTTAGATCGTAACGACTGCTTAATTTTCTTGTCATTTCAGTGGCGGTATGTCAGTCATTTGGCGTTATTAAGTTTCTCCAAAAGAGAGACGGAAAGCTCTCATGTTCATATCTACGTGCACACAATGCTTCTTTGCTTCGGAAGTTCCAATGTTATTTGTGTCGAAACAAAATTTTCGCAATAATATTAAAGGAATTTTTTTATTTAAGTATTGAGTTTCAACGTGTAGTTTCTGGAAAACATTTTACTAAAAATTTCCAAATTTGCTGTTACTTTTCCTTTGTTAATGAAGTGTTGCATTCTTAGTTAGTTCGTCACAACTAAAAGCGAAACGAATACGTATAGAATTCTTTTATAAAAACGTTAATTTGATAATAATTAAAAAGTATTATAGAAGTATGTATATGAAACATAGGGGAGTTAGGGTAATTGTAGATATTTTTGTCATCAATTACCCCAGTATTATTTATATTAATAAAATGTTTCATCTAGAACTTTAAAAATAAAATTGATATACTTTTTAATATATAATTAAAATCTAATACTCATCTCAATTTGCATTTTTAATATAATTTTCAGAATTTATACTTGGCCTATTCAGAAAAAAATTTCCATCAAACAATATAAAAAAGAATATACATATCTTTTTAAAGAAAAAATTCAAAAGAAAGAGGAGGGTCTCTTTCTCCTAGTAGGGATGCACAAAACATTGATGTTTACCTCGTAGTGCATGGCTTTGGTTCATACAGTATATGAGCCTAAGCACTTGCAAAGCACAAATCTGACCTCAAATATAACATATGAATAAAATCAATCTTCAGTGTTAGTAACTTTAAAGCAAAATTCATGGTCTACTTCAATAATAAATTCATTTATTAGTTAAGCTATTTAATTTATATTACAAAGTTTTTTTAATTTTTTGAATATTTCCTAATTATTGGGCTCAGCTCAATTTAGAAAACAAACTCGCGTGACTGTACATACCTCCAGCCATGCCTAATGATTATCGTTAAGAAAGGAACGGTTTTGCAATCAAGTATTAGGGCTTAAACATCAAAATATTTTAATTTTGTTAATAGTACATTTTAGCTTTTGTAGCAATTTCGGAAGCCCAGGAAACTCTATTAATTATTTTTTTTAACTTAAAGCACCAAGTTTTATCTACAACGAAAATTATGCCATAACGAATTGTTACAATAAATTTTGAATTAATCTCATCCGCATACAAAAGAAATTGTTTATGAAATATTTATTTACTTTAATCAAGAAAGATCGCAAATTTTACTTTAACATCCGTCGTCCTTTGAAAAAGTTACGATCTTTAAAGAATTAATAGTATAAAATATTTTACCTGCAAATTTGAATGAAAGTGTCCAGAAATATCAATTGTTCTATATATATAGCTTATCATTTTTTATTTAGCTGCTTTATCAACAAGCCAGAGAAAAATACGTCTACTGGTTTGGTGACAAAATATAGACAAAAATTATAATTGCGAAACGAAGGACTAAAAGCAAAAGAGAAGGATCAAGGAGAAAATGGACAGCGTATAAGTAAATCAACGGAAAAGATGAGAAAATTGATGAAAAAAGTAAAACTTATAAGAAATGGACTAAAAGCCAGTAAAGAGAGGATTACATTTATTTACTTTAGGGTAAATTGAATTAGAGAAGAAGCAGTTTTCTCCCTTCTATGCATCATAACACCTGTCATATAAGTTTTGGGAAAAATATAGAAGGGTATTATTTTAAATTTAAGAGAACTTTATTAAGTAAACATAACATAACAATCATCAATAAATCTTAGACTTTATCACCTACTTGCTATATTGCTGCTAGGGGGGCTCTATCTTCAATAAGATGTAATTTTTGCATTACATGTCGCATCAGGGTTTAGACGCTTTCTAAGTCTACTTCTCTAATTTTTTGAAAAACTCTTTGCCGCAATTGTTGTTTATTTTGGGCTTCCCAATCATTATCATACACCTTTCTTGCCAATAGAGCCCAAAAATTTTCAATTTGTCTTGCTTGAGGGACATTTGGAGGGTTATCATTTCTGGGGACATATCCTACTATGTTACGACTTATCCTTCTTTATAGAAGGAGCGACGAGCGATATGTGCATATTTTAGAGCTAAAATCAAATTAATAAAATCATCAAATTTACTATCAAATCCTATTTATTGAAAAAATTTCATTCCTCAAACCATAGTGGGCTTCTAATCACTTTAGCGTATCTCTGGTATGTAATGTCAGGCCAAAACATGTAATCATCATTAGCATGATGCTGATTAATAAAAATAATCAATTTTGATAGGCAATTTCAGATGTATACTTCAGCATTCACTGCCTGGTCTCTTACGTGGCCTACATAGGGCCTAAATACGCCCGTCTTAGAAATGGCGCACCACATCAAAATTTTGTCAGAAAATTTTGCTTTCTTTCTGGATCTTACGTTAATGGGAGTGTCTTCAATATTATCCGTATAGAAGCCTGCATTTCCAGGAAATTCTGCATGGTCAAAGGTAAAATATTTCTCGTCGTCTATGATTATGATCCGGTTGTGGGCGAAATGACGAGGTCTCAAAGCTCGGCAACAACCAGGAATTCTGGCCAATTGTGCGGGAGTATACTTGGGGCTTTTCTTGCGTTTTCTGTATTTTAGACCTGTTCTTGCAATGTAACGAGAAATTGTAGCATTTGAAGCGCGGAAACGACGGGAAAGCTTGCGGGTAGACACTCCAATGGTATGTCTGGAACGGTTGACTAGTCTGTTGACTTGAACTTCAGTTAACGCACATGGACGGCCTATTTTTGGTAGGTTGTCCGATATATGATACTTTTTGAAATATTTTGTCGGCGAAACAAGTGTACTATATCTCATCTAGGCAGCTGTCCAATCAGGTTGCAGATGGACTTTCGCAAATCTAGCTTTTACGCCATTTCGCAAATGACAAACGAAAATGTGAAACGTTAAACAAATTGACATAACCCCATAATTTTCGCCATAATTCACTAGATGTATTGGTTTTACTATGTCACAGAGAGCATTTAAAATGTTTCCCAAAACTCATATAACAGGTGTCACATGAATAGTGGTTATAAGTTTTCTGCGTGTACGTCTAATTTTTTGTTAAATATTTTACAAAGTTCACTATACCATGTTAATTATATATAAACTTGCGAATATCGATATGTACGATTCGTACTTTGTGTAAAAGATAAATTGCAATGCCTTAAAATCAATATTCAACATTTAAATCAAAATACTTGAATCCTGAGTACCACAAGACTCCTGGCTGCGACCTCCGCTATTTTCATTCTTTCTTAATGACGTAAGTAGTTGTTTTAATCTTATTTCTCTTATCAAATGGTGCTTTAGTAAATATAATTTTCTGTTTACGAGGGGAAAAATAGTTAACTTTAGTTACAAAAATCGGCAAATCAATTTTCTACCTGTTTATTTTCGGTAAATATCTTAAATTTTCATTAGTTATCAATGACCTACTGGGGGTGCAAAAAACATGGCCAGATCTGGGAGAAAAAGTTTACGTAGATCCCAAATAAATAAATAATTTGAAAATTTGACTATTTTATGAATCTGTTACATTTTACGTGACAGTAGCATAAATTTTATCCTACACCCCCCTTTCAGTCTTTTTTATATATATTAACATACTTTTACTTAAGTTTCCAAAGGAGAACTTGAATTATGTCAATGAAACCTAATGTAATTTAACTTTTTATTACTTTAATTTGATTTGTGATTACTTATTTTTATATTTTATTTATTCATCTGCATCATTGAAAGTCGAAAGACCTCAAAAATTACTTATCGCTTCTGAACATTAATATTTTCCTTCGAGAGATTTATATCATTGTCTTTTAGAAATAACTCAGAAGTCTTCAGTTTAGAAAGTAAATTATAATTTTAATAAAATGGTTTCTCTGTTACAGCAATTTTTAAAAAAATATGATCACAAAATAAATTTTTTCTTTTCACATTTCTATTGAAATAAAAGACCGTGAAAAATGCTCACTTCAAGGATATCCTAACAGAAAAAAATATAGCAAACTTTTCGAGACTAGAAACGTATTTAAAGGTTTCTTCTTCTCCTTCTCTTCATTTCATTAATGAATACTTTTAAAATTAAGAGAACTAGTTAAATGTTAAACTAGATGTTGAGAAGATATCTTGAAGTGTTCCACTGAGAGCAGTTTAGGACATCTACTCTTCAGTTTAATTATAAATGACACCATCTGCATTTATACATATAAATATATGATATGTGTATATCCTCACAAGTACAGCACAAAATTTAAATTTCATATATTTTGATTTCATTGGTATACTGATTTCATCTGAACTGTACTCCTCCTAGCGATATTTTTATTTCTATAACAATTATTTAAAAATATTTTGTCCATATATATTGTCCATAAGTAACAAATTTAGCATTTTTTTATCAATAACAAGATTAGGTTTATCTGGAAAATTAAAAAACAAAAATTGAAAGAATACATTTATTAAAACGACTATCTACAAGAGCATTGCTAAATGAAAATTAAATAAATCAGTGTGGGACACCGTATGTCGTGTGTGGCACGCCATAAACTTCGGCAGGTTTGACAGGTACCACAGTGTCGGGCAGTTTATAGGTGTACGTAGAAATAACAGGTTTGGTATCCTTGATGAAAACCTTGGCTTCAGGCACTCCATATACAACTGCTGGTTTTGGGGGAGCGTACGGCTTAAGAACAATATGTGGGACCTCATATTTGTAAGTCGTGATGACCGGAGTTTTCTTTTCTTCGTATTTGGGAACTCCGTATACCTTAGCAGGAACCACGGGGACCTCAACTTTAGGGGGCCCATAAACGTCATGGATTTTAGGAACGGTGTATACTTTAGGTGTGTCAACCAAAGAGTACTTGTATATTGAAGTGACGGGCTTGGTTACTTTTACTGTTGGCTTGTAGATTTCTGGGACTCCATAGACAACGGCTGGTTTATGTGGAACGCCATAAACTTCAGCTGGTTTAACAACGGGAGTTTCCTTGATGATGTACTTGTAAGTCACATCAGGTTTTTTCTCAATCACGGGAACTCCATACACCTCAGCTGGTTTGCTGGGGACTCCATAAACTTCGGCGGGTTTAACAACCGGAGTGTCTGTCAAGATGTACTTGTAGGCCGATTCGTGCGTCTTTTGCACCAGAGGAACTCCGTAAACTTCAGCTGGTTTAACAGGAGTTGGCGCTGGGTAAGTCTTTACTTCAACTTTAGGGACTCCATATACTTCAGCGGGTTTGATTGGGGTGTGAGGAATTTCGTAAGTGTAAGTCGTAATCACTGGAGTCTTCTTTTCTTCATATTTAATTTCATGAGGTACCCCGTAGGTAACTGCTGGTTTTGGGAGGTCTAAGTTGGGTGCTTGGTATACCTTCGTGGGGAGAGGGTATAAAGCCAGGCAGTTTGCCAAAACGGCGACAAAAACGATGCAAATTAGCTGTAAAATAATTGAATGTTTATTAAATGATAATGAATTATTACATTTGTTTACTTACTTTGTTCATGTTGTTTCTTGTATGAAACGCTGGTTTGTACTGAAGAAAAAAACAACGATTTGGCTTTATATACCTAGCCGGAAAACAAGACGTCGTTAACTGTTTGACTTTGAGGCATGTAATTTTTGAAACGCTGATAACAATTAGAAAGTACTAATCGATTTTCACAGACTGGATAATTTTTTTAATACTCAAAAGAATAACGTTAGGTGTCACTTTTTCGGTTGTAAATTTTATAACATAGTTGCAATTGTTCACTTTGGTCAAGTTAGTTTGAGACAAAATTAATTAATTAATTGCAAAAATAATAAAATATGTGAAGTGTAAATTACTTAACGAAACATTACTTTTTCATATTTCATATAAGAATGGAGCCCACTTGATGTAAACTCGAAACTCCGGCGTCATCTTCCGCCGGGATAAAACATCGGCTCAGACGTTGAAAATAAAAATAATTTACACTAAACACCCAGTACATGAAAAACATTTATTTAAAAAAATATTTGAATTTATACAGTTTTAAACGTTTCTCTGTAGAATTTTATTTCATACTTTTTTTCTATTTAATTATTGAGAAGAAAGTTTCTGGTATGTAAAAAAAAACTACAGAAAACATAAAATAACAATTATATATGACTTTCAACATTTCTTCAGGGGATCTACCACTAACAGCTTCACGTATCCAGGCAACGAGTTTTGTTGAAGGAAGGTCCTTAAAGGAACGAAATGCAGCCCCAAATTTTTCGGTGGTATCATTCCCATGGGAATGATTCTATTTCCTGCGAACTTTGTGTAATCCGAGACGAATCTGTCCATGGGTATAATGTACTTCATCTGAGGCCTAGATAAAGGTGTCACCCTTTGACCTGTCATGGGTATTCCGTAGAGAATGCCAGGTTTATTCGATTCCAAATCAGGAGGAAGGGATACGCAATATGTTCGTGCTAGAGCGAACTCTATTGTAATGCTGCAGACCTGGAAATAAAACACATATGAATATAAACTTTATAACAATTAATTTTTAAATATATGTATTTAACTGCTTTTATAGTTGCAAAATTAAATTATAATTGATTGGATGCAATGTAATGCTTTAAAGAATTTTAAGACATTTTGATAGAATGTTTAAGAAAATTAAAATTATTTTCGGTAATTTTTTCCAGAATTTCTATATGGAGCACAAAAAAGGAAAGTGTTGAATTATCTAGAAGTGAAACGTTTCGTAGAAAGAAACTAAAATTAACTTAATAAATCTTTCAGTAACGAGGAGGATGTACCGATGTCCATGGGAAGATGGAGGAAGTGGACCTATGAGATCATTGCTTATGACGTCCCACAGGCTAGATATTTTTGAGTGTTCATCCATAAAACCAGCAGGAGCCTTTTACATCTGTGAATATATTTCACTGCGTCGGCATTCATCTTTGGACAGTAATCATTTTGAGCAATTCTGTTCTAGATTTTGAAGACAGCAAGATGACCACTAGTTGGGGCAACATGACACTCTTCAAGAATTTTCCTTCGTGATTCCTTAATAACAATAGGTTATTGAAGTTCTTCTTCAGCAAGACTTTGATGAACTTGTAAATGGTGTTACTTTCGCCACGAAAAGTAGGAAATCTGTCAGGTGAAGATTAGACTTTTCTTAGGAGGTTACTGATACAGAACATGTTCTTTTCCTTTAGAGTGAACCACACTGAACTCATATTGTTGTAGTCGCACTGACCAACGGCATAAGCGACCAAAGGAATTCTGCAGTTTGTTCAACCGGAACAATCAGTAATGATCTGTAATCACCGTGAAATGAGAACCTTCTACATACCTAGGACTTAAGTTTTTCGATTGCCTGAAGCATTTGCAAAAATTCTTTTTCGGTGGTAGAATATTTGCGCTCAATACGAGTTAGAGAACGACTTAGATAGCAGATGGTTTTTCCTCCACGGTTCTATTGTTGCACAAATACCGCACCGATACTAAAATCAAAAGCATCAGTCTGGATGGTGAAGTCTGGGCATGACAAGGGCAGAGACAAGATGTTCACGCACATTTTCCCCAAGCTTCATCGCAGATTTTAGGAGTTTAGAATTTTTGTTAAAGAACTTAGTTAAAGGAGCAACGTTTTCAATAAAAAAAAATTAATAAAAATTCGGGCAACTTTACAAAAAAGAAAAAAGAACTATTTTATCAAACACTTTTTAAGATTAGCTGCCGGGCAGCTTTTAAAGTCGGTCTTAATGCCAACGTTTTGCTCAGTAGTTACTAAGTTACTAACCTGCAGCATGTCAAATTCGACGTTTCGATATACATCGTTCTTCATGTTAAATTATTTATCATACGAAAACTACCAACGTAATAGAACGCCGACATTTAAAACGATTTTAAAAATTGTCCATAAATAAGTTTAGTTATGTTTTTTTCTTAATTTCAGAGAACAAATGCGTTTTTAATTATTAACATTGTTACACTCCCTGTATGAAACGGCAGACAACGTGAATTAAAATAAAAGAAGAAAAAACATAACGAAACATAACAGCGAAAAGAGTTGAGATTAGCAGATAATGCAAAAAGACATAAAAATATTTAAAAATTGTAAAATTATAAATAAAATATCTGTTTCAACGATTTAATAAAAATATATATATAAATGTTAATTTTTCGTACAGAAAAATGTAATAAATACATGAACTTGAAAGCAATAATTATGTACAGTTGCATTACACATACCAGCAATGTAGATAAAATCAAAGTGCTTTTCATGTTCGTCACTTTCACTACACCTAATAATGGCTTTAAGAACGCCCTAATTATCGGTCATTTTTATATTATTTGTTTTTGAAGGTCTATTTGTTTAAATTCTGACAGCGTTAAATTGTATAGTTCTTAGTCTGCAATTTAAAGGTTACGGAAATTATAAACACAAGCTAATAATTTTATTCCGCGTAACATTGAAAATGGGAACAGCTCAGCAAAACGTCGCCGCTAAATTATCAAACATCAGAAAGTGGCGATTAAAATATTTAAGAAAAGTAATTTGCTCTATCAAATTGTTGCCACCTATCGAGAAAAACCTTGACATATGTCAAATAATCATTGTATTCTTCGCTGTGTAATTATTCAGGAATTCGAACATTGTTTCAGAGCTTGTACATCATTCAAAATATTTTTTTCTTGCCGGATGAAATCAAATAAACGTATCCATAATTTTACTAGAGTTTGCCCTTTTCTGTACAATGGAAATGGTGCGTGCATACCTGCTCCTATGCTCGTATAAATTAAATAATCAATAGAAAAAATAAGTTATAGAAAGTAGAAATTCGAAGAAAAAATTTCAAACAACATTCTTCTCCATAACATTAACATTTAATTTGACGAAAGCAATAAATAAAAGAAGAATTACTAACTTACAAAATTAAAAACTGTAATTTGTAAAAAGTGCATTAAGTCTTTTTAAAACCTTTCTCGATGTTTAGGATTTTCTTTTTAAATAATCGAATACCTTTCATTCGTGATAAATATTACAAAGTGTACAGGGTGTTACAAAGCTTAAATCACTTAGTAAGACCACAAACAATACTTTATTGAGTTAATTCAAACTGGTTAAACAAACTCCTTTATTTAAATATGACAATTACAAAAGGTCTTATGGTTCGCAAACCAATACTTCTTAACACTTCTGCAATAACTATCGCACTGAAATCATCAGGAGTAAATAAACGAAACGTAACATTGCATTTTCTTTTCGCATCTTTCGCATTAAATACATAAAACACGGTAAAGATCAGCACAGCTTAAAAAACTCCTTTATTTACAGAACACAGAAAATATTACGATTAGGATACGTTCTTATTTATTTAGCATACAATTTATAATTTATTTTAAGAAACTATTCTTTAATTAGCGAACATAGGTAAGAGTAAAAAGCCAAATGCCCAGAGGCGGCACCATGTTTTAAGGATATAGGATAGTGATTATCATTTTATGTGCAAGAATGTTTAAGATCTTTTTTATTTTGTTCATCTCTGATATCCATAAGGTCATATTGAAGTACCAGTTTCGGCATTTAACACTTGTCTTAATGTACAATTGTCATCGTCTTGTTATTTGCCGATATTCCTATAACCCTAATTACAATATTAATTCATCGCTGGATATACATAAACAAGTTATAGCTATGTTTGTTAATACTTTTCACTTATACAGGGTGTTTCGTAACTTCATGAAAATAAATTAAACAATGAAAGTTTGCATAAAAATGAATAGAATGAACCATTTTTTGTTGAATAAAGTGTTATTAAATTTTCGGGAAATAAATAAATAACCGTTTGAACGTCTCTGGTTTAAGTTTATGTTGTTTACGAAGAATATGAGTGTTGTAATTTATTGTTAGTTATCCCCGGCCGGACCGGGTAGTTTGAAGGTGTACGTTGAGGCGGTTGCACGGAAATTTACTGAAAAAAAATGACAGAATTTACAAATAGATTCTAGTGTACGGTGAAAGTGGGCAAAACGCATTAGCGGCAAGGCGTTTATATGTATAGTATTTTTCAAACCGACATTTGCCAACCAGTGCCACATTTCTCTCTGTTATGCAAAGAGCGAGGGATACTGGAACTTTAAGGGCACGTCGCGGAAGAGGTGGAGGACGGCAGCGTCCATAACACATTCTAAACAGAGAAGAAGAAATACTACAACTTATCGAGAAACACCCTTCGTTAAGTGTACGTGATATCTCAAGACAACGCATTTATCGTCCTCCGTTGTTTGGCGCATTCTTTGCGAACAACAATTACATTCATACCATATTCAAAGAGTTCAGGCTTTGCAACCAGCCGACTCACAGTGGGAAAAATTGTTAAATTAGACAGTAATAACTTTAAAAAAAATGTTGAAATATAGACTTTTGAATATTTTTTTAGTTTTACAATATTCGAATAGTTGTAATTTAAAAATAATATGTACTACGTGATTTTTCCTTAATCAGTAAAATTGTGATCAAAGTAGTCGTACATATGCTCACAAGCGTCAAACGTTGACATGACGGTTTCTTCATATCGTATTTATTCCTTCAATTAACTGGTAAAACATAAGTGATACTTATGCTAATTTGATATTATACTTTACTGAAGGTAAGTTAATATTTTTGACGTTTTAAATTTTAGATACTCTAATTACAGTATTGTTAATGCAACTTAATTAGCGAGGACGTTCAAAATTAGAATTATTCAATTTTTTTATAAAGTTTATCAGTTCTGCATTTTGTAAATTCAATCGTATTTAAATTAAAACATTTTCCTAATACAATTGAAGCATGTTGACCTCAAATATAAAATAATTATGTGCTCTAATCTACCACAAACTAAGGTAATTCACTTTGTTCTAGCGATGTCTCATATCTCAAAACGTGAGTTATTAGAAATTTGGCGACAGCAAAAGAAATTGCACGAAAAAAATAACTCCGTTCTGCAATACGTAATTAATAAATTTACTTTTAATGAAGTTGATGATCCTATACCAGGAGAATTAAAAGCAGATTGAGAATTTCAATAGTAGCGTTGCTAAAAGTAGGTTAAAGCGAAACGGTGCGCAAACAAGTTCCAAAAGCAAAATTCTAAATGGTCAGATATTCCTCTGGATTTTTCAAACAGTTCTACACCACCAAGGGCTGTTGGTAGACCAATAAAGGAATTTAATGCTGTGGGTGTTCAAAGTAAGAGAAGAAAGATTCAACATTTACTAATTGATCATTCTCCACAAGAATTAACTTTTGCTGCTCAAGCAAGTCTTAACAATGCAGGAAGTCGAAACGCGGCGAAATTACTTTCATATGTCTCAACTGGTTCCCCTGAGAGAGCAACTAAAATCTTAAAAGTCTTTAATTCTTCACCTTCACTTCCAATTAAATACACAGTTGAGGAAGCTTTGGCATTGTATATAGACGGAAGGTTAACAAAAAATTCTTATATGTTGATGCAGAAAGGAGCTAAAATTAGAAATGCGAATATTTATCCTCCCTACAATAAAGTCAGTGAGGCAAAAAAGAATTGTTATCCTTCGGAAGAATTCTTTTCTGTAAATGGAGCATATGCTGAAATAAAGTTGCAAGGTCTTGTTAATCACACCGCCACGAGACTTGTTGAATCTCAAAAGAACGTGTTCGAGTTGTACAGCAGCTACAAAAAATGTAACTTTGATTTACAAGTGGGGTTGCGATGGGTGAAGAAAATAGTACTCAAAAATTTGATGAATTCTTATTTTCAATTTGTCTTGTTCCTTTGCAAATGTTTGCTGATAATAACCATATTATTTGGAATAACCCTCGTCCGTCATCTACTCGGTTTTGTAAGCCCATAAAGCTTTTATTTGCAAAAGAAACTTCAAATTTATCACAATCTGAAATTAAAAATATGGAGGATCAGATTTCGAATATTTTACCTACTACAGTGAATATTGGTGGTCTAGATATTACCGTGAAGCATAATTTTAAATTAACTATGATCGATGGGAAGATGTTTAGTGTCATCAGTAATTCATCCACACAGTCTTGTGGAATCTGTGGAGCCACTCCCAAGCTAATAAACGACTTTACCAAATTAAAGAGCTTCAAAATAGATCAATATATTTTGATTACGGTCTTTCAAGTCTTCACGCCTGGATCAGATGTTTTCAGTATTTGCTCCGTGTTTCCTACAGACTGACTATAAAAACATGGCAAGTTCGAAACACTGAAAGTAAGGCAATTGTGGAAGAAAGAAAAAGAATGATTACTGACAGGCTGAGGAATGAAATGGGTTTACTGGTGGATATTCCTAAACCAGGGTACGGGACAACAAATGACGAAAATACTGCCAGACGATTTTTTCAAAATTCATCTCTAACATCATGCATTACTGGTGTTGACGAACATATAATTAAACGGTTTTCCGTAATACTAAGAACTATTTCCTATGGGCTACATGTAATGCTGATTGATTTTAAGAATATTCCCACGAAACTGCTAGAATATTTATTAACTTATATACTTGGTATTGTATTCCTAGCACTGTACATAAATTGCTTATTCACGGTGGAGATATAATAGGGGCTGCAGTATTACCTATAGGAATGTTTTCAGAGGAGGCACGAGAATCTCGAAATAAGGACATAAAAAAATACAGACAGTTTAACACACGAAAGTTTCCTAGGGAACAGACTATGAGAGATCTCTTGAATTCACTTTTGTTCTCGTCAGATCCTGTAATATCAAGCCTATCTAGAAACACCTCCTGCCCTCTTTACAAAAAAGGAACCATTGATGCTGATGTAATTAGTCTGCTTGTAGATCCAGAATCGTACGTTTCGAATATTTCCGCAGATAATCTGGAAACTGGGCCCGAAAGTGACAGCAGCTAATAAACAATCAATTTTTTTAATATAATGTATTTTTCTTTTTATGAAATTGTTTTTTTTATTTTTTACTCTATATTTATGCTTAATATTTTGTTGACAAGTATATTATGTTGTTTATTTTTTTAATTAAGTTGTAGTTCAATAATTATTGTGTGTTCAAATTTGGTTAGTACTAATGTTTTATAATTTTGAATCTCCCTATACGGTTTTCTATTAACGTGTGGGCAGGTATTAGCCATTTAATCGGCACGTTCGTCTTGCCGAACCGTTTAGATGGTCTCCAGTACTTAAATTTTCTACGAACTAATCTACCGGAACTTCTCGAGAATGTGAACTTAAATCTTAGAGCAACGATGTGGTTTATGCACGATAGGGCTCCACCTCATTTTCGACGAGAAGTACGTGCTCACCTCGACAAAATTTTTCCTGGTTGATGGATTGGAAGAAACGGACCGATCAGTTGGCCTGCACGTTCACCTGATTTAAATCCGCTAGATTATTATCTGTGGGGACCGTTGGTATACGAAGAAGAAATCAACACGTTCCAAGAATTGAACGATCGTATTAACGCCACATTTCTCTCTGTTCGACAACAAAACATGTTTCATAACGCTTGTGAATCATTACTTCGCCGGGCAGATTTGTGTTTATGAGCGACCGAGGCAAGGAATTTTGAACACTTATTGTGACTCAGCTGGCACTGAGCCAGAGATTCTAAACCTTTGTCAATGCGTTATCAGTTGAGGGTAAGTTTTATTTTGTTTTTATTTCCGTTTTTATTTAGATGCATTTATACACACATCTCATGTCCAACATGCCATTATTTTTTTTCACGAAGTTGCGAAACACCTGTAGTGTTTTCGATTGACTGCGGTAATGTGAACTGTGTAACTCACATTATTACGTGAGGTTATAACAAGATTCAAATAGTCATCAGGAATTTGGCACTAGCTCGAACGTATTATAGTGCTTTTTGCAGCAAATTGTTTTTCTTCTAAGGTCACGAAAAATATCTTGACTAATAGCGCAGCAAAAGCAAGAAATTCTGTAAATGAAAAAAATTGAAAAACATATAGAGCTCTCCCCTGCCAATAGAATTGAATTTTGTCCAAATATCCGACAAGAGGCAAGTCATTTAGTTGAAGACGTAGATGAAGATGGAAGCCTTCTTTTATTTCTGTATACACCAAAATCCTAGATTTACATGTTTTATTAATGCAATTTATTCTAATTATTTCATTGTGCAAACTAATTAAAAACAAAAGATCTTAAATTTATTTTTATATTTTCTTGATAATGTTTTGGTCATTCATTTTCTCCATGCGTTTTTTGATATGCCTCTCATGCCTGCGTTTCACTTCCAAAATTTCTTTCATCTCTTCCTTGTCTTCATCCTGCAAATAAAACCAGAGCAGTCCACTTTTTTCTTTAATCAAAAACAAGAAATGGCTCACTGATTGGTTTAGTCTAAGAACCAAAGCCCTTCGTCCATCCGACATAGGCTGAGAATATACCATCAACTGCTTCAGGCGTTCAGCTGGACTTACACCCCTTTCAACCACCAAAACTATCCTCGCCCACTGAAACGACTTGCGTTTAACCCAAAACATAAAACAAATTTTGAGTTCATACCTGTCTTTGCCATTCATTTCTCGTCTCGGCGATTTTTTGGTAAGTGTTACCCATCATGGCGATTAGCATATTTACCAATAGTATCGCCACGATGGCCATGTAAATCACAAATAAGAGCTGGAACACTCCTGGAAGAGCTTGTGCACGACTACATAGAAAGAATACATACCTTTGCAACATATTCATGTTCTGTGCGCGAAAATGCGTTATAATACTCTCCAAAATTCGTCAAAGACATTAAGAACATGGCCATTATAGATTCCATCGGTGTTGACATGGGATTCGTGGCTGAATCATCTACATCTTCAGGAGTCAATGGGTTATCGAAAGATAGGAATATAATATAATACGCTACAAACGTGTAAGTAATGGTTTTTATATCGAAGCAAAAGCTCGACTTTTTTACCTTGAGAGAAACCCATCACAAAGACCAAATAAATGGAGGCAAATCTTATTAAATCTCCCATTACCATTCTGTAAATCATTACGACGAAAGGTCCTACTGTTTTGAAGCCCCTATAACATACCAGTATCATAGTTTTACAAGAAAAATAATTAGTGCTTTGAAGGCAAGCCGAAAGATCCTGAGTAAAATTCGTCAAAATGATTTAGCTCCTTCGATAATGTCTCAAATCTTCCAAATCCTTCAGAATAAGCTTTAGAATCTTTTCTATTTTAAATCACTTCTAATCTTTGGATTATAAAATTCATACACTTAAGTTTTACCTGCAGAAAAATAGAAAATATGGAGCAGTAGTTAACATAATGACAACGGCAACTGTGTCTTCAGCTTCTTCTTCACAAGCCAAACGAAGAAAGGGAATGGTTAACATCAAAACGCAGGAAAAGAGAAACATAACGCGCGACGGAGCAGTCATCTGCAAACACCCTCTTAATTACCGCAAAACCTTACATTTCCATCACAAACCAAGTTTTCAAAGAACATCCTCGTACCCAAAAACAGTGCCTCACGAAAAGCCGACGCCAAATAACTAAACGCACCCAAAAGCAGCACGACTTCAGCAGTAAAACGTATTTTGGTCTGGATAGAATCCAACTTCATTAAACGACATTCTTCGGTCAAATTTTCCCACCACTCTTCAACGTCCATTTCATCCGTTGAGTTTCCACCTACAACATCCGTACACCATGCCTTTCCAAGAAAAACCAACGAATAACTCACCAAGAGAAGTTAACGACGTAAAATTCTCCAACTTAAACGTGTCGTTAACAACGAACGTTAAATTTAAAGCGTCGGAATTATTAACACTCTTGAGAGTTGTATTGGTGGAATTGGTTGAGTTACTGGCGAGCGCTTTGATTGGGGGACCTGGGCGTAGGGTAAAGCAAATTAAAGACACAACAAAATAAAAGGCGAAAGTAAAAAACTGCCTGTAGAACTTCAGTTTTACAAACGCGTTCCATTTTGCGTTTAATAAGTCTATTACAACACCATCCATAAGCTCTAAATGCTCATCTTTGTCCTGTAAAGTCACCGATAATTAAGCACGTCACTAAATGCGTTAAATACAAACTCCAAACACAACGGAATTCAAAACTGAAGTTTTTGCTATTTGTCCAGTTTCGGCGTCAATCGTGTCAATCTGTGTTAAGGGATAAGCTGCGCAAGTTATACTTCCTACAGGAAACGAAATTTTTAAAAAAGTTTACTTAAATTCTTGCCCTTACCAATCTGCCAATAAATTTCTCTTTCAAGATTCAGAATGTGAAAAAACATTTCAACTCTCGCCAACCGAGCAGCTAATCTCAGCGGGGTTAAATTTAGAACATTCCGTACGTCTAAACTAGCTCCTACTTCATAAGCCATATCAAAAGCTTCCTAAAATATCTTGTCATTGAATTAGTTCTTTATTAAGTGCAAATATTTACGATTTTTTGATAAATCACAAGCAAGTGCAACACTGTATTTCCATTGGTATCTTGAGCATCGGGATCAGCTCCTCTTGACAACATTAATCGATAGCATTCTTCTTGGCCCAAACAAGCAGCAAAGGACAGGGGGTATTCACCCCAATACACATACCTAAATCACAATAGAAAGTCTCCAATTTGCCTAATGTTAAGAGGCAGTGATGGTTTATACCCTTCGTAATTAGTCACTGGATAAACATTGATCCATTCATGATCTAACGAATCTGCTCTGGATGACTTTTGATCTTCTGGACACATAAAATTACCAAAGCACCTTTCTTGCAAATTCACGCCCGCATCCAACAAGAACTTGACCATAGAAGGATCTTCGTTGACGATTGCTATGTGCAATACATTTTCCCCTAAATCAAACTACTATTCAATAAAACATCAAAAACACTAAACAATCCTTCTTCGCCAACACTCTCAGTTGAACCGCGCTACTATTTCTTCTTTTCCAAATTTTCATTCTTTTAGGTAAGAACTTCTTCAAAGCCATTCTTACTGTTCTTTTTAATGATGTCGCTACTGTTCTTCATGCTACATCATGCTTCATAGCTTCTTTATGATGTCACAATGATCTTTTTGCTGCTATATTTTCGTAGACTTTGAAGCAAGTCTGATACGAAATATCAATGGCACAAAAATAACAGCAAAGGCCCATAACTTCTTCTCTTCTTCTTGAGCAAAAGAGGAAATGGCAACGCAATTCAACTAGAAGCCTTGGTGAAGATAGACTGTAGATGTGGAAGTCTGATACTGCCAGTGCACTATTAATCTAGTACTGATGATGATATCTTTGCTATCAAAAAACGATGAGAGTGTTACTTCGTAAGTAAGAGTGTTTAGGATTATAACTGTTGTTGGCAAAACTCACCATAATATTCTTCTCCAATGTAAATATCGTTGATTAATTTTGGATAGAAACGTAACAATCTTTTAGCTATATCTGCATGCAATGACGTAGCGTTCAGAAGACAGAGATGAAGAATAGTTTCCCCAACAGCTCCTCTTTCCTTTATTTTCCAACATAGCAACCTGTATAAATGAGGATCTGAAAACAAACAGATTAAATCATGAATTTCGCCTTTAAAAAACTAATTCCTAAGAGTCCATTGCAATCTAAAATATTCGCTATTTTTAATTAAAATTACTGTTTGCTTGTTTAATGTTTCTTTACAAAGTGACATATTTTATTACTATACTTCCTCTTTTCAAAAACTGCACTATCAAATTATTCCACACCAGAATAATGAAGAATATTACTTTTCTGATATTCTTCTTCTGTTATTTCTGGCCCCGTGTCGTTGATTTCAAAATCGTCTGGATTTTCCATTGCTTTAAGCGGTGGGAGCTAAATTCCATTAAAAAACAATTCTATATTTTAAAGAAGAAATACAGAAGATTTTGTTTCTCACCAGTTTATGTCGTGGACGATCTTTGTTCCTCAGTAGCACTAGCTGAGATATTGGTACGTAACGACCCCTTCCTTTGTTGTATAAGAATGGTTCGATCTACAATTATTGCAGCAGTATACAAAATTGGAATTCAATAAAATTTTGAATAATTGTAAAAGAAGATAATTCTTAAATGAGCAAATAGAGCGAAAGAAAACAAAAAATGATAATACAGTAATAAAATCGACGATAATTTGATGACCAAAAAGTAAAAAATAAATACGAATAACGATGGAAAAATCAAAGAAACCTTTTTTTGAAACAAACAATTTTAGCACATTTAAAAATAAAAACCTAAGAATTAAAGGCACTGGCGTGTCAAGAAGTGAATCTGTCCATGGGCAAGAAAAGTTAAAGAGCCTTTGTTTTATT
This sequence comes from Serrognathus titanus, assembly GCA_039766575.1. Classification (NCBI taxonomy): domain Eukaryota; kingdom Metazoa; phylum Arthropoda; class Insecta; order Coleoptera; family Lucanidae; genus Serrognathus; species Serrognathus titanus. Next base: position 45,285,335 of record CM077914.1, on the reverse strand, counting down.
TATTTCATGAAAGAATTGTGGCTTTAATTAAATTTTTGAACCTGAGAAGTGAAAGTAACTGCTGCTTCTCAGAAATTTTCATTTCTGAAATAACTTCAGCTCTTAAACCCTTATAAACCTAATTTGACAGATTATTTATTCTTATTAAATTAATCAAAAGTGACGTATGTATTCACCGAGACATAAAATAGGATATAGTGGACAACAAATTTTGGAGTGTGTTTTATTAGATAATACTTTGTAGTAATATTACGTTTTTAAAGTTAGGAAACTTCATGCTGTTTGCAGAGGTAGATTTAATAAATAAATGCTGAGTCACACATTTTTATAATTTTTTTTATTCTCATAACTAATGACTCCAAATAATAGGTCCACTTAACTGCAAGCTCACTGCTTGCTCTGATGCGCTGTAAATTCAATCAGTCGACTGCTCAATTATCTAATCCCGTTTACTATGGCTATGTATACATAGGTGATTTATCTAAACAACTTTTTTGTTCCTTTTTTTAATTATATGTTATCGTTAAAAATACAGAAAATAACAAAATAAATTGTGACAACGAGTCTTTAATCATAACCGGTTCATCTTGAACTACACGTTTTTAAGTGACTGAAAATTTATAAGTTATAAACAGTTCCATTAATGGGTAATTTAAAATTTCCCCGCCAAAAACTCTGACTGTTGGATATCTAGTTTCACCATTGCGGTAAGATGCTAAGGAGATCGCCATCACGTAACTAAAGGTGAATTCAGATGCTCCATATTTGTAGTTGACTACTGTCAAATTGACCTTCATATTCTCAATTCTTCAATTAAAAACTATTTTAGACAATTTTGCTCCTTTTAAGAAAATATGGTATACTGTAAGGAGTTACGACGGCGCAAACAACATCTATTACACGACCATATCGGGAATATCGTTTCATAAAACATGACCGTACTCGAGTAAGATTTTTATGTTTATTTATACAGATTGCAAAAAAATGCGTAAGAAAATGGATGTCACATATTACGGTAAAAAATGTTTAAAAAATTCTTCTGACCAATTTATAATTAATTAAAACATTAGCTCGCAATTAAGTTGCGGCATGAGAACAAAATATGACGCCACGTTCTATATTAGTAATTTGGTATGAAATCAGGGTAACAAATTCGCAAATAATTGTTTATTAATTCTTACGGATTATTTACTAGAGTGGAATATACCAGCTACTTCATCCATAAAAAAGAAATTTTTGTGTATTATCCTCCTATTCTGTGTTAAATACTGATAATCGTGACATATTTTGACCATTCAGTACATAGAAATACGTTGTAACTAAGCACTGATTGATCAAAATGTGTCACTTAAGGATTACACAGGCCTGCAAATTCTAACTCATAAATCCCCTTTTCTATTTAAAAATCGTTTTATGTATTTTGTGTAGCTGAACTAAAAAACAATTTCACTTTTTTCCAAATTCATTTTTATAAGACATTTTAGTAAATTTAATGATTTTTATTCCAGTAAACTTAAATTACATGTAAAAAAAGCATCTTAAAATATTATTTTCTTCTCAAGTACAATTTAAAACATCAAAGTGTCTAATTAAAAAATTAATCTTCGCCCACAATAATTTGTATATCCGTAGATACGTATTTTAGATACATACATTATATCCATAGATACGTATTTTAGATACTCGTATAATCAGAAACAGCAAAAATGAATTAGAAATTGACATTTATTGTAAAGATACAAATACTAGTCGGTTTATAATTAACGAATCACAACATTCAGTACAACATAAACTCGCAGCTCTAAATTTCTTTGAAAATAGATTACTCTCATTTCCACTTACCAAAGCCCGAAATGATAAAGAACTTAAATATATTAACAACGTTGCGATTCATACTCCGCAAATAGTAGATAATATAATTAGGAAGATTAGCTATAGGAAACGGGTCCAAAATTCTAGCACTCTAACATCAATTTCATCTCTAGGAAAGTTTGTAAAAATGCCTTTCGATGTGATTTGCACTAAAGGTTTAAATCATAGTTTTAAAACTCAAAACTTACGATTAGCTTTTTCCACTAACAATACCATAAAGAATTTATTGAGAAACCCGAAAGATAAAGTTGAAGTTGAGCAGAAATCTGGAATTTATGAAATTAAATGTAATGAATGTGCTAATAAATATATTGGACAAACAAAAAGAAATATATTAACATGCTTTAAGGAATATTTAAGTCACTACCGGTATAATAGGTTTGAGAAATCAAGTGTTGCCCAACATATTTACAATACTGGACACGGTATTATTAAGGATAATTTAAAACTCATTATCAAATAACAAAGAATTAAATGCTTACGAAAGTGTTTTTATTCGAAAAAATAAAAATTATTTAATGAATTCTGATAATGGACCAATACCTAGTTCCGTATTATTTGATTTAGTCTAATCTGTAGGTTGCTTTTTGACGGACCATATTTAGAAATATACGATTTTTTTTATGTAAATTAAAATCGACCGCAATATGTCGTTTTTGTTAGGTCAAAAATCAGCCGCTAGATGTCGCGACCTAAATTATATATAAGGGGATGCTAGAGACAGTTAAGCGCATTTGTATGGATATTTAATAAGGAGAGGATTCTCCGAGATGGATTTCCTAAGGTGCTCTTAACTTGTGATGAGTGGATGTGATCTCCTCTAATCTGTAGGCTGTGTTTTGACACGATTTATTTATATATATATTTATTTTTATTATTTTTCAGAGATATTTTTTAAATACTTCAGGCAGTATCAAATAATAGGAAATTAGATGTTTATGAAAGTTCTTTATTCGGTAGAGTGAGAACATTTTTCAGCAGAATACTTATTCTGTATTATTTGATTTGCTCTTATTTGATTATGATTAGTTGCCTTTAGGTTTTATGAAGTGCTTTTAAATTGGTAGTGTGTGTACTGAAGATGACAGCTTAGTTGCCGAAATACGTATCTACGGATATAAAAATTATTGTGGGCGGATATTAATTTTTTAATTACTTCTTAAGCCACAGTCTCCTTTACTATATTTAGATCGAAGTGCCTAGTAGTTTTTTTCTTTGAAAATTTTTTTTCTTATGTTACTTTTCAGGTTCAACATCCAACAATAGTCTGCCAACATACTTATATTCTCCCTGGCTTAATACCTACACTTCGTAAACTTAATATCCTATGAAATTTTTTACTCTGCTCTGCACCAAGATTTTCGGAAAAATAGTCAATATGCGACTGTTGACAATGCAACTTGAAACTCGTTTTGCAAAGCATTTTGTGAAAATTGAGCATATCTTCAACTAAAATTATAAATAGAAATGGGATACTTACGAATTTCCAATTTTTTTTTTTTACTATTTCGTTAAACTATTACCAGGATTGTTTTTCATTTTAAAAGTTGTTTCAAATTCTTGCATAAATTTTCTAATATTAGGCCCAACAAATGCGCCTATTGACCATTTGCACAGCTCACAAATATTGTAAAAGTTGCATGAAGCATTAATACACTATCTTGAAACAAATGTTAAACGTCAGTCATTTGTTTTTGCACCAAAAACCAGATAAAGGGAATAAGGACGTGACTAGTTTAAACGTATTTGTTTTAGAAAAACTCATTATTTTTATGCAGTAAGCAGATGCACTAATTGAAATACGATTTAGAGTAGATAAAAAAAAGTATTTAATGAAATTAAAGAAGCACTTAGCTACCAAAAACTTAATTAGGAAAGAAAATAACTGAAACAGAGTATTACCTGTAAAAGTTGAACTCCAAAGAGCAATCTGTTTTCTCAAAAATCTTACATGATTGAATTTTATATCATAATGACCACCCGCAAATCTGCTAAAATTATATATTACAGAATAGGGGTGTTAGGCTATAAAATCTTTATTATTTAAGCCGTTCTAAAATTTAAAGCTGTGGTGATATGCGTAGTTTTTAATTTAATCGCGTACGCGAATGAATAAACTGTTTATAATTAATTATTATTAACAGTTTATAGTTAATTATTCAAAGAAAATTAAAAGAATGCTTAAGAAGAAACAATTTACAACCGGTGCGCCAAAAACGCGGGATAGAATTGTATGAATCTTGAATTTGTTAAACTCTTAACAGATTTGTTATAATTCGTCACACATAAAACGAAAATATAATAATTGACAGGTTACGAAGGTATTTACTGATTATAATGTTTTAAACTCTGACTGACAAAAAATGTTTGTGTATGTAATTTGCAAGCATTTGTCAAATAAATATTTTCCAGTTCATATTTCACGACGTCGGTCGTTGACCTAAAAACGGAGTTGACGAGAAAGTGTACTTAAAGGGTTCACGATGCCACGCCGCCGTGTCTACCATAAAACTTTTTATGAAGGGATTTATTTCGTTCATTTACTCCTCTATTTTTTATCATTTTGGGGCTAATTTTTGATTAATTCATCCTTGAAAATTAAAGTACAAAGAATTTTTTTAACCCATCGCTTCTTGCAGATTTTCTTTGGCGGAACAATTGTCAGTCACCCTGTATTTTAACTTCTTTAAATAAAACATTGTTTTGATAATCATTATCAACAATCATTAAGTCTGTTCTATTTGACAGAATTTCAACTTCTGAATCGTTGAAATTATGCACTTGACTCGTATTTCATATTATGATTAAAGTCGTGTTTAACTAAAGACGTAATTAAGGGCTGGAACTTTGATCACCGATTAACTTCAATCATTGGTTTATTCCCATAGAAACAATTGTCTCCACAATTCTAGGTATAAACCAAAGGTTAAAGTTAATCGGTGGCCAAAGTACCGGCCCTAAAACAAACAAGAAACTATATAGCTTTACGTCAATTTAATGTGTAAGAAAATTACGGACGAACGTTGCCATGGTAATTAAACATATTAAATTAGTCATAGGTTGAGAATATGTGCCAAATGTTAAAACTAATAGATCAAAAATCTTATACATTTTGAAATTTTTAAACAAATTATTCTTAGAATTTTACAGTTCTTAAGTGGAGCTATTATTTTTATTTATTATCTAATGTAACAGAATTACCTAAAGAATAATGCTACTCAAGCTTTAATAATATTCAAACATTTTCAGTACAAAAATCAACATAGTTGCAAAGAGCATTGAATTACGCTATTTTTTGTAATTATTTTTATCAAACATTACTACCTTAGTTTTAATGGCATGATCTATTTCAGCATACTGCTTATTTTGAGTAGCTCGTTTCATTAACTCAACCAGCAATCCACCACCTAAAAACCATTGAACTTCACAAAACTTAAGATGTTAAATATATGCTTCCACCTTTCAAGTCACAGAGCTTATAAATGGCTTGCATTGAAGCCCCCGCTTGCTTCTTAACACCACTCGTAACATTGCTCTCAGTATTTCCCATTTTCAATCACTTTTAAAACAAATATTTAAACACTAGCAGTAATGAAACGACTATCCCACGTAAATACTTTATTTTAATACAGTAACTATTTAAGGAGGAAGTATAACTAAAGTTCATATAAAAGGAGGAGTATGTTTGATCAATATTTTATACATGTAAGTTTGGTCATTATAAACTATTGATCATCAAAATTGTAAACAGAAATAATTTTAAAAAAAAAATAAGGAACGCGCTCAACTGTTACATGTAAAAGATAAAATAATAATAATAATAAAGCAAGAAAGTGAATATATTACAGCAAAAATAACGATCAATTCAGTTCTTTAATTTGATTTTCTTTCCTTTTCCTTTATTTGTCACTTGTTTACTGGTACCTGCAGTTGCCCCAACATTCTCTTTTTTTCCTTTCGTCATTGGCTTTTTCTTCGCCTAAATTATTCAAACCATTAAAAATAATGCGACACGACAATATGTATTAAAAACAACCTTGATCATTGCATCTTTTTCAACGTCATCATTTTCAGGAGATGATTCGATTTCTTCGTCTTCACCATATATCTCATCTTCAGGAGAAATTACTGCAGTTTTCTTTTTAACAGCTGCTGAAGTCACGGCGTATGGTAATTTACTGCCTTCTTTGTTATATGCACGAGTGAAGGCTGCCTTGACTTTACTATCAACCATGGACATTGGATCTTTACGTCTGGGCCACTGGGATAGCTCAACTAAACTGTCAAAGTCCTCTCGCAAGAGATTATAAGCATGCATTACACTCAAAGATTTTTCAACGCCACCAGTTCCTTCTTTAACCAAAGGCCTTATTATGTTATCTCTCAAGTGATATATGTAATCCAGATTGATAGCACTTCGATTGGCACTTGCACTAAAGTGGGTTAATTTAATATAACATTTGTGTTTGTATCTCTTGCTATATTTTACCTTATACGCATATGGGTTTGTAATTCTGCAACCAATCTGGTAAATTTGTTTCGCTTAGAATTTTTTCCCAGCCAACCGGGAAAATTAATTTGGCCTCCCACATGCCCCTCCAAGTAGTGACCTGGTAACACTGAAGAATACATTCCCTGAGCTTCAAGTAAAGACCAATTGTTTGAGCTTCGAATTTTATTTTCGATGATGACGCCCATGCTCAGGCAATCAGCAGTGTCTGCAAATCTTTGTAATAATTGTGATCTAGAAAAAACAAATCTTTCTGTACAAGAAGTAATCAATCATTTAGAATCTTATAGATTTGTGCGACTTACTTTGGACAATGTGGTACAACCTGCAAATAATTCTCATGTACAAATAAAGGCCCAATGCTATAATCATAAAAGAACAGTTTTGATTTATCTGACAAAGTCATGTTTTTATGCTCTTCCTCTGAAAAAACCTTCCTAACTACTTCCCAAGGCCCCAAAATTGTATCCTTTTGGGCAGTTTTTGCTTCTTTTTGTGCAACCTCAGGACTCAAATTTTTCTCAAGTGCAGTCCAAACTGACAGGTGGTTTAAGGTTTGCCTTATATCCATTCCAGCACCGCTTATTACTTGTGAAAGGGCCTCTGGATTAATTTTTAGACCTTCTTTAAAGCACACACTCATCATAGCTCCCTGTTAAAAATTGAAATTACTCAAATGTAAGAAACTAATGCCCATATGTATATAGTCAGAGCTCAAGCATAAGCACATGCTAAGCAGCAATTTTCCTATGCAAACTGCTGGTCATGGCATACATAAGCACATGCTTATGCTTGAGCTTCGACTATACATACTAGTCTAAGTGAATTTCTTACTCTAATTTGCTCTAAACGAGGTCTTGAAAATCTTAAATCAAGACAGTAGTTAGCAAGTGATCGAATCTTTGGGTGATTGCGATCATTACACATGCAAATTATAGGAACATTTGAGTTTTTTATTAAGGCTATTAATTCCTGTACACCACCTCGGTCTTCATTACCAGCCATACCATCAACTTCATCCATGAGCAAGACGTGCTTCTTACTTGGTGCAGATCCATCTAAAGAGTATTAATCAAAAATCCATTTCTTCTAAAACTACTAGGAATATAAGATCTCAAATGAAACGTTTCAAACAATTAAAGATTGAAGGTTTTTCAAGATATTTTAAGGTTATCGTTAACAGTTTACAAGATCTCTAGTTACATAAAAAATTCCGAATAATTTATATCACCTTTTGCATAAGATGCGATTGATGTAGTCTTCAACAGTTGAGAGACTTCTTCATGCAATAATTTTTTACTTCTAGTATCTGAGGCATTGAATTCAACAACATCAAAGTCTAATTCCTTAGCTACTAAAGTAGCAGTGGTTGTTTTGCCTATCAATATAAAAAATATTGAATCAATTAAGAAAAATCATAGTCACGATCTAAATTACCTACTCCCGGTGGTCCACTCAATAAAGCGCATTTAAAAAAAGCGCCATCATCACTTTTTGCCCAAGGACTTGGCCTGGTCAATTTTGGCTTATTTTTTCCCAAGTGATTTTTGTGCCAATTTTGCAACCAAAACAACAACTTTTTCATATTACTTCTATCTCCCTGCTGTCCAATTATTGCTTTAATATTTGTGGGTTTGTACTTTTCAGTCCAGGCTAAATTATCATTTGGAATTACGAGAAGCGGTCGATCAATGGCCTCTAAACTCTTGCCCATAACAATTTTGGCATGTTCAGTTTTACTCTGCTTCAGCGAAGAGTTCTTGGAAACATGCTTAGGAGTTTCATTCTTCTTTAATTCCTTAGTTTCTTTCTTCAATTCTACTTTTAATTTCTTGTCATGTTTGGTTTCTTTGTGCCCCTTTGAATCTTCACTTGCACTCAATTTTTTGAGATTCGGTTTTTTATCTTTTGTATTATCATCAGAGGATTTCTTCTCGTGTTTTAAATTTTCTTCGTCTTTCATACTTGTGTCTTGAGCATCAATTATGCACACCTCGTCTGAGTTTATGTTGTACTTTGGAGGCATTCCTGATTTCGTCAATATCATATCGAGTAAGTCATCTTCAGTAATAACTTTGATCTTGTAATTATGTGCTTTTTCCAGTTTTGCTGGACCAGCGTCTTCTCCAGCAACCACATAGTTAACTTTTCCTAGAAAATACTCGCATATACATCAAAGAAAGTAATAACATTAACAAATTAATACTTGAAACTGCGTGTACAACTCTTCCACCATATTTTTTAACCAAATCATCGAATTCATTTGAGTCGAGTGAATCCAAAACACCCGTTCTTAAAAAGCATAACCCACTTAAACAATCAGGTTTACCCTAAAAGCATAAGGAAAATATATTTTGTGCCTAATTCTTAATGTTCATAAAAAGATTCTTCAAATACATTTCACAATTATTTATAATTTATTGATTTACAGTTTCAAAAGTAAATTTATAAAATGCAAATTTAAAATACCTTATTAACAAATGTAGTGATTTTGCTATCAAGTATTTAATACCAAAACATTATTTTTGTTGTTATTGATAAAAAAAATAAACAAATACCAACTTACCTCTGGTAATTCTTTCTTCCCATGGTTTTGGGGACCTGATCTGTTTAAATATTTTTGATATAATATTGCAGACTGTCTACGTCTTTCATATCTTTCCTGATCCTTATCAATATCACTGTCGTCATGTTCTGAATGTTTTCGTTTACGTGTTGGGCTTTTCCGCAGTTCATCATCTGAAGATTTAGCTATGATTTTATGTTCCGTCTTACTCTGATTCACATTTTTAATTTTGCTTGCAGTAGTAGCTTCGTCAATTGTTTTATTTAAGCTCTCGTTCATCAAAAACTCATCATCTAAATCAAGTAAACATTTTTCAAAATCAGGGTCATCATGCACGGAAAGTTCGGTGTTTAATTTCTTGGCTCGTTTGGTTTTTGATTGCGCTTTCGTTTTAGTTTTCTCAGGTTCTATAGGCCTTTTGACTTGTTGCACTTTGGCCTGCTTCACTGGTTCGTTTCCAAATATTTCAAGAGCTTTTACAGGTTTAAAAGTTTCAACGAATGGCTTGGCGTCATTTTTCGATTTAGCTTTTTTTAATTCTTCCTCGGAGTCAGAACTTATGATATGCATCTTCCGTTTCTTCAGTTTTATATTTTGCTTTTTGGTAATCGGTGAAGGAGTTATTTCAATAATGTCGTCGTCGTCGTCACTTGAATTTATAGGTTTTGCTCGTTTTTTAGAAGGAGTTGATACAGCAACATTGGTGCTGCTCGTCTTCTTTGACACAACATTGAAGAAAGACCTTATGTCCTGCAAATTGATGTCTTTGTAGTTAAATATGCATTCATAAAGATTTAATCTTACTTGAGACATTTTCTTTCAGTCAAATCACTCAGCAGATTGTTGAATTTAAGCAGGAAATTCAGTCACCCCGCCATTCAAATTTAATACAGAAAGTCACATTTGCGTATTAACGTGTATAGGTTATGTACAACAACAAGTACAAACAAGTTTGCATTTACTTGAACACTATCTGACATTAAATTTATTTATATTTATAACACATCAAGACCTTAGATGAGCAATGTCACACAATAAATAGGGAATTTCCTGTTAACTTGGATAAAATTGCAATGCCAGGAGCAAACACGGCACGGAATACATGAAATACCGCCAATTTATCTCCAATTAGTGTTGCCAAGCCTAAGAACTTTTCATCACCAGTTTGACAATTCAAAAATCACTAGATCAAGGATGAAAACCACGAGAATAGGCTTCATCAATATGAATTTAATATTAACAAATTCAAAGCAATATTTACTAGTTTTACTTAAAAACACAAAACAAAAAGTGGTCAAGAAAAACTGCTTGAGTTGGCAATACAATTAAGAGATCGGCTATTTGAAACACTGCAACCGGAATAAGTTTTGTTGGTTTATTTGACGTAACCTGAAAGCGACAGTTTGTATGTTATGTGTTTTAATTTGAATTTGAATGGCGCTTGTAAAGTGACGGCTGTCAGTATCAAGCCGTCATAAATCGGAATTTACTCCAACTGTACCATTTAAAACTAATATTCAGCATTGCCAACTCAAACAGTGTATTTTGACCACTTTGTAGTACCTACTTGTTTTGTACATACGTAAAAGCCCTGTTAAGGTTGTTATTAATCAAATAAAAATCACCAGATTTATCTAAAGACCAGAAAGGAGTCTACTAAGCATCAGAAGAGTATAATCTGGCAACACATTCTCCAATCAGTATTGCCAACTAGTACAGAGAGATCATTATACATTGTCCAGAAACTGCTTCCCATGGACGTGATATCAAAATTTTCATCCATTGTCATGTATGCACTGAAGTTATCTACTTTACATACCTATTTTAATCCATCTTTGCATAAAATTTACTTACGAAAACACCCGACAGATTCTGAAATAATAACAATATGCTACGCGATCTTGAAAAAGACTATTTTCGGAAAATTATTACAGAAAATTCGTAAACTAACAAAAGTAGGACCATCAAACACAAGTGTCAAATAATGTGGCTAACATCAGAGAGGAACTAAGGTTTGATGATATACGCAAGAAAAGTAGTTTTTTCTGGACAATGTATAACGATCAGTCTGTATTACCGATGCCCAAAAAGCAGAAATTCCTCAAAAGTTGTCAAGAAATCCCTTTTCAACATTAGAAAATCTTACTATAAAATAAAATTTTCGGACTGTTGGCAACACTGAAAAGCAAATAAAATTGCAATTTGAGTTAAATGTCTCATGTTGTCGTATTAAACAGATCACATATCATCTTGTAATCATGTTAGCTAGATTTTAAAGCTCGTTTGCCTAGTCTATGTTGTTTAATCATCAAAAGTTATGCCGCATTCAATAAGTTGTATTTATCCGATTTCAGTGTATTTTCGTAAGAATTGAAATAGAAAGTTACAGGGGTGAGAATACCACACTTAAAAAAAAAGGAAAAATTTAGAAGACCACCAAAACCATACAAATTATAATAATAAACATTCTAATAATTATTAAAGGCAGTGGCGGAACTTCAACAAATTTTTGGCAAATTATTTGGGCCCCTACCAGGCGACGTTGAAACGATACGATACTACTCTTCAATCTTTTCATGATGTATTTAATGTTTATTAATACCTATTATAATCATAATTTCCTAACTTCTTTCCTAAATAAAAAAAAGTTAGAAAAATTAATTTACAGTTACGAATTTCAACCTATTTTAGTTGAAAGCGTCGTTAAATAAATTCCCCTTTCATCACTAAATATAAGAGATTTTCCTAAACGTGGCAACTCTGCTCCGACATTGCCAAATTCAAATACTCCAACATTTAAAAAGTAAAGCAATCCTAATTTTCTTACGATGAAACTTATTCCATTTCAAGTACTATGGCACAAGCAAACACCTCTTTATGCAGTTACTTAGTTAAATAAAATGATTAAGTTGAAATCTAATACTTCTATTGGATTAGAAAACTAAAAAATAGTAGACTTTGGTTTAAGAAATAATTAAAAATTAATCTCGGCCCACAATAATTTGATATCCGTAGATACATATTTCACAAGTAATGCTGCCATTTTCAATACACACACACTACTAAGTTGAAAACACTTCATGAAAACCAACACAACTAACCACCTAAACATATTAATAAAAAAAACATTAATAAAAAAAATATATTGTAAAACGTTTCCCTTCATTTTTAATTTTGCAGGATTGCTTTTCAAATTTGTTTCGTTGATTTATGTGATTTGAACTGTCATAATTTGACATATACTATAATGACATCAAATTACATTTGTCTAGTGTAAAATGATAGCCAACCTACTAACTTAAAATCGCTTGGATAATAAATAGATAAGGAATGGATAATATTTCATATGTGATATCGGAAATTTCAGAAAAAAAATTCGAATTAATTTAAAATTTTAAATCAAATAAATTAGAATGCATTAAAATTTTCGTCTTTTATGATTATTTAAGTAACAAGAATTAATAGATAGAGTTAATGTATGAAATTGTACACTTTATTAACATACGGATTAAATCTTCATGGTTTTATTTTCACCGATGAATTAGTGGGAACCACTACGTAGTTCCTAAAAAAAATATTTGGTCGTTATCTTTTCTTATCATTATACTAATTAAATAACACATTGATAAATTATTAAGTATCAAAGATTTAATACCGAGAAATTAAATTGATAATTAATTTATAAATGGATGAATTGTGCAAATTTAAGATCAAAGATGTCGCCACAACCAGTATTAACATATTTATAAATACTGTCATTTTGCGAGAAATTTTATTGTCAAGAACATATGGCTGTGGCTGCAAAGTGAAGTAAGTACTAATTTATTATTATTCTATTCAAAAAGTCTTACAAAATAGTATCATTTTTATTTATAATAAACGTACAGCACTCTGTCACAATTGCAATCATGACCTTGTGATAATATCTGCCATTAGTGCTATATGTTTACAGGTACTCCTAAGTAAACTACCCGAAAAACATGTCGCAATCTGTGCCATTAATTTTGCAAGAAGATATAGAACAAGGTGGCAAGGATGTAGAGGATGGCATCGAAAATGATTTTGCTTACCGAAATAATGTGGCCCAAGCATCAAAGCAAGTTCGACTGGGATTCATTCGAAAAGTTTATGGATTGCTAAGTATTCAACTGATACTTACTGTTATAGTAGCTTCTGCATGCATGTTTACACCTCCAATAAAGGAATTTATACACACAAAGTAAGTAAACATATTTTTACTGGACCCATACGAAGTTTCATTTTGGAACTTCAGTGTTTTTTCTGCACAAGGAGAATTTTTTTAATTTGTAAACCAAAGTATAATTTAAGCTAACCTTGAACAATACTAATGATTAAAGTCTTGGCAAATGTATTCAAAATTATTCATCAGTTGCCACAAACTTGTCAATTTTTACAATATTTGTTATCTCTACAGTAAAGAAGTTGTAGAAGTAGACAATTAGCATACAATAAATTAATATAGTCATAGTTCCCAGTCTTTGCACAAGACAAAAAAAACTTTGATAAAACCATGTAAAAGATTTGATGATTTCATAGGTAAACCTGAACCACGAAAAAGCCAAGAAATCAGCAGCAAAGATGGTAAATTATCCATATATCAAAAACCAAAATTTACTTGTTTTGTGAAACATGCAAATTTGAAATTGCAATAAAAAATATTTCAATACTCATAATGCAAACCTCAAGCTTTAGAAGTCTATCATGGAGACACATTCAGCTGACCAATTACTAGTTTACAAATTGAGGAAATATAGAAAACTCAATTGAAAAAAGCTAGTATAAAGACAAGATTAAATAATAATTTTAGCTCTTATGAAAAAATGAAATTGGACTGTGATTAGAGAGAGCTAACAGATGAAGTAAATTAATTAATTAATTAATTAATTATAGAATTAAGAATACTTTCTTCAGCAACATTATCAACTTTCCATTATATCTGAGCCTGCAGTGCTTTAATCTAGATAAGATTGAACACTTTATTGCCTTTTTGAAGTTTTAAAACATTTTTTAATTCAGACATAACAGAACCGATATTGTAATAAATGTAATATGCTTTTTATCCAATGTTAATGAGAGATAAGAAATCTGATAAAGTTTAAACTTTTTGGTATTTTAATAAAAGAGTTTGTAGCTTTGGCTACGAAGGATAGAAGTATATTTCAACAATTTAAACTTACAAGAATAACTGACACCTGAGAACTCACACAGATGGGAGTGGAATCCACACCTGTAGTTGCTAAACTAAGCATCAAGTCTACTGCCAGTCAAATATTTCTCTCAGTGCTAGTTATTAAAAAGAAATGATAACCAATGCAATATTAATAATGTTTATTGTTCCAGTGACTGGCTCATGATGGTTGCAATGTTTGCCAGTATTGGCTTACTAATTGCGTTGCACATTAAACGACGAGATACACCTGCCAACTTCATATTACTAACTGCTTTTGTAAGGCAATTTTTAAAATAGTTTATACCACTTTATATTTCCTTCTCTTTTTTAGACGGTGGTATTAGCGTATACATTGGGTGTCACGGTCACATACTTCTCTCAAATTGTTGTGTTGCAAGCTTTAATCCTAACAGTCACCGTAGTGACAGGATTGACATTGTATACATTCCAAACAAAGCACGATTTTTCAGCTTTATACTCAGTGTAAGTTATTTTGTTTAAGTAATGTACTGCAATTTCTAATTAAAATTTTTTTGCACATAGATTATTTGCGGGTCTGCTGATTTTGATCGTCGGAGGAATCCTCCAGATATTTATCCAGTCAAATGCATTCGAGATATTTCTATCTTTAGGAGGTGCTTTCTTATTCAGCTTGTTTATCATTGTTGACACACAAATGATAATGGAGACGCTGAGCGCTGAGGAGTACATATTTGCAACGATTAACTTGTATTTGGACATCGTCAACTTATTCATATATCTCTTGAGATTTTTGCAAGCTGCTAGGCAATAAATTTATGTACACTGAGTTTAAAAATATTTACTGTACATGTTACATAAAGTGAGCACATAGTGATTTAGTTGTTAGTGAATGTTTTTGCCGAAATGCGACTTAGAAGTTTTAAAAAATGATGTGTAAAAAATCTGTTTTCAATTAAATTTATTCTGTGTAATAACTTCAAGTAAAGAAGATTAATATATTGTTGTGAAAGAGATGTGCATTTTTATACAATTAATGGATTTTATATGCTCAACTTTAAGTAATAGTTAAATAAAAAAACTGCTACTGGTAATTGTAAGTAGAATAAGTTTGGGAAATATTTAAGTCTTAAAAATTAACGTAAAAAGTATATTTATTTTTATAAATCACACCATATGAATAAATTATTTGAAAGCCTAAAGGAACAATGTCTATAAAAGGCACCTTTTAGAAGACAAATAAGTCACAGATCTTGTATAACTAAAATAAATAGTATATAAAACAAGTTTAGTGCCTTGTAGCACGTGAACATTTAAATTTTGAAACATACATATTTACCAGTAAAAGAAATTCGTTTTTATATTTTTTTTATAATTAATCAAAAGTCTCATAATTAAGATATATAAGATTCATGTCCTCCTCTGAAGTTATAAAGGATATATTAATAACTAAGATGAAACTTATTTCTGAGTACTCTAGGTACAAAACATTAATGTTTACAGTTAACTGTAAATGAATGCTAATTTCTTTTAATAAGTGAACCTATGAAAAGGGCTGTGGAGTAGGAGTCAGGTTTTGGTTGAAGTCAGAGTTACAGTCGAAGGTTTTATGTATCGACTCCGCAGCCCTTCCTATGAAGCAAGCAAGCAGTAACATATTGTGGTAACAGAGTTAAATATTATACACCTAAGTTTTACAAAAAAAAAGAGTAATTACAGAGCAGTTACCCTTATTCATAAGTATATTAAAAGTAACAAATTGTTTGATGAGTAATTTTTTTAAGGTGAATATAATTTTTTTTTTAAAACAGAGTAATATTTATGTATGAAATACATTTAAAAATATGGTAAAATGAAACTTTGGCGCGACCCTTTCCATAACGGAATTTAAGCTTCCAAACTTCAAAATATAAAAACAATTTTTCCATTAATTCCATTGTAAAAGTGACGGTCATAAATGAAACAAGCACTGACATACAGTCAGATTCAATTAAAGTGGGGCGCAATTTTAATTATATAAAATAAGACTTTATAATTTTAAACAAGCACTTCAAGTACTTTCTCAGTAGCTTTTTCAAATTATTTATTGTATCTATGTAATTATGTTCCAAAAATACAACTTAATTTGCAGCTAAATTAGTATGTCTCAATCATTGCACCCAACTGTATATTCAGTAACTTTCAATAGTATATGGAATTAATTTGCAAATAATTGCTTATACTCAATTCGAACATTTTTAAGTAGTTGATTTAGACAAAGAACTATCACAATGATCAAATTACGAGAATCACAATTGCAACATCACATGCATAAATTGCACAATATATATCAAGCACATTTTTCTTTACAAAATAATAATAAGATGCAAAACACTATTTTTAAAACCCGTTTGAAAATCTCAATTCAATTAACGAATATAATTTCTAAGTAGAAAAGTAAATTATTAGCAGGTCTTTCATTTTCAGTTTTTTTTTTGTAATTTTTGATTTTTTTTTTAAATATTTTAAATGTGTTAACTTCAATTTGTGACAGAATATAAGCCATTAAAAAAAATGAAAATCTTATAAGTTATTACTGCATATGAATAAATTTTACAAAGTGGCAGTAATTTCTGGTTTTATAATTTTTTACTTACATACAAACGCTCATTTGTATTATCACAAAATCTGCTAATCATTCAACAGTAATTACTTATGACTAGTTTACACAGTTGTAGGATACTGTAAAATTCTTGAGTTATCTTTAGGAGACCTCGAAAGTGGACTGTTACTGTGCACCATAAGATCGAAATCACTTCCGGAAAGTGACTTCCCGATTATCTGATCCCATTGTTCAGGTGTGGAAGGGCAGTCACCTACTCCCAGCACGTTCAGGCGATACATTTTCTCCTGCTCATCAATCTGAGCAGCTTGCGCCCTCAGTGTCTCTTGCTTGATTATAATTTCATTCGTTATGTAAGCCTCCCTTCTTATTTTGTCTCGTAATTCCCTGGGAGTGTCGGGAATACACCACTTGACCACTATCATTACAAAAGCCACGACATTCTGATTATAAAATATATGTATTAAGTATATATAAAATTAAGTCATAATTAATACTTACTTCAAAGACCACAACAAAAGCCAATCTAGCCACAAGGATATGCCAGAACATAGAAGTTTTTTCATATTTGTGCTCAGACCAAGGAGGTTCTCTGTAATCTGGATACCTAATAGCAATTAAAAAAAAAATAATAATTTTTAGAACCCCAAAAACAAAAAGAGTAATTAACTGACTAATTCTAAAAATGCTGAAGCGAAGAAACTGTATTTACTGGTAAAATTAAAACTCATTTCTTATAATGAACAAATTAATAAAGACATGCAAGAGAGAATGATAACAAAAGTAAAGATTTTAAAAAAGCTGAATCAAAAAAGTCATCCAAAATATAAGACAGGGTAGTTCCATTTGGGGTATTGCAACTTCTATCAAGTAATAAAAACTCTGAAGTAATTGAATACATACCTACAAAGCGTTACGTTTTGTGTGAATTTCGTGGGTGAAGATCCAACTTGAAAATCACTTGTATTAAAATAAGACAATGTAAAATTTAAGTACCCCTTCAAAGAATGATCATCACTCATCACACTCATGTACACAAGACGAGGAATAAAATTCGAGGTGAACGCAATTATGAAACCCTACAAAATGCATAAATAGTTTCGAAAAAATTTTGCTCAACTACTCTTACATTGGTTACAACTGAGAGCTTTCCAATAGAATCTAAAATTCTGTACCAAACTCCAATATCACGTACTCTCTGCGTGACGGGCCTCCTATAAAACGTAAGTAACTTTCGTGCGTCCAATCTCATTTCTAATATATTATTGAGCAAGGCAAATAATGGCGCTAAAGGAAACGCAGCAACAAATATAGTTAGGAATCCATATTGCAAAACTGAAAGTAACAATCGAAGTTATTTCTAGTAATAAACTGCCTTGAAGTGCTTACCCATTTCAAGATACTCAGGAAAGAGGCTTCTAGGACCCCACTCGACGAGTTTAAAATCTTTAACCCATTGGGGTTGCTTTTCCTTATAAGAAAGTTGTTGGTCTTTCTGCAATCCTGTTTTTACCCTAAGAGTGTTCAGTATTTTGAAAAATAAGGGGAAAATCATTTCGAGGACAGTGTTCATTGCCTGTTTGCCAATCATTATTATTGCTAATTGAATGCATAATTCTATTAAGCAACCACCTGGACCACACTGAAAATCAAGTAAAAAAATTAAGCATAAAATTACTTTACTTCTTTATAACTACCTCTTCCTGTCTATATCCAAATACCTTATTGTAGCTCTTGGGATATCCAATGAATTTTCCCTTAAAGAAGGCAATGTAAAATATTGATGCATAATAATTTATAAATTGCAAAAGGTAAATTTTTAGAGTTAAAGAATCATCAAATTCA
This sequence comes from Serrognathus titanus, assembly GCA_039766575.1. NCBI lineage: Eukaryota > Metazoa > Arthropoda > Insecta > Coleoptera > Lucanidae > Serrognathus > Serrognathus titanus. The sequence goes on along the minus strand of CM077914.1, from coordinate 45,266,770 downwards.
GTCTGCGTTCGCCACAGTTCTATTTCTGTGAGATACTGAGCTATGAACGAATATATCTGAAACATTGAAAAGAAACAGATTACACCTCCTCAGAAAGAAGTCTTTTTTGCTTTACTCACCCAATTTAGAACAAAAATGCAGCCCAAATTTATACACGCAGCTGTGCTAGTTGTAAATAAGAAGGCGTTACTTGTGGTGACTTTATCGCCATACACCTTCAAAGCTGCTAGTACAGACATGCGATACAAAACAACGCCAAGTACAGTTGCCATTGCAAGTGCAATCTAAAATAGCAGACATGAATAAAAGTAGTAAAGTTTTAACGTAAGAAAGTACCAATAACAAAACTACAGAAAAACTGAGTATAGTAGCTGGTACCCTGATCCTCCAAAATGGTACATGAGGCTCCATTGTGTTTGTAACAATGTTCATTTGCCTGCGCTTAACATGCGACAGCCTTGCAAGATATTCCGGTCTGGGATGCTCTTCTTTTATATCGAATCCAGTCAAATCCCATCGATGAGTAATTTCAGCTGAGTACCTTTTCCAAAGCTCAAGAAATAATGTTGCTGTGTAAATCATGCATATTTATTAAAATCTAAACGACATTGATAAATTAAAAGATGTTAAAAGCAGAGCTGGAATTTCAGTTACTCTTAGAATGACTTTTATTTCCAACAGGCTCTGGGTGAGTCATGCATTAAAAACAGAATTCATCGCTTACCCCAAAAAGACATGAATATAGCAAAGAAGATAGTACTAGCATTGTCGAATAAATAAGTAAATCTCGCATGCAAACAAGTTTCCTTTAGGTCCCAATAATCGCACCAGTGGTCACAAAGTGGACACATTTTTACATCTTCAGAATTACAGATATCCTCACTGCATGCACAAAGAATAGATTGGTACAAGTATAAAATGTAAATGTTAAAGTTTTTTACCTTGGAGTATTACTATAAAGAGTCGTCCAAGAGTAAATAAAACACGCGACACCCACTATTGAAGCAGGAAGTAACATATGAGTATAAAATCCTAACCAAGCAAAATATAGAGCAATTTTAACACCAAAATATTCTTTAACATAATCAAGGGGTTGATATCTGTACCACTTTCTAACTGCAGCCCACTCATTATAAAGTAAATATCGCATTGAACCTCTTTGCCTTAAGTCACCCTAAAATAAACAAACTACATTTTGTTAAACCACCTTCCACCGAACTTACATCATGCAATGGATAAACTGCAGTGTAAATTTTCTCATTTATCAGTCTTTCAATGCCAAAAGCAAAGTCCTCATTTGGCTTATCACTAAATTTCTTCCTATCTAAAATGAACTGTACAACACGAGAATGAATGGCAGGTGTAAAAAAACAGGGCGAATTAACATCAAACCTAAAACAAAATAATTTATTAATTCCCCTATGAAATCGCTTGCCAATTAATCTTACAAATATTCTCTGTCTCGACTGTAGACTGCGGTGAAGCGATGGCCTTTTTCTGGGAAAATTTTTTTATCAACGAATATAAGGGATTTGATCTTCTCCCATTGGGAGTTAAAACCTTCAACTAAAAAATTAGTGCGATGCTGAATTCCTTGCAACCCAGGAAGCTGAAAATTGACAAGGAAAATTAGGTACAAATTAGAAAATAAAATTTCATATAGAAAGTCATAAGTTTTGACCATTTGTAGCTTCAGCCCTTTGACTGATAATTCTAATGCCTGGACAATGTTGTATAATGTGTGTTAATAATATATTTACATTTTTGTTTTCGTAATTTTGATAATCTTTATTTCAGTTTACAAATGATCATAAGACACAGAGATCACAAAAGTAACGCTAAATTTTAAAATATAAAATTGTTCATAATTTTAAACAGAAATTAAGCACCAAAATTTATAATCAATATTTAAAATTTTATATTTATTTAATATGTATATACAGTGTGACAGTTAATTGTTCTATCAAAGAAAAAACTACGATAAGTAGTGACATTCAACAATGTTAAAAAAATTCTATGTACTTTAATCTTGGAGAGTTAATCAAAAACTATATCCAAAACGACGAAATGTCGTTGGTTAAGAGCAGCAGATGAACGACATAAATTCAATCGTAAAAGTGTTTTATAGTTTTAAAATTGTACGGCGCATGCAGTGTTTCAAGAGTGATTCTTTAGAGTTTATTATAATTTTCATAAGATAACTACTTACCGAAATGGACTAATCAAAACATAATATACACTATATGCCAAAATATTGGGACAATTATTGCTAATCCATATTATAAATATTTCAACGTTTATATTACTACATAAAACTTTATTCTCTGATTTACTGCTGCATTTATAAAACATGGCGTTGTATTTGGTATGCAGTGCCAGTGTGTGCCATTTTTTTTTTTTGCGAAACAATTAACAGTCACCCTGTGTAATAGAGTTTTATATCAGATTTATGATTGTTTTTTAATGCAGACGTTAATATTATTTGAAGCAAAAGTATGAAAAGGTCTTTAAATTATATTTACATATAAAATAAAGTAAAGTAAGGCAAAAATTTTTATTGCCCTTCCCTTTAGTCATTAACTCCCAACATTTATCTCGAGGGATCTGCTTCATATTAAATAAATTAAAGTGCGATAAGAGAAAATAATAATTAACGAATGACATTAGTTAATTGATAATTAGCATAGAAACTGCTAGGTGTTTAACACATCACACAAGTTATACCTTTTGCCGTAAATACGTCGTAGCATTATGAAAACGTCTATATCGAAACTCTTTAGGGATCTTACAAAGTTCCTAGGACAAGCAGATATAAAAAAAATATTAAAACAAAAAGAAAAACATCTACATGCTTTCTACATTACAGAAAGTAATATCACTTACCTCACGCATAGGCATTCTCAGTTTTAAGATTTCACTGTACCTTCGCAAGACTTCCTGTGGAGCATGAATCTAAAAAAGAAATACTCCCTTAAATAAAAGCAAACATAGAAACAAGCTCTACTGACTTTAACAAAATTTAGGCCGTTTATCTCTGGTTGCTCATACTCTAATTCCAGTCCTTCTTTCATGAGGTTCTCTTCGAACAACCTCCGTCTTTGGTGTGCTTCTTCGGTAACTGCATTTTCTTCGAATGAATCCCAAACCAAAACAAAGTCCACCGATCTTTTGCCATCATAGAAATATATCGCAGGTTTGGGACATTTGAAGAGATTCTTATTCCTTTCTGTTTGACTAGTATTGTTACAATTACAGCTAACTTCATCTGCAGGATGCTTTAAGTCATTCGCAACAGGTTTGACATTGTTTGCAATGTTTTCTATTTTTATTTTTGTTGGTGGTTTCGTAAGATCCATTAAATCTCTGTATTCAGATAAATAATTAAATGTGACAATGAATTAAAAAGCACTACATTACTTGCGCAAATTAATGGTTTTTATGTACCTCAAATCATAGAGAATTTCTTGTTGAATTTGAAATGTAGTCTGGTAATTAAAGGGGAAAAAATTTGGTTGGTAGTACATTTGTTAATACACTGGGCTATTTTATATACTCTGTTTTCTGTAAGTTTTATTTCAAGTCCATATTTTAAACATTGACGTTTTCAGGTTTATTGCAGACTCCACAAGTAAACACGTTCAAAATATAATGTAATTTATAGCGTTTTTGATTTATGGCTCTCGAGAATTCTCAAAGTATTCTCATGTTATCTTTACTTCATGTATTAATAAAAGATGGATACAATCTGAGAGTACTCTAGAGCAAGAGCTGAGTGAATTGAAAATGCTATTGATTTCACTTTTCTTCATAACATTCATGAAAATGTCCTATTTAGTGTTAAAGAATTGAACAAACTGAATATAGTATAAGTATTACAATTAATTACAAAACATGTTTGGAACACAGATGATTATGTCTTCGATTACTTAAGTCTTGAGCATTGAATATATCCACAATTACTCAAAGATGAAATTCACTTGGGGCTTGCAATAGCTTGTATTACATATTTGCCTAAATTACTGTTTTTATTAATTGATTTTAGAGCACAAACACAATTTCATAACAAAAAAATTCATTATAATTTTCATCATTGTCAATTCACTCTGTTTTAAAATATACGACGAGATGAATCTGTTAATTGATTGACTCACAATGAAGTTGCAATTAAAGAAAAGTTTTCGAAAATGAAATAAAAATGCTCACATCTTCTGGAGGCATTTCATTTAACTGCACAATATCAGAGTACGTGAGTGATTCAGTTCGTGTATTTACAGATCTAATTAGCGAAATTGTATGTATGTAAAGTAAATATGCATGTATCATTAAAAGTGCAAAAATATAGTGGGCTCCTTAATAGAATTATTAAGTATTTTCAGAAATATATTTTACTGTTTATACAGGGTGCATCATTGATATGAATTTTCTCACTATTCTTTCTAAAGGAAAATATCCTATAAAAAAGTTATCACTTATAGTGAGATCTACGGGGAGCTTATTCTGAACTGGAGAGAAATTGACATCAAAATGACGTAGCCTCTCGTATAAAACTATACAAATCTTTCGGGAATTGCGTCATTTTGACGTCATTTTCGGGAACGATCACTCCTCTCCAGTTCGAGAATAAGCACCCAGGTGTCCCAACAGTTTGCTCTCGGACAATATCTCGAAAAATACTGAATAAACAAAAATAAGTTTCAACACAATTTTGTTTTTAATGTTCGTGGTCTACAATATATAATTTATACAGAGCGAATCAAACCAGTGGTGCCAGATGCAACTTATTTCGAATGGCGAGTGAAGTCAAATTTCGATCCTTCATAAAATTCTACACATTTTTTGTATACTATTGTCTCTACATAAACCTAACTGAGATATTTAATATTTTATCTAAAAACTGCCATTTGCAGACACATTATTTTATTTATTCTTAGTTTCTTTATTTTAGAAAAATATGTTTGGTACAGATGTAGTTGATAATAAGTTTATTGTAAGTCATTATTAAATGTATTTTTATCGTTTCTGGTTGGTCAAGGTAATAAAAAAATATCCGAAATTTCAAAATGACAAGGAACAATTGTTTTAATACCATGTCCTATATTTTTCTATTCTAAATTCCTCGTTTAATAAAGTACAGGGTGGGCCAAATCCGACACTTTTAATAGGAAACACATATTTTTAGAAGAGTTAAAAAACTGACCTTCATAACTTTTTTGTTTATGAAAATTTTTGATTTTTGTAAAAACTTTTTCATGCAGAATTCATTATTCCAAATTACTTTTTTCTAAACTACTCAATATTTGAGATATTAGCAAGAACTTTGATTTTTTATATGGAACAGCCTGTATATTTTTAAGTTTTTGAAAGGAGTATAAAATTTCATTCATATAAATATAAAACACTTAATATTTTATTCAAACAGTTTGTGAAATATAGAGTTTCAAAGTTTTAATTAAAAATTTAATTATTTTTACAGCATTGAAGTAGGCAATGGATGACAATAACTAAGCGATTTAAGTTTTTGTAACTTCCTGGTAGGCCGCTATCAAAATTTGACACAATCTCTTACAGTACTTGCATTTCTCTTGAATTTTACTATCTCTATAAAATAGACTTAAGGAGATAATTAAACTTGTACGAAAACTACGAGAAATACGACGTGTTATAATATTTATACCAACTCAAGACTTCATGAAGTGCCTTTAACTTGTAAGTGTATGTGTGTACTGAAGCTGACAGCGCATCTACGGATATAATCTATTTTGATTTATATATTTGATTTGTTATTTCTAAACCACTGCCTTCTTTACTAATATTAAATGTTAAAGTGTTTTATAGAAATTGGCAAAAATTTAGAAGCAGCGATTAATCCTTACCATGAGTGGTACCTGAAAGATGACAATCCTTCACAGTTTTTTTCTTGAGATTTAAAAACAATTTAATACATTTTTAATCATTTAAACTGATAAAAACTAAAAATCATGAATCTCAAAACGGAAATAAAGAATTAGAGAAGATCATAGTTTTGGGAGAAATTGAAAATGACCGACGCCAGTTGGAGCAAACATCTTAGCAAGAACTTCTGCAATACGAATTTTAAAGAAACAAAGATTCTGACCTTATTGAATAAGAAAAATGCATCACTACCAGTCCTTGAATTGGTGATGTCAGCTCAAACCATAACAAAACGGAATCGTTTATGTTTAGTACAAACTGGCCGACAATTTGATACTTTATGTAATTTTTGCGCAATTTCAATTACATTAGTATTTATTCGTTATAACTTCGTTATATTTATTAAAAATAAAGTAATATTTTATGGCTCATTGAATCTTCAAAAAATATTTAGCTATCATCATCCACAGCCTACTTGAATACTGCAATAACCATCAAAATTTTAATTAAAACATGAAAACTTAAAACTCAAAAATCTTTTGAATAAAATATCAAGTGTTTTCTATTTTTGTAAATAGAATTTTCAGAACTTTTCAGAAATGTAAAAATATATAGGGTGTTCCATATAAAAAATCAAAGTTCTAGCTATTATCTCAAATATTGAGCACTTTGGATAAAAATAACTTGGAGCAATGAATTCTGCATGAAAAAGTGCCTTAAAGAAGTCTTTACAGAAATCAAAAATTTTCATAAACAAAAAAGTTATGAAGGTTTTTAAAAATCGTAGAATTTTGAAAAACGCCCTGTAGCTCCTAAACGGTACAAAATATCGAAATGCGGTCTTCACCATTAATTTTGTCTTAAAAATCGAGCTCCAAGGACCGAGGTCAGTTTTTGTCTAACTCTTCCAAAAATAGGAATTTCCTATTAAAAGTGTCGAATTTGGCCCACCCTGTACTTTCATTTCTGTTAGGTATGCTTCATACATGTCAGGGATATTTTTTGAGATTTTTAGATCTATTTGAGTTATTCTGTTAAAATGAATAATTGTCTAAGGTGATCATGGAAAACGGCCAATAAAAGAATAAAATAATACCGGTGTCCAACTTAAATTTTTTAACGAAATTTTACTTTTTTTAGTTTTAATTGTTTGGTCGTTCAGGTCTTTCATCAGACTGAATAGCTATAGATTGGAATGCTTCGATTTAGAGCTATAATCGCTTAATAAAAAATGTTTACTTTTAAGAGATCTATCGAAATGTACAATAAAAATTTGTGTATTCCATTTAAAAAAGTATAACTTTAGTTGAGTTTGGTGCAGTTCTTACTCGTGATAGATATTGACATGAAAAAGAAACAGAATAAATAGTATATTCAATTACCATCTCTTATGAAAACGATAATAATGTGCCTAAACCTACTCAACAGAAGCTAATTTTAGGGTTTAATTCAACTGGGTTTGTGCACAGTTTAAAATTATTAATATCTCCCTTATTATAACTTTTGTTAAGATGTTTTTGTATTAATTAACTTTTGATGTGGCTAATCACCCCTTAAAACTAAAAACAGAAGACTGTAAATATCCTGTATAAAACTCATTAGAGCCAATATCTTTTCTAAATGATATTTTCCTTTATGATTAATAATTAAAGACCTATTGAAGAAATCCATACCAATGATGCACCCTATATCTTAATTTCCTCTTAACGTACTTATTTCGAAGATGGAATTAATAATTTCACAGGTTTATTGTGAAAAGAATTTAGTACAATTTAAAATAATGAAAAAATCAAAAACTTGGCTTAATATTTTTTGGAACTATATAATTTTGATTTTGTTTCATAAATAATTTAAAGGACACAACATGCTGACCATGAACTTGTTAAACTTAGCATACTTTTAACAAATGAATTCTATCCAATCAATAAACACAGAAAATCAAAGTTAAATGAATCAATGAATTTTAAATTGGTTAGTTAATGCAGTCAAATAAGGCACCACTAATTTAGGTAAACTTAAACTATTTTATTATTATTATTTTTAACAACTGTTGATTAACCAATTTTTTATTTCAAGGAAATTGATTTAAATTTCATTAAATCACAAGGCATTCTTTTATTTATTTAAAATTAAATCAATCACTGAAGCAATTACACTGAACATTCACTATGAAGTGACAAATTTAAAACGGATCAACAGTTCATAATGCCAACCTAACACTCTTTTCTCATTAAACTTACCGTTGTGTATCCATTTCACTATCCATTTCGTTATCCTTTTGATACAAACTAAGAACTGACATGGCCGTTATATCAGGATCAACTTCACTCTTATTGGCGACAGAATCAGGACTTTTATCCTTTTTAATATTAGGCCACTGTCCCAGCTGTTCTTCGCCCTTTCCATAACTAAGTAAGAGAGGAGACGCGAAGCGGCTCCTCGTATTTAAGTTATTGGCATTGCCAACTGATAATCTGCGATTATCTGAAGTGCTAAAAAGTGCAGCTTCTTGTTGTGAACCTGTGCGTAAGAGAGGTGTGGACATATCATGGCTAACCGATGCAGTCTTTGAGTCTGTATTTGGTGAGCCCTCAGTGGACATTACTTCAGTGTGCTTCTTAAAAGAAACATGCAAAAGTGCTCAGAATTAACATACAAACAATAAGGTGTTTCTTAAATAAATCAGAAAACAATAAATTGTGCAATAACTCTCAAAGTCACCGGATTAAACAAAACGTCAAATGAGGTTACGATAAAAATTTAAAAATAACTAGCTATAAATATGAATATAAACAACTAATTTTATCTCACCTGTTAGTGTTGAGGTAGCCTTTTTATTTCTTCTTGTAAATAAATACAGTCAGGTCATTTTTTATTTAATTTCCTAACTTATATTTGCACTTCCAAAATGCCTTCTTATGCACATGACTACTGTTAGACATAAAACTCTGCCTCTGCCACGAGTGAATGACAGGTCTTCTGGAATAAAGACAGCTGATTGGCTACGCTTGACCTTCCACCCAATCAAATTCCAATATTTACATGTACACTTGCCGCTACAACTTTTGCTTCTTTAACTTGATGTGTCACTACTCTCTTGTTTTACCTCATTTGATTCATTCTATATTTTCACAGAAACTTGAGAATGTCACTTTCTACGAACTGCAAATAACTCAAAGCGTTAGTAAATGCAAGAAACAATTTAATTTATTGAAGTCCTTGAAAAGTGTACGGTTTGTTTGCTTTAAGAATTAACAACATCATTAACAAACTTAAATTTTTACAAGCTATCAATAACAAAACAAAAAGGATGTTTAATTAAATTCTTACATGAAAAGTGCACTTTTCGCGGTCTTGTAGAGTACAAAGCATTTACAGTCACAGGCAGAAAGTTGGACACATATGAGAGAGTTTTTTATTATTGATTTCTCAAAAAAAATTCTTTTTGAAAACCTCTGCATTTTCCTATTCCACTTATCAAAATTTAAATACTTTTTGTCATATACCGAGGAAATAAAAGTATTTGAAATCGTACCTTTATTTTTCAAAGTGCGCGGAAACATTTGGAAAAGTTATTCAGAACTGTTATGAGCACTCTGCGGACCGACGACTTCCACTATCGTCTATGAATCACACGGAGTCTGCGTATGCTGCACTGCTTTCATTGTAAAAGGACGCGCTCGTCTGATTTAATTTATCAGTGTCGTAGATGCGGTATTAAGCTCGTACAGAACGCGAGATTATACTTACTTAAAAAAACTGAAAAATTATTGAATATGAGTGTTCAATAATTGTGAAATTAACGCAATGTCGAGACAGCAAACGACATTGTTCACATTATATTATATGTGTACGCTCTCAGATACGCACGACTCTGGCCGGGGTTGCTGGCGTTGCGATAGTGGAAGTCGTCGGTCCGCAGAGTGGTTATGAGAAAAAATTAATTAATTTTTTTTGTGTAATTTTTTTTTCATACTAGATAGCCATGATTTCATATTTAAGATCTCAGAACAAATCTTAATAAGTTTTCCAAATAATATTTTCGCATATCTTAAAAATAAAGATACATACTTTACACTTACGTTGATATCAAAAAAACTATTTAGATTTCCTGGATAGGAAACTTCTTTTATTATTAATTTCTCAGAAAAATTTATTCTTTGTAAAAGTTCCTGCATCTTCCCAAATTCAAAATGCATACGTGAACATTTGAATACCCCTTGTCATATACCGCGGAGATACTTTTATGATAATTTCAAATATGTCGATTTCCTCGGTATATGACACGAGATATTTAAATTTTGATATGTCCATTTTGAGTTTGGGAAGATGTAGGAACTTTTATAAACAATACATTTTTCTGAGAAATCAATAATAAAAAAAATTTATCCAATTTTCTGCCGGTCCTGTATAAATTTATGCTAATTTTACAATTAATTTAAACAGTTACTTTTTAGAATTTATAATAATATTTAAGTTCCTCATAATAATAATAAGTTTACAAATAATATCAATTTTTAGTAACAATTGTGTGTCCATATTTTTTGTTTTTGTTTGACGCGATGTGAAAGATCAATAAGAAAAGGTCACGCCGTCAGGTCAATACAGGACACATAAATTTTATATGTTTTATGTGAAATATTCAACAGCGCCATCTTTTGCAGTTTTTTAAATACTCTGTTGACCATCTTGAAAGCAAATAATATTTTGTTCTGTCCCTGTTTGTTTGTTTCTTTAATTTATGAATTGAACTGTAAAATCGATTGTCTGCGCTGTCAATAGTAAAATTGCTACTTTTCTGCGGATGAGGCCCCAAATAGGGCCGAAATAGCTATAGAGAGGATGCTTGGGAGCCCCAATCAAGCCGACTTGCAGCCAAAACTTTGCGAGTGTTTTTTGTTTTTATTTTTTAAATATTATTGCTAAGTATTTATTCATTTGTTTTCTTTATATTATCACATTTCCTCCCAAGTACTTTAATCTTCAGTTTATTGCCATAGAAATGATTGTCTTAATAATTGTTACTAAGGGAATAAACTGAAGCTTAAAGTTAATCTGTAACTGAAATATCGTGCCTCAATATGTGCACATGAATCTAATTTCAGTTTTTTCAAAATTTCTCAATGAAAATTAAAACAAAATAGTAAGTGTGGCATACCAATGAATTCTGAAAGAAATGTGCTATCTACCTGTCTAAACAACAAAAATCGCGCCCATAAGAAAAAATGAAGTTGGCTCTGGAAAAACAAAAACGAATCGCTCCGGAAATACAGTACGCTCGGCATTCAATCAAGCAGAAAAAGTGGATTCAGGAATATTTTGACAGATTTTGAAAAAAATCTTAAATAAAGAAGTTATGTTCGATTTTCGAAAATCGCAATTTTTAGTTTTTTTCGATTGTGAAGATATTTTAAATTTCTTAACGTATTATTAATGAGCATTAAATTTGGCAACTTTGCTTTCATTTAACCGATTCTCTATCTCTTACAATAAGTGAGATCCCCATGCGCTTGGCCCTCGAATTCCAGTCATCCTGTATATTTTCTAAAATTTTGTTCATTTGTTTCTTACTAACATTTCCGCAGTAACAGTTTTTTATGTTTACTACTTTATTGAATTATGGTGTAAAATCGATTGTCTTTTGCTTTTGTTTATAAATCAAGCAGAAAAAGTGGCTTCAGGAATGTTTTCACAGATTTTGAGAAAAATCATAAATAAAAAGTTATGTTCGATTTTCGAAAATCGCAATTTTTAGTTTTTTTTCCGATTGTGAAGAAACCGTTGAAGATATTTTAAATTTCTTAACGTATTATTAATGAGCATTAAATTTAGCAACTTTACTTCCATTTAACTGATTCTCTATCTCTTACAATAAGCGAGATCCCCATGCTGGCCCTCGAATTCCAATCACTCTGTATATTTTCTAAAATTTTGTTCATTTCTTTTCTTACTAACATTTCCGCACTACCAGTTTTTTTATGTTTACTAATTTATTGATTATGGTGTAAAATCGATTGTCTTTTGCTTTTGTTTATTAATCTACTGAATTATGCTGTAAAATCGAATATCTTTTGTTTATTATTATTTATATTTTATTATTTCGCATTTTTAAAAAATTCTATTATTTTTTTAGCTTTCTCATCATTCTTTTATTAATTTATTTTTAAATATTGATCTATTAAATTGTGTCATAAAATCGATTGTTTTTATTATCTAAATATTATTGTTATTTTTTCCTTTGTTTTGTTTTTGTTTAATAATCAACTAACTTATGCTGTAAAATCGATTGTTTTTGTCTCTAGTATTATTTAAATTTTATTATTTCGTATTTATTTTTTACTTTGCTTTCAATTATTTTTCTTTTTTTATTTTGTTTTCTTATTTCTTCATTTTTCTAAATATTTCTTTAAAATTTATTATTAATCAACTGAATTGAGTTGTAAAATCGACCGTCTTTTGTTTATTTATGTATTTTTAATGAATTTATTACATTTTCTTTTTTAAATTTATTCTTCAATCTAGTCACAAATTGGGGAATTTTTTACGTTGAAAAGGATTTTTTTTACAACTCCTGAGGAATTTGTGTTTTTTGCGGACTGGTATCACGGCTCCAGATCCCATAAAATTAAAGAAAAACTCAAAAAACGCCGTTTTCAGAGGTTTTCCGGGCGAAAACCGCCCCTGAACACAAATTAAGAATTAATTCGAAAAGAGTGGCACTCAAACAAAACAACTACCCTATTTTTCTCGAAAACTGTAAACACTTTCATTATTTTAATAAAGGATGATTCTTGATTAGACCGATAAAAAAATGTTGAAAGAATATACAGTACATGGGAAAAATTTTATGTATTAGCTTACCAGAAATAATTAATGAAAAATTGTAATGTAAAACATTGTAAACAAGAGTGAATTAACAAATGATCTTGTCGATGTTTACCTATATGATGTTAGGAGTTTATAAATTTTATAATAAACCAAACAAAATCTCCACATTCAGACCGGCTAGTGGCCTTCCTCTTCCAGGGTTCCTTAATTAATTTACGCAGCGAATCGTGTTACTGTACAGGATACCACAAATGTATATAAAAACAAAAAATGTATTATGCAGGTTGATACAGGTTTTAAGGATTTAATTCAAATTGTAGCTTACGTTAGGAAATTAATTTACTTTATTTGTTTAAGATTCCGACAACAGTTCGGGTTTTCTCTACGTAAATTATTATCAATTCCGAATACAATTTCATTTAAACTCATTTCTTCTTAATCTTAAATCCGTTTCTTAACGTGCATAAACCTTTATCATTTTTTCAATTTGTTTAGAGAATCAGTTTGATATTTATTTAGTCGGATTGGATTTGAACTTTATTATCATATTTAATACATTTACAGGGTTTTCATTCCTTTCTGCATCCCTAGTGATCTATAACGTACACGTTGGCTAAAATCGGTCAATATTTTCCTAGCCATATACACACAATGACGTTGTTAACCTTCTTTATGGAAGTAGAATATATTTTGAAAAATGTACTGATTTGAATGTGAATGAGATTTGTTGTCCTTTTTTAAAATTTTAATTACTAAATTCAAAAATACGCAGTAATTAAATACCTCCAATCAAAATGAAGGTCAACCAAAGAACCTTTTAACAATGTATGTGTACTTGTTTTGTGTGCTGCGTTCTTTAAATAAAATTCTAATTCTATTATTAAGAGAACAAAATTATTAACACAAATTTAATTAAAAATTAATCTCCACCCAATAACTTTTATATCCGTAGATACGTATTTCGGCAGCTAAGTTACCATCTTCAGTACACGTACTACCAAGGTAAAAACACTTCGTGCAATCTAACAACCACCTAATCATACACATAATTACAGAAAAAATATACTTCAGGAAATTTAGAATACTTTTAGTTCTCGTCTCGTGTAACGTTCATTTCGGGTAAATTTTTAATTAATGATAAATTGCCGCATGTTCTGGGAGGTTTCTTCTTTCGTAAGTATTTTTGTTGATCTATTCAAGAATCACTCTATACGTACTGCCACTGTGTAAAATTTGCACAATTATTAAATACACCCAGTATTTTCACAGAAATTTAAGAAAGTCACTTTCTAGACACACCCAATAACTCTACAGCGTCAGTAAATGCAAGATACTATTTAGTTTATTTAAGTCCTTGAAAATATATACGCTCTGCTTGCTTAAGTATTGACAACGTTCTTAATACAATACTTTTTTTGTTTAATATTTTAATAGAGGTCGATTATCAGTTGGACTTTCGTCATTTCTAATTGGATTGGTGTACTGTTGGGATATTAAATTTTGGACACCACTACAATTCTGCTGATAGATGTTCATAAAATTAAAAAGATCATTCTTTTTCAATCAAAAACCCCACATATCGAATATCGAATGATAGGTCTCGAAGAGATGAATTTGACGATCACATCTTGGAGTTTGAGATGGCGTCGACTTATGATAGAGAACCTGCAATAAATAAAAATTCCTCATTTGGCACATGAGATGGGTCGACTTATGATGGAGAATGTTTACTATGAAGATAAACTTCACAAAGAGGCGAGAATTCGTCAATCAGGCAGCCCTCCCCCTCTTGGAATTCAAGATGGCGTCGACATATGACCGAAAACATATGCAATGAAGAACGTCCCCATATATCGGACATCGAATGGAAGACTACGAGTAGGAAAATTCGACAATCACATTGATGCCATCTTGGAAACTAAGATGTAGTCGACTTACGATCGAAAACTTATGCGATGAAGAAAGACTTCACTCGTGGAACACCAAATGAAAGGTCACGAAGAGGCGAATTCGATACTCACACCGACGCTATCTTGAATTCCAAGATTGGCGTCGGTGGTATTTATTCCGGGTACATCTAGTATTATGCCGTTTTTCTTTTAACCTTATACAATACAATTGGGTGGCAGTACAACTACATACGAATATGTTGGGTCGTATGGCAAAAAGGTTGAGAAAAGCTGTTTGTTGTATTTATAAGTAACACTTGGCACACCCAAATCAACAATGGCCATTGATCCTAACCAAGGTGTAGATGAACGTTTTGACAATTCACTACTTGACATGATGAGGGAAGAAATTAGCGCACAGATGTGCAGCGAATGTGGACAGAGAACCAATTTGGCGAATGTGACTTGGTAGACTTGGTAAAAAAATATACCAGAAGCCCGTAGGAAGGTAAGGACCGAACTGATCCTTTTCGGGACGTTGCCAAGGACTTCAATGGTACCGTTGTCGAAGCCAGCGAAGTTGCGGGCAATTCGCAAGGACATGTTTCGTTGTTAAAGGGATTTGGCAAGCTGTGCACTCGGGTTTATCATTTTATCATCGTCATTGCGAATGTATAACGATGAAAAGTTTGTGTGTGCAATACGTAATCGTATGATAGCGACGGTTCCCCTTCTAGTGCGGGAAACTGGTAGGTGCCAAGGGCGGATTTGCGGTTTAATGCTTCGCAGTTGACCAGAATACAGAATCCATCTTTCCTGCCATTTCTTTAGTATTTTGCAACTGACATCAGACTTAATATTCTGATGGATCGGTACAGATTTAGCAGCCAGACGCATTGCAGCATCAGCGGTTTCGGAACTCCGAATTTCCATGCATCTAGAGACCCATATGAAGTAAAAGCTTCTTGAGAAGAGATTCAATATACAGGGTGTTTCGTAACTTCATGAAAATATATTAAACAATGAAAGTTTGCATGAAAATGAATAAAATGAACCATTTTTTGTTGAACAAAGTGTTATTAATTTTCGAGGAAATAAATAAATTTGTCGAACGGGTAAACCGTTTGAACGTCTCTGGTTTAAGTTTATGATATTTACGAAGAATATGAGTGATGTAATTTATTGTTAGTCATCGCCGACCGGGCTGGGTAGTTTGAAGGTGTACGTTAAGGTGGTTGCACGGAAATTTACTGAAAAAAATGGCAGAATTTACAAACAGTGAGATTGTTGACATGATTCTAGTGTACGGTGAAAGTGGGCAAAACGCAGTAGCGGCAAGGCGTTTGTATGTAAAGCATTTTCCAAACCGACATTTGCCAAACAGTGCCACATTTCTCTCTGTTGTGTAAAGAGCGAGGGATACTGGAATTTTAAGGGCACGTCGCGAAAGAGATGGAGGATGGCAGCGTCCACCACGCATCCTAAACAGAGAAGAAGAAATACTACAACTCATCGAGGAACATCCTTCGTTAAGTGTACGTGATATCTCAAGACAAACGCGTTTATCGCCCTCTGTTATTTGGCGCATTGTTCACGAACAACAATTACATCCGTACCATATTCAAAGAGTTCAGGCTATGCTACCAGCCGACTATGCTCTACGCATACAATTTTGTCGTTGGTTACTGCATAAACAACAGGAAAATGCGAATTTTGTTAATAACGTCCTGTTTACCGACGGAGCTATTTTTACCAGAGATGGGGTGTACAATTTTCGCAACATGCATTTGTGGGCTGAGGAAAACCCTCACGAAATTCGTCGCGGCCATTTCCAACAAGGGTTTTCTGTTAACGTGTGGGCAGGTATTCTAAACGGCAATTTAATCGGCCCGTTCGTCTTACTGAACCGTTTAGATGGTCTCCAATACTTAAATTTTCTACGAACTAATCTACCGGAACTTTCCGAGAATGTGAACTTAAATCTTAGAGTAACGATGTGGTTTATGCACGATGGGGCTCCACCTCATTTTCGACGAGAAGTACGTGCTCACCTCGACGAAATTTTTCCTGGTAGGTGGATTGGAAGAAACGGGCCGATCAGGTGGCCTGCACGTTCACCTGATCTAAATCCGCTAGATTATTATCTGTGGGGACACGTACAAGCGTTGGTATACGAAGAAGAAATCAATACGTTCCAAGAATTAAACGATCGTATTAACGCCGCATTTCTCTCTATTCGACAACAAAACATGTTTCATAACGCTTGTGAATCGTTACTTTGCCGGGCAGATTTGTGTTCGAGCGGCCGAGGGAAGAAGGAATTTTGAACACTTATTGTGACTCAGCCGGCACTGAGCCAGAGATTCTAAACATTTGTCAATGCGTTATCAGTTGAGGGTAAGTTTTATTGTTATGCACACATCTCATGTCCAATACGCCATTAGTTTTTTTTTCACGAAGTTGCGAAACACCCTGTATAACCCTAGATTACCCCTTATGCCCCAGTTATATGTATAGTGTTTCCAGATTTTTTATCTTGCTCTAATAAATTTTATTGCTTATTCAAAAAATTATGCCTTTATCTGTGTTTAGGTAGAAATTAACTGCAGTTAATTTGATTCAAATTGATTGAATAATTTTTGAGACATAGGCCTTCAAAATTATGGGTCAGAAGATTTTATTCCAAATGTAGCATGAACATATTAAATTTGTTTAAAGAAAATACCTTTTTTCCACAGTCATATGGATATGATTATTGCTTATTACTTACTTATAACTTACTCTAACAGTTTATAGACCCTAGCCCAATGTTTGAATTAAGACGCCAGTTGTTGCAAATTATTACAACACTCAACCCAACAGTTTCAATTAAGTTTGACGTGAAATTTAATAGCTCAATCGCAGTTCGTGGTTCGCGCTCGTAATAATCGCAAAGATTACGTAGTATTCGATTGGATTCGAAAGCGGAAAGTGTTACAACAACGCTTACAAAATGTCCAGATTTTCCGACGTGAATTTAGCCCAACCAATCGAAGTCTTTTTCCTGACCAAAGCCTTCACTGAGGATATTTACCCAAAGAAAGTGAACTTGGGCGCTGGCGGTAAATTATTGTTATTGTTATTATTTTTATTTTGTGTGCGTGTATAACAAAACGCTTTTCAGCTTATAGAACGGAACTCGCCGAACCTTGGGTATTACCTGTAGTGAGAAAAGCGGAAAAAATTCTGGCTGAAGATGTTAAACTAAACAAGGAATATTTGCCTGTTTTGGGCTTAGAAAGTTTCACAACGGCCGCTACGAAAATGTTGCTAGGTGACGATAACCCCGCAATCCTCGAAAATAGAGTGAGTTTATATTTTATGAAAGTTAAATAAACTTTATAATCAGCTAACGCTATACACAGATTAAATAATACATGCATATTAATTAAATTCAGCGAATATAATTTCATTATCTATTTGTGTTAAGAGCTTCTATCTGATAATTATAAATATTGACACTCTTGAATAAAATTATTAAAGTATTGATTAGAGTAAAATATGATAAACACGATAATAAAGGAAAATAAATTGTTTTTATTGAGTAAATTTATTTAGTTTTCAGAAGTACACGTGTTGATTTATGATGAATTGCGTGTTAGTTAATTCAGTTAAATGCATGAAATTGACTGCATAATATCTTCAATGTGTGTAGTACATATATTGTTTTCGCCAAATTAAATAAATTAATTTAATTAAATCTCAATAATAAAATTAATAAATTCCTTGAATGGTGTTTTCTTCCAGTAGAAAAAATTCGGGTTAATGGGGTCATTGTTAGTACGATTAATGTGGAACAACACTGACCTAATAAACATTTCCTTTCATTAAGCACTCGTCGTGTTATCGTTATAGAAAAAAATACCTTCTTCTATATTTATATTCCAGAACAAGGTAGTTTTGTCCTCAAAATATTTAAAAATAGGAAATATGTATATAATTTAGTCTACTTAGGCTGTTAGGAAACATATTACACAAAACGAAGTGAAAGTTTATTTGAGTAATTGCTAATAATTGTAACAAGCTTTTTTTTACAAAGAAAAAACCTAAATTGTTTAAATATTGAATTTAGTTTAGTGTTTAAATTAACGGTGTTACAAATTCGATATTCAAAATGGTTTTCATCAGTTGAAAAAATAAAAAATTATTTAATTACTAGTCACTATATCAATTTTCTTAAAAAAGTGTAAGTTGTTAAATTGGTTCTACTGTTCTAATTAACACTTTCTATACTGCCAGTTACACAATTTTAATTAATGTTCTGATTATAATATTGTGACTAAGAGGAAAAATATCATTAAATGAAGTAAGTAAGTAAACAAAGGCGTTTTTTAACAGCAAATTTATTTTTTAAGTTAAATGTGTAGATTTTTTGTATACGGTGAAGCACGGGAGAGTGACTATTTTAGAAATAAAAAAATCTGTCAAAATATTTAAAGACGGTGCTTTTAAATTATTAAATTTATATTCGGTTGGTTCTAATAGTTTTAGATTAATTCTAGATTTATTCTAACTTTTTATTTTATTGAAACTTTCTGAAACAATACAGTGAAAATTTTTTTCATGTATTTAGGCCTTTGGTGTTCAAGCTTTATCAGGCACAGGAGGATTACGTGTGGCAGCTGAATTCTTAAGCCAAACTTTGGGATACAAAACATTCTACACATCAGAGCCAACATGGAGTAAGTATTTCTAATAAGAAAAAAGTTCTATCTTATCACTATCTTTCTAGACAATCACAAACTAGTATTCAAAAACGCGGGTTTCAAAGACGCCAGGACGTATAGATATTGGTCTGAATCAAAGCGTGGTTTGGACCTGGAAGGCATGCTGGAAGACATAAGGAAAGCGCCGGAAAATTCAGTTATTATCCTACATTCGTGTGCCCAAAATCCAACAGGTTGTGACCCTACCGAAGAACAATGGAAACGTATTGCTGATGTTGTAAAGGAGAAGAATTTATTTCCTCTTTTGGATACTGCGTACCAAGGCTTTGCCACAGGAGATCTAGACAAGGATGCATGGGCCGTTAGGTATTTTGTTGCAAGGGGATTTGAGTTAATATGCGCACAGTCTTTTGCCAAAAATTTTGGACTCTACAGTAAGAACACTTCAACTGATTAAATCAAAGTCTAAAATTTTTTTTTTAGATGAACGCATTGGGAATATCACGTTTGTTGTTAACAATTCCAATGTAGTACCAAATATTAAGTCGCAAGTTACACTAATTATAAGAGGAATGTATTCAAATCCTCCAAGTCATGGCGCAAGAATTGTGTCTTACGTTTTGAATAATCCCGAATTATATGAAGAATGGTAAGTCCAAAACAATAATATTTTCTTATTTTTAATTTTTTTAATTTGCAGGAAAGTTCATATACGGACAATGGCTAATCGCATCATAGAAATGAGAGGTGCTTTGCGTGAGGCTTTGGAACGCTTGGCGACTCCGGGAAATTGGGAGCATATCACAACACAGATAGGGATGTTCAGCTATACTGGTCTTAATGGTAATTAGGTAAGTAAGTAAGTTTTCTCTGAATTATTTATCTCTTCCTTGCAGAACAACAATCACTTTACATGATTGAAAAATTTCACGTTTATATGATGCGTTCGGGGAGAATAAGTATGTGTGGTCTTACCCCTGACAATGTGGAATATGTTGCAAACGCGATTTATGAAACTTTGACCACTTTACCTTCGCCTAAATTATAAGGGGAGAAATAATTATTATGTCTGCTATCTTTTGGAAAATAAATGCTTTTAAAAAATTACAGTGGAATCCACCTATAATGAACTCGCTTACAATGGAAATTTTATTATAATAAATCATTTTCAAGGTCTCAGCCGAAATATTTGTAAAATCCTTGTTTAAAAGGAATTCGATCATAATAAACTCTCGCCTACAATGTAAGCGATTGTAAATTAATACAAAATTATAAAATGAATATACACTTGAGATATTTTTATTTTTTTTAATCTCTTCCTATAATCTCTGGACTGACAAGTCATACTTGCTCTAATTTTGACCGAATATCTTCTAAATTAAGAACTGTTTAATTCGTAAATTTAGATTAGTGTTAAGGCTTGCCTTCCCATTTCATTGAGGAAATTGGCTACGAAACCACAAAAGTTAAATCAATGAAAGAAATCTGAGGATTTGATAGAAGAATAAGAGAATGATATGCTTGAGAGCGAAATGAAGAGACAGACGAAATCACCACAACCCTTTTATATTCGGAACAATTCTTTAACTTATTAATGCAACAAAATTGAAAAATATCGAAGATGAAAATTTTCAAGAAAATTTTAGCATAAATGGAAACGAATTTATCTTTGTAAGAATCTGAAGAATGTCTGAGGAATGAGAAAGCCGTCAACAATTACGACAACATTTTTTTGAACAATACAGCTTAAGGGGTATGCTATTGATAATTGTGTCTAAAAATCCAATTCGGTCGAGGTAACCATCTATTTTGAAACCCTTCAGAACCCAACCCAATCCAACTTTGTGAAGAAGCAATACTTGTGTTAGACGATCTGGTAGCTGCCAATTTCCTTTCCTATTTTTATATACACATTTCGTCTTCTTCGGTTAAATATCCAAATCATTTTAGAAAGTTTTTGTGACTCCTTTAAGATTTGTGAAGAAAATATGTCCCTTACTTCGTCACTTTAATTGTTCCTCTTACTTCTTATTTTGCTTTAGATCTCATCGGGTTCTTCTTATCCCTAGAAAGTTTCATCTTAACCACTTGCAATTCTAACTTGCTTATTTATTTCTTATTCTGCTTTGGTTCTCACATTATTCTTCTTCTTAGAAAACCTCATCTTGACCATTTGCATCTTCAACTTTTGTTGCTCATGTCTCAAAATCACAAAACAATATTGGGATGTTGTCCTGTTCTGTAGATATATCTAGGAATTTAGATAAACGGGAAAGTTTGTTATTCCATTTGTTTAAACAAAATTAATCAGCAAAACGAGAAGTAGGAAGACGTTTCGAATACTTCCACGCGCGTGTTCTTCAGCAACTTAAGAAGAAGTACGAAGCAATAGATTTGTTATCTCTTGCTTAGATCTGTCTTAATCTCGATAATGGTGGTAATACAATACTGACTTTGGGCACCTTTTGGGTAACAATACAACTTATGGTTTATTCTTTCATAAAATTGTTTTTGAAGTAGGAAGTGGAGCAAAACAAAAAACAAATTTCATTCAAACTCAAGCAAATTGAAAGGTTTTTTTCGACAAATAATTTTTCTTTCCATTGATTGATATAAAATATATGAAACTGCATGTTGAAACCTTTGTTGATTAAACTAGATAGACTGGGTAAACGAGGTAAATGTAGCTTTCAAACAAACCGCCCTCCTTTGCTTTGGCATTACCAGTCTATCTTGTTTAATCGTCAAAGGTTGAAACCTTTGATGTTATGATGTGAGTCAGTGCTGCCAATCAACGGGTAATTACCTAAAATGCGGGTATTTCAAAAAATTGTGGGTATTAAATATTGTGGGTAAAGTCGTGTATTACGAAGCTGGGGCTTCCTTTTTGTGTATTTTTCTTTTTATGAAATTTATAGTTAATTTAATTTTGCAACTACCGCAGTCTGATTTCGATTGATGTTTGATTTTGCAGCGCAATGCAGTTGGTAAATTAAGAAAAAACATTTGAAAAGCAAAAGAAACAATAGAATTTCTTTTAAAAATACGAAATAATAGAATTTAAGTAATAATTAAAACAAAAGACGATCGATTTTACAACACAATTCAGTAGATTAATAAATTAAGAAAAATTGTTTGGGACAAAAAGTGACAAAACAAAGAAAACAAATGAGCAAAATTTTCAAAAATATATAACAGTAATATTTTAAAATATTAAAACAAAAGAATCTCTTCTAGAGCACAACTCAGTAGATTCATAAACTTAGAAACAATTTGAAACAAATAGTGAAAAACAAACAGATGTAATAGATGGCGCTGTTCAATATCACATCTAAGGTAAAAGATCAACATACTTCGTACTCGTATAGTGTTGATTTAGTACCTTATCACGCACAATTCAATTTAATTCGTTCTTTACTGACAACAAGTGACATTTTCTTATTGCATCTTTAGTGAATAAAACTCCATAAAAATAAACAAAAAAGGAACTTTCGGCATGTTTCAATAAATCACGTTGTTAAATGTTTTACAACAACGCAAGTCAATTTTTTACATTCTTCTTTTATGATTATAGGTTTCCTTCTACATAAAAGAATAACTTTGAGCTGTCAGCTTACAGTTTCTTTTGCGTAATAAAATTTGTAGATATCTCTTTAAAAACATTTCCCAATCCCCAATGATTTGAAAATAAATTCTTAAAATGAAATTTATCCCTAAGTTGGCACCACTGAATTAATTAAAGCCTAAGCAGCTGGACGATTTTTATTAAAAAAAAATTCAAATATTGAATTTTCCCTATGCATGTCGTTTTCGATTCACCTTCACTCAACATCGTTGCACCCAGAGACTAGACTATTTGCATTTTCTTTTAACTTACGTGTAATAATGACGAAATGAATGTAGAATGCACGCTAGTACAGTTAATCGAAAACACTATTAAAAAAGTTGATGTTAAGTCAAAATCAAACTGACAACACTTTTATTAAAATGGCGTCTTATTTGAAAATCGGATTCATAGAATAACCCCACTAATAATATATTAATAATAATCTACAAGTTTCGTATCTGCTATAATATTTATTAATCTCTGAAAAGTATTAAAAATATCAAATTCAATTACTAATTAATTAGTTTGTCGTCACAGAGATAATTTTAAGGTGATACCTAACCTATGCAGGTCATAACCTTTATGCCCTTAGAGGTCAAAGTAAATTAATAACCACCGCCCGAAAAGTTCAAGCTTTCCAAAAATTTCGAGCTCGTAATTTCAAAAGAAATATCACCGGGAATACCTCATTAAGGATGTCCAGATTTTCTGAGGTTAAGCTTGGCCCTCCAATTGAGGTTTTCGCTTTAAACAAGGCTTATATGGATGACACTTTCGAAAAGAAAGTGAATTTAAGCGTTGGGGGTAAGGACTGTATTTCGAAATAGCTTAAAATATTCACAATTTATTTTCAGCTTATCGTACTGAAAAGGGGGAGCCTTGGGTATTACCAGTTGTGCGACAAGCAGAGCGATTGTTAGCTGAAGATGAAAAATTAAATAAAGAATATCTGCCCGTTTTGGGTTTGGACAGTTTCTCAAAAGCTGCTACCAGTATGCTATTAGGGAGTGATAATCCTGCTATTGTTGAAAATCGAGTAAGTTCATTAATAATGTTCATCAGTCATAGTTTAATTTGGCTTTAATTTTATAATTATTTCATAAACTGTGTTAAATCTATTACTTCCAATGATTTTATATAGGTATTTATCTACAATACAAAATGACTTAAGCAAATTGGGGTCATCTGCTCTCAGTTCAAACCTGTTTTTAATATTAAGTGGAGAACATTATATTTCATTCTGTTCCTATTTTTTATAATCATTTCTTTATTCTTTTAATTTATAAATTATGTTGTGCTTGACATTTGTTAGACTAGCATTTGGGTTTTATAATTCCAAGATGAGAAGCATTTTTTTAATTAAATTTTTGATGTAGTAGAAATATTTTTTATTGATTTTTTTTCATATTAATGTATACACTGTTGATGTTGCTGTTGTATATCACATATTTTTTTCAAAGACTACTTTGTCCATATTAAGCTACTTGTGTTAACATTCCACCTACCTTGAAAGCCTTGGATTTCAAGGAAAATAACAACTAAATCAGCCTTCCTGGTCTACAGGTAGACCGCATAATTTTGAAGCTGCTCTGCGGGTTGTACCACATGAAGTTTTCACTGTAGAGATTCTAACAATTCCATCAGTGTCGGAATGAACTTCTTGAATTCTTCCGATTGACCATTGCATAGGAAACATATGTGATTTAGTGCTCAGTAACACTAAAACATCCGGTTCCAGCTGAGGAATATAGCTTAATATGTAATTTTAAGCTACTTTTGTTAACAACATTAAATGATTGAAAACATGTATTTTTCAATTGTAAAATGTAATCGAGTTTCTTAGCGGTAAATAAGAAGTCATGGAAAAATAAATGAATTTTTTTATTGAAACAAATGATTAAGTACAACTTAACAGAATTATCAAATATCTAAACATTTTTAATGTTTTACAGTTTAATACCAAGCAAAAATTAGAGTATTTTTTTAATGTATAACATATTAAAATGTATAACATATTAAAATGTATTTGGTTATTATCTAATTTAATAATTTTTCTATTAGGCATTTGGAATTCAAGTCTTATCTGGCACTGGTGGTTTACGCGTGGCTGCAGAATTTTTGTGTAAAATTTTAGGCTACAAAATATACTATGTATCTGTGCCAACTTGGGGTAGGTAAACATATGTGATTTAATATTAAAAACTGTAATAAGAAAGTTCGAATGTTAAGAAAACAAGCAAAAATTCTGTCTAATCTTTTTAACTGTTTTTTTGAATTTAAGAAAATCACAACTTGGTGTTCAAAAATGCTGGCTTCGAAGAAGGCAGAACTTACAGATATTGGTCACCAAGTAAACGCAATTTGGATATCGAGGGTATGTTAGAAGATCTTAGAAGTGCCCCTGAAAACTCAGTGGTCATATTGCACTCCTGTGCTCACAATCCTACTGGTTGTGACCCTACACAAGAGCAGTGGATTCAAATCGCTGATGTAATAGAAGAGAAAAAGTTATTTCCCTTCATGGATTGTGCTTATCAAGGTTTTGCATCTGGGGATTTAGATGCTGATGCCTGGGCTGTGAGATATTTTGTTTCAAGGGGCTTTGAAATCGTCTGCTCTCAGTCATTCGCAAAGAATTTTGGATTGTACAGTGAGAATTATATATACAATAAAATAATCACAGATTCTAATCTAA
The DNA here is from genome assembly GCA_039766575.1 of Serrognathus titanus. Lineage (NCBI taxonomy): Eukaryota > Metazoa > Arthropoda > Insecta > Coleoptera > Lucanidae > Serrognathus > Serrognathus titanus. The sequence goes on along the minus strand of CM077914.1, from coordinate 45,241,153 downwards.
TAATTTTAGATGAAAGAATTGGGAACCTTACCGTTGTTGTGAATGATATTACATTTATACCCCAGATTAAATCACAGCTTACTCTCATTGTTAGGGGCATGTATTCCAATCCTCCAAGTCATGGTGCAAGAATTGTAGCACATATATTGAATACGCCAGAATTGTTCGAACAATGGTAGGAAAACTATTCATGAATTCATTTTTCAAATTACAAATAAAATATTTGATAAATTCATTCAAATACTGCTTCCTTGAATTTGATTCCCTCTAAGTATAAATTAGTTTTAATTATCAATTGAAAAACTAATGAATTTTATTTTAATTGTTTGTTAGGAAGGAATGCATTCGTGTAATGTCATCTCGTATCTTAGAAATGCGTAAGGGCTTGAGGGAAGCTATCGAACGACTTGGAACACCAGGATCATGGGAACACATCACTACACAAATTGGAATGTTCTCATATACAGGGCTTAATGGTGAGATTAAGACATCCTAGTGAATCTATGCCATCTATCTTTGTTATTGAATTTTTGCAGAGCATCAGTCGTTATACATGGTACAGAATTATCATATATACTTGTTACGTTCTGGTCGAATCAACATGTGTGGCTTGACTTTTCACAATATTGAATATGTTGCAAAAGCAATTTATGACACTGTGACTAATCTGGATAAGCCTGATATTTGTCCTTGCCCTGCATAATAAAATAATGTAATTTATGTTATATTGATAATGTTAATCCGATAAAATCAGCTTTATAGGTTGCATTTAAAGATAGGCTGCATTTATACAGTATTTATTGGGTTTTCATTGAAAATAAATGAAAGAAAGAAATCATTGTTTTGAAGTCCTTTTTCCCCAAATCATTTTAAAAAGATCAATAATCGATGAAAAGGATCTCTTTAATAAAGATATCTCCCTGGGGATAGTTTTAAGAAAAATACAGGATGTTTCGTAACTTCATGAAAATAAATTAAACAATGAAAGTTTACATGAAAATGAATAGAATGAATCATTTTTGTTCAACAAAGTATTATAAAATTTTCGAGAAAATAAATAATTTTGTCGAACGGGTAAACCGTTTGAACGTCTCTGGTTTAAGTTTATGATGTTTACGAACAATAAGAATGATGTCATTTATTGTTAGTCATCGCCGGCCGGGCCGGGTAGTTTGAAGGTGTAGGTTGAGGTGGTTGCACGGAAATTTACTGAAAAAATGGCAGAATTTACAAATACTGAGATTGTTCACACGATCTAGTGTGCGGTGAAAGTGGGCAAGACGCATAAGCGGCAAGGCGTTTGTATGTACAGCATTTTCCAAACCGACATTTGCCAACCAGTGCCACATTTCTTCCTGCTGTGCAAAGAGCGAGAGATACTGGAACTTTAAAGGCACGTCGTGAAAGAGGTGGAGGACGGCAGCGTCCACAATGCATCCTAAACAGAGAAGAAGAAATACTACAACTTATCGAGGAACATCCTTCGTTAAGTGTACGTGATATCTCAAGACAAACGCGTTTATCGTCCTCCGTTGTTTGGCGCATTCTTCTGTTACAACAATTACATCCGTACCATATTCAAAGAGTTCAGGTTTTGCTACCAGCCGACTACGCTCTACGCATACGAGTTTGTCGTTGGTTACTGCATAAACAATAGGCAAATGCGAATTTTGTTCATAATGCCCTGTTTATCGACGAAGCTATTTTTACCAGTGATGGGGTGTGCAATGTTCGCAACATGTAATTGGGGGCTGAGGAAAACCCTCACGCAATTCGTCGCGGCCATTTCCAACAACGGTTTTCTGTTAACGTGTGGGGAGGTATTCTAAACGGCAATTTAATCGTCCCCTTCGTCTTGCCGAACCGTTTAGATAGTCTCCAATACTTAAATTTTCTACGAACTAATCTACCGGAACTTCTCGAGAATGTGAACTTAAATCTTAGAGCAACGATGTGGTTTATGCACGATGGGGCTTCACCTCATTTTCAACGAGAAGTACGTGCTCACCTCGACGAAATTTTTCTTGGTAGATGGATTGGAAGAAACGGGCCGATCAGGTGCCCTGCACGTTCACCTGATCTAAATCTGCTAGATTATTATCTGTGGGGACACGTACAAGCGTTGATATACGAAGAAGAAATCAACACGTTCCAAGAATTGAACGATCGTATTAACGTCGCATTTCTCTCTGTTCGACAACAAAATGCTGTTTCATAACGCTTGAGAATTTGCAGATTTGTGTTTACGAGCGGCCAAGGGAAGGAATTTTGAACACTTATTGTGACTCAGCCGGCACTGAGCCAGAGATTCTAAACATTTGTCAATGCGTTATCAGTTGAGGGTAAGTTTTATTTTGTTTTTATTTCCATTTTTATTTAGATGCATTTATGCATACATCTCATGTCCAACACGCCATATACACACCCGGTATACAATCCAGAACGGGCACGTGCAATTCGACATCCAATGTCGATCGTCTAGCAAAATAGCGCTGCATTAAGAAAGTGCGAATTCATCGACGCTCTCGTCACGCTCAATCTTTTTTTTATAGAGGTTTAGAGAATTTTCAATCTCTTACTTCTCTTCCTTTCTTAACCTCCTTCCTCCTCGTGTTTGCATTTAGATCTCATTATCGACCGCAGCATGTTTGTTACTGCGGTCCATGTGCTGTCGTCCTTGACTATTAGGTCACTGACATTTTTTTTTGGTGTTGGCGCATTCCGCCTCAGTCTCCGTCGTCAGGCGTTCTTGATTCCATCTGGGGCACACAAAAATCTTGTGCTCTGGGTCGTCCTCCTCTTCCTCGTAATACCGGCAGTTCGGGGCATCCCTCTTCCTGATTTCCTTCAGGTATTTCCCAAAGAAACCATGTCCTGTCAGCGCCTGCGTGATGAAGTAATCTACCTCCCCCCCCCCCCCAGAACGCTTGATACCAGGTCTCAACGTTTCTTATAAATACCGTGGCCCAGCCTCGGTACCCTTCCCACCGGGCCTGCCACTCCCGGTAGAGTTGCTTCCTTGCCAGTGCCTTTACTTGATGCCCTTCACGGTACAATCTCGTGCGTTCCGCTACTTGTAGCTTGATGGGAGGGGGGAGATTTCTGCGATTACTAGGACGGCTTCGGTGGACACCGTCCTATAGGCAGACGCTGCTAGCCTGATGACCCTTTCTAACATTAGCTCGTGATGTCTGTATTTCATCGCCGCCTCCCAGATTGGGGCATCATACAATATGACTGATGAGACTACCGCAGCCAACATCTTCCTCTTCTTTGGTCCGGGTCCGCCTAAGTTTGGCATTAACCTTGCTAGGGCCATGTACGTCTTGTGAGCCTTCACCGCTACTTCCCTGACGTGGACTGTCATTTTCAATTCTCTGTCGAGATAGACGCCAAGGTGTCACGGTCAATCTGGGCAGCCTAAGACTTATTTCAGATTAATAAGCGATATCCTTTAGTTCAAATGACCTCTAACAGTTTATACATACATATATTAAGAGTAGTATATAAAGCGTGGGTTCTGGCTCACGAAACAGTTCACGGGTATATTTAGCTAAAAAGCACTTAATTTTATATAATTTATCCAATTTTTAACAAAAGATCATAAAAAGACCATTTTTACTCGTGAACGCCTAAAATAACACACTAAAATCAACAGTTCATGGTGGAAAACTCTATATTTCCATAATTCATGGGAGTGTGACTGTACTTCCCTGAATTTTAAAATTATTAAAAATAATTTAGAAAAAATATTAATAAAATAAAATTTAGATTAAGAAATATAATTAATTAAATCCAGAAGAATATAAATATTTAGAGGATAAAATTAAAAATTTATTAGATAAGTTCCCATAATTTTTACACAAATTCATTCATAAAATTTTTAAAAAAATCCCATTTTTTACTCGTTCACACCAATTTAATTTATAATTATAACTTTAGTATTGTTTGATTTCTCTATAATACAATTCTTTGAACAACATATTTCTTAAATCCATTATATCATTAATTGGTAATCACGTGATGACTTGTTTGAAAAAAAAACTACTATGAATTCTACAAATAATAGTTACAATCCAGATGATTATCTTATAGAAGAAGAATGAAGAGTCTTAAAAACAAAATTCCTATAAACTTTGGAATTTGAGCTATCGTTATATTTGATCACATTATAAAATTATATTAAAAAATTATTAAAAACTGAACTAATTTGTCAATATTAAATTATGAGCCTCTAAGTAAGTTCCCATAATGTAGTTATTAAACGTAAATATGAACATAGAACAAAACGTAAACGTGAACATTTGAATGTAACATAAAACATAGTAATTTTAAAAATATATCCACAAATTGCTCCAAACAAATTTTGAAAATTTGAGAATTTGACATTTTGAGGTTGTTGTCTTTTTATGATCTTTTGTTAAAAATTGGATAAATTATATAAAATTAAGTGATTTTTAGCTAAACATACCCATGAACTGTTTCGTGACCCTGAACCCGCAATGTTAAGTATTATCTAATCTTATTACGCCATATTCTGTTCAGAGGATGGTATATCACAATCTTATAAGCAAATATTCTTTCTAAATTTTATTTTTACTTATAATTAAATCATCCAAATGTTTATAACATAATCCTAGTTTCTTAAAGATTCAAATAAAGCAAAATGATACGTATTAAATGCAAAAATCAAGCCCCCAGTTGCTTGTATAAAATAGGTACATAATCATCCCATTCGGCCTGGTAGAAATTTCCAGCGACGGGGGCACCCAGCTTGTACTTTGCTGCAAACTTCCTAATCGAGAACTTCCCTCGATTATCACCTGATCTATTAGTCAAGCGATTCTCATCGAAAACCAATTTTCCATTTTGCTTGTAAATTAGAAATACGTAACGATGAAGACCAGTTCCTTCGGGAGGTCCAGAGCCAACGTATTCTGAAAGAGTTTCTCCTTTAGAAACGTCTGATCCAGGAACGTTTCCAACAAGCCAATGGTGCCATTCACGGAATGTGTGTTCCTTTCGGTTAGGAGCATCGGGATCAGTCATGCAGACAGTGTAGAATGCACTGCTATCAGCTGTCCACTTCAGAGATGGAATGTCTTTTACCTGAGTTGGTGTAAGTATATTGCCAAGATCAACTTTGACGCCGGAAGAATAATTAACTTCGACAACTTCTTTAGGAGCCGCATCAATAACGTCTGGAACTACTTCGTGTTTTTCCATGTTTTTAGCTAGCGAGGAGAAAAATCGGTAGGAAATAGCCGTTCGACGTAGTGCTAGCATTTATAATCTTTGCCAAAATGCAAAGTATACGTAAAAAATCGCTATTTATAGAACACAAATTAGGTTAGCAAGTGACGTTGAACGTCACATGCAGTCACGTGTTTAGCACTTGAATCAGTCTTGCCAAAATAAAATGAATTCGTAGTTGGAAAACTTGGCGGGCAAAATTCAAAATACTCCTCCTAGTTTAAAAATAGGTTTGAAATTCTAGTTAGAACTGTATTAATGATTAATACTTGATTACTTCTCAAAACATGTTGTACTGTGTTCAGAACTAATCGACAGAAATTTTACGGAACGAAACGATCATAACTTCACTAAATATAATTAAAAAATAAAAAATGTAATAGAATTATATTTGTCGCTATCAGTAAAACTTTAATAAAAAATACAAATAAGTAGCTTCGATCTACTCCGTCTCTGTATTTAAAATATGCTTAAGGAACTAAATTTGGCAACATTGAAAGTTACTATTTGAGGTTACCAACATGTTTCAGTAATTATATTGCAATTTCTTTTCTCAATGAAGTGAATATATTTGTTACCTCCTTCCGTTTACTTTTATTATTGATTTCACACTTTTCTGTATATTTTACTGTTAGGGAAATTGCATATTATTGAAACGAAACACAACAAACAGTTGGTAATGTGACTGTAGGCATGTCGGCGTGTTGTTGCTTTGTATGAAATGTATGTTTTGACTTGTCTTATGAGAGAAAGTTGTACAATATTGTTATGTAAATTAATTCCTTAATATTTATTTATTCCTATAATCGATAATGGCTACAAACACAAACACAGATCTAACTGAAGAAGATGCAGCAGATCTGCAATTTCCTAAAGGTAAGTCCATTTCGAACAACAATCGGTAGAATTCCCCTTTTTTTCTTTAATTCCAGAGAAGACCGCGTTTTATTCGGGGAAAGCCTTAAACAAAGTACCGACAAATTGTTCTAATTGTTACATCGATTTGCCGGACACTTTTATTTTGTGCGTGGAGTGCGACAAACACATTTGCAGTGCGTGCTTTGCTAGTGGTGTAGAGTTCGAGGACCACAAAAGCGATCACAGTTACAGTGTGCTACATAAGGAGTTCGTTTTATTTGAAAATTCCAACTGGTCAGCTAAGGAAGAGCTGATACTCTTGGATGGGCTTATAAATTTAGGCAATTGGAATTCGATTGCCAAGAAATTGAAGAATCGCAGTATTAGCGAAGTTAAAGAACACTATGATGAGTTTTATATATGCAGAAAGGGCAGCCTGGCTTTTCCTGGAATCCCTGAGACTGATGCTTCGATGTTCCCTCAACCAATAGTTCCTTATAGAATGCGCTTGGATGATGTACAAGACCCACCTCGTTATAATACTACTTCACTTGCCTATAGGAGTGTTGCTGGTTACAATGCTGCTAGATCAGATTTTGAACTAGAATATGATTCAAATGCAGAAGATTTAATCACTAATCTGGAAGATATTGATGTTAATGATCCTAATTATGCAATCTTGACTGATTTGCAATGTGCTATAATAAGAAGTTATAACTGGAGATTGGCCGAAAGGCAGAAGAGAAGACAAATAATTCGTGAACATGGCCTTGTGATGCCTAGGAAGATGGTTGCTTGGCTTCACAAATATGACACTACCGTAACACAGTCTGTTTATGATAGACTTATTCGTTTTCTACAGTTTTATAGTGGGCAGAGATTTAATTATATGATGGAAGGCTTGCATTGTGCTGGAGAATTAAAAATTCGAATTGCTCGGTATGTGATATGTTGTTGCATTGTTATTAATTTTACAAAAATTCTCTTTCAACAAAAAAAAATGCACAAGTTTTATGAGAAATTTTATATTTATCTAGTTGGGTTTCATAGTGTAATTTACAGGCTGTTCCCAAAATCAGGCCAAATCATGTTGGGAGGACCCAGTATGTCAAAAAAGTTCCAACAAACACATTAATGAAAATGCTTAATAGTAAAGTTATAAGTAAGGGAAATACTAATGAAAATTATAATATTTTTTTTCAAAATGTTATAATTAGTGACTGGAATCAAGTATTTTCTTTAAGTCTTAGGACATGCAATAAAAAAATTCAAGCTGCAGTGCTTCAATAAATGCGTTTACAGACCAGATATTAACTCAGCCAGTTGAGGATACGCTTTCGTAATGCTGGCGTGAATCCTATATCTGGCTGGTCCATTGTTAACTTTTTATGGTTTTAAAGCGATTCAGCGACAAATAATAATAATGATAATAATAAATTTTTATTTATATAATACAATTGCAATCTGCTACTCATGTCTGTTTTGTTCACAAAGCAACATTAATATTTGGTGGGAAGGCTGCAATAAAATATTTTATTCCGCTCACTGGTTATAATTAATTTTCAAAATTCCTTTCTTCTGATTATTTATTTGATTAGAAATTCAGAATAAGTATGAAAATCAAAGAATTCTTGCAAATTTAACAAAATCTCTACCTTTAAAAATAAGAAAGCTAGCAATATTGAACTGTTCAATTCAAATTGAACACTTGGAATAGTGAAGTGTGCAAAATCAAACACTAGAATTAATAATCAGTAAAATGGCGTCCTGGCTCTGAGGAAGGTTTTAAATAAAACCGAAACTGTCAGCTGAATAATATTTCATTAATCTTGATTTCGTCCTAAAACCCGATCAACGTTACACTATTTACTAGAATTAATTGCAAAATTTCAAACAGAAATCTGATAAGAATTACTTTTTTCAAATTCAAGAACCCATTTTAATTTTCACTTTACACACTAAGGCAGTTGAAATATTGCATTACAGTAATTCCTATTATGAGAAAATAGTACAAAAAATATCAATAAATATGTCATGATTACACGTCTTATATTTCTGTACTATTTTTGGTAACACACTGTGTTACATTCTCCTAAAATTTTCTAAGGTAGTGCAACATACGATTTAGGATAAAAAACAAGATGTCATAAAAGCAGGAAACATTGAATTCTGTGATAATACCAAACTACAGTCTCCAATGTTTCCATAATTTTCGAAAACATTCAATAAATATTTACATTTTAAATTTTAATATGGATATAAATGGAAAGCAATATTTAATTGCGTTAGGCATTTTTAGAAAAGGTTGTAAGTAGGTATACAGAGTGTATTTATAACTGCCGGTAAATATTCACAATACGGGTTCCCTTAGTTTCCTGGGTTACGTTTATAAAATATACCTGTGAGTGCATCTTGAGCGTGTAATCGTATCTTTCTCACTCACGATTTTTCATTTATTTTGCGTCTCGCTCATCTGTTTCAAGAAGTCTTAAGGTGGGTCCACAAATAATCTATTCCTTACCTATTTATTATCGGAGTATGCCGTGAAATTCTAGTGAGAATGTGGTACTCATGTCTGAAACTAAATTTTGACATTGAATGTCATATTGATTTATATTTTAAAGTTAGGTGATGTGAATAATTGCCGGAGTATGTGATACACTCTGTATGATGATCTACTTTTATTACTATTTTCATTGTTTATATGAATTTTAAAAGAAATAAATAGACGAGAAAATTATGAAGGCTAAATTAGTTCTTTAAAAAACTAAAGAAACCTTGAGGGTTAATAAAAGTTCTTTATTTTGTTTTAGTATAGTATACTATTATCTGAACTTATTTGTTAGTGAGAAGTTATCAATCTGTGATTTTCCGTGATTGTAGATTATGTGAATTTCGAAGGAGAGGCATAACTACATTAGAAGGGGCTCGCTTGTACTTGAACCTGAACGAGAAGAGGAAAGAATCAATACGCGATATTAAATCATTTTATAATAATTCGTTTTTTAATACGAAGTTCAGAAATATGTCGCCCCTTCCGGTGAAGAGGCGTGGGACCTTCACCCCGATAGAGATTATAGGAATGCCAGGATATGAAAAACTTCTGCCCAAAGAACGCGAGTTATGCAGGAATATAAGATTGGTTCCCTTGTCTTATCTCGAATTGAAGGCCATACTGATCTCAGAAAACAATAAATTGGGATTTTTAAAATTGTTGACGGCGCGTCGTCTCTTGAAAATTGACGTCAATAAAACCCGAAGATTATATGATTTTCTCGTTGAGGAAGGTTACGTTAACAAACCGAACAAACCTGTATAATATCCAACCTTGTAACTGGTTATTGTGATTTGTATATTTTTGATATTATTTAATAAATACTTTAAGGATCATTAGGTTTTATTTTATTAGAAACACTCGAAGCGAATTTCTAATAATTAAACTAAAAATTGTAGTTTCTCCCAAACTTGCGTGCAAAACTTAACATTAAATTGTTGCAATACGTGCTCTAATTGTATTATCTGCGATAAGCTTTTAACTCAGTCGAGTGTAAATTCAATTTAACCTGTGCAGCGCTGCAACTTTACGAATTAACTAAATTAGTCGATAACGTTGCTTCACGGTTCAAATGAAATATGTAAGAGATTCAAATTTCCTTCTTTGTATGTACCTCTTTGTTTATTAGTAATCTTCGGTGATTGAATAAAAACCGACGGAATTTACTTCCATGACTTTCAAGAAAACTGATTATAGTGTTAAAATTAGCTTTGATGTTATTTTCTTGTTAATTAACTTAATTTATTTCCATTGAACGTACTAAAATTTCTGGAATGCAATATTCACTGATGTTTTACGTCTCGGAGTCTTTTTTACCAGTGTTTTGATAACTGATTAATTAATTCCGAAGGTACGTAAAAGCTTAAAAGGTCACAATCATCATAAAGTTTTAATGGTGCTAATAAACTTGTCTTTAATTTACCTTTGGTTATTTTATTGTTTCTGATTGTATGTGTATTGTCATAAAGGTATAATTTCGAATTAACTACATCCAAGGGTTTTCACATAATAAATTAAAATTTATTATGAACCGTACTTGAAATGAATTGGAAATGTATAGTAGGAAAAAGAGAGCGGTAAATACAAAAGCAATCATTCATCAAAAATGAAATTCTGAAGATCAGGACTGTACGTACTGGCAAATGTTACGTCAAAGTGATGGATGGCTTCATCAAATATTCGTAATTCAAATCTTTCGGAATTCGGTGCAGTTACATGAGGATGCAACTGCTGAATCTGAATCAGAACGTTAGTATGTTTTTAAAACAAAGCAAAATGTTAGAACAATTCGATTTTTATTGCTATCAGTGTAAAGTACCTACAAATTGTGTGTGTAGGGCTAAATGCAAGTGTTCCGAACTGTAAGACATCTATAGTTCATTTCTTTGGTATATGTTCCAGCAAGGCTATTTCACGAAATTTGAAACGGGATCGTTCTTAGACTTATCAATCGATCGATGGGCATACGCGAGGGTCAAGTTGAATTTATTGAGTATAAAAACACGGTTAATATTTTTTAGGATTTAATTTTAAATATGCACGAAATAATTTCCTTCAGCAACGATACACTTGACCATTCTTTCTTTCCACTGTTCAAAAGCTCCCAACCAATCATATTTCAGAATACCTTCAAAATAAGCGTGTACTGCGGCATCAATCTTTTCTTCTGACGATAACCTTCTACCCCGCAAATTCCTTTTAAACCCAAAAAATAGCCAAAAGTCGCACATTGCTAAATCTTATATTTTTACTTTTATATTTTTTTTAGCCAAAAACTGGAGAGAAAACTACCGTGTGGGATGATGCATTATTAAGGTGCAGCATAATTCATTTGTCTGGAATTCTACTGAACACTTCAGGCAAACATTTTTCAGTGTACCATTCAGCTGTAACTTGTTTTTTGTCCATCTAGCTTAATTGCCTTTATTAAGCTCGTACTTCTGAAGAATACCGCAAACATAACTTTCTTCATAGCTCGCTGCTTCTTGGTCATTATTGGAGCTTCCTCATCTTCGTGAATCCATACCTGACTCTCTTGGAGGGTAGGTACATCGAAAAAGAGAATGTAAATTTCTTCACCTGTCACTATTTTGGGAAAGAATGTCATAGTGTGTGATCAAGTTCCGAAAATCCGTCTGTACTATGGTTTAGTGAGGAAACATAAATTTATTTGCCAGTTAGCTATGTGATTAGAGACTAACATATGCTTTACTTGGCATATCATTTTTAAAGTAGATTACATACTCAGCTGAATATCGAACCGCTCCGTCATAAATCAGTTTATCACATTCAAACAACTCTTAGTATCCCCATGTATTAATTATAATTAAATTTTGCGTAATTGATTAGGTAACTGTTTAAAGGAGAGTATTCTCTGAAAAATGAGGGATTCTGTTGCGAATGAGCCTTTCGAAACTGACCTTTACAATAAAATTACAATTTGCAGGATTGCAGCTGCGTTATTATCGAAGAGTTGCCGAAGTGGCTCACAGGAAATGCCGCCATTGTCTATTTTAAATCAAAGAGAGTAGTCGATTCAAGGAACGCCTCCTTGGCTAATAGGGCAATTATGAAACTTTATCCTACATGTAGCTCTTGTACGTAACGAGATATTTCCGACGATAATCATTATTTAGACAGTAGTCGTTTGGTCGTAACCACCAGCGAGAGTCCAAGGGGGTGATTAGCTGTCAAAGAATGGCGAGGAAACATAAATTTATTTGTCATTATTTAAGAAATTTAAAATTTCATGGCAAATTCTTACACGCTTTGCCTTTTGGAAGTCAGAAAAGTGATGTGGAAAAAAACGACTAATCATTTTTTTTAATGTAGGTGATCTAACAGCTGACGATCTAATCTTGAGTTGATGCTCTAGTACTTCATAAGCGGCTTTATTGTCCTCTTCAATTAATTTTTTAATAGCAGCAATGTTTTTGTCGTCGTAGAAGGACGTCCTGCTCTTTTTTGATGCTGAACAGAATTCCTTTTACGTTCAAATTCCTTATACCATCCGTAAATTGTAGCCAAGGAAGGTGCTTCTTCACTAAAAGCCGAATCTAAACTCTTTTTGCACTCATAAGCGCTTAAACCTTTTTTAAAATCATGATAAATCATGATTCGAAAAGCTCTCTGGTTAATTCCATTTTTTTTACTTGTAATATCACTATAAAAAATTAGTAACTTGGGTTTTAACGAACGTAACTTCAAATGACATAAAGAGTTGCTTTAAATAACACTGTATGTTTTGTTTTTCACGGCCTACTAGATTTTCTTATTCTGAATAAATTCAGCTTTACCCTTAACACTTTAAATAAGTGTACGAGAAAATACACTTTTGAAATCGTAGTGAAATTACACTATTTTTAGCAGTATAGAATAACACTTTTATGTAAATTATTTTAATATTGTAATGGAGGAAAAAAAGTTGTATCGCTGTAAACATTTTTCGTTTTTCTTCAAATATACCACCTTATTCGATCAAATCATTTTCTGACCTATGAACCTCTTTAATGCTTTCTTTTTGATCAGTCTTTCAACTTGATTACAATTACGTTATTTTTTTATCTGCTTCTATCTGTGTAAGGACATTTCCTTGAATCTTGAATTGTTCTGCAAAAAAAAAATGCGAAAATAAACGTTATAGATTACATTTTAAAATTTTGTTGCTATAGATTACGGAATACATGCTTAAAAAATTCTAGGGAACAGTTTATAATCAATTAGAAAACATGCTGTGTCACTGCATACGAAATACAAACAACATTATAAATACAACAGTAAATTGGAATATAAAGTTTTATGATTATTATTTTATTGACTACACACAATGTGATTTTGACACACATCTGAATTTCATTTTATTGTTTTTATTGTTTATTGTTTAACAGCTGGAAACGAAAATCTGAATTATGTTTCTTTTACGCGATATAATGAAATGGTGTTTAAAAAGATGGAGATGTTTTAATATCTTAGAAGCTCAGGCAGGATTACTAGGAATTACTAATAAGGGATTATCGTCATAAGACCCGACGATCACATTTCCGAGGAATCGCTTTAACATATAGGTTTTCTCTGAAAATGTGAAACCCCTTATTATTCATGGAATTTATCGATGACAATTGTCAATCACCCTGTATAAGACAGATTTTTTTTCTTGGTAAGTGTTTGATTATTGTTTTTCGTTTCTGCTCCTTTTTGTAATATTTCTATATTTGATTATTATTATTTTTTTTTTGAAATTATACTTGCCCTTTCCACTTCTTTAGACATTTTTTTTTGGCCATTTCTTTCCCTTTTGTTCGTGTTATTACTTTTGAATTTTAGGTGTTGCCTTAAATAAAACGCATATTTCATTGAGAATTCAATATTTTCAACAAAAGTATGATTTCATTATAATCAGTAAATTCGATACGCACAACTAAACGAAAATAGTATGAAGAAAGTTTCTAATATTCTTAATAATGAATGAATTAAAAAAAGGTAGCGTTATTAGAATTAGAAAATTTTGATAAAGAAAATTACATCCCTTTGTCATTATTATGGCGTGATCGTATTAATTCAACATAAATAAATAAATAAATAAAAATAAATAATAAAAAATAATAATAATAAATAAAAAATAATAATAATAAATAAAAAATAAAAAAATAAATAAAAAATAAAAGTAAGTAATAAGTTATTTTTAAACGGACACTAAAATTGGCACTAACGCTCTACGTTTCGCTATCGTTTGATAGCTTCGTCAGAAGTGAAAGTAAATAAATAAAGTTTAACTACGACATTTCATCGGACAAGAATCTAATGAAAATAAGTAATAAAAATAAATAGTAAAATTAAATAATTGAACCATATGTTTAGTTTCTAGCTGTTTGTCTTCTAGAATCTTGGAGGGCGTACCATTGGCAGAGAAGTAATTGATGTCTGAGGACAGGGCCTGTCGACCTGTTTTCTTCAGAACGTCTGGGTTCTTGCAATATTTCTTACTCCTTCTCTTAAACAGTTGGTTTTGACGGCATTGATGAAGTGTGTTTAGAGTATGAGTGGTTACTTGGCAAAATGCTGCGCAAGTGGTACTGAGTAAACTGCTCGAAGGTCGGTTGACCCAAGGTAGTGGTGCATGCTCTTGACAATGGCTGAGCAAGAGACTTTGGTGAATGACAATGGTTGCATAAGAGACACCGAGCTGAAACGGCTAGCGTCCTTGTTTTTATAGAGTTTTTTCGTAGCAGGGATGAGGTGACTCTAATTTGATGTTCTGAATGTGTAATTGAATCAACAACAATCAGAGTTGTTATTATTATTGTTATTCGGTAAGGGGCAATATTTTTGTGTTTGCTCCGTTATTTGTTTTAGCGATCAAATTGAGGATGCGATTCTATTCGTTGGCCGATCGTTTGGTTTTAATTCGTTTCGTCCATTTTTGTCTATACGACTGGGTTGCGTTCATAAACTATGACTTTGAAAGCATCTTGAGCGTGTAGTTGCATCTTTCTCGTTCACGATTTTTAACATATTTTGCGTCTCGCTCATCTGTTTCAAGATGTATTTTGTTTACGTTGTTACCATGACGACGGACGCACTTTTCACATCCATATTTTGAAAAATGCGCCCGTTGTCATGAAAATAATGTAAATACAAGACGTGTTGAAAGAAATAAATGAGAAGCAAAAATCGTGAATGATAAAGGTGCGATTACCGCGCAAATTGCTCTCGGAGGTATAGTTTATGGACGTAACCACGACGTTGTCAATCTGACGTTTCTCGATGTCTGACATTTTGACGTCTCTAATATCTGTCATTTGTCGTTTGTTGTCATCTCTCAACGTGACCTATTTCGTTGGTACCTAAGCAACATGTGAGCCCCCACAATATTATCCAAAGCAAAGAGAGAATTTGAAGATTAAATCGAAACGAATTCAATGAAAGTTGCTAAACTAAAAAAAGTGTTCATCTCTAACAATAAGATCGTCATGCTTGGAATATTTCTGTCTGTCCATAGTTTGGAGAAAAGTTTAAGTTTAAGTGAAACGTTTATAATAATTTTTATCTATGACCACTACTGTAAATGACGAATTATCTACACTGCATAAACTAAGTTTACAGACGTCGTGCGTAAAGTAACAAAATCGCACAGCGAAAACATTTGCACCTAACTTTACGCACGCTTGAAGTTAGATCTTCGTAGCCGCATTGACAGTTGTCGAAATTGTAACTGTCAGCGCTGATTATTTTGAACTTGAATAATAAGTTGATTTTGATCTCTTTAGTAGTAATTAAATGTGGTCGTAGATAAAGTATAGTACAAAACTCGAGTTGTAAAGCAATAACGCACTTGGGAATTACTTGAACTCGCTGCTACGCAGCTCGTGTGCAACTTTTTCACGCGTGCTTAATATGCTATTTACAGCTCTCGTTATGTAATATACTATTACAAATTTTTAGATTAAAAAAATTATATTTTCAAGAATCACATCTTTGAAGTCGTGCAGATGTTGAAATAATCATCTATTTAATTAGTTTTATGCTACAGACTTCAGTTATTCATTGCTGTAGCGAAAACGTGCATTGAAATTGAACTAACTAGCGTTAACAAGAAACCCTCCGTGAATGAACGTGTTTGCATGTTTTTGCGTTGCTTTGCTTCTATAACCATCTCCGTCTGCGAATTCATTCTCCACTTTTTTGCAGAATTCGAGAACGCCGAGACCCTTCTTATTTCAGAGGTGCACATGTTACTGGAACATAGAAAAGCGCAAAATGAATCAGCTGAAGACGAACAAGAGTTTTCAGATGTCTTCATGAAAACCCTAACATACACCGATCGTTTCAGGAAGTTTAAAAATAAGGAAACAATTTCGGCCGTTAGAAAGTACTTCTCTTGTATTTGGTTGCAGTAATCTTCAGTGTTTTTTTTTTGTAGTTTGCTGAGCCAGAAGAAGTTGCATAAATTCGAATTAGCAGCCATTGCTAATTTATGTCCGGAAACTGCAGAGGAGGCAAAATCCCTCATTCCTTCTTTAGAAGGTCGATTCGAGGATGAGGACCTGCAAGCTCTCTTAGATGATATTCAGACGAAACGTAGCATTCAATATTAATTTTCTATTTTTGTGGTAAATAAATGGATGATCCGAGTTTGTAAAAAAAAATTAAGTGATAAAAATAATATTTTGTAAACATGTTAGAATATAGTCTTATAATTAGTGTACAGGAAATGTCAGATTAAAAAAAATAAAATGATTCATCCACCTGTTGATTTATTACAGATTTAGTAGTAAATATCTTTACGTCTTTAACTAAACAAGTTATTCAAAAATAAACAATAAATGTTTAATAATCAAAGGTGAAAAAATAATTACTCAAAATTTGCGTCATATTTTCACATTTAACTTCGAACGTTTAATTGCCCATTGCTAAATCACCGGAAGTAACAGAGAAATATCAATTAATTTTGATGAAGTGTCAACAAATTTAGGCCATCACACCAGAGGAATGTTAATGTTGTTAATAATGGAATAGCAATAAAGAGCCAAGGTTGTTTTTTATGATATTGTTTTAAAATGTTAAAGCATTGCCGATGACGGTGTTAACCACATTAAAAATTATTGCCGACTGGAACACATTAAGCAGGTGTCATAAATAACTTAATTGGTGATGTACGAATTTTATACTGTTGACTTTGTTTGGTTCCTTCGGAAGAATGACGTGAATAACAATTTCCGCCAAATTAATTGAGCATTTTTGGGGGCTGCAGAATCAAAGGTAGTAATAGGACACCAAACAAATGGGTCAAACAATATGCTAATTGTTGTTAAAAATTCTTAATAATATTGTTGCAGATTTCACAATTTCTTGTTTTGAAATCGGTCCGAACGAGAGGTCATTAAATTGAGAAAACATAGAACTTATGGGAAGACAAATAAGTTATTTCTGGATATGTTTCATGGCTCTACTGAAGGATTTGACCTACAAAATTATACGTATCTCTCTCATTACTTAATTGGTTACATTATTATTATTAGTTGAGAAGAAAGTGAGACAATAATAAGAAATTCCCATTTAAAGTCCATCCTAAAAATATGCGACTTTGCTTTCCCTTCGATTTTCTCTAAATTTAAACATTACACAGAAAATTTTACAAAGAAACTTTTCTTTCTTTTCCCGAACACCAAATTTGATGCATCTTTAATAAAACACCCAGTATATTGTTATGAATTTTTGGTTCCCAGAAAAAATAAAAATAAAAAACACTTTAATATCCACAATCGTTTAACACGAGCAGTAACACTCGTCTAACAACATTTCTAACACTAGTTTGAAATTTTAAATCAACTCCACACCACGTGCTTTAAGCACAATTATTGAGAAACTGCATTCGGGCCTAGATAATAAAAATTGTAACCAGGCTTATCTTCACATCTTTTATTTTATTAAGACTCTTTCGGTAAGTGTCTTTCGTAACCATTTCAAGTTGACTTTGAAAGATAATTATGTTGCTATCAAATTTATTGAATTAATTCGTGGCCTTTTGTAATTAATTTTTTTCATAATTTTCTACCACGTCATATTTTTGAAAAAAGAACGAATGGTAGTGGTCTGAAGCACACGGAATTCACTGTTAACTGCACCGGTGGACGTTGCTGCGTTTTAAAATTCATTGTACAGTTACCGGTGAATTCTACAAAATGCCCACGCAAAGTAGACATCCTTTCCTTCTCGGTTACTCCAGTAAAATCCAGAACCCCGTGGTGTTCGACTCGAAACTCACTGGAACAATCGAGAAAGTAGGTGGCATGCCAGGCCGAAAATGTGAGACATATTATGACTAATGCTCTTCGCACTTCTATCCGTTACTTGTCACAATAACTTGATCTTTCGGCACCTGCAGAATTCTAAGAAAATACTTGTTTACTTATCGTTGGACTGCAGTGCGTGCTTCTAGAAGATTTTGAATTAAGGCGAAGATACTGTCATTGGGTTTTAAACAAAATTGACAATGAAGATTTGTTGGACAAAACTTTGTTTTCCGATGAGGTCTGGTTCCATTTAACAGGATACATTAATTTTCATAATATGAGGATCTGGAGTGCAGAAAACCCTTAAATATTCATTGAAGCCCCTCTCCATCCACAAAAAAATGATGTTTGGATAGGTTTAAGCCCCTATCCATCCACAAAAAATAAATGTTTGGATATGTTTAAGTCGGAGAAGATTGATGGGTCCAATATTTTTTAATAGTACACTAACAGCACTTAGATATCGGGAAGAGATTTTACATCAACTGCATGATGACGAGTTGTAATTTGGATATTTCCAGCAGAATGGTGCATCGGCCCTTGCTGCTGGAGATACTTTAAATTTCCTTCAAAAGTTTTTTGGAGATCGGATAATTAGCAGAAATATGGCAAACATATAGCCTCTGCGATCTTGCGATGTAACTCCTTTAGTTTTCTTTGTTTGGTCCTACTTGAAAAATTTCACTTTTAAAAGACCCGTTAATCATTTACATGAACTTACCCGATGAATCATCGTAAAAGTGTGGTGAAATAAACAATTCTCTCCACATTTTGCAAAATCTTACTAATGGATGTCGCAGAAGATTTAGAAAATGCCTCGAAGAAGTTGGAGGCCATTTTCAACATCTGTTGTGAATTCACTTCAACATTATTTTCAATGTTTTTTTTTGTTTCAAATACGTAATAAATCGTAATTATTAGTTATGATTTTCTGTTGACGTTATGTCAAGGTTAAATGCCAATTTGGCGTTTACTGATCAAGTAAGGAACATACGTCAACATGCGAAAAAATGAGAGCAACACACCAGATGGGAAAACGTTTTGTATATGTTGTGTGATATATCATTAAATATGATTTTAAGAGCTCCAGAAACGTTATCGAAATACGAGTCGAAAAAACTGAAAATTCTCTTTTGACATGGCAGTCTAAAGCTTCACTTAGTAAAATTAGGCCAGCTGATATTGTCTATCATGAATTCAGAAATTCTGCTTCATAGTTCCAAAGGAAATTTAATTATGTAAATTCGCTACATTCTTGGCTGAATAGTTCTTACACGTATATTCCATTCACGAGCTTTTTAGACTCTAGAGGGCCATACTTTTTTTGGCGTGTATTTTGATAGAAGTCAAAATGTGACAAATATAAAATTCTGACAATTTAACGTCAATCCTATCGACTATATTGCTTCTTATTCTCTACGATGGCATGAAGAAAGTAAATTAATAATATTAAAACAAATAATTACTTGTGACTAAATCAAAATGCTAAAAATTATCAATGTTTTTCGGCGTCAGTTTTCAAAAACATAACTATCAAATTAAAATGGAACATATCCACTTGGAGGTACCAACAAAAATGTCACCCTAATATGGCCTACTCGGAATCTAAATATTAAATTAGCAACACTAATTGACAATACCCAGTTAACCTGATTTTACTTTGAATTTTTTGAATTTTGGCCATATTATATGAAGGTCAAAACAGAATTTTGAATTAGCTATTAGCCGAATCTATGGTTTCTATAACATTAGAGATTTAGGACAATTAAAAACTTTCATAAAGAATTACTTTCTCCAGGACTCAAAAATAAAAAAGTTTCTCCTGTATTGAAGTGAATTCAATCCGTGGACACAATATATATTCGCATTTGATTTTTACGAACATTATCATAATTGTTCAGTAGGTATTGTATAATCGACATAATTTGATACAATAATTAAGGTGCAAATTTAATTGTTTAATGTTATAATACAATTTTGTTAATTAGCCAAAAATGCGTTAGATTTATTACTGTGGTTAATGTTTCATTATTTGCAACATATATTAATAGGTACTTGATGGATATTACTTACAATATTTTTAAATTTCTTTGTTACATAAAAGAAATATTTGTGTTTATGATTTAATAGCTGTTTATTATTAAGTAATAATTGAAAATGAGTTATGCTAATGAAATTTCTTAACATCTAATGCAAAGTGATCATGAAGTGTAATCCCTCTCGGAATTAGTTTGTTTTTCATATAGTAGGATGGGCATCTAAAGTACGACCTCTCCTTCATATAGGAAGCGGATATCAATAGAAATCTGAAAATTTAAACTTCCTAATATTGGAGTTAGTAATTTACAAGATGACGTAAAAACAATCTTTTCTTAATAATGTTACGTCGACACCTATTAACCTCATTTTCATAAGTGGAAATTGAAAATCTTCGACGTTTGTAAAAATTAGACTAATTTTTATGATTTATTTTATTAGTTTATTATAGTGTTTTCCAACCTGTGGGTCGCGACCCCCTGGGGGGTCGCGAAGTCTCTGTAAGGGGGTCGCGAGAGGTCGAGAGAACTCAGTAAAAAAATCAATACATTTTAAAAAGGTAGATATATTAAAAAAAGTTAACAAAATGATACTCGTTATGTTATTTATACAAACACATTAACAAAAAATAAAATCTTTGATACTAGGGGGGTCGTGTCATGAAAAAGGTTGAAAAACACTGGTTTATTATACTGATAATGTAATAACTGTGATTATTTGCAAGGATCAATTTATTCAAATACGGAGTGACTGTGATGGTTGTGAAACCTGTAATATATAGGGTGTTCTTCAACTTGATGATACCGTGGTGATCTGTGCTGGTGTTAAAGACGCGCTGAAAAGACATAATTTGTCTGATATGGTATTATCCCAAGCGTACGAAAGTTTGAAACACACCAACGTTATTCACCTCACTGTACCTCTTTGGGCCGGACGTCCCATATTAAACAGATTTATTGATGGCACTAATAAAATTCTGCATTTCTCCACGTGTAAAACCGATTATGTTCATACTGTTGATGTTAACACATATTTAACAAGAGATGATTTTCTTTATCCGGGTAGATATTCATCTGAGTAATAGAGGAAAACAAAAACTTGCTGGTTTAATTTCGAGTAAAGTTAAACATGTGAAACAAAATTTGACTGATAAGATCGATAACAGTAATACTACGAATAATCACCAGAATTCATCTGACTCAAATGTATGTATTTCATAATTCTACATGTTCGATTGCAACTGTTATTGAAAATCTTCCGGGGGCGATGTTCGAGAAGAAGATTTTCAAAGTTAAGTCGGCCCAGCACGATTCATCTTGATTCCGACGCACAAAGAAAACCTTTTGTTGCCACAATGACTTCGAATTTATCAATTGTACATTTAAATGTGCAGTGCGTAAATAATAAGAAAAATTGTGTTGAAGTGTTTTTAAACGAATATCATCCTTTATGTTTTTGTGTCTGTGAACACTGGTTGAAGGCGGATCAGGTTGATTCCTTCAGTAGAGAGGGTTACAAACTAATAAGTAAATACCGTCGGCAACAGCACATTCACGGTGGATCTGCCATTTTCGTGAGTCAAAAAATTGCCACTAACTATATTGCTTTAGAGTTTGAATGTCATAATTTGGATTTTGATTTTGAATGTTCAGCAATAGCTGTTAATGATAATACAGCTGCTGTTTGGATTTACAGGTCACCTGTGAGTAATACAGAATATATCTTTATTTTCTTGAATGCTTCGGAAACTTCGCCAATGCAATGAAATAATAATCAATAGTTTGAATAACCTTGGATGGTCGGTCGGTTTGGTTTGCAGTGGAAGTCTCGAGCTACGCTTCAGTTGACGAGGCCCCAAATAGGGCCGAAACAGCTGGATAGAGGATGCTCGAGGGTTTCACTGCAATCAAAACCAATTTGCAACAAATTTTTTTAGATAAAACTATGATTGGCAGTGCATTGGGTCATTACTTCTCTACTGTTGTTGAAGAGCAAATGAATAAACACTTTGGTTCTAAGATTTTAAATATTTGCACTAAATCAAAAATTGCTTACTCTAATTCCATATTTTTTGTCCAATAACTATGAACGCAATATTGAAATTATTCAAAAGCTTCCCAATAAAAAATCTACAGGATTCCATGACATACCTGTGAGCTTGATGAAGGAGTGCGCCGAAATTATCGCATCTATTCTTACGGATATAATTAATAACGTTAGAAACTGGAGAATTTCCCAATATGCTCAAACTAGCAACTGCTGTTCGTGTATTTAAAAAAGGACACAAAACCGACATAAAAATTATCGACCTATATGTCTCTTAAGTATATTTTCCAAAATCATTGAAAAGGCAGTTTCATAAAGGATTGTTGCATATGTCAATCAATATAGAATCCTATATAAAAACCAACACGGATTTCGTAATAAACGTTCAACAGAATCTGCTAGTGTAGAATTTGTGCAAAAAATTAATAAGGTTTTTAGCTATCTTTTTCGATCTATCGAGAGCATTCGACACTCTTGACTTGAAATTTATGCGCGACAAATTAGGAATTAGAGGTAATTTGAACCAATGGGTATGTTCCTTTTTATCTAATCGTAAACAAATGATCAAAATACATGATTGCACTACTTAGGCATATAGCGTCAAACTTGGTGCCCCTCAAGGCAGTGTGTTGGGTTCACTTTTATTTTTTTTTATATATATTAATGATTTGCTGGAGTATCTCGAACACTGTCATGTAACAATGTACGCCGATGACCTATCTATTATAATTTCCGGAAAAAACAAGAAAGAGGTGACCTGTAGGGCAAATAATAAACTGCGAAACTTTGACTCTTGGTGTAAAAGTAATAATTTAATGATTAATTATGCGAAAACAATTATGGTCGAATTTCACAACAAATATAGTTCATATTTGTTGTGAAATTCGAACAATTTTAAACTTAATGTAGCAGGTCATAAGCTGATTGCAAGTGATAGTTCAAAATTTCTGGGGTTAGAGATTGATACTCATTTAACTTGGACACCCCAAATACTAAAAATTTGCTTACAATTGGATAACCAATTTTATTTAATAAGTAATCTCAAACACAATTTACGTGAAGCCGCTCTCATTAATGTTTATTTTGGATACGTAAACTCTACTCTTTCTTATGGAATACTGTTACGGTGCGCTAGTAAGGATTGGCAAAAAGTATTTATACTACAAAAGCGTATGATCAGGTGTCTATTTGACCTAACGTTTAAAGAGTCATATAGAAACATTTCTCCAATATTTAGAATTTTTACCGTCTTTGGTTTATATATTTACAAACTCCTTCTTTATATCCTTTATAATTTAACCAACTATATTACAAATGCTGACATTCATTTTTATGTTACTCGAAATAGAAATAATATGCGCGTGGAAAAATATAATCATCAAAAATTTAAAAAGTCACCAGAATGTGCTGGTATTTACAATTACAATATGTTACCATCTTATATAAAATAATTATCTCTAAAGAAATTCAAAAGCGTTATTCGTACCCTCTTGCTGGAGGATTCTCCTTATTGTATGGACAAATTTTCCTCCTCTGTTAAACAATTGAAAATCCCAACCAATTTTTAATGTGTTGCAATTGCATTGTTTACATGGTTGTATTGGTATAATACGGGAACTGTATGTTGTACCTATAGGCATTGATATAATAGTTTTGTACTAGGCATTGATGTAATAGTTTTGTACTATATTCTAGTATTGTCGTGTGGATACTGTAAATGTAGTCTTAAGCACTGAATAAATAAGTAAGTAAGTAAGAAAGTGTGATACTAAATCTAAAACTAAAAAAGTGTGGCTATCAACATTTATTCCATTTATACCTTTAAAGGCCGGTTTACATTGACAATTTATTCATGAATTAATTCACGAAGTTCTTAATGAATTTCTTCATGAATTTATTCACGTACACATTTCGTTTATAGGTATTACAAACATAGCGAAAGAATTTGTAGGTGATTTATACTATCACACACAAACAAATACCATAACGTTAGCGTTCCACTGTTGGTACGCTTGAAATTCACGCAAAAAATGACGAAAAATAGAATTTGCTGTAATTCATGAATAAGTTGATGCAGAAATTAATGACTTATTTGACGTAAAAGTTAGTGCATTACACCAAAATCATAAGTACAAAAATATTTTTACAAGAAATTTCAATCTTCAAAACCAAAATAACACAATAATAATACCATGCGATTTTTTGGCCAGATTTGGCTTTGGAATCTCTAAATGTACAGGGTGACTGGTAATTATACCGACAAAATGAAACCTATAAAAGAAGCGATGTCCAAGAGTATGGAAAAAATGTAAAAAAAATTATTTGTACTTTAGTTATCGAGAAATAATGAATTAAAAATTAGCCCCGAAGCGACGATGTAGATCAAAGAGTTTACAGCTGTAAGTTTGCATGAATCACGAACTTTTGTCCAGCGTAATAAACAAAAATGAAAAATTTGAATTTAAGGTCTAATAAATCGTTTCACAGTTTCGGAGAAAAGCGATTTGCTTAAACGATTCCTTGGAAATGTAATCCGTTGTCTTGTCTGATAATTATTATCAGTATTTTTACCTGCATTAATTTCTAGTAATCCGGTCTGAGCTTATAAGATCTCCAATTTCAATTTCTCAGCAATTTACATTTTTTCGTAATCTGTGGTATCCGCGCAAGCAATTTGATCAAAAAATTGTATGCATAACAAATTAATTAACAAACAATTATTTCATACGCAATTCCAATTATTTTAGAAATTACTAATAATTACGTCTCGTAAAAGAAACACCTCAGATTTAAGTTCCCAGCTGTTAAACGTGTAATTAATTGAATTGAGGTGTGTCAAACGGATAGTCAATAAAAAAAAATGTATAGTCCTAAAACTGCCGCATTTATAAAACGTGGCATCGTATTTCGTACATAGAGCCGATTTTAATATAATTTTTTAATTAATTATAAACTATTTAGAATAATTCTTCCTTTAATAATTTTCATTTTCTATTTTGTGGAGTTATTAAATTTATTTATGACAATTAATATCCAGATTTGTTAAAACCAAAAATTAGAATATTTTTTGGGCGTATGTACTGCAGTCCGCGAAATCGAATTTCGCGGCCGTTACTAAGAGTAAGTTACATACACATAAGAACCTACAAAAAGTACATTATTTCGACGGAAATTAAAAGTACGAGGTTTTTAATTCCAAAGTTTGTAGGCTTTATACGATTGCCCAAAAAAATGGTGTGCACACCTTGCCTACGATTTCATTCTTTAACGCACGGAGAGAAAAATTGTCGCCGACGCCAATTACGGCCGAGGCGGTACAATTTCGTATACAAATAACTATTAAAATTGTAACTAGAATACTTTCTACTGAACACAGTTTTTATTAAAAATCTTCTTAAATTTAAAAAGAAGATGCAATTACGTTTTACAAGTAAAGGACAACATTTCGATCATTTATTGTGATGTTCTAATATTAACATAGGTTAAATTATTTTGACGTTTGTTTTAAAAATAATCTTACCTAAGACGTAAGTTTGCGCATTTCATAACCCACTCTGGTCCGTTTCCCATAAATCGCATGGTATATAAAACATATTAGTCTAAACGTTTTGTGAGAGATCTGCACTTACAATTTACAACTTTGGTAAGAGCCATACTTCAAAGGAAATAAACAAAAAGGAAAGCACAACTATAATTTATTTTAAAACGGACACTAAAATTGGCACTCTAACGCTCAACGTATCACTATCGTTTGACAGCTTCGTCAGGAGTGTAAATAAATAAACAAAGTTGTCAAGTAAATAAAGTTGTCAAGGGAAAGAAAAATAGTAAAACGATCATTTATATTTATTATTATTATTATTTTAAAATTAATATTAAAGTTGACAGATCTATATCCTATTTAACGAATCTAGAAAACTACAACATGTGTCCTTTAAATTAGCAAAATCTGTACGTTTATTAACAGAGTTCGATGACATTTTAATTTTACACATTTCTATAAAACGTCTTTTACAAATATTAGACTCAAAATATAAAATATTAGTATTTTCAAAATCAAAATTATGGTTATTTTCTAATGAATGTTCTACAAGCATTGAATGATTTTGATATATATTTATGTTGGTCTAATCGTTTTCTTTTTTAATTTTGGCTTGTTTCTCCTATATAACACGGATTACAATTTAAACATTTAATTTCATAAATTACGTTAGGTTGTCTTAATTTTGGTGTTTTGGCTTTTAAATTTGAGAATATATTACTTAAATTATTTACAGATTTGCTAGATAAAATTAAGTTATGCTTTTTGAAAATGTGTTAAGTAGCGGTTCAATATAAGGTAATGATATGTATTTTTACTGTATGTTTGTCTTACATTATTGTAGATATTTGAATTTTGTAGATATTTAACACGATTTTTAATTACCGATTCAATGAGATTAGGGGGGGATTGTATTAAAATGTAACGACAAGGAAGCGGTAGAAAAAATAACAAAAAATGCAGGTCGAGTATTCAAAATCGAAACCCTTCAGAAACACTACGCCCAAGTATTAAGGTAAGCGGAATAGATCACGAAGAATATGACCAAGATATAGTAGATAAAGTTGTTAAGCAAAATGGCCTACCGAAAGAGACTAAATTAGATAGAAAAATAAAACACAAAAGTAAAATAAATAAAAAAAAATTTAACGCAATTCTTTATGATACACTTCAAAAAATAAGAGAAAAAGACATGAAAATATTTGTTGGTTGGTTAAAATGTTTTGTGAATGAGCATTTTTATATTCTGCGATGCTTCAAGTGCCTCCGATTTAGACACTTTGCTGCAAATTGTAGGAATGAGGTAGCGTGAGGAATTTGTGGTTGTGCGCATCAAACAGCAGATTGTAAGGAAACCCTTCAGAAATGTGTAAATTGCACAGCAGCGAATAAAAAATTAAATTTAAAATTAGACGAAAATCATATAACCTGGGACAATAATTGTCCATGTTACAAAAGAATGCAGGATATACAGCGAAACAAAATAAGCAAAACCTAGCACTTACAGACGCATCAACATTTACAACAAATCGGAAAACATTTGAAAATATTAAATCTCAATATTCAATCAATAAGCAACAAACTAAACATTTTAGAGAATTTTCTGTGCAAAGAGAAGATTGACAGCGTGTTTGACTGAACACTGGTACAATCCGAATTTTTCAAAATTCCAAATTACAAAATTGGTAGTATTTTTTGTAGAAAGGTAACAGTGCACGGCGGCATTCTAATTTTAGTAAGAGACAACATCATATTCGAAGAAATAACGGAAATAAAAAAGTTTTCGGTAGAGCGATATATGGAAATATCAGGAATCAAATTGTCAAAATTAAATAACGTAATAATAACATTATGCAGATCTCCAAGTGATGATTACAATATTTTTTTTTAAACAATTACTACAAACTTTGTCATTTACTACAGAATACTACAAAAAAGCACACTTATTTGTGGCTGGGGATTTTAATGTTAACTTTCAAAATAACACTCCAGAGAAAAATGATCTATTAAATATATTAAGAACTTTTTATTTAAAAATGACAACAGTTGAACCCTCGAGAATTGCAGAATGGACTTCAAGTTGCATCGATAACATTTTTGCGACGTAATCTCTACGAAGTAGAAACTCTGAATCCACACATTTCCGACCATTTAGCACAAATTCTCTACATTAAAATTTACCCAAAGAAACCTGAAAAACAAAAGGTAACAATTAGAATTAGAAATGAAAAAAAATTTATCAATTTAAAAACTGCTTGCAAGAAACAAACTGGGAGCAATATTTAATTCCACAAACGTCGATCACAATTTCACTGCTTTTATAAATCAATTCAAATTTACACACGATAGCAGCTTTCCAAAAAAAGATGGAACAATTAATGACGATGAGAGTGTTACATGGTACACTAATGACTTAAAAAAAAATCTCTTGACGCTCTGAACGCAATATGGATGGTGAAACGTGACAAAGAATCAGAAGTCGTTTACAAAAAGGTTCAAAAGAAGTATAGATCGGCAATAGACAGATCAAAAAAACAATACAACAGCTACCGCATGGACAAATCAATTAACGAACAAAAGATAATGTGGAATATAATTAATAAAGAAATCGATAAAACGGTGGTAATGAAAGACAATAAAAATTCGCTAACGTCTGAAGAACTAAACCAATACTTTGTAAACATAGGCTCACAAACTAATATTCAAATAAATTCCACGAACAAATTTGACTCTTACCTTCGAAATTTACACATCGATAACTACAAATCGTTTTTTTTTTTGAGTCCAGTAGATGAAATTGAAATCACGAGAATCATCAATACCATGAAAAGTAAAGCAACTTCACTACAACTGTAAAATATTGCGTACAAGAAAAAGCAGGATTACTTACACAGCTAATAAATCAATGCATAAAAGAGGATATCTTTCCTGACGACCTTAAACATGGAAGAGTTGTACCAATCCCCAAAACAGGAGATAAGCAATCGTATAATAATTACCGACTCATATCAATACTACCTGTTTACTCCAAAGTAATAGAAACGGCAATGAAGGAAAGATTAATAAAATACCTGAAATTTTATGATCTACTAACACAAAGACACTACACTTTTACATTAACAATAAATCAACAGTGTCGGCAATGGTAGAAAACATTACAACAGCTCTGACTCTGGAAGTGCTTGGGGCCTTCTGTGACCAGAGCAAAGCTTTTGAGACAGTTGACCACGATATAAGTTGCATCATTACGGCATTAGAGGATTACCATTAGAAATTTTTAGGTCTTATTTAAGAAGCAGACAACAGCAAGTAGACTGGCAAGGAACTCTTTCCCAGAAACTATCTTTAGAACACGGAGTACCACAACGATCCATGCTTGGACCTTTACTATTTATAATATATATAAATGACCTTCCTAACAATACTCCCGGAGCCGAAACTTACCTCTACGCTGATGATACTTTTTTCTTAACTACGGATACAGATAGAAATGAACTTCAGCTACAGATAGAAATGAACTTTTGTTTATTACTCTAATTTTCACCGTGTTACCCTACGGAATTTTGATTTGGGGTAACTCAGTTGAAGCTAAAAGAATCTTCATCCTGCAAAAAAAAGCGATTAGAATTATAGACGGTACAAACGACCAGCAAGTAAGCTGCAAGCCTCTCTTTCACAACAGCAAAATACTTACCTTATGCAGTGTTTACATATATACCTGCGTCAAATTTGTAATTCAGCATCCAGAAAAATATCACATTAATGCAGATTTCCATTCTCAAGACACCAGGCGGAAGGATAATATTGTTATTCCTTTTCACAGAATCACAAAGTCACAACATGCTGTTATTTACTTAGCTTTTAAAATTTGCAACAAATTGCCAGAAGAAGTAAAAAAAATTACCAAGCAAGAAGATACTACAAATTTTCTCCTGGACGAAGTGTTCTATTCCGTGGATGAATATTTAAATTTCAATTATTTAAAATGAGACTCTTAAGGTTACGTTAAATTTCGTATTTTTTTATTATATCACCCTTACAACTAGATTGTACTTTAAGTATAGTCAAGAATGTAATGGACAAATCCCACCTTTTGGTTTAGGATGAATAAAAATTATTATTATTATTATTATTATTAATTGGATAAGAATTTTGAACAAGAGTTTTCTTAATTAAATTTAAATTGTCATAAATGAAAAGTTTATCTGAAAGTAAAATAGCTCGAGCTGTTAAGGAAATAATTGTGCAATTTTATAATTTTTGGATGTGTAGAGTGAAAATTAATGTATCTACTTGACCACGTAAGTATATGAAATCAATTAGTTATTAATTTGTCATTGTATCTGATAATATTTACATCGAGGAAACTTAGTGAATTGTTAATTTCTTTTTCTACAGGAAATAGCAATCTATTATGGAAAGAGTTAAATTTATTTAAACAAAATCTACTTTATCTGAAGGTAAAATCAATAAAATATCATCTACGTAACGAAAATATAAAGTTAGACTGAAAGGTAAAGAATTAGTGACAGCTTTTTCTAGTTCCTGCATAATAATTTCAGCTAAAGGAGGAGATAAAGGAGAACCCATTGCTGTACCGAAAATCTGTCTATAAAATTTCTCATTGAACAAAATAATGTTTCAAAACATAAAGTAACAATTTCTAAAAAATTATCTTTGGAAATATCTGTAAAATCTTTAATCTCTGTCCACCTATCATTAATGCTTTTTAAAGCTAACTCTTTTGGAGTGCTAGTAAATAAAGAAACAATATCTAAGGAAATTATAATGCAGTTATTTGGTATATCTACATTTCGTAATTTTTTTACAAGTTCAAAAGAATTTTTTATAAAATATTCTGATTTACAAGTAACTTGAGTAATAATTTTTGAAACAAATTTTGATAAAAAATATAGAGAAGAACCAATAGTAGAAACTATTGGACGAAGAGGTATATTAGATTTGCATTCTAGATTCGTTTTAAGTAGGATATAGATCTGTCAACTTTAATATTAATAAAAAAAATAATAATAATAAATAAAAATGATCAATTTACTGTTTTTGTTTCCAGTGACAATTTTATTTACTTGACAGCTTTGTTTATTTATTTTCACTCTTCACGAAGCTATCAAACGATAGTGAAACGTTGAGCGTTATTATACATTTCACCGGACAAGAATCTACTTTATATTTATTTATTTATTAAATCTAAACGAAATATTGACATGTTTATCGAGAAATAACATTTTTGCTGTTTATTCAAAGAATAATTTCTTTCATTTCTTTATTCCAGTTGCGAGTTATACATTATTATTTTTCTCTAAACTAGGATAAATATATAATGATTTTTTTTTAGATAGAGACAAAAGCGAGACTTAAATTTGACGAGACGAAAAATTAAAACAATGAAATATATAATTAAAAATGAATAGAAACACAAACCCTAATGATAACATTTCAAAAACGACTTTAAAGAAATACTGACATGTTTGCCTAATACAGAGAACTAAGGCAATAGTCAGTAGAGTTAAATGTGAATGTACCTACGAGTATTTATTATATTTGATAAAAATTGTCAAATTAAGATGGAATGTTGTTAACTTTTTGTTGTTTCAAGACATTTGAAATTAAACTATGTACTTAAGCAACTATCGCATAGTACAATATTTCTTTCTCTAAGGTCCCAGGGACCTTTTTTTCTTAATTAAATAAAAAACAATACGTATTCACAGGTTGGTTTAAAAATGATACATGATGACGACACGCATAAATAAAATTATAAATCGAAAGAACTTGATTTCGTTTTGCCAGCTTTGTCATGAAAATCAAAGTTCCATAAACTTTCACGTACGTTTATTCAAGACGGTCGTTTGGCGGAAATCAAAGGAAATGGTTCAAGTGGTCGAGGCATAATTGCAGAGCAAATAAACAAGTTTTATTTATAAGTTTGTTTTGGGAAAACAGAGTCGCGAAATGAATAAACACGGGCCGAAAATATTCTCGTCCTTTCACGTCCAACTCCAACTCCAAAGAAGAGATGCGTATACAGTTCGGTTTAGTTGCGAAGTGTCTGCGTTTCCGATAACATTTGATAAGTTGCGATAGCAATTATTTTGCTTTTATTTTATCGTGACGTCTGACGAAGTGGAAATCGAATGTTAGCGAGGAGCACCGACCGGCGTCGTTGTGACGTCGGCGCCCGTGTCCGCCAGTTTCGAACTCGTCAGTTAGAGGTGACGACGTGCGCGTGTTCTTCGGCGTGCCGTCAAATTTGATCAAAGTCAAAAAGTTCCAGCAGCTATGAACCGAGGCCCTAAAACGACTTTGAACGGATACTAAATGCATGAATTCGAAAATAAATCCTGAATTAATTAAATGCGTGTTTTATTTAACTAGTTCTATCTGAACAACAAACATTAAATTATTCCACTGCACATTATCGCATTGTGTTCTGTGTACGATGATTGTAAACATTTCAAATAAAGACTGAATAATAAATAAGTTGTGTTTAATAAGACTTTAGCCTGACAAAGATTACGCACACGTGGATCGTCTGCTCGATAAAATTTTGCTGCTCGGTAAGTTTTGATACTGTAAAATTAAACCACTCTTAACATAGGACACGTTGTTATTATTATTGTTGTTGTCTTTAAATTACAATTTCCGTTCAGCGTATGTGACCCATGTTTGATTAAGATTATTCACTTATCTTGCGGCTGACATATTATCTAATTTATTATTGTTTTTAGTTGAACGTACCTATTTTCATTTATCAGCGCTTACAACTATAAACATCTGAAACAAAGTTGCTGTTTCACTTGAACATTAAGGTTTTTTTTGCCGTTGTATGAGAATTCTTTAGAACTTTACCACGCAAGTAGTCTTCTCTTGAGGGTCAAAATATTTCCTCCCCCACACGCCGGTGTTAGGAAACAGCCGCTCCCTGTTTCTCGAATCATTTAATTTCAGGAATGTTTATTGCATATTTATTCCCAGGAGCCCTCAAGCAAAATCTTCATCCTCGAGTTAGTTTGATTTGAACCATCACAAACACTCACGTAAATAATCATTCATTAAAAGAGTTAATCGAAGGATATTTAATCTGGAAAAATGTATTTTGCCATTTATTCAAATTTCAAATTTCTTTTTTTCCTGAATTTATCTAAAACATTATTTTCTAAAACTTTTAAATTTAGAAGGCAAATGTTTCAATAGATTTCTTTTAAATTAATTGTATTTCTTTTGTTTCTTCTTTTAATTAATATTTTTGAATTAAAAAAAATGTTAAATTTAAAACGGTTCTATAGATGTTCACCGCAAAAATCGTCAATCTTTTTTTTAAGTTAAAAGAAGATAGCTATATATAAGTTGATCGATTGATGCGCATATAATAAAAAAATGAACTATATGTAGAACATAAAAAAATATTTGGATTTAAAATTTGCCTAACAATGTACATATATGTATACAGAGTGGGCACATGAAAACGAAGCAATTGCAATTTAACTATTTAAGCCAGTTTTCAATTTATTTATGTAATGTCATTTCGTGAATTGAATTACTAATAAAATTAGCTTTCATAAGAGCTCTCACACCTTGATTACGTAAATTACGTAACTATATCTTTTTCTCGTAAGAGGGAGTTAAAATCGAATTCTCGGATATTCATGTTCACATTACTGAATTTTCTATAAAATTATTTTTTCAAAAATCTGCCACTCATGGTACATTCCCTACTTAAATTCTACATATTAGTTAGAAAGGTGGAAAGGAGGGGATGATGTATGACAGTTGGCTATAGGATAGAAAAGTGTCCTTGGATTATAAATCGACTTGTTTTAGCGTTTTTTGAGACAAACACTTTTCTGGAAGATATTCAGTCAGTTTAGTTTTCGTTGACCCACCCGACATAAAATGAGTAGCTTTTTGGAGATATTCGTATTTAATTTAATAAATCCAACTCTACAGTACACGTACGTTTGCTAAGGTCATACCTATGCTTCGTTCTGTAATGCAGACATGACACGGTCGTATTTACCGAGCACCTCATAGAATATAAGTAAACTATGTTCGCATTTTCACTGATCGGCTACAACATGTCGTGATAAGATATTTGGGTAATCGTATTAAGCCGCATTAGACCAATCGAGCGATTGCTCATTCTACCCCCACTCGTTAAATAGGCCCTCGATTCAAGTGAAATTCGATAAAGTGGGGGTAGAATGAGCATTCGCTCGCTTAGTCTAAATGCGCCTTTACTGATATTTAGAAGCATCCGCGTGTGGTATACGTATCCATATATTATAAAGATTCTTTCGCAAATTACGCAAAGCATAAAGCCAATTTCTCTTAGATACATTTTTAGGCTTTATTTTAGTAAAACTTAAAATAAAAAAATGATTAGTCACTTTTTTAAAATTTGATTTCAAAACAGTTTCGCTTAGCATTTTTTAAAGGTTTAGGTAATTTTACGAGTATAGTATAATCTCGATTATCCGTGCTCGTCGGGACCAGACTCGGCACAGTAAATCGGAAAACACGGATAATACGCAGTGTCTTCCATCTCTACGTTAGCTGAAGACAATGTTCCCGGCAAATTTTTCTCAATCATTTCTTCAGTAATTTTCTCATAACCTAAGTCGCTCTCATCACAACGTAGCCATTCTGCAACGTCCGATTCTTCTATTGCTTTTAATTGTGCATATAGCGTTGCAGGATACTTTTGAAGGAGTTTCTAACTCTTCAGCTTCGGCTTCTTCCAGAATCATTATTTTTGAAAACGGCGGGCCATGTGAGTTCCTTTTACATCATTCCATGCTCGAGCAATGTTATATATAGCACCTTTAATATTTAATTTTTTCCAAAAACTTTTGATATCCACCTCAGCTAACAAATTCAACATTAAATCCTCTCTGTAAAGGCGTTTTATTGCTTCTATTACACCTTGATCCGTTGGCTGAGCAATAGACGTAACATTTGGAGGTAAAAAAGAGACAAAAATATTGCCGCTATTTGACTTCAAAATTTCGCCATTTGGATGCGAAGGCGCGTTGTCAAGTAAAAGCAATGCCTTTTGGGGTAAATTGTTTTCAGCAAGGAACGAGCGAACTTCAGGAACAAATTCTTTAAAGAACCAGTTTTTAAAAATATCTCGATTCATCCAACCCGCACTTTGATTGTATTAGCTCACCGGTAACAACTGCTTATTTAAATTTTTGAAGACTCGCGGATTTTTTGATTTTCCTACTACTGCTAGTTTTAGCTTATGCTTCCCAGAAGCATTTGCACATCATAAAACTGTTATTCTGGCCTTACTGGCCTTATATCCCGGAGCACTTGTCTCATTTGTTGCTGCAAAAGTTCTTCTGGGCATGGCTCGCCAATATAGTCCTGTTTCATCCGCGTTGTATATTTGATCCAGCGTTAGATCTTTTTTTTTAATAAGATCTTCCAGATCACTACAAAACTCTACTGTTGCTACCTCATCAGCACTTAACTTGTCACCCTGTGTAGATAATTCTCTTATTCCGTGACGCTTTTTAAAACGATGCAGCCAACCTGAGGAAGCGTTAAACCTTCCTAGGATTTGTAGTTTTTCATGAAAAATGTGAGCTTGTTGACATCGAACCTGACACTGGCATACCTTCCGCTCCTTTTTGAAGAAACCATTTTACCATTGCATTATCGAATTCTTTATATGTCGATTCTTTTAGAGTTCTGCGTGTTGTACTTGTACTGATAAAAATATCTGATTTTGAAACAGCTTTCTGATTTCATATTATTTTTAATAATATCACGGACAGTTTGTATGCCTACATTATAGAACCTCGCTAAATTTCCTATACTGTCACCTTGTTGACGTTTCTGTATTATTTCCAACTTTTGTAATATGATCAAAACATTTCGTTTTCGTTTAGAATTCATTATTACAGCTAAACATTTGCTATATCTAATCATTTCACTTAATTACTAACGACAGCGTTTAACCCAAACGTTAAAATTTTAAAACATAAACAATGCACAAATTTCACCGAATCGTAGGTATTCGATTACTATTCGGAGGTTTCCGATATTCACAGGGATAATCGAAACTCCGAAAATCCAAAGAGTCAGAAGGCACGGTTAATCCGCAGCACGGACGATCCGTACACGGATAATCGGGGTT
The DNA here is from genome assembly GCA_039766575.1 of Serrognathus titanus. NCBI lineage: Eukaryota > Metazoa > Arthropoda > Insecta > Coleoptera > Lucanidae > Serrognathus > Serrognathus titanus. The sequence continues at coordinate 45,205,406 of CM077914.1, read as the reverse complement.
GTACTGTATTTCAAGTTTTTGTTTAAATTATTTTTTATTTTATAATGCAGTGTCTAGTTCATGTTGATAGAAGCAGGATAACTTTCGCTTATTGTTTATAATTAATTAAAACACCCAACACAATTTGGGATAATCTCAAAATGGACCGTGTGCTCAAAATTTCAGTATTAATTTGTTTCCAATTTGTGGGCAATCACATTTTTCTTCTCATATTATCTCGTGTCTGCGGCGAACTATCATCTTCATCATTCCGGTGACCTGTAAAATCAGGACGATAAAGTTGTTTTATGACATTATCTTTGATAGCAACTCTAAATACATTCATTTTGCATAACTTTTCGTTTAGAACTGACGTACATACATACTGCTGTGATATTACCAGAATGAGGGGCCAGAGTCTAATTGCGATCAACCAATACACAAGCAGCAATATGAAGAAAACATTCCTTATTCTAAATTTAAATCAACATCGATGAAGCAGGACCTCAATTCTTCAACATTTAAATATCATTACTTCACCAAAATACACTTTTATTGGATAGCCAGTGAATTGATAGCAACATTCCAACACACCAACGCAAACTAACTACAACAACAGCAATATCATCATCATCAAAGCGATGTATTATACTCATCATAATTATAAAATTTATTCTTGTTCGCAAAAAACGTGCCAATCGAAGAACAGATGTAGACGTATCCAGAAGTTGGGAGACGAGTTCGGGTGAAGGCATCACTCACAAAAGACGTGGAGATTGACTATGTCGAACTATTAGCTCAAATTACGCAAAGTGTAAAGCCAATTTCTCTTCGATAAATTTCTAAGCTTTATTTTAGTAACACTTAAAATAAAAAAAATGATAAAATACTTATTAGTCACCTTTTTTAAAATTTGATTTCAAAACAATTTCGTTTAGGTATTTTTACGAGTATTTCAAGTTCTTGTTTAAATTATTTTTATTTTATAATTTTCAAAGTAATTCATCTTAAGCATTTTTGTAATTAATATTTTTATTTTTTTCTTAATTTGAGATTATTTCATCTTTATTTTTTGCATCTGTTTCTTTCAATTTCTTTGTAGGCCGATCCATCAAATTTTCGCACTGGTCAACAATAACAAAACAAAGACAATTTGAAAACTAGTTAATATCGTCAAATTAATAAATAATGACAAAACTATCACGTTAACTATAAATAACAAAGTTAACTCTTAAGTAACAATGTTCAGAGCAAATGAAATCTTTTCAGTAAAATTCGACTCTACATGGGAATTACCCAAAGTTCAATAATTAGTCCATTATTGTTTCTTTTAGAACTTTTTTGGAAACAAAAAACTTTTTTGACATTACGTCAATTGGTGTCTCTACTTCTGTCTGTGAGGATTTAAATGCAAAAATTGTTTGTTATGAAACATGACTTTGAAAGTGATATTTGTTGTAGCGCAAACCTTTTAGGTTTTCACATAGATTACACTTTGTACTTTACTAAAATTAAAATCACTTTTAGTATGATTCTGTTCTCCATAACATGTAATTGTTAAGAATTTGGAGTTTGTGAAAAGAACAATCATCGTTTAATTTAATAGTTGCTTAACACAATAAAAATAAAAGAATAAGTAGCAACACTTGTCTAACAAATAACACTTCCATAACTTAAACATTCTATTAATTGATATATTTTATGCTAGAGATGATTTCTTTCTCGATTTTTCTGGCAAACGTCAGGAACCATGTAGCGTTCGATTTGAAACTATCCGATATATCGAGAAGGTAGACCATTGATTTAATTTTTCTATAATAAATTATTTTAACGGACACTTAAAATTCGGATTATCGTTCTACGTTTCACTATCGATTGATAGTGCGAATTTTAAATGTCCGTTAAAATAATTTATTATACAATTTTCTTCGGATAAGAATCTACTTTAATTGTAATTTTTCTATTTGCGATTTTTCGGTATGTAAAAATATTATAACAAAAATTTAATTTGTTGGCTATTGAATTTTAATTATTCTTTTTAACAAAAGGTCGAAGTATTTAGAAATGACAAGATAAAGAGACCCATTTACCATTTACCCATTTACTAATTTCTTTCATAAAAGAACATCAACGCAGTTGACAAATTATAATAATTTACGAATCTTCTTTCTCTCGAGTCCCTTTAATGTCCTCGAGCACCTTATTCCTGTGCAAATTGAAATCTTTATCGACGCGATTATGTTAAATAAAAATATTAAATATGTATTAGCACAAGCCACCGTCACTCAAGTGGTTTGTTGTAAATATCCTGTTCGAGTTTCAATTAAAACATTTTCGACATGTCAGCATTAAATACGAATTTACCAATATTATCAGATTAGTTTTATCTAGCCACCGACAAAAATCTTATTTTACTTAAAACCGGCAAGACAGATCTATATCAGTTATGTTTTAATGTAATTACACAATGGCGCTCGTAGAATGTAAAACACGTTTATCAAAACAAGTTGTTGCAATCGATGATTTAAAACAGTGATGAAATTACTTAAAAAATACGATAATAGTTTCAAACACTTTACATGATAAGTAAAATTATAATTAATTAGTAATTGTGAGGCATTTGTAATAACTATAGCTCTAAGAACTTTTCTTCACAGACAAGAAATGTGGCTTTGTGTATTATTGGATATTTAATTAATGAAGAACAAAACTCTGCGTTAATAAAACAATAAAGAATGTCCCATAGTTGCACTGAGAGGTCGAGGATCACTAATAACGGAGAGACGAAAGGATAAAATGAGTTAATACAGGTTGATTTTATGCGACCATGTCTACAATTTAAATTAAGATTGGAAATTGACAGAGATGAAAACGAAACATGACGGCGATAAAAAGTATTGGAGGAGGAAAATAGAAACAAAATACCACTTGTGTAAACATGGCAAAAATATCTCAAATATCTTCAAAAATTATGAAGGGAATTGGTGTAGAAGATTCTAAAAGATTCTTTGTAAAAAAAAGGCAAACTCTCAATAAAAATGAAACTAAAGAAAAGAAGATTTTATGCCATTAGAAATTATAGAATTTCTCTTAATTTAGTAGAAATATTAACGCCGGTTTAATTGGAAAAATCTCTAAACGTTAAAAATTGCACGTGATTTTAATATTAATCTATTCAACGTGATACATATTCTTCTACCTTGGATTGCGTGTTCATCTATATTTTGCATAGAAATACTTTTATTGAATTTTTTCAAAGTTGAACGACCTTGAAATTATCTAAAAGTAAACGTAAATATTATATCAATCGCAATAACTGATAGTGACAGCAGGTTTATTTGATCACGTACTTATATTCAATGCAAAAAAAGATTTTTGTGAATCGTACGAATCTTCATTCCGTAATGAAACTTTCATGATTGGTTTAGTGTTATCTGCACTAGATAATTGGATTGGAATTTTTCGGGTTCGCTCAAACAACAAATTTGGTTAACAGCAGCGCAACGCCGGGTTAGCGCAGTTTTCAGTATTTTCAGTGCACGTGAAAATTACACGTAAAAATTTTAATACATTTCGGTGGCATACTGTGTGTATAAATACGTAATGAGGCGTCCGAGTTATAAATTTTCGTTTTGCTTTGCAGTGCTTGCATGTTATATGTATTTTCCTCGCATATATTGCACACAGTTGCAAAATAATAAATGAGCTTTTCTACTTTTATTGTTACTTATTTACATAGCCTTAGTTTTTCCGTAAAGCTAGGGGAGGTCATAAATAATTTAAACGTTAGTAAATAAAACTCACTCGGCTTAAACTGCAAGAATTTTAATAAGGCATCTGCATAAGTCCCTTTAATTTACATTGAAGGTAGTCGTAGCACTGACGAGGCCTTCGACTTCGTCAGTTCCATGGAATCACTGTTCGCGCAGAAAGTGTACTTTTGGGTAAAATAAAGCAGTAAGATTGACCCGCTGTCTAGACTATTCGCCGCAGACGGGAGAACTTGGATGTCCTTTTATTCTTGCGGTTTATCCTGAGTTAATCTTGCTCAGTACGTTGGAACCTTGTCATGTTTGAGCAGTATCTACTTCATGTTGACAGAAGCGGGATAGCGAATACATAACTTTCGTTTATTGTTTACAATTAATTAAAACATCCAACACAATTTGGGATAATCTCAAAATGGACCGTGTGCTCAAAATTTCAGTATTAATTTGTTTCCATTTTTCTTCTCATATTATCTCGTGTCTGCGGCGAACTATCATCTTCATCATTCCGGTGACATGTAAAATCAGGACGATAAAGTCGTTTTATGACATTATCTTTGATAGCAACTCTAAATACATTCATTTTGTATAACTTTTCGTTTAGAACTGACGTACATAAATACTGCTGTGATATTACCAGAATGAGGGGCCAGAGTCTAACTGCGATCATCCAATACACAAGCAGCAATATGAAGAAAACATTCCTCATTCTAAATTGAAACCAATATCGATGAAGGAAGACCTCAATTCTTCAACATTCTAACATCATTACTTCACCAAAATACACTTCTACTGAATAGCAGAGAATTGGGAGCAACATTCTAACACACCACCACAAACTAACTACAGTCACCGGCATAAAAAGCGACTCACTATTATTTTTTAAAATAAATTATCTGAGGACACTTTTTGTCTATTTTTTTTCTGCTCATCGGTGAATAAGACATTTTCAATAATCGGGAGAGCCATGATCTTCATGGTAACTAAATTCTCTTGTTTAAATAAATTATTGAAAGTATCTACGCCATTGTCAATATTGTGTTGCAGTTGATTTTTTGTTTTCCAAACGTTTCCTAAAGACTTAATTTAATAATTTGTTTACATTTTGTCATTAATAAGTTGTTTTCATGGCTATTAATGCAGTGGATGCAGCAAGAGTAATTGCTTTGATTCATGATGGTCGGTCTCAACGTTACGTTGCACAAGTTCTTAGAACTTCTCAATCATGTGTCTCCAGAACATGAAGGCGATTCTTGGAAACTGAATCTTACAATCGACGCCCTGGAACAGGTCGTCAAAGATGTACAAGCGCTAGAGATGAACATTTTCTTACCCTAACGCTTCTTCGCAATAGGAATTTGACTGCTGTTCAAGTCAGAAATCGCCTTAAAGAGGTTTGAGATGTGCATGTAAGTGACAGAACGATTAGAAGACGCTTTAATGAAGCTAATTTAATGGCAAGAAGACCTGCACATGGCCCAGAGCTTAACACACAGCATAGAGTAAGCAGACTTGCATTTGCTCGTGAACATGTTCATTGGGATATGGGCCAGTGGAGTCAAGTACTCTTCACTGATGATCCCGCTTCTGCCTACGAGCGCCAGATGGTCGTGGAAGAGTGTGGAGAAAGACCGGCGAACAGACTATCTTTTAACGGAGGTTCGATTATGGTGTGGGGCGGTCTTTCTGTGAACGCACGTACAGACCTTGTTGTAATAAATAGGGGAGTTATTAACGCTCAGAGGTACATTGAGAATGTTCTTCAAGATCATGTGATACCCTTTGCCCCTTTTATTGGCGACAACTTTACGTTGATGCGCGATAAGGCACGGCCACATGTCGCCAGAGTTGTTAATGAATTTCTTGACGCTGTTGGTGTTAACTGAATGCAGTTGCCTCCGAGAAGTCCCGACATGAATCCCATCGAACATGTCTGGGACATGTTAGGATAGAATATTAGAGTTCGCGCCCCCGCCCCAGCTACCCTAGAAGAATTATCAATGGCACTTCGGCAAGAATGGGATCAACTTGACAGTTTAGCGATTAGGCACTTGGTGGAGTTGAAGCCACAACGTATGCAGGCTGTAATACAGGCTCGCTGAGGCAATACTAGATATTAATTAATCAGGAAGATTGAAATTTTGCATTTTTCTTTAAGTTACAATTTCATCAATTTTGCAGTTTTTATTACTTTTTTTAAAATCTTGTTTGTTTTATTTATTTTTGGCCTTATTTGATGTACATCAACCAAGAAAACTATTAATTATCAATTATCAGTGAAAATTATATAAAAAAATTTATTGTCGCAATGAATTACACAAACCTCAAAGTGAGTCGCTTTTTGTGCCGGTGAGTGTACATCATCATCATCAAAACAATGTATTATACTCACCATAATTATAAAATTTATTCTTGTTCACAAAAAACGTGCCAATCGAAGAACAAATGTATCCAGAAGTTGGGAAACGAGTTCGGGTGAAGGCATCACTCACAAAAGATGTGGAGATTGACTATGTCGAACTATTAGATCAAAAACCTAAAAAAAAAACGGACTGTAATGTTGTGTTAGTGTGAAGAAAATGAGTTAATATAAGTAATATAAGACATTTAAATGAGTTAAAATAAGTTTGGTAATTATTTACAAGTGCTAAAAGTGATCAAAAATTATAATTTTTGGAAGATATGCAATTCTGATTCAAACGATTGAAGTCTTCGGCGTATGTGAGTACCAGCAAGAACAAGATAAAATCTAACGCATGTGAGTACAAATGGAACAAGACTACATTAACGAGAAATATTGGACAAATACAAACTAAATATGATAGAATATCTCTTATTAATTACAATGCATTCCTGGGCTCACGTGAGTATGAGCAGAAACAAAATTACAATAATAAGAAATATCACACACAAACAAAAATAAGCAAAACTTACAAATTAATATACTGATTTCACTGACGAATCCATCGCCCTGAGAATAACCAATTAAACAACAAAATAAAACAAAGTACAGTAAATTGACAACGAACGAGGAGGGAACAATAACAAAACGATCCCAGTTATCCCACAAAACTAAAAAAAAAAAAATTGGTGTCTAATATGAAGGGCACGACAAGCACCAGACTACAAATATATACTAAATAATTGGCTTCTTAACGTAAGGGGCAAGAATTACAAATACATAATTGACGTCCGATGTAAGGGGTCAGAACTCATAACACATTTCATAATTGGCTTCCCAATATAAGGGACCAATAATGAAAATACATAATACTACAATATGTTATTTGAAGATTAGGAATAAAAATCTGTGATTTTTCTTTTACAAAAAAGAAAAATGGTTTCAGCGTTTTGTTAGTTAGAGTTCAAGCGTTGTGAAAATTAGAAATATGCTCGAAGAAATGAAATGAAAATAATTAATATGTATAAGAGATATACGATCATCTACCATTTCTTACCATCAATGCTACTGACTGTCATTGCCTTGCGTACCTTTTATCCATTTCATTAGTTACACAACATGATTTTTTTTCTCGATTTGCTTCCGATTGTCGTCTCCAGGTTTTTCTTTTTCGGTTCTCTTTTATTTTGACCAGATTGGACAATAATGGATACGTGATTCAAGAATGCTCAATACAGTGGGATTAGAAATGATCGAAGGTCGTTTGAATTTAGTACCCTGTCTTATTAGTGATTTTCACCTCATATTGTTGTTATTCCTGGTGAGTATGACCTAAATCTCATCACCAGCGTGCTGTTGTTCCTTACATCTTAATTTCTTTGTTTTACTGTTACAATTACCAATATTATATCGTATTATCACTTTTACCGCTGTATATTTTTCAGTGACAAATGAAAAACACCCACATAAACAGTAGAAATGATAAAATAATCCGTCCATGGTAAACCAGTACAGAATTTCGTACATACCAACTTTTAAAAATAAATAATCTAGTGAGCGGGAAATTCAAACGCCTTTCAATAATTTCTGAGCACACTGTGTATTTATCGCCCATTCATTTTACGAAAGTGAAGAGTGAACTGTACACTTGCCCTTTTCCGAAAATTTTCATCAATATCTTCATCATTTTTATGTTGGTTTCTATCTTTTCCACAATTCACTGATTCCTCCTGAAATTATTTCGAAACAATGAAATGGTTTTATTTCGTTTAATGCTACGACGTGTATGATTATGAGACACTCTTTACCACATTTGAATTCTTTGTTTTCCTTTTATTTTCTTTTTCTCTAATTGACTGTTATGTTTTTTATGTTTTATGTTTTATTTCCCTTTTATCTTCTGTTGCAATATCAATCACCCTAAAAATATAATTTTCGTTATCAGTAATCCATTATTCTCTTTGCTTTTTAAAAATACCGATGTTCCTTATAAATTAATTCTCTACAGATTTTTCTCTGCTTATTATTATTTTATCATACCGCTGTTCAATATCACATGGTATTTTATGCTTATTCCTGTAGATGTTATCGATATTTTACGTGAAATTGCGTAGAGCAATATTTCTTTATTTAATTTGACTTATTAAGTGAATTATTAAACAATCAAGCGTATGTTCTCCCAGCTCTGTATATTTCTTTTTCAGTTTTCCAATAAGACTTTCTCCTCCGTATTTAAATCTCATTGCTATTGTCCTTAATTGTTTTTCAAATTAGTTTAAAGTAACAGTATTAGTGTAAGCACAAATAAATGTCGAACAATCCAATTAAGTTTTCATGTGAAATTTGTTTTTAAAAACTTTATCTCAATAAGATAAACGTAGCAGTGAGATCAGGCCTTAATTTATAATTTTATGTAAAAATGCTTCACAAAAGTATTGCTTAGAAAACTAATAAATGAGGACATATTCGAAGAAGTAATAAATGTTTCATCAACATGACAAACGTTATGATTATTCGTCCATATCCAAAATTAAAATAAAACAAACGCATCCTCTTTCGGCCAATGTGAAAAATTTAGGAGGTTTTTGAAATTTTGTCACGCGAATATTTTGCAGTATACGGAAAAATGAAAACGTAATAAAATGTCAAAACGCACCGAGTTTGTTAATTAAAACTCATTTATGCAAAAAGGAGGAAATGGGCACACGTCAAAGGGGGGTCATCGTGCGAATATTTTGTGCTTGTTTTCGTCAAATATAGTTCAGCGACGATAGAAGTTGTTTACGCTTCATGACAATTGTTCCATCGAGACAGCAACAATTAATGCTACCAACTAGAAACATTGACGGTGATAATTATATTTGTAGTTACACTACTACTACTGTAACATCATTATTTAGTTATTATTATTATTATTATTTAGTACTAAAATTAAACTGTGATGAGTATATACTAGTGTTTAATTAAATGAAACTCATTTTTAGTATGTATCTACTACGAAATTACAATAAAATTAGTTTGAAAAAAAAGAAGTAATAAATTAAATACAACTAAACTTACCACAAAAATTTAAAATCGTAGAATAAAAAAAAGTTAAAGTGTTAATTAGGAAAGGTCAAGTCCTATCTGAGTTTATCACAATTGATAAAGTATTACAAATACGGTATGAGCAACAACACTTGGGGGCCAATGATAGTGGACTGTGTTGTATTAAAAAAGATGGTGACGGTACTTTTAACAAAAAATATAGTTTCATAACATACATACTACAGTACAATATAAATATTGGCGTAATACATACAAACATATTTATTTTATTATTTATGCTTTAGTTAGAATATTCGTTATGAATAATTCCTGTATATCGAAATTAATTGAAATACAAAATAAAATATATAATTTTAATTACTCAATATTTTTGCTGTTAAAACAAATATTATTTTAATTTAATTGCATGCTTTGGGAACATATGTACATATTTACATATGTCTGTATGGATACATTCACATGCAAATATACGTGTCTATTCAAATAATCAGCAGCTTTTCCTAATTTCCATTTCATTTGTTTAATATTTTAGCCGTGGATAAAGAGTCATCATTAGAGGGCGGTAAAATGCTTTCCTCCTCCTTGTCTTACAGATACATATTGCGGTAAGCATGTCTCACTCATTTCTGTTTAACGCCGAGCTTTAGTCATCATTGAAGAAAATATTTCGATGTATTTATAGACAATATATATAGACATCCCATTTCGTTTGTGTCACATTAATGTATGTTCAATTCTATTTAAAAGATTTGAAATATTTAGTTTAACAGCTTTAAAAGTTATTCTTGGCTTCAACTTTTAAGCCTAATACATTGAGCAAATGTGATAACTATGTTTTTGGAAAATGTCTACGGAGAAATTTCATAATATTTTTCCCAAGTACATAATTACAACTGTCCACTTTATAAATTTGTTTTGGGTTCCTTGAAGAGAAATTAAATTAATTATTAATTTAAGAAACAATAATTAATTCAGAGTGGCCTTAAGAGCTTTGGATTTTGGAGGGCTTCTCGACTTCTCTAGAATTATGTTCTGAAAGAAGTGATTTCTTTTGTCCACTAGGTCTTCTATACATTTTTTAAAATTACTTTTTCAACTATATTTTCAGATCCTTGGAAAAGAGCGATTTATTCTAACCATTGTCCTATTTACTTCTAATTACTCTCGATATGTGCTTTTATTTTTAAATTTGTTTTATTCTATCTCATTTATCTCTTACCTACAACCGTAAACCAGGTTTATCTCATATAAATATGTCAAAGTTATAGGTATAGTAGGTTTTTAAAAATATTGCGCGAATACTGACTCCGTCAGCCAATTTTGATACAACATAACAATAACTATTAGTTTGCTTGGATAAGTAAGGTAAAGATAATTGTTGTTACCAAAATTCTGATGACAGTTTAAAAGTTAAACTTCGTTTTAACAAATGTATTTATCAAACGAAGAATTGTGTTTTTACATGTTCCATTTTTTTTAATTAACGAAATATTTTTCTAGAAATCAATGAATAAAATAGTTTTTATTGTTTTTCACTTATCTTAATACATTCGACCAATTATAACAAAAATTTTCTAAGGTTCTAACTGATTTCGTATGAAATCAGAAAGGGCACAATTAATTCAATGTTTTTAAATTTTTTCACAAAGGAAAATGTTATAAATTTCATGTCATGTGAAGCAAAATAAAATCGAAAGAAAATGAACAGTTGTAGGATTGATTTTTTAAATGTCCTCTTGTTCTTATGGCTACTGTTGTAAGTGTCTTTTCGCATATGGGTTCAATATGAGAGATTGAATTTTCATGCATCGGACCGTGTTCGGTTTCATATTGATTCTTTCAAACTGGGTTTTCTGTGTTTGTAAGTAAAACAAGAAATAATAACTTTTAAGACGGTCGTAACCTCGATAGACCAAACTATACGCCTCCCGGTCGAGCTTCAGGCTTGAAAAATGTTTAAAAAAATTGACATATTTGCTATTCTGTTTGATGTGATGAAGTGATGAATAATTTGGAAAGACGTCGTAAGCTTTTTCAAACTTTAAGTTAGATACTTCTAAAGTATATACACAATCAAGACTTAATGTTAAATTTAAATTTAATTTTGGATTAATTTTATTAATAAAAATATCATTCAATTATGCATGTGTAGTTCAGTTTTTCTGTAGATATTCTTAATAATGATAACACATTAATAATTCCTTGCGTTTACGTTCAATTGAAGTAAACTATATATATTTTTGTTATTAGAGATACTGGCGATACGTGTCCAATGTCGTCCGAGATCAACGAAGTTAACTGAAGTGAAGCAGTTACACAGCGATAAACTTTACAAAATTTCTATATAGAACATGACGTATCGGTTGTTTTTGTTTGTGTAGATTGGAGTTTAGAGATTTGACGGGGAAACTCTATAGACTTCGATGGAGTGTGCAAACTTGTTAAGGACAAAATAATGTATGCCTTACCTACATTTCGCTGAGTCATTGAATTCTGTTCATAGTGAAAATCACATTTTCATTTTAATAGATAAAACTTGAATGTCCCGGAGCCACTCTTTTTATTTGTTTAAAAAGCCTGTACTTCGAAAGGCGATGAGTTAACCTTATGAGAATATCTTATTATTCTAAAATAAGTCAATTCTTCTATTCTGATTTACCTACCATTTTCATATTTAATTAGTTCTGTTTACTTCACAACTTTTAAAGCGTTTGGCCGGTACTCGTTAAAGATAGGATTTTGAAAAAGGGAAAGAAAGCAGTTATTGAAACTTTTTGAAAGTTTTTGGGATATATTGTAATCCTCCTAATTGGTATTGTAAATAATATGAATAAAGTGTTACCTGAAAAGTTGTAATGCTTAACAAATTTAGTGTTATTGCTATCTTTTCCCGATTAAAATGCATCTAAAAATAAGTGTTAAAAAACCGTCAAATAATTTTACTCCCACAAGGATAAACACAACTCCTGTTTAGCATCGTACAATACACATATTATCCATAATTCGCTAATTCAATAAGTAGAAGATAAATTACACTAAGTAGTAAAATATTCTATCTGCATTGGTGATCACCGATTTAATCCAAAAAAGTAAAAATGTTATCTTAAAGGTGTTAGTTCACACTTCTAAATTCTGATGTATGAGGGAAGGGATTGATAGGCGTCCTCATTACAAGTTACGACTAGTACATAATTACCAACTGCGGCGAATGCTTGCTTTGGAATTGAACCATAATTTTCTTTGCGTATTAGATACAATAGCAACAAAAAATGGGTCAAAAATAGTGATATAAAAGCACTCAAAAGAACAAGGGATAAAAGATGCAATATTAAAAAAAGTGCATTCCTCTCTTTGGAGTAGTTTAAATCTAAGTTAAGGTATAAGTGAAGTCATGTCCCACCTCATCCATATATTTTCCGATAACTCTAGCTGCGTGAGGTCTAGCATTATCGTGCATAAAAATGCCACGCTCGTCCATAGTGATTATGAAAAGCAAAGCACGATCTTCTAGAACCTCGGTAACGTATCTATGAGCTGTCAGGGGACTATTCTGTGCGTGCTTGTGAACTGATTCCTACCCAAACCATAACAGACCCACCGCCAAAAGGAAGTCGCTCGTCAATACAAGCTTGAGCGTACCTCCGGGTCTTCTCCATACTCACCGACGTCTGGCTGACCCAGTAAGGCAAAAACGCGATTCGTCTTAAAACATTACCTTGCTTCAATCCTCATTATTCCATACAACATGATTCTGAGCAAAAGTTAATCTTGCAACTCGATGCCGATGTTGCAATGGCGGACCTGCAGCCATTCTTCTACAAGATAATCCAGCAGCACGAAGTCTTCTCTCCTAACGATCCATTCACTAACGTTTGTTTACATCTCTAACTTCTTGGAGTTGATTTCGTAGCAAAACTGCAGAAGCTGTTCTATTCCGTAAACTAAGGGACACCAAAAACCGGTCATCTCTTTGGGTGGTGACTCTTTTTCACCCCGATACTGGTTTTCTGGTTATCAGATAAGTCTCCTCATACCATTGGTACACCTTCTGTACAGCACAAAGGCTCCTACCAACAATTCTTGCAGTTTCACGTTGTCCTCGATCATCTTGTATCAACGCTACAATTCTTGCCATTATTATTACAAACAAGCGCAGTAACTTCTACGAACAATACACCATGCGACCGAGAGGTTCTACAGAGAGAAATCAAAGCGAACTTTAAGAAGAAAGACCGAAATATGAATTTTTAATTAGAGGGAATGCACGCTATTTCATAGGAGTCATAATTACGGTGATAATGCATGACACATAACCAACATGACATAACATTTCTCGAAAAACAAATGATTAAGCGCCTGCTGTGATTAACAATTGGCCAGTATAAGCTTAAAACAGAAAACTCCACAAAGATATTATATTATACATTGACTTCAATTTTTTGCTCACCAGTGTATATAAATACAGGCTGTTTCGTAACTTCATCAAAATAAATTAAACAATGAAAGTTTGCATGGAAATGAATAGAATGAACCATTTTTTGTTGAATAAAGTGTTATTAAATTTTCGAGAAAATAAATAATTTTTTCGAACGGATAAACCGTTTGAACGTCTCTGGTTTAAGTGTATGATGTTTACGAAGAATATGAGTGATGTAATTTATTGTTAGTCATCGCTGGCCGGGCTGGGTAGTTTGAAGGTGGTTGCATGGAAATTTACTGAAAAAAATGACAGAATTTACAAATGGCGAGATTGTTGACTGATTCTAGTGTACGGTGAAAGTAGGCAAAACACGTTACCGGTAAGACGTTTGTATGTACAGCATTTTCCAAACCGACATTTGCCAACCAGTGCCACATTTCTCTCTGTTATGCAAAGAGCGAGGGATACAGGAACTTTAAGGGCACGTCGCGGAAGAGGTGGAGGACGGCAGCGTCCACAACGGATCCTAAACAGAGTAGAAGAAATACTACAACTTATCGAGGAACATCCTTCGTTAAGTGTACGTGATATCTCAAGACAAACGCGTTTATCGTCCTCCGTTGTTTGGCGCATTATTCGCGAACAACAATTACATTCGTACCATATTCAAAGAGTTCAGGCTTTGTTACCAGCCGACTATGCTCTACGCATTTGATTTTGTCGTTGGTTACTGTATAAACAACAGGCATTTGCGAATTTTGTTCATAATGTCCTGTTTACCGGCAAAGCTATTTTTACCAGAGATGGGGTGTGCAATTTTCGCAACATGCATTTGTGGAAAACCCTCACGCAAATCGTCGCGGCCATTTCCAACAACGGTTTTCTGTTAACGTGTGGGCAGGTGTTCTAAACGACAATTTAATCGTCCCGTTTGTCTTGCCGAACCGTTTAGATGGTCTCCAATACTTAAATTTTTTACGTACTAATCTACCGGAACTTCTTGAGAATGTGAACTTAAGTCTTAGAGCAACGATGTGGTTTATGCACGATGGGGGTCCACCTCATTTTCGACGAGAAATATGTGCTCACCTCGACAAAATTTTTCCTGGTAGATGGATTGGAAGGCGGATCAGGTGGCCTGCACGTCACCTGATCTAAATCCGCTAGATTATTATCTGTGGGGACACGTAGAAGCGTTGGTAAACGAAGAAGAAATCAACACATTCCAAGAATTCAACGATCGTATTAACACCGCATTTCTCTCTGTTCGACAACAAAACATGTTTCATAACGCTTCGCTGAGCAGATTTGTGTTTACGAGCGGGCGAGGGTAGGAATTTTGAACACTTATTGTGACTCAGCCGGCACTGAGCCAGAGATTCTAAACATTTGTCAATGCGTTATCAGTTGAGGGTAAGATTTATTTTGTTTTTATTTCTGTTTTTATTTAGATGTATTTATGCTCACATCTCATGTCCAACACGCCATTATTTTTTTTTCAAGAAGTTGCGAAACACCCTGTATACAAATATTACATATCTCTTATAATGTGAAATCAAAAAATTCATTATTTCTTTTGAAAAAACGTGGCTAATGCATAAAATTAAATATTCGTAAAATAATAATATGTAGTTTAGGTCGGCATAATGCGCGGTCAATTTTTGGTTTAAAATTTAATTACAATCAAAATCGACTTGAAACAAATTTCTTAAAATAATACTCAAAAAACTGGCACATTAATTATTTCGGAAATTAATTATGTATACCGTTTGAAGTCTTTTACTTTAGGGATGGGTATAGTGTATGTAAATTTCTTTATCTACGACCACTACTGTAAATGACGAATTATTCTCATAAACTTAGTAAGTGGATGTTTACAAACGTCGTGCCTAAAGTAACAAAATCGCATAACGAGAACATTTACACCTAACTTTATGTACGTTTGAAGTTAGATCTACGTAGATGCATCACATTAAATTGACAATAGTTGAAATTGCAATTGTCAGCGCTGATTATTTCTAACTTGAATAATAAGGTAATTTTGATCTCTTTAGTAGTAATTAAATGTGGTCGTAGATGAAGTATAGCACAAAACTCGAGCTGTAAAGCAATTATGCACTTGTGGAATTAGTTGCACTCGCAGCTATGCAGCTCGTGCGCAACTTTTCCAAGCGTGCGTAAAATGCTATTTATAGCTCTCGTTATGTAATATACTATATTACCATACTGCGAGTCGTATGTCTTCATGTTGGCTAAAATGAAACTCTCTCTAAATAATCTCCCTCGAAGAGAATAATAAGACGTGTCATGCCCACTAACAGCTGGCTTGAGAGGGAGGAGAGGAACAGAACTCAGAATTTCTGGATTTCTCGATAGCTTTTTCCTGTCATCAAACTTAGCAAATTTTCGGGAAATAGAGATTGAGAATTCGAGCGCCAGAAACCCTGCTTTTTCTTTCTTCTTCTGATGTACAACGTCGACTCCCTATTATTTTTATGCATTGCCTATTAATAAGTTAAACAGCGCGATAACCTGCTGTGAGCTTCCTATTGCAGATAAATCGAATTAATTGCTGATTTTCTTGTTCTTCAAGATGTTACTGTTCGTTGGTGTCAAATCAATCATCTTTTTCTTAATGTACCTGAAAGTTCTTTAAATAAGACATATTTAAATATAATGCTCCAATAATGTTCAATTATTACATCAGTGATACTATCCTCATTTGGGTTAACTCTTTTACTGATTTAGGGGTAACATTCGATGTCCAAATGACATTTTGCATACTGTTTCTTTAGGATTTTATGTATCGGAATTGTAGATAATATTCCGACGCCTGAACGTTGTCCTTGTTCACTGTGGTTTAAAATGAAATGGAATATTGTTTTATCATGGTTTCCTGTGTACCGCGTGGGCCAATGAAAATGAAGTAGACTGAAGATTTTTCAGAAAAATGTTTGAAAGAACTCGTCGATTTTTAATCAAAAACACTTTACTAATTCTTGTTGTCCATTTTATTATCTTATACGTTAGCACAGACGTTATGGCTTTTATCTTGTTTCTAGACTGAGGCGTGCGATATTTTTATTGTTATTACGATGTCTTCTATTTGTAATTGTAATCTTAAATTTTTCCTTTAAATAAATAATTTCTGTCTGGTTCTAATAAAACATTATTACGTCGATAAACATTAGCTTGCCCAGAGATTTGGCGAGTTACCTTCGGTTTATAGGTGAATGTGCGCATTGAGTTTCTGGAAACAACCCGCATACTTTCCTAGGCTAATATCGATCCCCTACACGTAATCCCCCACTCATCTATTTTTTTTTTTTGGGGCGCTCGAGGTAGAATCAGTTTTTCCGGCCCATTAAAAAATAATCAGACCCCTGGTCGAGCGATATGATATTACCTTGTAATGTAGCATTTCTAGTGTAACTAGGCCGGAAGTGTTTATCGGGTGCCCCATAGTATAAGAAAGTTAAAAGTGCGTTTGGCATTTAAATATTTACGATTTCGTCGTATACATGTAAATATTTACTGTCTGTCTGATTTATGTAGTAAATTTACTTGACTGGGTATTTTGGTAGCCGGTTGTTCGTTAAACGGAACAGTTTAATTAATAATCGAAAAAGGCGTTCGTTAATTGGACCACCATTAGTGCATTGGATGCGTTAATTATTTAAATCCTTTGGACTTGCACAAAAGTAATTTTGTTGTGTAAATGCAGGCCGGTTTAGCGGACAGGTTTTTGTAACAAAGGATTTATCGAATTGAGTTTTGAAATGTGGCATATCGAATATTTGTAACCAATTCTGTTACTGTAACGTTGCATTTGAATGTTCTGAATGACGTAGAATAATTTATGCGATAGATTGATTGACAAACGTGTTCGTAATTCTGGTTGTTATTTAATTTTTATTCAAGTAGCTCAATTTCGTTAAGTAGTAAAAAGTCCAATAATTAAAATATCAAACAAAGATAGAAATGCAACAAACGTACCCTGCTCAGATTACAATTTATTTATTCCAGTGTCATCGGTAGTTGATTTTTAATCATTCATAATTTGCTCCTTTTTTCATTCAAATGAAAGGTCGAGAAACATTTAATAATAATCTGACTTTGTGGCGTGTTGTAATACTCTGCTTTAATGTATTTACTTGGTGAGCACTGAATTAAAACAGAAATTAATGTCAGTGAAAGGGGTGTTGTTTAAACATGCTTTAAAAGAGTTTCGTGAGAAATTCGAGACTGCTCGTTATGTGCTCGTTAAAATCATTGGCTTATCGATGCCTTTGGGGTCTTAAAATTTCATTAATTAATAAATTAACAGCTCACGGTTCTTTCAGTTTTGTTCGAGTTCTTTACGTTGCTTTCGTTTTGGATTTAATCTAGAATTTTTTCAGTATTTTGGATAATTTATTACTTGAATTTTTTGCCGAAAATTTGCCTACCAAATTCAAAAATGATTTTCACATTTACATTTCAATTAAAATTATGTTTTCCTGCGCCAATTATGATCCTTTTCCAATTATTATTAATTAGCATGAGAGTGTTTATTAAGAAAAGCTCAAGTTAATGATATTTAAAATTTAATTACCCTTTCCTCTGGAAAATTCCAAAAGAGTTTAGGTCGCTAATTCTGAAAACGTTAAATTCAATGTATGTAAAAGCCACTTCGATCCTTGATATTCATTTAAACCCATGAAGATCTTGAAGACAATTGTTCATAACTTGCGTTAACTTGTGAATTTAAATTTCTAAAAACACAGAAAATTTTGAATTTAAAGAAGTTGTGTTTTTATTAAAGTCTCTGCTAGGTTATTATGTTTGGTTTTATGTAAAAGCTGTAAGTTGATTTTTGAAAATGATTCCCAACTTGCTCCATTTGCCACTGTTCCCAATTAATTTTTTGTCCTTCATTACATAAGCCAAAATTCCTTTTTTTCAATGTCCATTGGTTTCCAGTTTCACTCAGGTCCTTAAGTACTCTACACAATTTCCTTGGCCTTCATTTCTTTCGTCCTCTTATATTCCTTCTTAAGTCTTACCTCTATGTCCTTGTTTCTATAACTCCTCTCCGTGGTGATGAGTCGATCATCGATCATCTAAATCAAAATAAACATAGTACCATGTGTGAAATTGTTTGTTAAAGTTGGAAATTAATTGTATTTTTCCCCAAGGATAATGTAATTGCAAATCGTTAAAAAAGACTGGCGAAATTAGTAACGAGGTCCGACGTAAAAAGCGTCATCGTGTTTAATTTTTTAAGTGCCTCCACGTAAAAGCCAGCCAAATTAAGCTGTCGATAAGTCATTTGCATACCGAGCGTAATTTATAAGTAAACGCTTTAATCGTGTTAATTCATAATTGTGTTTAAAATCCTGAGCCAGAGTTGTACTTTGAGATTTCTAATGTTTGTCAAACAGTTAGATAATTCCAACTGCCGTAAACAGAGTTCGTAGTTGATTCTTTTCCCATATTTTTCACACAACTTTATGTTAATATAAAATTAAATAAAAACGAGCGTATTAATTTTCATGCGGTGTTTTTCCTATATATTCATTAGACCAGGTGTCTGTTCGATTTGCATTCTTTTAGATGGAATTGACAAGTTCTTGAAATTCTCGATACTTTTGAACTTTAAAACAGGAAAGGTGAACTTATGATATTAACTCGCTAGACTTTACGTCTGTATTTAATTAATTATTTCAGGTATCTATTTTATTAATGAAAGAAAGCTAAAAAATCTAACTCGTTCTTTAAAGCTATTTTCCAAAAAGTTAAATTCGAAAACTTATCTTTTTTTGGTGCTCAATGTAAAATTGTATTATTAATTTCGAAAGTTATATTTTGGCTTAATACTTATTCTCATAGGGGAACGTATTTATGCGGAACTATTTTACCGAAGCAATAAATTGAGAAACTTTTGCTGCTTGGCTTTAGACCCGATATTAAATATTACGCGTGTCTGTTTCATTGCGATTCGGGGCAAATCACAGAGGAATATGAACATGCAGGAAACCTTGACTCTGAACTGTGTACACGCGAAGCTAATTTATTTATTTCATTGCCGCAGAACATGCAGCTGAAATTACAGGATTTAATTTAAGGGCTGCAGATCAATTTTATTATTTTCATTCAACTATTGCTTAGGCTTAGTAACTAGGAAAAATAGTGGGTTATCAAATGAATGAATTACAAAATTCACTCCGCTAAAGCTGCTCTAAAGGACTGCATACTCATATACTTTAGTACCAAAGGGTTTAAAAATATTAAGACAAGGAATGTCATCTATAACTATTAGGTTTAAAAGCAGATTACACTGCGGTAGTAAAGTAGAGGGCCCAATATCTAATTTAAGGGACATCAAGTACCAAAGAGATTGGATTCGTTTCAATGCTATCGGTTTTTTTCATATAGTATTTACTCCAAAGCAAATCAATGTAGTTCTATTCTGGATTCTGGATTGGTGAGGAGGGTGAATAAGAATTCACATGCACTTAGGCCACAATTGTACCACCACCATGTTCAACAGTGTTTGACCGTCAGAGTTCTTCGACTCATTCCACCCTTTCGATGAAGCCAAGAACGTCCGACAGAGGGGCACTGTGAATTCCAGCCATGTTCGGCCAGAACTCCTCTAACATGGGACCTCTGATCGAGGCGAGTGCAGGGTAATCACAAAGGATATGCTCAGCTGTTTCTTCCTCTAATTTATAACCTCTACAAATTGGGCTGTCTGTTAAACCAATGCGATGCATATGGAGTTTGCAATATCCTGAAAGTATTCCTACGAGCAGACGTGGTCTTCTTCTAGGTAGTTGCATAAAGAATCATGTCAGTTTGAGCGAGGGGGCCGATATAGTCTTTTTCGCTTGGTGACACTTATCTAGATTTACCCATCTGTCGATATGTCGGTCTTGGGTTCTTTGTTTCAATAAGGCATTAAACAGGCTTAATGATGATGCTATGACCGGTTCGTGGCCCCTAATGGGCCGCCTCGAGCCCTGTCTAGCCTGTTCGTTGCCAAATGTTCCAACGTGTCCTTTAACCCAAATGAATTGCAGGGTGTTGTGTTTGGTCACTTGTTCTAGTGTGCCGTGACATTGGAGTATTGTTGCTGATGATATTTTATTGCTGTTTAAAGCCAAGAGTGCCGCCCTGCTATCGCTAGCTACCCTAACGATTTTATTCTGAACACCCCGATCCAGAATTGCTCTTGCACCTTCTATAATGGCAACTAGCTCTGCTTGAAAAACAGTTGTCAGTAGACCAAGTGCTATGCTCATGTGAAAGTCCAGGTCGTCGGAGAAAATTCCTGCGCCTGTTCCTTCCAAAGTCTTAGATCCATCAATGAAGATGGATATATCGGGTTTCGATGCATCTTCAGCGTTCAAGAAAACGTTGAAGGGCTTCTTGAATATATATGTAGGTGCGAGGGAGTCGACCACTGCCCCAAAAAGAGGAGTTTCGTGTAGAGCCTCCTCCAGGATGAGGTGGTGTCTACCTCCGAGACCTTTATTATTCCACACCTTATTTGCCCGTAGCCTAAGGGCCGATCCCAGTGCCATCTCCTCTACATATATGTTCACTGGAGGGAGGCCAAGGATGGCCTCTAAGGTGAATTTCAGCACACCGGTAGCACTTATGCATGCTAGCCTCTGTACGTGCGAAAGCTCCGATGCTGTTATCGTTAGTCGGGCTCTGGGCCACCAGACCAACGCTCCATAGCAAAGTATGGGCCTAATTACGGCAGTGTACATCCACAGGGCGACTTTTGGTGATGGTCCCCAAATTCCGCCCATTGCACGGCGACACTGCCAAAAAGCGACGCATGCCTTTGATACTTTTACACTAACATGTTTACCCCAATTCAGTTTCCGGTCAAAAAGGACTCCCAGGTATTTGACTTCATCTGAAAAGGTTAGTTCAGTTTGGAAAAGTTTGGGGACTCTACGGATCTCAACTTTCCTCTTTTTTGTGAACAGAATCATTTCCGTCTTTGAAGGATTGATTGTCAAAGAGTGTTCTGCGCACCAGTTTTCGGACAATGTAAGTGCTGTTTGTATTAGGTTGCGCAGCATTTGTTCATATTTTCCATTAAGCAGGATAGTTACGTCATCAGCACATCCTACTGTGTAGAAGCCTGCTTCATTAAGTCGACGGAGGAGGCTGTCCGCTACTATGTTCCATAGTAGGGGTGACAGAACGCCACCTTGAGGACAGCCTCTGCTTACCGTTCCTCTAATAGACACGTTTCCAACATTAATGTGTACATGTTTCAAGAGCTGTAAAATCCATTCCCGGAGAATGTGGTTTACTTCATGTAGTTCTGTATCAAGTAGCTTAAAATAATTTATACAAATGACGTTTATCTCAGTTTTACTTTTCATTTTGAACTTATCGTTTACAACAAAACACTTTTCAGAAAATTACTATTTTTTAAGAAGTCAAGCATTTCAAGTAATACAAGATACAGTGAAAGTATAAAATAAAATTTCATTCGAGGAAAGCTAAGAGTTTGAAAATGACTTTCATAAAAATACGTTAATTAAGCGTTAAAGCAAGATATATTGTTTGTTGACTTTACAAAATACAAATAGGAGCAAGGTCAGTTCGCATTATCGGACATTATTCTGAAAAGGCGTCACCCTCGAGGTCGTTTTTAATTAATCTCATTTTGGGCGTGCAATGTTAAGGAGACATTAAATTAAAAGTAATTACAATATTTTCGTATTCCCAAAAAGCACACCCAATCCACCGTTTATATGAATGAAAACAATCAATAAGTGAAGATCTTCTAGTAGAAGTAATTTTTCAACTTAAAGAAAATATTAGTATGTTCTTTTGCGCAATAAGTGTATATTCCTTGAGGTCAGTGGCGTAACATTCAGGGAAGCAGAGGGTCAATGAATACGAGCCTTAAGATGCATGATAATTAAAACTCAACTATCCCATTAACTCGTCTTGCTTTCAAGCCTATTCACTTATATCTACGCCACTGTCAGGAGTAACATACGTGGAATGTTTGCTTAAGATCAAGATTTTAACAGATTAGTAACACATTTTAGAGAAATGTTGCTCCAGAATTTGATGTATGCACAGTATTTGCCATCACCCGGCTAGATTTATCGCATTCTCTCGGAAGGTCGTCTTTATAATTCTGAAACGTATTTGTATTTATGCTGCGTTATCTGTAGTCGCGTTCGACTTTATTTGCCTAGGTTGTACAGCTTAATCTGAAATTTGATTTATATTAAATAAATTAAATGTTGCTGAATAAATAGTGCGGCGTGTCGCGTATACCCGCCACTAATCTGCTTCTTATCTTGTCGTTTTGAACAACAACGGACGTGTTTTATATTTTCTTCTTTTGTTTCCGTATCACGTTGTTGCTTGCTGATTACGTATTAAATGTGTTTAAATACTCAATTATATGTCTGAGGATGCTTGATTTTATGAATTGAATGGACAAATTATTTGCATTAGTGAATGAATTTACAACTAAATTACAATGTTTAACTTGCCTTGAGTATTTATTTGATAAAAATCAAATTTAATGAACTTCTTTATCTCACATTACTTTGTTAATTTATTAAAGAAGTTATTTGTTTCAATTGTGCGACTCAAAATATAGATTTTAACTGATAGCTTGACGGTTGTATGACATTTCTAAGGAACGAATTTACAAATATTCTTTAGGGTTCGATATTGATTTATTTTTAATAATTGCATAAAAGATTTATGGTTCTTAAATCGCATAAATTGTAATTGACAAATATCTAGTTGAATTCAAAACTTTTTTTTAAATTTACATTGTTCTTTTAAGTCGTTAATTTTAATATTACGAAGCGATAAATTTTTTTGTGTTGTCTTATAATTAACGATAATATACCAGCTGGAAGAGGTGTTTATGATATCAAATTAAAGATGACCCACGGTCGAGAAAGAATGGAAGAAATAGATACGGAGAAGGAAAGGTATTGAATGTTTAAAGGTCTAGTATAAAACGTTGCCTATAGTTAGTTGCTGGATTGTACAAAACATTATTGATAATAATATTAATTTATTTATTTAATCGTTAACAACAGTAGCAACTACTATTTCTTTGAGATAATTGATTAGGAGAAAAATGTCTAGTATTGTTATTTTAATGTTTGAATAAAATGTTCATAGATTATATGTATTTGTACAGTGTTTTGTAATTTAAATTAAATCGTAATATCGTATGCTATGTGTGATCAATCAATTAAATTTGTTATCCGAAAATCAAAATACATATATATTATTTTTGTTGTTCGTTTATATTGAATCTGGTTAAAAAGATTAATAAAAATATTCACGTTATTGTAAACATTTCTTTGCGAAGTTACCAAAATAATTCGATGACGTTCTTGGCGTTCCAATATAAAATGAAATGATTTACTTGAACTACTTATGCTGTGCACAGCCTAATAACTTTAGCCACATCAAATGGAGCAAAACGTAAACAATGAAGTGAGCGAGTATTCATTTAAATTTTATTCAGGAGATATTTTAACCGGAATTTTGCAACACACAGTTAAACATAAAAAGCGAAACATGGACGAACCACTTTAACCACACTACACATTTATGTATGTAGATTAATGTAAATTCGAGTTCGCATTCAAAACATGCTGGAGATAAGATGAGCGGTGTTCATTTTCACTTCCTCGGATGTCGCTTCGCTTTTGCTTCGTTTTTATGATAGAAGTTCTTGGTGTAATTTTTTTCTTAATATAGCCGCTCGTGAAATTGAATTTTTTTATCTCCCTTTGAAGTATGTAAGTAACCAGTTACTTTACGCCAATTTTCCAAATTGAATTCTCCTCGAAGATCCACGACCTGCATGCACGTGCATTTAAATACATAATTCTTTACGAACTCAAAGAGATAAAAAGAAACCGCTCTTTAAAGCCTCGACCTTGATCTAGAGAGAACTGAATTTTAATTTGGCAGAAAAAACTTTCGTATTAAAATATCAAACTCAAAATTCTAATTAACTTCTTATTTGGTAAAGTACTGGCTTTGTAAATTCAATTTTTTTCTACTATATATAAAAATAAACATAATAGAGTGAGTTTTCGCTTCATAAAATATTATTCCTTCACTTCTTTTATCCCCTGCTTTACGTAGTGCATGTACCCTTCGTTTAACAATTTTCAACTCATCTGATCTTGCGTAGACTAGCTCATCTTCCACTTATTTATTTTATCAATCGAATTTGCTTTGTAACAAAGTTATTGTGATCGTTTTGTATGCACAATTTCTATTTCGATTGAACGCGGTGAAATGCAATTTACGTTTGCATTTCCGTGAAGAATATTTGTTCTGTGCCATTCGTGCCAACTGTTTTGTCTTCGAACGATAGGCAAATCCATGAAATTGAAAAGTAAGCGATTTCTTGTAGGTTTCCTTTTGTGAGGATGTGATTGACAATTCGGAACAGTTTGTTTTGTAAAAAAATGCGAACATTATAACAAGTTAAGTTAAGGAAAAGGACTCAATGATAAAGTGTAGATATGCAAGGTTGAAAAAGTTTGCGACTACAAAATGGTAAATATAAATAAAAAATAAAAACAGTAAAGAGTAATTTAAAGAATTTGTTTCATTGGGGCATTAAATTACCGAAATTAAGTAATATTAACAAAGCAAAAATAATATTCCATTCTGTTTAACATTTCAAGAGCATCAATAATCTTTTGGTGTAAATCATCTAAATCGTTAGCTCACTATTTCTTTTATCATTTAAAATCCTTGCTCAAACATTCAGCATACGAGGAGATTAGGTCCTGTAATCCATTCGCTTTCGTGGATTTTCACAGAACCAAAATCTAACAACAGGTGGATTATGTGAAAATGGAAATATAAAATAAATCATTCTAATAAAATTGTCGACAATATTTTCCCTTTTTATTATATTGTAGTGAATTTAGGGTTTGTTTTGATTTGTTTTTAAATAAATGATGAGACTAATAACTAATTTATTTACAAATCTTAACACTGATTTATTTATAACAGTCTATGAATAATTTATTTTTACAAGTCGAGCGATTAAACAGTAACTAAACTCTACGTTGAACTCACTAAGCCTCCACGTGTTCGCATATTTATATCGAAGTGGCTTTTCCAGTAGCTTCCAGAGTATTTCGTCAGGGAATCATTGCCAATCGGGTCCAACGCTATGGTGGCGGCCGCCGGCTAGGTGAACGTATGATTCACCCGTCGCCCTTAATTCGTCACAGTATCCTCAGAGGAGTGTAATACTTCTGACTGTATCTTATGAGAAGATCTGTTGACTGGTAACTATACGAATGTAAATGTTAAACTCTTTTTGACGTAGCCTTACTTCTTCAGTAATTTGTTGGGTTGGGTTGGGTCTGCACTTACCTTCTTCCTTTTCAGGATTGATGTGATTTCCGTTGACTGGATGGCACTTTTTATGCTTACACTTTCTTCAAAATGCTTTACTGCTTCCCACGTTGTTAATAAGGATAAACTGGGGTGACTATACAATGCAAATTGTGAATAAATTTATTGCCAATGCCGGTATAAACCCAATTAATTTTTTCTTCTAGTGATTAAATTATTCCAATGAATTAATTTTAAGTGAATTAAAAGTTATCTAATCTTAAATGTATATAATGTGACAGGTATACACTGCTCAACATTTGAACTGGTACACTTACAAGAACATATATAAATAACAACTTACTACTTTTTGAGCAACACCGTCTTCCTTAATTGATAGTATATGGTTCTGGGAAACACTTTTAGGGCGAAAAATTAAAAGAATAAAACTTACATAACGAATTTCAAATGTTTTAATAGAAAAATAACAAAATCTTCATTTTAGTATGGCATAAAAGTTTGCTCTGGAAAGAAATGATAACCAAACACTTAAAGATTAATAATGCGTGACCTTCTCTAGCTCTTATGACCTCTTGGCAACGTCTTGGCATTCTGGAAATCAAATCCCGGATGTAATGTTGAGGAATATTTGGCCATTCTTCCAAAGCGGCACTTCGGAGCTGATGGTTATTGTTTGGATCCACTCCTCGTGACCTTATCAACCTTTTCAGGTAATCTCATACGTTCTCTATGGGATTAAGATCTGGAGAGTTCGCTGGCCAATCCATGTGCGGAATATTGTTCTTTTCAAAAAATGCATTGATTTGCTATGTTCTATGAGGACGCGCGTTATCATCAACAAACACGAAACCGTCGCCTTTTCCTTGGCAAATCCCAACACTACATGTTGTAATACCTCATTAGGATACCTGACACTATTCATTGTAGCATTTCCAAGCATAACCAATTCAGTACGACGAGTCGCAGAAATACCTCCCCAAACGGTAATTGAACCATCTCCATAAGCTTGATGGTAAGTCACGTGGTTCTCTATATAGCGTTCTCCTCTGTTTCTCCAAACTCTCACTCTTCCATCTGAACTATGGAGGCTCACTCTGGTCTCGTCACTGAATAAACAACGACCCCAATCTTCAATATTCCAATTTGCATGTTGGTGTGCCCACTCTAGCCTTCTTCTTTTCTGGACTCTGGTCAACAGTGGACATTTTTTAGAAGATCTGGACCTTAAATTTACCGCATGGAGCCTTCTTCTTACTGTTTGAGTGGATACTTAGTACCTGTTGCATTCAATAACTGAATTTGGAGTGTTCTTGTAGTTCGACACTGAATCGTAATAAAACGGTCCTCCCTGACTGTTGTACTGCGATTT
This sequence comes from Serrognathus titanus, assembly GCA_039766575.1. Lineage (NCBI taxonomy): Eukaryota > Metazoa > Arthropoda > Insecta > Coleoptera > Lucanidae > Serrognathus > Serrognathus titanus. The sequence goes on along the minus strand of CM077914.1, from coordinate 45,178,032 downwards.
CGCCCTTCCGATCACATTGTGGCTCACATTGAAATGGGCAGCAACAGTTCTTAGTGATGCACCAGTCATAAGCATTCCCATAGCTTGACTCATCTCTTCATCCCTTAATGGGATCTCCAAAATGCAGTCAACCACTCTGAATTACAACTTACTCGAGAAATTCGCAAAAATTCTCTTAAAACTTGACAAAAGTATTAGCGTCTGCGAGCTCAGTAACTGCACTTATGATAGATAATAACAACAAACAACAATTGAATCGCAAATATCATTCGCTAGGCATTTGTTTGCATTCCAAAACATATCGTGTAGGAAGTCATGCCAAACGCCTAAGAAGGATTGTTTACTTTTACCGCATGTTATATAAGTGTACCAGTTCAAATGTTGAGCAGTGTAGTTACTTGAAATTAAGTTTGTTTTATTTTCATTACTTTTTGCTTCTTTCTTGTTTCCTTTTTATGCTCATGAACTTTCTACATTTCTAAAAAGAAAACTGCATATTCGTATGAATTTGTATCACTTCTCATAATATTCTCATCGTGTTTTAAGTTCATGTAATATTAGAAGAAGGAGAGACTCTGAGAGTGCTATAGGGCTTTAGCTTTACTTACAAGTTTCCTAGACTCTCTCGATTTATGATATAACTTAATGTAATTCTCAATTTTATTTGTTCTACATATTGTTGTATGGGGAAGGAAAAATTATTCATAGTTTCTGAGAAAAATAGAATCGTGATAGAAAGCAATAAATATCCTTGACACTTTTCATGTCCTCCTATTGCTTTTATTTTGAAATATGAATCAAAACAAATTGAAACAAATTTAAGATTGTTCGCAGCTGTTTCGTGAGACGTGAAGACATTGTTTTCGCACATTTCAGATTTATTCTAATTCTTCGTCATTCTTATTTTAACTTTATTGGTGAAGTTTGAAAACTATCTTTAAGTTAATTTAAGAACGGGTATTCTAAAAGCTCAAAATACAGTATTCCTTCACATAATAAAAAATAGAAACCGTTTGTAGGTTACTTTGTGTTTAGCTTAATTGTTGTTGAGAACTTTTAAGTACAATGTTTCATATTTTTCCATTTATTCTTTAAGTTATTATTATTGAAACTTTAACGCATAAAGAGATCGTGAAGAAACGAGTTAAACTTTCACACATTTCTTTATGAAGATATCTATGCTTCATTTTCGGTTGTCAATCTCACTAGCCATTCGTTTCTCTCTTTTCTGGACTCTTTTCCTTTCACTATTCTACTCGTATACATATGTTTTTGGCTAATGTTTTTTCGGATACCTTTGAATCCAGCGCAAAAACGTGAAAATTCATCTTTAGATTCTGCAGCGGTTCATGTTTTGCTGATGAAGTCGCTTTTTAATTTATAGTCTATTATGTATTCATATTACTTTACATTGTTAAATCTCAAAATTAATTTTGAATAGAATGTATTAAACGTTAAAACATCGAGAAATGAGTGATTTTGAAGATGCCTTTGTGAAATAATTAGGGATTTGTGTCCCAAGTTTCATTCAAAAACTAAAGATAATTTTGGAATTGTAAAATTAAATTGCAGCAAATTAAAATAATGAAAAAACTTCGTATCATATATTACATAAAGGCATCGGCTAAAGAAAATTCAAAATAATGTGAATGCATAATAAATAATAAGAAGTAAGCAAGAATTATAAAACGGAAACTAGAAAGCAAATGCTGCAGAGGAAAACTCAGCAATAGCTAGTAGTATGATGTTTAGAAGGACCTAATGAATTTATAAATGAATTGCTAGATGGAATCATCATCATCTAATTTCATTTGTGTAACCTGATATATGTAAAAATTAGAGACTTTTAGAGTTTAACAGCCTTAAGAGTATCATTATTTACTTGTTAAATCATTCTTCGTTGATGTAATTTTTTCCTTCAAAATTTCGGAATATGCACGAAGTAGCTGGTATGTAATTAATTTTAATTTTAATATTTCTTTTAATATTCTGCAATGAAACGCCAAAAATAATTTTAACGTGGATCGATGTTATGAACTAGGTTAATTGAAGCTATTAAGCGAAGCTCTCATGAGCAAAGGAGAACAAGGCATAATTCAAATTACCGAGTTGCTTAACAAAGAAAAATATATTTCAGTTTTAAAAGTTAAATGAAGTTATATGTTTTATGAAAAAAAAAATCTTTAAAGTATGGTCGTTTTTTATCTGTTTCGTAATTGTTTGCATTATTTTTAATTTTTCCTAATATTTTAAAAGTTGTTTTAGTTTCTTTCATTCACCTACCTACGTATTTTTTGTTTTCTTGCTGCTTTTTCTCGCAATTTTTTAATGGAATAAAGTTTTTTTAAAAAAATTGTTATCTGTTATGCGTATATGTCCAAAAACCAAAGATTTGAAACACCAATCTTATTGTATTGTTTAATTGTGAATTAACACCGTCTGTGACGCATTTCAAGTAGTAAAAAAGCAAGAGAGGTCTTTGATCTGGGTCAATTCGTTTTCAGTGATGTTATTTTCCAGCACAACATTTACAAACTGTGCCGGTTTCGCCTGAAATTATGTTGTTGTTGTTTATCAGGAATTCGATTGATATATTCCTCTCTGCTTGAGATAAACTTGCATCGCAAACACTAACGTTTATTTTTGTTTATCACTACATTGAAAGCCTTCTTTACGTTACGCGTGTTGCAAGTGAGAAATCGTATATCCGATTATCCGTATCAATAACGAATCGCTTTGTGAATATTGATATACCAATGCTAATATGAGATATGGGAGTATTAAGTGACAAGAATTTCATAATTAAATATTAATGCTACATATATTGAAAAGCCATTCGGGAAAACATATGGCGAGTTATTTTAATAAAAGAAAATTAGTGCGCAGTACGAATCGCAAAAATATTTTAGCAGGGAATTTTAAAATAGCCGAATTTTAAGTGATTTGTTTTGATTTATTCGCAGGAAAAGATGAAGCTGGATTTATTATGTTGTCTGTTATAACTCAAGCAGAAGACAAACAAGTCAAAATGTTAAGAATCTAGAAGACATTCATACATTCAATTACGTACATACATACGTTTGTGTGTTTACAAAGTCGATCTTGAAGCACATTGGTGTAAACGATGTAATGTGATCAGTGTTTATTTTTTTTTGAGTGAAATTGAGTGATATGAATCGTTCATTTTGAATTTTCTTAATAAATCCAGATAAAAATTCGAAAAAAGACCAATTAACGATGGAGAATTTTATTGAGAAAAATTAATTCTTGATTGGACTTATAATTTCAGAAATCGATTCTGAATTGAACGAATCATTTAGATCTTAAACTTTGTTGATCAAAATTCTTATTCGCATACAACTTATCCCTGATTTTCCATATGGGGTGTCCTTCTAGATAATTCACATAAGTCTTTAATAGCTTTTAGTAATGCTGTGTAGTTTTGTGTTGTTTGGGTATGTGGTTCGACGGTAATCCCAACGATGATGTTGTAGCATTACTAAAGTAAGCAAAAACAATTTTAATCTAATTCTTTCTACTAACAACTCTAATTTGTTCTGTTCTGCCAGCACCTTGGAACAAATCGATAAACTATAGAGACGTTAAACAAGCGCGCGCTTTGTTTGCACACTCAATTTGCTAAATATTTGAAACACATCACTGTTTAGTACCAGACGACTTGCTAAGTGGAGAAGCGTGGACAGGTGCTGAAAATACCTCTCACATTTAACAAATTACTATTCCAAATAAATGTTTATAGCGAGCACGCGTCGAAATAAAAATAAGGCGTAGCAGCAAACGGCGAAGACATGTGAATGGAAAGAATGTCCAGGACTCGATAAAAAGTTTTAATTAAAGGAGCTTCGATTACTCTGGCAGGATCTTACCCACATTTTTCCTTTAATTAAGGATTAACGCCGAGATCTATTGATACAGGAGTGGAAACTGCCGCAGATCTATTTATATTCTTCGGGTGAATTGTTTTTAATTAAATCACACGAAAATTATTCAGTTTAACAGACCACTTGTTCTGTGATATTTCGTCAGTCTAGTTTTCATTTTCTTTCAATTTTGCAGACAACTGTTTGTACTTTGGCTAAATTATCAATTTTAACGTGTTATTTTATGTTAAACTTGGTAGTACATTGACTTCTCCAGGGACAACGTTGAACATTTCCAAATTATTCCACCAAAGCCCCGCACACGCGAAATATAATAGCCCTATTTAAATCGCAGGGATTTATTGCTAATCGGTAACGAATAAATTAAACAGATCCGAATTAAACGATCCGAATTCCTTGCGCAAAATCGTGCTTGATCAAGATTAATATTTTAGAATGCCATGTTTTGTTGTAATTTCGCTGGTACGTTAAAATAATCGATTAAATCACAGTTAATCGATTACAACTGTTTGTTGCAGTTGGCTAATGGACTATTTAGTGTTTTTCGTTTCCTACGGGAGAATTACGAGAAATTGGTGACGTTTTAATAAATATTTTCTCATCAACGATTCTCTGTATTGTGTTTGCAACTACTGGTGCTAAATTCAGCTGCCGGCGCGCCAACATTCCTGTCTGATTTATGACCATCATTTTGCCAAGATTGCCTCGAAGTATGTCCTCAAAAGTGCAGTTTCGATTCAAAGTACAGGTTCATGGTTGTTGTTGTTACTAAGATGTTTAACATAATGCGTTCTATGCCCTAACATTTACAATATAATTATCAAAGATTCACAAACTAGGTCACCAGAATCATATCATTTTGCCCAACTAAGATTTTACTTAGTTTCCGTTACAAACCCCAAATAAGAATTTCAGATTAATATCCCTTAATCATAATTTTCAAGGTTTTCCACAATATTTCAAACGGTTCTATAGAATGTTTTTAAATTAGGAGGAGTAATTTGAATTGTGCTCGCGAAAAACTCGCAGAATTATTGATTGTTTGATAGCCAGTTTTATGTATGCTTTCAATTTAAATCTTAAAATTAACATCCTTCATAAATCACATGGCAATTTCAGTCAATTTTAAACTTGGAAACAAATCTATTGTTAAAACAAAGTATTTGAAGAATTTGTAAACCTCCTAAGCAAACCCATTTAATATCTGATTTAGTCTTACCTACAACAGGCCGAAACTGTTACTCCTTCTAGTTAAAAAAAACTATAACAATAATAAATATCAAAAATTAAATTAAGTTATTTAAAAGGGTATCTGTAAAAAGGTTAAGTGAACTAAGTGATATGATTCAGGGCTCGTTTTGAAAGAGGTATAAAAGTACGTTAATCGAAATCAGAACTACGATAGCGAATTATTAAAATTAATCTAAAGATACATATATATTTTTAATTTGAATGGGCACCGACTGCAATGGTCATTTGCCCAGGGTATCATGGGATCAATATGTTCCACAGAATATGGTTAGATGGGACATCAAGTAAAATATCACAGAGGAAGTATCACAGAGCAATTTATCACAGGTAGTGTAAGTATCACAAGTTATGAGTAATAATGCTGATTATATAATCCGTATATAATCAATAGGGGTGTAGGGCTGACTAGATGGGTCCGTCATTCAGGTGGGGATGAGGGTCGCTTTGATGAAGGAGAGAACTGATCTTACTCGTTCAGACGAATTTTCAAAGATCTCCGAGAGTGTCCCCCTAATGTGGTGCACTCTACGGAGTCGGTCGAGGGAAGGGCATTGTAAAAAGATGTGCTTAACAGTATAGGGAAGTCCACATGTGGTACAGAGTGTTTGGGGCTCACCGGTCAGCAAGTGAGTAGATGAAAATTTAGTGTGCCCGATTCTAAGACGTGTGATTGTGACTTGCTCTCTAAGATATTAAAAAGAAATGTATATTAAAAAGAAATGTACGAGTCAATAATTTTGTTGTTCACTGATTTGGCTGAAAAGCATATCTTCAAGAGCGATAATCAAGCATAATATGTTTTTGTTTAAGAATCAGAATGTAGTCAAAATAGTATTAGAGCCTTCTTTGGAAAGGAGGAACGCCATAATTTGATTAAATTACCTATTTTTCTTTTAGTAGAAAGGCATCACTCCTGAAGCCAATTTGATTCTGGCAGAATAATGAAGGTAATAGCAGAAGCCTCTGTCCTGAAGATACTACATTTGATCGAGAAGTAATGTTGGTAGTTCCAGCCTAGAAGCTAAGAAGCAGCAATGGTTACAAAATTGCAATGCATTTTTTATTCCTTCCTTCTAAATTTTCTTTGATCTTCTAAGTCTGGCCTTTTTTCCAGTTTTGTAGTTTCAAATTTTATTTAATTAATTCCTTCTCCGCCGTTCCACAGGTTCCGTCTTAATTGTTCTCATTTTTTTTGTTCTTGTGCGAGACATTTTCAGTTCCTCTTGAGATATTCGGCTTCTTATACGATTTCTTTATGTTTTCCTCATTATTTTGAATTTACTGTTTGTGAATCGCCTTTGCGATTAAATTTTAAGGTATTTCTTTTTATTAAAAATATTATTAATATTGCAATAGGCAACATTTTCGTAGCTGTTTTCACTAATTGATGTTTCTATAAAATATTTCAACGCCTTATTTTTATTTCATTGTATTTGGGGCCTTTTCTGTTTTCATTTAGTGTTTTGTCGTTAAAACTTTTCTCTTCGACCTTCGTCGACATCTACATTTTATGCTTTTAAATTTTCGTTGCTTACATATCTTCAGGGTTTTCCTTGTAATTTTTTTCACCAGATTCTAATGACTGTCTATATTTATTGTAGTTTTCTAATTTTTCACGTCTTTCACGTGATTTTTTTATCTCTTTGCTTCACCTTACAGATTCCATCAGATGTCCTTTGAAGTCTGTTCTGCTTCATAATTGTTTGTGTTTTTTTCTTTCCTTAGTTATTTTCTGTTTCAATGCTTTTTTTCTGTCAACCCTTCCATTCATATTTCTCATAATTTCATTTTTAATTAATTTTTTTCTTAATAAAGTTCCATTTTATTTCCTCAATTATTTTCTGTGTCATGGCTCTTTTCTATCGACCCTTCTATTCATAATTATGCATGAAGATGAAATATTAACAACAGCACAGAAGGAATTAGAATAAATTAGATTACAGAGTAGTGCAATAAAATTGTATTGTTCTTTGAAATGCGAATGGAAGTGTACTGTACTGTTATTTCTTTTAACTACTCTGTAATCTAATTTATTCTAATTCCTTCTGCACTATTGTAATTTTTCATCTGCATGAATAATTTCTTTTAAATGTTTTAATAGATTCTTATAATTATATCCGTTTTCAGTATCCCGATATATCTATTTGTTAACTCTTCCGTTGTTACTCCCTTTGTTACTCACTTTTTTAAAATCGTACGACTCCTAAATGATCTACATTTTCCTTTTATAATTTTATGTTTTTTCTTTACTTATTTATTTCTGTGTTAACTTTGGTTTTATTTGCCTTATTTCTTGTTTTATTTTTACATTACTTCGTTCGAGTTTGTTTAATTTATTCCTTGTTTTATTTTTACATTACTTCGTTCGAGTTTGTTTAATTTATCTCTCTTGATCTTTTAAATAGTTTTTCCTTGCAACTTAATAATAATAATAATAATAATGCCTTTATTCAATCAAATCTATATACATGCGGACAATGTATACAAAATGAAGCATAATGAAACTAGAACTAAAAATTAATTTGATTTGATTGAATCACAGGGCGAATTTCAGATAAAAATCTGTTTTTCAAATTAACCCTGGTATGCGTTCACACGTATAACATAACAATAACATTACTATATAAAGATTACAAAAAGAAAAACAAAACAGAATTACCTATTGCCCATTAATAAACTGAAATTATCTGACCACTGAATTGCATTTAAATTTTGCTCAGAAACAGTAATGCTCGCAAGCGTCTCCTGAAAACTGACAATGATAAACACTTAATGTCGGACGGAATACTGTTGAAAATTTTACTAATATTGTAGGTGAAACTCCTTTCAAATAAGGCAGTTTTATGCAAGGGTGGAGTGATGAGACCTTTAAAGCGAACATTAATGTTATGCACGTCCGTACGAAATTTGATTTTATTGTAAAGATAAGGAGGTGTTTGTGTGTCAATAGTTTTACGGAAAAATATTGCTGAATGCAGCAGTCTTCTGGACTTCATATTAAGCCAATTCAACTCTGCCAATTTATCAGAAACATGATTACGGCGCTGGAGCCCAAAAATAAGCCTAACACACGAATTTTGAATTTTCTGAATCCTGTAAGAATCCATGTAATTTAGACACGGAACATACACTACATCACAATAGTTAAAATGTGATAGAACTAATGACTCGAGCAGCATGCATTTAATTTTTTTATTCAAAAAGTCACGATTCGAGTAAATCAACCTTAAATTCGTTATTGCTTTCTGTATACAAGAGGATACATGCTTAGTGAAGCGTAATTTTTCATCAATGTGTAAACCTAAACTTTTAACTGTATCAACTGGATTTAGAGTTGCATTTCCGATTGTAATAAAAAATTTATTCCTTGCTCGTTCACGGTCTATTGTTTTACCAAATAAAATTACAGATGACTTAGTCGGATTAATGACTAGAGAGTGTTTGGAAGAAAAATCTATTACTTTAACAATATCATCATTAATATTAGAAATAGCAGTTGAAATATCATTGTGACAAAAAGAATAATACAACTGAGTATCGTCTGCATATCGATGGCTTTTACAATGCTGTAACACGCTTGTCAGATTGCAGGTATAGATATTGAAAAGTAAAGGACCAAGAATAGATCCTTGTGGAACTCCCTGTGTCAACTCTAAAGAATTGGATACAGACTGATTGAGCACAACTTTTTGTAGCCTACCATTCAAATAATTTTCAAATAATAGAACAGCACTATGACTTAATCCAACGTATTTCAAAATGGCTACAAGAAGTGAGTGATTGACAGTGTCAAACGCGCGAGAAAAATCAAGTAGCACTAAGGCAGTAAGTTTATTATGTTCCATATTTCTAAAAATGTCATCAGTAATGTCACACATAGTAGTCATGCAACTGTATCCAGAGCGAAACCCAGACTGATGCAACGGTAAAATATTATATAATTTCAAATGGTTACTGATTTGTCTATACATAACTTTTTCCAGTATTTTAGAAAGGCAAGGCAATATACTAATAGGACGGAGATCTTTTAGTTCTTCGGGATTATTTGTTTTAGGTAATGGGTGAACCAGTGCTGTTTTCCACAAAGACGGAAAAGAACTAGTTTGCAAACAAAAATTTATAATGAAAGTAATATAAGGAATTAAAAATGGACAGCAAATATCGATTAACTTTATATTAAGACCATCATCACCTATACTATTGGATTTTATGCTCAGCAAAATTTTAGTTACTTCCCATTCAGAAACAGGTTCGAATGTAAATAATGATTCAAAATTAACACGGAAATTACTTAAATAAAAATTTAGTAAGTTATTATCTGTATTAGTAGACGTAATCGAATTCAGAAAGAAATCATTAATGTTATTGACATCTGCTAGGTAATCCGGAACAGTTTTATGAGGGCGTGAGTGTATATTTAGATTTCTGAGCTTTTTCCACGTAACTCTCCTATTTGCAGAAGAAAAGGTACAATTTAAGTACGCCTTTTTTTCTTGCTTAACAGAAAAGGTAACCAAATTTCTGAGAGATTTGTAGTAGTCCCAGTGATGCGGTAGCTTTGTTCTAAGAAACCTTGCATGAGCTTTGTCACGCATAGATATCATTATTTTGATAACATCAGTCAGCCAAGGAGCTTTAGGTTTAGTAAATTTAGAAGAGACTTCGGGAGCATGTAAATCAAATAAGGTTGTCAAATTTGTATTGAGAAAGGCGACCATGTTGTCGACATCATTTAAATGGTACAGAGAATACCACGGTAACGCTTCTAAATCAATTTGGAAGTGCTCATAATTGAAATAACGGAAGCTTCTGTAAGTTCTAAAAATTGGATTAAAAGTTAAGTTTCCACAAGCAATGTCACAAAATGTTAAATAATGATCTGATATCTCAAGAGAAGTGATGATTCCTGATTTAGAAATAATGCTTAAATCTGACGTAATAATGTAATCAATTAAAGTCGAGGAACATCTTGTTACTCTAGTTGGCTCAGTAATTATTTGATGGAGGTTGAATGCATTTAAAGAACTAATCATGTTTCTGGTATTTGCCGAATCAACATCAAGAAAATTAATATTAAAGTTCCCAAGACATAACACATGATCAGCAAGCGGTAATAGAAAAGATATAAGGTCTTCAAAATTGTCAAGGAAAGTAGATCCAGAAAGTTGTGGTGGGCGGTATAGTACACCAACAATGTAATTAATATTGCCGAGAGTAAACTTAATCCATAAATTATCCAGCAATTCATGGGTGGCCGGTACATCTACAATCTTATATTTAAGTCTTTTATTAATGTAAAATCCAACACCTCCACCTCTTTGCACACGATGTTTATGCAGAAAAATAAAGTTGTTAATAGAGAAGCTGCAAATATCGTCTTCATTCGATAGCCAAGTTTCGGAGACACCAACGATATCATAATTAATATTTTCAATATGATCAGATAATTTATGAAATCCCGTAAATAGGGAGCGTACATTAAGATGTGCAAATTTTATTGCAGACATAGGTAAGTGAACAACTTAATGCGTAATGTAATACTAGAAAGGAATATTTCAATATATCAATGAGCTACAACTGTTATAGACACGACATGACAGTCGCATAAGCAAAATTAAATACAAAAGAAAACATTAAAAATTAAATTAATTCTACTATGAGCAAGTAGAGAGAAAAAAAAACACAAAACAACAACAAAAAAAAGAAACAAACTTGCTTTAAAGGTATTAAAGAAATGCAAGTATAAGATTCGAGTAAAAAAATATAAAATATTAATATTACTCGAGAAAAATGTTTAATTCAAAATCATTTAAAATTATTTAAGTCATCCATTGTAGCTAATTTCCGTATGATGTTATTAACTTTAACGAAAACATTACCATCTCTGGTCCAGACGCCTTTAGATGTAAATTTATCCACAGCAGCACGATAAAGATTGAGACGTACTTTAGTTAAGTCTTCTTTAATTATTATTTTCGTGCCCTTAAATTTGGACTTATTTTTGTAAATAGCATCTCTGACCTTGTAACAATTGAATTTAATGATGAGAGGAGCAGGTCCTAAAGCGTTTTTACCCGGTAGCCGATGACTGCGATCAATGTTGTATTCCTTCACATCGACGCCCAGTTTATCCTTGAATAAATTAATGAGCAGCTCATTTGTGTCTTCATGCTGAGATTGAGGAATTCCGTAGATTCGCAAATTATTGCGCCGCGTGTACTGCTCCAAACTGTCCACTTGCTGATCTAGTTTCTTGCAGCTCTCAGATAACGCGCATTCCAATCGTGAAATTTTTTCTTCTAGTGGTTGTAACGAAGCACGAAATTTTTCACTTATGGCCTCAAATAATTTATCACTGAGGTCGGATATAAATTTATCAGATGTAACAACCTTTTCTATAATGCGTTGAATTAACAACTCTTCATTGGATAATTTATCGGTGACACTGTTTTTTTCTCGCAAATTATAACTCATTTTAAATGATGAGTGAAATCACAAAGCAAATACAACTAGAACTAATTTTACGAAGAGATTAACACTCAGCGACTGATCTACGTCTATTAATGTTGACTGTTCATTGATGAATGAACTTGTTCTTTTTTATTTTTTTACTTACTTTCCTTATTTTATTTTATTTCTATGTTTTAGTTTAGTTTAATTTTTGGCTTTAGATAAACCTGTAGCCACAGAAAACAGAATAACTAGACTTTAGTAAATTACAGTAAAGTCCGGTTGTAACGAACCCAGAAATTGTATCAAAATATGTTCGCTATATCCGAAGTTCGCTATAATAGGTAAATTAAAACAAAGTGTATTTTTAATAGTAATTTTTTATTTTACATTAAATAATATTGTAAAAAATAACATGAGGCCTTTGCGAAACAGTTATACAGTAATAAAATCGGTTATTTTGTTTGCATATATTTGTTCGAAAAGTTAATGTTATTTACATAGTTTTGAAGAACACAGAAACTATTCCAAATATGTTCTGGAACTGTACGTGATTCTAAAAAAATGCGAGTTTCTGTCATTTTTTGGAGCATTTCAGTAACAGAAGGAACATCAACATTTTCATTCGATTCATTTTCTTCTTCCTCGTCACTGGTTAAAATGTTTGCAGTCACTGTTTCGATAATCTGCTCATCAGTTAAGACTTCTCTTGCTGCTATGTCATTATCAACCCCAACATATTCTTCAAAGTTAAATTCATTAAATTTTTTTCTCACTTCTATTTCAATCGCATTTTGCACCACAGTAGCAGAAACGACATTAGGGTTTCCTTCATGTCTTTTCAACCATTGATTCATCTGACTCAAATTCATCGTCCTCTCCAGAAAATCCAGCATGCTTGAAGCAGTTTGCTATAGTTTCCACGCTGACCTTCTGCCAAGCCATGTGGATAAAATTTACAGCATCCAAAAGGCTAACTGTAAATGTTTTTCCATTATCAATCGCATCGATCATCTTCATTAGTAAAATTTTCCTGTAATGACATTTTAAAGAATGTATCACGCCTTGGTCCATAGTTTCGACCTAGAGTTGGGAGGCATAAAAACCAATTTAAATTTGATTTAGTTTAACTTCAGGATGAGCCGGGCAATTGTCGACTAAAAGTACAATTCTCCTATTTTTTCGCTTTAGATGTTCATCCCATTCAAGCAGTTCATTTACGAAAATTTCGGACGTCATCCATGCCTTACTGTTGGATTGGTATTTTACGGGTAATTGTTTGTTTTTGAAACATCTTGGATTGGCAGATTTGCCTATAACCAACAATCTTCTTTTTTCACTTCCAGCCATGTTAGCAGCTACTAAAACAGTCACCCTTACTTTAGACAGCTTTCCACCAGCACAACTTTCTCCTACAAACTTCAATGTTTTATCAGGCGTCATTTGGTAAAAAAGTCCAGTTTCGTCGGCATTAAAAATGTCTTCAATGTTATATTTTTTTCGAATACCAGGCCACACATTAGTTAACCACTCAGTAACAACATTCGTATCAACGTTCGCAGATTCACCAACAATTTTTCCTCCGCGAATACTATGTCTTTTTTTAAACCGTTCGATCCAACTTCTAGAACACTTAAAATCTATTTCTTCCACTTTACTACCTATTTCACTAGCTTTTTCTTGTAGAATAACACCACTTAATGGTATGTTTTCTTGTCTTTTCTGTGTAAACCATTTAAGAAGAAGCCCTTTATCCACCACTTCATGTGTCAGTTTTCTTATTTTTTTGCTTTTGTAATTAACTTTACCGTACGATGATAAAATTTGTTCGCGCTTTTTCCAAATTGTGGAGACGGTAGATTTTGTTAAATTCATTTCGTGGCAAATATCACTTTGTTTAACACCACTTTGTATTTTTTGAATAATGTCGTATTTGTCCTTTAAAGTGAAAGCTTTACGTTTTTGTTTATTCATTTTGAATTATTACATGCGAATCTTGCTACGCAGCACGTTGGAAATAACGTCTTACTCCAATAAAAAACAAAGACTCGACTGTTATAAGAGCTATAAATGCACGTCGCTCGTAACAAGTAATCGGAGAATAGCGCGTAAATCGGGGAAACCCCTCTAAAGTTCGTTATAAAAGGAAAATTGTATTACATTTTAAGTCATATCTGGTTCACTATATCCGAAAGTTCGTTAAAAGAAGGTTCGCTATAACCGGAAAGAAAATACATTGAGCTTATGGAAAAAATTTCGTTGCTTGAAATATAGTACGTTACAGCCGGAAGTTCGTTACAAACTGGTTCGTTATAACCGGACTTTACTGTATATTATAAATTTAGCTTGATATGTGAAGTTTATCAGAATATCAAAAATATGTTTGTTATTTAAACTTAACAAATCAGTTATTTATTCCATTAATAACTTATTGCATGAAAATAATTGCTTCATATGAAATGGCAGAAAAATTCAAGATCAACAGTTTTTAAGATTAGACAGACGGAATGTCAAAGTATTTTTTGAAATTAGTTTTACAACAAATTTACAAGCTGTTTTGAGTTAAGGCAACAATTAACAGGACCTTCAATCAAGTTTTCATTAAAATTAATGATATCTACATCCCAAGATTGGCCAAATTATCTCTAACGCAGTTTGGTCCAGCAGTCTCAATCTAAACCTAATTACACAGTAACCAAAATACGCATAGGTTCCCCTAAGATCTAGCAACTTGTTGTCCTTTAAAGCTCATAACTAGATATTTGTGTTAGTTTTGTTTTTAATTACGTATTCAATACTGTTAGATAAATCGTTTCATTTCATTTAAATGTAAGTATTCTTTCGTACGAATCTTTTTGAGAAGGAAGTGATACATGATAAATATACCACACATTGTTTGTGGAATTCGTAACTTCCTTTTTTTCGCAGAATTGCTTTGCAGTCATCTATCACACTTAGGACGACGTTAGTCGTACACTTTAAACCTTGTAAATTTATTGACTATTCCTTCGGAGAACCGCTAAGAAAATACGCTCGCAAACATAATTACTTGAAATTGCTAGCGGGTAATTTATCCTTCTGGGTTAAATTTGACAAAAACGTAAAGCACTTTTCAAGGAGTGCAGTTTTGCATGTTATTTAAAAACCCATTTGTAATTATTAAGTTTGAAGTTAAATCAACTCCACGTACTTAGAGAAAATGTGAATTAAATAAAAACTAAAAAACAAATTTAATTACGCCATTGAAGAATCTCATTAGAAATAATGTTAGTAAAACAAATCCGTAGAAATCATACCAGGTTTGAAGTATCTTAAATTTTCAAGTACTATAATTATAAATACATGAACGTCGAAGCATTTTAAGTAAAGTAAAAGTTTATAACTGAAAATGAGTATGTGGAAGCACGACGGTCAACTGCATAAGTGGATTAGATTCTGTTAATGAGCTTCATCATTACAGCAATATGTTTGTAACTTCCGGCTATAAGTATCCAAGAGATTATTAAAATCATACGTAAAGTTGATTTTTATGTTTTTAAATCTTCCAAACTTGGAAATGGTATTGAATTGAATTTAATAATTTTCCCATATGATTTGCTTCGATTTGTATTAACTTGTGAAAGAATTGTTTGATTGGAGTTTTGAATTAGTCCATGGTTTAGGTCACTGTAGTATATTTAAATTTTTATAGTAGTTTATCACAAGCTATGCTAATATTTAAAGTTGATGTATAATTTAAAATATTATTATGTCTAATTAATAATTTTTTCACATTTTTTTTAATGTCTCTCATATACCTGAATTTATACAATGCCTTCATATTAAATTAAACACAAAGCGTCGGTTATCTCTTTATGAATTCGCCTGGCTTTCAGTGTACATCGCGACCCAATGTTTCTGCATAGTTTCGCACAAAAGCTCTGTGAAATGCTACAAACTGGGACAAAGTATTAACGCGCGATTTTTCCGCACGGAAGCGCCTGTTCATTCGAATGAAATGTCCCGGCGAGTTACAGCTTTAAATCGCAGTAAAATGCGACGTTTTTATTAGCCATGAAGTCGGAGTGCACAGCGGATATATTCCTTGTCCTCTCAGTGAATTTGAAACTCATTTCGAACGTCCGGATAATTTTATAGGTACGATTGCTTAAGTAATGTTTTAAACAAAATATTTAGGTAGATATATCAGCTAATAACGAGAATTTTATAATATGAGTAACAATAGTATCCAAAATTGAAAGTGTCTTAAATATGAAAGGTTTATCTGACTTTCAGTTTATTTTTTTCTCGAAAGTTAATCGAGATATTAAAAAATTGTTCAAATAAAATTTATCCGTTCTTTAAATTCTTTTTAATCATACCTAACTCTATATACGTATCGTGATGATAATTCTGTTTGACCCCACACTGGGCGTCAATATTTGTAATGATATTTAATTTTGGATTCTATTGCTCCCACTTTGGATGCCAATTTTATGCTATTAATAATGCTATTTCGGGCTATGGAAATATTTTGCATTGTCGATTAAAATTCTCCTCTTTGATTTTTTTTATTCATTCGCCAAACTCGGGTTCATCTCATTTAAAATTTTTCATTTATTTTTTTATTATTTCTTATCTTATTTTATATAATTTCTATGTTGTTTTGTTCTAGGTCTGTATTGTTTTCTTCCAATTTTTTCGTTGTTTCTATGTTCTAATTTCTTCTAATTTCCGTTATTTTGTTCTCGCTCCGCATTATTTGGTTCTAGATTATCTCTAATTTCTTCCATCATTATGGCTAACGTGTTTTTTTATCTCTTATTTTTCTTCTTTTCTATTGGTTTTTATTTTCGTGTGTATTATTTCTTCTCTATCCTCTGGTGTTTTGTCCAATTCTTCTCCCCTGTTTCTTTGATCTCGTGTTTTTCTCTGCAATCTTTTTATTTATTTTTTGATTCTTATTTGGATAATTTTTGATATTTCAAATCGCGCCTGAGTTGGGCGCCAGTTTCGCTGGTACCGGATGGTTTGGACGTTTACGGTGCTTGTCCATGTTGTGGTAGTATTCAAACCAAGCGGCTTTATAGTCAAAAAAGGTTTGTCTTAATTTTGGCGAGTTGAAAATGTAGCTTTTGGTACTTTTATCGATGGGGTTGTCTTTAATACTCGGTGTTGATTGGTGCTTTAAATATGTGGTGAAGCTTCCCCAGAAGATTGTCTTTTTTGTATGGAGTAACGGTATTTGTGTTAAAGAAATTGTGAAGGTTCTGTATCATTTTCTGGACTGTAACTATCAACGAGGGATGTTCTTTTTTGCTGCTGCACGTGTGCTCATTACAATTCTTGCCTTTTTTACTCTCATTTTGGTAATATCTCAGCAATATGTTCACGTTTAAAACTTCAAAGTTCGACTCTATTACATTTACTTCCGAATGACCTTGAAAGATAATTATATCCATCTTATGCGCCGTATACTCTTATGATTTTTTTTTTCTCAACTTTCTACTAAAGGTTGGAACTGGCGGTTGGTATTATATAAAAATATCAAAGAGGTAGGAATTGGAATTTACATGGAGCAGTACAACTTAATAACAAACATAAAAATGGAGCTTATTAACTATTAAGATTAATAGCCTTAGCTTAAACTGATTAAAGAACATGATGTCAAACGTATTATAATTTACTTTGAATCTCTTGCAGTGCATTATTCTTTTTGTCTTCCACTAGTATATTTGCTTAGTCTAACTCCATTGTATTTGAAGTCAGGGAAGTGCATTTTCGGACTCCGATGAAGACTTTTTAAATTTTCTTCTATTTATCTCAGGTCATTGAGGGATCTTAGGGAAAGAAATTTAGGGATAAATTATTGTGCAAATTACATTACTACTAATCAGTCTAGGTTTTTTAAGTCCGATAAAAAGTAGGATCATCATTTCAAAGCAGAATGTGATGATTGCTGTAGAATTAAAGCTATATTTTATTACTGTTTTAACCCAAAACTACATACCCAATCTTGATTAAACAAAACTTGCTACAATGAAGAATCATCGAAACAATATGCAATACAATTTCTTGGATGGTCCAACACAAAATTGGACTATTTGTACAACGCTCTTATTAAGTAAGGATTCCAAGCACCATATGAAATAAGGAAGAAGAAACAAAGGATAACACAAAACTGTAGTGGCCTTTTATATACTTGTTAAACGGATCCTGTAACATTCTTCAAAAGTCTATCTAAGTTGAATTTCGGAGACTAATAAGTAAATACAGGTGTTTCTCAACTTCGTGAAAAAAAAATAATGGCGTGTTGGACATGAGATGTGTGCATAAATGCATCTAAATAAAAACGAAAATAAAAACAAAACTTACCCTCAACTGATAACGCATTATCAAATGTTTAGAATCTCTGGCTCAGTGCCGGCTGAGTCACAATAAGTATTCAAAATTCCTTCACTCAGCCGCTCGTAAACACAAATCTCCCCGGCAAAGTAATGATTATGAAACATGTTTTGTTGTCGAACAGAGAGAAATGCGGCGTTAATACGATCGTTCAGTTCTTGGAACGTGTTGATTTCTTCTTCGTATATCAACGCTTTTACGTGTCCCCACAGATAATCGTCTAGCGGATTTAGAACAGGTGAACGTGCAGGCGACCTGATCGGCCCGTTTCTTCCAATCCATCTACCAGGAAAAATTTCGTACAGGTGAGCACGTACTTCTCGTCGAAAATGAGGTGGAGCCCCATCGTGCATAAACCACATCGTTGCTCTAAGATCTAAGTTCACATTCTCGAGTAGTTCCGGTAGATTAGTTTGTAGAAAATTTAAGCATTGGAGACCATCTAAACGGTTCGGCAAGACGAACGGGCCGATTAAATTGCCGTTTAGAATACCTGCCCACACGTTAACAGAAAACCGTTGTTGGAAATGACCGCGACGAATTGCGTGAGGGTTTTCCTCAGCCCACAAATGCATGTTGCGAAAATTGCACACCCCATCTCTGGTAAAAATAGCTTCGTCGGTAAACAAGACATTATGAACAAAATTCGTATTTGCCTGTTGTTCATACAGTAACCAACGACAAAATCGTATGCGTAGAGCATAGTCGGCTGGTAGCAAAGCCTGAACTCTTGAATATGGTACGGATGTAATTGTTGTTCGCGAAGAATGCGTCGCCAAACAACGGAGGACGATAAACGCGTTTGTCTTGAGATATCACGTACACATAACGAAGGATGTTCCTCGATAAGTTGTAGTATTTCTTCTTCTCTGTTTAGAATGCGTTGTGGACGTTGCAGTCCTCCATCTCTTCCGCGACGTGTCCTTAAAGCTCTTTGCACAACAGAGAGAAATGTGGCACTGGTTGGCAAATGTCGGTTTGGAAAATGCTGTACATACACACGCCTTGCCGCTGATGCGTTTTCTCCACTTACACCGTACACTAGAATCATGTCAGCAATCTCACTATTTGTAAATTCTGCCATTTTTTTCAGTAAATTTCCGTGCAACCACGTCAACGATACCTTCAAACTACCCGGTCCGGCCGGCGATGACTAACAATAAATTACATCACTCATATTCTTCGTAAACATCATAAACTTAAATCAGAGACGTTCAAACGGTTTACCCGTTCGACAAAATTATTTATTTTCTCAAAACTTTAATAACACTTTGTTCAACAAAAAATGGTTCATTCTATTCATTTTCATGCAAACTTTCATTGTTTAATTTATTTTCATGAAGTTACGAAACGTCCTGTATAATGATAGTATAATTTATCTAATGCTATTTGAGAAGATTTCGGGGTTGGTTAAAATGGTGTTACCGAAAGCCAAGTGAATCTAAGGGAAGAAGAAGAATTCTTTGGATTGTTCAATTTCTTCCTATTCTTTCTACCGAGTTTTTAATTTTTGTTTTTTTTCTTCTTTTACTAACCTTTTTTTTACGTGATTGTATGTTGTCATTTTATCGGTAAATTCAGGTTTAATCTTCATATCAACAGATCTCTCCAAAACAGTGAGGTGAAAGTTTCCTTAGAAAACTTTTTCCCAAACTGTTTTACAATTTAGAGAAATTATATTTGGTCAAACCAAATTGACCGTTTTTCATATTTTTTTTTAATTTATGAAATATTTGACAAACTTTTTGACATCCTTGTGTAAATTTTATTCGTTCTGGCATGTCATTGGAACAAATGCCAATCTTCCTGCTTCTGTTTGTAAATGCTCACGACTGAATTAGGTGAGTTTATGTTAACTTATGTATTTTCAAAAATGCTTGCACCAAGTAAATTCTCTCATTGATAAATGGGCCTTAATATATGCCGAAAACTTGTGTTTCTTGACATTATTTTGGAAAAGTTTAGAATTACATTATCACTTCACGATCTTTTCTTGATGAAATAAAGTGTATTTTTTTGTTCATTTTTTGATAGTATGAAATAACAAAATTAAAATACACCGAATCAGATTGTAACTCTTGGACTATACAGAACCTTCATGAAAGATAAGAAAGGTTTCTACAAGTTATATAAAATACAACTACGTGAGCATACGTAACAACT
This sequence comes from Serrognathus titanus, assembly GCA_039766575.1. NCBI lineage: Eukaryota > Metazoa > Arthropoda > Insecta > Coleoptera > Lucanidae > Serrognathus > Serrognathus titanus. The sequence goes on along the minus strand of CM077914.1, from coordinate 45,157,882 downwards.
TAATTATACGATGTGAGACGTCCCAGAAAATAAATACTTTAAATACTTGTCGTTACATCACAGAAAAATTGAGTGTCTTTTACTATTGAACTGGAACTTAACGAGAAATAAAGAAATCAAACCAAAATATTTACTCTGTCGATCGAAACGAATCCGGCGAAAATTTTCAGTCTGAGTAAAAGCAAAGCAAACACGAACGCACACGCCAGTAAAAATCTCAATTCGATTCAGTCGCATCCAACCTGAAACCCCTCATTCAACTGAGCTTTTCTTTACTTTGCGCAAAATATATTTCTCTCACTGGCAGTAAAAACGTCTTAATACAAATAAACAATTCGCGTTTTGTTGCTGAAAATAAAGTGAATATCAAAGAGCTTATACTTTTGCGCTGGAATGAAAACGTTGATATTTCACCAGGTGATTTAATAAGGATGATATTTATATGATGCAAAAGCTTCGTCTGTTCGATTTTTAGAAAATTTTCTTCGAGCTTAATCGATAGTGCAGACTAAAAAGTTTTAAATGTAAAGTGATAATAAAGCTTCTATTTTGCTTTTAATGATATCAGTTTATATGGGGTCATTCTTAAATATTCCGACATTATAGAGATTATGGGAAAAATGTAAAAACTAGGCTCTTAGCTTTCGTAATAAAACTGATCAAAAATTGTACCCACAACCATGGTGGGTACGTGGTGGTAGTGATAGTGGCTATAACAAAAAATGAAAGAATAGCTTTTAATCCACTAGTAGTTTCTAAAAATGTACGAATACCCTTTTATGATTGGGTCATAACGTCGTCATAAAAGACTAGTCACAAAACACTAGTCATAAAAGTCTAGTCATAAAAGACTAGTCATAAAAGACTTGGTAAAAAGTAGAGTTGAAATTGAATAATTTTCTGTATTTTTAGTTTAGGAAATAACACTTGTTACGTTATGGAAGTATGTCCTCGCATTAAATAAAGTACTCAATGCATAATGACCGTTGCAAAAACCGAGGAAATACATCGACAATAACATTAGCATAAACTACTTTTAAATATGCGCGGCGACACGATTGCGAGTTTCCTTAGCGGGTGATGATATTTTATTATTCATGAAACGCTTAAATGCACATTTTGAACGCTCAATTCCGAGCACTATTTAAACTGTACGTGACGCCATTTTCTCCTTATCGAATTCGAAATACTTCTAAAACAGATCGCCTAATGGATCAAAATTAATAATTTCGACTGGGCCGTCTCTGTATTCGGCGCTCGTTTCAAAATCGCTTATTCGCGAAATTAAACTCGTCATAAATTTAATGATAGAAAGCTTGTGTTCAAGCGGTAGTTATGAGGTAATTTGTTCGAAAATAACAAACGCACTTAGCATACAAACGAGAATATATTCGACGTGAATTAAGACAGTTTTGTTGCTGTACGTTCCAAAGTATAATCGTTACTACGACTTTAACTAATTAAACTTTTGAAAACAGAACTAATGAATAATGTATGTGATTGAGCGTTTTTAATTAAAAACGTATCCGACAGGCAGAAATAAAATAATATTATTCGTGCATTTAGTACTAAGCCCCAAGCGATATTTTAAAATGCTTTGATTTTTTAAAACGGATTGAAGTTGTAATATCCTCGTCCTCTGCTCTCTGTAATTGAAAGCCACTGGACATTAGGTAGATATATTTTGATTATCCGCTTTCCTTTCTTTTTTGTTTTATTAACGTTCATTAAGATAATGTATTTCATTACACTTGTGTTTAATTAAAATCTTAAAAATTGTATTCCCTAGGGTGTATTTCAGCAATATATTTCCCATTTAAATAACTTTTCACATTAAGTACAATTTATTTCAGTACTTACATATTTAAATTTACGAGTCATGAGAAAAGATAATGATTTTTGCAACGAGTATAGATATGAACTTAAAGTTTCCGAATCAAGAAAAAAACTATAAGGAAAAGTCCATAATAATTGCATTATGTAATGAGAAGATCCTTGAAACAAGTAATTCCAAATTACGCTTTAAAGTGGATTTTGAACCCGTATTATTATGCTCATTATCTTAAATATATTCAAACACCATTTATTATTTTTTTTTGTAGAAAATTTGTTCTATTTTTGACACGCGTACTACTAGTTGATATGGCGAGTTAAAAAGAAAGAGCTGGGTTGGCTTGAATCAATCAGTTACAAGTGGAGAAGATTTATGCTCTGCTTCAGATGGAAAGGGGCTGAAAAAAGAAGAAGAACATTGGAGTTCATATTACAAAAAAGTACCTCCAAAATAAATCGAAAATGTCATTAAGGCCCAATTGTACAATTTCAGCTTAACTTTAAGCCAAAGCTTAAATCCGTAATAATAATTGTGGAAATAATCGTTGTTATGCGTTTAAGCTTCGGCTTAAATTTAGACTGGCATTGTGCAACTGGGCCTAAGTAGTGTAAGACGACAATGAAACCAGTAATTGAATACAAATATTCCTATCCAATAAAAAAATTGGAAAAGAGAATGACCTGGGAGTCTAATTAGAAAAGACCGTCCAGGCTGAATAGACAGGCAAATACGAAGAGAAATCCAAATATAAAAAGAACTAATCTCTTCACTAAAGCAATTTATCTTAATAAATTCATTTTTTAAACGGAATTATTGTTTATTATTACGTTTTCTTCATGCTTTTTAAGACTTTAAATTACAATAATGATATCATCCAATAATTGATTAACAAATTATTATTAAAGTGATTAGGCTAAAAGATAAAAAGGAAATTTAGATAAAAAGTAAGCGTGTTGGATGAAGATTAGGATTTACATTACAAGATAAAAATTCTGCACAATAAGTCATACGTCTAAAATAAAAGATGTAATGAAGTGATCCAAGAAAAATATGCAAACAATGGCTGAGAATATACAGGATGTTTCGTAACTTCATGAAAATAAATTAAACAAAGTTTGCATGAAAACGAATAGAATGAACCATTTATTGTTGAACAAAGTGTTATTAAATTATAAAATAAATAATTTTGTCGAATGGATAAACCCTTTGAACGTCTCTGGTTTGATGTTTACGAAGAATATGAGTGATATAATTTATTGTTAGTCATCGCTGGCCGGGCCAGGTAGTTTGAAGGTGTACGTTGAGGAGGTTGCACGAAAGTTTACTGAAAAAAATGGCAAAATTTACAAATAGTGAGATCGTTGACATGATTCTAGTGTACGGTGAAAATACTAGAACCTTAAGGGCACGTCGCGGAAGAGGTGGAGAACGGCAGCGTCCACAACGCATCCTAAACAGAGAAGAAATACTACCACTTTTCGAGGAACATCCTTCGTTAAGTGTACGTGATATCTCAAGACAAACGCGTTTATCGTCCTTCGTTGTTTCGCGCATTCTTCCGAACAACAATTACATCCGTACCATATTCAAAGAGTTCAGGCTTTGCTACCAGCCGACTATGCTCTACGCATACAATTTTGTGGTTGGTTACTGCATAAACAACAGGCAAATGCGAATTTTGTTCATTAGGTCCTGTTTACCGACGAAGCTATTTTTACTAGAGATGGAGTGTGCAATTTTCACAACATGCATTTGTGGGCTGAGGAAAACCCTCACACAATTTGTCGTGGCCATTTCCAACAACGGTTTTCTGTTAACGTGTGGGCAGTCTCCAATACTTAAATTTTCTACGAACTAATTTACCGGAACTTCTAGAGAATGTTAACTTAAATCTTAGAGCAACGATGTAGTTTATGCACGATGGGGCTCCACCTCATTTTCGACGAGAAGTACGTGCTATTATCTGTGGGGACACGTAAAAGCGTTGGTATGCGAAGAAGAAATCAACACGTTCCGTTTTTATTTAGAAGCATTTATGCACACATCTCATGTCTATACCTATACCTTAATGAAAGAAGACTAATTGAAATCATCCCAAAATGTTCACTCAAGAAAAGATTCTGCCCACATTTTTTTAATATAACTTGAAGGCTTCCGTGGCCGTTGTCCAAGGTTGAATAGCCTTTCGGTTGGATTCACGTCACCACTGCTTCTACTCCGACCTTTCGTTCTCCATTGCAGAAGAACTTCATCGACTTCATTGACTAACGAGAAGCAGCAGCAACACTACCAGCAATAGCCCTGAGGAAGTCCTTCTGCAACGTCTGCAGTAAGAGCAGTCGGGACGCGGTTTCCAGCGGAAGCTACTCAACCCATCTTTTTTTTTTAGTCACACATATCTTATACAGATTTTCTTTCTACAAGGACTTATGTTGCCTAAAATTATCACTATAGTACGGCAAGGACGATTTTTGCAAAATTATTAAAATTGTTCTCACTACTCCTGTTGTCAGATGAGCTTAATAGCTTCTGAAACAATTACAAAAAAATCTCCATCATTTTTTCAATGATTAATTAAAAACCTATAATAAAATATTTGCTTTATTTATTTTAAAACTTCAGTATACAGAGTGATCCTTAATATAAACCTGACAAAATAAATAGTAATAGTCGATGTGACCGATTCGGAAAATGTTTAAAACAATCCCTGTATAATAAGTTCCATTCGATATGTTGTAAAAACAGCAGTAAAACTGTACTGTACATTTTTATGAATATTACACAGTTATAACGTGACCTTGACATGCTACTTTGGAAAATGGTGACGGAAGATTGATAATTTTTTTTACAAAGAAATTAGTTGCATATAAAATAATCCGTTAAAGAATGACTTCATTTAGAAGAAGCATCCGAGAACCAAGTATTGTATACAGCTTGAGTGAAGCAAGTAGGTTGGCGACGCGTACCTCGGATGTATTTGAGGCGATTGGCCTTGCCTCGCATTGAGAAGCGAAACGATGAGCGCGTATTTAATAATTTTATTTTAACTAGGATTTCAATAATTCTTGTTATAATTGCGCAATACATTTGCATAACGCAATTATTATTGCTTGTAATTAAACAATACTTCCATAAACATTACAGAAATTAATAAATGAAAAATCTTCTCTGATAATGGTTAAACTAAAAAGAATTCACAACGATAATATAAAAACATAATAAAAGATTCTCTTGTAACAGAAAAACGATTTTTCAGATTGAATGAAAGATTTTATAGAATGAAGATAAAAATAAAATAAACTTAAAGTAATTCTGGTCAAGAAATAATAAATATATTAAATATCTTTCAAAATTTTTATTAATTCTGCGGATGGTTGTCGCAGAAAGAATTGGACGATTTACAAATTTTTCTCTGAATAAATTAATTCTTACCCACTTTATAATTTGTACTTTCTCAGGTACACTATAATTCATACTGAACTTTTGTACTGAAGAAAAATAAAGAACAATTAAACTAAATATATTATAATAAAAAATATATATTTGTAGCTCAAAAACAATTCTAAAACCTGCACGCTTCGAGCTGGCGGCGTGAACTGATACACGCTAGCGCAAAAACCTCCTCTACTCCTACACGACTTCGTCCGAATTTACTTCTATCCACCTAGTTGTAAAATTCAACCTGTATATTTTGTTGTAGGTCTTTAGAAAAATCGCTTTAACTGATACTAAGTTTTACTAATGTTAGGTAATATGTTTGTAATTGCTTAAGTACGAATATCGGTTGCCAGAAAGTCATTCGTGTAAACAAATTTTCCGTACCCAATTAAGAGCGAAGGAAATATCATTATATGAAGATCATTCTCAACAAATTTTTTGCATTCGGAGTCACATCGGTTTCTTTTGAAATCGTAATGAGCTTTATATTAATATAGAATTATTCGAATAAACACTTGAACCGCCGTTTCTTTCTTGTCAGTAATCTTTCAGAAGTACTGCTGACCCTACGAGCTTCTATTTCGAGACCAAGGTCACACTCTGACACTTAATCGAAATTGTAAAAGAATTAAACTTTATCAGTGCAATAGTTTTCGTTTTACTTAACTGTCAGAGAGGTATCTTAATTTTGGGTACATTTTTTGATCAATCTCGTAAACTAAGAAAAGTAGAATTGTGAATTTTTTTTCGTAAACTATGTTATCGACTATTATTGATTTCAATTTGTTGGGTTTATTAAGAACCACCCTGCATAAGAGAATTCTGTAAAAGCTGTTTTAGACTATTCTATTTTTTTGTGAAGATTTGGTTCCATTTCTTAAATAATTTATATTATACTGTATAACCGTATTAAAAATTAGGTCGAATCAAGAAGTTGTCTGAGAAAATAGAACTTGTTCTATTTAAACCAAAAAGTTTCTTGTATCGAATATTATTTTTAAAATTGAACCAAGTCTAGTACAAGAAATAAAGTACCTACTCTAAAAACGACTTGAAGAAGCAAAAAATAATTATTTATTTATTATTACATTGTAAAATATTACATTTTATTTCAAATTTTATTATTTTTGTACGAAGGGAATCTTCTACAAAAGCAAAATCATGAACGAAAATTAATTTTTTATTTATTACTGTTAGGTTTACATTCGCAAATTTATGGAGTTCTTGAACTGAATTTACATTTGTATTTATGAGCTTTTTACACGTATGATAAAAGTTCCATTAATGTTTGCCTGGAAAAACATTGAGTTATGTGTTTTCTATGTTAATTAATTTACAGTATGATCATTCGACAAGAATCCTACAACTTATTTATATTTTTTTTTTCTAGGAAAAGTTTTTTATTGCAGTTAATACATTAAAGCAATAGACTTAGATACTGTTCAACAACAAAACGCAATTATACACAGAATAGATTTTAGAGTTGATTGAAAATTTTCCTCTCTTTTCAAGGATGTGCGAATTAGAACACTATTTCTAGTTCTAATGTTAATTGCGAGTTATTTATAACCTGATATACAAAACGTATTTTTTTTCGCAATAGCATGAAGGTGATGAAGATATTAATTATCTAAGTTTAGCACAAACGCACTAACACTACAGTTATACATTGTTATTATTTTGTAATTACACAAATAAATAATATTTGTAAATATGAAAGAAAATATTTAACTTTTTGTGTCCGTTTGCTTTATTTAGGAAATCCTGCAAACTTACAGATGAGCACCTCTAAAAGAAAAACACTAGAAAGTGAGTGGGTATAACAAAGGCGTAACATGAATGTTTTAGTTAAAGCAGCTATTTTGGTTGGTTCAAATATTTTAATACGTGCTTTTGACTTACGGAACTTTCTGTTTAATTGTTTCGTGGATCTGAAGACACATCTGAATGTGAAGAAATCGTGGAAGTTCCTGACGTACAATATGTGTTACACGTTAAACAAATTCACGCTTGGTCAACACGATCTGCGCTCATGTAAATTCCACAAGTGTTACATTGTAATTAACGTTTGAAATCGATTTTACGACTCGGATTGAAATTAAAATTAGCGGCAGTGTCTGATAAGGAATGCTATTCGAAATATGTGCTAACAATGCCTTGTTCATTATTGCCTTCTGAAGTAAATGCGATTATTAATAACCCAACGCCGTACGCTAACATATGCATCCTCAATTACGACTTACTACTGATCATTATCAACGTAAGTAAGTACTTACAATACAAAGCGGCAGGAGGAGACTTACGTTCTATTGCAAATAGGTCACTTGATTAGAAATTCCTTACTTTTCTTTTATAAAAAAGAAAATTTTCTGATTTCAAAAATATCTGACTTAATTCTAAAGCACTCGTAACATATTAGCTAGGATTTATGTGCAAATTGTAAACAAATCCCATAATCTAGATTACGTATAATAGCAGAAGCAAACATAAATATTTAATATAAAAATTCGACACGATCATACGACGATAACAGTCGATGACCCACAGGCAATTAATACGTAAATATTCATTACTCTGTTTGCTCTAAAATAATTTGATTACTCATACGTACATCACAACATTTGCTTCTCCCCTTTTAATAACTGAAAAAATGAGCAATTTCGGATGTCCGTCGGGGTGTTCGCAGTAGAGATGTGCAACTTCGTCTAAATAATCGATAAAAGTCGACCTACTTTTAGTCGAATTACTCGACTTATACATTGTCGTCGTCGATTAATTGGTATTTTTGCATCCGTAGTAAAGCAGTAATGTTTATATTATCCTGGTTTGATCGTGAGAAGGGTAGTTGTCGAACGTGCAGACTTATTTTTATTAATCTCGTTCGTTAATTAGCGAGTGTAGGTACTTATTTATGAATTATTGTTATTAAACAGTACAGATTTTAAAATGAAACAAATTTTAATTATAAAGCCATTTTTACAGGTGTAATGTCTCAAAAAATATATACTGCACCTACTATGTTAGTGTAGAATCACAATAATATCATTTTACTTTAAATATTTGATTGCGCATTTTAATGAATGACTACAAATTTTATACTAACAAATCAATCGACTATTTATTTGACTTTCACTGCTGATTGATTAACCGTAGTTAATCGACTTTGCATTGAGACTCGATCTTCAAGTCGACTTGCATAAAATCGTTTAGTCGCCCATCTCTAGCTTCACAGGCGTCATGTTTTCATTTGCAGCGAATGGTTATTGTCTTGATGGATTACGTTTTAAATATTTAAAATATTCTCGGTTTTTTTTCCCGCGAAAACACCTGGCAATAATTTTAATTTATAAGTCCTATTTTAAGCGGCGTAATTTTTTGGAAATGTCAGTCTTTATTCATTATGTGGTGATACGCTGCTCTTCCGCCGAAAATATGTAATATATTTTAAAATAAATTCTGTTGTATTTAATTTACTTATTTAAGCACTCGTTCAGTGAAAATTCGATATTTTTTTTTATCATCGCCAGAATCAGGAAGTTTATTGAACTCAATTCACAAATCGATACAAACGTTTACAAAAATACTCCTCAACATTTATTTATTCCACAAGTAAGCCAATGACTGTTTTATTAACGGAAAGCCAAATAATTTTGTTGCTTGTGTAGTTTTTAAAAATAATTGGAATAGCAGGAATGTTTTCTAGAATTTTTCTGTACATTTTTTCTCACGTTCTCATTACCTACGGGATGTATGTTTTTTTTTTGTATTTCATTAAGTGTTGTTAAAACTTTGCGATTTTCCATCAAATTTATTTATGTAGTAATAAAATATAACATTTTTTGGCAGCTTAATTTCAGTTAAATTAATGCTTTAATGAAGATTTTTTTCAGATCGCTTTAAGATTCTTTTAATTCCTACAATTCATTTAAGTTCTTACAGGCCTCGTATAGGGATTTGCAGCAGCCCAAACGTTGTTTTTTAAACCACTCATAGCGTAGATGATTATTTCCAAAATTCAATTCCTCAATAATTTCTTATCATCTAAAACAAAAGGTTTCCTTTTTAATTTTTTATTGGTTTTAATAATTTACTAATCAAATACACATGTATTATATAAGCAAATACGTATGTGTATATTCAATAAATTGATTCGAATTTCTATTAGTCGTTCATACTAATCAATTGAAACAAAAAATAATTGAGGAAGTAACAATTGGAAATTTGCATTCAAGTATTCTAAGAATACTAATAGTATCTTCATTAACCTTGAGTTTGGAATTCATTAATATTGTGGTAAGAACCTAAAAAACCAGGAGAATGATTGAATCTCTTCAAGTTTTTGTAGTTTTGGATACTTTAGGGTATAAAGTTGATCATAATTAAGAAATGTATTATATTTATGCCATTAGCTAATTTGTTTTTTGTCTTACATAAATTAAAAATTTTGTTTTCGGACGAACAATCTGGAACAGAAATTATAATTCAGATGAAATTTTATACCACTAGATAACCTTGATTTTTCACAAACTGAATTTTAAAAACGTTGTTTGAAAAAGCAGTTCTAAGTTTGTCACTACTAAATTCTCCAAAATATGGAAACAAACGAAGATGAATATTGATAGTTAAAGAGTCATGCATTTAAGATTTTTCTGAAGGAAAACGTTAATTCGCAATGATTTAAAAAAAAGAAACAATTACACACATAAAAAATCTGGTGTTAATTCTAACACTTTTAAACTTCTTTTCGGTATTCTCTCGCGTCCATCTGTCTCTGGTGTTAAAATAAACGGAGTTAGGACGTTTAACTTTACAAAGTGTTAATGTTTTTTAAAATGGCATTATAATTCTTAAGTTAGTTATTTCTGTCTTTCGAGGAGTTAATATTATCCAGGAGAGAGAGAGGCTTAACTTCTGAGGTAGTAGTTTGTATCCCTAAAGAAGTTATTATTATCCAGAAAATGAAAGAATATTTACTGTCGGGGCAGTCACTTGTATCTTAACTAATATTTTAACTATTCTAAAGAGAGGAATGCACTTTTTTCAACATTGAATCTTTTATTCCTTGTTCTTTTGTGTGGAAATAATTGCATTAGAATAATAAGCTTATATGGAGGAAGTGGAATAAAGATGTTCATAAGGTCTTGCCAAAATTCCCCGGTAAATAAAGCTTGTATCGTCTATACCATTTGTTATTAAAAAGTTTTAGCAAAGCAAAAATGTCGTACGTTAAAGGCTACTTTGCTTAGCAACTTTGTGGATTTAGTCAATCAGAAATCGAGTTTTAACATTTAATATACGACATTTTTGTCATAACGTCTTGCTAAAACTCTCTATTAAGAATTTCAGTATTTTTTAACCACTTTTTGTTGCTATTATATTTAATGCGCAAATAAAATGACGGTTCCGTTCTAAAGCAAGCATTTACCACAGTTGGTAGGCGTACACTAATCATAAGTTGTAAGAGAACGTCAATAATAATAATAATAATAATAATAATAATAATATATTTTCAGCTTTTTTCCATCATTACATGGTTAGCTTCGTTAATATAAACATATGAATATAAAAAATAATAAATATAAATAAAAATCTCACAGAAATCACGATATTCACAGAAACATATACAAGAGTACATAACATTCAAGTTAGTTCTTTTACATGGTATAGACATCTGTTTATCAGAAATTTTTTTAGATTCAGTTTAAATAAGGTCGGTGTTCTAAAATTCATCAGATTATTGGGTAGTTTATTGTAATAAGTTATTCCCGCATAGAATGGTGATTTTAGATACTGGGATGTATTCGGGTGCTCAGGGCGTAGATTACTTTTATATCTGGTATTATGACTGTGGACATTTTCGGCTCTGATAAATTTATTGTAGTGAGTGTGTATATACGTTAACAGTTTGTACAAATAAATTGAAGGAACTGTGAGAATATTTTTATTTTGAAATGTTTCTTTGCAGGATGTTAAAGGACTGAGATTAAAGATGAGTCTAATAATTCGTTTTTGTAGAATAAAAATTCGGTTTAAATCAACGGCTTGTCCCCAGGCACAAATCATATAGCTTATATGTGGGTATGCTACACTGAAGTAAATATTAAGGAGAGCTTTACTATCAAGGATATTTTTTAAGTTCAGTATCAGATAATAACATTTATTTAATTTTGCTGCTATATATTCAATATGGTTTGCCCAGCACAAATGTCTATCAATTACAAGTCCTAAATATTTTGTATGTTGTTTTACCTGTATTTTGTTATAATTAAAGTTATGATGAGGATCTGATATTTTATAGTAAAAATCAATGTACAACGTTTTATTATAATTAATAATTAATTTATTTTTTTTACACCATGCACTAAATTCTTGAGTAACTATGTTTAATTTTTGTTCTAGAATAATATCATTAGGTGCGGTAACTAAAATTGTGGTGTCGTCAGCAAACATAAATACTTGTCCTTTAGTTATATGTTTAGGAAGGTCATTTATGAACAGCAAAAAGATAAGTGGACCTAAAACACTTCCTTGTGGTACTCCCATGGTTAGACTAAAATTATCTGAGTACTGTTCATTGATTTTTACTGTAAGCTTTCGCTTACATAAATAAGATTGGAACCAGTTTTGAACTATACCCCTAAAGCCGAAACTATGTAGTTTATGTAATATGAAATCGAATTGAAGGCTATCAAATGCTTTTGTTAAGTCATAAAATATACCTGCTACTTTGAATTTAGAATTTAGAGCATCTCTTATCGACTGAATAAAATCTATGGCAGCATTTTCTGTAGAATATCCATTTCGAAATCCATATTGACAATTACTTAATAAGTTATATTTGGTTAAGTAATCCATAATTCTCTTGTACGTAACTTTTTCAAAGATTTTAGAAAATGTATTTAATAGGGATATAGGTCTATAGTTTACCATATCAGTCGGGTCATGATTTTTGTGAATGGGTATTACTGTTGAGAATTTTAAAGTATCTGGAAATTGACCTAGAGAATAGGAGATATTAATTAATTCGCTTAAAATAGGGGAAATGAGATGACTACATTTTTTTAACATGTGCACGGAGATTCCATCAGGTCCTATTGAATTTTTTAAATTCAATATTATCCTATTTATTTCAATTTCAGTAGTGGGAACAAAAAATATATTGGATTTAGTGAAGGTAGTTGTACAAGTTTCAGTTGTCGTGTTTGTAAAATGTTCATTGATTTCAGCAGGTATTGTTTTAGTGAAATATTCGCCAAATAAATTTGCAATGTCAATGGAATTAGTATATTCAGTATTATTTAGTTTGATAATAATATTTGAATTTGATTTAGATTTTTGATAGGTATTTGTTTTTACTATGTCCCACAAGGTCTTGTTTTTATTATTAGAATTATTAATTTTATTTATGAAGAATTCCTTTTTTTTTTCATTTATATTTATTCGGTATTGTTTCTTGTGTGATTTATAAGTCAATTCAACACTGTTGTTCAGAGTCAATTTTCTGAGCCAATTTAATTCTTTTAAATTTTCTTTCTGAATTTTTAAACTGTTGTCAAACCAAGGTAATCTGTTTGTGTGAGAACTTCTTTTCACTCTTTTTTGCTCAATCGGAAAACAAATACTGTAATAGTATCTAAATTCAGACCAAAATTTATCAAAAGTTATATTGATGTCGGTGGTTGTAGAATCAATGGATAGATTAGACAAATAATTATTAAATATGTTTATATTGGTTTGATTGAGTTTTTGAATATAGTAATGTTGAATTTGGGTTGATTCCATTATTTTTGATTTGATATTGATCGTAACTATTTGTGCGGTATGATCAGCAATGTTAGGTTCTATCACATTATAGTTAATCACATCATCTTTTGTTATAATATAATCTAAACAAGTACTGCTAGTTTTTGTTATCCGAGTAGGCTCTTTTATCAGTGATCTAAGTTGAAAGGACTCAAGTAAGTCAAACAGTAATTTCTTATTAGTAGTTTCAGTTAGACAGTCAATATTGAGATCACCTAAGATTAATATATTATTATATTTGTTAACTACTCTATTTAAGGAAGAAAGTAACTGATTTAGAAATGTAGAAAAATCGGAATTTGGGGATCTGTATACAGTAATAATACATAAGAGTTTCTGTATTTCTATTGCTGAGCACTCGAATGACATCTCAAGAGCGCCACCTAGTAAATTTGTAATATCTTTAGGTTTAAGCGTATGAAATATATAATCATTGACAAATATTGCAGTTCCACCATTTTTGTGGCTTTCGCGACAGTAATATGAAATTAGAGTATAATTTTTAATTTTTATCAAATTGATGCTCGTATTGTTCTGCCAGTGTTCGGTTAAACATAAAATTGTTGGCTGCTTTTCTTGTAAAAAAGCTTCTAAAACACCAACCTTATTACTAAGACATTGGATGTTAATATGTAATGCTGTAATAAAACCTTCTTGGTACTCTAAAGTTTTATTGCTGCTTGTGGAGTCTCTTGAAAATTCTTGTCGGAGAAGAGTTGTCCCGTTTGCTGGACTGACGATCGGTTTGAGTTATTCCAGGGTGTTGAGGAAGAGAAATCTGCAACGTATTTTGCTAATTCCGAAGACACAATTTTTTTCGCAAAGTTTTTAAGATGTAAACCCTTACTTGTATAATAAGAATATTGAAGGAGATTGTTTATACAAAATATTTCTATATGATCATACTCTTGTGCCAAAAGATATAGGCGGTTGTTAATATGCTCTATTATACCATTTAGCTGAGGCTTATCGAATCTATACAAAAGTGTGCAAATAATTGTATTTACGCCCTTAGTTTTTTCCATTATATTTCGGAAGGTGCTAAGAATTTTTGTTATATTTGAGCTGTCATAACAGTAGTCAACGTCATTTGAGCCTCCCTGTATAAAGAGATAATCGGTATCGCCATGGTCTTTAATTACAGCATCTATGTTGTTAACTACAGAGTCTATTTTTGCATTTGGTTTTAGATAACTCATGAGTTTACAGCTTGTTGGTAAAATGTCTCTTAATAACTCATTATAACCTCTTCCATGACTATCAGTTAGCAGTGTTATCTTATGTGTTTGCGTATTTTTAAGTTCCTCAACGGTTATTGTTTTGTATGAATGGTTCAAGTTTGTTTCTTTTTGTTTATTTTGTAATAATTTATTTCTGTGTTCGTTATAGGGTTGGACAGTACACTTTGACAAAATATTTATTTTATGCATAAATCCTAAGCATTTGTCCCTTAATTTGATGATTTCAGACCTTAACGTCGCAGTGTCAGGAACTTCGTCAATGTTTAATTTCAAAATATCCTCAATGTCAGGATCATTTTCGCCTTCTGAGTCACTTAAATTTGAAATATATAGTAACTTAGTTTTACTTTCGACGGTTTGTGAGCTTGCCGATTTAATTACATTTTTATCAGTCTGAGTAGAGCAGTTTTGATATTTTACTTTTTCTTTAGAGTGTAATTCAGCTACTATTTCTTTAATCATTTTTGATTTTGTAGTTACTTCCATTTCAAGCTGACTGATTCTTCTTTTAAGGCTGTTATTGGCATCTTTCATATCCTCGATTTCACTTTCTGCTTTCGCTAATTTATCTCTTAATATGACATTATTAGATGCTAAATTAGATTTAGAATCATCTCCTTCATTATATACAACACTGATATAACTGTTATTAGGGTTTAGTTTTGAAACTGTCTTTTTCACATCAGTAATTTTTTTTTGGTTTCTTGTTATAACGGTTGAATTCATTATGCTGATAGATTCGGTTAAATTTGATAGTTCGATTGTAAAGTAATTTTTACGTGAAATATTTATATTTGTCGTTCGTTAGGTATTTCTTTAGTTCATTTCGTTGTTTTTCTTCAACTTTAATATTTTACAGACATTAATGTTTTTACACTATAAAAACGCGTCACGCACTTAATACACACATACACACAAAAAATGTTATCATTTCATATTTTAATAATAGCAGGTACAGGACGGTAATCGGTAATAGTTAAAGTAAAATTTTAATTAGCGAGCAAGATGTTTTCGGATTGTTCGATTTGAACCAATTCAATCCTTTCGTCATACATCAATATTTACTAATAGACAAAAAGTAAATAAGTGTGAACTAACACCTTTAGAATAACATTTTTCCTTTTTTGGATTAAAAGCGGTGATGACTTTCACCAGTGCAAATACAATTAACGAATCATAGATAAAATTTTTACTGTATCATCTTAAGCAGGAGTTGAGCTTATCCTTGTCGAAGTAAAATAATTTCGCCTTCTTGAACACTTGTTCTTAGACGCATTTTAATTGGGAAAAGATAAAAATTACTCTAAATTCGATAAGTACTACAATTTTTCAGGTAAAACTTTATCTATATATAACACCGATTAGGAGGATAACGATTTATCCCAAAAAATTTTATGTGTAGGCAAAGAATACTAATAAATAATTTTTTTATATAGCGAACGCTAAAGTCCAACTCAAAACAGTCGATAAAACGGAATTTTAACAGCAAGGGTAGATAAAGTAATACTTTAACAGCAAGGGTAGATAAAGTACTTTAATTTTGTTATTTGAATTAATAAATATTACAACTTAACCTTCGTCACTCGTAAATTAAACGTTTTTACTCATCGATAAAAATCAATTTTACCGTCTTGTATAACAAATAAATAAAATTCTATACAATTTCGAATTTATTCCTCCTTTACTACGTAACTATAATCCATTAGAATCCATCAAAGTGGTTACGAAGAAAAATACAAAGTTGTAGATAAAAAAGAAGGCTATCAACTATTGATATGGGTAGAAGTCTGTAGCAGATAAACGATAAAGAGGAATGAGAATAAGTGAAAATAAACATTAGTATTTCTTTTACGAGATAAAACTGGTCTAAATAGTTCTAATGTGCCCTGTTCAGGTTAATTCATAAACTTAGATGCAGGGAATACCTCGAATATTCACAGTAGATCTCTTAAAGTCGGTCAGTTGTTAGGAGTAATGAAGTTTAAGAACAGACTGAATAGGGAAATTGCTTCAAAATTGATGTCGATGGTGATGGTGAAAAGAAAAATTACTTTTTTCTTTCAAGAGCTTTGAAGCAGAACATTGTCTTAACGAAACATTTTTGGATATAGATAAGTTGGGTTAAATCGTCTTATTTTCAGACCAGAAGTCTATGGTTAAATCATATTCACGTATTTTAGCGAGTGCCAGTATACAGCAATTGTAAAACAAGTCTTTTTTAAGACCTGTTGACATGATAACCGAATTTTTGTTCATCATTCTATATTTGGTATATATAATAATATATAAAAAATGTGAATGCGGACTCTTACAACTATACATCACTCTCGTGTGGTCATAGTAAGTTCAAAAAATACCCACACCACAACGCACTGGCAACTATTTGATAGACTCACCTATGAATAAGCCACCCGCACCCGTGAATACATCACTAGTACCCACATTCGTAAATTCAATCATTTGGTTTCCAAACAACTACCCAATCGTCATCATGAATCTCATTCCTTAACACACATTGTAATAAACAAATCCTGCTTTCCCTTAACCGAAAACGAAATTTCCGTCTTCTCCAAAGGCCCACATTTCGCTATAACCCGAAAAACGATACCCATTGATGACATCATAACTGGAGTTGAATCCGCCCTTATCAAACTTCCTTCTCACATTGCTGACCCTATTCGTCATAAAACTTCCAAAATTTTAAAAACAATCAAACCCCCTAAACCAAACTCCAAAAATTGAATTTCAAGCTCTCGAAACCTTGAAAACTAACGCAGACATAGTCAAGCTGCCCACAGACAAAGAGAATGCCACTGTAGTTTTGGACCACACAGTACGACCAGAAAATCAATACCCTATTAGAGGACCCTGCCTACCAACTCTTACGACGCAATCCGATCTCACGTTTAGAACGTACCGTAACGGCTCTAATAAAATCATCTTCTATCCTTCCAGAAACACAAAAAATCTTGATCCCTGTAACTTCAGAATACCCAGACTTTATGGTCTCCCTAAAATTCACAAACCTGACACAACTTTATGTGCCTTAATTAGCGCAATCAACTCACCAACCTACAAAGTCTTCAAATATCTAGCACACATTCTCAAACCTTTTGCAGGGAAAATTGAAAGTTTCATCCTCAATTCCCGGCACTTCGTCCAAAAAATTCACGAGATATCCTTCAGGACATTCTGGTCAGCTTCAATGTAGAATCTCTTTTAATCAAAGTTCCTATTCCCGACACCGTCATAATTTTCCAGCAACTATTCAGAGCCTATAACCAACCCGAAGACTTAATTCCCTTAATAGAATGTTGTTTAACCTCAACTTATTTCATGTTCCGTGATCAATATTGTGATCAGGCACAGCCATATGTTCTCTCTCCCCAATCGTAGCGGACATTTCTATGGAGGCATTCGAACAACAAGTTTTTACTTCTTTCTCCCTTAAACGTAAGTGTTGATGATATTTTTGCAATTTGGCCATACAGTAAGAAATTCCTGAACAACTTCTTTAAACACCTAAATTCCCAACATCCTGACATTCGTTTCACTTTGGAATACGAGACTTATGGTCACTTACCTTTCCTCGATATCTTGGTAAGCCACCTTCTGAACGGTAGATTAGGATATTTTGTGTATCCCAAACCCACCCACACTAATCGGTATCTTAATGCGCACTTGCACCACCATCTTTCTCATAAACAATCAGTCATTGACTCATTAGTTAGCCGCGCTTTTGCCCTATCAGAACCCTTTTCTCTTCAAACTGAACTGAACCTCGTAACAAAAGTCCTTCTCAACAACAATTACAACAAACACGTAGTCCAAAGATCCATTTGCCGCCATCTCACCCCAATTTCACCACGTCCTAAATCTGATATACCACCAGTCCCTACGGCTTACCTACCTTACATCCACACCATAATGGACCGAATTGGCAAAATTCTCAAACATCAAATCCATTCACTTACCCATGACAAAACTTTCAGATCGTCTACCCTCCACAAAAGATCACCCCTTACAATCTGAAGATGTGATCAAATTCCATGTTCCTGTGAGCGTGTATACAACGGTGAAACAAAACGTTCTATTAGCACTCGTGTTTCTGAACATGAACGCTTTACTAGATTATTCCAAACAATTGGCTCCGCCGTAGCTAAATACAAACTAAAAACCGGTCACCAAATCCTGTTTTCCGACACAAAACTTTTAGCCCGCTCATCTCATTTTTTCAACCGTAAAATCCGTGAATCTGTAGAAATCTTCAAACGCCCCAATAATCTAAACCGCGGTACTGGCTTTTACCTTCACAATACCTGGAAACATCTCATTAGCGATCCGTCACGCCCCAATAGACCAATCCTCGCTCACCGTTCCGATCCACTGTCCCCACCGACCACTATAAATACCGCGACACCGGACATACTTACTCAGTCTCATCGACTAACGAGAAGTAGTAGCAATACCATCACCAGCAGCAGCACCCTGAGGAAGTTCTTCTACAATCGAGAATGAAACGTCGACAGTAGAAGCAGTCGTGACGCGGTTCCAACCGGAAGCCAATTCAATTATGGGCAACGCCCGTGGAGGTCTTCAAGTTATATGACTATAACATTACCAATTGCAATAGATATTGATTGATATTGATATTGAAGTTTCGCCACTTGCCCTTTATACATGGAATGGGCTTCGTCAGACTGACTCATGTCAGTGACTGAGACCGATTTTGTAACACGGAGGAACTCGAATTTTCCATTAAAAAATTCTGTAGGTTTCAACATTGCTAGCTAACAGACCTTAAGGCTTTACAATGGGCCGGTATCCAGTGTAACTAAGAATTTCCTTTTGGTGCAGATCATTGAAAGAGCAACACATAATTCACGGGCAGCATGAAAATGTTTATTTAACAAAGTAAAAGATGATAAGCTTCTGTTTTAATGTTAAGGAAAAAATTCAGGAATAATATTGCTGAATTGCAATATTTTATAATGAAATAATTAACAAGTTCTAATTAACTGAAATGGATGAAGTTAATTTTTGCTTAGAAACGAGAAAGAATTCGCATCGTTCAGCGATGAGAAAATAAAATTTTAATTCAATAGCGAATCTATATCCAGACGAACGAGCGTTGCTATGGTATTTTTATTACTGTTTAATTCACTGACATTTGATAATTTGCGGGTCATGTAGTTTGTCATTATTTACGATTATTTTTGCAACTAATAACACTGGATTACATGTGGAAAACAAAACACTCCGCCGAATTAAAAAATGGATGTTTCGCAGAGATAACCGCCTTCATTAATCACTCCGAACAAATCTCGTAAAATATACCACACGGTTGGTTGATGGAAATTTAATTATGATGATGATGTCGATATTAAATTTAAATAGTTAAATAATTTTACTAGATTTACTAATTGCTACAACTCAAATTATTTAAATTAAGCGTGATGTACGTTTTATTATGTAATAGAAATTTGTTAATGATCTTGGTAACATTACATAAAATATAGAAGAGTTTAATGACAAGAAATTAAATAAAATGTTATTTAAAGGAATCTTACAGTACGTAGGCACATAATAAAAATTTCAAGACGACTTTAATAACCTTATAAAATAAATTAATTGAAATGAGTTTTCTTAAATTTTTGGTCATTCTTTTCTTTACTTTATTCGTACGTGAGCCAGGGGAGTCGAAAAACAGTGTAATAGTTCCGGACTTTCTGGTGACTGATAAGATTTCCGGCGCTCAAAGGCAAGACCCGGACTTGTTTCCGTTTTTTCTCAGTCGCAAGTTTCACTTCACATCTGCGAAAGTTGTTTGTAAGGACAGGCTGCTAGCTGTTTTTTTTTTGTGCGAAAGCTTTTATGAAATTTGTTTTCTTTAAGTTGCTTTCCCTCAATATAATTCTCATTTGAAGTAAGTTCTTTTGTGTTTTTCTCTTTGAAAATGGTTAATTTATTTATGTGCTGTTTCATTTTAAGTGGAAAAAAAGATAATTGACTTGGAAATCTCTTTGACGGTTCACTTTGCTGAGTATAAAGTTGTGTTTAATTTTTTTTGTTCAGTTCTGTAAAAGTAATCATTAAAAATGATTCCTATTAAATGAAATTCTAACATTCTAAATGTACTGTTCTTTTTAGCTTAACATAGAATATAGAGTGTAGACAAAAAATTACTGAAATACTGAACAAACCTTTACGTTTTAATATCTTGTAGTAATTGAATTTATTAACTACATACCATATTTTTTCTTTCCAGGAAACCGATTAAACAATTTCTGGACTTTAAAGGGTACGTATTAAATTAATTTCAAATCGAAAACTTGATGTATATTTTTCAAGTGATAACGTTCCAGAATGTACACATTAATTTGCCTTTTATCTTGAAAACAATAAAATAAAATCAGCTCGAAAGTGCGAAAATTTCAAGTATATTTGCACCCTTTGTTCGCAATAAATATTGACACTTCGTTCATGGAATGAACAAAACAGGGAGTTTTGCCTTATTTGCCTTTACACCTGTCTCTCAAATGAGCAAATGAATTCGGCGAGCGTAGTATCCTTTTGCAAGATTTTCTCTCGGCTATTATTTTACTACAGAAATACGATTTTTCGATCGGCCTTCTTTCTGTTTCCATTTTTTTTGTCAAGCAAGTTCACACTTGATCAATCTCGATTTCGAAAGAAGTGTAAATGCGAGGTGGGCAGAAAATATATTTCTCTCGGTGTTATTATTATGTCGAGCTGAATTATCGAAAGGGCGTTTCTGTGACCTTGGGACAAATTCCCTTTCACGATTTATATTTTCTCAACGAAATGGTTTCAACTAACAAATATTTTCTTTAATTAATTTATTCGTATTAATTCGTTTCAATCCGAAGGTTCAATATACTGAAATAAAGTAAACAAGTTTTTGTATCAAATATTAAATTTAGTGGAGTTTAAATTAAAACAATCTCTTCCTTTTTTAATGAACAGTAGTAAAACTTTGCAATGGAAACGTTTTCACAAATGGCGCAATTCATAAAGGGTTTACATATTATAACTTTTCAAAACACATGCGTATTTATTTAGTTATTAATTGCAGGAAAACTCTTATTTGCACATATATGTACAATGTAAAAGTATTCTAAACATGCAATGGAAGTTGTGTGATTTTTGAAGGATTTATAAATGTATTTAATATCAAAAATCGTTCTTATTACTTTACTAACATAATTATTCTGCAATCTTTTTAATTTTATTTTAAATAACTTATCAGGATAATGAGAGAAATTTTCTTGGTGTTCCATAAAAAACTCTGAATGTACTGATTTTTTCTCAATGAAAAATAAGGTGTATAGTATTCCAAAGTATAATTACATATTTTATTATCTTTATGTTATCAGCTAATACATTATCAATTATTGTTACGTATGTAGATGTAATCTGTGTGTTGAAAGCATTAAAACATTAAAATTAATAAAGAACATTACCGCGATGGATCCTTGAGATTATTTTTAAATTAATTAAAATTCGGTCTTTACTTTCTTCGGGCCTCTTAACGTAAAGGTTCTTAAGTCTATAAGGATTTCAAAAAGTATCATACGCCCGGGAAATATCCTCAATTATTTTTTAATGGGCAGATGAAGTTAAACTGCTTGCACCTCAAGGTTTAAAAGGACCTTTGATGTTCTCCAGGAAGAAATTTGTACAAGATAATTACATGTTAAAAGTCGTTAATTTATATGAAGTTTCAGTTGACGACCGTACGAAAATCTGGAGATAATTTTAACACTTTTTCAACTACTTTTCGGTGTTTGCTCGCGTCCATCCTTGTATGGTGTTAAAATAAACGTAGTTAGGACGTTTAACTTTAAAAATTATTAATATTGCCTTGAAAAGTTATTTATATCTTACAAGGAGTTAATGTTATCTAGGAAAAGAGAGAGGCTTAACTTCTGAGGTGGTAGTTTGTATCCCTAAAAGAATTAGTATTATTATTAGTATCCATAAAGGAGTTAGTATTATCTAGAAAATTAAATAATCTTTAGTGTTGGGGTAGTCACTTGTATCTTAACTTATATTTTAACTACTCCAAACAGCACCACTTTTTTAATATTTCATCTATTTGTTCTTATCTGGGGGAAGTAGAATAAAAATGTTCATAAGGCCCCAGTACAAAAAGCTTGTATTATCTATGGTGAGAGGTCAAGAAGAGTGCAAGACAAAGTAAGAAAAAATGGATAGATGCTGTGGTAACCAAAGTCGAAGAGGCGGCAGTAACTTGCAACATAAGAGAACAACTATACAGAAACAGAAAATTACTAACAAACAAGAATTTCAGAAACAATCAACCCATGCGGGATAAAAATGGAGAGTTAACTATAGTAGACCTGCAAGTAAAACGTTGGCACCCATGTTATGAAGAACTTTTACAAGGAAACGGTATAGCTGATAAATGAAAGATATGAGAAAGAACAAGGCCGTAAATAATTCGAAATTGACGAAAGTAAACCAACGTTGAACGAAGTCAAAGAGGCCATCAAACGCCTAAGAAACTGCAAAGCACCAGGTATCGTCGGCATATCGGCGAAATTCTGGAAAGCCAACATTGAAACCTCTACTCAAATACTGCTACCACTTATTGAAGAAGTATGGCAAAAAGAACAAATGCCCAAAGAATGGAGCTCTGGGTTAATAATAAAAATTCCGAAGAAGGGTGATACGAAGGAGCGCTTAACACTTATAAATACTGCAACCAAAGTACCGGTATCTATTTTACACTAGAGAGTTAATGAAACGGTAGACAATATACTACGAAACTAACAAGCAGGATTTAGAAGGAAGATAGTATGTAGACTACATAATCACTATTAAGACTATTAATAGAACAAACATATGAAATGAATTCAAAATGAGCAATGGTTTTCATAGATTTTAAGAAAGCTTTTGATAATTTAAAGCAAGGAAAGATTTGGGTATTACGGCGTGCTATCTGCAAAATGAACCACAAAGGTCTTTTAAGTGACGACATCAAAATAGAGAAAGGGGTTAAACAAGGATGCATACTGTCGCCCCTCCTCTTCAACGCATGCCTTAATGCTATCTAGGAGAAAATTGTAAAAGACAAGAATGGCATTCTATGAGACCATGCCTGATATCAAGCAATATCGAAGACATGAAGCAAATGATAAGTGTTTTAGAAAAGGAAGCGGAGGAAAACGAAGGAAATACGAATAGATGGCCTAGACACAGTAGAAAGGTTGTATATAAGTCTGAAAGCGATAGAACAAGTGGAGAATTTCTGCTATCTGGGTTGCATACTAAATAAGAAAGGAAGAACAGAAACAAAACATACAGACCAGAATAAAAAAGTCACTCAGCCTTATGGAACACTCTGCAACATAAGGACATCTTCAAAAATAAGCAACAAAATAAAAATACGAATATTTACTAGCAATGTAGAAGAAGTTCTATTATTTGGATACAAAAGCTGGTCGGTGACAGAACAGAGCCTGAAAAAAAGGTGAAAACGTTAATCAATAAATGCCTGAGAAGAATATTAACAATCTTCTGGCCAAACACCTAATGAATTCCGGAAAAGAACTACTCAAACTCCCATTGTAGCTGAAACAAAAAGAAGAAAATGGAAATAGATAAGTCACACATTATGGAAAAATAAACAGACATAACGTGACAAGCACTGATGTGTACATCAGCAGGCAAAAGAAGTAGTGGGCGACTCCAAAATAAATAGAGAAGATCAATGGATGAAGAACTAGGAAAGATACGGAAGTGCTGGAAGGAAGTAATTGCCTTAGCTAAGTTTAAGACCGATTGGACAAGCTTTGTGGATGTCCTATGCTTTTTCACGGAGTAAAAGGAATTTTATATACATGTACTATCTATGATGTCATTTGTTATTATGACACTATTTTTTTACCCACTTTTTGTTGCTGTTATATTTAATGCGCAAATAAAATGGCGGTTCCATTTTAAAGCAAATATTCACCGCAGTTGGTAGACATATATTAGTCATAACTTGTGTAGAGCACGTCAATCAATCCTTTCCCTCATACATCAGAATTTACCAAAGTAAATAATTGCAAACTAACACCTTTAGGATAATATTTTTACTTTTCTGGTTTAAATGCGGTGGTCACTTTCACCAGTGCAGATAGAATATTTTGCTATTTAGTGTAGTTCATCTCCTACTTATTGAATTAATCATGGACAATATGTTTACTGTAGTCTTAAAGAAGAGTTGAGTTTATCCTTGTTGAAGTAAAAATATTTCATCTTTTTTTTAATACTTATTTTTAGACGCATTTTAATCGGGAAAAGTTAACAATATTTATTAACCGTTAGAACTCTTCAGGTAAAACTTTATTCATATTATAACAGGGATTAGGAGGATAACAATTTATTCCAAAAACGTTTGTGTGTATGTATATAATATGCAATAGAGTATTGCGAATTTGTGTGTCGTTTACATTTTTACTTTATTACATTTAACATTGGCAAATGGGTATTTAACGATTTTGTTCGCGATGAGGAACATCTACATTTGGTTGAATTGCTTGTAAATGGATTATGGCCTTACTTAAAAGAATTTTAAATTTCATCCCTAAATCAACCACAGAATTATTTTGTGAAGGTAATTCTTCGACCATCGATTGATTTTTGATAAAGCGTCTCTATACTTTTTATAACTGGAAAGTACTTACGTTTTGTTGTAAACGTGGGATTAGAAGGGACGAGAGTCGTTCACGTTGAGAATACATACATATGTTGGCCATTTATCTGAAAAAATCCGTGGCTTTAAACATACTACTAATACACAGACAAAAGTTATTTTTTCATTAAATATCAAAAATACTTCTATTATAAATATAATATTTTTTTGTTTCTATTTTTAATGCCATTAATTATTATTGTTGTTTACAGATGAATAAGACAAATGCGATTAAAGCGACGATAATAAACCTGTTCCGTTATTGTTTCAAGTATATGCGATCTCCAGAGATATGTTTGTTATCTACCGGGAGTAGATAAGATAGGTAAATCGCAATATACGTTAAATTAATTGTGTTTACGTACCTGCCTCAACCGGTACTCTGATTTAATTTAATGCACTTCCAATTTCGCTCAATCAATTATTCGTTAACGTAAACATCATAATATGGGCGCTTCTCTGTACAATATTGTTAAATTTTTAAAATGTTTAAAAAACGCGATAGATTTTTGTTTCTTTGCAGACATTTACTTCTGTAAGTACGTTTTTAGTGAATAACAACCAAATAAATCTATAATAGAGTTTATTGAATTGTACTGAGTGATTTTTTAAATTTCTTAACAACTCTTGCCATGAAATCTGGAGGCATATCTTAGCTTAAGTGAAAAGTACCACATTGCACTCCTTGATACTGTTGTACAGTATAGCTAAAACATGCAGTTCAAATTCCATGGCAAGAGTTGATAAAAAAATGTAAAAAATCAGTTGATATAAATATAGTATAAATTTGAAAGCGAATTTTATTATTATTTCCTCGCAAACTTTGCCTTGTCTTATCCTTTCCTTTAAATGTGAGATTTTGACATGTGAGGTGTGTAATTAAAGTGATTAAATTTACCATTCGGTGAAAGGTCACATTCATAACATTTTCTATTCGTAACGTATAATTTAACTGCGTTTCATTTAATTCTCTGATGTTAAGACTTTGTTGTTTAACTTGTTTACTTTGCGTGTATTATTTCAGTTAACGATTTCATGTAAAATGGAATGCAGTGATATAATTCAGAGTAAATCTATTAACATACTAGTTCATTTTAACAAGACATAGTAGGGTCAGTTACAGTGGTGTCTCTAAAACGCGTAGACATGATTTAAGTATAGATTTCTGGTTTCAAAGTAAGATTATGCAGACAAATTTGAACAGCATTTATCTTTTGTAATCGTTCGGAATTGTTCCTGATTATTTCAGCAGCATTTTGTATCGCGACCTAAAGTACTATAGCATTTATGATTACGATACCAGGAACAAATGAATATAAATAATCAAGTTTCGAGTCCAGGAATCTAAGTGATTATGATGTCCATACATTTCGCAACTCCGTGAAAAAAAAATGGCGTGTTGGACATGAGATGTGTGCATAAATGCATCTAAATAAAGACGGAAATAAAAACACAATAAAACTTACCCTCGACTGATAACGCATTGGCAAATGTTTAGAATCTCTGGCCCAGTGCCGGCTGAGTCACAATAAGTGTTCAAAATTCCTTCTCTCGGCCGTTCGTAAACACAAATCTGCCCGGCGAAGTAATGATTCACAAGCGTTATGAAACATGTTTTGTTGTCGAACAGAGATAAATGCGGCGTTAATACGATCGTTCAATTCTTGGAACGTGTTGATTTCTTCTTCGTATACCAACGCTTTTACGTGTCCCCACAGATAATAATCTAGCGAATTTAGATTAGGTGAACGTGCAGACCACCTGATCGGCCCGTTTTTTCCAATCCATCTACCAGGAGAAATTTCGTCGAGGTGAGCACGTACTTCTCGTCGAAAATGAGGTGGAGCCCCATGCGTGCATAAACCACATCGTTGCTCTAAGATTTAAGTTCACATTCTCGAGAAGTTCCGGTAAATTAGTTCGTAGAAAATTTAAGTATTGGAGACCATCTAAACGGTTCGGTAAGACGAACGGGCCGATTAAATTGCCTTTTAGAATACCTGCCCACACATTAACAGAAAACCGTTGTTGCAAATGGCCGCGACGAATTGCGTGAGGGTTTTCCTCAGCTCACAAATGCATGTTGCAAAAATTGCACACCCCATCTCTGGTAAAAGTAGCTTCGTCGGTAAACAGGACATTATGAACAAAATTCGCATTTGCCTGTTGTTTATGCAGTAACCAATGACAAAATCGTATGCGTAGAGCATAGTTCGCTGGTAGCAAAGCCTGAACTCTTTGAATACGGTAGGATGTAATTGTTGTTCGCGAAGAATGTGCCAAACAACAGAGGACGATAAACGCGTTTGTCTTGAGATATCACGTATACTTAACGAAGGATGTTCCT
Organism: Serrognathus titanus; assembly: GCA_039766575.1. Lineage (NCBI taxonomy): Eukaryota > Metazoa > Arthropoda > Insecta > Coleoptera > Lucanidae > Serrognathus > Serrognathus titanus. The sequence goes on along the minus strand of CM077914.1, from coordinate 45,130,493 downwards.
CGATAAGTCATAGTATTTCTTCTTCTCTGTTTAGGGTCCGTTGTGGACGCTGCCGTCCTCCACCTCTTCCGCGTTGTGCCCTTAAAGTTTCAGTATCTCTTGCTCTTTGCACAGCAGAGAGAAATGTGGCACTGGTTGGAAAATGCTGTACATACGAACGCCTTGCCGCTAATGCGTTTTGCCCACTTTCACCGTACATTAGAATCATGTCAACAATCTCACAATTTTCAAATTCTGCCATTTTTTTCAGTAAATTTCCGTGCAACCACCTCAATGTACACCTTCAAACTACCCGGCCTGGCCGGCGACGATTAACAATAAATTACATCACTCATATTCTTCGTAAACATCATAAACTTAAACCAGAGACGTTCAAACAGTTTACCCGTTCGACAAAATTATTTATTTTCTCTAAAATTTAATAACACTTTGTTCAACAAAAAATGGTTCATTCTATTCATTTTCATATAAACTTTCATTGTTTAATTTATTTCATGAAGTTACGAAACAGCCTGTATAAAAAGTAAAAGTGATTCTATTTCATATTTTATCCTTTGTAAATATTAACTCAATGTTTAAATATAACGAACTGTTAGAGGAAATACAAAATGATTTTGCACTATTCGTAGTAATTCCACTTCATTTAAGTATAAGCCGAATATGTTATGTTTTTTTTTAAATGGATTTGCTAATTTACTAGTTCAATCAGAAGAACGCTTTTAAAGTTTCTTATTTTGATACATATTTGAATCTAAAATATAGATAGTACGTATTTTCCGTTAATAATTACACTAGTACGAAGCAAATAGTAAATTATTAAATTTTTAAACAAGTTTTACATGAATCATCAATCATAATTATGTACATTATTAATTAAACATAAATTTATGCGAATTAACGTATCCAACAGATTGCGTAATTATAAGTGTACGTAATACTATTAGCGATTAATTCCAGTAGAAAATTACGTTTTATTATATTCAACATTTACTGGACGCAATATCTAATTACAATGTATTTTTTTTCTATCATTATTAAATAAATTGATCTGTTTTGTTAATTTGGTTGCAATATCTAATTGCAATGTGTTTTTTATATCGTTATTAAATAAATTGATCTGTTTTGTTAATTTGGACGTTGGTTTACCAATAACCGAATAATGTCTAGTGTAAAATTTCAGCCGGTATAAATCAGGCCTATTTGAAGGTAATCCGGTGTACTTTATCCGCTTGATTAATCCGTTTTCAGAGATATAGGGCCAATCTCGGTCTTTAATCATAGTTAAATGCAGATACGTCGTATATACGGGCTTTTATGATGACGTTTATATATAATAAATAACGCCGCCATCTTATCTAACTCCATTTAGAAATGAATAAGGTCGAAAATTTTATTTATAGGGAAAAGGGGTGTGATGTTTGTACGTTCAAATTTATATAATAAATTATTTTAAACGGACACTAAAATCACTCTACGTTTCATTGTCGTTTGATAGCTTCGTAGAGTGATAGTACTAATTTTAGTGTCCGTTTAAAATAATTTATTACACAATTTCACCGGACAAGAATTTATTTTAATTAGTTCAAATTTATAATAAATATACCAATCGTAAAATTATGAGTCCTTTATCAATTAATTAAATTGAAGAATAGTTATTATTCGGCCATTCTTTTGACCAAATAATTATAATAATAAATTAAATTAAAGATTAAGAAAAAATAAAATTAAAAATAAAATAAATAATTAATAGTATTTTATGTACAGCAACGAGTAGAATTCAAACAGAAACTAATTATAATAATCTTCTAAAACCTAGTACTTGCAATTTTCTCCGGCTGTTTAATTCATAACCGAATCTAATTAGCCAGTTCATTATTCTTCTCGGAATAAACGTTTACGCGCAATCATTAACATCAAAGGATTTGCAGCAAACACAGTAATTACGATGTCAGATCCACTTGAATCCCTTAGTCCTGCCGATTGTCCTGCGCACAAAGGATAATGAACGTTTTCGGACAAAAACATGTGACATGATGGACCGGAGAAAAATAATTGAGAAACCAAAATTTTTGCTCTATACGAGAAGATTTCCTGTGAGTGTGAAACTGTATCGAGTTAAAATTGTTACGTGGGAGCCAGATTTATGGCTGTAATTAGACTCGATTGGATTTGCGTAAGAGGATGACTGCATTAGTTTTGCCAGCAATTTATCAGTATTGATGCGGGAGAAACTTAAGGGGGATGACTTAGTTGGAACGAAATTTTACGATAAGCCAATTAATCCCTTACTCCTGCTAATTAGGTATGTATAGGTAGAATAGATTTTCTTAACTCAAACTTGGTTAATGATGTAGCGACTATTTTTTTTTCCTATCTGTGGATAAAAGTAATTCCAAAAAGAAGATAAAGTAACAAATTAACTATTGAACATGAATAGTTGAAGTACTTTGGGGAACGAGTCAACACCTGAAATATTTATGTTGAGGAGAAGCAAATAATTGCAAATATGGTTTAAAAGTTGATATCGAAACATCAGGACTTTTGATCAAATAATTCAGTGCATTGGATATTAAAATTCTGGCAGATATGTGCATGATTCAATAATAAACTTACAGGGTTACTCCCAGATAGTGAAATATCGAAAGCAGTATCAAAATTTGTTCTTCGCGTGTAGAAATGAAGTTAGCACTAAATTTGAACATATTTCACTCTGTTACTGCACAATAATTGGAATCATGCACCATTTTACATTTTAAGCAGACCTAAAGTAGTTGTGAGTATGCAATTTTTAGCGGGCGGCTTTTTAAACGCAAATATAACAAAGGACGTCCACTCAGAGTTAACAATTTCGTTCGACATTAAGTTGAAATCATAAATAGAGCCATGAACAATTCTTTAGAAGTGTTTTTCCGATATATGTATATGTATACAGGGAATTGCCTCGCTTGTGAATTATAAAAACGAATTCGAATGACGATCAACCCCATGCGAGATCACCGAGCGTATTAAACAAGGGTTTAAAATGTACACAGATAAATCGAGAATCTAAACGTGCTGGAAGAAATTTAAACAGCGAAACATTAAAATTGGTTGAGCTGACAAGTACACTGAACGTGTTTCTAAAACATTTCAAGAGCTTGGCGCAGAAACTTCTAAATTAACTGAAACTCCTAACAGAAGTTAAAATTGTCACGTAAGTTTTTGTTTAATACTGACACGTGTTGTCGTGAAACGAGATAATAGCTTTCGTGTTTGCTCTTTCCTCTAATATTTATTATTTTCTCCGTAAATGCTTCCGAGGGGTCGCTTTAAAATTAAATTGAATAAAAAGTAAGCGTGCTTTCATTAACAGAAGTGAAAATTTCATCTTTGATGTTAACATTTAAAACGTCAGGATTTTTTTATTGTATAAAGTTAACGTTGAAGTATTTTTTTTTAAGTTTAAGACAAGTAGACCTACCTTAATGCATAGTTTCTAGTGTTTTAAAAAATATTAATTTTAGGTCATTCGTACATAGTATGCTGCGAGTGAGATGAACTTACTAAATAAGTTTTCCTTCAATAAAAATCATATTTGACTTATTTAGTGATATGTACTTATATGCCCCGATGAAAATTTCCTTTACAATTATCTAATACATTAACACTAATTTTTTTGGTATCAACTTATCTGATAAGTCTAGATTCAAGTATTTTTAAAACATTTTGTTTCATTCGTGTCGTAAGCAAGTTATTTTATAAGACATTGCGGTTATGACAAAGCTTGGAATTACACCCGTGGGAGTCTACATTTGACAGGAGAGCTTTCTTCTAAAACTGTTATAGGTATTCTTCCTTGGCTTTGCTTCCTTTCCTCATAGTTGTTTTCCGTTTGCCAATATTGATTTCAAAATGTTCTGTGCAGCATAGGTTTGTTGTTACGTGACAACTGGGATTATCTTCCAAGCTTCCAATACATTTTTCTAAACTATAGCTTGAGATGTATCCTCTCGTCAATAGAAATTTTTGTTCACCATTCCGTTCTGAGCACCTTCTGAAATCTCGCCTCTTTATCGAGTTTACCTGGAAATCTGTTGATGATGACCACTGTCTCGTTTGCCGCCATATACACAGATAGATTTTGGGTATTACGCCAATCTAGTCACCTCAATTTAGCTCCAGTTGCTCTTTTTCTTCAACAAGAAGTTTTTGTTTTCCATGTCACATTTCTTTAAACTTCTCTTTCTCTGCAGAGTATAGTTCAAGATTTTGCAACTTGTCAATTTAACCAACCAATCATAACTATAATTCGCTTGTTTCTGACAATAAGTTCAGGGGTAGATCGTACTTATAAGAATCACATATGTGGAATGGTTTATAGTGAGGTCGGAAGCAAAGAACTAAGAGTAAAGTGAATGTAAAGAATTTATTTTTTGGCACCACTCTCGTGAAAAAATAACATTGACAAAAGTTTTTGTTTTCGCTCACTCGAATAATAATAATAATAATTCATTTTAAAACTAAAACAAGAACTATATCGACACTACATTCGGCCATCTTGGCGAACAACTGACCTCAGATGTTATTCGTCATCATCTTGATCAACTTCGAGGGAAATATTATCTGATGGAACAGATTTTGTCGATGCATCTTCATCTTCTTTACCCCACGGCTTCAGGTGATCAGCTGACACAGTTGTTTGGCGAGGGCCCTCATGATCGCCGATTTTGTTAACAATGTATCTGTCATTACGTAATGCTCGGATGATACGATAGGGACCAAAATACTTTGAATATACCTTCAAGCCTGGAGCCGACTGAATACGCTTAATCGCCACAAGGTCGTCCTCGATGTACTTGACAGCTTTCTTCCGCTTTTTGTTGTAATTATGTCGATTCTCTTCTTGTATCTGAGAGATTTTTTCTTTCGCACATCGGCGCATTTCGTCTCTTTGTTCTTCAAACATTTTAATCCATTCTTCTTCATTGATTTGTCGGACTTGCGGATCATTTTTCAGGCGCATACAAATACCAAACATTAATTGAAGTGGTGTCTTACCAGTACTACGCTGAGGAGTGGCGTTTAAATATTTTTGTACAACATCAAGATGTTTATACCATACTTCAGGTTTTGAAGCAGACAGTTTGATCAGCAAGGGGATAATCGTTCTGTTGACTCTCTCTATCTATCCATTGTCCCTTGGCACTCCTGTAGTTACTTCTATCTGTTGTATGTCTTCTGCATTACAATATTCAGCAAACGCGTGAAGGCAGTTTCTCGATCACTTATTATTCGCCGCGGATTTCCGAACACTATATATATAAAAATATGACAGTACGATTTCTTAGTCGAAAGTATCGGACCTAGATGGTCAATATGATACGTGTCCAGCGGAACACTGCCTTTATATATTGGATTTAGCAATCCTTCTCGTTTACCGTGTTTTCTCTCAGCTAATATGCATTCTACACAATTACGGATTACCTGTTCAACCTTCTCACACATACTCTTAAACCAATAGTCTCTTCGTACTAACGTCTCAGTTTTGCCAATGCCGAAGTGACAAAGCTCATAACGCACCTTACTATCTGTGTTTGCAAACGTTTAGGTACTATTACTAAAGGCTCATCATTGACAATTTTATATAGTATACCATTCTTTATCTCATAGCCATCCACTTTAGCATTTCGTATTTCATCAAATAATTTCTTTAATTGTTCATCCTCATACTGTGCTTTCTTTAATTTCATAAGCACAATGCTTTCACACTCATCCAATGACATCACATAAGGCAAAGGATTTCTACTTAACGCGTCTACATGAGGCATCTGTTTTCCTGGTCTATGTATAATTGTGTACTAGTACTCTTCTAACAATAACGCCCATCTTGCTACACGCACACATAACTCTTTTTTGCTCATCGTCAATGCCTGGCAATGAATATCGCTGTTCATGGCTACACGTGTCTTTTCAGGATTATAATTCATCGTAATAGTTTCGAGTTCACTACGTTTTATGCGCATCCTTCACATGAGATAAATCAACAATAACTTCGTTCGGCTTCTCGTCGATGTCAATTTGAAAGATGTCAGGAGTGTCAGGACTAACATCAGCATCATTCGCAATCTTGAAACTATATTCAAATTTACGTGACTAAGAAAGTCGGTACCTATGATCATGTCATATTTTAAAATTGTACCTGATACCACATGTATTTTAATCGGGTAATTAACATCATCAACTGTTATTTCAGTGGCAAACTCACCAAGCGTCGCATTTCCTGACGACCCAATGCCGTCAAAGTTGACACAAGTTCGTTGTAAAGCAGGTGATCCGATCTTTATGTACTCGTCCGATCGTATTAGAGTAAGATCACTACCTGTATCAATCAACGCAGTGAGTCGGACTTCTCCTATTGATACCTCTTTCACATGTTTCCTCTTGTTTGGTTGTGATACATTTGCTTCGTTAACTCTAGCGATCTTCACTAATGCTTGTGAGAACTTCGCTGCAATATGTCCATGACCATTACATCTAAAGCACTTTAATCCTTGATCTGCACTCATATGGCCAGTGTGACCACAATTATAACACCGCTTCGTTTTTACACCATTATCTACAAGCTTTTTCTTTCTATCGTCTTTTTCGTAGTGACGTTTAGACATCGTAACATTTCACCTTCGTTTTCATTTCTCGTTTCATTGCTTCGTATTACATGATTCGTTGTTTTAATTGTTTTATGGTTTTTGCACCATACAACATAGTCTTGTTAATGGGATCATCAGGAATTCCTTCGATAATATTATCATATTACCGAGCGGATTACCACGTCTGCTTGAGCAGTTATCTCGAGTATCTTGTATATTTCTTGTTGATACGTCTCATCTGGTTGTTTCTTTTTCAGTGATAACTGGCGATGGACTTGATGACTATCAACAGTTTCCCTAAACTCCTTTTTCAGAGCTTTTTTCAGTTTTGGCCACGTCTTAGCGCAGCTTTCATACTTTATGAAGAGTCTAGCAGAGCCTTCGAACAAGCGTTTAGCATACGCCACCTTTTGCATATCCACCCATTTGCAGATGTCTGCCATCTCTTCGAAATTTTCTAACCACCGCACGACGTTCACGTGATTGTCACCACTAAATTTTTCCAGTGACTCTTCTACGTCTTTGAATGTTAGCAGTGAGCAACTGCTGGCGTCTTTTCTCGTTCCGTCTTTCAGGAGCTTCGTCATCGCTGTCAGTATCATCTTCAGAGCCCTCGTCACTGGCCCTACCATTATTAACACCGGCGTTCATTGCTATCAGTTCCCTTAGGATTATAGGGATTGTGGTCGTCATCGTCGTCGTCTTTATTATTTTTTAGTGCTGCACACAGCCGCTCTTTTAATATCAATTTGTTACCTATGGCAGGCAACTCCATTTTCGTCAATTGCTGGCGTAACTCCTCCACCTTCATATTGTCTACTTCGTTTCTTTCGTTCACCATTACATTTATTAATAAACGATTGACCGTCTTGACTTCTTTCTTGTTTCCCACCAACACACTAGATTCGATGTAGTTCTTGGCACTTGCAATCCGTCTGAACAATCGTCACTTACCACTTAGGAACCACGGTTGACTTCCTCACTATATCCCGGTTGAGCCCCCAAATATTGTGTGGAATGGTTTATAATGAGGTCGGAAGCAAAGAACTAAGAGTAAAGTGAATGTAAAGAATTTATTTTTTGACACCACTCTCGTGAAAAAATAACATTGACAATAGTTCATTAGGCCAGAAAATGTCATTTTGCAAGTAAGAGCATAGTGAAGGCGAGGCGTTAGCCCAGACTTCGCAAGTGAAGAGCATTGCAAAGCAGTTTCTGCCCATGTGATACACACTATTTTTTGGTCCGACCCATTTTAAATTGTCTCAAAAGTTCAAAAAAAAATTGGCCTATTTTTTTTGCTTCTATGTTCTTCAATTGTTCAATAATAAATAAGTGTTGCAAAAATCTACAAGTGGTTCTGGCATTTATAATTCCAAAATGATTGATTCAGAGTGCATTTGAATATCACGTCAAATAATTAATGACAAAGATGTTTTCGTCTTATCGATTATTAGTTCAACTTTAAACTTTAAACGTTAAATATATGCCGTCCTTGACCTCTTATTCTAATACAGAGAAGAATTCTAAAGTACAACAATTTGTGTCCGTACGTTTTGATGTAATTGGTTATCCTGTTCAAAATAACAACGTAAGAAAGTAGTTCCTTACTACATTTAATTTAATATACGTAATTTCGAGTCTTTGTGCTGTAATGAGTCTTTTGATGCTATTCTTGATCTTATACACCTACGCGTATAAACTTCAAGAACATGTTCATATATATTTTTTAAGAGGTTACGAAATTTATTTCTGGAAAGCACTGGAAAGTATGTGGAGTAATTAATTGCTCGGAGTAGGGAACTTTTGTACTTTCTCCTACGCTTATCCGGCGTATTATAAATAAATACTGTATTAAATTATAATTAAATGCGCTTCACATTCACAATCTTGTCGAGTAACAAATGTTAATGTGTTAATCAGATGCGGCGGTAATAAAGTTTTTGTTTAGTTTGACGTTGTAGTTCTTGTTGAACACAAGTCAATGAATGTAATTATTGAAATTAACACGTGGGCTTCGAATTTTATCGACCGGTAAGATCTTGTTGGACAAAAATTAAATCTGAGCTTGTAAAAATGTAATGCGGACTAAACCATCGATTTAGAATGTAAAATTATTTAAATTACTTATTATGATCCAAAGCCTGTGTGCTCTTGCGACAAAACGAACAACATAATTAGCAATTAGCTTCATTTAAAGTGGCGCGGTGCTCAAATTAACATTAGCTCAGGAAAAAAATTAACTGTGAATTGCGATTTTCTTTTTTGGTTTCTGAACTTACGGATTGCTTTTTCAGTGTTTGTGTTTTGGAAAAAGTATGCAAATTATAAAATTTTAGTTTGATAAATCTAAGAAATGTAAATGAATTTTTACTAATATTTTTTCCTTATGAAAACATTGAAAAACAAGAATACAAAATTCGGTGGCTATTGTTGGGAAGTAATATCAGAGATTAACATACAAATGTTATTCTTGATTATTTATTAGTAATTAATTATTGGGTTTCTTGCAATCATATCATGTTATTACATTCTGAACTTGAGAATAATAGAAACCTGATTATCTAAGTCGCATTATTCGAGTCCGTTGCGTTTTTATGATATCCGAGTTTATCAGAATCTATTATGGCAATCGGGGGGTTTACTATTGTATGTTTCTATTTCTGTGGTTGTAATTGTTTCGTAGCGTTATGTCATGTAGCTTATAGTGTACTTATTTCATTATAATAAAGTGGCACGCAAGTGAAAACCGTAGTTTTCATTTCATTCCATGCTTCCGAATTTTCCGTTATCTAAAAAAGGGCAAACACAAGGTTATCTCCCCTGGAATAATCGAGGATCTATTGCATTTGAAACTTAATTAATTCACTTAAAATCATGTCCAAGGATATTTCATTTATTACTCGAAGGACTTTAGGACTGTCTCAAGAGTTACATTACGCAACGTTGTTGATTTTTAATGGTTTTTGGCATGTCTGTGTAAAGATTCAATTCAATTTAATCAAAAAAACATAGGAGTTTTCAAACTGTGGAAAAAAGTTAGAATATCGAAATGTAATAAAATTTTGGACTGGAAAAAGGAATGCTGCATTGTGTAATCTTGATTGCTCATCATATTTCCAAGTCGAATTTTGTTGGGGTAGAAAATCAATTCAGGATGTTCTAAGAGAAGGAGTGCTTTTGGAAGGTGAGGTTATCCTTCTAATTGAATATATGCCAATAGGCTCAACAATTAATGTAAAGGGTTACAAAAGTACACTTCAAAAGGACTCTTGAACAAAAAAAACCTCATAAGTTCTGTAACAACATTTTTTTCCTTGTACAACAATTGTAAGGTGCATAAAGCAAGAGAAGGTTAAGGATTTTATTGACGGCATTGGCTTTATTGAACTGGACCATCCTCCATATAATCCAAATCTGACATCTTCCGACTAGAACCTATTTTGAAAATTTAAAAAGGACTTGCGAGGAAGTCGATTTACTTTAAATTAGAATCTAACATGCTGTAGACAACTTTTTTGTAGAGCTTCCGATAGAATCCTTTTTACGCGGGTTAGAACAACTGGGGAAAAAGGTGGCATAAGTGTAAGGACTTAAATGAAGAATTATATTGAAAATGTTTAAATTACCCCCTCTCTTCTTCTTTACGGTTAGATAGACAATTTTTGAATTTCCTCTCATTTGTAGATAAAAAAGCTTAATAACAAGATATAAAAATAGTGCACAAAAGAAAATGATAAAAAGTCCTGTTAAAATTTTAACTCAAATTGAAAGAACGAAAAAGTTCCTTAAATTGCATCGACATTTCTAGTACAAAATCTAAACTGCTCTGAGAGGAATGTAATTACTCGTACAATAGAAGCCAGTCTAAAAGAATTTTCAATTACCGTTCAACTGCCAATTGTTGTCTGATGGAAGTAAAACAGAAACTCAGTTTCCTAATTTGTTTTATTCTTAATGGCTTAAGACTTATGTACCTAGATTCCACATTTATTAAGTGGTATTTCGTTTCCAACACATACAAATCGAGCAAATGATGTACTGGGTATTCCCGCTCGCTTCGCGCGAAGGGAATCAAGATTAAGAGAGACGGATCGCTTGGTACTTAGGAATTTCTCTGCAATCTAGTTCTTAACGTGCGAAATAATCGTATGTATCCGAGCTTCATTTGTGCGAAACGCCATTAGCCGGGAAGAATGTATTAGTCGTTAATGTGCGGGGTTCTGAATTATGAATTGCAACGTAATTGCAAAATAATGGAGTGTGTATCAATTAGGTAGCAGGCGAGTGGGTGGCCTTTCTGCGGCGCGGATCTTAAACGTAGATCGATTAATTATAGCTGCTAATTAAGGATTTGGAAGCGTATCATTGTGGCCCATATTCAGGAGTTGTAGTACGATCGTAAACAATAATTTATTGTTTACGTCGTCTATTGTGTAATGTGCGAATGTTATGGAAATAGTTTGCTTGTTTGGTGGACCAATAATAAATTGGTTATGTTGCAGAATAGAAATTGCATTTTTTGTTTTAGAATTGTCGTAATTAATTGCGTCATTTTATAATGAATGTCATATAACCAAATAAATTTAATATACCGATTGTTTCTGAAACTTAGAAAAAGGCAAAGACAGACCTAGAAAAGCTATTGTATAAAATATAGGGTGTGAAACGAAAATTAACTCCCTTTATCCTATTTACAAGCGGGTTGCCTTTATTGTTCTTTTTTTAGTCTTCACAGGGTATGATGTGTTATCGCATTTTCTCCTGTCATTTATTTGTTTCCTTATTCTCTTCTTCTACTTAGGTGTTTCATCCGTATTTGGTCTTCCTTTGAGTCTACTATTCATTCATACTCGGTAATACTTCTTAGCATTAATAGTAGTAATAACTTTATTGGTTCTGTTGGCTATAGTGGTGGATAGGACATGTCAAGTACACATAGTAAGATTAAAAGGTATGCGCTAAAAGCAAATAAAATAACATGAAACAGTTGCAACCGAAGGACATCCCAAGTTGCATAAAATTCATTCAGTGAACATTTTTCATGCAAGAATTTTTTCAATAGGATTTTGATGGATGTACTTTCTCTAATACTAATTGATAGGTGATTGTAAATCCTTAGACAACTATAATTAGAGCTGCGTTAAAACATTAATGAATGGTGATTCACTAAACGAAGCAAAGGCCGTGTGTTACATTCATGCAGGATTCCTATAGAATTGGATATTGTTAAGTTTTGCGCTACATATAATACGCATTTATAGTAAATAGATGGCAGATGTTATTAAAGAAAATTTGCCTACAAGACTGTTTAGTGGTTAAAATGAAAATCAATCTAATTATGTTTTTTTAGGTAATAAAGAATCTTATGATGTGTGGAGAAAAACCTCATGCAAGTAAAAAAAGAAAGAAAGATTATAGAAATGCATTGTAACTGTTTTATCTAAGTTTAGCAACTAGTGATTTTTGTTGCACCAATCCTTGAGTTCATTAATAATGACAATGGCGTTCATATTTTACACTAGTGATTTCTCAGTTTGTGCCGAGACCACTACTGCCGTATCGTCAGCGAAGATGACCACTTTATGAATCCTTAGGTAGATTATTGATAAAGAAAAGGAACAGTAGTGGTCTCAGCACAGAATCCTGAGGGACGCCTACATACCTAAATCATAAGCCTTTGAGGTTTTATTATCTAATTTGACTATGTTTTGTCTATCCTGGAGAAAAGATTTAAACCACTTAGTAGCAAGACCCTTGACACCATACCTGTTCAGTTTAGATAAGAGGAGTTCAATATAGACAATGTCAAAGAGCCTTAGAGAGATCAAAGAAAAGTCCGGCTACAAAGTTTCAATTCCCTGCGTATGAAATCCAATATCGAGTCGATGGCTGTTTCTGTTGTTTCCCTGAGAGACCGTAATGACGTTATACTTCTGTAGAAATGATGTTAGCTGTCTATGTACTAGTTTTTTAATAACTTTTGAGAATACACTCAAGATTGTTATAGGCCGGGAATTGTCTAGTTAAGTCACCTTTTTTGAGTCGGAATAACTGCACCAGTTTTTAACACTTGCAAATTTACCAACTGACAAGGATAAATTTATCAATAGAGTTAGAACATGGGTAATTTCATCATTACAGGCACGATACCATCACTTCCTACAATATTAGACTTGAGGGGGGCAAGTTCTTGTGCAACTTCAGATTCATCCATAACAAGCAGGACGAAGAAATTTGATAATCCATCAAAGTCCAATTGTGTAGGAGGAAAGACATTTCCAAATTTAGTGCGTGTTTTTGTAAGGGTACCATATGCTAAGTGGACAGCAAAGATTTCAACAACTTCTTCAGGCTGGGAAATTAATACATCAAGGTCGTCTTTCACTGTTATTTTAGAAGAAGTACTAGTAACGGAAGAAGTTTCATCTCTGATGATATTCCATATATTTTTAGTTACTTACTATTGCGAAAAATTAATCTGTTGTAATAGGTTTGCTTGGTATTTTTGATTACTCTTTTATATTCGGTTTTTAAGTCTTTATAGCTGTTTAGTAAGTTGAGACTAGGAAATGGAGAATGTTACCATTAGAGATTCTTTAATCTTCTCAAAGCTTTAATTTCCGCTGTTAACCAGTCTCTGCTTATATGATTCTTCGAAATGTTTCTTTCAACAATACAAATAGACTCCTTAAAAGGGTGTAATATAATGTCAATGAAAGCAGTGGCATTAACTTTTTCTTTCTTTTTTGTTTATGCCCTGCCCTTTAATTATCATCGTTTTAATTGAAATTGAATAATTCTTACTATACTCTTTTTTCCCATTATGATTAAGTATCAAAGAACTCTAGATAATTACAGAGTTCTAGATTTTCTGGCTTAAAGCCAGGTAACCGAAGTTGGGCACGTGGATTACGATTCATCAAATAAGATACAGTATGCAAGAAAGGTATAAAAATGATATCAAAGATATAGAGAAAGAGAAGGTGTCATCTAATATTAGCATCAAGGAAAAATACATGAATGTTTAACAAATTAAAACATCATGAAAATTGCTGACTTGTTTCTAAATGTAATGACACATTTACTTTGTAGTTTCGATATTCTTAAAAACTGGAAGAACTGAACGAAATTTGTTTTATATTAACACAAAATTGAAATATGGTAAGAACCACAATAACCTATGCAAGGTCAAGCAGGAAATAACCAAAGTCAATGTATAACATCTTGTAATTTCACTAATAACTTTGCTTGAAGTTTACGGCATTGAGTTTTATGTTACGGAAGCGTAATTCAAAAATTTTATAATCTATCAACTCTAGAATGAATAATTTGAGTAAAAAATTTATTAATTAACTAAAATCAGGTATACTTACTCTCGACTCTTAAATTAGTTACTTTGGAGAAAATATTTGAGCTTTTGATGTACGTACTTATTCAAATTTCATTACCTAATAGTAGATATATAATTTTCTTTAATTAAAATATTTATTGTCGTGTTAGAAGATTGAATTACTTATTTTAATTAAGAAGTGAAATAAATTGCATCTAAACAATTTTCTCTACATTATAATTTTCATTAATTTTATGTATTTAATTACTTCCTTTGGTAGAATTTCAATTAATGAGTTTCTGTCAGTCTAGCTATATGGCGTCGACTCGGAGAAGGTGTGTGAATAATCCGGAATATTTTTGTTTTGTTTGTGATGAATACATGCAAAATGAAAACCGTTTCAAGATATCGCAGTTTGTAAAAGGAACTTATTTTGTGTACTTTGAATTTCGCCTAAAGACCCAAAACAAGACCTGGTGTCCTAATTTAGTATCTAAAATTTGTGTTGAATCTTTGCGCTTACGTGCAACTAAAGAAAGAAGCTTTTTTAAATTACTTACGCTAATGATATGGCGTGAACCGTCTAACCACCATGACGGTTGCTATTTTTGTGTTGCGAATATTGGACCTATCCTAACGTACCATCATTGTCAAGACCAGCGTTAAATATAAATAAAGATTCCCGTCTCTCTACCATCAACTCCCAAGAGACTGGAAGACGAAGATTGTAGTCAGGAAGATTGTAGACACTTGAAAATGAAGACAGTGACTTCGATTCGGAAGATTCTCTAAATTTATCAAAACCATTCAACCTTAGTCTGTCAAAAAGTGCATCTGAATTACTAGCTTCATGATTGAAACAGAAGACAAATCTGCTGAGAAGTGACACAAAAGTTTCACATTACCGCACTAGAGAAAAAAATTACTTCCTTTTTTTTTCTGAAGAGGATGTTTTTGTATTGTGCAGTGATATTCGAGTGATGACTGCAATGGGTTTAGAAGAATACGATCCTAACGATTGGCGCAGTTTTAAATGTGTTCTTCTATATAAGGGTAATAAGCTTGGTTCTTTGCCCATTGCGCATTCTGCCAGTGAATGAAGGAATAATATCTTACTATTTCCTTGGTCCTGAACAAAATTAAGTACGAAGAACATAAATGGTTGATATGTGTTGACTTGAAAATGGTTAACTCATTTTTAAATTCTGAGAAGCTGAAAGCTGGTATCTTTGATGGTCAATAAATCAGGAAGCTTTTAAAAGATTAGAACTTTACAATTTCTATGAACAATGTTGAGAAAAACGCTTGGAATTCCTTTGCTTCCCTGATCAATAACTTTCTCGGAAATAATAAGACAGAAAACTATTCCCAGGTGGTTAAAGACATGTTAACTAACTACCAACAGCTTGGTTGCAATATGAGCATCAAGGTTCACTTCCTCCATAGCCATCTAGGCCGTTTTTCTGAAAATTTAGGTGATTTAAGCGAGGTACAAGGAGAAAGGTTCCATCAGGTCATTCGGACTTTGGAAGAACGCTATCAAGGCCGTTGGGATGCTCATATGATGGCTGACTATTGTTGGAATCTTCAAAGGAGTTCCCAAAAGACTATTTATGCTCGCCAATCTTATAAAAGGAAGTTTTTATCTCTTTATATTTATTAATAAATTATTTTAAAACGGACACTAAAATTGGCAATAACGCTCTACGTTTCTCTATCGTTTGATAGCTTGGAAGCTTACTACGAAATTTCACCGGATAAGAATCTACTTTAACTATACGGTGTAACAGCGAAAAAATACTTTTGATGTCATGTAGTGCAGTTTGTAGATCTGGTCGAGTAAAGAAATTTGGTATGTAAGAAATGTTCCATACACCCATAAAAAATGATGTTATGGTCAAAAAACCGCTTTCAATACATGCATGCATTTACAAATTTATAACTTCCTTTTTTTTCACTGATTCTTGAATGTAACATTGTGTTTAAAAGAGAAATAATGTACCTTTACAACGTATATAAAAATTGAAAATTGGTTTTTATAGAAGAGTTCCACATATAAATATTTGAAATTTTTACCATTTTTCACATTTTTCCACATTTATCGACCATTATGTGAAAAATTTTGTTTTATTGGATTTTTGCTGTCACTTTTATCTAAAATTATGCACAATTGTACGTTCAACGAGCTTAAGATCGTTAAGATATCACTGAGATATTGAATTTTGAATAAAATTTGAAAAATAAAATATCAAAAATATTCTACTATTTTTGTATTAAATTAACTTTTTTGATTGATAATTATTATTTTGCTAAAATATAATTTAAAAATGTTTAGCTGATCTTTTACGTTTTTAAGATGTATCATTAGTGTCTCGTTTTAGAGACCAGCAGTATTTAGAAAGCATACAGATTTTGTTCTTTTCTTTAAAACGTTTTTCAATTTCTGCAATTTCCTGATGGAATCGTTCTGCTTGTTCGTCGCTGAATTGATCCAAATTACTTGGGAAGAAATCCAAATGGACCTGTAAAAAATGAATTTTTATTGACATGTTGCAGCCCATGTCGCTGTAAGCGCTCAAAAAATTATTTACGACATTTACATAGTCGGCGCTTCTGGTGTTGCCTAGGAAATTGTCGCACAATGCTACAAAACTGTTCCAAGCTTGCCTTTCTACAGTATTTAATTTGTTTTCAAATTCACTACTTCGCATAAGCTTCCGAATTTGGGGCCCAATAAATATACCTAACAAATTAAAATACTGAAGTGAAATACTAATTGCTGTTAACAAAATAAAATATCTAATACCTTCTTTTATCTATATTTCGCTCAATTTTGGGAATACTGTTTTAACGTGATGGAATGCTTCACTATTGTTGTCTAATTTTTTAACGAATTGTTTTATATAACCAAGTTTTAAATGCAATGGGGGCAAAATGACATTTTCAGCTTGCACCAAAGGAATATTCACATTTTTCTTGCCAATTTGGAATAATGTACGCAATGGCCACTCACTGCGTTGATACTGATTGCCAGCACGACTATCCCATTCACAAAGGTAGCATGGGTGCTTAGTATAGCCGTCTTGCGTTCCAAAGAGAATTGTCAATACTTTTAGATCGCCAAAACATGAAGTGTTTTCTCCATTGTGCAGTATGTCTCTTTCGTGTCAGTGGCATATGCTAATGGAACCGACGGAAATTTATTTTCATTGTGCAGCAACACTGCTTTCAAGCCTATATAATTATAAATCATGAAAATGAAATAAATAAAAAGTGTAATACCTACTTTTACATGATCCGTCTATAAATAGCCGCCATTCATTCGGTTTGTGTGTATGGTTAAGAGAAACAAATAATTACACCACATCTGTGCAAAACACAAAGTTAACGTTATTATCGTGAACTTTGAAATTTTGATTAAAAAGCATTCGTTGTTCGTCTCGGCCAAATGTAATTTTGAAATCATTTGCCACTGCCGAGCATTTCTATTTGTCTGTGTGACAATCTTAAGTCACGGTCTAGATGGTAAAAATCAGCATTCGAAATTGTATGTCGTTCCATTAGATATGATCCGGATGGAGCACACTCTGTCTCTGTTCTCTCATCAGAAGAAAATCCATCAGACGACGATTCATCATGTTTTCGAGTTTGCTGAACTGTATCATCGAACGGGACAGGTTTCGTTACAGTGGCAACATCAGCATATTGTATATTTTTACGTGTATTGTAATGATGGCCTTCAATGTTTGTTTGACAGAAATAGCAATCCTCCGGCTTATGATACAACTGACGTTGCCACATCATTGGAACAGAAAATGGCATGCAAGGCACATTTATTTTTTTTGATTTCCATCTCTTCAATGCTAGTGAGGAATTCGTACAAACATATTTAGCTCATAACACTGACTGGCACTATATGTGTGACTGAAGAACGCGTTATACTCCTGAACTACTGCCTTATTTGTTTCAAACTTCAACCGATGCTGTTTGTCCATAAACAAACCGCAAATGTAGCAAAACTTATAAACATGATTATAATACTTAAATCATAAAATTTATTGATGATCGGTAGTTTTCTTGTTTGTTTTTCTTAACTGCTAACAAATTGCTATCTACCTTTCCTGGTGGTCAGCAAATTGGATGGGAGGGCAAATTAAGTTCTCCAATCGCAGCCGGCTAACTCATGGAAAAGGGTCGAGGTTATGCGGAACCCCAAAAGCAAAGGGTGGTAATGTAAAATAAAATAAAAGTCACCAGTATCTATTTATTTGTAATGTTGCTACTTTAAATAATCACAGTATAATGGACATAAAAGCAACGTTCAAGTAAAATGAATATTTAGCGAAATTTTCCACCGTAACAATATATTGTTGATATAATGACGGAAACTGTCAAATTAAAAACAAAATCAAACATGCTGAATATCATCTTAAAATAAACAAATGAATTATCTTCATTCACATTAAATGTTCACTTTTAACGATGTATGTGTTGAGGATATATTTACTTCAGGCTGGACTGCACCAAGAATCCAGTAGCCCTGTGTATGTAGTTCATAAGTTACAATTATTCAGTTGTTATAAATAGTTATAATAAAAAGGTATTGTCACATTCTTCCTCTAAATATAATTTATAACACTTTATACTGCGTTTGGCGATCCCTCACCTCTGAACAGGTTATGGGCCCAGCACGCTTCCAGATAGAGCTCATTAAATTACCAGAAGTACCAGACGCGCAGAGGAAAACCAGACACATCAAAAGTTAGAATGGCTGCATCAAGTGTTGTTCGAATTGAATCTCTCTCCAAAGACAATTTTGATACGTGGAAAATCCACATGAAGGCTCTTTTGGTCAGAAATAGTACGTGGGGTTACGTGGCTGGAACTAAAGTCAAATCCGAAACTGTGGCGGGGAATACCGCATCAGTAGCCGCTGCTGCAGAATGGGAAGAACGAGATAATGAAGCAATGTCTGACATTATTTTGGCGATTCAACCCTCCGAATTAAAGCAAATCAAAGATTGTACTACTTCGCGCGAATTATGGCAGAAATTAGAGTCGATCTATCAATCGAAGGGACCAGCGCGTAAAGCTACACTTTTGAAGCAAATCGTACTTCAACGAATGAATGAAGGCGAGGATGTGCGTAATCATCTGCGAAAATTTTTTGATGCTGTCGATAAATTGAACGATATGGATGTGACGATTAACGACGACTTGCTGTCAATATTACTATTATATAGTTTGCCTGTCAGTTTCGAATACTTCAGGTGTGCTATCGAATCGAGGGACGATTTGCCGAAGCCTGATATACTGCGTATAAAAATCGTGGAGGAAAGCGATGCAAGAAGCTGTGACAGACGTAATGCAGTTCAAAATGCTATGACTGCTGAGAAGAAACATTGGGTCAAGAGCAAGTCCAAAAGTGAACGAAATTTTCCCAACAAATCAGAGAAAGGGGAAAAGGATACGCAATTTATGTTCAGGTGCTATCGATGTAAGAAGATGGATCTGACATATCTGACACTTTAAAATTAGCGAACAATTCTACGATACAAATATGTGCAAAAGGTGTTGTGAAGATCACCACGAAGGCCAATGGTCGTGACAGAACATTCAATCTACGTGATACTTTGTACGTGCCTGACTTGCGAACCAATCTTCTATCTGTCAGTAAGATTGTAGATAAGGGTTACCGCGTAGTGTTCGATAAAACTTCAGCACGAGTTTTGGACACAAATGGTTAGGCGGTAGTTGTAGCAAAACGAGTAGATGGACTGTATTATGTGAAAGAATCGCTTACTTCTGAAGAAGGAAACAATGCTCGCACCGTAAATAACCGCAAAGGATCCATCATGGACTGGCATATCCGATTAGGACATTTAAATTTCAAGGATCTTCGCGAAGCTTTGAAGAAAGTTGCTGTACGAGGAATCGAAATTACTAATCCTGACGTGGAAGTTGAATGCGAAATTTGTCTCCAAGGAAAAATGACACGAACCCCCTTCCCAAAAAGTTCGGATAGGAAAACGAAGCCCGGAGAACTGATTCACACCGACGTCTGCGGTCCTATGAGAGTCTGTTCAAATGGAAATGCGCGTTATTTTGTCACATTTATTGACGATGCAAGTAGATGGTGCGAAGTACGATTCGTCCATCGAAAAAGCGATATTATTAAGGAATTCCAAGATTTCAAAAAACTTGTGGAAGCACAGAAGGTCAGAGTAAAATTCTTACAATCTGATAATGGCACAGAATACATAAATTCACAATTCGATGCCTTGCTAAAGGATGCTGGTATTCAGCGTCGTCTGACGGTTCCGAATAACCCGGAGCAAAAGGGGGTAGCGGAACGAATGAATCGAACTCTCGTCGAGATGGCTAGATGTCCTACATTACAATCACATCTTCCATCTTCTTTTTGGGCAGAGGCTGTATCTACAGCGAATTATATCAGAAATCGTTGTCTGACAAGCAAATTGAATGGACGAACCCCTTACGAAGCCTGGCTTGGAAGTGTTCCTGATATCAGCGAATTCGAAGAATTCGGATGCAGAGTTTACTGTTTGAACCGATCAAAAAATGCAGGAAAATTCGACCCCCGTGGTAAGGAAGGAATTTTTCTTGGTTTTGCACAACACTCTAAAGGGTTCAGAGTGTGGATACCTAAGGAACGAAAAGTAGAAATCTCTCGTGATGTTAGATTTCTGAAGTCAGATCGAAAAGTAGAAGAGCATGATTATGAAGATTTTTGCCCAAGTTACCCAAACGAAGAAACAGAGAGAACCATCGACATCGATGTGATTCAGAAGACAGTGGACGATGAAAACGTGGAAGAAAATGAAGAAGAGTCCGAAGAACGACATCCTAGGCGTGGTCCAGGCAGACCTCGAATCATTCGTACAGGATTACGAGGTAGGCCACGAAAAGTGTATCAAGAGCATGCAGAAAAGGCTAATTTTGCTTTGATGGCAGAAATTCCTGTCAAATCAGCATTTTCGGGACCAAATAGAGAAGAATGGATAGCTGCTATTACAGATGAGTTTGTTTCCATTCTGAAAAACAAAACACTGGGAATGCCTGATAAATCTAGGTGTCACTAGATTAGAAAAGTAAACTACTTCGAGCCCATCCATCCTTCGAGAGGGGGTGTTGAGGATATATTTACTTCAGGCTGGACTGCACCAAGAATCCAGTAGCCCTGTGTATGTAGTTCATAAGTTACAATTATTCAGTTGTTATAAATAGTTATAATAAAAAGGTATTGTCACCTTCTTCCTCTAAATATAATTTATAACACTTTATACTGCGTTGGGCGATCCCTCACCTCTGAACAGTATGTATTCAAAACTAATATTTCGGTCAAATCTTAACTGATTTTAATGATCGTGGGCGCGTTGAATACATAATTGTACGCATTTTTAGGCTAAAATTGAAAGAAATATTCTATACATTAAAATTTTACAGAAATTGCCGATGAATATGGAAAAATGTGCATAAATGGTAAAAATTTACAATATCTACGAGTAAAGCTCCGCCATTTTTTAACCAATTTTCAATTTTTATGTAACGTTGGAAAGGTACATTATTTTTCTTTTCAACGCAATGTTGCAATCAAAAATCGGTGATAGAAAAGCGAAGTTATAATTTTCTAAGTGCACGCATGTACCGAAAAATGGTTTTTTGATCCCAACATCACTTTTCATGGGTGTATGGGACATTTCATATATGCCAAAATTTATTACTCAACCAAATCTACAATTTACGCTATATGGCATAAAAAGTATATCCACATTTTTTTTGTTTAGAGCTAGAGACTTGCGCGAGCCACCGTTAAATTCGTCTCTTCAAAGTCTCTAAAGTGGCGCAAACTAGAAGTGAATATCTCGATTCGTTCTTGAGTTATTGCTTTAAGAAAAGTGAAAAATTTTGAAAATTACAGTGTTATCTTTAAATTTACTTAGTAAAATGTTAAACTTCAAAATCTTTCATTTTTTTGACAATACTATCTTTGCTCGATATTTCAAAAACTAAAGCTGTTGCAATAAAACTGATTGTAGGTATGATATCGTTATCGTTTTGCCTCTTATCTTTTTAAATTTTATACACTGTGGTTCATGATGCGTAAGTAAAACTTCAGGAGATGTTGTACATTTCTAGGAAGTAAGAAAGTCCTTTAATAATCTTTACTGTTTGAGTGTGTCAGTGTGTTACATGCACAATAATTGCTAGATGTACAAAATAATAACCTTTCTAACGAAGTTTTCATTGTTCGTTTGCCTTTACTACTGCCCTTGCTAGGTCAGCTGTCATGTAGTTTCACAGAAGTTCGTAAATTCTCTCACGAATAATCGCGAGAAACCTTACTTAAAACTTTATTGCAAGAGTATATTTTTGTTTTTGTTGTTTTTTATTTTCCATTTTTATTCTAATTAAGTTTCAATTTATGATAGTTCCCGAAAAGATTACGCCTTCAAGTTCTACTATATTAGAACTAGTTCGTAATATTCATACGATTCCACACGATTGTGTTATAAATTGTGGTATAAAACTGGCCATATAAAATCGGGTAAGTATTATTTTTATCACAGACAAAATACAATTCAGATTACAATTACGGAGGGACAATGGTCTACAATTCCTTTGCTAATGTGATATCTTTTCAATAACTAAAATGTCATTAAAAGAAAAAGAAAATTGTTGCCGAACATTTTTCAAATCTGCAACTGTTGCATTGAAGTGTAGCAAAGAAAGCAAATCTAACATGATCAATGATTTACAATGTTTAACAACATTTGAAGAATGATTGACAGTTGCAAGAAAACCTGACAGCAAAGAAAATTGATATGCTCAGCATCTTATGTTCAAAAGGTCCAAAAGAGAGCTGAATTGAAAATTTTCGAAGTATTCAATTAAGAGGTTCATTTCTCATAACTAGCGAAGCAGGTTTTAAATTATGTCAACGTGAAGTGTCACCTTAGATCATGTCACATTAGATTATATGCAAAACCACAACTATTTGACAGCTGTCCTTCATTCAAACGTCAAATGGTTTTGAAAGTCAACCATCAACCAGGAAATTTATTTTAAGGATCGCCTCAAAAGTCTTCTGCTGTTTATAAGTTCCATTGTTTCTTGGCCAGATTTAGCTTCTTGCCTTTACAACAAAAGTGCAGTATAAAAACATTTGACCCAAATTTTCCCCAAGCAACCGCAATAGTCCAGGATTTCTGGCGAAGCATCATTTGAAGAAGACTAAAGAAGAATCATTGAAAGGAAAAATTCAGTAAAAAAATGAATAGGAATAAATGTTAGTTAATCAAAAGCTGAATTATGACGTACCTAGAATTGATTAGATAAAGAAACTGCTGACCTTAAAAAATATATTTGGAGTTTTTATTAAAATCTTAGTCCATCCTTAGGATTGAGCTGCGTCGAGCTTTGCTCATAGGTAAAGCATGGATTTAGGTAAATTCTTAGATCATGAGTTTATTACTGCACAATACGTACGCCCGATGATGACTCATGACCTAAAAACGCATCTTAATCTGTGCTCTACTTATAACATACGCAGTAAACAGAAAAACCTAAGTTATTTTAGATAAAGTAAAATTTACTGATTTCTGAAATAGTAACGAATTATATAATTCACGTATTTTAATGACCTTTAATTTTATGAAAATTAATTAAAATTGTGTAACTGGCAGTATAGAAATAATTATAATATAGTAATTTTATGCATATATTAAAAAAAATTGTCGCGTGCTTAATTCTAAGTAAACAATGCATGTGAATTGTAAAGAGAAAATAATTAGAGCAAATTTACGGCACATCTGGAAATATTAATCTAATAGTTGTTACGGTTGTTGCTCGTGGAAACTTTGAAATTTTGAGGTGTTCTCCGGTTCCCTATTGTCCCGAATAATATTACGGCCTCGGCGCGAATGCCTCTAATTATTCCGTGCTTTATTCAAGAACCACACATTGTTCCGCGTTGTATTTGGAATACAAATGCGAATTGTAGTACGAATAAAAATAGTTTTGCATTGCTTTTTTTTTTGTTTTTGAAAAAGTAAAAAAAAAGAAGTAAAATCTCGTAACTATGTAACTAAATAGTTAGTTTGTTGTAGTGAAAATTGAATCGTATCTTTTGAGAATATCAAATTGGCGTTCGGTTAATAAATAATGCATATTTAAATGAATGAAATTAATTATCTGAGGCTTAATATACGGCAAATTTATTCACCTTTAAGATTCAGGAAGTTATAAATTACATCGGTGACATAATTATACTTAGCTATTGAAAGCATGGAATATTTTGTCATCGTACAATTTAATGTATGAGTAGAATAATCTTATTGTAATCATTTAATAAGAACAAAGTTGTTTCAACAACTTTGAAGAGCTCGTAAACGGCCGATAGAAAAAAAATAAACAGATAAATATATTAAAATTATTGCCCGACCTTCGCATTCCTAAAATAAATAAACGCCAGTTATCAAAAAGTTAGAATAAAACTAATTATTAACGAAACATTTATTTTTAACGACCAGCGCTTTAACAGCTGATTAGCATAATTTGCTATAAACTAAATGAGTTGGTGAAATTATATTTTTCGCAGTTGGTTTATTTTCAAGATATCTTGCTTTCTCGGCTGGACAATAAAATTAAAATTATGATGTATGATGAACACTTAAAATGATGAATGACAAAATAACATATAGTAAGTGATTAAAAAGGAAACAAAATCGATACAATGTTGCAAGTGAAATGTTAGATTATAGAAAGTGTTAGCTTAGTTCTGTAAACATAATCGGTTGGAGGAAGTGTGTGATAAAAGTAAAGGAACAATTAAAGAAAATAACCAATTTCAGTACTTTAAGGAAAAATTTACAACAAAACCGAATGTCGATTGTTTTCTGGCATGCTTCATATTTTAGTATTTTGGACATTTTGTCTTAACAAATTCTTAGTATTGTAATCTGAAGCATCTAATTCATTTCTAGGATCGTTATAAAAGCTATAAACTCAACAACAGTGTGTTGTTTGTGGTTCACCTCCCAGCAAGAGCTGTGCAAACTGTTTTCAAGATAATGAAGTGTTCTGACTTAGTGGTTCGTTCTGGTGCTTTCCCTTATGAAAAAGCTCGAAGCTCTAGCACTGCAGAATTGGGTCACTGCGGAGGCGGAATCCTTGTACTTTATTCTGCTTCTTTCCCGCTACGTTTCTGCTTGCATGCAGAATTTGATTTTGCGCCATAAAAAATAAGACTAATTTTCTCTTGAAATTTTGTTGCGTTAATTAAGGGAAATTTAATTATTTTAGAATTGATAATAAAATAAGTGGTAATTAATTTTAAGAAAGCACCTTGCCTTTAAAAACGTTCATTTTTGTTTTATCACTCAACTCACGGTAACAATTTTTTTTTTAATTTCTGTTTTCAGATGACTTTATTATCATTAACGATAACGTTGTTTGATATACAGGGTGATTGAAATTCGAGGGCCAGCATGGGGATCTCACTTATTATAAGAGATAGAGAATCGGTTAAATGGAAGCAAAGTTGCCAAATTTCATGCTCTTTAATAACACGTTAAGAAATTTGAAATATCTTAAACGGTTTCTTCACAATCGGAAAAAAACTAAAAATTGCGATTTTCGAAAATCGAACATAACTTCTTTATTTATGATTTTTTTCAAAATCTGTGAAAACATTCCCGAAGCCCCTTTTTCTGCTTGCCGAGCGTACTTTATTTCTGGAGCAATTTGTAGTTTTTTTCCAATTGTGAAGAAACCGTTTAAGATATTTCAAATTTCTTAACGTATTATTAATGAGCATGAAATTTGGCAACTTTACTTCCATTTAACCGATTCTCTATTTCTTATAATAAGGAAGATCCCCATGCTGGCCCTCGAATTTCAATCACCCTGTATATTGACCGTTTACTTAAAAAAATAAAATAAAGTTAAAGTAATAGAATTTGTTTTGCTGTTGCATTTTTAAGTTTACTTATAATTTGTTTTCTCGAAAATTTATTTATGCATTTAAAAATTCTGATCCAACGAAAATTGATTTTTGCTAGAGCTAATAATATAAGCATGAAAAAATCAAATACCTTTTAAACAACAAGGAACTCTTAAATTCTTATAAAGTGGTTGTTTAGGGTTAATATTTGGTATTTATTTAACTTATGCCTCTAGCATTTCACATGTAAAATAAAACTAAGCAATGTCGGAAAGATTTAGAACATTCTTAACTCAGCGGAATTCTTGGATTTTCGACATTACACCATTCAATTTTTTTGCTTTGTCCCTAGAAATTGGTAGAAAATTTTGAAAACGTAAGGTATCGCAATAGATTAAAATAAATTTTTTAAAAGCGCTTTCATACGACTGAGTATTGAACTTGAGTAAGGCTCTAGTATTCAGTATTTAGGGCATTTAGCAATTCAAAAAGCGACTCAATACTTGTATTTTTATAATGGCGTTTTGATGGTATGCAAGTAATTTAGGTATCAGTCGTGATGGGCGAAGTGTGTCAAGTTATGTGCTACACCAGAAATTCTTAAAAATTCACTTGAAAGAAGATGGAAAGATGAGAAGATAAGGGATTAGTTTTTACAAAAATGCGAAGAATTATATACAAGGGAATTTAGAGACGGTTATAATAATTTATTCACAATGTCACAAGCTTCTACGGATGCATAATCGATGATTATTCTAGATGCAACGAATACTGACCTCTCTAACGAATCTCGCATTGCTTATATGTATCGTATTCGATAATACTTATTATTATATTTCATAACCTTCCTCATTCCTGTTTACTACTTCTCATGACATGACCAAAGGAATTAGTATACTGGTGTTGGAAAGTATCCGAATGAAAAGCAATAAAATCAGTGGAATTTGACCCTTATTTTAAACTTTCATAGTGCCAGGCGACTATGCCGGTCATCTGGACGCTTTTAAGCACCAATATACTACCTGTATCTAAAAAGTGTATTATGCTTGGACTAGCGCTTATCTTGAGTTTATTTGAAGGCGTTTTTTAAAATTTTTGCAGCGACCTTAAAAGTTTACTCTGCATCGAACACGTTAAATTTAAAGGGTTGTTAAATTTTGTCACTGTAGAAATAGCCACAAGACCTTAAATTTCTACAGCTTGTTAATAAGTTACGGAATACTTACCTTACATTGTTAAAATAAAACATATATGCGCTACCGATTAGTTTATAATTTTAAGTCGTCATTAAACACTTTTATGAGATTTTACTACTACAAGGTAAAGCAATTAAAATTTATGATGGCTGTAGTAAAGCCGTGATATGCAGAAACGCAAAGTTTGCCAAACAAGCTTTGAGCTTTAACATGTTTTTAAAGATAATATTTGGGCGTTAAGGCTGTAATTATTCAGCCTGACGGTCTTGAGACGTTCCTCTTATTTGCATCTACACCGTACGAGACAAAAGGTCTTTATCGATTTTCTCTTGCGAGTAGGTTTTATGATGGTGCTTCGTGTTGGTTTTTATGCACCTCTTATGCACGGTAATAAGCTGTTCAAGCTCAATAAGGAAGTAGTAGCTGAAACAATTGCTGCTTATTGTTATTACGTCTGCGTGACCATTTTATTATTATTTAATGAGGTAGGTAATTAAACTAAAGCAAATTATAGACCCGTCAGTTTAAACACCAATAATTAATTCACTAGTAAAGAGGAATGCATAAATTCAAGAATAAATTATAAGGGAGAATTGAAGCTGCAGTTGGACAATGATCAATAATCAAAGAAATTATCGTTTTTGTTTTGCCTAATCAAGTAAATTTATGTATACAAAAATAAGGAGACTTTAGAGAGGATATTAAATGTAATTTGCTTGACAAGTTTCTTCCTTTTTTCAAAAAGACAGAAGCCTAGTTTTATTGTTTTATTAAAGACTATAAGCCACGAGCATGTCTGCGTGTGTGATTTTAACTTTGAGAAGAGTTGAAGTGAAGCTAGCCAGTAGAAAACTGCGAGTACCTATGCAGGGTTGTAAAAGTTGATCGTAAAATACTTCGTAAATTACAGCGCATGTAGTAATTGCCTATAAAATCTGTAAAATTCTGTACTATTAGATTTTGTGCTTCCTCTCGTCAAAAAGTTCGCGGTTACTAGCTAGGCGAAGGTTAATGAACGGGTAAGTTACGCTGTTGCAGGGCTCGACGCTAATGAAAATGTGACAAAATGAGTGAGAGGAAGTTTTTACGTGTAATAGGCGAACGTGTAATTATGTATCCTGCAAATATGACGGCAATTATAGTTTTCCTTATATGCACAAGACTTGTGCTGTTGATAATATAAATTAAGGTATCAACTGAATAGTCTACGTTGGGTGCTCCCGCCTAATGACAGGGCAATTAAACTGCGATCACTTTGGTATTAATCAACGATTATCCTGCACGCGCATCAACCAAACAATTACACTAATACCTAAAATTCAGCTTCTATCATTAATAGCAGGTATGAACTTTAATTATAATCGCAGATTATTCAAGTGTTATTGATGATGAGCCCGTGCTTTCGATTGGAAGGAAGGCCGAAGAAAGTTCTGATACTCCGGCGCCTGGGATGTGGATCAGGACGAACACTATCAATTTGATCTTGTCGCACTGTATAATTTTACGTTATTATTCCTAAATAAGCATCATAAACAGCTATAAGAAATTATGCTGTCACATCACTTATGTTATTAAGATATGCAGATTATATATTATAATCTTATTCCTGTCTGTTTTGTAGTACAAATACAAAAATAAGGCTTAATTTCTTTTTACGGCGGCCGCATATTAAACAGAAAAAAAAAAAATAATAATAACACACAGCGCAGCATTACAGGAATTACGAAAAAAGATTCGTTTTCACTTACAATTTCTTTATTCAATCTTATTCAAAGATTGAATAAAGTATGGCTTTCGATAATAATCAGACAAAAATAATTCTTCAAAAAAATATTTACTTCATTTATTTTTGGCTGATTCTGATAAAAATGATTCTTATATTCTTTTTTTGTTCTTAATTGTCTGCGTCATCTTCCTGTTACATCTTTTAATATTTCTTCATTTATGTAAAAGATGTAATAAAGAGGATACTGGTTCAAAAGAAGAACATGAGTTTACTATTTCAAAATTTTCTATTAAAGTCATTTATGCTCCTTTTCTCAAATAAACAATATTTAATTTTAATTTTATTAAAAAGTGGTAAACAATATGGCCGTGACACATATAATGAGTTAATTTTAACGATCAAAATAAATAAATAATTAAACTTGATGGTGTTATCATCATGATGAAACACGTTCTAAATCATAAATTGTTCTAAATCATACATCATAAATTGCAAAACGAAGAGGTGGTTTGAAGATATACATAGGGAAAATATAGATGACATCTGCAGCGCAAAGGTAACTGAAAATGAAGAAGAAGCAAAACGCAGTTGGACAAAAATTGCAAGCATAATAATAAAAGCAACCAGGAAGATTTTATCTAGAAATAAGAAACGTAAGAGAAAACATTGAATGGATGACAAATGTAATGGTTAAGAAAACTGTGTTATGGCAGAAATGGCTGCAAATAATACAAAAGCAAAAGGATAGAAACAATTACTAAGTACAAAAGAAAATAGTTAGAATCCAAAGGAAATGAAGTAAAGGACATAGAAAAACGAAATTGAAAATTTAGATATTAAAAAATATTTGAAAGGAATAACAAGGAAAACCAGTACTCTTTGAAAAACAAAATGGAGACTTATTGGGTAGTCAGAAGGACATCTAAGAGAGATGAAAAAACACTTCTCAGATGATTCAGAATATAATCAGGTAGAAAAGAAGACGAATGAACAAAAATAAATAAATGGAAGGTATTATTGGTGCTAGAAAAAATAAAAACTCAGGAAAACCTGATATTATGGCTTAACATCAAAAGAAGAAATATTTTTTTATTGATGTCGGGAAATCTTCTAAAGATGGATCCGGCTGGATCAATGTCGGGAGGTGTTTTAGTTGCCTACCAGCAAATCGCTTTCCTCACTTAACCTTTACAGAACCACTAAAGAGTATTTCTTCACAGTGGGGGTTAGTCTTCCCTTGTAAACTTGGCCATGAGTTTTCCCTATTTTCCCAGTTGCTAATCAGTTCCCATGCAGCAACGGGTTTCGAAAATCTAGATCTTGCCTCCACAATGTTTTCACTCTAAACAGCGTAATTCAAATTCAACTTCACCGAAAAGGCAGAAAAGTGCTCGCCGGCTTTATTGATTTTAAATGGGCGTTTGACGCAGTCAATCACGTATTGTTATGGCAGAAACTGTTCAAACTAGGTATCAGTACGAAACTCTTAAGAATAATACAGTCTCTCTATTCTAAAGCAAGTTTCAGCATAAAAGCCTCCAATGGCTTCACTAAACCTTTTGAAGTAAATGAGGGGGTTTTACAGGGTGAGCCCCTCAGTCCAACCCTATTTGCTCTTTTCGTGGCTGATATCGAGACCTATTTTCGCGAACGTGGTGCAGTCGGTGTCAACATAGACAATCAACACGATTTATTACTGTTATTGTACGCGGATGATTTGGTGCTTCACAGTGCTTCGGAAATTGATTTGGCACGGAAACTAAACCTTTTGGAAAAGTATACTAGAAAAAATAAACTTTCTGTAAACGTCGCCAAATCAAAAATAATTTGCTTCTCTAGAGGAAATTTCAGAATCAACCGGGAGCACCGCTTCCTTTTTAACGGTGCCGAAATCGAACAAATCAATAATTATGTATACCTAGAGGTCTCTCTTACTTCTTCATCTCTATTTCGTAATCACGCAGAAATATGCCTTTCTAAGTCAAAACAGTCAACTGGAGCAGTTATGTCACTGTTATCGCAATCAAAAACAAACTCTTGGGATGCACGCATAACTTTATACAACACTCTTATAATTAATGCTCTGTCTAATTGTATCCCTGTTTGGGCTCTGCGTTATTTAAACATCATTGAGAGAGCACAAGTTGGGTTCTTTAAAAGATTACTCTTGCTGCCAAAAAATTGCCCTGATTATTTAGTTCGCTTAGAAGTGGGTGTGGTTAAACTTGAGTACATTATCGTAAAACACTGTTTAAACTGGCTTCTAAAAATTCTTAAAATGGAAAATAATAGGTTCCCAAAAAACGTTTTCAACCAACTATTAAAGTTACAAGGCACTAATCTCGATAAATTCAACTGGGCCTTACAAATGAAAGGTATCTTTAAAAAAATAATTGTCTGGATACCTGGAATACTCTCTCTGTTGGACACCTTAAGGCATCTTTTAATAAAATTTTATCCTTTTATCGTTATAAACTTTTTGACGGAGATTTGGAAAGACTTAAACTCTCAGAGTTTTCCGCGTTCTATAAGTTTTTCTCAGTCAAACCCAATCCAGTTCATCATCTATATTGTTCTCTATCAATAAAACTAACTAGACTCTTCTCTCAGCTTCGATTGTGCTCCAAGATGGTATATCTCACTCCATAAACTGTAATGAAATTTGTACAATGTGCAACTCCCTTAAACCTGAAAGTGTGGAGCACATATTTCTTGAATGCAAGCTTTATGAGAGCATTAGAGGCCCAAAAATTAGACAATTGCAAAATCTTGATGAACTCATAGGTCTATTAAATAGTCCAAATTTAGATGTAATTAAGGAGATAGCTTACTTTTACATTAATTTTCTTAAACTTCGTTCTTTTGTTATTAATGAGTAGGAACATTTATGTTTTTTTAAGGAAACCATCTGGAAAGCATAACCACATTATTATGTAACTTTCATTTTTTCTTCATTATGATGGCTTTTCGTAGCAAGGTGTCTAGAGTTTACCGTTCTCTTTTTACTTTTTTTTACGCTGACTGGCTTATGTTCATTTAGTTGATATGTTGATTTGCACGGAAGATCAGTTGTTGTATGTTCAGTTAGATATCAAATTGTAATTTACTTTCGTTTTATTTTTTCTAAGACGCTTTTTTGTAACTGAACCCTTGCTATTTGAATGTAATTTCAAGAGAAGCAACAAATATATTATTATTATTATTATTATTATTATTATTAATATAATCAGGTAGAAAAGAAGACGAATGAACAAAAATAAATAAATAGGTGCTAGAAAAAATAACAAAAGCTCAGGAAAACCTGATGTTATGGCTTGACATCAAAAGAAGAAATATTTTTTTATTGATGTCGGGAAATCTTCTAAAGATGGATCCGGCTGGATCAATGTCGGAAGATGTTATAGTTGTCTACCAGCAAATCCCTTTCCTCAGTTAACCTCTACAGAACCACTAAAGAGTATTTCTTCACAGAGGGGGTTAGTCTTCCCTTGTAATCTTGGCCATGAGTTTTCCCTATTTTCAAAGTTACTAATCAGTTCCCATGCAGCAGCGCTGCTTGCCAGGTTTCCTATTGTGATATTTAGTTCCAGCTCTTGTTGCAGTTGGTGTTAGCCACCTTCCTATGTATTGCTTTAGAACATCATATGTTCCGCATCATTCCTTTCTATATTGAAAAATTTACATCGGGCAGTATTTCGTAATTTGGGTTATGTCATACGATATTTGACAACTTGTTAATTTACGGTATGCTGCTTTGGCTAGCACCTAGTTTTTTAGCTCTCTGCTATTCTAGCAGATCAAGTGATATCATCCTCGCTAGTATCATTAAAGCTCACGTAGAGATTGTCCGGTACCCTCTCCAGATTCTGATCGCCATTATTCGCTGACTCTTTAGCAGTAGGATTTTGTATTTCTGTGTTCTAGATACCTCTGCTCATACAGGTGCTACGTACATACATTCATTCATTCATACGTCCCTTGCTTCGACGGTAAGTGCTACGTACAGCATAATTGATTCAATTACTGATGCCAGGAGTTGAGCTTCCCTTCCGAGACTCTTCTTTTTCTCGTGCATGGGCATCATTAGCCCGCCGTCATAGAGAAAATTTCAAAGTACTTTTCCAGTACTGATATTTGCAGTACGCCATATGTTATTGGTTCCAACACTTTGCTCTCAATCTCCAAATATTTGTCTTTCAAATAAGTGCCGAAAATCTTTCTAAGGGGTTTTGAAATGTCTTTTCTTGCAAGCTGGGTCTTAATCAAGTTCCAGTTTGCGCTGTTAAGCACATTTCTCATATTCAGCGTTATGAGCATGCATAACCGTCTTGTTTTTAGAATCTGCCTGTGCAATATTACATATTTGTTGATTACTGAGAGGGTAGAACGCCCTTCCCTAAGGCCATACTGATTGTCTCGGTTACCATCCATTTCTTCTTTCAGATCATCATCACCATGAGGTGCTTCCCGGCCGTGTAGGCATATTAGGCAGTACTTAGTTTGTTCCTCTTCTTGCTTTTTCGATGAGGACTTGCTTTGCGATTTTCCATATATCCGAGAATAAGCCTTCCCTAAAGGTCTGGTTTATGATGTCAAGAACATAATCAGTAAACTTCACCACTGCTAACTTTATTATATTCAAAAAATTTTGTTTCAAATCGGTTTTGATTGCAGTGAAACCCTCGAGCATCCTATGTACAGCTGTTTCGGCCCTCTTTGGGATCTCGTCAGCAGAAGCGTAGCTCGAGACTTCCACTGCAAACCAAACCGATCTGTCCAAGGTTATTCGCAATTGCGATGAAATAATAATCAATGGTTTGAGTCGCGACATCCAGCGATCACTTTTTGACACAACTTTGTACAGGTTTGGTTTGCAGTGGAAGTCTCGAGCTACGCTTCTGCTGACGAGGCCCCAAATAGGGCCGAAATAGCTGTACGGAGGATGCTCGAAATCAAAACCGATTTGCAACAAAATTTTTTAAATCTTTCAATATGCTTTGACAGCACGATTGGCCGCCTTGTATGGGAGGACTTATTAAGTAGCAAACTAGCTGCAATTTGTCATTTCTTGTACAAAGTTGTGTCAAAAAGTGATCGCTGGATGTCGCGATTCAAACTATTGTTTATTATCTTCCCAGGTATGCAGTTTGGCCTTGTTTCTTTTCTTTCTTTCATTTCTTCTGAGGGGAGTTGCAGTTCTTCCTTCTTAAAGGGACCAGAAAGAAATTTGGAACATTGAAACCCTGCCCCAGAATTGATGTAATGCTCTACATGTTCTCGTATTGAAAAAGGTGATAGCAACCAATTATCTGACCCTTCGCCTTGTAGGGTTAGGTTCGTTTGTATTTGATCCTGCGATTAAGTCTTAAGACAAACTATATATAATCTGAGAAGTGTTTAGTTTTACTATTGCTTTAAATTTGTCCTCTTTTGCTAGAATTGGTGGCAGCGAAAGTTGATACACTTGTAACAATTGATTGTGTTCTGATATATAGAGAACTTCAAATAATTTGAAACTCATAAAATACTTAACGTGCCAAGATGGTCATCAACAGACGATCATTTGTAACGCTTAACAATCTTAATAACTTTACAACAGGTATTATGAGTTTGAAATAACTTGAAACGTACTACAGGGTGACTGTGATTGTTGTGCAAAGCTGAAACCTATAATATATCACCATAAATTGTAACGATTGAACTGTCCTTAATAAAAAGTTAATAGTTTTCGAGAAATTGTTTGAGAACCACTGTCCTTGCTACCATGCAATGTTAAAAGAAAAAAAAAATTAAGAGAGGTTCAATTTTTTAGGGGGGGGGGATTTTTTGACTTTTTGTTAAGGATGTATAAGTTCCACAACTATCACAGTCATCCTGAATATTGCGCATAAACAAGCAAGCTGTAATTTAATCGTAGGAGGGCAAAGCCCATGAGAATCCGAACAGACCTAGGATGGGAAATCTTATTAATTAAAACTAAGGTCTACATAAATGGAACAAATTAACAGAATCCTAATATCATGTTTGCCGGATCAGTGCTCTTATTTATTCGTATCAATGAATGTCATAATTATGTTAGCTACTGAATTAATCGAGATCGTTATCTGATGGGTTTTGAAAATTGCTGGTTTATGATCGTGTAGTCCGTATCGTTTTGGTGAAAAACTGCAACATTTTGTAATTTAACGGAAAAAAATTGAGATGTTATCCGATTTAATTCTGATGGGTTTTGAAAATTGCAGGTTTATGATCGTGTAGTCCAGTCTGTATCGTTTTGGTGAAAAACTGCAACATTTTGTAATTTAACGGAAAAAAATTGAGATGTCATCCGATTTAACCGCGATAAATATTCATGATATTATGGAAGATGATATCCTGTTACCGCTGCGCTGAAAACGTGGAGCGTAAACCCATTTTGTTGGCGTTGATCCCTTTAAAATTGTATTTTCGATCACCGGTGCGAAATTTAATCGCGCTGATAGACGATCTCGCACATTACGTGAGTGTTGTGTTAGTCTATATTGATTTTCACTGTTTACACTTGCTGCTTCATTTTCCTAATGAGTGTGTTTAATGGTTAAAAATATGGAATAATTTTTCGGTAATAATTTTCGTGCCTCTCTTGTAGGTTTTGATGTATTCATATTTAATTTTATTGGCTTTTTATATACTTATTCTATTGCACACGTGTAAAGAGTCATTAAAATACAGTAGGTGAAGCATCCAAAATACGTATCACATATTTGAAAATTTAACGTCAAATTCATTAAAGATGTTATAATTAAATACCATGTGACACACTTATTTTATTATCGCTTTGACTTTTTCATAATTTTTTTAGGTGTATTTAAACTTTCTGACGTCAGTGTACGTTTATAATTCTTTTTTAATAAGAGCGCTTCAGGTCAATATTAAAATATTCCTGTATTTTAATTAACTACCGTGACTGATTAATCCTAAAGATAGTTTAATGATCCAGATAATATACTCGATGATCATTAGGAGGCAGTTAATATAAACAACGGTGTATTATGGCCGACATCGTATTTTGATAGTCGCGGCTCGTTCTTCGAGGCGCAAGGTGCGTTTAGAAACGATTTATTGTCCGATATTATTAATATTTAATTCGTGCGAGATGTTGCGGCGGAATTTTCGATTATGTTTTTATAAATGTACCATAATTTCCAAGATTATACGTTCATTTAGAATGAGGTCGTCGTCCTTCGGAAGTATCTCGTGTTTTTAATGGCGCAAGGATAATGTACAATAGGAGCAAATGACTTGAAGTATTAATTCATAATAATGATTTGCTTCTTCACTGGAAAATCCAGTGTGTATTTATGCATAAAATTGAATCAATTGAAAAAAATTAAAAATAAATCATTTATGGTCATTTGCACCAACACTTAAAGCTAAGCTTAAATTTAAGCGGTGTTTATAATGTGACATTTCAGGCTACACTTCAACGAGTAACTCATATTATAAGTGAGTTTATTTGTTCGGTGCAAACCAATGTTAAAGATTTTCTTGCGTCTAGAAATTTCAAGGTTCTTCATATTACTATTCTTTGCTTTTTTGTAAAAGAAGTTTCGATTTTTGCTTGTTTACGCATTCCCGGTTCTACTTTCAAATTACTGGGTAGTAAAGTTACTTTAAATTTACTCCAAGCTTTCATAACTGAAGTTCTGAAATATAAACGGTGAAAAGGTCAGAAAGTTCCTTAGTATTGCCAGTTTCCGCGTGGAAAGTGTGAGGACCACATAAAACGAGCTTCAAGTTCTTCACTTCGGCTGTCTTTTTTTGCAATTACGCTTGGTAACTTTGAACTCCGTTTAATGTTCCTACATGATGTATGTGTGCGAGACGATGATAAAAATACTCTTACGGTCGGGTATTAAATGGCCAATTAGCTGGCCGCCCGTCAGCTATAGATGCAAGACGTATGGGTGTTCTGGGGAACAAGGGGGCGAAGGATCCCTGTGGGATGGCGCCACCCCACTCGTCCGACTAGTTTACATCGACAAAGTCGCAGGAATGCTGCAGGTACTGCAAAAATACTACCTGCTGCGCTACTGGTCTTACGCATTGAGGTAACAGCTCAAGTTTATGGCTATACACGAGCTGGAGAATTATTTTGCACAAGGTGACTTTTCGTTCTGATTGTTCTTGAACTTGTAGATACTTAACACATGACCGACTTACAAATCAATTTAGTCAGTCAATTAAACAAAGATTAAAAATAAATCTAAAAAAAATTCATAAATTCATTAATTTCTTTAGATCATTAGTAAAGTGAAACAGTTTCGTGAAACACTAGATAATTTTGGTGTAGTCCTTGAGATATTTCTGTTGCAGATGAAGTAAAACTTAATTTTTAAATCAAATCTAGCCAAAAAAAGAAGAATTTTCATTACGGTCTTGATCTGTGTTGTCATTATCACTAGAGAGCGGCCAGTTTTAGGTTTTTGATTATAGAAGGCAGTATCCCTTGAATATGTCATTTACAATGAGCGTGAATAAGTAAGTATAATATAAATGCACAAGATTCCGTAACTTTGATTCAATGGTTATATTCTCCGATTATCATAAAAAATTTAAACCTAGAAAGTCTGTCATGAAGACCTGACATTTGTGGTCATAATGAGTCTATTTGAAATCACAGAATAATAATTATGCGAAGAAAACAAAACATTGATTGCGTTCTTCCCAGAAGAATGCTTTATCTCAACACGGAACAGTCTAGGTGATAGGCAATGGTTCATGCAGATTTAACAAGAACATATTATTGTTATTTACAATTACTTTCTATTTTCTTTTCTAAAATCAGTAAAGTAAAGAGGAAGGGTTCAATACATAAGAAATAAAATAAACTGAATTTTTTTGTGAAAAGCTGTGCCTCTGTACCTAATTTGATTTTTTTTTTTTGATAATTTAATATTCTTAATAGGAATAATAGGTTTCGGATGATTTAACAAATTCTACAATTGTTATGTAACTTAATCAGTGGCGTACACACTACTCAGTTTATGGAGCTTCGGTGTAAATTATTCATAAACACGTAAACTAAAATAATGAAAAATAATAAAATTTGTATTACGTTCATTTTGTCAGAAAC
Source organism: Serrognathus titanus (assembly GCA_039766575.1). NCBI lineage: Eukaryota > Metazoa > Arthropoda > Insecta > Coleoptera > Lucanidae > Serrognathus > Serrognathus titanus. The sequence goes on along the minus strand of CM077914.1, from coordinate 45,092,532 downwards.
TATTGTACTTCTCAATATGGAATTAAACAATACTGCACATATTTACTTAGCAAAGTTTTGATCACTTCTTGTGCATCTATGAGGGTAGTCACAGAAGTACCCGACCTGTTGCATAGGTGGCGGTTGCTGGCCGAAAAAAATATTATGGTCGAAAGTACGATCCTTCTAAAGCTCAAATTTCAAAGCTGAAGACGGTGCGTTGTTTAGTATTTGTTTGACATATGTCAACAATGAACGCTCTCAGTGAATTTGTAAATATGGAAAAAATTGGCCATCGTTAGGTAATACAATACTTTCATTTGAAATGTCTTCGTTCAACCAATATCAAAGCCGAGTTAGATTCTACATTGGGGGAGTCTGCTCCTTCGTTTACAACAGTAAAATATTGGGTGGCAGAGTTTAAACGAGGCCGTATGAACTGCCAAGACGAACATCGCAGTGGTCGGCCAAATGAGGTAACCACGCCAAAAAAGGCCAAAAAATCCAAAAAATTGTATTGGATGACCGTCGATTGAAAGTGCGCACCCTACTCGCCAGATTTACCCCCGTCAGATTATTTTCTCTTTCCAAATTTAAAATATTGCCCCGGTGGTAAAAGATTTGCTAATAATGAAGAGGTGAAATCTGCGGTTGACAGCTATTTTGAAGAGCGTCGACGCCTCTCATTATAAGAACGGTATCGAAGCTATCGAGCATCGTTGGGAAAAGCGTATCGCGTTGAAAGGAGACTATGTTGAGAAATGAAGATTTTTTTTTCTAAAATTTTAGTGTTTTCTTTATTAGGTCGGGTACTTCGGAGACTATCCTGGTAGTTATTAGTTACATACATAAGTAGTTATTAGTTACATACATAAAAATCTGGACTTAATTCTAACACTTTTTCAGCTCATTTTTGGTATTCCCTCGCATCCATTCGTTACTGGTGTTAAAATAAACGGAGTTAACTTTAAAAAGTGTTAACGTTGTCTTCAAAGTATAGTTGCAGTTATTTTTATCTTTCAAGAAGTTAATATTATCCAAAAAACGGAAGAGACTTAACTTCTGAGGTAGTAGTTTGTATCCCTAAACGAATTAGTCTTATCCAGAAAGTGTCAAGTATTTATGTCCTTAAAGGATTTGGTATTGTCCAGAAATTGAAAGAGTCTTTATTGTTTGGGCGATCAGTTGTGCCTTAACTTATAAGGCGCCCTTAATAAAAAAATGGTCTAGGAAGCAGTAACACGATTTTATTGTCAGGAACGTATGTCGTGATTAACTTTATAAGAATTTCAACTTTGACAAGTTGACGGCGGTTAATCTTTGTGTCAATAAAACTCGAAAGCTGTTCCAAAATTTTTTTGGATTATTTTGGTAAATATTTTGTAAATATAAAATTGTTAATTGCAGAATCCCGACAAGAGGCGTTGCATTGTTTTATTCGCTGATTGAAATTGTTTTGTAAAAATGGTTTATGTTAAAAAATATGTTAGAACGGAAAACGTTTATTATCGAATTCTATTTTCACAACGGAACAAGAATTACTGGACATGTGGAAAAGTGCTTTGAAGAATTCTTTTTTTGGAGACAATCAGTCGGAACCACGTCGCAATTCCTTGGCCCCCGAATTTCATTATTTCAAACAAAATATCTTAATAAAAAATTTTAATCGGAGCAAGTTGAAATTTGCATAATTTGGAGTCGATGTTTTTTGAAATATTGTAGCGCGAGGAATTGTGAAACAAAACCGGCGATCTAAACTGCCTTTATGAATGGCACACAGCTGCAGAGGGGTAATCAATCCATAAACAGCGAAGAAATTTATGACTAGATTTTATTTTGTCCTTGACCGAAAGCTCTGTATTGAACTTTGCCATACGTCAAATGCAGCAGCGATGTGAAATCGCGTAGATATTTAAACTTTTGTAATTTAATAATAAATTACAAATGCGGGGCTATGCAAAAATATGCATTTAGTATATATGATGTCGCATATTACAAATTCTAGAGGCAATTAACTATTAAACCGATTTCGTATGTGAATGAGTAACAATCCATTCTTTTTCATTTAAAGTCCATCCTAAAAATATGCGACTTTACTTTCCCTTCAATTTTCTCTAAATTTAATGATTACAGAGAAAATTTTACAAAGAAATTTTTCTTTCTTTTCCCGACATCCACCCGCATACCAAGTTTGATGCATCTTCAATGAAACACCCAGTATAGATAAAATATTTTACTATTTAGTGTAACTTATCTCCTACTTATTGAATTAACGAATTACGGACAATACGTTTACTGTACGGTGTTAAATCGGAGTTGAGCTTATCCTTGTTGGTGTAAAATTATTTTACCTTTTTTTAGACATATTTTAATTGGGAAAAAATAACAATAAATATTAAATTTGTTAAGCATTACAACTTTTCTGGTAAAACTTTATTATTCATGATAATGTTTCTTGTGGTTCTTGGAATTATAAATTATAATTGAAGACCCCTGGCGGACAACTTGGTAAAAATCATTTTGGTCAAATCTGGTTTTTAACGCTATTTCGATTCCCGAAATTAGGGTCATTTTAATCAAATTTTATGGCTCAGTGGGAAACTCCATTGGGCGTGGAATAAAAATTTCATAACATTCCTTTTCAGAAAACTCTCACCTACAAAATAGCAAATTTGATCTTGTCCGATTAGGGTCCTTAATTATAATTGACGTATTTTTATTTGCACGAAGGAAATTATTTTTAAAATTTGAAAAATGTAATAGAATCTGTTCTGAATTAGAAGTTAGATGCTTTGCCTTGAAAATGTTAAATTAAATTTGTTTCGTTTTAATGATATTTAATTTCTTCCTTCATTCCTCATAACTGGTTTCAAGCATAATACATTTTTTACAAGTCGCAAAGATACTATATATTATTGTGTTATCTTGTGAACATCAGTTTTCCATAATCCTGACCTTTAACCTCAATTTCAGGATTCGGTATTGAGTTGCGTAACCAAATCATCAATGGCAGGCGTATGTTATTATTATTATTATTATACAAAGGTGAAGGTTATATTTGCACATATAATTTATGGAATTCCTGAAACGTTCTGCGCTATTTTTTGTGCTGCATCTGAATTTCCATGTCTGTACATAAATATGTTGACTTAAGTTATTGATTTCCTTATTTATTTCTAATTTCAACCTTGAAATTATTTTTTAACTACATACACCTACTTGAAATTAAAAAAAGGCCAATGATTTTATAAGGGTAACAATTTATTAATATGTCGCGTCGGTGGCTGCAAAAAAAGGGTTTTTCGGAAATGTCTGCTCTCCAACCAATAAATTCTCTATAAATAGTTGGAAAATAATTTCTTCTAATATTAGACGAGTTATGTCTGCCTACTAATGTTAAAGTTTACTTGAACTGAACCCTATTATGTTTTTGTTACTTTGATGAGTCATCGACTTCAACCCTCCCTCGCAGTTAGCGTAAACTTTATTATGTCTGCTTAATGTAGTTTCCCACGTGAATGAAAAGTTATTATATAAATTACGTTAGAACAGTTCCACTGTTGATTGTTATTGCGGTTAGAATTTAATTTAGCAAAATGATACACTTAATTTTATTATTATATTTTCTGTTTTATTTTACGGTTGACTTGCCTTTGGATTTGATTACTTTGTTGACGCACCAGGTTCATAAAATTAATCAACTTTTTCATTATCTTTTTATGTCAGAGCTGCAACACCATTTGAACACATCGATTCCTTTTTTAATTTGTACCAGTCTGGAATTTGGTTTCTATAAACAATCTTAAATTCTTTGTAGGCACTTGGTGCTTTTTTCACTATTTAAAATTCCGAAACTGCAGGGACAATTCTTGTGTTAAATGTAGTGATACATACTAAAATATTGTTTAATTTATTCGTGTAATATGGAATATCACAAAATAATTATTATTATTAGTATTAATTATTTAAAATTACTTATAATATTCCTTTAGAAAGAATAATAGTGGAACGATATCTTAGTATTGAAATTCCTCGGGAATATTGGCGATAACATATTTAATGGAAAACACAAGAAAACGGGCACACGCCGTTTTTGCTTGAAACTTAGTTATCATCATATAGTTACCAAACATCGAAAAAAAAGTTTTGTAAAAAAAATAAGTACGTACAGAATAATTGTAAAGAAGGCGAAAAATAATATGTTTCTCAGAAACATATTTTAATCTAGAAATTAATTTTTTTACCAATTAAACAATTCATGTCGCCTATGCTCTTAATATAATCCTTGTTTCTTTTAACTTCGTAGTTCAAAGCAGATTTACTTTTGCTCGCGCTGAAAGCAAAAGTCTTCGAGTCTATTTCGTGAAATCAAAAAAGGGAAACCTGAAAGTTCTATTTATTTTATTCGCGTCGCTCTCTGACTTCTAATTCATGTTCTAAACACGCCGGCCAAGCCGAGCAAACAGTGTTGTGCGCGAAAGTTTCGAGTTTTAGTGATACAAGCAAACTTTGTTAAACACTAGACGCTAAACAAGAATGACAATGTGAACAGTGTTTGCACAATTCTATACAACTACGTTTCATTAGGTGAACAACCACAAGATCGTTAATGAATTTAAACCTACCATCCTGTAATTAATTGATAATTAGTTCAGATGCCGTGCAGTTCCTAAGTTTAAACGAGGACGAAATAGAAACGAATTAGTTTTTTCGTTCCAATAAGAAAGACTCTCTGATTCGTTTCAGAGAATTATGAAACTAATCGTTTTTAATGAAGAGGAGCAGCGATTTATTTTCTTTGCCAAGCACTTTGATGTAACCATGAGCTTTCTTCATTTGATTGACTACAAAAAGTAAGCAGCTTTTCATCGTGTTTTCTTTTTCCGAGGGATGAGTAGTAGTTACCCTCCTGAGCGCAGTCGTTTGTGTGATGATTTTTTTCTGTGGGATTGTATCTTTGAAAGCGCCACGTTTTTTTTTTTTTTTTACTTCAACGAGGATAATTTAATAATGAAAGTCCTGCAGAAAGGTTTCAGATTGAACAGTGCAAGCTTCTCTTTGATCGAGAATGAGAATACGCTCGTAATTTTCTTTACGTCTGCTTATTAGTTCAAGCTGAGAGGAGAGGACTTTGCGATGTTGAGAGTTGCCAAGAGAAATGCGAGAGATATTCTACCATTTGAATTACCAATAAATTAGTAGCTGATTATTGTTCTCTAGTTGTTACAATTTTTAAAAGGAATGAGGTAACCTAGATGGTCTGCGATTCTAATTTAAAAATTAAGCAAAATAAAAATGAATAGTTAGAATAGACGTTGCAACTTATATTCTCTAGAATTTTTCTTTTAATTTACATACGTTATTACTTTCTTACATAAAATTTTAGAAAATTATTACTTAAGTGTTTCAGAAAAGGAAAATAGAGAAACCTTACAGCCTGCAAATACGTTAGATTCATTTTCCCTATAAACTCCTCAACAAACATTTCAAATAGAATATCGCAAGTAATTTTGGAGCAACATTAATAAATGATCTCCTGTTTGTGTAACTATTAATTTCGAGGCGAATTTTTCGCGCAATAACAAACAGATGAAATTGAATTTTCGATAAATGAATCCGCTAACTGACTGACTGACGGATGCTCAATGCGAAATCTGTTATAAAATTTACAATTCAAGTTTAAAATTTTTATTATAGGACCGGGTGAGAATAATTTTTATTTAAATTTAAATTTTTCTCTCGACACCTAACATTTTGTATAAAAAGAACCCAGTTTATTTAATATCAGCGATTCATAAGCATCATTATTCACAAGTATTATTACTTTAGCGATGATTCTCTTGACGTTTCAAAAAATAATAAATAATTACAAAATATTATAAATTTTTGTGTTGTCAATCAAAGCAGTGAAGTTTATAGATCGTTTTATTTCTAGATAATTAGAAAACAACATAATGGTTGAATAAGGATTTTCTTTTCAAATATTGAGTATATCTTACCGTGTCAAAATTTTTCCAAATTTCATAGATTAAAAACTAAATGAAAAACATAGAGAACGCGTGCTCATAGTGAAGTAAATTCTTTTCCATAAGCCATTTGAGAAAAAAGTCTTTCCTTCAGGGCATAGTGCTTTTGGTCTACTTGGAACTTTCTGAGCTATTTATTCTTTATTCCAGAGATACTTTAGAATTGTAGTGTACTTTGTATTTGTATAATATGAAAATTTCTGATTATTTTAAAGTGGTGGAGCTGTAGCGTTGAGAACTTTTATCGCAAAAGACTCAAATAATGCTGCAGTGATGGTCAATAAAAATAGATCAGAGCGAGAGTCAAGATCGCGGAATGCACGGTACACGTTCTTGAATGGCCTTTGATAGGAATGTTACTGTCTCAAGGTAGTCTGCTCGACTTGGTAATAAGTCGTTGATCCTTACCACTCCGGCTGGCGGTTGTTTATTGCTGCAAAACAGCAATTAAACGTCATTATTTCCTCTTTCGTTACGGTGCGAAATACGGCGTTTCATGTGCTACTAACTCCGTACCGTGTCATTCGCCAGTCACATTTGCATAAAACTATATTCATAAAACAAATTAATAACAGGCATTATGTTCGCAGTTAAATCTGGGGAATCGCTCGCGGAGTTTACATTTTTGATTACGTAAAGGCGCTGCAGTAAAAATTGATCGTAAACTATTCGCATAATTGGTGTCATTAGAATGTTTCAAGTGACGAAATTTATTTGTTTGTTTTTCCTATTAATTAAACATGTAAATTTACTTTTGAATATTTATGTTCTATACTAGGTACATAAAAAATAGAAACCAACAAGAATGCAAACATTGAATGGTTCGATACAACAGCAGCATCTGCTTGCCGATTTTATAATTATTTTTCTTTTTTAGAAAATTTATATAAATTATTCAACATTCAACAATACACAGTAAGAAGGTGCTGCTGAAATTATTAGTTTCATTTTATTTGACTTTGCTATGCCCTACTTATAAACTTGTCCTGAAGCGAATCAATCACCTCCAGTATCACAACGTCGGGCGTTATCAATCAAATTCCGCAGAATATCTGAACTGAATGCCTTTGCTTTGACACTTCAGTTTGATATTTATTGAAGTTGATTATGGAAAATGAATGGAGTCAATTTTAAGTATTCATTTCAATTTACTTGTTGCTAGAGTTCTTTTTATATAATCTTGAATAAGAGGTGTTCTTTTCTTTATTGTATTTATAGTTCAGTTTATGATTCGTTTATAATACATTCACGTTTCATATACTTGATTTTTTTTTAATTTACAAATTTTAAGTAAACATATTTTAATTATTTTTATTTTTTTTTTCAGTTCGCCGTTAACGCCTTCAAATGAAACAAGTAAGTTTTTCCAAATTAATTTGTTTAATGTGTAATTCATTCGTCTAATGAAAGGCACAAAAAGAAAAAAACTCTTTCCAGTATTTTACTTGAAATACATGCGACAGCTGATATTTCGGTGCAATTTCTTAAAACCCAGAACGAGAAATCTTAAGAAATCACCTTGTAAACTAAAAAATTATTGTCCTAGTAAGTTGAAGGCAAATCGCATTTCCAAGATTAAATTTTCGTATGTATGTATTTGAGGATGTTCTACCCACGACCGCCTCCCATGCGTGAGTAGGCAAATTAAATTTACGAGATGTAGAGCCAATTCTTAGGAAGGCTGGCATAAATTTAAATGTACTGTAGTAAATGTGGTAGTCTAAATTATTCAAAAATTAACAGTGAAAGAATAAATCAAAAAATGATGTCTTACCACATCCGCAGATACAGTACACACATACATAGAATTTCATGAGATATTTTGTTGGTATAAACTCACCAAGTTTTTAGTGGAAATGCGTTTCTTAATTTAACAATGAAAGGAGGAATCACTTAAAGCCTTCTGGTTTAAAATGATGAAAAAGATTTGTTTTAATTCATTCATGATTTTCTTGTAAGCAAACACAAACGTTATAATTATTTATAATAGGTTGATCAATTCAGTCATGTTAGCAATTAAAATATTTATTGTGGCAATTAAAAGTCAACCTTCAGGCAGTAGTAATAATTTGTGAAGTGTCGTAGTTTCTTGAAAAATTTATTCTCGCATCATGACTATACATTTATTGTTTTCTCAACTGATAATCTAAAATATTTTGGTTATTAATTGTTGAGATATTATTAAGGTAGTCTATTTCGCGGAACCAAATATCTTATAATCACATTATTGGTATAGATTGTTTTGAGCTGGAATCAAGGATAAGGTCGATAAGAATCTAGCATCTTTGGCTGATGATCATTAAAATCTAGACAATAAATTGCATCTCTTTCTTTCTTTATCACGATAAAAGATTTTGCCTATACTTAAATCGGCATTCTTGTCGTTTACGCTACGATTGAAACTTGAAAATTTTTGCAAAGTTTCTTGCACTTTATGATGTTTTATCTATAAGAACGGTTGCATTTCTTGCTTACATAATTCATCTATAAAAAGCACTAAATTCGTTTTAATGTAATCACTTATGAATCTTATTTCGCCATTTACCTTAATTTAAATTTCCGGTGCAGTTTGTCTGTGAAAGTTTGAAAATATTGAAAGGGTTGATATTTCAAGAGGAACGGAATTGAGACTGCATTTTCAGACAAGGAAGCGGAAGAAATATCAAAAAACAGATAGGGAATCCTATTCACCATATAACAATAGATAAGACGTGGATGAAGACGAAGCGAAATTGAAGTTTTCATCGTGTTGAGAAAACAAAATTTTTCTATTGCTACAGAAGCCACTAGATATGATCCTAACGTAACGTATTAGTACTACTTTATATCTAGTATATGTACAAAAAAATTTCCCATCTAGGGTGTTGCTCTCATTTTTTCGCATGTTCACGTATGTTTCTTACTTGATCCGTTCCCTAAAAAGACAAGTAAACAAACATAACTTTAAACAAATGTTTTTCGTGTAGTTGATAGAAAAGTGACACACTTTTCTCGTTAGCAACACTTTTCTTCACAATTTCAATTAGCAACACTTTTTCATTCATTTTATTTATTGGCGTAAATTGTAAATGAACAATTTGTTAAATTATTAACTAATAAATAAAGATGAGGAAATTGACCGTAACGCAGACACTGACAAATTAGAATTTATTACTTCACTTGATGCTACTGTTGATGTTGACGTTTCAGAGGTCAAAGATTGCTTTTCAGTCAAATTACAAAAAATTTTCTTTGAAATTTTTACTTTATTTTCGATACTATCTTCGACGTAGGCTTCTGCAACAGCATTACTATGCCAGCCGCCGTGTCTCTTCAAAACTTGAATGTCAGCTCAACTGTCGGCCAAAAAGCTCGCTGATGTCCTTCGGAAACAATGGCCTGTTAAATTGTAGAAGGTGTTTATACCAATTGATTGGTTTGTACACTGCCCTGTCTATAAAATATAAATAGTCTGCGATGGTCCACATTTTTGGGTCTCAAATTCAAACAGTTTTTATAAAGCTCAATTCCGTTTGCTCCATTTTCCGATGTAACTGTAAAGACACGTTTTTTCTTTGTTTTCGTGTCAGGTAATGTTATGACCAAAATATGGCCGCAATCTTCTACATCATCCATTTTTAGTAAATGTAATTCTTCTGCTCGACATACTCCATGCAAAGCAATTACCAACACTACCTATCAGAGGAACTTTTTCTAAAAATTCCTTCACATTATCCATCGCTAGAATTCTCGATTTTTTTTTGCCACATAGCCGTCATCTTGACGTTTCAGGTAAGCCAGCAATTTTTTTATATGCAGAAATATCCACATTTTCATTTATTTGTAAATTACTTCTCAGCATCGAGTACACTGACCATAGTGTTGAAGCTTTAAGAGTTTTCACCTAAGAATATTTCAAAATCAGTGCTAATAAATCTTATAAATAAAACAAACCTTTTCAAAAAAGTACGCAATTAGAATATCTTCATTTGCCCCTTGCATATTTTTTTTCATTTCTCCAGCCACAGAACTGTTGGTAAGTTTTCTCGTACTTTGCTTAGGACTTCTTAAGTAGTAAACTTGACTCTGCTTCTGATGTCAATTGTAAAATTTCTTCATTATTCTCGTTTGATTGACTCATTTACTTGCTCATATGTTTTGTTAATAAGTCAACAAATGCTTGACATACTTTGATAACATATTATTATTCTTCGACACTCTCATAATGTTAGCGTTATTTTCGTCAACTACACGTTAGAAAATAGAATTTCCATGTTCGTGTAAATTTGATTCATTCGTGAGGTACGTTCACTCGTGAATGCAAACATTTACATTCAGATAAGACGTGGATGAAGACGAAGCGAAATTGAAGTTTTCATCGTGTTGAGAAAACAAAATTTTTCTATTGCTACAGAAGCCACTAGATATGATCCTAACGTAACGTATTAGTACTACTTTATATCTAGTATATGTACAAAAAAATTTCCCATCTAGGGTGTTGCTCTCATTTTTTCGCATGTTCACGTATGTTTCTTACTTGATCCGTTCCCTAAAAAGACAAGTAAACAAACATAACTTTAAACAAATGTTTTTCGTGTAGTTGATAGAAAAGTGACACACTTTTCTCGTTAGCAACACTTTTCTTCACAATTTCAATTAGCAACACTTTTTCATTCATTTTATTTATTGGCGTAAATTGTAAATGAACAATTTGTTAAATTATTAACTAATAAATAAAGATGAGGAAATTGACCGTAACGCAGACACTGACAAATTAGAATTTATTACTTCACTTGATGCTACTGTTGATGTTGACGTTTCAGAGGTCAAAGATTGCTTTTCAGTCAAATTACAAAAAATTTTCTTTGAAATTTTTACTTTATTTTCGATACTATCTTCGACGTAGGCTTCTGCAACAGCATTACTATGCCAGCCGCCGTGTCTCTTCAAAACTTGAATGTCAGCTCAACTGTCGGCCAAAAAGCTCGCTGATGTCCTTCGGAAACAATGGCCTGTTAAATTGTAGAAGGTGTTTATACCAATTGATTGGTTTGTACACTGCCCTGTCTATAAAATATAAATAGTCTGCGATGGTCCACATTTTTGGGTCTCAAATTCAAACAGTTTTTATAAAGCTCAATTCCGTTTGCTCCATTTTCCGATGTAACTGTAAAGACACGTTTTTTCTTTGTTTTCGTGTCAGGTAATGTTATGACCAAAATATGGCCGCAATCTTCTACATCATCCATTTTTAGTAAATGTAATTCTTCTGCTCGACATACTCCATGCAAAGCAATTACCAACACTACCTATCAGAGGAACTTTTTCTAAAAATTCCTTCACATTATCCATCGCTAGAATTCTCGATTTTTTTTTGCCACATAGCCGTCATCTTGACGTTTCAGGTAAGCCAGCAATTTTTTTATATGCAGAAATATCCACATTTTCATTTATTTGTAAATTACTTCTCAGCATCGAGTACACTGACCATAGTGTTGAAGCTTTAAGAGTTTTCACCTAAGAATATTTCAAAATCAGTGCTAATAAATCTTATAAATAAAACAAACCTTTTCAAAAAAGTACGCAATTAGAATATCTTCATTTGCCCCTTGCATATTTTTTTTCATTTCTCCAGCCACAGAACTGTTGGTAAGTTTTCTCGTACTTTGCTTAGGACTTCTTAAGTAGTAAACTTGACTCTGCTTCTGATGTCAATTGTAAAATTTCTTCATTATTCTCGTTTGATTGACTCATTTACTTGCTCATATGTTTTGTTAATAAGTCAACAAATGCTTGACATACTTTGATAACATATTATTATTCTTCGACACTCTCATAATGTTAGCGTTATTTTCGTCAACTACACGTTAGAAAATAGAATTTCCATGTTCGTGTAAATTTGATTCATTCGTGAGGTACGTTCACTCGTGAATGCAAACATTTACATTCAGATAAGACGTGGATGAAGACGAAGCGAAATTGAAGTTTTCATCGTGTTGAGAAAACAAAATTTTTCTATTGCTACAGAAGCCACTAGATATGATCCTAACGTAACGTATTAGTACTACTTTATATCTAGTATATGTACAAAAAAATTTCCCATCTAGGGTGTTGCTCTCATTTTTTCGCATGTTCACGTATGTTTCTTACTTGATCCGTTCCCTAAAAAGACAAGTAAACAAACATAACTTTAAACAAATGTTTTTCGTGTAGTTGATAGAAAAGTGACACACTTTTCTCGTTAGCAACACTTTTCTTCACAATTTCAATTAGCAACACTTTTTCATTCATTTTATTTATTGGCGTAAATTGTAAATGAACAATTTGTTAAATTATTAACTAATAAATAAAGATGAGGAAATTGACCGTAACGCAGACACTGACAAATTAGAATTTATTACTTCACTTGATGCTACTGTTGATGTTGACGTTTCAGAGGTCAAAGATTGCTTTTCAGTCAAATTACAAAAAATTTTCTTTGAAATTTTTACTTTATTTTCGATACTATCTTCGACGTAGGCTTCTGCAACAGCATTACTATGCCAGCCGCCGTGTCTCTTCAAAACTTGAATGTCAGCTCAACTGTCGGCCAAAAAGCTCGCTGATGTCCTTCGGAAACAATGGCCTGTTAAATTGTAGAAGGTGTTTATACCAATTGATTGGTTTGTACACTGCCCTGTCTATAAAATATAAATAGTCTGCGATGGTCCACATTTTTGGGTCTCAAATTCAAACAGTTTTTATAAAGCTCAATTCCGTTTGCTCCATTTTCCGATGTAACTGTAAAGACACGTTTTTTCTTTGTTTTCGTGTCAGGTAATGTTATGACCAAAATATGGCCGCAATCTTCTACATCATCCATTTTTAGTAAATGTAATTCTTCTGCTCGACATACTCCATGCAAAGCAATTACCAACACTACCTATCAGAGGAACTTTTTCTAAAAATTCCTTCACATTATCCATCGCTAGAATTCTCGATTTTTTTTTGCCACATAGCCGTCATCTTGACGTTTCAGGTAAGCCAGCAATTTTTTTATATGCAGAAATATCCACATTTTCATTTATTTGTAAATTACTTCTCAGCATCGAGTACACTGACCATAGTGTTGAAGCTTTAAGAGTTTTCACCTAAGAATATTTCAAAATCAGTGCTAATAAATCTTATAAATAAAACAAACCTTTTCAAAAAAGTACGCAATTAGAATATCTTCATTTGCCCCTTGCATATTTTTTTTCATTTCTCCAGCCACAGAACTGTTGGTAAGTTTTCTCGTACTTTGCTTAGGACTTCTTAAGTAGTAAACTTGACTCTGCTTCTGATGTCAATTGTAAAATTTCTTCATTATTCTCGTTTGATTGACTCATTTACTTGCTCATATGTTTTGTTAATAAGTCAACAAATGCTTGACATACTTTGATAACATATTATTATTCTTCGACACTCTCATAATGTTAGCGTTATTTTCGTCAACTACACGTTAGAAAATAGAATTTCCATGTTCGTGTAAATTTGATTCATTCGTGAGGTACGTTCACTCGTGAATGCAAACATTTACATTCAGATAAGACGTGGATGAAGACGAAGCGAAATTGAAGTTTTCATCGTGTTGAGAAAACAAAATTTTTCTATTGCTACAGAAGCCACTAGATATGATCCTAACGTAACGTATTAGTACTACTTTATATCTAGTATATGTACAAAAAAATTTCCCATCTAGGGTGTTGCTCTCATTTTTTCGCATGTTCACGTATGTTTCTTACTTGATCCGTTCCCTAAAAAGACAAGTAAACAAACATAACTTTAAACAAATGTTTTTCGTGTAGTTGATAGAAAAGTGACACACTTTTCTCGTTAGCAACACTTTTCTTCACAATTTCAATTAGCAACACTTTTTCATTCATTTTATTTATTGGCGTAAATTGTAAATGAACAATTTGTTAAATTATTAACTAATAAATAAAGATGAGGAAATTGACCGTAACGCAGACACTGACAAATTAGAATTTATTACTTCACTTGATGCTACTGTTGATGTTGACGTTTCAGAGGTCAAAGATTGCTTTTCAGTCAAATTACAAAAAATTTTCTTTGAAATTTTTACTTTATTTTCGATACTATCTTCGACGTAGGCTTCTGCAACAGCATTACTATGCCAGCCGCCGTGTCTCTTCAAAACTTGAATGTCAGCTCAACTGTCGGCCAAAAAGCTCGCTGATGTCCTTCGGAAACAATGGCCTGTTAAATTGTAGAAGGTGTTTATACCAATTGATTGGTTTGTACACTGCCCTGTCTATAAAATATAAATAGTCTGCGATGGTCCACATTTTTGGGTCTCAAATTCAAACAGTTTTTATAAAGCTCAATTCCGTTTGCTCCATTTTCCGATGTAACTGTAAAGACACGTTTTTTCTTTGTTTTCGTGTCAGGTAATGTTATGACCAAAATATGGCCGCAATCTTCTACATCATCCATTTTTAGTAAATGTAATTCTTCTGCTCGACATACTCCATGCAAAGCAATTACCAACACTACCTATCAGAGGAACTTTTTCTAAAAATTCCTTCACATTATCCATCGCTAGAATTCTCGATTTTTTTTTGCCACATAGCCGTCATCTTGACGTTTCAGGTAAGCCAGCAATTTTTTTATATGCAGAAATATCCACATTTTCATTTATTTGTAAATTACTTCTCAGCATCGAGTACACTGACCATAGTGTTGAAGCTTTAAGAGTTTTCACCTAAGAATATTTCAAAATCAGTGCTAATAAATCTTATAAATAAAACAAACCTTTTCAAAAAAGTACGCAATTAGAATATCTTCATTTGCCCCTTGCATATTTTTTTTCATTTCTCCAGCCACAGAACTGTTGGTAAGTTTTCTCGTACTTTGCTTAGGACTTCTTAAGTAGTAAACTTGACTCTGCTTCTGATGTCAATTGTAAAATTTCTTCATTATTCTCGTTTGATTGACTCATTTACTTGCTCATATGTTTTGTTAATAAGTCAACAAATGCTTGACATACTTTGATAACATATTATTATTCTTCGACACTCTCATAATGTTAGCGTTATTTTCGTCAACTACACGTTAGAAAATAGAATTTCCATGTTCGTGTAAATTTGATTCATTCGTGAGGTACGTTCACTCGTGAATGCAAACATTTACATTCAGATAAGACGTGGATGAAGACGAAGCGAAATTGAAGTTTTCATCGTGTTGAGAAAACAAAATTTTTCTATTGCTACAGAAGCCACTAGATATGATCCTAACGTAACGTATTAGTACTACTTTATATCTAGTATATGTACAAAAAAATTTCCCATCTAGGGTGTTGCTCTCATTTTTTCGCATGTTCACGTATGTTTCTTACTTGATCCGTTCCCTAAAAAGACAAGTAAACAAACATAACTTTAAACAAATGTTTTTCGTGTAGTTGATAGAAAAGTGACACACTTTTCTCGTTAGCAACACTTTTCTTCACAATTTCAATTAGCAACACTTTTTCATTCATTTTATTTATTGGCGTAAATTGTAAATGAACAATTTGTTAAATTATTAACTAATAAATAAAGATGAGGAAATTGACCGTAACGCAGACACTGACAAATTAGAATTTATTACTTCACTTGATGCTACTGTTGATGTTGACGTTTCAGAGGTCAAAGATTGCTTTTCAGTCAAATTACAAAAAATTTTCTTTGAAATTTTTACTTTATTTTCGATACTATCTTCGACGTAGGCTTCTGCAACAGCATTACTATGCCAGCCGCCGTGTCTCTTCAAAACTTGAATGTCAGCTCAACTGTCGGCCAAAAAGCTCGCTGATGTCCTTCGGAAACAATGGCCTGTTAAATTGTAGAAGGTGTTTATACCAATTGATTGGTTTGTACACTGCCCTGTCTATAAAATATAAATAGTCTGCGATGGTCCACATTTTTGGGTCTCAAATTCAAACAGTTTTTATAAAGCTCAATTCCGTTTGCTCCATTTTCCGATGTAACTGTAAAGACACGTTTTTTCTTTGTTTTCGTGTCAGGTAATGTTATGACCAAAATATGGCCGCAATCTTCTACATCATCCATTTTTAGTAAATGTAATTCTTCTGCTCGACATACTCCATGCAAAGCAATTACCAACACTACCTATCAGAGGAACTTTTTCTAAAAATTCCTTCACATTATCCATCGCTAGAATTCTCGATTTTTTTTTGCCACATAGCCGTCATCTTGACGTTTCAGGTAAGCCAGCAATTTTTTTATATGCAGAAATATCCACATTTTCATTTATTTGTAAATTACTTCTCAGCATCGAGTACACTGACCATAGTGTTGAAGCTTTAAGAGTTTTCACCTAAGAATATTTCAAAATCAGTGCTAATAAATCTTATAAATAAAACAAACCTTTTCAAAAAAGTACGCAATTAGAATATCTTCATTTGCCCCTTGCATATTTTTTTTCATTTCTCCAGCCACAGAACTGTTGGTAAGTTTTCTCGTACTTTGCTTAGGACTTCTTAAGTAGTAAACTTGACTCTGCTTCTGATGTCAATTGTAAAATTTCTTCATTATTCTCGTTTGATTGACTCATTTACTTGCTCATATGTTTTGTTAATAAGTCAACAAATGCTTGACATACTTTGATAACATATTATTATTCTTCGACACTCTCATAATGTTAGCGTTATTTTCGTCAACTACACGTTAGAAAATAGAATTTCCATGTTCGTGTAAATTTGATTCATTCGTGAGGTACGTTCACTCGTGAATGCAAACATTTACATTCAGATAAGACGTGGATGAAGACGAAGCGAAATTGAAGTTTTCATCGTGTTGAGAAAACAAAATTTTTCTATTGCTACAGAAGCCACTAGATATGATCCTAACGTAACGTATTAGTACTACTTTATATCTAGTATATGTACAAAAAAATTTCCCATCTAGGGTGTTGCTCTCATTTTTTCGCATGTTCACGTATGTTTCTTACTTGATCCGTTCCCTAAAAAGACAAGTAAACAAACATAACTTTAAACAAATGTTTTTCGTGTAGTTGATAGAAAAGTGACACACTTTTCTCGTTAGCAACACTTTTCTTCACAATTTCAATTAGCAACACTTTTTCATTCATTTTATTTATTGGCGTAAATTGTAAATGAACAATTTGTTAAATTATTAACTAATAAATAAAGATGAGGAAATTGACCGTAACGCAGACACTGACAAATTAGAATTTATTACTTCACTTGATGCTACTGTTGATGTTGACGTTTCAGAGGTCAAAGATTGCTTTTCAGTCAAATTACAAAAAATTTTCTTTGAAATTTTTACTTTATTTTCGATACTATCTTCGACGTAGGCTTCTGCAACAGCATTACTATGCCAGCCGCCGTGTCTCTTCAAAACTTGAATGTCAGCTCAACTGTCGGCCAAAAAGCTCGCTGATGTCCTTCGGAAACAATGGCCTGTTAAATTGTAGAAGGTGTTTATACCAATTGATTGGTTTGTACACTGCCCTGTCTATAAAATATAAATAGTCTGCGATGGTCCACATTTTTGGGTCTCAAATTCAAACAGTTTTTATAAAGCTCAATTCCGTTTGCTCCATTTTCCGATGTAACTGTAAAGACACGTTTTTTCTTTGTTTTCGTGTCAGGTAATGTTATGACCAAAATATGGCCGCAATCTTCTACATCATCCATTTTTAGTAAATGTAATTCTTCTGCTCGACATACTCCATGCAAAGCAATTACCAACACTACCTATCAGAGGAACTTTTTCTAAAAATTCCTTCACATTATCCATCGCTAGAATTCTCGATTTTTTTTTGCCACATAGCCGTCATCTTGACGTTTCAGGTAAGCCAGCAATTTTTTTATATGCAGAAATATCCACATTTTCATTTATTTGTAAATTACTTCTCAGCATCGAGTACACTGACCATAGTGTTGAAGCTTTAAGAGTTTTCACCTAAGAATATTTCAAAATCAGTGCTAATAAATCTTATAAATAAAACAAACCTTTTCAAAAAAGTACGCAATTAGAATATCTTCATTTGCCCCTTGCATATTTTTTTTCATTTCTCCAGCCACAGAACTGTTGGTAAGTTTTCTCGTACTTTGCTTAGGACTTCTTAAGTAGTAAACTTGACTCTGCTTCTGATGTCAATTGTAAAATTTCTTCATTATTCTCGTTTGATTGACTCATTTACTTGCTCATATGTTTTGTTAATAAGTCAACAAATGCTTGACATACTTTGATAACATATTATTATTCTTCGACACTCTCATAATGTTAGCGTTATTTTCGTCAACTACACGTTAGAAAATAGAATTTCCATGTTCGTGTAAATTTGATTCATTCGTGAGGTACGTTCACTCGTGAATGCAAACATTTACATTCACTTTTCTAAACTTATAAATCAATATACTATTTAGTTTTCACATGGGAAGAAAATCTTTTATGGTTGAATCTTACTTTCGAAATGCCCGAAAAATCAATGGCGAATGGACCTAGTCTAGAAACTATATTATTGTACTCTGTACGACTATTCAGAGAAACTGGCAGTGTGGCTAGAAAAAGGTATCAGTTAGGCCTAAAAAGTTAGAACTGACGAGGTAGTTGAAAATATGAGACAAATTATGACTGATGCTTCTCGCACTTCCAACTGTCACAATTAGTTGATCTTTCTGTCGTGACCTGCAGAACTATTCTAAGAAAGGACTTGCAAATGTTCCCTTATCGTTTGACAGCCGTGCATGAATTGCTTCCAGTAGATTTTGAACCAAGCGAAGATATTGTCATTGGTTTTTAAACAATATTGACAATGATGATTTGTTGGAAAAACTTTCTTTTCCGATGAGGTCTGGTTGTGTTTGGTGTTTGGATAGATTTAAGTCCGAAAAGAATGATTTTTTAATGGCACACTAACAGCACTTAGATATTGGGAAGAGATTTTTCATCCATTTATTAATCAACTGCATGATGACGAGTTGCAGTTTGGATATTTCCAGCAGAGTGGTGCAATGGCCGTACTGCTGGAGATATTTTAAATTTCCTTCAAGAGTTTTTTGGAGATCGAATAATTAGCGGAAATATGGCAAACATATGGCCTCCACGATCTAACTCCTTTGGATTTCTTTGTTTGGCCTTATTTGAAAAATTCCATTTTTAAAACGCCCATTAATGATTTACAGGAACTTATCCAAGGAATCATCGAAAAGTGTGATAAACATGCAAAAAAATGAGAGCAACACGCTAGATGGAAAAACTTTTTGTTAGTTCTTGATTCAAATGCCAGTGAAATCATTACGGTATATGATTTTATTTTTAAAATGGACTTAACGCGCAGATGATGCATTAATACTTTTTATTTGAAATATGATTTTCCATTAATCTGTGTAGTACCAGAAAGTAGTTTAAAGCTTGTGAATGGCTTATTATTATGATAAAAGAATAATCTTCAAAAAGGCTGTCCTTTGAAGGTTTTTGTACTTGTAGTATAGCAACTTATTCGATGTTTTAATATATCGACCGATCAGTGAGTTTTTTAGTCCTGGGCGGCTATAGATTTTGAAAAGCTGTTGTTACTTATCTCATAAGTATTGACAATATATAGTTTTTTACACTAAATTTGATGAAATCTTAGATAATTTTTAGTGATGTCACGCTTTAGTGATTTCACAACCGGATTAATGACAAATCTAGTGTCTTCATTTGAAAGTAATTTCAGTCAAATCATCCAAAGTTTAACTCTTACAGTGCTTATAAAATTAGTATATTTCGATTAATTTTGTCATTTGGTGGTGGCATTTGTCATAAAATCATTCACGTTCACTTCTTTACCCAAAATACGTGACGACTTTATGAATATTAAAAATTGGTGAAACAAAAACCTTCTCCTCAGGAGTTTAATAAATTTATTAAATTAGATTTGAGTGTTTTCATTTGCCAATTTTTATTAACCAATTTCACTAGCAGCAAAACACGAAGGTTCTGCATGCTTTGTATGCAAATTGCCAAATACGCTGGCTTTTGGTAATTATCTTAAATGTATATTTTTAAATTAATTAATTCTTTAATTTGAATATTTATTAGAATAAAAAACTCTGTGGTCATAATTAGATATTTAAAAGAGAAACTAATTTGATTAACTTTTGTGCACCTTTTTCATTTATCGCATCGAGAAAACGAAAAGGTTAATTCCGAACGCAAATGTATTGAATACAATACATATTGTAGACCCTTTCGTCGTTCCGTAAATACGCCCCCAATTTAGCATTGCAAAGGAGCAATTAACTCACATCCCTGTGAAGAATTCAATGAAAAATAATTTACTATTACGTCCAATTTATAATTAAATAGCAACCTAAACAGTTCAGTGCTTATACATACGTAATTGCTAGCAATATTCAGGCATTAACTAAATTTGAATACATTTCTAATCTATTATAAACCAAATTAGTAATTACTGAATGAGGTTGAAGCTTCTACAGAAGTAATGAGTATAACGGTGTTTCATGAATAGGTGAATTGTTTAATTTATGCGGTCTTTAACTTTTTGTAAACATTGAAATCATTTTAAACGTAACACACTCACTGGGGCAAAATTCAATTCATTAGTATTTTTCGTTGAAACGGCTTTTTTTTATGAAACACATCAGATGAATTATACTTCACATATTTGACATATATATATATATACGGGGTGTTTCATTCAAGATTGACACTATTTCAAGCAAAAGCAAGTTAAAATTTGCATAATTTGCGGTCGATGTTTTTTGAAATACTGTAGCGCGTGGAATCGTGAAACAAAATCGGCGATCTAAATTGTCTTTATGAATGGCACACAGTGCAGGGAGGTAATCAATCCATAAACAGCGAAAAAATTTATGACTAGATTTTATTTTGCCCTTGACCGAAAGCTCGGTGTATTGAACTTTGCCATACGTCAAATGCAGCAGCGATGTGAAATCGCGTGGATATTTAAACTTTTGTAATTTAATAATAAATTACAAATGTGGGGCTTTGCAAAAATATGCATTTAGTTTGTATGTTGTCGCACATTACAAATTCTAGAGGCAATTAACCAGTAAACCGATTTCGTATGTGAATGGCTAACAATCCATTCATTCTCATTTAAAGTCCATCCTAAAAATATGCGACTTTTCCCTTCGATTTTCTCTAAATTTATTCATTACAGAGAAAATTTTACAAAGAAACTTTTCTTTTTTTTCCCGACATCTACCCGCATACCAAGTTTCATGCATCTTCAACGAAACACCTAGTATAAACTGGGCGTTTCAGCAAGTATAAAAAGATGCTTTCCTAATTTTCACAGTGTATGTGCAATATTGTTTAAAATTGAGTGAACTGAGTTTACAAAATGAAAATGGGGTGTTACATACAACCTATGATATACTAGAAAAGTTGAAACAGGTGTACAACAGGCACGGGAAGAGGATTAAACTATTAGAGGAAACAATGAGCAGAGCTCGTGAGCATGAACATTGGACTTCTCACTTCCGAACAGTCGAAATTCTGTCTCAAATATCCAGATGGTTGTCATAGGTATAGCGAAGATCAGGTGAAAGATTTCCTCAGTTAATCGTGCCAAAGATAAGTTTTGCTGGAGTCCATTAGTTGGAGCGGCATCAATAAGTTCTTTCCAAATGAATGGTGGAGAGCTTTAATTAAGATAACGTTTAATATCCATAAATTAAGTAAATATAAATAAAAAAATAAATCTTATCTAAACGGATAATATCAAATAAAGAAAATTTTGTGCAGGTGGGTGTATATAAAATTGCAGGGAATTAACGTGTCTTTAACTCTGATCACTGACTCGTTATAATGGACATCCTGTAAAGAGACGTTGACTATAAAATAATTTTCATGCATAATTTCCGTGAACAATGCGATATTAAAAATTCTTAGCGAGAAAAATTTTCATTAAAATTGTATTTAATTTTTCCGGTGTCTTGTTTTCCATTTTCCCTCTAAGCGAGTCCAATATGAAAACTCGGTTTTCGCGTTAATTGCGAGGACACTGAATTCATCCCAGTATGCCCCGCAAGTATCCGTCTTAATCAAAACATCGCGTAATTGCATAATTCCGCTAAAGCAATTTGCGAAGGCAAGAAAATTCACGTTAATTTTCGTACTCGGGCGCATTTTTCCGCGTAAAGGCGCTTCAAAGGGGACAATTAAAATTACTTTTTCGCACAGAAATGTCTCGTTTAGAGAGCAAGAAAAAGGTATTACACTCAGGACGAGATTGAGGGTAATAAAATCGCGGCATTGATCTTCGACTTTCGCGGTGGTTTATTGCGATTCAATAGAAATTACGGGAATTTTATTTTGACAGGAGAATTTCGTTATGTGGCAAAGGGATTTACGAAGTACTTCTGAGACTGAACAGGTTTTTCTTCAAAATTCTATTTCGAAACAAGGTTTAAAAGCAACTATTTCGGATAAATCATTTCTGGGAGTTGCGATTATATTTTGACGATTCAATTTATTTTTTTGACGTTTCAATACACTCTCTTTTTAAAACTATCTTGAAACGTTAAGTTTCACTGTGAAAATATAACTCGAATTTTCTAAAAACCTTCTAATTACATACCCTATTCTATTTATTTCACATATCCGTTTTAATGAGATAAAAATGGCAATACTTATATTCATCATAAAAATAAAAGATCTAAAATAGTAAGTGGTTTTATTTTAAACCGATAGAAGACAGTTGCTTCCTAGATAAAAGCTCACCTTGCACGTTAAGGAGCTTTTCTTTCCTTCATAGAACCTAATCAATTTTAGTAATTCTCCCAATAAGTTTGTTAATTAAATTTCGTAACTTATTTAGACCAGTTTTTTCTCGACGAAGTCCAGCTAGTGATGACGAAAGAACAAGGAAGGATATTAAAATGTGTCGAAGCAATTTTCTTTTAAATTTAGATTGTCGTTTGCAGTCGCGCCGGAAACCGGTCAATAATCACGTTAATATTAAAAGTACGCATTCAATGCAGACAAACTATTTTACGGCATAATGTGCGCTATCGTTCGCATTAAAGGGAATTACATTTGCTATTGATTTACAAATGGGTTTTATTCATAATAAATGGAACGAGACATGAAGAGATCTATTTCTGTCTGTAATGAATTTTAAATCCTTCGTTTCATTTGTTATTACCATTAAATTAACTTTTGGGACGAGAATCTTTTCTATTTAGCCATAAACTTTTATATGATGAGAAATAGATTATAAGTTAAGTTGACACAGAAGGAAAGTTAATATCAATTCTTTGTAACCCTCGCTATAAATATATTCTTATTATTCTTTGTTTTTATTTTCAAGAGAATGAAGTTATTTATAACTTATGGCTTACAATTTAGTTAATTATGTGCGTTTGCTAAATTAGATTAAATAAACTGGTTAGCAACCTTTCCTTTTACTCGACGAAATTTTATTTGTTGAATTGCGTATACAGTCTGGTTCAGTCTGATGTTCAAACCGCAAGGCAAACGAAACTTGAGGGCTCCCCTAAATCAATTAAGCGAATAACATTTAAATTTACTGCTGACGCGACGGGCCCACGCGAAATTTAAACTGTTAATAAATACGTCGCGCGCCACGCAAAGCCACTGTCAAAGGATTTATTTAATGTCCAAGTTGGAAAACTAGGGATATGAAAAGTTTCGTCAGAGAAGAGGTTTTAATAAATGGAGAAAGTTTCCGGAAAACAGAATAACTTACACGTCTCCTCTTGCATGGGAGCGTAATGTTATATCATTTGACGCAATAAATTTCCCCAAAATGAAATATTCGAATGTGTCAGGAAGTGACACGAACTTCCGTTCACAATTTAGACCAATGAAAATAATATTTTATAAATAAGTCTTTTTACTTTCAGGTTATCTACCAATTTTCACTTTTCACGTTTTTACATCTTCTTCTAAATTTGAATTTATGTTTTTGTACAAAATTATAAAATACATTGTTTTATATCATCCAAATTATTCAACATAAAATCGTTGTGTCGATTGATTTCATATTTTTCATGTTTCGCTATAAATTATAGAAATGTTTTTCTTTAGTTTTGAGACACATAAATGTGGACAGTAAAATTATACTTAGGATGATACCTCAACTTTTCTGTTAATTATGAAGTTTTCTATATTCCTAATCGTTATGAATCAGTTTAATCATTTCGCAAGTCCGATAGACTGTACAACATCAACAAAGAATTTATGTAATATATGAAATTTTCTGAGAATATTATTTATCCTTTTGAATGTACAAGATTTACGTTCAACTTATTTTAGAATATACTAACACAATTTATCTTTGTCCCCTCTGCAAGATGTAAGATTTCTCAAGAAATCCTAGCGCAGAAGGACTCTCTGGATTCAAGGGGAATCGTATTTATCCGTGACGATGATGTTTTGAATATTACTTTTATAAACTGGACACTTGATAACAATTTGTAACTAATTAAGTACGTTTTATTATGGCTACAAGTATTGTGATTAAAGGCGAAAGTAATATTACTATTTTATATTATATTTTAATAAAAATGGTTTAAGTATTGGTTTAAAGTAATAATAAATTAATTCGAGGAGATTGAATCGGAATAAAATGGAAGTTATAAATAGAAATTAAATATTGAATCAACTCCTCTGCGTTAAAAGCTCCTGGCTCTGGGGTATATTATTTTCATTGAAAGAAACTAAGACAGTATAAGACATTCTGTACATTTGAAGAGCGGAAGACAGGTTTATGTCTAGCTTCAATCTTGATGTTAATAGGGACTTCCTTATCAAAAACCACGCTTCATTTAATAAAGCTACTGTGAGCGTTCTTAAGATGAACCGGCTAGACGGCATCACGTGACTTCCAGCTTGCACTGGATTAAAGTTTGTGTTATATCCTACGGATTATTATCATGACACGAGTTTCCTCATGTACTTGCTTATTAAAACGTATTTCGCGTCGTTATCGTTGCGCTGATGCAGTCGAATAACTAACTAAGTGCTCATAAATATTAAAATCGTTTGTGGATAGGAAAAGGCGTTTTGCACCAGACGTGAAAAAATTGGATTCAACAATAATTATACTGCGTACATTTATTACATTACATTAAATTAAATTAAATACCTCCAGCGTTCAGTCAACCCCGTAATTGCAGAAGACAAATGACGTAGTTAAATATTTGGAGGCGCCATTAACGCCAATTTAAAACTTCCTCTTTTTCTTACCCTCTAAATCTTTGCCGGAGATATTTACAGAAAGAATATCAACTGCTCCAGCTTATCACAAACAGAAATTTAAAACCGTACGCTTTACTCCAAGTGAATAAATAATGAGACGCTGGGTTTAGTCATCCCCGGGGAAAATTTACTGTGCATGCTTCGAACACGTAACAATTTCGAATTATTAATATTAAACGCGTCGTTCAAAGAAAAAAATTGTGTTGTTTCCCTAATTTTTTTTGTTATACCGTTTACGTCGCTTAATTTCGATGGGAAGAAACTGTTTCAATATTTATGTTGCACGGAGAAAGTAGAAAAACGTTTACCGTTAAAAAAGAAACATTGGGAAACTTCGTAAACTTCTACGAACATAAATAATTGTATAGATTGACCACTGGGCAGTAAATTGAAGTTGTATAGTTATATTAAAAATTTTATGTTAACGTTTACTGACAAAAAAGAAATATTGGGAAACTTCGTAAGCTTGTACGAGCATAAATAATTGTATAATTTGGCCATCAGGCAGTAAATTGAAGTTCAATAGTTATATAACAAATTTTATCTTATTTAGGGCCGGTTTCTGGAAAGATTTAAGTTAGGAATAATTTTAAGCCTATGCTAGATTGTAACACACGTTATGGCGTACAGCAATTGCGTATCATAATCTAAGTTTAAGCTTAAAGTTATCCTGGTTTAAATTTTTCCAGAAACCGGTCCTTAACTCTGGTTGGCGATTTAAATGGATTTAAATGTCTCAGCTGTGCATAATGGGTGTTTGTTGTGGCCATAAACGAACGAACGTCGAGATGTGTCTGTTGGGCTATATCATCTTTGCCCTTCACAAAAAAATTTCGTCAGGATTTTAAATAAAAACGTCTTCACGCGCGCTGCCGGGAGGTTTCCTAAGACAATTGCAATTACTTATTACTACTTTATTTATACTTATTTATTCAAAGTAAAATTTAAAAGTAAACTGAATTCGTAGCACAATTATGCACTTCAGTTTTATTTGTTTCATTTTCATGACAGTACATCGACTTTTAACACTGTAAACCGCAAAATGTTATGTTTATGTTCATTAATAAGACGAAAATAAATCTTTGCAAAAAATGTTGATAAATATTAATTAAATTCAAGAAACGAGTGGCTCAATTAGTTTTCGTGACGAAAATTTGATTCTGGCTTAAAATAATTCAGAATTTTCAGAAACGTTTACCTACATTCGCTTTGGCGATTTATTGATAACAAGTTTGTTTTTATTACTATTATCATGCTGCCATAAATTCACAGATGCTTACATTAGGGAAAGGGTTAGAATGAAAGACGACGTGCTGAATAAACATTTTTGAGAAAATTCAGTCCGAGCGAGTGCGTTTGTGTTTTATAAAATAAATAAATTTGTCAGTGTCAAGAACAAGAAGTGAACTTTACTAAAATTCTAAGGTTATAATGAATGCACAGGTATGACAACATGTTTGATATGCATTTTATGCTGCACTGTACATTTTTTATTTCGCAAATTGCTAACTGTAGACGTGCAGTGTCAATTCTTAAATTACGATCTGTTAAATTTAATTTAATACAACAATGCTTGTCACATTCTTAAGAAAGCTGCAATTTATTTTTTCATAAGCTGCACAAACACCGTGATATAACAACAAAGTAAACTACAAACTTTTTGATTAAGTTAAGTTATAAGTTTATGTTTAAAATATAAATTATGACTAAGTGTGTTGATTATTTCGTCTCTTTAATAAGCTATTAAAAGAATTTCTGATCAAACGAGACATAAATATAATGTAATGCAACCAAAAACGAATTTCGCTCTGCCAGTAACTGTAGGTAAAACACAGATGGATATAAAGAAAATTGCGCGACAACTTTCAAACGTAAATAAAAAAATTATTGCAGTTTTTGCTTTTTATTGAAAGCGGACTTGCCTCAACGAGTCATAAAGTTAGCAGAGGTTTTAAAACAAAGGAACTGCATGCGCGTAAGGTAGGTTAGTTTTTCATTTTTGAGCAATACCGTTCAGATTTGGAGATTCAATCGCTTTTGTAATGAGATAACTACAGTTTTAATTAAAGACATAGGTTTTAAGACACCCTGTATTTTGGGTGTAACTATTTTATTTTATGTTACTTTAAACACCTCTCTCCAAATAATACCAATGTAACGGTAATATTGATATTAGTTTTAATGATCGAACCAAAGTGTAAAATTAAAAATAGCGGTGTAACATACCTAATACGTTTCCATACATCGATAAACAATGTTGGGAAAAAGTATGAAAATAGCTAAATGTCTTTTATTTTTTTAACTTTATTTTTTTCATGAATAGCTTGAATCGCGACAACCTGCGGTCACTTTTTGATATAAGCGATGCAAGCAATTCATTGTTATTACATCGCAAATGCGAATAACCTGGGACAGGTCGGTTTGTTTTGCAGTGAAAGACTCGAGCTACGCTTTTGCTGACGAGACACCAAATAGGGCCGAAACAGTCGTACAGAAAATGCTTGAGATATCCACTGCAATCAAAACCGATTTGCGATAAAAATTTTATTTATCTTTTGTATTCTTGCAATACTTACAATAATCAGTTTTTTTGTTTATATGTATTTAATTAAATAACTTATTATTAGTACCAAGTATTGAAAAGGAACCAGGGCAAAGAATACAAGAAGGAGAAGATAATTGAATTATTGAATTATGTAATTAACGAAATTCGAAGAACAAGATGTACAGGAAAATATAGAAAAAACTGCTCGCAAAAAGGAAAGTGATCAAGGTAGTATGAAAATTATTTTGATAAGAATACAACAAAAAAGAACTTTAAGAACATTAAGAAAGACAAAAACTATATAAATTTCAAAACTGATTTAATAATAATAATAATAATAATTAAATAATTTAATTTAACTCGTTTTACTTGGATTGCACTGTGTGGTATACACGAAACACAAAAAAGTTGTTTGTGAAGTTTTAAGAACCTATGTGTGTGCATTTGAATTTACCACTTAAACGTGAATTTTAATGCTAGAAAATACAATTTTATATTGCGTAAACAAAAAGAACGAACTAGTAAGTACTAGTGATTTTTTTAACCACGCTTAACAATATTGTAGTACATGTTTTTTATAGATATTAAGGTACCAACGGCGTTATAAGGTTTTAATGCCCGAGGTTGGCAGTGTACAATCCGAGGGCCTTCGGCCCGAGGGGAGTATGTCGACCGAGGGCATATAATTTTAACGCCCCTGGTGCCTTCAACGTTCAATGTCCGACTAGTTTTGTATTTCGTTAGATTTATAAATAATATGATTAAAACCATAAAATCACTAGAAATCATAAATTATTTCTTTAATACCGTATCTAACCAACATATTTTTTTTGTTTGTCAATTTTTGTGACTTTTCATTTAAGTACTGTCAGTTAGTTAATTGAAATGGAAAAAGAAGAGTTTAATCTCTTAGAAAAAGTACTGCTGGAGGCTGCAAAGGCAAACCCCAAAAAACAAACAAAAAGTTCTACGAGAAAGAGTATTCCCGTTTTCAAAAATGGTTGCGTTAATAAAGATTAGTAACAATTTATATTATTTTCCATAATAGAACGTCTTGAAAATTTAGAATGCCTGGTGGGCATTATTTCAACGATAACGTGTTTTAAATTTGTGTCATTATTTTGTTATAACAATCTAGGCAGCCATTAAAATATGTTATGTTGCAATTAACAAGTCCAATGAAACTAAAAAAAAAAGAAATATGTAAGTAAAACAGTTTTTCCAAGTACAATTTTAGATTTAAATTAGCAATAATGCCTTTGAGTTAAGTTTATTTCAACAAAAACAAAATTATTATATCCACGGTCATATCACAAATTAAAACTCAAAAAAGAACTGAAATAAGCAACAATGAAATTAGAATGAAATGAACAGTTATTTTCTGTTCATTTTATTCTAATTTCATTGTTGCTTATTTCAGTTGTTCGATACTTATTCGACGAGAAATGAATGAAATATAAAAGATAAAAAAAAATAAAAGAAATTTGAGGAAAATACCAAGAATAAAGCGAATGAAAAACAGATTCTGTTGTTTCGTTAATTTCCTTTATTTTTTTTTCCTTCTTTGGGTCTTTGACTTTTCCTAAGTTGTCTTTTATTGTGTGTCTATTTCTAATTTTTAAATTTGGCAAGAAAATAGCCCTTTTCGCTTTATTTGTCACAAGTCACTAATATTTTCAGTTGCAGTTGATATTCAGGAATTAATTTTTAGTAATGTATTTGTAGTTTTAATTGAGTTATTCATTTTATATGCCCTGTCGAAGAGGCATTGTCGATCTTCTTCTGTCTTTAATTTATTTTACTCTTCGCATTTCGTTGATACTTATTTCATATTTTGTTCCTTTTTATCGAATTAATTTTTAGTACTACATTAGCCTTCTCATAGTTTTTTTTCTCTTTGTCGAAGTGTTGTCA
Organism: Serrognathus titanus; assembly: GCA_039766575.1. Taxonomy (NCBI): domain Eukaryota; kingdom Metazoa; phylum Arthropoda; class Insecta; order Coleoptera; family Lucanidae; genus Serrognathus; species Serrognathus titanus. Next base: position 45,062,821 of record CM077914.1, on the reverse strand, counting down.
ATGTTCTCTTGTTTTTTATTCATCTTATTCCACATATTTCGTTGTTTATTTATTTCATTTTTCTGTTTCAGAATTAATTCTTAGTATCACATTTTTATAGTTTCCTTTTTTGTTGATTTTTTGCGACTTAAATGCTCTATCGAAGATATGCCATCAATCTTATGTTACTTTCGTTCATCTTAGTCTTCGCATTTTCTTCATTTCATTAAATGTTTTTGTTTCTTTTTTTTTGGCGCTTTACGCCTTTTGTTTCTCATTCATTTTATACTTCGTAATTCCATGTTGGTCTATTTTGTTACGTTGACGTGCTTCATAATTTAATCTTTGTTTTGTTCCTGTTAGTCTTTCGATTTTTTAAATTTACACAGTCGTCAGAGAATCTTCAGCCGTCTTTTTGTTTTTCTGTTTATTTTTACCATTACCTTGTGTGTGTGTGCTTAAACTTATTTCTTTAATCTAATGTGATTTTCTAAAATTTTTGTCGGATAGCAGAATGAAATATCTCATCATGTTTTGATAAGAAAAGCATTCTAAAAATTTTTAAAATTTTTACGTTAACGGATCACAAGTCTTCATAAAACTTTTAGGCAAGTACCGTTACTGTAAACATTTTTGCCGACGTTGTCGAATTGAGTTTCGGTGGTGTTTATTCAAAGCAGCACCGGCTTTTAAGGGAAACGCTTGCCATGACTTAAAGCTTTTTACATCTTCTCATCTTTGTCAAATAAATTCCTCCGTAAATCATGCCGTATTATACAAAACGTGAAGTATGTTCGACGGAACGTAAAACTTCCCGCCTTTTAAAAGCTCAAAGCTCTGAACGGTTTTACCCGGTTTATTTTATTTCATTACGTTAAAATCACCATTGTTTACATTAGAAAGCGCGTTAAATTCGCGGTTAAAAATGTTTTGTTTGACCTGATCACTGTTTTTACAACGTTGAAATAACATTTATGAATTTATTCTCTCTTGTAATTTACGGTCTAGCTTTTGTTTTAAGGGTAAAACCTCGGTTTTATTTTACAGAAGGACTCCTGCTTTCCCTTAGAGAGTGTGCCCTTCCAAGATTCCGAGCAAACCCAATAACCATTTGTCTTTATATCAAGGTGTTCCCGCCGCAAGTTCCATGCATTCCGTAAATTAGAGGGAAGTGCTTTGGGTCGTATTTGCGAGGATTTGTAGTCGGAATAAATTACGGAATAATTTACGAATGAATTAATGTGATATCGGTTCACCGAGGGTCACATTAATACGTAATTAAAAGCTGCCAAACATTCTAATAAATTGGTATTTCTTCTACGATTTTATAGATTGAATTAAATATTTTTTTTAAAAATAAAGAAAATATTAGTTCTAAAAATTAATACATTCGTTTGACTGTAAAGAGACGTTCACATAAAGCATACAAACTCAAGTGCATTGGAATTATTTTAAGTAAAATAAACAAATTAGGCTTAAACTGATTTCAGAACACGATCTCATGTTGTGGAGCCCATTTATCACGGAAGACCTCATTCAGGTGCATTTATATTCAGCGACCGAAGTTCGCGGTGTGTTCACAAGACTGAAAAATGCATATACAATCTATGTGACTTTCGGATCCTTGCCGGTGGAAGCAATTATGTTTTACGAGTGCGCTTTTCGAGAGAATCACGTTTACGGCTTATAAAATTCCCTGCAGTTGCTGGGCGTGAGACAATTTGTGCTCTGGGAAGCGTGCAAAAAATGTGGAATCTGAGTTTCGCCTTTACTGAATATGAAAATCCTTATGCGATTTGAGGGAAGGTGTTAGCTGGCTTTTCTTGATTGGTTTATCTTAATCGAATGTGAGCTTTTTTGGTTGAATGAAGCAGAGAGATAATAGATTTTGTATTTAACTACTCCACGTTTACAGTAACAATGATATCCTTTAGATTTAATAAAATTAACTTTTTACAGGATTATATTAATGCGTACAGTTAGTAGAATATATTTAGAAGTAACGAGTTTTTAATTAAAAAAGCGATCTAGTCATGAGTTTGTTGTGAACGTACAGCGTGCTACTAATGTCATTTTAACTCAAAAGTAAACATTCAACATCCAACACAGCCATTCGAGCTGATCATGAGCAAGCTGTCCAGTTCGGAACTTTGATTGATAGTTTAGTAAACATACATACTACTTCTTATTGTCGTGGAAACGCAGGGATGTTTTTGTGACAAGAAAAATCAATGAATAATGTGAAAGTTGCAAAAGAATTTATGAAAATATAAAAGCGGTTATCGAGTAAAAGAATCAGAAACTATGAGTAACGATACCAAGTTGATTTTATTCCTGATAAAAAATTATCGAGTGAGTAATATAAAAAAAAAATTTCAACTTGAAAATGAACAGAAGAAGATACAAGAATAATTGGAATTTGAAAAATCCATAGTCATGAAAACAAACGATAATTTCCAAGTAGCACTTAAATAAAAGCGAGTTTGACAATTTTGAGAAACGTTTGGGATTAGATAGTAGGGTGTCCCAAGACATAAAGGAGAATTTTTATTCGAGAATTTAGATACGCATACCCCCTATTTTCATTCTATTTGACCTGAATAACTCAAATAATAAATATTATTACGATTGGATAATGATAACCCGTACCGACTTGATGCCAAAATAAGACATAGAAATTAGTACCGAGTTTATTGGGAAAATACTACAAAATTCGCGCATATTACAATCATTTAATACTTTTTATTTCAAAACATTATTGTTCAAATTTTTTTTTTAAGTTTGCTTTTTAAAATCGGGACAAATATTTCGGTGTCCTTGTACGCAACGTAATAAAAATTGCTTTTGTTCCTCTTCAACCGTGATTAAATCATGAAAATCTTGCGTCAAGTTAATCGCTCTCTTAGCTGTATCGTTTACACCCCTGAGTCACAAAACCTTATTTTTGGCTTCTTGAAACGAAATGTTATTTGACCACAAAATCGGACACTCGTGGAGGAAACTGTCATCAATTTTTGGGCATCCAAAAAAGGATATTTTGAGTGAAATCAAGTCATCGATATTTTTCTCTGAAACAAAAAAGTTGATAAAAATGTAAAATAAACAAAAGAAAATACTTATTTATATATTTACTTATGAAACTTACCATACAATGGACCAGAAAGTTCTTCCTTCGATGGGATGTAACGTTTACCATGGCTTGTTATATTTTCTTTGGTTAAATTTGCAATTATTTTTACTTTAGTTTCATTGTCCACATCGTCGTGAAATAGTGGCAAGACAGATACTTCATCAGTCAAATACCATAGATGCTGGATTAACTTCTGTAAAGCGGCTTTTGAGATACTCTTATAAATTTTTTCGGAGGCCTTCATTGACTTCAAAAATGACAAATCCTGATAGGCCGCTTTTACCGCATAAATTCATTGACGCCGCTTGACGTAAGATGTCACAATGAATAAACAGACGTCAATAGTGCTGCCTTATCCTTGCTCGTAATTTTTGATTGATCGTTCAGTAATGATATTTTTAGGAAATAGATCGCACCTTGCCATCCATCGAGCTTGATGCATGGCACCTGGAGGTCGAATTTTAAATTTTCTCTCTGCATCTCCTCCTAAAAATATTAAATAAAGCTCTATCAATTCCCGATAGCAACTCTGACTACTGTTTTGGTCAGTTCAGTTCGGTAAAACTCAAGCAAATTGTCTATTTCGGAAACAGTCAAGTACGATGTGAGCTTGTCTCTGTAGCACTGTTTTTATTGGATTGACACTTTTCCAGTTATCTCGGAACTTTTTGAATAGTGGAATGTCAGTGCTTGTAGCCACTTGACTGATTTTCACTTCGAACTCGGTTTTTATCACCAATTCATACACGTGATGGCGGCAAGCAAAAATTAGCATTTCTTTATTAAGTTTTTGTTCGAGAAGTATACAAGCACCATTGATCCGACCTGTGTTTCAAGCTGTAGTATCACAGCAAAGAATTTGTATTTCGAGATTCCAGTCTCTAATAACAATCCAAACAGCTTGCGCCTGTTCATTACCTGAAGAGCTTTCCAACCTTGGCACAGCAATAAGTTGTTCCTTATTATTATATGAAATAACTATTGGAAATCGTTCTTCTTTTGATTTCCTGGAATCTAAAGCAGGCAAGAGCTTACCATCCCAATGAACAGTCAACATCTGGTGTACCTCGTTTTGAAAATCAACTTTTATGGCTTCTGCATGTTCTTTCCGTTATTAAATCCAATTGCCTCAATAGTAGCTTCAAGAACAAACACAGAATCCCTCATACTTAACTGACACCTATCAAGCGCTGCTACTATGTTTGAAGTAATGAAATTTTTCCGCATACATGTTTTACTTGTTCCGGGTTGTGTGGTCTCGACCAGGGTTGGCAAATCTTCTTGTAAATCCATGTCTTCATTAGAATCAGAAGATGAATCGTTTTGCAATAGTTCATGAAATGATGTCGAAGAAGTTGGTGTGGAAAAATATTTAACACGTCGTTTTTCTTCTTCTGTAGCTCTAAGGCGCGTTCTTTCCTCTTTTTCAGTCACTTTTTTGCCTACTCCAGCTAAGTAACCAGGTCGACCTGGCTCTCTCTGGCGCTGCAAGAAGATTCTGTCTTCATTTATTTTTATCAACGTCGACGTGTGCTATGTCGAACAGATTGTCTAAATCGTTCACAAATTCTTGTCGGCGCTGCTTAAAGTTCTGTGTTTTTTTTGTGTATTTTTTTGTTAGTTCCTCCAAACTTGATATAAGTTCACAAGCTTCTTGACACTATTAGGTATAGATCTAGTAGGTATACCCGCCTTCTCCTAATAAATAATACACTCGCGAATAGTAAGATTTGCACTTTCGTTGACAGTAAAATTCACTTCCTGAATATTATAAAACAAAACTGCCAGAACTTGTCCATTAGTAGGGTAGTTTTGAGCCCGTTATTTGATGTTTTACGTCCTCTATCAAAAATACACTCCTTCTAGAACTGCTTAATTCCTGACATGTTGACTAATTGAAAACAAAGCGTTTACTAACAGAATAGCAAGCTATTACAAGCACATCAACACATTAGCTAGCGTTTACCTTAGTGTGCAAATACTGAGATGTTTCGTTGCAAGTCGGCACGGGTTGCCGTGGTCCTAGATACACGAAATTTTATTTGCATTTGTAAGGTATGCGATAAAAAAAATAACTTTTGGGATACCCTAATAGATAGTGCTGTTGCCTGAAACATATTGATTTTTTAAATAAACAAAAGGAATTCATGATGGAATTATATAAAATACCGACTGGGTAAAGCAGACAGTTAGGCTGGCTGACAATTGGGAAAACTCAATTTCTCAATATAATTTTGGTTGTTAAATAAATAAAAGAAAAGTATGTTGGAGTTATGTAAGAATCAAAGTTACAATACCCGTTTCAGAAGTCTACTCAACTTTCGTGTGGTGCAAAGGGGACAGACATTATACATATTCCCAGAAATATGTTGGCGGGAGATAGTTAAGGATTATCCCTATGAAACTGAAACAGAGATGACTATTAAAAGAAGACAGTTTATTACTGTTTGGAAAATAATCAAAATAATCTACTTCAATTAAGAAAATTTACAAGCTTAAAGTACAAGTAAAGTTTTAGGACGTACGTTAAAGTATTAATTTTTATAACACTTCAGCAATTTTACTCCAACACTCTTGTGTCGACGAGCAATGAGTAGAAAGTTTTCGAGTAAATCCGGAAATATGGAATGAATTCGAAACCATCCAGTAGAATCTAAAAATATGTTAACAGGAAGAAGACAAGGAGTACTTGATTTAAAAAATCCCAAGGGGAGATTGTATTGCAAAACGAACTAATATATCTGAGCTAATGAATTAATGAACAAATTTATGACTATTATTTTGAAAAAAAAAACGCATAATAATTTATGTAAGACACATAGAACATAATTAATATGACACATTTATTATATTTTGTGTTTTATTTCAATTCAAGATGAAAATTAACGTATTCAGACATTTCTAGAATTCCTCGTGAAATTAAAATGGATAACTTATATTTTCCGTTTAAATTTCGTCACAAAATTATAGTGTGTAACTCTTTCTCATTCTGTTTCTCTCACTCTGTAAATAAGATGGAACGTTAATTTACATTGCTTTACATACAACACAGTTTGCGCATTTGCTAAAGTTACTTAAAAACATAAAAAAGTAATTCGTATATATTAAGCAGCACTCTGGAAAACTTCGCATTTAACTTTCGTCCTTTTCAGCACGCTTCTGTTCTTTCTATGCCCAAAAGAAAACAGCCATTTTGTTATTAATAAATCCCATCCAATATGTTCAGTTCTCACATGCAAATATAAAAGCACATTAATACGAGTCAAATCGAAATTACTTCTCTCTCCAATATTACAGTGCTCCTGTAGTTGTTTATTAAATATGTTATATATTAAATAAGCTTGTTTTGATGTTTCTCTTTACTGGGTTTTATGACGTTTTAAAGGCGCGAGTATATTAAAAAGACTGTTCGAGTGAAAAATATCCAGGGCAACTAAACTTTTAATACTTTATCATTCAGAAGAGAAGTTATGAGAACCCCTTAGAGACATAGATAGATATTCGAGTCTAATGCATCAGTTATTATTGAACGTGAAGGTTTCGGAACGACGGTTAATATTGCAAAAGTAAAAATACTTTTTAAAATAATATGTGTTTTAATAGATTTGTATTAATTAAATTAAATGTAAAATATGTAAATGAATTTACAACTGGAAAAAATTTCTTAAAATCGTGAGAAAAAAATAGAACTTGTGAATGATCCTGTCTCTAAAATAATTTTTTTATCAATTAACAAAATAGTTCTGCTTCTAAAGTTTATTTGTATACATAGTTTTTAATACAGAAAGCAGCTGCAGTTTGTATTTTATTAAATATTCTGCATTTCTGCGTTAATAGATGAGGCGCTTAAGTTCCACAAGAATTATGAAATTGACTTTGTTCAGAATTTTTCATTCTTTTGATTTTCATCGCCTAACAGAATGGAAAGTAGCGAGTATAAATAGGTGCTGAAACTGTTAAACTCAATGATTGCAGCATTCGGATTAATTTCAGATTATTACTTTCATTTTTTAACTCGATAGTTCATTTTCCGCACTTGTTATACAAATAATTATTTTTACTACCGTGAATTCAATTAAATTCCTAATTAAAGTAACCAATGGTTAGACCCACAATAACCTATGCGGTCTCGGTGTGGTGGCCCAAGGTCAAGCAGGAAACCACCAAACAGGGTCCAAAGACTTGCTTGTCTAGGTATACCGGGGGCGATGAGTACAACGCCCACTGCTGCAATGGAAACCCTTCTAGACCTCCCTCCCTTATACATTGTGATAATGGAAGAGGCAAAACGAGGACTCCACAGATTGCAACATTCATGTCACCCACTTAATATCAGCACGGGTCATACAAGTATCGTTGGTAGCATAAGGGGTCCTTTACTCGATGTGAGGACGGACTATATGCCCCCCAAAGGTAACATAAACCTGCTCATTAAGATAGAAATTAATGAATCTGCTGAGCTTCAGGAACCTGAACAGAACTTTCCTCCTGGAAGTTTGATCTGGTATACGGACGGCTCCAGAACTGAGACTGGTGCTGGGGCTGGAATATATAGGCATAGACCAAAGGAGAAGTTATGCTTCCCTTTGGGCCAATTTGGCTCCGTATGCCAAACAGAAATATACGCCATATTTCTATGTGCGCGGGAAAATAAAAGGAGGGCTTACACAAATAAGCGGATCTTTATTCTAACCGATAGCCAGACGGCTTTGAAGGCTTTGGTGAGCCCAAAAATCTCTTTCAAGCTGGTGTGGGAATGCTTAATTGAGCTCAATGACCTGGCGGAATACAACTGCGTCACGCTGGTGTGGGTGCCAGATCTTCGGAGTATTATCGGCAACGAACGGGCCGATGAACTAACCAGGCAGGGGTACGGGTATGGCATACCTTGGCCCTGAACCTGTATCTCTCTGTACAGTACTGTATTGTATTGTACTGTATTGTATTGTACTAGTACATAGGGTTTTAGCAGTTTTTACACCAACAACAGTTTTGGTCACGAAAAAGTTGAAATGGGCATATCATTATAAGGGAATTAAGAGCGAGAAAATGGGTTACGAAATGAAAGTATTGTTTTACAAAAATAAAAACCAACACTAATAACACAAAAGAAGAATATTTTTACCAAGATGGAGAGCAGTAACGGGACAACATCTGAGAATGAAAGAAAGTAATATAATAGACTAACAAGTAATCTTGTTTTAATAAAATATTGGAATTAATTATTTAATATCTCAGATGTCGTCTCAGTAGCATTGTTCAGATTCTCATTACAATTTGCACGCACAATGCTCTGTTTTGAATTTTACTTAATGAACCCGATTCAGAAGCTGAATTGCTCCACTGCCGGTGTAATTGTGAAACAGGTCTTTATGCTTTTAGAAAATTGTCTAATCCTATCTACTACCATTTCCATTCCTAGACTTCGATAACTATATTTCACGTATATTAATGAACGTCAACTGGCTTTTTAGTACTGTTTTGAAAGCGTTATATAATTTGTATATTGCTGTCATTAGCTCAGCTATGAAATTAACAGCCATACACCCAAACAGGCTTTAACATCTGCTGGTAATAGCATTAGTTAGTTATGAATTGATGTTGCGAATCTTCTTACCATCAGTTAATACTTCTTTTTGAACTTTTAAGTTTAGTTCTTCTCTCTCTCTTCCTTTTATGTGTTCCTTTTATCTTAACTTGGTATCTAGATTAACGTCCAGATATGGTGGTATTAGCGTACGGAACAGTACGCCTATAAACGTTCAGCGGTAACTAGTCAGTTTTATAATAGTGAGAGGTTTACACATGATAGTTCTTTAATAGCTGATGTAATAATACTTACTTGTATAGCAGCTGCTGCTAAGTGGAACACCCGCGATATGATTCATACGGTTGACGTATAGAGACTTCTTCTTATTAAGTTTTATGTCTCAGCTTCTCGTCCATATATAAACTCTATCCTTCGTTCTTTACAGATTATCATTGACTCATTGTTTTTTAGCCCTATTAACTGTTTGAGGCAGGTCCCAAATGTAAAGCAATTATAGCAGGGAACGCAGCATATTGCCTTCTTGTCGAATACAAAAAAGTCTATTGCTAACATAAGACTTCAAGTCTTCGCACTTTTGAGTTCTAGTTAAGTGAACGCCAAATGAGTAACGTAATTCTGAAACATTATTTCTAAGCTTATTTAAAAGGTCGCCGTTAAACAAATTTCTTTGTCAGAAATGGTATTTTCCATCTCTATGTAATAGAAAACTTTTATTTAATAAAAGCTTTTTCCTTCATTGAAAAACAAGGGAAGAAACAGGCTGTAGTATTAAGCAGCCATTTGTCAATCACCAATTCCAATTCGGTGTCACACCTTATTGAATATTTCCAAGAATATAGCCGAGCAAATCTTCTTTTCTCCAGGAGTATTGAAATAATATTAATGATTCGATGATCTTGGTCTAAGGTTGCATATTTACTTCTGAATCTGAACTGAGGAGCTTTCTTTCTTCAACAATAGGATTCAGTTTCTTATACAGTTTGGAAACAACTTGTACTAGGGAGGTGAACTGGTACCACGCCACATTACTCAGGTTTAGGAATCATAATAACTTCTGTGACTTCCGGCCGAGCGACAAATACTTGAGCCGAAATGAAGCATTCATTATTTAATTATCTTGAAGATTCCTTTCATGGAAAATCGTTTCGGGACTTCCCCGGTTATGAGGTCGTATATTAAAGCTTTTCTAGTATTTAAGTAATCTTTAATCTCCAGAAGTAAGTTTAATCTTCATGTAATAAGTGGAGAAGTCTCATCATCATTATAGACTTCATTTTATTGAGAAGTTCTCTGAAGAGAGTCTGTAAAAAGGTTCTTGGTTATTTTTAGCTCAAATGCCTCCTGGTTTTCTTAGTGGCTGGAGATGTAATTTTAGCCCTTTGATTTTCTCCATGGCTTTCCATAACGCGTAGTTAGTGTTCTTCTAACAGATACTTGTTGAGGGTCTTATTCATAACTTTCTTGATTTCAAAATTCAATTGCAGAATTAGCGCAGTGACATTTTCTAATCTATGTTGAGGGATTTCATAAATTGATTCAGAAAATTTAGATAATAATAGCTAGATACGAATTTGAAAGATGGTAGTGTTGATCGTAATTCATTAAGGTCACGTTAGTTTCACTAACTAAGGTATGGCCATGACCTGCTAAATGAATAACGAGTTCTATTCTAACCATTTGAGCGTTTTCAAAAATTTACTTTGAATTTTTCTGCTCCAGAAAATGACAAGAGTCGTTACTTTCTTTATGTTGATTTCGAGTAGTAGTATTATGAACGTTAAATCATTTAACCTTTAATCTTACGAAAGTGAAGAGTTTATACACATTTTACACTATTTCAATAATTAGGAACATAACAAAAATTAGCTAATTTGATAAAAATGACATGGAACGAATATTAAAGAAAAATTAAGAAAAAATATATTTCGGAGAAATTTGAAATAAAAGGGTCAGAATCAGAGTCAGTTAATTCATTCACTTTTTTACTGGATAAAGCAATAAGAGGTGCTTAATAAAATTAGTAAGATTAGCATAAGGCTTATTATAGATAAATATCACAGACACAATTACATTAACAATAAAGACAAAGGATGTAAAGGGATTTGTGGGAGTGAAACAGATGTATGAGCTGTAAGAAATGCATTGGAAAGCAAAAAGTAGTAAAAGAGGAAAGAGAAAGAAAGTGATGATATAAATAAAGGAGGGCCTTGTAAAGCTTGAGCTTTGGAGGAAGAGGACAGAGAACAAGAAACGCGGAAAAGAATTATTTCACAAGGTATGGGACTTCCAAACTCGAAAAGTTGATCCACGCAACAAAGAACTATTTGCAAATAATTTTCTTTACATTAATAAGTAGTTATCATGAATTTAGATTGAGGTTTTATATTAACAATGTTTTTCAGACTAAAAGTTGTAAGAATGTAAGATAAGTCCTGAATGATTCATTTTATATGTTATGAGAGCGAACTTACCATTAGTAAATTAAGTGTCAAGAACTTTAATTATATATATTATATTATTACATCTTTATTCAGTTGTCAAGACCACGTTGGTGAATAATTTCAAATAAAAAATGTAAAACATCAACATTTTTAAATTGTTTCCTTTTCCTTGGTTATAATAAATACCTTCAAATACCAAGTTTAATAGCATTAGTTGATGAAGATGTTACGAAGTTGAAGGCAGCGATAATTTGCTATTAATTAGCCGCACGGAGATATTAATTTCGTTACCTGAGAAACGTTTTGTCGCCATCGAAAACTGAAATTGCAAAATAAAGCGCCTGCCTTTGATCGCAGTCCTTGTCTCTAATTGCGTATCTTCTTTAATCTCGCCATGCCTACAACATCCCTTTATATTTCAGAATCGAGGGCTAATAAATTGATGTAGTAGAACTATAAGTATTTTACGTTCATATTAAAATTGCCTTGTGTAACGGTGATTTCCATTGTTTCTGTTATTTCTTTCAATTCAAAAGCTTTTATTTGTTTGGAAAGTCAAGTTGTTTACTTTATTTAAATTATCATTCTTGTAGTACCTACTCATTAAATACATTTCGTATAATCTTGTGATAAAATAGATTTTCCGAGGAACTGCATTAAATTACTCTGAAGAGGAGAGTAAATAACTAAGATATGATGTGCAATGTTTATTGTAAAACTCGTCGCGGAGCTTGAGTGGCTCTTAGAAATTAGAAGCAAATATACAAATTCAATAAATTTCATATTCAGTTACAGTAAGCATCAGAGCAATAAATTTAGATTTCTTAAAACCAAGATATGATTGGTTTGATTTCGTTAATTTTTCAATTTTTTTTTCTAGATTTACCAATTTTACTTTGTCACAAATTCCTGTGCAATTTGTGAAATAAATAAAGAAAAATGTAGGTAATGTACATGTACATACATGGTGTCCCAGTTAAAACTTTCCACTCACTTATTTCGGATGTTATCACTTTATGAAATTCAAGAAATTGAGTCGACCTCTTCTAAAATCTCAGAGGATATGGAGAAACGTTTTTGACAGATTTCTGTATTCTTTGCATAACTTTTCAAATTACATCTACCTCTATCAGATTGGTGCTGGAATTATTTAGAGGTGTGTGGCTAGTAGTGATGCGAAAAATACTTGTAGCTGCAACATAAACTAACAACAACAATTGTTATTAAGGGTTTAAGCTTTGACTTAAAGATAAGTTGGAGTTGTATAACTGGGCTTAAATGTGACTATGGAAAATTAAATTGTTTAAAATGTAACATATTTTTTCTTCAAACTCCGAATTCTGTCTGTCCGTTAAATTTTTAATTAATTATAAATTGTTGTATAGAATTTTCTCGTGTTCTCGGAAGTCTATTCTTTCGTCAGTGTTTTTTTTTTCGATCTATTCAAGAATCAACCTGTACGTTTTATATTATTTTCAGAATATTGTTCCAATTTTATGGTGTAAGGTGTAAGGAATTATGAACATTCTTCTATATCACCTAGCTACGCTTGTAGCAGTTCTGCGAAGTTGGTTGTCTATATTAAGTATATCTTATATGAAATGGGTTTTGTAAATAATAATAGTTACAATAATAGTTTTGCATTACATATTAAAATGTATCATAATGAAAGTTTACAAAATTAGATCGTGTTCATAGACAACCATTGTTTTTTTTTTGCTTATATTTACGGGTCGAACTCCCGATGTTCGGTGCGTTCCTCACCCTGTAGAACTGAAGTATTAACCTTCGGATAACCAGGTGAAATATGAAACACAAAAGACCAGGTGGACTCATTCAGTGACCCCACAAAGTTTTAGTAAATTAATCGATATAATACTATTACAGATATTAAAAAAAAATATTTTTTGTAATAATAAAGTGTTAATACATCACAAAAGACCTGTACATTTTCATGTAAATATTTTTTTTAGAAATAGAGAATTCAAATTCAAACATACAATAAATTGCAAATAGAAACTAAATGATCACATAGATAATATTAGTCATTTTTTTCATTGCATGAAATACATATCTTTGATTTCGCTACTGTAATGGGGTTCTTGCAAATAAACTTAACGACATTTATCACATTTATTCATTGTTTTTTATCTAAATTTCTGGGACATATAACACAACGCCCATGTTGTAACATTTTCCACGTTTTCATTTGGCCTGTCTAATTATTGTTCATTTTTAGTGATTTTGAGTGCCCAAAATCTTTGTCATGGCAAACGTTCTTGGGGCCGTTGAGTGATTAGGCGTTTTACTAATGCCATTTCCAAATCTTCAAGGAATGTTTTACCTTCTCGTAATCTTGGTGTTTGCTCATGAAGAGAATAAATCCATTGAAGGTTGCCAAATTTATGATGTGGAAGAGCAAAACTAATGGCCAATGTTTAGTATTACGAGAACATGTATATTCTCTCACTTTGCGGCCCAGAGAATCTACGGCTCTTTTGTATTTATTAAAGTCAAGCATAAGTTGTGGTTTGAAATCGTTAGTTCCATCGGATATATCCAAGTCAAAATGTTGCGCAGATAGCAAGACTACACTTGTATTTTTTTGGAGAATATGAAATTATCATGCAATCTGTAAAAACACAGCGTCCGTTGAATGTTGTGCACGATTTCTATTAGGTGGGAATTCTGAAGGAACTTCCTTTCGATTTTGACGCATGTTCCGGTTAAAGATTTTCCTTGTTTCAATAATTCTTCTATAAGATATAGAGGTGTAAAAAAGTTATCAGTAGCAACTCCCTGACCAGGACAAACCTTCCACTAAGTCTAAAACAACTCCTTTACTTTGTTCTCTTTCTGGTGTATTGTTTATCATTCCCGTGTAGATTTGCATATTTCAACAATATGAATTTTCTTCATCACACAATGTCCTCATTTTTATTCCATATCTGGCTGGTTTGGACTTCAAGTATACTCTGAATGGACATCTGCCACGGAATGGAACAAGCTGTTCGTCAACATAAACGTTTCCACTAGGAATGTAAGCTTTTTTGCAGTTCAAAACAAACATCTTCCATATATCCTCACATTTACATTTTTCTCGTTTTTCTAATCGCGTATCTAGATTGTCAAATCTAATAAATCTAAGTAATTCTTTCATTTTGTTTCTTGACATCGTTGTACCAAAAATTGTACGTTGTAATGCAGGATTGCAATGTCTTCATAATTCCAGAATGGGTTCCTCACACGCTTTGAGAAATTCAGCAATAACAGCAGACCTAGAAATGCTTTCATTTCGGTGCAACTTATATTTTCCCATTCATCTCCTTTCAACGCAACAGCTCTGATTAGTTTTGTGACGCGGCCGTGTCACCTTGTTTGTTGATTTTACGGACAACTAAATAACTAATATACACGGTCCAAACAAAAACAAACTAAACTTATTGATAAATTAATTTATTGGACCGAAGAAGTTATTGACTGAATCCAATGAAAAATAACCGCGTAATTACCGAAATATTCCCTTCGGAGGGATTCCAAAAAAAAATCGACAATATTATTGTAATACCATGCAATGCCCTAGACTCTAGCTACCGGCTGGCTACTTGCTACAGTTACGTTTACAACTGGCGCCAAGAACAATTCTCTACGACAATAGTAGCGTTCGACCTTTTTTCGGAATTCCCACAATTAAAAAAAACTTTTAATGCAGATTGCTCGTGATCGTCTAATTAAACTAGACGCTGCGTTGTCGTAACTGGATTCTAATTCTGGTGAGACGGCGAATAAATTTGAAAGACTATAGGAATTAAATACGTATCAATAAAAATGCGAGACTTGGAAATTAATTATTTATTGAAAAAAAAAAAAAGGTAAAAACTCCTTCTACCAGCCACTTAGGGATCTGATAAACTAAGCATAAAAACCAATATGAAATACGCTTTTCAAAGAAGTACAATACAATTCGCTTGATGTATTTCACGTCGAATATCGTAGCGATCTAATTTATTTCAATTCACCAGTTGGTGGCTTGTTGCACACGCAATTAATGCTGTGGCAACTTTGTAACTTAAATGAGATCAACAATTAGTTTTTACTCAAGATAGCTTTGTCTTGGTACTCGTGTTTGCCACCTGAGATAGTACTCGAAGACGCTGCTAATAATCAACCAGCACACAGTGTGACAGTGTGTTTCCAGTGTACTTTGTTAATGGGAGTTATTAATTGATCAATCCGATGCTCGGAGATGTATGTGATCAATTTGCACGATAATCAACAGTAACTGCCGCTAGTTTTTCACGGACTCCTTCTGGAGGTGATAGAAAAGCTAACCTGTTGCTAACCTAATTAATTAGACTTCTGTGAGTAGGATCGTATCAACTTCATTCTCCAGAGTCCAGAGGGTGGTACAGTGTACCCCTTTTTTCAGATCCCTCTGCGTCGTTTTTCGTCGGCTAAACCTATTATCTAACTAACTTGTTTGCGCAAGGACCCAGTTGACTGTTTTTCGGCACTCCGCTTTTGCGGTTATGGCACTTTCAGTCGCTCGACAAATTGCTTTCAATTAACCTGCAAATCTTTCGGTGAAGACCGCACTTTAGCACACACACAGGGTGTGAGAGAAATTCTGTTAAGAAGATGTCTATTTAGAGGTAGTTCAAATTGTTTGGCCTCGTAATTCTACGAAATTCGTATCGAGTATTAAATTTGCCTTGATTTCTGAGTTAGACTCTGCTGGCCGCACAGTGTTCGTCGGCAGATATAACTTTGCATGGCCAGTGGGTTGAGCTGCAGATGCCCCTGAACAAATCGAAATAGCACTGATAGCGTGTCTCCGAATTGCCCGAGGATATCGCAAAAAGGTAGAACTAAATTACAAAAAAAAAATACACTGTATTCGAAATCGTACAATAGATTTTAGGTGTAGTTAATTTATTCTGGTTGATTAAATCACAGATCGCTCAAACTTTGATCCAAATGCAAACGCAAGTACCAAAAATAAACCAAAAAAATTGCCTAAGCAATGCATAGATTGAACTTTCTAGATTTTTCAAGTCACAGATTGATGAGCCAATTAAAATAATTCCACCACCAAGTATGTGAAAAGAAATATATAAAAATTCATGCAATTATACCTATCCCCTTTCCGCGATACACACTTCACTGATTCACTCGCGCACTTGTTTTTATATAATCCTTTTCGCGACGTTGAATTCGCGTTTATTTATTTGATTGCTCTTCTCGGAATCCGCTATAATTGTAACCTCCTGAAAGAATATGATTTAAGTATAATTATGAGAAAGATATGAAAACCAACTGCAAGCACTCAGAGAAAAATTGCTCGAGTTAAATTAAAAGTCAGCCGTCCGTTCGAAAATTTGAATCTTATCGTGTAGTTTTTTTTTTCTATTCTCCTTCGCGAGTGACAAATAAGACTCCTCCCCTTCCCACGAAGCAACTTTAAAAAAATCCGTTGGCCAATAAACGCTTTTAGTTCAGAAAGAAGCTCACGCTACTCTCTCGTTCCCGGTACTTACAATAAATTTCGACCCCTAATTTGCGCGACAGTCACTAGGTATCCCGGTGATCTTGCACATGTTGCGACTTTCCAAAATTCTTGACAATAACTAGACGCTGTACAAGTGTCGATTGACATATTTATTACTTCCCGAGCTCGTTGAATAGTTTCAAAACAAAAGCCAAAATCTTGTCTTCTGCGATGCCAGAGGATCCTTCTCTAAATTATACAATAACATGAGTGCTTGCGTGAAGAATTCTTTCAAAGACTCTAACGCGTACAAAGACAACCCTTGATTTATAATATGACAGCAACTATGCGTCAAGTGCCGTTTACGAACTCGGTGTTCTAAAAGACCATAAATCTGGAACCTAGTCGTTTCCGGTGGCATTCTCCGATTTGTAAAATTTCTCTTTTTTTGTTATCAGCAATCAAATAAACAAACGCGATTTGTTTTCAAAATCAAATTCGTTTCAGTTTCTTGAGTTATCAGATCTGAAATATCTTCACTTAGGAATAATTCAAATGCTTCCGTGGGTGTTGTAATGTTGTCACTATAATTTGTAAGTTGACCAAAATCTTATTTGCGGGGCTCCGCCTTAGAGATGGTTTGTTTCGTGACCATCTAGTACCATCTTTGGTCAATATAATGTTCACGCCGTCATCATCTTCTGAAGATGGTTCACTATTAGCATTCTCAGATAACTCTCCAAGAGTGTAGTCAACATTTTCTCTTTCATTATTTTCAAATACCTTGTCTTCAGTCTCTGGTAATTCTTCATCATCAGGAATATCATCCAAAAAATCGTTTGCCAAGTTTTCTAATTCATTTTGAGACAAATATTTTCTCGCCACGTGTTATAGATATGATTGAAAGCAACACTTTCCCTGTCAGTAATATATATCCAAACAAGCAAACATGTTGCAAGAAGATATGCAGATTCTAACATTCACAATGTGTAAAACAAGAACGAAAACATGTTCGAGCATGCTTGAATGCAAGTTACAAATATCCACTACGTGTAAAAAATAAGCACAATACATTCGAGCACTCATAAATGACGAGCATGTGTAAAAGACTAATTGCATTCTAAAATTAGAAAACCATGATAGGACACTGACGACCACGTGGGGTAACAAAGTGACCTCAATTAAAATTTTTTTAATCAGTATATTCATTTAAGAAATAAATAAATTTACTATACTTTGAGTAAACTCAGCTAAAAAAAATATGAAATTCTAGGATTAAAAACTAAAAAATATATAACAATAATATATGGTGTGACAAAATAACCTCACCTGGTCATCCGAAGTTTAATATAAATCAAATGTATAAAAGATATTTCAGCGAAGTTTTCATGTGGTATTTACATTCAGATTAAGAGCAGACTCGTTTGATGAGAGTCAGAGTGCACGATAGTAGATTACTTCAGTGAAAGATTCGAGAGTTAAAGCAAAGGCGTGAATTGTGATTTAAATAATAATGAGCAGAGTCATATACTTTCAGCCGTATAATTGGATTTTGTTTAATTCACCGGGAGCTTATCAATTCCAGATATGAATCTAATTTAATCAAACTTAGTTTTACGCTGAAATCTTTAACTTCCTGTTAAAGTACCTACCAACTCGTTAATTTAAAAATAATGGGCGTTTTAAGGACGTATAAATTCATTGGGTCCAAGTAAACACGCGCAATTGTTGTCATCCTTACGTAATTTTCGTGGGTGACCCTTGTCTAATTTACAAAATAATTTCTTGGGTTTAGTCATGTTTGCAATTTTAATCGAGTCAATTAATTTTGATTACATAATAAACAATGCTGCCGGGCGTAGGTGTGTAATTAATTAAAATGCCTTCATTAGCTTATTAAATTTCGAAAATTTCTGCTGAAGTACGAATGAATTTAGCGACGGACATTGACGTGCGTTTGCGTTGCTATTCTGAACTTAACGTGCGAACGTAATTATTGCTACACGTTTCCAGATAATGTTTGGAGCGAAGCTTGAACTTGAAGAGGGGGATTGGTCACCCACTTGATTAAATTGCTCATTCAGAGTTGTATTCTTCGAGTACACTTGTTATAGGAGGGATGGTCAATTATTATTTGCTCGAAAATTTCACTTGTTATTGTGATATTAACCATTTGCACTCTGTCAGGATTTTCTGTATATTATATTTTGATTAAAATAAAGCTTTAAAAATAATATAATTTTTTTTATATTTATAAAGTTTTAAATTTATTTAAACAATCTTTCATGTAAACCTAATTGCTTTTAGTTAACTACAAATAAAATTGGCAGAAGATTGTATGCACGTAATAGATTGTATGCACGTAAATTCTGATAAATTTTTGACGTCGAATGTATTTTGGTGAAAGGACGAAACTTGTAACGTTAGGACCTAAGCTACCGGTTATTTAGCTTATGTATAAATTCGGCACTGAAAATCAATATGCTTCTTTTATCGAAGTATATTTTAGGCAGTACTTTGGGAAATAGGAAGAAATACAGTCATTTCGTTCCTCTATACTGAGTATTCGTTTTTAAACACAAAAAAGCTTATAAAATGATTATAATTTATTGTTAAACAAAAAAAATATGTGTTGATTGTTTTTGACTGAATTGAATAAAGAAATGTCGACATTAATTTACATTCGCTGACTTTTAAATGAAAAAGAAAGGTTGCCTGAGTAAGTTTGTATATTAAAATCGTAATAAACCAGTTAGTATTGTTATTCCGTCGTTATGATTATTATCAAAGAGCCTAATTGAGCTTCAAATTATTCCCGCAACACCCGGCCCAAATTTTATTGCATTGCAGATTAATAAAACGGGAATACAAACGACGCCAACGCAGGTTTTAATTTCCCTCGAATTCGATTATAAAAGGCAACGCAACTAAATTGTTAATTACGAAGTCGTAATTATTAAGTTTATTGCGTAATTATTTTCCTCTGGGCGGGTTAATATCAGTTAACAACTTTATGAGAATGTGCTATGCTTCGGAGATTTAATTACACGCCCCAGTCTTGTTTTTTGTCTGAATTCTGATTTAACTACAGGCAGATAGGGTAAACTTTTCATACTATTTGGCTATCCTTAAAAATCGAGAAAGTCGACCGAAAACTCCTACGTTAATTTAATTAGTGAAACAAGTTACATTATTACTTAAATTAAATTAATATTGGTGGTCCAAGGTTTTAAATTAATACATTATATGAGGAGGGGTACTATTTATCTTCATACTTACTTAAAATGATTGGTGCTTAATTCCAGGCATCGCAATTCGAGATATTATTATCTCGTCTGAGTTCCAATTCATGAACGTTTATACATTCACACTAATTGGATATTTGTAAATTGATGCAAGTAACGAGATCATGTAAATAGATTCGTGTGTAAACAGAACCACAATTAGTAGGTAATTTCTACTAGAGTGTAATAAGCTAGACGTATTATGAGTGTCATTTAATCAGGAAGTTAAAACCCGAATTCTATTTTATGGCCACTTCACCATAATAATTATTGGATTACTAGTACCAGTACTTGTATAAAAATTAATTTACATTTAAGTTAAATTAAACATAAAGTATTACTTTTATTTTGTGAGTAGTGTCCTTTTGAATTTTCTTTTAAATGTGTTTAAGTGATATAAATTAAAAATTGGTAAAGAAAAAGAATTGAAGTGTTGGAGTTTTAAGCAAATCACGTGTGTCCAATAATCTAGAGTGCGCATTGCTATATTATGAATTTAAATATAGAAGGAAAAAGAACTTCCAACATCATCATCAAACGCAATAATATAAATTGAACCCGTACTTATCGGGCACAGCCTTCAATCAGAGATAGAGTTGTCATGCACGTCTACATGGCATTTCACAGACCCCGCAAGCAGCGTCAGGACGTTTGACGTCAAGCCCATCACCTTGGTTACAAGGTCACCAGTTTGCGTCCAGTGTCGTAATCCTTCAGCGGGTCTATAATCCTTATCAACACTATTTCGGATTGTGATCCCTTAAATCTTTGTTATTTTAATTCGCGCAACCCTGAAAGCTCTCTGGTCTCCGCAAGGATGCGAAAATTCGTCTGCGGTCGTAAAACCCACTCGCACAATCAGTGCTGCCGCAAAGATTAGGCTTTTATTATATAGGGCTTAGTAACTATGTAATGAAATGCTCTGAGTAAATATTTAAATGCCTAATTAGTCCGCTTACTGGAAGGGTTAATGTGAATAACCACGGATTTATGTTCGATCGTACAAATTTATGTGAAAATAAACCATTTAGGCTTCATTTTACAATCGTCGGATAAACTGAGGATAACAGTTATTCTTGGAATAATGTGACCTAATATGTGAAAATAATTCTGTCCTTATTCTATGTTTGTAAATCCGGACCATATTGTTCCTATACGTTTATGGGATCTACATATACAGAACGTGTCACGACCTTATGTTCAGACAACTCAACTTATTTATATCTCGAACTTTTAGCATTTAGAGAATTTTATGCCTGAATCACTTTTTGTCATATGAACATCTAGTACATCTAGTACCCATCAAGTAAAAATTGATGAAATGCTTTAAATATGAATTGCAAATTGCAGCTCATATTTTAAATAAAGCAATAAAAGGTAACTCTCTTCGTAATTGAATGTCAAATATGAAATCTAAACAAGGCTCATATGAATTTGAAGAGAAATCATTGTTACATGAACTGCAAAAGAAAAACGACTGACATATATATAACTAAAAATTAATAATAAATCTGTAAGCAATAATCTTTTTTTAGTCTTAATAATTAAGTGTTCGCCTTCCTCATATGAACAGGGGCCTAAATGAAATAGAAAAGTTATCTATTCATTAGTAAACTTCGCAAAACACTAAAACTAAATATATATCTCTCTCCCTCCGCAGAGACGATTAACGATGTCACAATAGGCGCCTGACATTTACCGTATACTTAATTTTTGTTTGCCAAACGCAGCGGCAACGCTTTAGTTGTTAATTGTGTCTTGTGACTGTACTCTGTTCCAAGGCAGTTTCTGACTGTTTCGAAGCTGTCAAAAGCAAGCACTTATCAAAATTTTCAACTTGTCAAAACCAATCATTATTTATGTGGGCAACTGATTCTGATGGTTTCGAAACGGTCAGAAACTGATGTCTGAACAGACTTTGTGTTGCATAAGAAAGTTTGTCAGAGTTCAAAGACTGAAAAAAAAATTGTATATTTACGTACATGTTTAGTAAATGTGAATAGATGTTTAATCGGAGGAAAACGTAAGCTTAAAAACGTAAGAAGCTTCTCTAAATGAAGATTTTTTTCAAATTTTTAAACTGACAGTGCAGATGTCTAGTCAATGGACTATAAAGTAGTCAATGTTGGCAATGGAAAACAATACATAAAATAGATAAAGTATAAATGAATCATGTATCCGATTGTGTTAAAAGTTCCAAATTGTGACCGTGAGGGATGGCTTTTGGTGTATCTATAGTTAAAACTATAGTTATACCAAGAACCAATAGTTTTAACTATAGATGTATCAAGAATAGAGTTATACACTATAACGAAAACAATCGTTATGAAGTAGTTTCAAACAAATCCCACTACATATTTCTTCTTTTGTATTTAAATACCACGGATAGATAGTCCGCAAGGGTGAGGGTTCAAGATTGCGAATCGGTATTTTCCAATGAGACGCACTTTTCAGGTAAAAAACACAAGTGACATTAAATAAAAAAGGCACGAAGTCGAGAATAAGAATATATTGAATTAACTTGAAAAACGAAGCCCTCACAAATATCTGAGCGTGGGTAAAAAATATCCCACGCTGGTAAAAATTTGCAACAAGTGGTAGTACAATAAGCACAGAATTTGATTTACAATTTTCTTTTATACTTAAGCAAACTAAAATTAGCCTAAAAAAAAACGCCGCTTAAACTAAAACACCGCTTACCGATCGTATACAGTCCGTCACCGTTGTCCCTTTTTTTTAATCACCCATCGTCCGGTTCGCCATGGTTCAGTCACGCCGTTCCGCCCCTTTTTTTTTACACACGTAGACACTGGAAGCAGCAGTTGTCGCAGGGATTTCAGATCTCGATGTCTTTCTTCCTTTTTTCTTTGGCTCATCCAGAAGCAAGAAGTAAAAGAAAATTGGCGAGAAACAAAGATGATGTTAAAGTGGCCCCCAAATTTCGTTTGTCACACTTATGGCTCAACAATTAACATTTTATTGCGATTTTTTGGCATTTCAACCACTTAACGCACATTCATTTTTAAAATCGATACGTACACCAAGCTAGTTCACCCCAAGAGAGCCGTTCTCCCCGACTTTACTTGCTTTCGGTCTCTCTTTTCAGGTTTCCCCGCAGATCCAAAAAACTGGAAAAATGTGTTCGGACATCATGCTCCGATAATGTTTGTTCAGCCCGCACTTTAAAATATAAACTTTTCCAGAATTTATAGCTTTTGCGGAAGGCTTGACGAACCTCACAGGTAGCGCGAAAACACAATCGAGAAGCGCTCTAAAATTACGTAACAAAGCTCGGACTTATGGAGCTTATTTAATTCTAATACTAGTTTTCCTATCCTAAAATAATAATTTTAAGTAATAGGGCAAAATGCACGTTACAACAAAATTAAGGAACGACCAGTAAAATTCAAAATAAATTTAAAACAAGATATTGAAATTTAATGAAACGAATAAATATATAAATCTAAGTGTTTCCTTACAGTTTAGTTGATTTAAGGACTGTTAAATTTAACAAACTTTAAAATACTTCAAATCTTTAAAATACCATTGGTCTTTTCATGAACTTATATCCTAATTTGTAACAAGTTAACAAAACTAAAATTATTAATAGCGTGCATGCCCTCCGCTTGCAGCAATACACGCTACTAATCTTCTTGGCATGCTTGAGATTAAGTTTCGTATACTATCTTGAGGTATCTGTTCCCAATCTTGAACAAGTATGTTAGAGAGCTCATCAAGCGTTACTGGTGGTCTCGGGACGTTTTTAATTTTGTTGCCCAATTGATCCCAGAGATGCTTAATAGGATTGAGATTAGGGTTTTTGGCAGGCCACTCCAAACTTTGGATATTTGCATCTCTTAACGTAGCTGTGACAATGTTTGCTGTATGAGGTTTGGCATTGTCTTGCATAAAAATTGAATCCATTGCCGAAATTTTCGGTAAATGGTTGAACAAGGGGTACAATAATCTCGTCTCTATATCTTGCTGTTAGCGACCCATTTCGTATCTAAACCAGTCTATACG
Organism: Serrognathus titanus; assembly: GCA_039766575.1. Classification (NCBI taxonomy): domain Eukaryota; kingdom Metazoa; phylum Arthropoda; class Insecta; order Coleoptera; family Lucanidae; genus Serrognathus; species Serrognathus titanus. Next base: position 45,038,925 of record CM077914.1, on the reverse strand, counting down.
ACCATTAAATTGTATGCCACCCCAAACCATTACGGACCCCCCACCAAATTTGTCAAATTCTCGAATGGTATATGGTGCAAACCGCTCGCCTGGTCTTCGTATGATCATTCCTGCTTAGAAGGAATCTGGACTCGTTCGAAAACAAAACGGAGTTCCACTGCCCTTCGTCCCAACCTTGATGATTTTCACAAAAGTTTAAGCGATTTCTTTTGTGCGTAGCTCTGAGAGTTGGACGGGTTGCTGGTTTTCTAGCAGACAAATTGACTTCTCTTAGTCTTCTTCTTACTGTTTTGGTAGAAATGTCTTTTCCAGTGGCTATTCGAAGATCATTTTTTAATTCACGAGATGTTACAAACCGCTTTCTTAAACTCTGAAGTTCGATAAAGCGATCTTCTCTGCGTGTTGTTTTTCTTTTAGCACCTTGTCCGCGTCTTCTTTTGAAACTCCCAGTGTTTCTGAACCGTGCTGCGGCCCTCTATACCACAGATTTGTTGGTATTTAGATTTCCAGCAACTTTTCTCTGTGAATATCCTTCACGAAGAAGAATAATCATTTGGGATACTTCTTCTGGTTTACAACGGCATCTAGACATATTTAATTAACTTAATGCAAACGAATTCACTAATTTTCGAAACAAAAAGCATTAATTAAATGACTTAAAAAGGTGTCAACAATTAGGCCTTTTTGTTGACTTTTCGTTTTCTGACAGAGAATGCCTTGCTATTGTTAATTGTTTCATGGCACACTATTTGAATTATGTTTAAAAAACGTCAATTTATGACTGTGAAAAGTCTATTAAAAATAATTTGTAAATTGGAAAAATTATTTCAGGTTTATTTGGTGGTCCCTTAATTTTGTCCAGAAGTTTACTTAGTTTATCCAACCATTGTAAAACTGGTCCTTAATTTTTTAAAATATACGGACAATAGTAAATGTTTGTTTAAAAAGTTCTAAATAATGACATCATAATTTTTAATAAATGCACCGAGTGATTTTTAATTTTATTATCAATTCTTGTCATGAAATTTGGACTGCATGTCTTAGTTTTAGTGTAAAACAGCATCAAGAAGTTCAATGAGCAATGATTTACTTTTCACGTAAGCTTAAGACATGTCGTTCAGATTTCATTACAAGATTTGATGAAAAATTAAAAAAAATCACTCGATAATTTGTGGATTACTTGCAATACAATATAGGGTAATACAAGTCACGATACTTCTTAAATAACTTTCTCGAGGAAATAAATAAGAAAAGTCACATGGATGTAATTATGATGAAATTATATGACGTAGTTTCTAAGTGACATCTCAATTTTCTTTAAATGACGCGGCTTATTCAAGACATTTAAACCTGTGTTGTAAAATTTAATCTCTGAAAAAACTATCACAAAATAAATTTTTGCGATTGTATCGATGCAGAATCGGGATTAGGAAAATTTCAAAATTATAAATTAAACTCGGTATGTGTTTAACCATGTACATCTGTTTTGGACATTGAGGTACAAGTTAAATTGCTGCTGTTAAACTATAATTTACTGTTCAAATTATTTGCCTTTGAAATAGAAATTAACGTATGGACTGAGGGAGAATATTATAAGTTTTGGAAACAAGAGAAGCGATTTATAATCCTTGCAAGAGGCAGTAGAAATAACATTCATTTGTGCATAAAAGCCAGTAGCGGATGCTGCAACGCTGGGGGGGCAGGATTATAGTTCTATTGCTTTACTACCTTGCTATTCTTAAAATATAATCAAACAATCTGGAAACCAAATGACTTTTGGTTAAATATCTCTAGTCCAAATCCTCTTTGTCTCTATTCTCTTTACAGTTTGATTGATTACTGTTAACTTTGTCATTTGGTGTATGCGTGATAAACCTTAGATATAACTCGAATTTGTTACAAAATAAATATCAGCAGAGTAAATGTAAGGTATATTTTCAGTTTTATTTTTTGCAAATATTGAATAGGAAGAAAAATGTTGGTCCTGAAAAGTCTCTTAGGCCCGAGAAACATCCGAGTTAAGAACCCCGATTTAGTATCATAATCCAGGCCAAGACGACTTCGTAATAATATTAGTTAAAATATTTAGATAAAAATATATGGTCTTCTTGTGGCAGGGGGCTGAATATCTTTAATCACCTCCAACGAACTACTATCGCGCCCTTATAATTTCGCAGGATTTTTTATCATAGCCAGAATTTCTTAAATTGTAGTTTTGTAGAACGGACTTGTTTCCTTAATTTTGACACTAAAGACATTTAACCAAAAGTATTTTGGTTTCTAGATTGTTTGGTTACATTTAAAGAATATCAAGCAAAGACAACATAACATTTATTTTATTTTATATTTTATTTCCTTCAGAAAACACGAAATTTGGGATAATGATGCTATAAGTTTAGCATTACATTTGAAATCTGACATTTGAAATAATTTTTTTGACACGCCGTTGAAAAGTCCATTCACAGCGGAAAATTGAATCCTGCGAAATTCTAAGGCCGCGATAATACATACCACTTTGATAAAAAAAAGGAAGAAAAAACAAAACTTTTACAATAAATAATATTAAAGTTACGAATTTTAATAGAACGATTTCTTTTTAGTTTTGTACATTTAATTAGTTACCTTTGTCGTTTCGTATCTTTTGCCTGAAAATATAGTTGATTATGCATGTAAGTCGTAAAGAATACGGTTTTTAGTGAAACTCAAACAAATATTGAAATTCACTATCTCCATAATTATAGTTGATATAGTAACTTGATGCGCTAATTTTAATATGCATACAAGATACTAATTAATTCGGTAGATGATAATATGTACGGTAAATTTAGAGGTAGTGCTTCACATATCTCACATGTTAGCTCTGCATTAGTCTGAACTGAATAGGGCAAGAATATTAAACATTTCGTCGTATTTCACCTTCATTAACTTCTAGAATAACTAGCATATTCTGTCTATAGCACTACAGGTTCTACGGACTATATTACGTTCCTCAGTTCCTTGTTCCATACCTAGTGTGATTCTTAACATCTAATTTGACGATTATTGACAGATTAAGATACTAATTTTCTAATAATATAGTAACTGTGGCTACACGTATTAAACAACGTTTTAGGTGCATTGGAATTTGTCAATCCAGAATAATTTTGTTGCTTAAGAATGGAAGTATCAAATAAGTCGTTAATAAGTTCTTCCTTCAATCGTGCGTCTTTTAGCGAAAACATACAGGTGTTTCGTAACTTCGTGTGCAAAAAACATCTAAATAAAAACGGAAATAAAAACAAAATAAAACTTACTCTCAACTGATAACGCATTGACAAATGTTTAGAATCTCTGGCTCAGTGTCGGCTGAGTCACAATATGTGTTCAAAATTCCTTCCCTCGGCCGCTCGTAAACACAAATCTGCCCGGCGAAGTAATGATTCACAAGCGTTATGAAATATGTTTTGTTGTCGAACAGAGAGAAATGCGGCGTTAATACGATCGTTCAATTCTTGGAACGTGTTGATTTCTTCTTCGTATACCAACGCTTTTACGTGTCCCCACAGATAATAATCTAGCGGATTTAGATCAGGTGAACGTGCAGGCCACCTGATCGGCTCGTTTCTTCCAATCCATCTACCAGGAAAAATTTCATCGAGGTGAGCACGTACTTCTCGTCGAAAATGAGGTGGAGCCCCATCGTGCATAAATCGTTAAATCTAAAATTTAAGTTCACATTCTCGAGAAGTTCCAGTAGATTAGTTCGTAGAAAATTTAAGTATTGGAGACCATCTAAACGGTTCGGCAAGACGAACGGGCCGATTAAATTGCGGTTTAGAATACCTGCCCACACGTTAACAGAAAACCATTGTTGGAAATGGCCGCGATGAATTGCGTGAGGGTTTTCCTCAGCCCACAAATGCATGTTGCGAAAATTGCACACCCCATCTTTGGTAAAAATAGCTTCGTCGGTAAACAGGACATTATGAGCAAAATTCGCATTTGCCTGTTGTTTATGCAGTAACCAACGACAAAATCGTATGCGTAGAGCATAGTCGGCTGGTAGCAGAGCCTCAACTCTTTGAATATGGTATGGATGTAATTGTTGTTCGTGAAGAATGCGTCAAGCAAAGAAAGACGATAAACGTATATCACGTATACTTAACGAAGGATGTTCCTTGATAAGTCGTAGTATTTCTTCTTCTCTGTTTGGGATGCGTTGTGGACGCTGCCGTCCTCCACCTTTTCCGCGACGTGCCCTTAAAGTTTTTGTATCCTTCGCTCTTTGCACAGCAGAGAGAAATGTGGCACTGGTTGGCAAATGTCGGTTTGGAAAATGCTGTACATACAAATGCCTTGCCGCTAATGCGTTTTGCCCACTTTCACCGTACACTAGAATCATGTCAACAATTTCACTAATTGTAAATTCTGCCATTTTTTTCAGTAAATTTCCCTGCAACCACCTCAATGTACATCTTCAAACTACCCGGCCCGGCATTAACAATAAATTACATCGTAAATATCATAAACTTAAACCAGAGACGTTCAAACAGTTTACCCGTTCGACAAAATTATTTATTTTCTCGAAAATTTAATAACACTTTGTTCAACAAAAAGTGGTTCATTCTGTTCATTTTCATGCAAACTTTCATTGTTTAATTTATTTTCAGTTACGAATCACCCTGCACAACAGTTTAAAACCCCATAGAAACAGTGTGTTGCTTTTATATTCGTCGCGCCATCTAGAAGCATCCTGATGATTCATTACTCTAGAGGTCTACGGCATTCTCGAAAGAAGAAATCTCTACAAAAGTAGAGCACGGATTTGATTCTTCAAACCATATTGAAGAAAAGCTATGAACGAATAGATGTGTTAGTGCATAGAAAAGTAACGTCAAAAGTAATTGACATTTTAACATTAATTTTTTTTTAATATGTCGAGTCGTTTTCATTTGGCGTCACATCATAAACGAGAAAATACTTTTTTGTCATATTTTGCTTTTTTAAAAGGTAAGAGTGCATGGTAATTTCGATCTCAAATATGCAAGATGTTTTAGAAGGCCAGTTTATGTTGATGAAGACCAAGGGCATTGCTAGAAGAAAATCGTCGTACAACGTGCATGAATTTTTCAATTCGATCGTTCATTAGCATTTGAAACGACTTGGTTTTTTTTCAAAGATCGATATTCGGATTCCACCTGTTTTCAAAGAAAGAGATTTGATTCGTTGTGTTATCATCTGCGATTTATTGATGAAACGTGAGATATTTGAAACGAATCATGGAGCAGACGTGATGAACTATCTCAAGGCACATCGAAAACTAATAACCATTAAAAGCAGGTGATACTATTTGTTTGGTAAGATTGGAAACGAATTTTATTTCTTGCCAACAATCAATGAAATGTGTATTGTCACCAACTCGACAAATTGAAATATACTATCAAGCAGAGAAGATCAGAATTGGTGAACAGAAGAGTATTTTATCGTGAAAGCGCCAGATTTCGCACAAGTTTGGAGATTGTTAATAGCTGTTAGAGAGTGGACGGGATACCCTACCTCATTCATCATATTAACTTAATCTAATCTTTCGGTGTCTACAAAATTCTTTGAATTTCCAAATATTGGTGGTATCAAAAATACTTCATCTATAAGAAATTCTGCTAGTATGGAATCATGTTATTATCTGAAAGATCGTAAAAGCTGGTGGAATAAAATGGTCAATACATAATTGAATTAAACTATTTTTTCTATAAAAAGTCATCTTTCATTTTCATACAAAAGGCGAAATAACTTTCCGAATAATCTATTAACTCGCTTATTTAAAACATGATGGGGATGTTATATTGCTAATGAGTTCACATTCAACGATATTGTTATTTGAGCGTAATTAAACTGAAGCAAAAATACTGTTTAAAAACAACAAAAAATCAAGGGCAAAAGCAACATAATTTTATTTCCATATCTTTTTAATTTTTTAAATTTTCTTACAGTATTTTTATAACCTTTAACCCATTTTCTTATATTTTCGTTAATATGAATATTTCATTTGAATTACATCGCCATTTTAAAAAGGCCGTTTGATTTATTTGTTCTTTAATGTAATTTCCTTGGTGAAGAAATGTTGTTACTTTTTTCTACGAAGAAAATCGTCCGTCTTAACTTTAAGGGGCCTCAGACAAGTATGAAGTAGGGACCTGAGGGCGTTCGCAGAGGTGGACACGTGCCCCTCTCCTATCTGGAAAAGACTATTCCAAAAATTATAATTCAATGTGATTACAGTGCGGATAATCTTTTTGGTAGCTATTTCGATCCTATTTGCGGCTTAATCAGCTGAAGAATAATTCGAGTATGCTGATGAGACCTTAAGTAGAGCCGAAATAGCTATCCAGAAGATGCTAGACAATTCCATTACATTCAAAATCAACTTGCAATGAATTCTAAGTTTGTTTTAACTTTTCAGATTATGCTGTAATAACTTTATTTGGCGAATTTGTATGTAATGACTTCTTGGGCAGCAAACTATTTGTCAATTGTCACACAATTTTAGGTTAAAAATTGGCCGAAATATGTCGAAACCTAAATTGTTGTTGACAAAATTGTAGACGTTTCAAACGATTTTACTTGCCTTTGATTTATGTCCCCTCTGCGGATGCATCTGTTTGGGGCCTCATGCGTAGCGTTGAATTAAGAGAGCTTGTAGCTTTACGGTACCTCAGGAAAGTATGAATTTAGGGCTTCATGTATAATGTCGAATTTTCTTCGGGGGAATTTTTCAATAAAAAAAAGTAAAGTATAATTTTTGACAAAAATTCATTAAAAACAAAACAAAATTAGATATATGATATTCATGGGTGTTAATTAAAATTAAAAAAATTCGAACACCCTATTTCCATTAATCAGTGTTTATTTTCACTGAAACACTTTAGTGAAAGAAATTTAGTGGTGTAGTAGAGAGTTTATTGTTCTTGAAAATTTGCAAAAAAAATACAAAAATTTTGATTTTTCTCGTTTTTGTAACTCACAAGAAGAAATCATAAATAATAAATAGACTTCGGATATTTCTAGCGTTGTCATGGTTACGCAATACTAGGACCATTGAATAGTGTGCCACTAGCAAGAGATTCGCTAGGGCCTTAATCAATAGGGGAACCTTTAATCCCTTGCAATTACAATTATTGCTCTTTTTGTCTGTAGGATAACGTGTCATTGAGGAAAATATAAAAATGTTTTAAGGTATTTGTTAGAAAAGTTTAAACCGCGACGTCCTGCGATCGCTTTTTGACCTAATATTGCATTAGGATTGATTGTACTTGTTAGAGTTGAAAGAGAAATAGATGTTTTTATATTCAACGAAATTATTACTCTCTCTCAAGAGCCATTTTAAAGTAATCAATCACCGACGGCGAAAAATCTGTTTAATATAAAAATAAATACATAGATTTCCTAACGTGGCACTTTTTCGAACATTTATCATCGAAATTACTAAATTCTAAGCAGCTATTTGCGGCACGGTGAATGTCGGGCAATAAATTCTGCGCACCAGCATTTATTATCGCAGACGTGCGTTAGGTTTCGTTTTTGTGCTGGAAATACTTCTCGTCGCTGCTGTCGTCCGAGAATAACGATGTCCCGTGTCAATTACAAATATTTATTTGACGACAGAGCTTGCGTCAATATAAATGTCTTCGCTGATGCCTACGGCTTCGAGCTTTGTATGACTATAATAAGGACCTAAAAAAACTAATAATGCGAGAAAAATCGAGAAATTTCGCTTATTTACAAATACTATAGAGATTGCATAAAACATTTTACATCCTCTCATAATTATTTAAATTTACATTTATTTATTGCTTTTGAATCTCTTCCAAAATAACTAACAATCTTGTGATATATGTACGTATGTAAGTACCGTAACGTTTAGTGTAATAAGTTAACTTAACAGGTTAAAATAAGATATTGTTGTGTACAAATATGAATTGAATAATAAGTTTGCTTCTATGCTTTACTCTAGTGCAAAAGTTGTTTATGCAAATTTGACAATAACATTCAGAAAATTTTGTATTTGTAAAGTCGAGATGTGTAACGATTGTGCTATAGAATTTCAGAAAATATACTTCTATTCACAAACACAGCAATAAAGTTTTCATACATATTCTCATGATAGTTTCCATACCTTTACGAGTTGCTCCATATGAAATCAATATTTCCGAAGAAGCACTTACATACGTGAAATGTGAAAATGCGGACTCAAAATTATCAGTGATTCTCACGCAGCCACTTTTCTCTTTGGCTCAATAATATTCAGAAGGGATTTGAATTTATCTAGATCCGTTTTCCAGTTTTAATTCGATATTTGTCTGCTAATGATAATTTGAGCGTTTCGCCAAATGTTTATCTTGAATTAGTTGGTTATCCCCGGGCGATCGTATTATTAATATTGAGTAAATACTAGGCATATGGCAATTGCGCCTGCCGGATTTTGGGATGATCGGCACCAAAGCGCGCGACATCTTTGTGCAAATAGACCGAACTCAATATTCAGCATTTCCCGGAGAAAATTGCGAATAATATAAATAATCAACGCGACTTCATCAATCATAAGCGTTTTTCTATTGAAATTGCTATCGTAATTAAAAAGTATACGTAAACGATTGATGGATGAAAACAAAATGAAAGTTCTGAAAAATCATTAAAACATCTGCTCCAAATTATTATTATTATAAAAAAGCAAATCAGTAACAAAATTTAATAGCAATTATAACTGTGAAGGCACTATCTCATGCTACAACTTGCCTTTAATACCATTGTGGTATGAGATATAAAATTTGATTCCTTTCAAGATGAGCTTTCTTAATCAAAATGTTCTTTCTTAGGACGCCGTCTTTCGTTCGTACCTGTTTTTCTTGTTATTGCCAGTGTTTAGAGCATTCTCTGGTTCGGAATACATAGAAAGTGATCGAGCCATCTAACTATTACCAATGGGTTATGATTGACGTGGTCTCTCCTTCACTTTATACCCGTACCTTTAGTTTTCTGATAGATTCTCTTTTTTACTCGCTATCTATTATCAATTCGTAACCTGAATTTTTATTATTTATTTATCTGCCATCTTTCCACTGCCTTCCTAATTCCCTTTTTATAGAAGCGTTTTGTATTCTGTTGTAGCCACAAATTTCAATAACATTATTGAACTCAAAGTTCTTTCAAGTAACCAAACAGACAAAAATCACAAGCCCTCAAATCTGGCCAGTAAGGCGGATGTGGCAAAACATCCTAGTGAAGGTTTCGTAAAGTTTGGACTGTGGCTGGCATTGTGTATGGGTCGGAATTATAATGCAGCAAACATACTCTTTGAACTAAAGAATTCTGCCTGTTTGAGTGAAAAACTGACTTGACTTGATTTTGTACTGTAGTAAATTGCTATAATATAGTTAGTAGTTTTGCGCTCTCCAACAAAATTAGAGAAAATTACTTCTGATGAGTCCCAAATATAGTAGCAAGAGTCTTTCCAATAGATACACAAAATTTGAATTTTTTTGGCCGGAGGTGATGGCAAATGTAGCCATTCCGTTGAAGCCAATTTGCTTTGGGGCACAATGTGATGGATCCAAGTCTCAACACAAGGAATCCGTGACTATCTTCTTCAAAACGTTGAAGTAAGGCTGTACAGACTTGAACCCACCAAACACTGACTTTGTTGAACTGCAGTGAATTATAGGTTTTGGTTTTCACACTTCCAACACTTACTGAAATGTTGGTTTATGTTGTTCGTCGAGTTTCACAAATTAAATGATCGACACGTTTAATATTGATTTCATTCATAGCGATAGAGGTATGCGTTAGTGACATCTTCTCTTTCATGGTTTTGAAAAATTTTGCATCAGCTTGAATCTTGGCTAAACATTGTTTACTCGAATCCTGCAAAACTTTCAGAGAGTTTTACCACTACTAAAAATTTTTGATTATTCTTTTTGCAACGAAACGTTCATGTTTAACTTTCAACAATTATATTAAACAAACAAATCACTACGATATGTTATAAAGAAAGACATTTTAATAAGAAAAAAGTTCAGTGGCTTTGTAGCAATTACAATTTAAGACAAATAATTATTTCGTTTTGGAGTTAAATATCTCATAACTTTCTTGCGTCACCCAAATCTTGTAACTATAAATGCTGTCAATACGTTAACATTAATATCCCCCTCAGTGTACAGCTGCGGAATCATAAAGCGGGACAAGTCTTATGGCAAAATTTTGAATTATTTCGATAGTGTTTAATTTTTTTCTTATTTATACGATAAGATTTTTATCATTTTATATTATTTAATTATATTATAAACCACAAAGGTTTCTAAGTTACCATATAGTTACCAGAATTAAGAAGTAACATTTAAACTGACATTATACTGTCCCGCTTTATGATTCCGCAGCTGTACATTGTCTTCTTCTCCTTTTCAACTTTTTATCCACATCTAAGACTTTCTCATTTTTACTTTTACTACCACTACAGAAAACGTCAATAGATACTCAAATTTTCTGTATTGTACATTTGTCTTCCTTTCCTCTTTCATTTGTTAATCTGTCTCTAGATCTTCCTCATTATTGTTTGCGAAAGTAACTTAGTATTTCTAAGCAGTTACAATGACGATAGATGTTCTTTTTCTTTGCCCCATTTCTTTTCATCATCAGAAAACTTAGTTCTGTCACGTTAATCAATTCTTTTCTCGGTTTTATTATCAATGATGTCTTTCGTTGAAGGTGTTTCTCTTATAACAACTTCCAACAAGAAATTGAAAAGTGTTGTCGAGGGGAGATCTCCTTGTCTGAGGCTTTAATAGTAATCTAATTCTATAACCCCTTCTGTTTTGGGTGGTCTTTGATTTCACTATCACTATCACGTGTTATGTCTTGGGGACTTTAATATTAATTTTCTTGCTGTTGATTCGGCAAATACCAGAAACATGATTAGTTAACCTTTATCAAATAATTACTGAACCAACTTGAGTTACAAGGTTTTCCTCGACTTTAATTGATTACATTATTACGTCAGGTTTAACCATTATTTCTAAATCAGAAATCATTACTTCTCTTGAGATATCAGATCATTATTTAATATTTTGTGACATTGCTTATGGAAACTTAACTTTTAATTCAATTTTTAGAACTTACAGAAGCTTCCGTTATTTCAATTATGAGCACTTCCAAATTGATTTAGAAGCGTTACCGTGGTATTCTCTGTACCATTTAAATGATGTCGACATCATGGTCGCATTTCTCAATACAAATTTGACAAGTTTATTTGATTTACATGCTCCTGAAGTCTCTTCTAAATTTACTAAACCTAAAGCTCCTTGGCTGACTGATGTTATGAAAATAATGATATCTCTGCGTGACAAAGCTCATGCAAGGTTTCTTAGAACAAAGCTACCGCATCACTGGGATTATTACAAAGCTCTCAGAAACTTAGTTACCTCTTCTGTCAAGCAAGAAAAAAAGGCGTACTTAAATTGTACCTTCTCTTCTGCAAATAGGAGAGTTACGTGGAAAAAGCTTAGAAATCTAAATATACACTTACGCCCTCATAAAACTGGTTCCAGATCACCCAGCTGATGTCAATAACATTAATGATTTCATATTGAATTCGATTACATCTACTAATACAGATAATAAATTACTAAATTTTTATTTAAGTAATTTCCGTGTTAATTTTGAATCATTATTTACATTTGAACCTGTTTCTGAATCGGAAGTAACTAAAATTTTGCTTAGCATAAAATCCAATAGTGTAGGTGATGATGGTCTTAATATAAAGTTAATCGATATTTGTTGTCCATTTTTAATTCCTTATGTTACTTTCATTATTAATTTTTGTTTGCAAACTAGCTCTTTTCAGTCTTTGTGGAAAACAGCACTGATCCATCCATTACCTAAAATAAATAATCCTGAAGAACTAAAAGATCTCCGTCCTATTAGTATATTGCCTTGCCTTTCTAAAATACTGGAAAAAGTTATGTACAGACAAATCAGTAACAATTTGAAATTATATAATATTTTACCGTTGCATCAGTCTGGGTTTCGCTCTGGATACAGTTGCATGATCACTATGTGTGACATTACTGATGATATTTTTAGAAATATGGAACATAATAAACTTACTGCCTTAGTGCTACTTGATTTTTCTCGCGCGTTTGTCACAGTCAATCATTCACTTTTTGCAACCATTTTGAAATACGTTGGATCCAATTCTTTAGAGTTGACGCAGGGAGTTCCTCAAGGATCTATCCTTGGTCCTTTACTTTTCAATATCTATAGCAGCAATCTGATAAGCGTGTTACAGCAATGTAAAAGCCATCGATATGCAGACGATACTCAGTTGTATTATTCTTTTTGTCACAATGATATTTCAACTGCTATTTCTAATATTAATGATGATATTGCTAAACTAATAGACTTTTCTTCCAAACCTCTCTAGTCATTAATCCGACTAAGTCATCTGTAATTTTATTTGGTAAAATAATAGACCGTGAATGAGCAAGGAAGAAATTTTTTATTACAATCGGAAATTCAACTCTGAATCCAGTTGATACAGTTAAAAATTTAGGTTTACATATTGATGAAAAATTACGCTTCACTAAGCATGTATCCTCTTGTATGCAGAAAGCAATAACGAATTTAAGGTTGATTTACTCGAATCGTGACTTCTTGAATAAAAAAATTAAATGCATGCTGCTCGAATCATTAGTTCTATCATATTTTAACTATTGTGACGTAGTGTATGATCCCTGTCTAAATTACATTGATTCTTACAGGATTCAGAAAATTCAAAATTCGTGTGCTTATTTTTGGTCTCCAGCGCCGTAATCATGTTTCTGATAAATTGGCAGACTTGAATTAGCTTAATATGAAGTCCAGAAAATATTTTTCCGTAAAACAATTGATACATAAACGCCTCCTTATCTTTACAATAAAATCAGTTTTCGTACGGACGTGCATAACATTAATGTTCGCTTTAAAGGTCTCATCACTCCACCCTTGTATAAAACTGCCTTATTTGAAAGGAGTTTCACCTACAATATTAGTAAAATTTTCAACAGTATTCCGTCCGATATTAAGTGCTTATCATTGTCTGTTTTCAGGAAACGCCTGCGAGAATTACTGTTTTTGAGCAAAATTTAAATCCAATTCAATTATCAGATAATTTGAGTTTATTAATGGGCAATAGGTAATTTTGTTTTTTTTTCTTTTTTTGTAATCTTTATATAGTAATGTTATTGTTATTACTTCCAAGCTGTATAGCCGTGTATGTTATACGTGTGGATACATACCAGGGTTAATTTGAAAAACAGATTTTTATCTGAAATTCGTCCTGTGGTTCAATCAAATCAAATTAATTTTTAGTTTTTTTAGTTTCATTATGCTTCATTATGTATACATTGTCCGCATGTACATAGATTTGATTGAATAAAAGCATTATTATTATTATTATTAGTTTGCTACTTAATAAGTCATCCCATACAAGGAGGCCAAGCGTGTTGTCAAAGCATATTGAAAGTTTAAAAAAACATTGTATGGCTGTACAGAGGATGCTCGAGGGATCCACTGCAATCAAAACCGATTTGCAACAGTTTTTTTTTTATAATAATATCGATACATAATTTAGAAAATTTTTTTGTCTACTAATGAACTTCATGTGTAATTAGTAAAGTTTTTCCTCGAGAACGGAACACCAATGTAGTTTATCCCTTTAGCATTTTCTCATTTCGTCAAACTTTTTCTGATTTTAAGAAAACTTGGTCCTCGTCCTTTGAGGATTTTAATTAAGATTTCATTTTCACCACTGGTTTTAGTTCTTAAACTTCCCCTTTTCTCTTTTTCTGGAGGTTTATCCACTGTTCAATAACCTATTCTAATCTCATACTGATGGATCTAAAATACTTCTTATTTATTCTTTCCGAAGTCGTTTTCACATGGTTAAAATTCCATCGTCAGTTATGAGTGGAGGACGGTTACAAAAAAGCTCAGATACTTCTTTTACGAAAAAATATGAAATAAAAATGATGAGCGGTAGAGCTGTAGCTGAGAGTAGTTATTGGCAAGCAATTAGATCACTCTTTCAAAATTCAAGATTGCGATTTCTTATAAATTCTTGCATCGAAATTTAATACCGGATTCGTTTTTGAAAACCAAAGAAATTTTCTCTAGTTTCATTTTCAGTGTTCTATGTTGGTGCACACAGTAACTTACTATGTTATTTCATTCTTTATTGAACTTACAAAAATTTATTTATTCTTAACATTATCGTGGGGAAATTGGTTCTAATGTAGATTCAGTATCCTAACGGTTCGCTGTGTAGGTAATTTGTTTTAATTAGGGTGAAATTAATTTATAACAATTTTCGAGCAATTAGCTCTCTAGCACAAGGGCTTGCTAATTTGATCAATGTCCCGCCTCAAGTCTTCTAAATTCTAGGCACATGTAGGTATTTTTTCGTAACATAAAATGTTAATAACTCTTTTAGGTTTGATAAAAATATATTGTTTGCTCTTTGGTTACGTTAAACGATACACAGAGAAAAAGTGGTATTTATTAACTTGTAGAATTTATATCTACAAATTGTGACTAAATAGAAGACACCTATAATAAATAAAAATGTTTACATTTGATTGTAGAATAATATTTGTGGTAAAATATTACACGTTTTTAAGAAAATCGTGCAACACAAACAAAAGTAAATGTATTACTATAAATTGTGTAAATTAATTTTGTAGACAAAATGCAAACATGTTATATAAATTGTTGACTTAAATATTATTTCAAACAGAAGGTTTTTCCATTTATTTAGTAAACTTTATTAAGGTAGAAATAGATATATCCGAATGTTTTAAAAATTTCCAACAATTTCTTCACTTCCATTTTACACAATATTGTGTTATTTCTCTCTGTATAGATACAAAAATTTGGGAATTGGGATATCAGTGAATCGTAATTATTGAAGGACATTATTATACAATACATTAGTACGTGAGTGATTTGAATTCCCTCGAAACAGATAATATCATTTACACATATTATTTATTATACAATTTCCATTTAACTGGCACGGATGTTATGTGTTTGTGATCATTTGATTTGATAACGGGTATTGTCCAAAATTAATTAAATTTAATGTAACGTAATTTAAGTAACAAAAAGCACATTGCTGTTAGGATTATTATCTCCAATAATATTTTCCTTAATAAACATTTATAGCACAATAGAAAAATCATTTTCCGGTTTAGTATTTTTTAATCTTTGTTTTATTGAAGATTTTCATTAGTGGAAGAGGAGAGAGATTGAATGAAATGAAATTTTTCAAGAATCATTTAGAGAAATAGTAAAGCGAAAAAATAATTTTAAACTACGACAATAAATACAATAAGAAGTTTTAGAATAAATTACAGGAAAAATGTCAACATGCAATTTTCAGTTTATATGTTTAATTAACAACACGAAATAAAGTGTAAATATAATTAATTTTATATTCATTAGCTTTTATATAATTTTGCTTCATCAAAATAAACATTGTTTACATTAATTATGGCAGCTAATATAACTGCAATAATGATAACTCTATGAAATTACCAGTTCGTTAGATTTATATTAAAACTGCGGTTGTTTACGCGCATTTGACAATAATTACTTTAAATAAAGTGGAACGCATTCGATGCGCTGTCAATGTTGTTTACGCAGTGCATGATTCCAGTTATTCGAACAGGAACGTTTCCATTTGCATGAAATTATGGATGCATATTGCAGGGAAACGTACTGATCGAGTGAGAGCATTTCAAGATTTAAGTGACGGATGGCGTCAATTTAAATTGAATCGTGTCATTAAATTCGATACGCCTATAACTAGTAATTGGAAGTTTTTCCTCGTTCGTGTGAATTATTTTTTGATTTATTATTTGCTTAATAAAGGGTTTTCCATGGGAACAGAATAAATGAGCACTTTCAGAAATTGATTACATTGTTTGTTCGCTTTGATATCGTGTTACTGTTACAATGTAATTAATTAATGTTTACGTGAATAATAAATGCATGAAGTGTGATAGAATCATCCGGTATACCTATTCACTTTTCAACAAACATCTAATATTTCCACGACTACAATTTTTTTTTTACTTTAGATTTAATCTATCCAAATAAAAAATCAAATTAAAAGAAGCAAAACATAAATGCAAATAAAATGGAAATTAATTTAAGAAGAAATGAAAAGATCAAAGAGACCAAAAGACAAAGAAAATTTTTGAAGAAATTTTAACTGAAGAAGGTAAAATGAATGAAGATGTAATTATCTACAAACTGACAACTGATAATTATTTCATGAGATTTGCAAGAAATGAAAGTCTTGCAGAAAATTGCATTTACACTGTCAAGTACAATGCAGAAAATATTGTTTACGTTATAATTGAATAATGTAATCGTCACATAACATAATTGAAATAAATTTCATTTTAATGATTAATTAAACGATCATATAATGCTTTTATTTCATTTTAACATGGCGTTAAATATTAAACAGGAAATAAGGAAGACAAGGCATGTGCTAAAATTACCATATTTTATAAACTTCCAGGCTAATTAAGGGAGTGAAACCTAATTTCAGGCGCACGCTTTAAAATTAAATGTCCCATCCTGGACGTAATTGAATTTGCAAAGAATAGACGAGAATACACCTATGTTTGTGCGAGTATAAAAGCATCCACTCAATACACTAACGAAACATATTGAACGTAATAGGCTTTCTACGGTGCATGCGAGAGTAAATTAGATTCCATCGTCGTCCTTAAAAACAAACTTAATAGGAAACAGAGAATTATTTGATTCGGGGCGAGGGGTCTATTATCGAGCTGTTCTCCGTCAGATGTATTACGAGCCCATTACTCGGTTAAATAACGACGGTCCTTACTTTACTCCCGAGGAAAATTAATAATAAGGGTTGGACGCTGGAACGTTCTGTTCTGAACTAATATTCCGGAATGTGTGGAATTGCTAAATCGCAATAAAATGCTCAGCATGGACCCTCTTAACCAGTTTTAGGGATATATCGTTAACAATGATGTTCTTTTTTTGATCAGAAAAAAAAAGAAAGAAATTAACAAGAAAAAATCATGGTAAATGAAATTACTATAAACATTCGTTTTGCCTTTAGATAATTTATTAATATTATATATTTGCAACTTGTTTAAAAAAGGTACTCTCTTTTGTTAACTTTCCACTTCCTGTAGCGTTGTATACTTTTTACTGAATTACTTATTTCTTGGTATTTTCACCTAAAATTTTTTCAACTTAACCCAATCATCATTGGACCATATCTTGTGTATTCTCTTTGGCATTTTCATCTTATACTTTTTTTACTTTACCGTAGTTATTTATTAATCATTCTTTTCGGCCACTTAACAACAGAGTCTTTTTACAGCGATCTCTTCTGCTCTCATTTTTCCATATTTCCACTTGTATGAAAATTCATTCTGAACTGATCGTTTCATTGTTAAATGTTAATCCACTGCGATAATAAAACTGGGAAAACTTTTGTGAATTTCTGTATTCGTACTATTTTGTTTGCCTTTTCGATTTTTTTCAAATCTTCTCGCCTTCTATAAAAATTTTACTTTTGTGAAATCGACGTATGTATTTGCGTGTATGTCTTCCACAGTTTGGACTTTTGAAACATCATTCTAAGTTTATTTTAGTGTGACGACCATTTATTAAATTATAAGTGCTATTAAATTTTAGTTTGTTTTTATAAATTAAATTACGCGTGTTTTTAGTAAATAATTTTAAACAAAATGAAATTTCAAAATTAACTGTGCAACAAAAAGTAAAAATCTACTTTCCTGGTGTATTCTCCCGGCAATATTTAGCAATTTGTTCATACGTAGCTAATGATGCCTCTGGCGCGTATATAATCTAATTTCCCCTGTTTTTTGTTACAGTTGTCGGAAGCAACTTAATGGATAGGATAGCAGGGTGAGTAATTTTTAAATACACCTACACAGCTTAGTCTAATAAAAAGACCGTCCTATGTACACGTACATGTTTTCGCGTGTTAATATTCATGCTGGCTTAAAAAATTTAAATTTCCTAATGAAAAACAAACAAGCGAACTTGTCCACGGCGATTACTTAAAAATTCATCCTACGTTACGTTTTTTCAGGAACGCGGCGTTTAGTTAATCTGAATTAGATTCTGTTGCAAATTTCAGTGTTTTGTTGTAAGTGCGGTGGGGTTTACTTCAAAGCGCTCGCTGCAGGCTGCGTTACATTCACAATCAAAACTCTGTGAAACGCTTTCCCAAAAACCAAAACTTAGAATGTATTAAAATATGGATTATTCCGAGATTATCGTGGTTTCATGGCCTTCTATTATTTTATTATTTTGAATTTATTTTTTGTTAGGTTTCGATTACTAAGTTGCAAGAGTTTTATATCAGTTACCTTTTGAATATTAATTGAGACTCTCCCAATTTACATTAATGTTTAGGACAGTCTGAAAACATTTCAGTGCCACATGCATAAATATTTTTATAATAAAGTAGGCTCTTAAATTACTGTACTGTTAATTTACGTTACAATAACAGGCAGACACGTAGGCAAAAAATGTCAAGCACTATAGTCCTTCATGCCATACATACTGAAATGTGGAAAAAAAAGATTGTGAATCTTCGGGAAATATGCCGTCCAGGAGGGAAATTTAAGATTGTTCGGAAAGTACTGGACTCACTCTTTTGACTCCTTTGAAAAAGAAATACAATTTTAATTTAATAGTTAATATGTTTGTTTTCACTCTTGAAGAAACTATCACCCCTACCCTCGGTTATACATATTAAAAACAACAAATATTTTCGTATATAGTGTGTCAAAGTTTTATAAATCCATTATTATGGCGTTCTCCAGGTAATCAAAGTTGGCTGTTTTGGCTTTTCGAATTTTCAAAATTCATGATACGATAAATAATTGAAAGATACCATGAAAATGCAACCATGAAGTGTACCATGAAAATGCAACGAATTATCAAATGAAGATAGTTTTATATCATTAATTATGATTTTATTATTTCCAAATTCTTACAAGAAGACAGGCTCTGCAGCAATATTGTTAATTGCGCGATGCTATGTTGATCTGAGGTTGACAGAGACGTTGACATGTATGTATATGTCAGAGTTGTCAGAAAAACAGAAGCGAATTTTGGAAATTACCGTCGTTCTCTTGAAATATACCAGAAGGATCTTGGCAAAATATTATTGATTTTGCAGGACCGTTTGGATATAAGTGTGCTTGATTAGGGTTGATGCCTATTCCTAATGGGTCGAAATCCAAATGATGACATCCACTACAAGCGAAGATACGGTGTTCCAGATAAGATCGTTTGAATAATTTTGTAAACGAAATGGTTATGAATATATTCGAATTACAATTTACCATTTAGAATAAAATGGATTGGCAGAAAGATTTATCTGAACTTTTAAAAGTATCCTGCAAATACGTTGGGTGCATCTTCAGTGTTCAAAAAATCACTGAAGTATTTCCTGAATATATGTGTAGGTGGTAGGGTATCGATCACCCCTCCAAAAAGAGGAGTTTCTTGTAAAGCCTCTTCCAACATATGGTGGTGTCTACCTCCAACGTCTTTATTATTCCATTCATTTTTGTCCGCAGCAGGGTTGATCCCACATATATATTCGGTGGAGGGAGGCCAACGATGGCCTCTAAGGTAGCAGTGGGAGTGGATCTCAGCGCACATACATGCGAAAGCTGCGATGCTGTTGTCGATAGCCATCATCCTAATGGACCTAATTATAGCAGTATACACCTACAGGGGCTGCTTTTGGTGATGGTCCCAAAAGTCCGCCGATCGCAAGCCGATCCTGTCAAAACGCGACGTACGCTTTTTCCACTTTTACATTAACAGGTTTATTCCATAGCAGAGCACGGACCTAATTATGGCAGTGTATACCCATTTGGGCTACCTTTGGTGATGACTCCCAAAGACTACCCATCGTACGCCCAAAACGCGACGTACACTTTTTCCATTTTTACATTAACATATTTATTCCAATTCAGTTTCTTGTTAAAAATAACTCCCAATCTGAGGAAGTTAATTCAGTTTGGAAAAGTTTGGGAACTCTACGGATTTCAACTATCCTCTTGTTTGTGAACAATCTTTAAAGGATTATCAAAGAGTATGCTGTACACCAGTTTTCGGTGGAGTGCTGTTTGCATTAAGTTACACAGTACTTGTTCACACTTTTTATTAAATACGATAGTTATATCATCTGCGGACTTTATCGTATAGAAGCTTGCTCCGATAAGTCGACGGAGGAGGCTGTCCACTACTATGTTCCATACTACCGAACAGCCTCTGCTACCGTTCCACTAATAGATACGTTTCTTATGGAATATGCGTTTCAAGAGCTGTAAAATTCATTCTCAAAGAGTACGATGTACTTCATGTTCACGTAGTGCTCTTCGATACTGTTGAAGGTGGTTTTGTCAAACACACCCTTTATGCCTATGAATACTCCTAAAGCGAATATTTCTCTCTTGTTAATGTCACTAGTAATATATTAGCTCAAATTAGAAAATAATTTTAGTTTTAAATGAGGGACCAACCAGAAATTATTGAGGTATAGCAAACCCAGTAACTTCGCAAATTGTTCATCTCATGTCCAAAACATTATAAGAACGCGAGCAACAATCATGTTCGGTCAATTAATTTTAGTACCTGTGAGAAACGCTTCAGTGTTAAGAACCATAAGACAAGAGCACATTTCCACCATTTTAGAATTGGCTTATTTGAGGAAGAATGTTTGCAAAGTTTATATTCAGCACTTGGTGATGAAGTATCCAGGAAATTGTCTTCAATTTAGAGAATTTCGCAAAGGACAGGACTTAATTTGCTACACGAGAAAACATTGGACCTGCTTCGGTGGTAATCCTACAAGTTATGACTCGTATTTGCAAAATCATAAAAACGACATAGGATCCACAGCAATATATAGAAATAAATGATAAATTAAATGTTAAAAATGCATTCAAACTAAAATAACACTAGGAGAAATATTGTGACAAGTTTCTAAAAAACGAGATTATATGCGATTTTTTAAGGCCTTCGAGATGTTCAATAAGTAACAGCTCCAAGGAGATGGTAGATGTCAGCTTTTTGATTACCTTTCAATAATGAATTTGTACATTTGTATTTCCTCACTTCGTTGTATTTCTTGGTTTAATATAGCTGTTCTTGGAGGTATTTTTCTTTACAAATATAACGCTTCGTATTAAAATGTTTGAGATATCATGCCTATAGAGGAATTTTCAAGCCTGTGATAATTGCTATTAATTAAAACTTTCTTCAAACAATGCGAAAAGTAGAAGTCGGACAACGCGAATTTTGATAATTATGAAAAAGAGATTGAAACGTATCAAAATTTACAATTCAATGGACAAATTTAATTTAAGCTAGAATATTAATTTACGGAAGCTACGTTGATTTACTTTATTATAATTAATTTTCTAACAATGTTGAAGCTATTAAAAAGAGAAGTTGTAAGGACGCTGCATACTTTTTCCAGAAATGTAAACTAATTTATTAATGGAAGCGATTGAACGTCGTAGATAAACACAGTAAATATAGCATTTCATTTCGAAAACACATAAAAGTACACTTTTTCGTTTAAAACCGTTTTCGTTTGCACTGACATTATTGTTTTCTCTCGGCACTTAATTAACGGCCGACAGGCCATCGCGCTTTACGACCACATAAAACAATATTTATGCATGCCATATTATATCTGCGCGTATTACCCGGAGCGCACCTGTAAGTGATGCATGCATTGATCCGGCACTGTGTACAGATTTCCTCTTGGAAATCGTGACGTTTTACTAATAAGATTTTCAAGTTCCTCGTATTAAACACGAGAGTAACTCCGTGTTGACAGGTATGCAGATTAAATTCTAGTTTTAATAGAAGGAAAACTATCAACAGGGTGACTCACGATGAAGCTGTCAAACTCTCAGCCTGAGTCAATGAGAAGTGCCCACAACATGCCAGTATTATAAATTTAACCTGAACTCTAACTATTTTATTTAGCTGCCGTCACGATATTATTCCTAACTCATTACAAAAACGCTACTTTTATATTATATTCTATTCTATCTTCTCATATCTTAAAATGTGTTGTACGTTCTCCAGTTTGAGAAAGAATAAACACACCAGACACAACCTCCACTGTTAAGAAACAGTAAGAACGTGAAAATCTCTTAATACATTTGGAACTATACCTAGGAGAAGCAAAAACAAGAAGCGCCTTTAAAAATGCACACATTCGAAAGTCTAATTCCTTGTTTCCAAATCTTTTGATAGAATCCTTATTACCCATAGCGTTGTAAAGTTTTTCAATTATCCTTTAACTAAAGAGGTTGTTTTCTTTTTGTCAAAGGGACCCAATTTTGCATTAACGTTCAAGATGATTATTTCAAGAGAAATCGTCTATGATGTGGAGTCTCCTTTTGTCGAACTCCCAAGCGTAGATCAGAGCCTATTCGATTTGAAACATCCGAACTTAATATTAGGCAAACCGCTCAAATTGTTTTCCTCGCTTGACTGGACCTTGGATCTTTCATTCAGAAATTTAAATCTCTTGTTGCCAAATATGTTCAAAAAAACTCTCGAAATGTAATCTTTCCAACGGAAGAAAGATTGACTAAGTTTTTTCTGTTCAAGAGATTCAATTTTATATTAATACCCAAAAGTAGCCTTTCAGAAATCATTAATGGTTCAGGGTCAGCTCTTGTGAAGCTTTTAAGTCTCGTAACCGATCCAATTCGTTTTGGTACGTAAAATTGTGAAATTTTGTTATTAGAAGAATCATTTATTTCTGAATAATTGAATGGAGGATGACTTGAATGAGGATGTAATGGATCATACTATTTGGATTTCGGAATGACTTCTACATAAATTTTCTTTTTGTTTTGTATTTATTTCTATCTTCTTAATCGGTTTATATCATTAATGAAGACCCTTACGAAATTACAACTATTGAAAATAACTATTCGAAAAATACTCTAGTTTTTTGTTGGCGATAGCCGTACATATTGCAGTGTTAATTACCTTTTTGAAAAAATTAATAAGTAAATTACATGGGAAGACGTTCAACAACAGCTTTCGAAATAACTTGACGAGGTAGACGCAAGGGTGACGAGACGTTTCGACAGAACGACATGCATCTAAAACAAACAAACAAACAGACTATATGACAAATACAAAACGAAAAGGAACACTTGCAAATGTAAACGCAGCAGTTATAGAAAGCATAATTGCAGCTCAACGAATCAAATTAGCATCCCAGAGGGGAGCTCCAAGGTGCTAGATCAGTTTAAGTGGGCGACCAAACACTGGGATTTCGTAACAAGAATGCAGCAGAGGTTTGGCTCATTCCGGGGGCCACTAACAGCCTTACATTACCCAGTGGACGGGAGGAAGCCGGCCAAGAACAAGAGAAGACTAGTATATTTAGAAGACGGCCGAAGAATGCGTCTTCGATGGGACCAAGTGCCGGACTTCTTGATAGATTATCAAAGATTGTGTGACGAAAACTTATATGGAAGTACTAAAAAAAATAAAAATTTGGCGCCCAACGTAGGGTGAACACATCAGAACAGACCTCTACAATATGTACCCGAAGCGAATGTACAATAAATGACAGTGTCAGTTTTTCCTATTTTAGCACTGGTAGCTGAACCAATACGCTTCTGTCTTTTTTATGCTAAAATATTTATAGATTTTTGAACGTTTGTTATGCCTGCTTCATCGACGTTAAATATTTTACTGGGACTAAATTTAATTTTTCCATTTCTTCGCTATTAGACGTTGTTATTCTGTTAATACTGGTGCCCTCGGGGTTTCGGAAATTGTATTACTAGTCCTTCCCAGCCAGTCGTGTATTTTAATTAAAATTATTCTTGATATTAGTTTTTTTCTGCATATTCGTATACTATTCTTCGAAGTTCCTTTGCTGTTAAGCCATATTTTAATTGTAATTTATTTGTCATTTCGACCATACAGGTACATGCAACGTCATCTTAACAACTATAGCAAGGATAATAATGATATTAATATGGCAATATCTCAGAGTTAACACAGTTAATGATCACAGAGCTTTAATTTTAAACATGGAGTCCTTTTACTTATTCTGATTGTCTGACCACACATAGTCATTCTTGGAGGTATTCGTTTAAGGAATAATAGCATTTAGATACAAGGTGATTGTGTAGTCGTTTTAAATTACAAGGTGTCTTAAGTTGAGTAGGGAGTTTATTATAAATCCTAATAGCTGAGTTTCTAGTCTACATTTTGGATAGAATATTAGAGGCTTGCGTATTTCACAGTTATCGGAAGCAGCACTTAATGAAAATTTGTTTAGATTGTGTCTTATATATATTGATGCGAAATAAATGTATATACTAGGCAGGGTTAGGTATTGCTCATTAATAAATGTTGGTTTGCAAGTTTCGTGATAACCTAAGTTATGTATTAAGCGGAGGCAGGATTTTTGTAAAATAAATATAGGCCCTACCTGTGCACTCATCCCCTAAATCAGAATACCGTACCGCATCAAGGAGTAAATTTTTGCGTAGTAGAAAGTTCTCCTTACTGTAACATTGGAAAGTATTGACAGGTGACGTAAGGCAAAAATACTTTTGCTCATTTGTTTGGAGAGTGAACTAATATGATCTGTCCAGTCCAATTTTTCATTTATAGAGATGCCGAGACTGATCGACGAATTTCTTTTCAGAATATTTGCATCAATTTGCAGCATGATATTTTCGTCGGGCTTAGGACGAAAGAACATATATTCCGTTTTGGCTTTATTTAGAATCAGTTCGTTGTCAAGGCACCAAGTTTGCATTTTATTTACAGCTAGATTTGCTACATGTTGCAATTCATACATGTCTTTGCCAGTAGACATAAGTGTTGTATCATCTGCAATAATAGGTCCCAAAATTGAACCTTGAGGTACTCCTTTGGAAAGGAAGCGTCTTTCTGATACGTATTTTGATCCTAATTTCGAAATTTCTACTTTTTGCGATCTGTTTTGCAAGTTGGTCTTAAGCCAGTTGCAAGCTACTCCACGTACTCCATATCCAAATAATTTGTCCAATAATCTTTGGTGCGGTATAAGGTCGAAAGCTTTAGTTAAATCGCAAAATATAGCTAACGTTTTTTTTGCGAGAATCAATGTTTTCAAGTATGCTTTCCACAAGATTTAAAAGTGCTGTTTCAGTCGATTTACCTTTTACGAAACCATGCTGGCAATCCGTCGTTATTTGTTTTGTGTTTAGAAATGTTTGAAGTTTAATCAAAAATGCTTTTCAAATACCTTAGAAAGAGAAGGCAGAATAGATATAGGTCTGTAATTTCCTATCATATCTCTCCCTTTTTGTGTACTGGAAGAACTTTAGCTTCTTTAAGTTTGTCTGGAAATATACCTTTAGAAAATGAAAGATTTATTAAAAATGTAATTACTTCTACTAGATACGGCGAGAAATCTATAAAACATAGAACATTTTGGATAACAATTTGAGATAATAATAGCTCTTTCCTCCTTCGGAGAAAACATTGAGTGCCATCCCATTCGTGGACTATCATTTCTTCCTTCAGTTTTTTAAATTCTTGTTTGCAGGGTACCATAGGGAATTTCAACTGCCGTGCTGCAAGTCGAATCTTTCTGCCATTTCTATGAACTCCTATTCCTGGCACAATGGAAATAGCTCCCAAAATCTCCCTGATGACTTAACTTTGCTGATAGGAAAACGGTTAAGTAAACGCAAGCATTGGTTTAGGCATATGGATAACATGTTACAAATACTCAAAGTATGATGTTCACCTTACGAAAATGCAATTAGACTCAAAGTATAATGTCTACCGAACGAAAATGCAACTAGTTGACGCATTAATATCACTCAGAGATCACTCGTACAAATGGAATTTTGAGCTTTTGGGGACGTCACCAAACGCGCAACATCGTACCTTTAAGTTATTATATCATGTGTTGATGATACCTTGGCTATTTATCCAAATTTTCGTGAAGTGTTCCTGTTCCTTTTCTTAGGTATTTTAGTGAAACATCAATCCTTGGACATTTAGGACTTTCAATTAATTATAGAGATCTAAGATGAATTCATTAGTTCATAGAACTATCGCCCCATCAAAACTTGCAAATCCTTGTAAACCGGTAAAAACTAATGTAGCCAAACAGATATGTATAACACCACTTTTCGTCACTAAAACGAAGTAAGTCTTTTTAAATTTGCACCGTGAAAGTACACACGGAGAAAAATTGCTCTTTACTTTTTAAATAATACAGCATCTGAAACTACTACTGCATCGAGAATCTTCCATCCGGAACGGATGTTAATGCTGAATAATGTTTTGATTGTATTTAAGTTTCTTCTCGGTGAACTATTTCCAACAAAGTGCAAAAGAGGTTCTACTCTTACACAAATTTAAAGTAATCCATATCAAAGTATCGTGTTCCGGCGGCGCAGTACGAGTGAAAAAGCTTTCCTAAAATCTCAAGCCAAGTATTTACATGCATCTCAACCTGACCTCCGCGCATGCAGCCAAAATATGAAGGAAGTTCTTAACTGATGATGCGCTTCAAACTTTTATGAACTTTGCAGCTTTGCAAACAGCGATTTTGAAGAATGGGCGTTTTTCACTTCTACTACGTTACAAAGTAAATAGAATTATTTTAGAGTTCAAAACCCATTTACTAACTGTGAAATGGTTCTCATTAATATCAAATAAGCTTCATGAGTGATTAATATATTAAAACAATAACTAAACACTTGACATTGTATAGCGAGTTAACAGACTCCATGTCATAGATTAATTGCTACTACTCATATGTGAAAACATTGGTGGTGATCGTGCACATTACTAATTTGACAATGTTAATTCAATATACTACACTAACTATGACGGTGATCTATATTCCATATTGCCAGCGCTCCTTTCAGTTCTGTGGTATGCATATTATCAAATTCATGAATTCATCAATTACCGAAGTTACATAAAAGAAAGATATAGAGCTATCCTTTTTATGTTTTACTTCAACGTCAGACGCATATAATTTTATGATGCAGGGCTCATCTCTTATAATTATGATAATAATAGTATTATCTAAACAGTAATAGATAGATCTCATGGTAGTTTCGATCGCTGCTCTAAGCTCTAGAGCACTCTCAGAGCATTTTCAACTTCTATTGTTCCATGAGGTAAAACAAGATGAAAATATTCTGAGTGCCCTGGAGCTACGAATCGAAAACGCTATTATTTTAGATCAAAATAATAATGGTGTTTGCAGCTGTAGACGATGTTTCGTTGCAGACTCACACAGTTTCTTGTGCATGTTACCTTTAATTAGCTCCCTGGAAGGAAAATAAAATTGCGTTGAAATCTTCATTTATTTGCTTTTCTGTTATGGACAGTAATTAGTGAATTCGTAGTAACTCACAAAACAAGAGAAGGTTTCATATTAAAACAGGAAGTAGAAGCGTATACCATTTCGGTACTGACTTGATTATAATTAATATATTATTCCCCTCCAGGTAA
Source organism: Serrognathus titanus (assembly GCA_039766575.1). Lineage (NCBI taxonomy): Eukaryota > Metazoa > Arthropoda > Insecta > Coleoptera > Lucanidae > Serrognathus > Serrognathus titanus. Next base: position 45,011,292 of record CM077914.1, on the reverse strand, counting down.
CATGAATCGTTACGTGTAATACTCAGACCAGCTTTGACGCTAAAGCAAATTGCGTTAGGCCTCCACATATCGATTGCACTTTGGATTTCCTCCCCGGTATTTAGTAAACATTTTCGATTTTGCCAGGTTCTACGAATTTAAGCGCCAAAATTAATTGCCCATTATCATAGTTTCGAATTATCATGTAAATGATTAATATGATGTTATGCTTGCGAAGCAGGGCTTGCTCATTATAATGTGATGAACGATTACCACGAGGTAACATGTATCTGTTTTTGATTGAGATAATTATTTAAATACCTTCGTATTTTCTGTTTTAGTTCTAATGTGATTTTTGTTTTTGATTTTCTTATTTAGCAACATCTTTTTCAGCAAGATCCTCTTTTTAGAAAGAACATGGAACTAATAAAAGCCCTTGTCTTCTCGTAAATATTATTCATATTTTGTAAAGGGTATGGCCAATTAAGATATGGAAAAGTATTATCGAAGATTGGCAATTGTTGTTGCTTTAATTGAAAGAAGTCATCGTTGTTAAAGAATTTATTAAGGATCTATAAAGTTATTGTTGTTTCGGATGCTATATTACGACATCTTACAACTTATTAAGACTAAAAGGAAGAAGGATCAATAGTTTATTAGTTGCTCTTGCATTTGGTTTAAATGTGAATTTATATAAAGTTGAAAAGTACAAAAACGGGCAGAGAAAACAAAAATCGTATAATGTGTTTGGCTGAAAAAAAAATGGAATACAATAACATACTAAATATTCTAAAGAATTTTCTGGAACTTCTCTTTGGTTTACAGAATTTACAGCTGCTGCATGTTGTTTGGGGGACAGTAACATTATATACTCCTTACTTATCATGCATGACATGGCTGTGTAGTCTGCAGCGATTTTCATTTGTCCTCAGGATATAAAAGCTTTGGCCATACATTTTCCCTGCGCCATCACATATGTTATGCAGTACACGATTTTTCACAAACAAAACTCTTTTTTTAATTATTCATTTTATTGCTGGAAGTGATTAAAAATTATTTCACTCGACTTGATTTTAATTGGGAAAATTATTTCTATTTGTGCCATTAATTCGATTGCCGAATTACATTGTGTAGAATGCCCGTAATTTTCAAAGTATTGTTTTTTTCCGGTAAACATCAATGCGAATTATTTTACTGATAAATAGAAAATAAATAATTGAAATTAAGATTATTATTATCCATCCAGAAATGGATTCGATAATAAAATATAACATTTAAAATTTTAAAATTTTATTGTTATCCCGAGCTAAATACACGAACTTTATTAAAGAGAAAAGAGCTATTTGATTTTGTTTTAATACTTCTTCCAGTACCATTTCATTTTAGAGGCGTTTAAAGTATGCCTTTAACAAAAAAACTGTGAATATTTTAAAGCAACTCAAAAACCGTAATACCGCATAAAAAGTTATGTGTCAATAAACGAAATCCGAGGGAATAAAAAACGTTCATCACCGAAAATAATTACATCAAGAGATAAAAAGTTTCTGCAAAGCAAACTGACGACAGTTTTAATAAAATCGTCCATTTGTCAGGGGTTGCGTTTCGCACCATTAATATAAAGTAAAAGAATTATCTGATCAATTCTGGCGTTGATGGATTTAAGAAAACGGCACGTTCTTTATTATATCCATCCTCCTGCATATTTAAGATCTTTTATCTAACTGAAATTTTGCTCTCAAATAATTTTTTGATCGACGTGAACATCATTCATATGCACAAGTCAGTATACGTCAGATAAAAATTGAAACATTTTCTTTAGTATGGTATGTGTGATTAATTAATTAAATTATAATGCAAGTGAACATGTGTGAATAAAAAAAAAAGGAATATATGAACAAATGTTAACCAAATAATCAAAAACAAATATACTTAAGGATATCATAGGAAGCATATCCGGAGAGACAGAACAAGACGAAAAGGAACATGAAAGAAATAGAGATCAATAAATCAGTCTATAATGAGACACGACAAAAAAAACAAAAAATTTGATTCATAAAAATAAAATCTTCTGGTTATCAACAGCAAGAGGAAAACAATGGGTGGTTTTTGGAGGAAGACAGAGAATAGTTAAAGTTGATCTTCATCATCCCCAATTACATGTGAAGTTAAACTCAACTATTAAACGCTCTTCTAATCTTAATAACACTGAATGTGGTTATTTTAATTTTCGTAAGGCTGACTTTCCTAATTTATATAAGGGCCTCCTCAAAACCAAAACCGTAAAAAGTTATGATAATGCTAATGAAACTTGCCTTGCATTTTATGACAAATTATTCGAATTAATTAATCGATTTGTTCTTTCACTATGCGAAAGAGAATGAAATATCCGAAATGGTACTCCAGAGAAGTTATTAAACTAATTAAGAAAAAAGATAATATACATAAGAAATACATTAAGACAAATTCCACATTTTATTGGACCAAATTTAAAGAACTTAGATCTTTAACTAAAACAAAATTATGTAGTGATTATAAAGACTTTATACATAAATCCCAAAACGATGTTGCCAAGGATAGTAAATATTTATGGTCATTTATTAATATGAAAATAAACAGAGGCACTTTGCCATCTGAAATTTTGACGTTCTCAGAGTCTTGGAGGAAACGCAGATATAGTGGAGGGTTTTGCTATTTATTTTAACAGTGTCTTTAATATCCCGGAGAGTCTGCATGAACATAACGAGTCAACAAATTCATATGATTATCATATGCTTAACAATTGTAATCTGAATAATGTTAATAAAGAAGAAGTTTCTGCAACACGTAAAAAATTAAAAGCAGTTTTACTGCCGGTCGTGATGTTCTCCCATCTTTTTTTGTAAGAAATTGTGCTGCAGTATTAGCAAATCCATTATGCCTTATTTTTAATTTGTGTCTCAAAACTGTAACCTTTCCGGACATTTGGAAACAGTCGAAAATTATTCCTATTCATAAAAAGGGCGACGTATCTAATATCACTAATTATCGTTCAGTAGCAATTCTTAACAATTTTGCAAAAATGTTTGAAATGGTTATTTATTCAAATATGTATTCGGCTGTTAAGAATCTTATCAGTCCCCGTCAGTATGGATTTAGAGCAGGTAGATCTAGGGTTACTAACTTATGCCATTCCTCCCAGTTTGAAGCCAAACATTTGGACAAAGCAGGGCAAGTTGATGTCATATATACAGACTTTGAAAAAGCTTTTGACTGCGTAGATTACGAATTCTCCTTCGGAAATTGTTAACATTGGGCTTTTCTCAAAAGTTAGTCGCATTAATGGAGTGCTATTTGAGGAATAGGCAATCATTTGTAGTCATTAACGGTTTTCAATTGTCTCCTTATGTACCATCTTCGGGTGTACTTCGGGGTTCGAATCTCGGCCCCTTGTTGTTTTTGATTTTCGTTAAGATTTACCTGATGTAATCAATAGCGATATTTTATTGTTCGCTAATGATGCAAAAATATTTAAATCCATAGAGAATAGAGGTGACTGTCAATTCTTAAAAGATCAACTTGACATATTTGAACAATGGTGCAAACTTAATAAACTAAGAATCAATGTAAATAAATGTAATATGGTCTCGTTTAGCAGAAGAAGGAACGTGTTTTTTTCGACTATCAACTCATGTCAACCTCAGTGAAAAGGGTATCTAATTTCAAGGATTTAGGGGTGCTGGTTGATGGTAAATTCACTTTTCAGTTACATATTAGATAGACTATTACCAGAGGTCTAAAAGTGTTAGGATTTATAATTCGTATTTGTCGTGATTTTACTAATCTTAAGGCCCTGGAAACATTGTATTTCGGAATGATGAGATCAGTCCTTGAGTACGCCTCCTTGGTATGGTTTCCAAATTACACTTATCAGAAAAATCTGTTGGAAAATATTCAAAAAAGATTTATAAAATACATGATCTTTAAGGGGACTGATCTTTTCCCTTCATCTACTATAGAACTATTACAATGTTTCAATTATGTTAGTTTAGAGACAAGGAGAATTGTTTCCACATTAGTCAATGTGCACAAGCTACTTAATAATGTGATCCAAGAAGAATTTCTATTGTCACAAATTAATTTTAGAGTACCAGTATGTAAATATCAGATCAAATTATGTCCTAAAGTGTCCTAAATCCCGTACTAATTTACTAAAACGATCACCAATTTATATAATGACAAGTCTTCTTAACGAAATATCGAAAAAGGTTGACTTTAATGTTTATTCCATCAATGATATGTAAAATATAGCCAAGGACTATTTTTAATAATTCTTCAGTAGGCAGACAATTTGATTTTAGAGACGTGCTCCTTAATTGGCGATAGCTGTGGAGTGTATAATAATAATAAGAAAGCATTTATGTTTAGATATCTCGCCGAAACCTGGTATCAATAATGGTATCTAGGATTGTCAATTGTAAGAAAATAGGAATGAGTATAAGAGGAAGAAAGAAACAAATTTTAAACTGTTCTTTTACATCCATCCGTCATAGAACGCATCTTCTCACATTGGAGTATTTCTTCGCCATTTTGAGGAAGCTGACTGTGTCAATTGCAGTCACATTGCGGCAGCATTGCCAAAAATGTTCTACTGATATACAAATAATGTTAAAATTCAGGAATTTTATCATCATCATCTCTATTGAGTGGACAGTTTTAGTTTTTTTTTTATATCAGAAGTATAGGCAGTTTATCTTGAATAAGTCATTTACAAGATGTTAGTTGAATGTGTGTACGTAAATATAAATAAATGTACAAGATTCTGTAAAAACAATTTCGATTCAATGGTTATGTTTGGGATGCCTTTAGCTTAAACCTAGGGTCATCCGCTCTCTGATCATCATCATATTATAATTATTTCCTAAGGAGATTTTATACTGTCTTTTGTTTTTTAAAAGTTAAGCACACTGACAAGTAGGTATTAATGCATAAGTGAAATACACATGAAAAATATACGTTCATAAATCTCAATAAATGTACAGGTTGTCCTAAAATGGACGTTTAACACAATAATAGTATAGGGAGTTGATTGTATAAACTATAATATGATAAGGTATAACAATTTTCTTCGTTAAAGTGAAATAGCTTCTGGTCGATTTATCGACTACATCAAAAAGTGCTTTTAACCGACGAGAAAAATTCTCTAAATCTTTTAAATCAATCCCGGGAGATTCACGAAAATGAGTTAATGCTCGGGAAGTTATGAAGAAGACTGGCGAAAACTAGGTTAATGGTCGTCGAAGTTGCGCTATTGTCTAAAGTCCTCCTAATTTAATTTAATTGATGTCGAAGCCTTCCCATTGTGATGCCGTCAGGGAATAACCGACCGGTATAAACAGTTTTAATTCGCGAGATCGCAAAGAAACGTAATTACCTTTCTTGTAACTGGATTTCAAGTCTCTCGCTTTTTGAATGCTTTAATAAGATGACAACATCAGCTTGATTAAATGTCTGGATGCGAACATGAATACTTAAAAGTAAAATAAAAAAACCACCATAACTTTTTTTTTGTTCAGAAACATGGAAATTATTCTTAAATTTCGACGAAGCGTAGATGATTTTCAGTAGGTAATTAGTATGAAAATGTTCTACCGTTTATTTATTCATATATTACGCTTTCTCAAATTAGAAAGAATCCTGAATTATTTGCTTTATTTTGAAGTCTATTAATTAATAATGGTCAATATGGAATGTTCAATATTATTACGTTCGAACCGTCTGATGATTCAATTTTAGGCTGATTGGGCAATCTACCTTCTTGATTATTCCAGTGAGTTTCGAGTCGAACTCCAGAGGGTTCCGTGCGTTTGCTAGAGAAATCGAGAAGGAAAGGATTTCTACTATATAAGGGAGGATCGGCAGGCTATTTGAGTAGTTACTATTTCGGAAGCGATATATTTGAATCTACCGATTATTTATAGAATTGTTATTTGTTAGACAAGTGTTGTAGCTATTTTTGTGCTTTTAATGTGTTAAGCGATTGTAGACATTAAGGCGTTTTAGATAATTTGCGTTTCTATTTTTGTAGAAAAACTAAAAGCTGGGGAGTAATAGAAATATATGTATGAACACTTACTGAACACATAATTCAATACACAGCACCTAAAAAATAGTGATGTGACTGTGAATCGATTTTGATTACGAAATTAAATAATTTATGTTTTACCAAAGCAATAAAGCCAAGTATTTATATTTTTATATTTGTTTATTTACAGAGAATGTTTATCATTAGCGAAGAATGCCAAGCGTTTCTAGAAATATTTAATTTTAAAGGAATAATGCCAGCCTAGGGAGTTTATTAAGTTAATGTAACGTGCGCAAATAAGACGAGCAAAGACTTTAATTAGGAAAGTGCACCAGACTGAATGCAAATGTTTTCTATTCCTCGAGGACATCGGCTTAACTTTCCACTTGATACTCTCTTTTCCAAACTGGATACACAAGGAGCACTTGTCAACAAAATTCGAGAGAATTTAGATCTTCCTTCTCTAATAATTAAATTGATGTCTTATTTAAATATAATAGCGCATTTATGCTAACATACAAGAAGTAATTTAAATTTTCATAAGATTGTTTTCTAGAATTTATGCGAAATTAGGAAGCACTGGATGTTTATTTAGCATAAAGAATTTTATCGAAATATTCAAATACCTCAGCTTATGATGGGTTATGAAAATTCTCATAACGTTTTTTTTTAAGTTTCTAACGCTCTGCAAGGTCATGTATGACACCGAGAGATAAAACATTTATTAAAGCCCGGAGCTTTAAAGGTGCCTGCGATACTCTCCGTCAACTTTTAATAAAGATTCCCGAACGTTATGAAGCTTTTTTCCTCGAAGCCAAGTTGAACCTTCGGCTGCCCTAACACCAATTTATCTCGAGGCGTCCCGTTGAATAAATAACGATTTCTAATTTATTCCACCCCCGAAGCACATCGTTACGTGGCTTTGGAACCAATAAAATTCGTGTTTGTTTAGTAATTCAGATTTGTTTTGTTTACACTGGTAATTTGATGAGTTCTGAAATTCTGAGTCTTCGGGGCAACAGTATTTTTTTTTATAAAGCAATAACAAATGTTACTAGCTTTTCTATTTAATTAGAATAATCACGAGGCATAATGCAATAAAAAAATTATATAATAACTTTTTTCACAAGTTATATTACTAGCGATGATGTTGAAAGAGGAAGAAAGGAAAGAAGGAACAACGGCTGCAGGAAGCTTTTCCAGTAAAATCAAAAATTTATATTTAGCTAAAAGAAATCTCCGGGAAAATAAAAGTACAAATATTTAAAGGAGTGGCGAAACCTATTTTAACATATGGCTCAGACATGTGGAAGACGATAGAGAATTGATAAAATAAAATACAAGTCTTGGGAACTAGATTTCTCAGAAAAATCGGAGATGAAATAAAAGCAGTTTGGTTGAAATGCATAAAAACAGAGAGAAAACAAAAATAAAGCGCAGGAACAAGAAATAAGAAATGGCATTTAGTTTAGGATAAGGAAAGATAGAGGGAATACGGGAAGAGATACCCTCAATTGCAAACGGCCTATGCAAGCAGAAGTGGAAAGGATTTTGGACTAAGTCCTATGCATAAGTTACTGGGCGAGGAATTACAAATTTACTGCACTTCTCTGAAGTGAATTTGTTTTGTGTATTTAATCGTGTCCCTTTTAAAATTAAAAGTGTATTAATTCAACTTTACTTTAGTAAAATAAAATTCCTGAGCAGTGGATCAGTAAATAAAGACGTCAAGTTAGTGCGGTTAAACGGATCTAACGGCACAGAAAGTCCGAATGGCATCCATAATTTATTACTTTTAGTTCGTCTGCGGCACTTGGGCAATTCGTTATTCCCTTCCTGAACATTGCACCAGAAAATTTTGTTAGTGACGGAAAAAGTTGCTCGTGTACGTGTTTTTGCTTCTCTGTTTAACTTTCATTTTCTAACCAATAAATTCTAATTTTAATTCAGTAATTAAAATTATTATAAAATGGTTAAAAAATTATAACAATGAATATTCATGCGTATTATTTTACTGTTTCTATACTTTATCTATTTTTTATCTAAACTTTTGCTTTTATTTGAGTTTCATAAGTCGTTTGTGAAAATTATTTTATATAAGAGTAGACACTAGGACCTTGATAAACTTTCGTAAGATTTTTTTGTAGTTTTGAAGATAAAAAAATTTAGCTCCTTGAACTTCCTGGTAGTAAAATAAGTTGTTTAAAGTTTCTCTTTTCATTTGGAAAAATAACCCTATCAGTATTTTGTTATCATATCTGCGTAATTTACTATTCAATCAAATAACACATTTCTCGACCTATTAAGTCGGTCCAGAAATTTTATCTCACAAAGTGATTCCCCAAAATTACAAAATGGAGAGCAATACATATTAAATAGTCAATCTTCTGAACATGGAACACCTTAACTGGAATCAATGGGTAAGGGACAAATTTTACGAACTACTCGCTTCTTGAGCCCTTCAGATATTCGAAGAGAAACTACTCTAATGACGCCATCTTCTCCTGGATGGATTTCTTGAATCCGCCCTAGTTTTCACTTGAGTGATGAGAGGTTATCACCTTGAATGGTGACTAGTACACCAGGAGTGATTGGTTTTGCTTGATTGTGCCACTTGTTACGACGTTGTAATTCACAAATATATTCTTTATTCCAACGACGCCAGAATTGCTGTTGCAGCTGCTGAATTCTTTGGTGCCTTGATAATCTTGGTACTGGAATATCCAATACATCTGGATCTGGTAATGTTTCAAGTGGTTGACAAAGAAGAAAATGTGCAGGATAGGGAGGTGTCAGATCAGTATACAATTCTTCAAATGTTAGGGGTGCAGAGCCAAGAGTTAGAAAATTTAATTCCAACTTCCGACAATCCACCAAAGTATGAGGAGGTATAAAATGCCTAGTTATATCATCGTCAACAGTTTTTTCAAGAATTGCATGTTCATTAGTTAAGATAAATTTTCATTGAATTTTGAATTAATACCGACTAATGCTTTTCCGTTATCTGAATATATGTTTGTGTAGAGCAACAAACCTTTGCAACTTCCGCGATCTTTTATAAATAATGGTACAGCATAATCAACACCTATTACATGAAAAGACGGAGATGGGGTTACACGATGGTTTGGCAAGTTACCCATCATTGGTGTTAAATATTTCGGTAACGCTCGAAAGCATTTCATACATCATGGATTGTTTTTCCAGCTAAATTTCGTTCTTTTGAAGGCCAGTATTTTTGACGAATTTTAAACATTAGGAGTTGAGCTCCTGCATGAAACAAACGTAAATTTTCTCTGTTAAATAATAAATCTGTTAATTGATCATTTGATGGCAAAATTGGATGTTTAACATTATATGATAGTTGATAATTTTGCAGTCTTCCCCCTGCCCGAATTAAACCATTATTATCTAACAATGGATTCATATTTTTAATTCTAATGTCTTTTTCAAAGATTCGCCATTTTTTAAGAGTCTAATTCCTTTGAGAAAGCATTTATTTTGAGATATCTATACCAAGCGATAAAAATATTCCTGCAATTCACTGTAACTCAAACCACGAATATGTTTAGCATTTGATTTATTCAAACAATTGTACTTGAATCGTAAACCACATGCAACAATTTTTTTGCAACTTATTTAAAGAAGAATTACTTTCAATTATTGCTTTTCTAATTCTCGTTCTGGAAGATCAGTTTCAAGAAGGCCAATATGAATTACCTTTGATAAGCCACACCGGTCCACACCACCACAAAGAACAGTCTTTGGTTTTTATTGCATTTATATCAAGAGAAAGAGAATCTGCAGAATTATCTGTTGTGGGCATATGTCTCCAAGAAAATGAATGTATTATTTCTGGTATTTCTGCAATTTCTGCAACAAATAGTTTAAGTGACTGGGAGAAGTATGAAGCCACCCTAACACAATTGTCGAACCAATCCAGAATATACATTCATGGACTTATGCACCTGTCGAAACAATTTTGCTAGAAGCAGATCACCACACAATTCTAATCTAGGAACAACAATCTAGGTAACAACTTTTGATGTTGCAACTCTTGTTTTAGCACACAAGAGATGTGCATGAAGACAACCATAGAAATAGATGCAGGCACCATATGCTTCTCTTGATGGATCACAGAACCCATGAAGTTCTAAATGTTGAGGTTTATCACTAGTATAATATAAGGACCAAGAAGACCTAACGGATCAAAAATTTATGAAATTACTTTTTCACAAAATGAAACATTTCTCGATAAGCTAATAAATCATCATCTGGTGCGATTGCTTCAATCTCTAGTTGTATTTCAGTGAATTTATTAAGCAAAGGTTGGGCATTTTCGATAGGTTTTTTTATTTCAAATGTATTTTGTTCGCTAAGTTTCATATGTGAATTTAAGCTCGATTCGATTTTTTCTAAAAACTTTTTAAAACAGCTTAACTGGCGTTTAATTACCGTTCGCCAATTTTTTAAAATATCCATAGCCAATGAAATTGTCAAAAGGTATATTATCTTTGTGCAAATCAAATCAATACCAAAGACATGTAAGTTGATTTGCGACAAATAATCCAGCGGGATATACGAGGGATATTTCCAAAATTCTAGGAATTGGGTTATAATTTTTTTTATTTCGTCAATTTTCATCAAAATTACAATGTAGTTTTTCAATACAATCTCCATTTCATTGAATACACTTATCCCAACGTAATTTTTGAAACCGTCCTCAAAGAACTTTTTCGGAGTCTCTTCAATCCACTTATTTATAGCAATTTTTATCTCATTTAAGCTCTCAAATCGAACACCACGGAGTGTTTTTTTTTTTTGGGAACAGATGATAAGTACTAGGAGCCAGATCTGGTGAATAGGGTGGATGTGGAAGCAATTCCTAGCGCAATTCATTTAAAACATCCTTCGTTCTTTGTGCGGTATGAGGTCTTGCATTGTCCTGTTGCAATAATGGATGTTTATGCAACTTTCCAGGCCCTTTCTTGCTAAATGCCTGTCGCAATGGGTCAGATAAAGGATTGGAATAATATTCAGCGTTAAGTGTCGTACCTCTCGGTAGATAATCCATAAAAATAATCCCCTCGCAATCCCAGAATAGAGTAAGCATTACTTTTCCAATCGATGGAACGACACGTGCTTTAAGCGGAGGCCCTTCTTCGGGTTTGCGCCATGCTTTGGACTGATTTTTTGTCTCAGGATTGAAGTATGGCATCCATGTTTCATCAGTTTATGGTGTCCGTAACGGGCTAAAAGCTCTTGAAGTTGGCGGCTGTGTCGGACCTGTTAAATTTCTGTTCCGGTTCCAACAGCCTTGGTACCCAGCGGGCTGAAACCTTATTTACACCCAAACGTTCGTGTAAAATATCATGAACTTGTCGTGTACCTATTCCTACACTACTACTCATTTCACGAATAGTTATCCGCCTATCTTCTTTGGGAAGTTTCTCTACGGCAGCAACGTTTCTTTCATTTACAGAGATGGTCGGGCGTCCACTGCGCGGATCGTCTTCTGGTGATGTTCTGCCAGCTTTAAAACGATCAACCCACCGATAGACAGTACTTTTAGATTTTGCAGATTCTCCAAATACCCTTTGCAGACGTTGGATGATTTCCGAAGGTTTCACACCCTCTTTGAACAAAAAGAAAATGATAGCTCTTTGTGATTTAGCTACGTCTTCCATAGTTGCAAAAACAGCGTTACTAAACAATATTACAAGGGATAGTTGCGTAAACATGTCAAGATTTGTCTCTGACCAATAGTCGTGGTTTATAAGATTTACATCAATGTACTAGAGCCAAATTCCTAGAACTTTGGAAACATCCCTCGTATATGTGAACTGCTATGACGACAAAATCTGAGTCCCGCTAGATGCCTAAACTTCTTTCTTGCTATTCTTTTCCTAGTTGCGTTTTCTAATTCATTCGGTTATTGAAGGACCAAAATGTTTGTGTGATAGTAGAATTTTAAATCGAGATCAAAAATTTTATGGCATAGGTTTTTATTTTCGAAAAATTTATTGTTTTTTTATGCGCGTACAATTAACAAGACATCATGACACAACACGATACGACACGACAATACATACCAAATATTAACAAGTTTAAAAAACGCATGAATAAAAATGCAACAGGGAACTTACAGGATGACTGATAATTATCCCGCCAAAGAAGAATCACGATAGTTTATCACAGTAGTATTGCATTGTTTTTTCATCAGCTATTTACTAGTCTATTATTGTGTCAGGGTCAAGATTTTCTCAAGTTTTATTCTCTGAGTAAATATCATAAAACCTTTACTGCTAGGAATTTTGCTATTTATCTAAAATACTTACTTTTGAGTAAATTTCCAAATAATTAATTACAAACTGTACATTTTCTCTTAATCTGTGAAATTCATTCAAAAATTGACATTTAAAACTCGTAGATTTTATTATAGTATCAAATAAAGTTTTATAGTTGTGTGTCTCTGTACGATATCGGTGCGAAAGCTTTTATAATCAGCTATCCCAATTGTTAAATATGACTTAAACCAACGCGTGGATCGGATGTTACGGGCCTTCGCATTTACCAGATTTAAATATTTGCGATAACTCTAACGTTCAATTTCTTACTATGTAGTTTTTTTTTTCTTGGCGGAACAATTGTTAGTCATTTTGTATATCCAATATTAATATTAAAACCAATAAATCTAATCCGTTAATATTTAGAATTTAATGTGATAACATGAGCAAGCTTATTTAATGTATTTATTGTACTACATCATAAAATACACGTTCAAGAAAATATAATTAGAGCGTGTCATACATTTTCCCGGCTTATGAAAACTAAAAACGTTGTATCAGGTAGTTCTGCAGTCTCGTTAAAATTTTCAGGATGAAAGATCCCATTAGCAAGGATAAACGAAAGCTTCGGTTTGTTTCGAAACGGTTTCACTGCGTTTACGTCGCCGGAGCTTCCTCACTGGAATATTCCGTGATCCAAATTGTTTGGAATAAGCACAGACTTAACATTACGTGATAGCATTATGAATTACCTCGCCCAACACGTGCAAGTAATAATTGCATCTTCATGCAGCACCCACTCGATCACGGAAGTTCGACGAAGTATTCCTGTAAAACAAGTAATTAGATTGTTGAGCTTCGGAGGTTTATCCTTGAAGTTGAAGTTAAAATAATTAGTACGATCTAGGGGCTCTGTTAATTTCAAATAACTTCGTAAAACCTTGCATTAAATACCAATATAGTTAAGATTCAGCGTTTGAACAACTTATTAAAACTTCACCGACCTTATTTACTTATAAATTGCGGTTTTTCTCTGAAGTTGCTGCCGCGGTAAGTTCCCCGTTCGGATCGACGGGGTTCGACTCGTTAAATATCTTGGGAAGACAGAACAAATAAGTGGAATCCAATAAAATACCGACTTCGTGAAACTAGAACGGGGCGATGAAAGATCGAAAATTTCCTTGATTAAAAAAGCAATTACTTATTGAGATTGGCGGCCTGTGAATAATTTAAAAGATCATTCCCTTGTTAGGGAAAGTGCGGGCGGTTAGCGTATTAAATTTTTTGATAAACGCCCAGTACGTCGTTTTGCTTTTACCTAGGTTACTAATCATTATGTTAAAAAGTATAATAAATTAATATTACGAAGAAGCTTTCTGAAAGCAGATGAAGTAAGAGTGGTCTTACCGCCCTAATAACCTACGCTACTTGTGGCTTCTTTTTACTTCAAGTTTTGAATATTTTCCGTTTTGTTTGACGGTAGCTTGAATAAACTGAAGCCGGTTAAGTTAACAAGAAAATATTTAATAGAAGTTACTTTTGAGACCGAATTCTATAACAAATTTTCATCTTGACCCTTCGATTTGAATAAGGCTTACTCCAACAAAAGGATTCATACAATATTTTGTAATAACCAGAGAATCTACATGTTATGCAGTTTATTAACAAGTTCTGGTTGGTCAAGTGAAACGTATTGCATAATTCATTTCATAAAATGCAAATAAAGGTTTGCATCAATCCTTATGTTGCAGTAAGGGATGATGACATTTTAAGCTTTTCCTTAAACTTCGCTCGAAGTGGCTCGCGTCAATTTCCTTAACGAACAGTGAAGGCTAATGTCGTCCCAAGTCTATGCAATAATTACCTCGAAAAGCTGTGTTAGTGGCTCGTCATGCCACCAAGTCTCGAAGAAATTTCCACCGAAGCATTTAAGAGTCTCATTTTTGTTTTTTTTCCAACTAAATCGGTTATTGTGGTCATAATTTAATAACGTTTTTTCATCTCGTGTGATATAATGAAACTATAACACCAGTCACCGAGTCGCTATTTGTTTGTTTTTAATAACGTGCTTCGTACATTCATTACTTTGATGAAAGACTCGGCTTCCATTCATTCTAAGTTTTAGAGAAACATACCACAAAGACGGTGTAACAAAACAAACGACCTAACTTAGCGCACCAACGTTATTAATTACTATAAAACACGTTTAGAACTAGCTACAAAATTAATTTTAATTGTCAGCTTAAGTACTTAATTATTTCACCGACTCTGACTGTGAAATTCAATTAAAGTCCGTAGTATACTACCTGCATAATCCGGTACAGGTTTCATAACGCGATTTTATAACTAATCTGTATTAGTTTTAGCGCTTAGGTGTTTGGTTTCAAACGGTGGTGGTGGGTTGCGTTTTCTACAAGTGCCAGAGGGAACGTAAACGACAGAATTTATTTTGCCTTATTTGAACCCCCACCAGATTTAAAATTTAAATAACATTCGAGCTGTGTATAGTTTTGATATCGATTTTCCGTCAGCTTGTGCCTTTAACTTTAGAGAGATGCTAGAAGACAGGTGTTTTTATTTTCATCATAATGTTAACGGTGAAACATATTCCGAACTTTTTATGCTCATAGTTTAATAAAAGAGGATCAATCCATGTAAGTTTTATAAATAATTGTTATAATTAAAATAATGAAAAAATAACAAGGATTATATTTCATAATATAATTACATTATACCACCTAAAGAAAATATAAGTGATAAATAGATGTTTAACTGTTGCTTAAAATAAACATTATGAGACTTATGTACGAATAATTTTTTTTTTGAAGTTTTTTGAAAATGGGTCAAGAAATAATGTACCGAACGGTTCTTCTTCTTCTTGAAGTTTTTGGAAACCTGGGACTTATTGTGTTAGCTTAATGTATTTTATTTCGTTTGTTAATAGTTACCGAATCGGAGTAACTGGCTTAAGACTAACTTAATTCATCACTTCCGGGTGAATAAATGAATACGATGATTGCTAAACTTTCTCTTCAAATTTATTACTTCTCTCAAAATTATTAAAGTATGACCACAACAACCGAATTGGTTGAAAAAAAAAAAAAACAAAAATGAGTACCTTAAATGCTTCGGTGGAAATTTCTTCGAGACTTGGTGGCATGACGAGCCACTAACACAGCTTTTCGAGGTAATTATTGCCTAGACTTGGGACGACATTAGCCTTCACTGTTCGTTAAGGAAATTGACGCGAGCCACTTCGAGCGAAGTTTAAGGAAAAGCTTAAAATGTCATCATCCCTTACTGCAAAATAAGGATTTATGCAAACCTTTATTTGCATTTTGTGAAATGTATTATGCAATACGTTTCACTTGACCAAGTAGAACTTGTTAGGAAACAGCACAACACGTAGATTCTCTAGTTATTACAAAATATTATATGAATCCTTTTGTTGGAGTAAGCCTTATCCAAATCGAAGGGTCAAGATGAAAATTTGTTATAGAATTCTAGGTCTTAAAAGTAATCTCTATTAAATATTTTCTTGTTAACTTAACCTGCTTCAATTTATTCAAGCTACCGTCAAACAAACCGGAAAATATTCAAAACTTCAATAGTAAAAAGAAGTCACAAGTAGCATAGGTTATTGGGGCAGTAAGAACACTCTTACTTCAAACATAGGTTCTGTATGAAGTTAGGCCATTCAGCTCAAATGACTTGCCATTCCTAGCCTAAACCTAGGAAAGGGAAGTAAACGTATCTTGGAGGTCTAGATTTTAACATTAAATAGAACTTCCAAAATTTGTGGCCTGTGGGAACGAATGTCGAATTTCGCACGCTAATGTGATATTTTGGAAACTTTAATACAAATAAAGAAAGACATAATTGGTATTAGATGTGTTACAAAATGGGTCTTTGAAAACTTATAATATGGGGTAGCACCGAGGCTTCGAAAACATATCGGAAGAAAGATGAAAAAACAACAAATAGAATTGAAGTAAGGGAACTAAATTGGGTTATTTGGAAGTCAAAACGTTTATAAAAAGAAAGAGAAGACACTCGAGGAGATTTTGGAATAAGTGAAGGAGAAAGAGTTCATAGCAACGTAATTTAGAAAAAGAGGACATCTTAAATTGTTATAGGTGGAGGCCAGACGTTGAAATATGGAAACCTCTTTGACAGTAGAAGTGTGAAAATAAAAATAACTTTCAAACCGTATTAGCATAAGATTAGTATTAACGTATTTAAAAGTTGACTTTTAATATAAAAGATACTTCATTAAGGGTTTCCACATGTAAGTGATAAAATAAGTGGGAATAATTAAAAAAATAATGGAATTTCTTATTGAGTAGTTTAATTCATTGCAATTACGTGTGAAACATATTATTGTACAAATGGCCATCATGTATAAGGATTGGTCTACGCTGACTATTTCACGTCGTATCACTTCCTGAAATTATTCATTTGGAATCTGAGTTAGAAGTAGAGAAATTGTTTCTCTCCTTGTACGACTGATGCCGCCGTTTTGTTGAAATCAACGATCATCTAAATCCAAACCTTCCAGCCGAACTCAAAAAAAGGTATTTAACAGTTTCGAAAGCGACTACGGCTGTATTTCCTGCCTCCAGTCCAAATGCCACACCAAAGAGTTACTTTTTAGGAATGTACGTTATTACTTTTTCGAAAATCTTTGTAGTATTTTCCATCTCTCGAAGCGGCAAATTTACTTATTTATGGCACCATTTAGATAGAAATGTGCTTTGTATACCTTACATTAATTTGTCCAAAAATGGCCGACCAAAAATTTTGAGCCACATGAGGGAACCGTTAAAGTCAAAGTTGGAGTTTCACAGCGAAAATTGATTCGATGTTTTAAAACCACTGTTTTGAAAACAATTTTCCGAAATGATCTGGTATTTAGAAACAGAAGAAAGACACCAAAATATACCCTGGTCCAGTTAGATAGAATTTCTAGATGTTGTCGTGCGTTAAGGCGCACCCATTTTGTCAATAAACTGATTGTAATATATTTCATTTTATTCGATTTAGAGATGAAGGGAAACGATATCTTTATATCGATGACATAATAAAAAATATTCAGAAAATATAAGTTCAAAGGTACATCCAAATTTGAGAAGAAAGTTTAGTGTGATGTGCCATTCCAGAGGTCGGATTTATCTCGCAAAACCGTACGTTGATCATGTTCAAGAACAAACCTTAACTGCATACTTTATATTCAAAGATACCTCTCTAAACTGCTTCCATGTTTAAATACACATCATGCCATGATAATATAATGTTTTGATGTGATCTATTTTCATGCCATTATGTAAGAGTAACCCTAGATAGATGTAACGCAAATAACTCCCCAATATACGAGGGAAGTTCAAAGTATTCTCGGTATCGGGGTGATTTGCGACTGATGTGGGTAATTTATTTAGTGCATTAGCTGTTGCCATTATTTGAGGTTATACAAACAAAATGTCAAATAATTGTGATCATTAGTTCTCTAGTAACCATGTGAAAGACGACCATAATGACTGACGCGACAATGTTGAAGAAAATCGAGCACCGCGCTGTGATTAAGTTCCTTACAAAACAAGGAAAAAGTCAAAAAATTATTCACGAAGAGATGGTGGCCGTTTACCAAGAATCTGCGCCTTCATTATCTACTGTTCAAAAGTGGTCAAGTGAATTTAAAAGGGGCAGAGAGAGCATTGAAGACGACCCCCGCTCGGGCGGGCCGGTTACTGCCACTACGGAAGAAAATGTGAAAAAAATTGAGAAGCTTGTATTGGAAGTTGCCCGAATAAAAATGAAAATGTTAGCAGAGATGACTAACTTATCCGTTGGTACAATATTTACTGTTCTGCATGATTACCTTAACCTTTCAAAGATCAGTGCAAGATGGGTCCCGCGAATCCTTACGGCACCTCAGAAACAGGTGCGAGTCGTGCTGTAGGGAGTTTTTAGAGTTCTGTGGTGACAGTCCATCAATATTTTCGACCGAATTGTGACTGGAGATGAAACTTGGGTTCATCACTACGACCCTGAAACTAAACAGGAATCCGTGCAGTGGCATAAAAAGGGTGCTGACGCTTCGAAGAAATTTAAAGTCACTCCATCGGCCGGAAAAATCATGGCCACAATGTTTTGGGACTCAAAGGGAATTTTATTGATTGAGTACACGAAAAAAGGTGAAACCATAAACGCAGCATCTTACGCAACTACTTTACATAATTTAAGGGAAGCAATTAAAGAAAAAAAGGCGAGGAAAACTGACCGCAGGTGTGTTGCTTCTTCAACAACGCGCCGTTCACATGGCGCGTGTTTCGAAGGCTGCTGTGCGAGACTGTGGTTTCGAAGAAATAAACCACCCACCCTATAGTCCGGACCTCGCCTCTAGTGACTACTACTTATTTCCGAATTTAAAAAAAGACCTTCGTGGAAAGCGATTTTCCGACGATGAAGAACTGCGGGCGGCAATTAACGCACATTTTTTGGACAAGAAAGAAGGGTATTTTTTACGGGGAATTGAAAAGTTGATTTCTAAATTAATAAGTGCATTGATGTTATGGGAGATTACATTAAAAAGTAAAAAATATTTCAAGTTATTATTTCTTTTCCTTACTGCTTGATACCGAGAATACTTTGAACTCCCCTCGTACATACCTCAGGCGCGACTACAAAAGTGTACTATAAGAGATGAGAAGCTGCAAATGAAGACCAATTATGACGCGGAATTTTTCAAAAATTTCAAGAAATCAACCCTGATATTCAGAGGATGAAGAGACAAGTCAGAAGAAAAGTGAGTACCATTGAAGATCGCCCACTGTCAAAAATTTAAACATTAAGTATTTATTGTTAATTGTAATATTTGAAAAAGTTATCAGCATCTAATTTTCTTTCGAATATTTTTGCATCTATGTTTCTTAAACTACTTTGTAACAATTTAGGAGTAGTTTATCATGATTTTTTGTCTTGTATTCGTGCCAAATATAAAGCTAAATATTTTTTGAAGATCATTTTTTTATCCGCCGTGTTACCTCAGGCGATTCCTCTCTCCTTTACTTCGCTGAATGCTTCAGTGCCAACATTTCTATAATAACGAAGGGGTAGAAGTGAAATGCGGAAATGCGTAACAGAGTAGGCACTGAAATTCTAAGTTCCGGGTTTTAAAAGAAGTGTGCAGCGACGAGGCAATTTTGTATTTCAGTTTTGCTTTAATTATCGAATTGATTTGGAAAACAAGTTTTTAGATATTTTAGACAATTTGTGATAATGCGATATAAATCATTATTAAAATATTTCTTTTGATAAAAATATAAAATACAATATTTTCAATAAGATCCTAATTGATTTTATTTGATACATCGAACAGAAAGGTTTTATGTACATCATTTCTGAAGTATGGCAGCTTATATAATGCACGTAAGCTTCTTACTGATAAAATAGCAGGAACAAAAGCTTCGTATAGTTAATATCTTTTGTGTATTGCATGCTGAATTCTACGTATTGTTAATATTTAACCAATCATTTTTGTTGTCTACTAAGTTATGTAATGGTAGATTTTAAATCATAAATACTTACGGATATATGTGGATCTGTAATGCTGTCGAAACGATATAATAAATAGTTATTAGTACAGCGAAATTTGTATGGATTTAGTGTGATTTATAGTGTATGATTCAAGTCGTAGAAACGATGCAAAAAGCTCAAAGTTGCTCGTATCTATGTATCAAATATACTTCTTATTTCCCCAATGCCTAGTATATATAACAGTTATAAATAAAGGGGCAGACGAAAGGAGACAGCTTGCCGCAAACGAAAATGAACGCGTAAACTTGGAAATTGAAAACACAAGGCGATAAGGTCGAGAAGTTAAATTAAAATGTTTCCTCAAAGAGCCGGCCCGCGATCGCATTTAAATTGCTAATGCGCCAACAATTTTAATATTTCGTATTTAGTTTTACTTGCGAAATTTGTTTCGGCGGCGGAAACATAAATCTTGGAAAGTTACGGTCGCCCCGGTCCAAACAGCGTGTGACTTAATTTCACGGTACTCCGGAGGAAGACGCGTTTCATTTCTCTTTTTTCTTTTCGCTTTTATTTATATACGATTGTTCATTTAGCATGCAAAATGGATCTATAAACCTAGAATATATTATATTTATCATTTTTAAATGTTATAAATATTTATGGTCTTAGTAGCTTAGGAAAAGAAATGATCATCCTAAGTGCCAAAATAGAAGGACCTCTTTGCGTTAATTGCAAAAGCAGATGATCACAATACAAGCAAAAGAAATAAAGTTACCAAGATTGAAATACGAGGTAGAAGAGTTTTGCTAGATTTCCACGGATATATTTAGAAATTACTTGATCGATTAATTCCCTTATTCGTAGACTTCTTTGGATAAGAATGGCAACGTTCTTATTAAAGGAATCCTTCAGGAAGTACTGTGCTTACGGGCATAAGTCATCTCAGATTGTAAGCTCGTAACTCACGTTAATCGAAACTAATCTTGTTTTAAAACTAGGTCTATACATATATTCAGAAGCACTTTACGCATTTGGCGTAATTTTCAGAGACGCATTAATGTTGCAGGTTTCATTAGTGCGGGGCGTCATTCGGAAAGCGCAAAAATAGATTACATCTTTTCCAGCACAAAGGTCTTCGCATTCGGGCGTTAAATTCGTTTACATTTCATTCCGGCTCGCTTTCCAGCTACATATCAATGCATTCGATTTCCTGTACAAATAGGAAGTCAAAATATTTAAATAAGTGCGCGTGCGTTATTCGAACTCCATTAGCGCATCATAGAAACATCTACTATTTATTTACTTTGGCGTGGATTGCGTTGGTTGGAAATTGTACGAAAAATGTTCAAATATTCTGTTTGCGTTGGGATTAATGGATGAAATACTCTCTAAACAGATGACCTTAGATTGGAAATTTTTATATAGATGCTCAATTTAAGTAAATCAAGATGACATTGTTAGTAGAAGATAGAAAGCGAAATATAGTCATGGAAACAGAAAGTTGTACCTTTTTTTTTAGGAGGAATACCCAATAATCATCATTATTCCGTTTCAGATATTTATGTATTTGCAATCTACTATGAACAGAAATATTCTTATTCTTGTAGAAATATGTCTGTTCCTTTACTTTTTTGTACTCATACACTCATCGGCACAAAAAGCGACTCACTTTGAGGTTTGTGTAATTCATTGCGACAATAATTTTTTTATATAATTTTCGACTGATAATTGTTATTTATAGTTTTCTTGGTTGATGTACATCAAATAAGGCCAAAAATAAATAAGACAAACAAGATTTTAATAAAAGTAATAAAAACTGCAAAATTGATGAAATTGTAACTTAAAGAAAAATGCAACAGTTCAATCTTCCTAATTAATTAATATCGAGTATTGCCTATGCGAGCCTGTATTACAGCCTGCATACGTTGTTGCATCGACCAAATTGGCAAGTTGATCACATTCTTGCTGCAGCGCCATTGATAATTCTTCTAGGGTAGCTGGGGCGGGGATGCGAGCTGTAATATTCCTTTCTAACATGTCCCAGACATGTTCGATGGGATTCATGTCGGGACTTCTTGGGGGCCACTGCATTCGGTTAGCACCAACAGCGTCAAGAAATTCATTAACAACTCTGGCGACATGTGGCCGTGCATTATCGTGCATCAACATAAAATTGTCGCCAATAAAAGGGGCAAAGGATATTACATGATCCTGAAGAACATTTTCAATGTACCTCTGAGCGTTAATAACTCCCCTATTTATTACAACAAGGTCTGTGCGTTCGTAGAAATACCGCCCCACACCACAATCGAACCTCCGTTGAAAGATAGTCTGGAAACAATATTACATTGAGAATACCATTCGCCGATCCTTTTCCACACTCTTTCACGACCATCTGGCGCTCGTATGCAAAAGCGGGACTCATCAGTGAAGAGCACTTGACTCCACTGCCCCATATTCCAATGAACATGTTCACGAGCAAATGCAAATCTGCTTACTCTATGCTGTGTGTTAAGCTCTGGGCCATGTGCAGGTCTTCTTGCCATTAAATTAGCTTCACTAAATCGTTTTCTGATCGTTCTGTCACTTACATGCACATCTCGAATCTCTGCAAGGCGATTTCTGACTTGAACAGCAGTCAAATTCCTGTTGCGAAGAATCGTTAGGGTAAGAAAATGGTCATCTCTAGCGCTTGTACATCTTTGACGACCTGTTCTAGGGCGTCGATTGTAAGATTCAGTTTCCAAGAATCGCCTACACGTTCTGGGGACACATGATTGAGAAGTTCCAAGAACTTGTGCACCGTAACATTGAGACTGAACATCCTGAATCAAAGCAATTACTCTTGCTGTATCTACTGCATTAATAGCCAACTTATTAATGACAAAATGTAAACAAATTATTAAATGAAGTCTTTAGGAAACGTTTGGAAAACATAAAATTAACTGCAACACAATATTGACAATGGCGTAGATACTTTCAATAATTTATTTAAACAAGAGAATTTAGTTACCATGATGATTATGGCTTTCCCGATTATTGAAAATGTTCTATTCACCGATGAGCAGAAATAAAATGGGCAAAAAGTGTCCTCAGATAATTTATTTTAAAAAATAATAGTGACTCGCTTCTTGTGCCGGTGAGTGTAGTTTCATCCTATTGAATTTCTTATGGAATTCTAGATATAAGTACACTTTGAGTCGATCTTCTGATCGGTATAAATGCTTTATAGTAACTTATGAGATATAAGGGAAATTACTTCTCTTCTACGCCTTGAGTCGGGTATAAGACCTAGCTTATTAATGATCAGTGTCCTTTATATGCCACTACTTAAAACTGGGGTTCCGAATTTAAAAGAGGATGTTTAAGATGTACACCAATCTGGAGGATCAGTTTCTGTGACCACTCCGGAAAACATTGATTCCGCCGACGATATGATTTTAGAAGAACATCAAATTGGGCTCAAACGTGGACCACAATACAATTTGGGTATGACAAAGCTTTCGGCCAAACGGATTCCGAGATGCTTGAATGCTGATCTGAAACGCATTCGAAGAAAATCTGCTCCGGTTTTGAAGAAGGTCCTCAAACTTTTTGAATCGGCTTGTTACTATGGATCACTATGACCCAGAGACTAAAGAGCAAACCAAAAAGTGGAACCATTCTGGTTCTCCACGACTCAAGAAAACTGCGTGTTCAAAAATAAGCTGGCAAGATTCTTGCTTCAGTTTACTGGGACAAAGATGGAATAATTCTGATAGATTATTTGGAGCAGGGTAGAAGTATCACGGAAGCATATTATACTGAGTTGTTAAATAAATTACGTAGGAGAATTGTGGAAAAGCGCCGCGGAAAACTTACTAAAGGTGTACTTTTTTTTGCAAGACCCTGCTCACAAGTCACTGCAAAAAATTGACTAAATTGGTTTTGAATTGGTTCCTAGACTATTATTTCTTCTCAAAACTCAAAAAGCATTTGAAATGTAAAATATTTTCGACAAATGACGAAGGAGTGGAAACCAAGAAAAAGATTTCTTTAAAAGGGCGTTGAATTATTTTATGAACGTTCGATTAAATGTGTGTCTTAAAGGAGATTATGTTGAATAAATAAAATTTTGTTTTGAAATAATGTAGCGTTTTGTATGGTAGGGTAAGTTGACTTATCAATACTTCTCGTGGTGTCAGTGGTGCAGCAGTGATTTTTATGTTGTGTAATTTATTTCCTTATTTTTGAAATACCGTTTCTAACTTTGTCTGACTACTGGTTTTTCAGAGGTTCAATATTTTCTTCAAATGATAATAAATTTGCCAAACGACTCAACAATAATAGTCGTCAAGAAAATGGACTTTGACACATTATTATGTCTTCTTTTTTCTATCCCGAACTAGTTGGCCCATTGTTTCTTAACATTGTTCATTTTTCTCTATATTTGCAACTGTTTGTTTCCTAATTCGATTAAATATTCTTCTTCCAGCTCTAACTATAGGTCTTGAATCTTCTTCCACCTCTGACTATAGGTCTTCAATCTTTTACTTCTTCATGTCTCCACAATTTTATCAAAGCCTGCTCAGCTCTTCCTTGAGAGATTTTAATTTTTGGTTACTTATCATCATTTCATGGTTCTTTTCCAAAAGTCTCCCGTCTTCTTTTCCCCATATGCTTCATTTAATGTTCCTATTTCCTTTATGTCTGCGGCTTAATTCCCATAATTCACTTCTGTTTATTTTCATGGGGACATATGACATTTTGAATTTTTAACTAATCTATTCTCAAGTTTTCCTAGATTATTATTTTATTGATTC
The DNA here is from genome assembly GCA_039766575.1 of Serrognathus titanus. Taxonomy (NCBI): domain Eukaryota; kingdom Metazoa; phylum Arthropoda; class Insecta; order Coleoptera; family Lucanidae; genus Serrognathus; species Serrognathus titanus. The sequence continues at coordinate 44,986,633 of CM077914.1, read as the reverse complement.
ACGTCTGGAATTATTGACGATTATTTATCTCTTCTTCAAATTCACTTCATTATTATTATTTTTTATTTTTATGTAACATAATCTGCCGTTTCTTTTGAAATCGGCTTAAACGTATGTTACATTAATCGAAAGAAAGTTGGAGAAGTCCGAGTTCTTATTAAGTTTTCCCCCAGGATTTTAATTCTACGTAAAGAGATAAACAATTTCAAGGAGCTACAATAAGGACAGTTCTAAATGAAGAGTTCAGGAAAATCTGTGCCTAGAGCTCCAAACTACGGCCCATTTACGAAGTAAATTTAAATTAAAAATTTAATAATACAAAATGTGAAAGTGGGAAGTGGCGTAAAAGAAAACGCCAATAACGCCCGCCGTATTTCACTTTATTTTTGGGTAAATGTTCTAAAAATAGCGGTCACATAAAAGCCCAAGTTAGTAAAGTAAGTTTTACAGGGTAATAAAAGACGTTCTGACTCTTAATATTAATTTGCAAGGTTAACGTAAATTCTGTTTCTTAATTTGAAAATAAAAATATTGAAATGTGAAATTAATATGTTAACAGAAATTTGTAACTTTACTTAAAAGTTAATTTAAAATAAAAATGTGATTCATGTTATTTGAACGACCTTGATTCGCGTAATTGTCTCTCTTTTCTTTAGCTTGTAATTTTCTGAGGCAATTCTCCGGTATGGTTCTCTAGTTGTAATTGGAAACCTTCATCGAATTAAATCGTAAGTCCTTCTGAAAAGAAAATCTGACAAAAGGAAACGACGAAGCTCGCTAATAAACTAAATAGAAGCAATTCTCAGAAAGAAATGTAAAACTCTTCTCGTGTCAATGATGCAAATAGGACGACTTAAGAACACACATTTTATAACTTAAACGTAAATCTTATTTGTACATTATCTCGAAATTCCCACAAGATTCTTTTTATTAATTACCTTCTGTTGTAAACCAATCTTAAATATTTGCATATTCTTTTGAACGATTTTGGGACGTTTAAAAACTGTCTGTGATTTTTTTTCCGAATGTTTATTCGAAGGAATACAAAGTAATTTCGTTTGGCGGTATTTGCATTCTAAATTTGAGTCTTTATGTTGGCAGCTTGCGAGCGAACACAGCTGGAAGTTGGCGTGCCGGATTAATTTCCGTTCTTGCACGATGTAAATTCACGTACGCTTTGCGAAAAGGATTTAGATATACCAATTTGAGGAAGAAGCGCTTCTTTCCCGGAATTTTTATAAACCGCCGAACTACTTGCTCGCGGAGGACGAGTTGGTTTGTTGAGATATAAAGCTCAACCGCGCTTTCGAGCTTACGGTATATTTTTTTGCCCCGGAGACTTTCAGATATGTTGATTTGGTCTCACGCAATCAACTTTCTGTTCTATTTTTATTTATTTATTTAATTCTTACGTAGGTATATAAGTACCGACATACATTTGTCGCAAATGTACATTAATAGTACGAATTTCACAATTAGAGAAAAGAGAAGGATTTTTGCTTTTTGATAGCTCTCATGAAAATTTTAAATGCATAATTTAAAAACTAACTTTAGACTATTGAATTTAATGCATTCGTTCTAAATAATATCTGAAAGTTTTATTGTCTTTTCCAAGTTGTATAAAAAGCTGCATTTATGCGGTTATAGACTCGAATATTTTGTTATTATAAAACCTCATAAATATTCATATTGCATTTATCATCATTACAGAAGTTTGCTTTATATCGGTTTTATTTGGCTTTTAGAAGCTGCATAATTACTAGTTTGTTAAAATTTTGCGTTTTAAGTCTCCACTACAAGAAATTATAATAAATGCTATGTATAGTTAAATTACAATAAAATTATTTTCTACCATTCAGTTTTTTGGAATGAAAACACAACACTCTCAATTATATATTTGCAAGATATTTGTAAGATTTACAAACTGCTTTTCATAGGTTATTAGTTCTTCCTTCTTCTCCAACTTAAATCTAAATACATATTTCGTTTTTTCCAAGTGGAACACCTACATAGAATAGCGCTGTGTTCCGTAAAATTAAATTTGACATCTTTCTTATGTACGTGTGATTAATACAACCTATCTCAAAATTCAGTTGTCAAGAGATAATTGTCATTCTTATATGGTGATGGTGATCAGTAAAACGTCTCCCTACTAATAAATCAAAGGAAATACAATCATATTCCAATTCTCACGACACTATCGTTTATTATGATCAAAATACTTGTAAAATGCAAAAAGAAAGTGACTGTAAATTAATGGAATTGAAAGCCAAACATCAAAAGGAAAAAGTGTACAAGTTATTTGAAGATTGGGCTGTCTGCTAAACCAATGCGATGCATATGTTTGTTTAATTTACAATGTCCTGAAAGTATTCCTACGACTAAACGTTGTCTTCTTCTAGGTTGTTCTTCATGCAGAATCGTGAGCGAGGGGGCCGTAATAGCCTTTTTTGCTTGGTGACACTTGTCTAGATTTACCCATCTGTCGATATGTCGGTCCTGGGATCTTTGTTTGTTTAAATAGACTTAATGACGGTGCTATGTCCAGTTCGGGGCCCCAAAAGGGCTGCCCCGAGCTCTGTCTAGCCAGTTCGTCTGCCTGTTCGTTGTCAAATGTTCCAGCGTGTCCTTTAACCCAAATGAATTGCAGGGTGTTGTATTTGGCTATTTATTCTAGTATGCCGTGGCATTGGAGTGTTAATCCTGAGGATATTTTGTTGCTATTTAGAGCCAAGAGTGCCGCCCTACTATCGCTAACTATCCTAACGATTTTATTCTGGACACCCTTATCCAGAATTGCTCTTGCATCTTCTATAATAGGAACTAGCTCTGCTTGGAAAACAGTTATAAATTGGCCAAGTACTATCTAAGCTCATGTGAAGATCCAGGTTGTCAGAAAAAAATCCTGTGCCTGTTCCTTTCAAAGTCTTTGATCCATCAGTGAAGATGGATATATCGGGTTTGGGTGCTTCTTCAGCGTTCAAGAGAACGTTGAAGTGCTTCTTGAATATATATGTAGGTGCGAGAGAGTCGACCACCGCCCCAAAAAGAGGAGTTTCTTGTAGAGCCTTCTCCAGGATGCGGTGGTGTCTATCTCCGAGATCTTTATTATTCCACACCTTTTTTACCCGCAGCCGAAGGGTCGATCCCAGTGCCATCTCCTCCACATATATGTTCAGTGAAGGAAGGCCAAGGATTGCCTCTAAGGCGGCGATAGGAGTCGATTTCAGCGCATCGGTAGCACTCATGCATGCTAACCTCTGTACGTGCGAAAGCTCCGATGCTGAAGTCGATTGTCGGTCTCTGCGCCACCAGACCAACGCTTCATAGCAAAGCATGGGCCTGATTACGGCAGTGTACAGCCATAAGGCCGCTTCTGCCAAAAAGCGACGCATGCCTTTGTTACTTTTACATTAACATGTTTATCCCAATTCAGTTTCCGGTCAAAAATGACTCCCAGAAATTTGACTTCGTCTGAAAAGGTTACTTCAGTTTGGAAAAGTTTGAGGACTCTACGGATCTCAACTTTCCTCTTTTTTGTGAACAGAATCATTTCCGTCTTTGAGGGATTGATCGTCAAAGAGTCTTAAAATAAACAGAGTTAGTCGTTTAACTTTAAAAAGTGTCTTTTAATCCTTGCGGCAGTTATTTCTATCTTTCAAGGAGATAATATTATCTAGAACAAGGGAGATACTTCTGAGATATTAGTTTGTATCCCTAAAGGAATTAGTATTATCCAGAAAGTGTTAAGCATTTCTATCCTTAAATGAAAGTATCTTTGATTTTGGGGTAGTCACTACTGTAAAAAAAGGAATGAATTTTTTTAATATTGCATCTTTTATTACTTGTTCTTCTGTGTGGGAATAATTGAAGGGTTTGGTGCAAAAACCGATCAGCTCCATTTTTTTTAAAATTTTTCAGTAGCAACAAAAAACTATTTTTCAAAGTAAGGAAACTCAATGTAAACTAGAAAATTTGGTTTCAAATATCTCGTATTAGAAACCGTGGAGCTGTTCGTTTTCAATTCCAAACGATACGGCGCGAGAAGTAGAATGAAATCCAACTAAAAAGTGATTTTCAAAGAAAAATGGAGCTGGCCGGTTTTTGCACCAAACCCTTCAATTAAATTCCTTATTGCATTGGAATATTAAACTTATTTGGAGGAAGTGGAATAAAGGCTTTGTTAATCTTCCCCAGTAATTAAAGCTTGTGTTATCTATGGTTGCCTTTTATTATTATATCATTATTTTTTTACCCACTTTTTGTTGCTATTATATTTAATGTGCAAATGAAATGACCGTTGCATTCTAAACCAAGCTATCACCGCAGTTCCTAGGTATACACTAGTCATAACTTGTAATGAGGACGTCTATCAATCCTATCCCTCATATATCAGAATTTACTAATAGACGAAAAGTAAATAAGTGTGAACTAACACCTTTGTTGGAGTAAAATGATTACATCTTTTTTTAATACTTACTTTTAGACGCATTTTAATCGGGAAAATATAATAACACTGAGTTTGTTAAGCACTGCAACTTTTCAGGTAAAACATTATCTATACCGGTTTTCCACTTTGATTACTTACCATAAGGATTTCAATGTATTTTTTTAAATTGTAAATTCCTTAGTGTTATGCTTTCAGCTAAGACTACTTTTAGTATGTTTTTCAAATACATTGGCTTTTAAAATTAAATAAACAGATATTTTTCATTCCAAAGTTTTGATCAAGCAGGTAACTTCTAATTTATAAATTTTGTTGATTTAAAAATTTTGTAATGAAAAACAGATAGTTGAAGCACAATTCTTATTGAAAAATATTTATTTATAAATTAAAAGATACTACAAGTAATGTTCAAATAATCCGCCGTTTGTGGCCAATCTTACACGAACATTGCTTAACTCTACCTCTCAACTCATTCAAATCGCGGAAAGGACTCTGATAATTTTTGGATTTTAAATAAAGGTACAAGAAGAAATCGTTTGGTGTTAAATCTGGCGAACATGCAGACCATCATGGATCAACAAGCCTGTATTCAGTATGCTGCTTTTTCAATAATAACTTCAATAGGGAAGCAGAAATTTGCAATTATAAAAAATTGCATTGAAATTCCTAAAATGGTCACCCGATATAGTAACACCTATTAGGAGGATAAGAATTTATCTCAAATATTTTTATGTATGTACTGTGAAGTCGTTTACACTTAATATTTTGTGTCAAATTTGGCGACTAATAGTAGTTAGTGTTTTTGTTGTATATAAAACTTACAGACTCGTTCATTAAGCTTTAAGGGTCAAATTCTAAAACATCATTCATACGCAACTCACACTCAAATTAATTTTCATTTTGTTAATTTTTTTGACTCTGTATCATAAATTATTAATGATCAAAATATCAATATTGACCATATACTTGACTATACTATATGTAAAAGCATTTTTAAATTTCAAGAAACGTCAAACGTCAAGTTTGAGTGTGAGTTGAGTATGAGTATGAGTTCAGAATTTAGAATCCGATGAATATGATGCGAAACAGTATCTTGTAAAATAAGTCTAACTGAAACAATCTGCCGATAGAAAATGGCCTAATTATTGTAAAACACTTTTGTTAAAATATTCCTGGCATGTGCAAATCATTTGTTTATCACTTTTTCATTTAAAATAACAACAGATCGTACTATATGAAACGCAATAAACTAGTCGAATTAACTAAATGCAGGCTGGTCATTGATTTTAAAATATTATCCACTGTACATATATGAATACATAAATTTGGTAAAATAATTTTGCTAAAAACATTTCGTCTAAAACATATTTCACGCGTTAGCAATAAATTATTGCAACCGACGCACCGCATAAATACCATAATCACGTAGGACCCATTGAATGCTGGTTGGTTGGCATTGATGGTGTCAAATTATAGCAGGTGCGGGTTTCGTGGTTGTGTGAAGTAGTGAATTTCCTGCCGGCCAGCATTTAAATCGAGCCATTCACGAAGCATAGTAATTAAGCTTGGTTCGCGGAAACAAAGGGGGCAAATGCGCCATAATTGTTGGTTGCCGCTGATTGCGCTCATCCAAGAGCTTTATTCGCAGTGCGTAACTTCTGGTGTTTCGTGGACATGATGTATATATGTTATTCAGCTCCAGTTTGCAAATAGTTGCTTGCATTGATTTTGGAGAGCAATTAGTTGGTTCACGTTGTGCGGTGATTGTGATTTATTGCACTGAAATGTATCTCATATATTTGCTCTAATGTGCACAATTTATTCCTTTTTAAATGAATTAAATGAAGTTCAAGGTACTTACGCAGCACACAAGTACAAAAAAGAAGGACTAAAAACTAAAAGTACTTTAAATATTAGATCATGTAGAAAAAGACAATCACATAAAAAACAAAAACTGAAAGTCTGAAATGGAATTAAGTGGCTAAAGAAATTGTTGAAATTCCTTACAATCAAACTGCAAAAAGCCCAAATTAAACGTGACAAGACGAGATGATAAATAAAGAGGTTCTGGTTTCTTGCTCTGGAAACGAAGTGCAATACAAGACTTAAATATTATGTAAAATTACTAATAATATGAATTTAATTGATTTTGAAAATCCTAAGAATGTGGCCTATACGGAGTGAGGTAACGATAGCTTCATCTACGATAACTCTTTTATAGAACGAGATAGAAATTTTTTGCAGGATATGTTCCGTTCTCTTAAGTCCGAGAATAGGAGCCTAGTGGAAACTTAATATCAATCACTATTTGCCGCTAATATATTCTTGAGAATGAAGTTAACGGCAAATAGCGGTTGATATTAGTTACAGAGTTCCACCCCAGGATCGGTAACTTGATATTAGCTTGTTGAAGAAGTAACCGTGCAAATCTAATCCAGAAATGAATTTTTTTATTCTCTTTTACTTCCCATCTACGTCAATTTAGAAAAGTTCAGTACATAAAGCATTGACTTTACATCAAAAAGTAACCCACGGTTAATTTTTTTGAATACTCAAAAAGAATTTGTGGCCAAAGTTATGATCTTAAAACTGTCTGATTTAGTATTATCGCATAAAATCAGCTAAATGTATCCGAGGAAGCAGGCTTTAAACGATAGCTTCTTCACTTCAGAATTGTCGGCAATAAATATAATGTTAATAGAACGTTAAGCTCTGTCAATTACGCTAATAGCTAATATTATTTTTACGTGGCGAACATAAAATTTTATCAAGTCTGGGCGGCATTAAAAAATATAACGCGGCCATTTCTTCCAAGAAAAAGAATACATCGAGACGATTTTATTAACAATAAAGCGTCCATTTCACATCAAAATATATTTTCCGCATAAAAAATCCATCCCATTATTGGTGCGCTCGTAGACGATATCGAAAATCAAATTCACCGGAAGCGAATAGCATTTTTAGTGGTTCGCGTATTGATTCCATTACTTTGTATTCGGAGTTGGGAAATGTTTAATTTCCAGTCTCGTTTCCGTTTGCTGTAATGTATGTTTGTTTGTTACAGGGAAATGATAGAACAGTGGCGTGTTGTTGGCAGAAGAGGGCGAACGGGGGGCCTTGAGCGATGAACCGCTGCAGGTGCCCATGGACCCCCCCACGACAGTTCAGGTGTTCTTCAGCGTGGGGCAGCGCCACGAAACCGCGCTCTTCTACTCTGATAGTCCAACAGATCAAATTAAAGGTAAATAAAATAAATATCATTAAACAAAGTTAAGTTCATTGCATAACGTTTTGAAAATATTGAAGCTTTTTTTCAAAGTAATGATTTTAAAAAAATTATTATCTCCAGCTTGATTCTTAACAATACCAATACACTAAACTCTTTAAGAGTCTTTATGTGACGCATTTTATTGGTTGGTAGTTTGCTTAGGGATTTGTTATTTAAATAAAAAAATGTTGCACTTTATTTATACGAAGCACTACCATTTAATTAACAGAAGTAGTAAATTGTCATCACAGAAATTAATGATTGTTCCATTTTGCCTTTGCGGAAGTTGCAAAATTTAATTGAGTGATTTTATTAGCTTCCGAGTTGACAAAAATTCTAATATAAAATGGAATATTTTTGCAAACTTGAAAGAAAATATATTCAAATTAAATATCCTTATACCTTCCAATTCCGTAATTTGGAAATTCTCTGTAATTACACATCGTTTTTGCTTTGCGGTAAATTTGCGAAACAGACATTTCAGTAAAGCTGAATTTGAGAGGTACACAAGATTTCTTGTATCGCTTAGTTAGTAATCCAATTTACAAAGATGCCGAATCCTCAAGCAACCCCAGGCGGAAAAACTTATGCCCGTGGAATTTAATATAATTTTATTGCGTTTGCGTATGAAATGAGACTCGCGTCTTCGACGCCGACTTTCAATGCGATTTATAAAGACACCCTAATCAGATTGAATCTCCTCTCAATGGTTGTTAGGTGTAATATATTCGCTTCCGAAATAAATTTCTCAATCATCTCCACGACCGGTTCATTGTTCGTACTCCCGCGTTTCCCTGGTTATTCATTGAAGGATTTTTTTTATGTATTGTGTCGGGAAGTGAGAAGTCATGTTTACATCTGAATTAAATTGTTAGAATAATGAAACTTCATAAGTGAGAAAACAAAGAGAATTTTTCCAGAGCTCGCAATAAAAGTTTTTAAAGCGAATTTTTCCTGTACTATGCGGAGTAATGGAAAAATATTAATTATTATGATGCGTTTACTACCGGGTTTAATGAGCAGGGAATTATCGATTTTGATAGTTGAGCTTTTTGTAAAACTTTGCCTTAGGAAAATACATGAAAATAGCTAAATGCATCTCGCATTAATTATGAGCTTCATGTTTACAAACCCAAGATTAATGCATCTGCTTTTAGAGTCCTGCTCTAATTATTTTCTTACGGTATCAAATTTAATGTATAATAAACTTGAAACTTTAATTATAATTCCCGGTGTAAACACAAGCCCCGAAGGCAGTCTGATTTATACAAAAAAAAAATAAAAAAAGGTAAAAATACTGTTGTTTTCATAGCATAAACTTATTGATAACAGCTAAATTTAATTTCATACGCTTTGAATTCTTTCGGAACCTTCCTCAAATAATGATTACTTATAATAACAATGAATATGTAAAATATACGAAGGTGGCATAATCAAACAAATTTATAATGTTTGAAATGAGCTTTGGAATTGAATTTAATATGTGAGGAATGTTAGAAAAAGAATGTTCTGTGGGTTTAGTGTTAAAATAAAGCATAGGGGATCAACATCGTCTCCTTTTCTTTTTTTCAACAAAGAGTACTTTCCAATAAATGCCTACGCATTGATGTGAATCGAGTGGCCACAAAAGAAACGGAAGAGCGAAAGACAGATGCGAAAGCATTAGCGTGAACATGTCGTAGTCAATCGATACATCATCTAGATTCAAAAATTTCGTATTCACACGGGTCCATCGCCCGTCAGAAACCGACGCCGTAGTTTTCTCGAAGTTTCCAAATTGAAAATCTCGCGGCGAGATTGCAAACAATATGAGGCGAGGAAATAAGAAATATTATTAGTTTTCCGCATACGCACTCGTAGCACAAGCATCCGAAAGTTTTCCTACGAAAGAAATTTTATTTTCGACGGCAATAAACGGATATTTTTAGCTTGCACGTTTTATGAACTTCGCTAGCGATCATCTCGAAATATAATGTACGGTCGAAGGTGGTGTATTAAATGTTTGAGTATCCACCCTACATTTTCCACGTATGCATGTATACGTGGAAAGCCATTTCGTAGAATTTACTGAGCAGGTTTGTTCTAATTTACTAAATGATAGAGTTACGAGTTAATTTCAAGTGTGTATTCTACGCGTTAGTAGGAGGATAATATATCCTTTGAGGGTATGATCACTATGATACGACTCTAAAGCACATTTTCCTCAATCTCTTGAAATCACCCATTAATTAATTTTTACTTTGCCTTTCACGTATTTAATATTGACACAAAAACTCTCTTCAGAAACTAATTACTTATTCATTTGTAAATGTTCGAAACAAATTTATACGATTTTGAAAGCACGATGTTTTCCTTCTTTGCAAGCTTAAATTGTAACTTAAATTTATATAGATCATATGTACTTAGAGGAAGAGGAAATATTATCTAGAACTAATGTATCCAAATCATCATTAAAATTAGAATTAAGAAAAATACAATATCCTGTACGAAGTCTCTAGTTCACTAATTGTAGTAGCTAGTCAAGAGTAGAATCTTTTATTTATATTTTTTTATAATAATTCCCATTCCCTTAAGTGACGCTGCAATCGTTGTTGTTATGGTTCGAAGTAGGGAGGTTATTACGGACTGGGGACGTTGGTCGGTTACTAACACGTGGTAAAGTGAGTGTATTTAACACGTGTGGCGTATTTATCACTAACAAAAATATTCTTTATAAAATACTTGACACCAGACTACTTTTAAACCCTACTAAGAACTTGTTCTGTTGCATCACGCAGCGCGGCGTAACTATCGCTGGATATAGAGTTTTGAATGTCACGTAATTGTATTAATCGCCTGTAGAGGCGCTAATGGTCACTGTCGTTTAACGTTCAAAATAATATGGTTTCAGATTTTCTTTTAATGAGTTAAAGAAGACACTTACCTGACTTCATTACATTTACGATTACGACTTTTTGCAATTATAATTTTATAATATTATTATAGATACGACATGTAAGAAAATTGTTTAATTTGGTTTGTTACATTTAAATATGAATTAAAATTGAAATAGCTGTCAATTAATTAATAAAATTGGCCACATTTATTTTGCACTTGTCGTGCACTATTCTACACGGTGTATCAGGTATAAGGGGCCAAACGTCATCAGTGGGTCGATGACGCCCTATAAACAATACTTTACCTCTGACAAAATAGAAAAAGTCCCACAGTTTTCGAGATATCGAATTATAAAGCAGTGAGTACGGCCCTGGCGCGTCTCCGCATGTACGAAACTACGCCTAGCGTCAGAGCACAGTAAAATACTTAACCCGGACCTTGCAGATGTGCGCGGTTAAGAATGGGCGAAAATGTTGCTTTACAGGCATATCAATAAAAGTAATTTTACGATGAGAATGCTTCGAATGGGTAGGGTGCAATTACCTTGGGGGTAATTACTCATTAAACCACCGCCACTGGCCGTAAAAAATTAGAATTTTTACAAAGTGCACCACCGCACGTTACTCTCCCGGTCCGAACCTATCTCAATAACCAATTTCAACGCCGATGGATAAGTAGGCCAGTGTCGTGATCTGCTCGTAGCCCCGATATGAATCCGCTGGATTTCCTTCTGTGGGGGGCTTTAAAACAGGAAGTCTATTCGGTGTAAATCAACACAGAAGAACAATTATTACAGCGGATTCGTGCTGCAGCTCGCCGAGTATCGGAGGATCCAGAATGTCTGGAGCGAGTTCAGGAGAACTTTCGTCGTCATGTGGACGCCTGCTTACGTGCCGGTGGAAGACATTTCGAACACCTGTTATAAATAAATGCCTCGATGAGGAAGCGTTCATATTATTTACTCCTTTATTCATCCAATAAATGCCAATTAGTTCGCACAAATACGACATCATTTATGATACATATTGTAAATGCTTTTCTAGCAACGTTTATGGTTATAGTGGGCCGCTTAAGTATTAAAATGTATTTGATACTGTCACAGCTTTGTTTACACAATTGGTTCGCTTTTTATGACATCCCAGTTGTACGAGATGACCTTATCCGAAATATCGATACGTTTTCAGAAACACAGGTCCGTACTCAGTGCAGAATTTTTTATAAAATTTTCATAAAAATTATATCGTCAGAAATAGTTTTTTTCGGACTGTACATGTAACCCTCAGTTACGCCTATCACTGGGGCTCCTTTAATACGATACACTCTGTATAAGAGTTGCAAACGTGTATATTTTTTAAGATTTCAAGTATCAGCTAAAGAACATCGAAAAAACAGCGAAGAGGTACAAACACATTTAAGGATTACGGCAAAAAAATGTGTGTAAATAAAGTATTGAGGAGGCATTTAAAGATAAAATTAATTGATACATATATATGAAGAAATTATAAGAAAATTCAAATTAATGTATTTCTCTATTGAGGCAAGATTGTTATGAAAGGAATGAAAGCTTGTTATGAAGGTATTGAAAGCTTGTTATCAAATTATTTTCCAACAATACAAAAGGACCTAAACCTTCACTTAAGAAAGAAGAAATGTGCCAATTATAACTTGAAATTTAGAAAATTAAACGAAAAGAAATAAAATATTTTGGAATCTTTAAATAATAAATTAAATTATAATGCTTAAAATAATGATCATATTTCTTTTTTTTTTACTTGGAGAAGTAACGAGCTCTAGTTGTTTATAACTTATAATTTATAAGTCTCAAAGTGACGGAAACATATCACATGTATCGCATGAATTATGAGACGTTAATTTTTAATTGAAGGTTAGTGTGAAACTGGATGTCGAACAGCAATAACAGCTTTTGAAAATTTAATTACTCCTTCTGGTTAAAAAACAACCTATAAGTAAGTATCCGTATCGTATTGATAAGATTTTTTTTTTTCATTTAACTACGATGTGAATTTTGAAACTACAAATTTGTACAATTGACCGCTTCTGTACAAACTTAATATTAAAGTCTAGGTACGACATTTGTATAATGTAAACCTTACTTTAATATTTTTAGGGCTTGGTACACTTATAATTGTTACGATTCAAATGGACCGAGCAATCAATCTGTTCTTCTTATGCTTAAGCTTAAAACTACCTTCCAAATCGATACGTTCTTTTCTTTCGTTGCTATTGAGTTACATTTGTAGGTATTGGCGCTTCCTTGATGGCCTTTACTTTTGACTCTAATGGATGAATGCCTTCAGCATTTAGTTTGCACCCTAAAAACTCGACCTCACTCACAAAGAAATTACTGTTTTCTTTATTTACTTTAACATGATAGTACTGTAAACGTTTTAATACTTCTCTAATGTTACAGTCTAAATCTTTTTCGTTTTCTTCGGCTATTGTGACATCATCTATGTATGCAGCTACTTTTGGTAAACCTTTCAATATTTGGAGCAGATGTTATGCCGATTAAACTGAAATCATCCCAATATGAGTATTGATAGTTAGTAAATGTTAGCATTAGTCTGTTACCATCATTTGGTTAAAAGCATTAGACAAATCTATTACAGCAAATTTTTTACTTCCACTACAACTTGAAAAATCTCGTCTAATAACGGCAGTGGATATTGTTCTGGTTTAATTCCTTTATTTATAGTTTTTTTAAACTACACACACAAAAGTAATCCACGGGTTTTCTTCTTCACTACTACTATTGGACTAGCGACTTCACATATTTTTACTGGTTTACTGAACTGGTTGTTTCATAGCATAAGGAAGAGAATAAGATTTCATCACACTTAAAACAGCATTATCTTTCAATGTAATTTGAGCTTTAAAATATTTTATAGCCTCATTAGTTCTTCTTTAAATGATTTGTTTTTCTAAATCTACATTACGCTTAACGTGATGTGAAATACATGACCTACCTAATAAAGTCATACTCTGATTTTACTACAACCAATGGTAAATTAAAATTTTTCTCTTTGTAACTGACATGAACATGAACTTGCCTACGACAGGTAATTTTCCATTAGGAATAGCTATAGATAAACAACAAGTTTGCAATTTTAAATGCGAAGATTCAGTCATTATTGAAATACTAGCCCCTGTATCAATCTCCATATCTATTGACTTATTTTCGATATATACTTTTAACATTACTGCACCAGAAACTTTACATACCTTACATACATTTATTTGACCTGAACAACAATTCAAATTCAAGTTAACATTTTCTTAAATTGTTGGTATTATGACTGATATGAAGGACTTAACTTGATTTACATAATATCTGCCTTCCTTCCATACGCTAGAATTCTCTTCACTCGACGACTTCACAGTTCACAGTCTTCAACTGCTTTTACAAATCTACGACGTGTAGCCCCGTTGCTGCCACCAATCTCTTGACCTTGTTGACCACTGTTATACCTCGACATACCTTTGAAGTATGCCCCTTTTTCTGATATTTGAAGCAAATCCAATCAACAGCTGGACACGAACTTTCATTATATTTCATTATTTTCTTGATCATTTCCTTTTGACAAGTTCTGTTTTTGACCAAGTTTCGACTTCGTATAAGACACCTTGTTTATACTGTCTGATTGAATTTCTTCTGATTCCGTGTTAGTCAAACTCCATTGCCTTAACAGTTTGGATCGCTGTTTCCAAAGTCAAGTTCTGCATCGTTAATAATTTCTGTTGAATAGTTTCTGACTTTAATCCTCTGACAAATTTATCTCTGATAGCTTCATTGATAAAAACACCGTACTCATATGTTGATGCCAGTTTTTTTTTTTTTATACAATGATATAATCTGTAACACTTTCTTCTGCTACTTGATTTCGTTTGTATAATTTGAATCGTTCCACAATCATAACTTTCTTCGGTACAAAATAATCAATTAGAACTTGCTTTTTTTCTGCGAAAGTTTTACCAGTAGGTTTAGATGGACTCACTAAATTGGAGAGAATATTATATGTTGATGCACCAACATCAATGTTATGAACATTGCTTTCCTTTTATTGTCTTGAATAATATTCAATACAAAAAATGCTCCAGATATTACAAATACTGTTTAAAGTCTCCTTTAATATCAAAAGGTTTAATACTACCGATGCATTGCTGATTTTGAGCTATTTCCTCGATTAAATGACAAAGTTCCACCACTAATTTTCTTTCTCCAGTGACCAATGACTTTGTTTAATTTTTCAATCATTTCTGACGTTGACGTCGTTTCTTATTTTTACTTGCCCCTTTTCTTACTTAGTAGGGGAATGTTGCGTATATTGAACCGGCGCCTAAATTGGACCTCTGTTGTTTTTTTAAAAATTAATTACAACTATCGGTTATAGTATGAAGTATAAATAAGGGTTGGTCGCACTGACGAAAATTGTCATACTTGGCGCGCTTTATTGTGAAACTACCGTCAGTTGTGTGTTTCACACGTTTCTGATATAGTTTTAGTCTTACAGTCGCAAGTATTTTTTTCTTTTTTATCAACCCTCATCATGTTTCCAGAGTAATATAACATAAAAGAACATTTAGAACAGCTGCTGAAGTAGTTTTCATATAGTTTAGACCTACATTTCGTATATTAGAATAAGATAAAAGGTCCGTATAACAAATGGACAGAAGAAAATCTTCAAAATGCCATTACTGCACACAAATCCGGTGGAATTGGATTGAACGAATGTTCACAAAAATTCAAGATTCCAAAAGCTACTCTTAAACACCTTTCATATTCAAATAAATTGGCAAAAGGCATAAAGAAGGCTAAAGGTAGACCAAAAATACTTACGTCTCGTATGGAAGATTTAAAAAATCATATTCTTCATTTAGAGGAACATACGTTTGGATTACTGTTACCGAAGTAAGAAAACTGGCGTATCAAGTGGCGGAAAAGAACGCAATTACATCTGGATTTAGTCAGACTAAAAAGCTTGCTGGAAAAAAATGGTATTATCCTTTTATGAAAGATCAAGAGTTATCGCCACGTCAACCTGAAGTTACTTCTATGGCGAGAGAGAAGGGATTTAACAAAAAAAATGTTTATAAATTTTTTTGATATTAAGAAAGAATAGTTCAAGATAATAATTTAGATGAAACACGTATATTTATCGCAGATGAGTTTGCATTTTCTACCGTTCAAAAAAGAACCCAGAAGACCGTAGGTTCTAAAGGCAAGAAACAAATTGGGGGAATTTCTAGTGGTGAAAGAGGAACGAATATAACGATTGTCTGCATTGTGAGCCCAATAGGTTTTTTGTTTATGATTATTTTTAAGAGGAAAAGGATGCATGAGGCTTTAAAAAAGGAAGCTCCTTCGGCCAGCATTGTAGAAATATCTGAAATTGGCTATATCAATTCAAATCTCTTTGTAAAATTTGTATTAAAAATTGTAGACTTCCTTTTACAATGTTTTCAAATAAACTATTTTTGTTAAGTTTGTTTTTGAGTTTAAAAAATTAGGACATAAAATTTTTCCGTGTTAAATGTTATTGTTTTATTTCCTACTGTAAAGGTCCATTTTTGGACACCGGGGGTTCAATTTAAGTTCACGATCTCCTAAATTGTACTATTTGCAATCCTTTTTATATTATTTTTTTAAGCTGACAATGATAATCTAAAGATTATAAAAAAAGAAAAACATAAATCCACAAAATAATGCAATTTGATATAGTGAAATTCTACGTCAGATTAATTTCGGTATTTTGAAGTTATGATAAAAAAACTGTAAACGGGTCCCTACTTTATCCTCGTCCCCAAATGTTTCAAATACACCGAGCTTTATTTATTTTAAACTGAATTACACATAGAAACTTAAAATAAGACGTTAAGAAGCTACGTTTCAAATTATTTTCTTTCGTTCCTTTGACTCTACTATTTTTATTATATATTTTTAAAGGACACAATAATCTGTTACTAGTATTTTTGACATTCAATACAAATTTATCTATTTATGGCTCATTTTGTATTTTTACAAAATGATTCATTTAGAAGCAAAACGAGGTGATTGCGAGATTTCAGTTTATTAAGCTCGACATGTCAATTTTTTACGTTTTCACAGCAAAATAACTTTGTCAATAAAAGCCTCATTTACAAAATTTGTCTAAATATGGACGACATGTCAAATTATTGTCCGGATCTGATTGTTCGCTGCTGTATTATTATATTATTTAATGGCAAATATGTGACACACATCACGTACATCATCCCTTCGAACTTCCATATTTTTGCTTACTACTAACTTATTAGCTACCATGTTGCTAGCGATTTAGAATAATTTATTTTTCTGTGCACTCTAGTACCCTTAGCGATTGTATAAAAAAGAATACACGGGAAGTAACTTCTAAACATGACAAGTGGTGATACACACACAAAGCTGTATTTAACCGTTCCTAATAATTCCTTTCCTTGAAAATTCAAAATAGAAACAATCCATATGATTTCGAAAAGAGAGTTGATTCGTTCTTGTTGATTGTAACCAACAAATATACAAAGTATCATCATTATTAAATAAAATTATAACATTAAAAACTCAGAGGCACATTTCATGTACTTACATTAATTAATTAATTTCACTAAAAGCCACACAATTTTAAGGATACTAAACTCGTCCTTAATGTTATTTTGAATTCAATTTTCCCATATCCTAACCTCCTTGTAATGTTATGAATATTTTTTCATAAGCTTTTATTGGCTTTGCGAAAAAATAAACGCCGCTGTTTGCTTAGTATTATCCATCTCTTCGTATCAACGCTTGCCATAAGACGGTATCGTTTACGCAAAGCGAATCCTATCGTGACGAATGAAATTCGGCGGGTTAGCGTAATCGAGCGGATTAACGTGTTTTTTTTCTCTTGCCTCCGAGACAAGGTTTGATTTGTAATTTAATTAACCAAATTACAGGGCCGCCCTCGTGCCGAGTAAATAAATACGAATTTGCTGTCTCCTCGAATGGAGTGCACAAACACGTCGTTAGTTGGCCTTTAATTAAACTGTTTATCCACGTAATTGAAGGCTGTCATCTTGTGTTGATCGAAATTGCTGGAAGTAAATTATACTTTTATTTGTTCAGAGCAAGGGTTCTTCTAAGTTGCATTAGGTGCCTTTCTAGACATTTTAGATTTATTAAACAAACGAAAAGTTTTGACTTATGTCTAGGACTAGGACCCTAAATCAAAATATATTCTTAGGCCCCGTACTTTAATCTTTGGTTTATTCTCATGCCTATGGTAATAAACCAAAGATTAAGGTTAACCAGTGACCAAAGTACCGGAACTTAGGCGCTTGTTACACCTGCGACATGGCCGCGGCGGCATCGCAAATTTTGTTATCTGTGTTCTCTTATGTGAGATGTTACACTTGTGGTTACGCCGCTGGTGTGACATGCCTCTTAAAAGAATATATAAAAATATAAAACAAAATTTCCGACGCCGCCGCGATGCCGCGCGACCAAGTTGCAGGTGTGGCAAGCGCCTTAATGTCGCAGTTCATTTTAATATTATGTGTAATATCCAAGCTGTTTAAAAATTTAATAAATTTGAGTCTCATTCAATAAATGTTCAGAACTTTTGAATTAAATTTGGGAAAATTGGTTTTACTTCTTGTGCGTTGGGAGTTCTAAAAAGCACAGGTCAGTGGCGTAATAAGCGATTTTCCAAGTTGGAAATCTAATAGACGCGGCCGTCATTAATTATAATCAAGTTCCAACTTGTCGCCCCGAAACTTTCCTCCTGTAATAGTGTGACGTGCAGCGCCAAGTTCGATGGTACGATTGCGGAAGTACCCTCGCAAAACGTAATTCACGAAACATAACGAATTTTCGGTCCGTGACGTCGTTGGAACGAGTTTTCGCGCCGACGAAAACTATCAAACTTCGGGACAGTAGGAATGAACTTTCAACTCATTAAACGACATTATCGCTTACGATGACGGGAATTAATTTCCAATAAGTTACAACTCCAAACTCCAACCCTTTCAATTACCCGGCACTCTTTGCCTTATTTGAGAAATTAAATTAATTGTTCTTTGGACTTTTTTTTATTTACCACAGGTATAAAAAAGTTAAATTTACTTCCGTTTTGTTAAAGTGTAATTGAATGAAATCGCTCTCTAGGAGAACTTAATGCTTTCTACATCGATTCTTTTAACTTTCACAAGTTTCTTTTTCTGTGAATAGATGAATTTTTTTTTCTTCTCCTCAACTTTTATCTTAATTATATCCCCTAAAGCGAAAGAAAGATATATTTCTCCAAGGTCACACCCTATAATCATAATAAAAAAACAAGTAGTCTGTACATTGCACTTTATAAAATATGATGAAGCAAATTCATATTCAACTCATTATAACTTTCAAGGGAACAAATTATCTGTTTTGCATGTATTAAAAACGAATCGTATTAAATTTTAATTTCCATTTACGACTCTGGTATTTCAGTTCCGTATAGTCTAGAACAATGCGATATCTGTTCTCTACGAGATCATCTAATGAATTAAACATTCTAGCATTCTTCTGTAGTCAAATTAAAATCTTGCTCCGGTTTCGCTCGTTTTAAACAACTTCTAGGATCTATGGATAATTGAACTGCAAATTTCTCTTTGAAATTCAGAATCTTTAAATTGTTTAATTGAAAGTTGGGCGTGCGTATGTATATTTGGGTTTTGAGATAAATTCGGCTTAAAGGAAAAAATAATGCAAATCAGGTGTTGCTGTACTTCATAGAATTTTTGGTCACGATAGAATGAAGTTGTTTTTTTTGTCTGTAATAAAAGTGTATAGAGTTGGCGCGAATTGCAATCGTAAATCTGTTACTACGTCGTTCGATTTAGGTGTGGAAATTAAGATGGAAATGTTTGTTAGTTTAAGCCGAGCTGAATTACCTGGAAAAGATTTTATGCTTCTTAGAAATAAATTGTGAAAAATTAGGTAGAATTTGAATAAGAAATTAGAAGATCTCTTTAATCTAATGCAAAAGAATAATGGGATTAGCTAATTTGGTTTCACTTCAATTGGATGTACATAACTTTCTTTACTTCATACTGGTTTCTAAAGTGATGTTTTTTGGACCATTTGTAGTCGAAAAGTACATCTTTAAAGTCCTAGTACTTTAAAATGTAACTTTAAAGTTCTGGTATATTAAAAGTAAAACGTGACGTGACTTTAATTCGCTTGATGTTTGTAACCAATTCCGTTGCTATGGATGTTGTTCATCGCGCACTTTAATTATTATCGATTATTTGTGCAAAATAAAGCTCAAAATTTATTTTCATACTAATTTAATACGGTAATAGTCCAGTATGAAATAAAATTTATTGAATGAAAAGTGTCTTTAAATGTATTCGCAAGTAATTTCAGCCTCGGCTGTAAACAACTTCCTCGCGCTTTAAAGATCAATTTTTCGTTCTGGATAAATAAATAACTATTATCCACAATTAACTCATAATTATTCTCATTTTAACTACAGAAAGTGACATATTATTCACTATTAGAAGAATGGTGAAATAATTAACTCAACCACAGCCATATGCATAGCTGAGAACGTTTTGGTTGACTACTCTAAAGCATTTTCAGAATTCTCCAACCTCTATTTTACATGATTTGAAAATAAGATAAAAGAATACTCCGAAAGTGCTCTAGGGCAGTCAATCGAAAACGCTAAGAGAGCTTTCATCAAAGTTTTGCCTATTTGATAGTAATTGTTAATTGAACTTATTGTTTCTAAACAATTTGATTATGCTCATAAATTTTGTGCAATGTGTATAATTTTCACGTAAAATTAAGTTATACAATTGTGGTTTATTAATCAAAAAACGTTTCTTTCCAGAAAAGTATTGCACAGCAATATACTACCTCGAAAACCGAAGATTTATGTTTTCGACTTTTGATTTAGTCCATTCTGGAGTATTTAGACAACAAAATTTAAATAGAAAAGTAAGGTTGAATACGATGTTCTCTGTCAATGTTTGTTTTCTTATGTATTGTGCAAAATTTATCAGCAGATTCACTTATAATGGTATTGAGAGGAAAAAAGAATAAAAAATAATAATGGACAAGCTTAACAACGTATTTCTGTATTTCCATTTGGTTGAGGAGACTTTTTGAATGCAAAGAGATTTATGGCAAAATAGTTTTGTAGCTATCTAACTAAATTCAAACCATAGGGTATCAGACAATGTAAACGTGACAACTTTGCGGAAAGCCAAATTTCTAGCCTAACAAAGGTAAGGCGTCAAGACTAAAAGCTCCATTAAATTTGATTACAAAAATTTGGTTAATAAAAATCATTCAATGTCATGAAAATATTTTGTTAGAAAAGCTGCAGTATCGGAAGATTTTATGCCCAATAATATTTTATATCCTAAATGAAGAGCAAACTCCAATCCTATCAACAAAAGCGAAACAAAAGCTCTTCCTTTTTCTGCAGAACGGAAACGATATCGATCCCGACTTTTATTTTGCTTCCTCGCAAACCGGAACCGGGGTAAACACCTACTTTATGGTTTACTGTTTAATTTTACCAAACAGTCTTGTATCGCAAGTGAGGATAAATTGCATTTAGATTTACCATCGCCATAATTACAAACGTGTCGTCGTGAACCGCCGTGTTCGAAGTTGCCAAATTCAATTAGATTTGGCTGGTCAGATAAAAGCGGTTCTAATTGGGGAGTTTTAGTCGGAGCGGACGGACGGTGCTTGATCAGATATTTGCGCGAATATGGTTTCCGGTGGCCATTCTGGATGGTAAGTTCAATTTGCTTTAACTTGAAATTATGTGCAGTTAAGTCTTGTACTTTCAAGCCAGTTCTATTAGTAGAACCCTAAATTTTGGAATATTCATTCATGCGTTTATACATAACTATTAAATTAAATGAACAATATGCAATTTATACTATATTTCCCCTATAATCTATTCACGTCTTAAAATATGACTTTCTAAAAACGAGAAAGTTTTTGCCCTTCGATTATTAATGAAAATAAAAATTAATTTATGAAAACATTTTAAACAGTTAAATATTTGTTGTTGATTCCTTTGTTTTTAAATTTTGTGTGTTAGAGTTCTTCATTGTTATCTAACATTTAAAAGCCTTAAAAATATCTACACTTCATTTTTGACTTAAAAACTTCTTTGTAGATGGAAGGAAGTCAAGCGTATCGCAGCCACAAAGGATCATTCCGTAGACATATAGCATTCGGAATTCCTGTATTCTAGACTCTATGAAGCATTCTGCTTGCTCTAACACTTCCCCTCGGGACGAATGGATAATCCAAGCATGCCCCTATATTTTCGATGTATAATCCTGTACAATAATTTAGTAAAAATATCGGCTACCATGAGATCTGTTGATGTATGATATAACGATTCTTGTTTGATTAAAGCCGATTTTTATGGTATTAAAAAAAATATGATGAAAGAAAGATATTTGTTTTCTCTATTCTATTTACCGCTTTTAGTTTTGTAAAATTGAACCATTTTGACGTTTTACATCGATTTACCGTCATGTCCAACGTACCTACGAATTTTTCGTATTTCCACAAAATAAAAACCTTTCGTAGCATTTAAAAATTAAAACTCTTCGTAATTTTGTAAAGAAAAATAAAATCTATGCTTTTCGTGAAATATGTTTTATAAAGGAACATTTTTCATCTGTAGCTAACACATTTCAACAAATGTTCGAAAAGACACTGTGTAAAGAAGAGATTGGAAAGAATACGGCTACTTCAAATAACAAGCGTCCAACATTGTGTGTAATTGTTCCTGACGTCCGTGCGGTACAAGAATCGCCGGGCTTCCGTTATCGGCGATTCTTGCCATCGATCGTACATTGTATGGCTCACACAATGGCAGTCGGTGCGGTGGATTTCTCACGCTAGAATGGACGGGTCTTTGTTTCTCACCATCTCTGGCTAATCGTTCGAGCGTAACGTTTGATTTTCGACAGCTCCGTCGTCCGTGTGCACCTATTAAGTAAATAATACGAGAAAAATGAGCTTTGGAAAGCGCGGCGCTTTTTTATAACAAAGTTTCGTGCTTTTGAAAGTTATCCTGAAATGGAGTAGCGATACAATAGCCCTCTTGCTAATACGAGTCCGAAATCTGAAGTTCAGCACAAACTCAGAGTTATTACTTGCCTCTTTTAACAATCTAATGAAATATTGCGAGTTGAAACTTTTTCTATAAGTAACTCAGTCAGGAAAAATGTTAGTTAAAACATTTAAAAAATAATTATGAAATAAATTTGTAATCATTATTATCAAAATTTAATACAGTCTGATTAATATATTTTTAGTTTGAAGTCACTATACGAAATTACTTAGGGAGTTGTTTTAGAATTTTCTTCTGTACAGTTAATATTGGACATTTAACTGAAGATAAATTTTAAATGGCAACTTACTTTAGAATCCGTTTAGAATCTATGTTACGAGGCGACGGTGAAAAAAAAAGAATTAAGTCAACCATGTTTTGGGTTGTACATTAAGAATGAATGATCTCTTGGGTTTTCAATTTAACATGAATGATATATATGATGAAAATCCAAAAAGACAACAGTCTTCCATTCCTGGATGTGCTGATAACGAAGGAACAAAACGGAAGCCTTGGATATTCAGTGTATCACAAGCCTACACATACGGATCGGTACTTAAACACCCAGTTGCACCATCGTCCAGCACAACTATAATCAGTCATGAAAACATTCGTGACGAGATCACAAAGACTAACGGATGCTAAAAATAAACAGCCAAAAATATAAAATTAGAAACAGCACTACTCCAGAACGGATTCTCCGAAAAACAGATCAATAAAGCATAAAGACCACGACGAGAAAAACAAGAAGATGAAGAAGAAAAGTCACTAAGAAGAATGTGCTTACCGTACATAAAAGGCACAACGGATAAAATAAGCAGAGTCATCAGAAAGTACAAAATCGAAACACGGATAAGAAGATCTCCAACATTCTTCCTAATCTAAAAATCTAACTGGAAAGTCAATGAATATATAAAATCCCTTGCCAAGAGTCTACATAGGACAGACGAATAGAAAAATAAGTGTGAGAAGAGAAGAACACCGGAATGCCGTCGAGAAGAACGTAACACACGGCACGTAACATCCACCTCATACAAGATAGATTTCGATAATACTAAAAGTATAGCCAAGACACTTGTCAAAAAGAATCATATGAGAAGCCATAGAAATCGAGAAACCTAAATACTCGAGACGACACTCAACTTTTACCAACATCCTGCAAACCAGCATTACAAATAAAACCGAGATCATCAAGAGGAGGAGTTCATCGGCATGACCAATAACGAGAAGCGAGGCCAGAAAACCATGGAGCATAACGATGCGTGACCCAACTCGGTATATAAACCACCACCTGCACCAACATAAGTCAGATAGACTCGCATAACTACAAGAAGGAGAACCAACTAAGCAGCAGAGAAGACCTGAAGATGGCAGCTGTGATTCTGCCGAAACGTCGTCAAGATAAAAACGGTTCTCTTGAGAATCCTACGCGGAGGAAGACCCAGAATAACATTAAAACATCAATAATTTCGTTGCTTATATGTCATCTAAAATATGATTGATATAACTTGTCAATTATACAGGGATAGAAACGTCGAACGTTGAGAAGCGCTACCAGAAAATTCCCCGAGAACAATTAATCGACGGAAAATTCCCCGAATACAATTGACCGAGAGGAATATTGCTGGAATGGATAATTGCTCGAGGAATAATTGACCGGGTAGAAAATTTCCAGCGTAATGTATTTACTACTTAACTTTGAGAAAAATAATATGCGTTACATTATTTATATTACATATTTTTAAAAATTAACTATATACAATAATGTACTTCAGCATGTTCTAGTAGCTTAAGTTATGTGCCACACTGCGTAAATAATCGCATAAATGTTTTGGGTAATAATTTTCTACATGATGTGCGATTCTTTTCGCACAGTCTCTGTATTTTTTTCGAGTAGGTGGACCTCCCAAGCCTGCTGTATATTATTCTATTTCAAGTTCAAGTAGGCTTTGTTCTCTTTGAGTTACTTCTAGAAATTTCCGTATATTTGGGTGGTCAGCAGCAACAAATGCTCGAAGTCATCCTTCTAGAGAATTATTTATTTTTGGTAAGCCTTCATGTATCCCATCAAAACAATTCCACATGTCATGGGAAAATCGTGGCGGGCGACGACCATGATATCTCTATGGACATCTTATCCAGGTGTCAAAATGGTCAATAACTGATTGCGCCTTCGGTGGTAGGATGTTTTCTTCGCAGATTGATTCGAAGGCATCTACGACGCTGTCAGCGGGGGCAAAGGCAGTAGCAGCTAAAAATCGCAGTTTGAAAGCAAACTCTAGATTCGTTCCGTATTGGTTTTTTAAATCTTTCGCTTGAATCTTCCGAAGTATACATTACGAAAAATGGAAATAACAGCCACGATGTTTTGATTGAAGGAACTCTTGTTAAAAAGCACTTATCAATCCAGTTTCAAAATCTGTTAATATGCTTCGCGGCGCGAAACTTCTGGTAACGATTATTTTACCTTTCGAAGCATTCTTGTATACGTGCCTTCAGTTTTATCAGATAGCAGAACATATATATATCAAGGGAATCACGCCGTTATTCTTCAACCCATGTACTGTGAAAAGTTGGTGAAATAAATGAGTCACAGTTTTGAAGGTACCACTAGTATACCAGTGATTAGGTTGGGCCAGGAGTGAGATATTTCCTTCCTACTAAAATTAGTAACCGAAAGTCATTTGGACCTAAATCAAATATCAAAAACCTTCACCGTTTTTTGTCTTTGTATATTTTTCAGGCAAAACGATGTCCCTGGGGTGGAGAGGCAAAGTCTTGCTGCTTAGTTCGCACATTTTTTATAGTTCGCTTGATGTTGTTTAGTTTTGGAAGAATGACTTCTGTAGTTTGAGTAAGCTCAGTAGATGCAGTTGCTACGTTGAAATATGGTGCATCTTGTGTATATTTAGCCTTGTCACGTAAACTGTTCAACTTATTTTTCTTCAATTGTCTTGCGTCTGCCACATGGTTATATGTTCCAGTTTCTTTTACAATATTATCATTAACGAAGGTAGCTTCTTGCCCGGTGAAATTGTTTGATAAATTATCTCAAACGGACACTGGAAAATGGCACAATTGCTCGACGTTTCACTATCGCTTGATAGTTTCTTCAGGAGTGAATTAAAAATTAATTTTTAATTCACTCCTGAAGAAACTATCAAGCGATAGTGAAACGTCGAGCAATTGTGCCATTTCCCAGTGTCCGTTTGAGATAATTTATCAAATTATCATTAACGTTGTCACACAAGCATCACACTTAAGTTTTTATCACAATCGCATTTCCAATAAATTAGTTCGTCTCCTTTATCTTTTTGGTACGAATAGTCACCCAACACCAATTTGCCAAGTTATTTAATTTTGAATACTATTCTAGTTCGTTCCATTTGGATATGCGCCTAAATCATAAAACCCTTGTGTTGAAAAGACACGATTCATATTACCGGTCTCTTTCTGTGTCACATAATTTCTATGGCGGGCAGCCTTGCGTAGCGCCTTAAGCTGTGTCGCAGTAGGGATTTGCCAATTTACATTTTATGACTTAGACACATATCGAAATGGAACGAAGTGTATTACGATTCCATAAAAATTTCATATTTTCGGGAAATTTTCTGCACGGTTAATTGTTCTTCGGGCAATTGTCTACTTGGTCAATTTTCCTGTTAATTAATTGCATTCGGGGAATTTAGCATCAATCAAATATTATCGTGCAATTTTCCTAGATCCATTGAGAAAAATCTCCAGACCTCTCCAAAATAAGTGGAAATATATCTTAGTATCTTATGATATTAAAGTTGCAAATATTAGAACTTTTGCTCTGATATATTGCCATCGGTCTAATAAAGCGAAAGTCACAAAAGATCTGAAAACCTCAATGTTTAGGAGTGAACCGTTAACCAATAGCTATTTTTCATTTGATTTCATCCTTTCACTTTTCAGGCAAACCAAGTTAATGCGATTTGTAGCATCAGCATAACAAAAATGCGAAAACCATGTGCCTTTTAATTATTTTCTAATCAATGGATTGGTAGAGGGAACTATTGATTGACCGGCAAGATCTCCGAATTTAACTCCTTCAGATTTATTGCCTCTGGCGTTAGTTAAAAGCAAAAATTTGTTTTAATAGACCTCCAAACATTGAGGAGTTAAAGCAGAGAATTTGACGATAAGTCTTAGTGGTTGAGAGGTGGGTGGTTAAAAATTACAGCCTTAAATGATGATTTAAAAGTAAAATCGACGTGTCTGAGCATTTTCCTGAAATATTTTTTTCGGCTATTTTGTAGAATTTATCTGTTAAGTATTTTCGGCAAACACTGTATGTACATAATTAAGAAATTTCCTTTAAATTTCAGCTTCACATGGTCTCGTTAAGTAAGAACGCTTGGCATATTTATAGGAGCTTTTATGATCTCGGAGCTTATAAATTGGAAATAAAATTCAAGTAAAGATTAAAAGTGTTAAAATCAATATTTTCTTTGCTTTAAACTTTTATTGCTCGATGGAAATACTTTTGCTCGAACGATGTATCGAGAGTTGTCAATAAAAAATCGTTTCGAATCATGACCACAATGACAAATTAAAAAATCGCTTTCAATTCATGACAACAACGACAAATAACTTTTTTTTGTAGAAATAGAAAATATGTATGTATATCCAGCAATGCCGGCTTTGGATTATTATGTAGCATCAAATAATTTTCCAAATAAAGGACAATATGATTGATTAAAGTCAGAAGATGAAAACACAACGGGAAATGAGCTCCGCGCGGAATAATACCTGCGCATTTCGAATTCCAAAAACAAGACGTCTTTGACGCAGAAGATTTATGCCCACACTTCCTGCAGCAGCATTCGCAAAATGCTTTCAGGGCGATATTTTCACTGCAGTTCTTCCGGTAAATGAATTTCGAGCTTCTCCCCGGATACATATAATCTATGCATCAGTTTGAAAAGAGATCTCGAAATTTCTGTACTGTTGCACTTTTCAGGTAATAACTTTCTATTTACATTCGCAGTACAGGCGTTCATCCGTTTGATTTATCGTGAAGGCATGCAATTGAATTGTTTGTTCCTTTTTGTAAAGTTGCGAGATTTGTCTGGCTATTGTAGAAAAGTTTGAAAGGAGACTGAGGCAATATTGAAGGTATTCATAAATACCAAAAAGGTGAGGAACACTGTGCTTCAAATGATATATACCATACATACATGCCGAAGAAGAGAATAATAACAGTCGGACGGTCGCAGTCGCAGCCGACAGTATAAGTAATACACTTCCCCGGCAAGCTTTAAACTTAGGGAAAAACGGTGTTAAAAATTAATAAAGATGTAAACATATTTTGACAAAATATAAAATAAGCTGCAGAAAGGTGTACAATGTTTTAAGGATATCATGTAACGATTCTGTCCGATATTATTTACATAATACATTCGATTTGATAAAGGTTGACATCAAATACAAATCGAAATCAGCTCTTCGCGTCCATAATTTCCTCCACAAGGTAATAAAAAAATATAATCGCACACTTACAAAGCAGGTGTGGAGAGGAACGTCGAGTCCGTCTATTGTAAACCAGTCATCGTTCATTTAAAATTAATGGCTGCCACATAAACCTAGTTATCGGGCTCTGACCAATCACCGACCTGTCGTGGTAAATAACACCGTCCCTGATTGACGGCTCTGTCAATATCTATAATCCATAACAAGCAACTCCTACGCGATAATCCAGCTTAAGCACTCATGATGCACACTTCCTGAGGTGCTAGAGTCCTGCGAGGACGGATAAATTTAAGCTAGAACGCAAGATGCAAATATTTACCTACGTGTTCCGGTGGATCTAGGTCGAATTTGTTTGATTGAACCAAATTCAGTGAAAATGGCAAGGTAACACAAGGAAAGTATTTTTCAGATTACACGAACCATTAATAAGACGCAAACTGTTAGTTTGAATAATAAGAGTAAGATACAGGGACTCGTGTGCAATAATTTCACAGAGTGGCAGTTTAGATCGAGACAATTAAAAAATGTTACATAATATGGTGTCTTCAAAAGGTTGAATTTTAAAACCCCATCAAAATGCGACTTAAAATAAAAATTCGAACATCCAAAGTAATGTTTCCATTGGTAATAAACGATTTTAATTGTTATCTACTACATTTTTATGTCAGTTTCGCGGTAATAAATTTTTCTACTGAATCAAAATTTCGAATAAACGAAAAAGATAACATCCGATACCACCGCATCTAAGTACGCACATGTCTTTATTAAAAATGATCAATAATATCAACTCAAAATTGCCGCGCATACACCTTGTCAGAGTCAGGGTCAATATCACGATCATAAAAAAAACATGTTTATTGTTTGTTCGTAAACAGTTGAGCTGAGAGCTAGTAGTTGTTAGTCATTGAAGACAGTCCGCATCTGATAATTATTGTATGTGACGAAGTAGTTTAATTTATTTGTTTAATGTTTGGTTATGTCAGTTCTTAAGAAGTTCATATTCCATTTCAACCTCGTAAGTTTTCATGTTTCATAAGACTCAATCAGTGACAATGTCAGTGTTTATTTTGCTATTAATGTAGGAAGAAAAATAATTTCGGAAGTTTTCAATGCAGGTGTAAAATCCGTAAGTATTTCGTTCACTCCCATCTTGAAATTAGTGCAAGGGTAAAAAGAGATTAATAGAAAGTATTTTTCATAAGTCAAAAAAGGTTATAACTAAGACACCAAATTCTAACACTTTTTGATAGTTTTTGTTCAAGCTATTACCCTGTGAAATTATTGCACTCGAGTTCCTGACAATCTGTATAATTTTAACTACAGTAAAGCTTCAATAATTCGTATCAATTAAAACCGAGGCGATCCGAATTAGTGAAAAATCCGGATTATTGGAAAAAATATTCTAACAATTTATAGCCATCCTTCGAATTAATAATTTTCTTGTAATGTTAGATCAAAAAGCGATCGCAGGATGTCGCGCCTTAAAGTATTCGAATTAAAGTTCTTTCAAAGTCTCTGTCTTCAAAAGACAAGGAAGGCATTGACCGAGAGGCTCTTTCGGTGATGAAGTTTAATCAGACAGTTATTATGAGAATTAATGGTTTGTAGGATCCCTTCGTCGCCATGTTACTTTTTAATGACCAGGGGATTCCCTGTTTTACCCTATTAGAGCGAGATGTACTTAACGAAACGTAAAATGTATGATTAGGATTACGAATTCATTAGTTGATCCGGATTAACAGATACATAATATAAACGTGACATTTCCTTTTTGTCCGACTTATCGGATATTTACTGTATATGGAAAAGTCCAAAATGTATTGAAATTGTAAGCATATTACTAGCGAATAGTAAATGACTGATGTGGTAAAAATTTGAAATTTTTAACTCCAAAGTATATTGCTCTTCCTTTTCCTCGATTTAGTTTTATTTATTTATTCTTGACGGACACATTATTGTAAAATTAGTACATAACGAAATAATAATAAGAAAGTAGGTAATCAAGATTGATTCGGAATTAACTATTGTCGCTCTGATAGGTACTCGGTGTGGGAGGCGCTCGATGCGGGATCGGCTTGGGTGAGAGGGGGCGATCGCTGTTTCCAGAAATGGCTAACTGTTTTTCAGGAATTGTCATCTGTTAACTAGAAACTGTTCTAGCAGCCTCTGCTCACGCCCACGCCACCCTCCGCATTGAGCGCTTATCATAATGAAGATAGGCAACTATACACATTTTCTCCATAAGAAAACGGCTTAGAATGCCCATAACTATCCTATTCATTTAGAACAAGACATTTTTAAGCTGCAGCTATGGTTTGAAGAGAGAACATGTTCTACTTTTCATATAGTTTTTGATTCTTGATACAATTTACTGTAAAATTTAACTTTCAATTGAGCTAAATTTTGTACAAGAAGTAGGATAGTACAAAACGGCCTTTACAATAATAGAAACTTCTAAATATTATCTGTTAATTTAATAATAATTTTAGAAATATAAAATGACGTTATACAAGTCGAATGTCTAGCTGGGCGTAACGTAGAGCCAATTTTTTAATATCATAGGAAAAAGGTCTTGTAACTTGAATCAAATGAATGGTTTTCTAGAACCATAGTACTTTTTTCCTTAATTTATATATTCTGGTCCTGGTTTTAAAAGCGCCATCGAGAGATCGTCTTTTCATCACCACGTCACTTTTTGCAACAGGTTCTTCTAAGTTACAAGATTTTTTTATAAATTAAAATATTGTTTTCTTTTAGAGCAGAAAGCAGTATTCCATCTAGGTTAATTTAATTTTTGAAACAGCTTTAAGCCACTCCAAAAATGCAGCAACACTCAATCAAAGTAAAATGTGTCACACCAATTCGTCTACATATACTGGCCTTAAGGACGATAATTTACTGTAGACTTGTTCTCCTCACGACATTTTTTTTAGTTGTGACTGTACAGCTGGAAACATCAGAAAATAACTGGAATTGAAAAAATTGAAAAATTCAAAATCGGAGTTTAACGAATTTCTTTTCGATGTTTGTTTAAAATATCTATTTTTTTTTATTGTATAAGCAATAATAATAAATGTTCGCGTTTTATGACTTATCATTTTAACTGAATATTTGAAATAATTATAATTCGGAAAACACCAAAAACAATAAAATTAAACGACGTTCATAATATCAATATGTTAAGGTATTTCATAACTCACTTGTATTATTTTTCAAATAAATATTCTTTTGGAATCCTCATGAGTATCTCGATAACATTTAAAATCACATCGAATCCCTGCAAATCGGTTCTTTTATTTTTTCTTATCTTATAGACGCCGCGAATCTTTCTTCAGCGAGATGAAAGAAATTGTCTAAAGGAGGCAGGCAACTCTCGCATTTGATCTACGTTTTCCTATTCGAGAACGTTCAATGTACGGATAAATTCTTATTTATATGCACATCTGTTCGAGATCGTCTGAATATAACATATATGTGCGTCTTTTCCGATATTTGATATGACGTGTTCAGCCTTATTTCGTTCGTGTAATCACGTATAACTCTCCAAATTTAGACAGTTATTCCGATATGGCGGCGCCATAATATTTTCATTATTGCGAGTACTACAGCCTTAGTATCTATCACTCATGGTGTTTATAAACAATAACGTCCGGATTATTATTTGTTTACTTTGTGTAAAGATTATCCTTTTGATGGCAATTAGTATAATACACAGATTTTCCTTCTTTATTGTATGCAACACGAATAAAAAAAGAATTCCAATGAATGTGAAGTAAAATCACCAGATATTATTAAAAAGTCTCTGGCAATTTGTATGAGTGCCTAGTATGAGAGTTCTGAATACTTATTATTATTTTAAATAAAAACAAAAAAACGAGCGTGTGCCCCGAGAAAGAGCTACGTCTTAAATTAGATCATTTCTATTTGTCATCTAATAAAGATTTCCCAATTTCTGTGCCCGACGAGATCCATCACATATCAAATTTACCTTCAATTTCCTCTTAAGTGATTTCTTTTTCTTCGTAGTCGTACGAAACGCCATATTTGCTTTATTTTTATTTCTCCTCATATCTGTGGGGCAATATAAGCCACGTCAATCTGTTTCCAGTAACATGAAAACGAGTTCCAGCGAGTGTTTTCTTGCTTTATTTGAGTTTAATTTATTTTTATGTCGTTGTTTGGGAAGAGGATTTCGATGTGTCTCCGTGGGCAGTGACATTTTGGCCTGTTGCTGTCGTTAATGAACTGCTCCGAGCTTCATTCGATCAATATCAACGTTCCCATCTCTGGACATTAATTAAATACAATTGTGGCTTAGGTGATAGATTCGATTGCGTTCTCATAATTGCTGGATGCACACGCATTCACCACTTAAATGATAGTAAATATGTCATAAACTTAAACTTGGTATCTTTTTTTAAATCTATTGTAGGTATGTAGTATATACGTATTTAATGTTAATTCAAAATGTTTATTGATTCGTTTCATTAACAAATAATCTTGATACTAAGCCAAAGTCAGTACTAGTTGAATTTAAATAAATAAGTTTAATTAAATAATCCTATTGTTGAAATTTAAACAAAATTTAATTTTTTTAATACAAAAATGAAAGGGAGACTATTTTATTTAATTAATTTTCAAGTAACCCTGCGTATATCTAAACGTATAAATGGAGAAGTAGTTATGTCCTTTAATCTACTAATTGAAGTAAATTTACTTTTGCATATACTCAATATATTAATCTATAGTAATTAATAAGTCTTATGGGATTTCCCTCTGACGTTCAACATTCATTTAAAATAATAATTAAAATTAATTGCTTTAAGATTTTCTTATCACTTTTAAAGTACACTACCTCTTTTGCTGTCTCCAACAGCCGTTCAACTAATAGTAAGATATTTTGTTGCAAGTTGGTTTTGATTGCAATGGAATTTTAAAACTATCAATATGCTTTGACAGCGCTCTTGGCTGTCTTGTATTGGATAATTTATTAAATAGTAAACTGGCTCCAATTTGTCAATCCTAATGCAACGTTAGGCCAAAAAGCGAGCACAGGATGTCGCGATTTCAACTTTTCATTAATAGTAAAATGTACACAGATGTTTTTTTGCCTAAAATACTATGAAAATACAAAGCTTCTTCTAAATTTCATCCAAAAGAGCTTTAATAGAGTTTGAGAATATAATAAAAAGTAAAAAAGTGTTTCAAGTAAATATTTACCTTCTAACAAACAGAAAATGGGAAAGTTATTCAAGCAACGCTCTAGAAACTAGTCTTTTGCTTTTTTACCTTTAGTAAAAATAATTTTAATTAAAAAAAACCCCAGTTAAATGTTCTGATACAACATGATTTTTTAACGACCATAGAACTTTATTAAAAAATAAGTTGCAGCTTCTTAGAAGTGAGGTAAGTTTCGTAATCTTTTCGAAATAAAACGATGAAAAAGTAATACAAAAAATATTTAATATCAAAATGGTGGGGATGCCGAACGTATATGATTATTGCTTACTGTTACAGACAATTTTAAAATATTTTGAGAAACGAATCTTATAAATATAGCGTACTATTTATGCCTTCATTACGAGATACTGTAATACAGCTCAGAGAAGATAAAAGCGGGACGTTATTTCTCAGACAGCAATGGATCAATCACCCACTCCAGAACGAGATTTATCAACTCTGTCTTCCCTTTCTTTCAGCAATATATATACGAAGTTACAAAGATTAGAAATAAATACCGATCGAGTAGAATTCATTACAAAAGACAAAATAATTTCGTCGGTTGAATGAAAATTGGACTTAGTTTTACCGAGCACTCTAAACGCTAAATATTCCAAACCAGCAGCACAAATTGATTTATCAAATTTGAAATGAGACCAAGCAGGGATGAATTATGCAGAAAGTTTAGGTATTATGAATGTGAAGTACGCGAGAGTTTTCCTAATTAGATTGTATGCATTTCCTTGAGAGAACTACGCAAGAGAGAACTTTGCGTATAGAAATTCAAAAATAAGAACTAAATTAAAAGATAAATATTTCGATGCTATCTTTACAAAATGGGACAAATTGATTCACATCTATTTACATTTGGAATTGTTTTACATGTAAATTTTCCTGTGCTTGATCTGTCAATAAATATCATAAATCAGTCAAATTGACA
The DNA here is from genome assembly GCA_039766575.1 of Serrognathus titanus. NCBI lineage: Eukaryota > Metazoa > Arthropoda > Insecta > Coleoptera > Lucanidae > Serrognathus > Serrognathus titanus. Next base: position 44,952,239 of record CM077914.1, on the reverse strand, counting down.
ATCATTACAATTTATTGAATTGAGTTAACAAAAATAAAAGTGTATGCCTTGCAAGAAAACACTTTCATTATTGAAGCTTATTTTCGATCTGAACGTGTAGTAAATGGAGAATAGCAATATTCTATTCTTGGATGTAAAGCACAGTTTCGTCTTAGGTTTGTGAGTACAATTGTTGAAGAAATTGGCTTGCACCAACACGTTGGCCCCTAATTGTCGAAAGATTCCACAGAACGGGAACCATGATGAGGAGGAAATCCACTCGAAGGCCGCAAACTGACCAAAATATTGTCGAACAAGTGTAAGAGCTCGTTGCAGGAAATCCGCATTTCTCAACACACCTATTTCGGCTCAAACGAATATGTCCCACACCACCGTTAGAATAATTCTGAAGCGTTGTTTACACATATATCCATACAAAGTGTTTGTAGTCCAAGAAATCTTGCCGAGAGATCACAACAGTCGAATACAATATTGTAACTTTTTCCAAGAAAACTCAACAACGACGATGTTCTCCATCTAAGTATTTTCCCGTGTGAGGCTTGGCTCCATTTAACTGGTTATGTAAACAAACAAAATTACCGAACATGGTACGCTGTTAATTTCAACAATTTCATTGAGGCTTCTTTACATCATTTAAGATAGGAATATGGTTAGCTGTATCCCGCCGGAGAATCATAGGGTCAATATTATGCGATACTAATGGGCAACATTATAGGGAACAATTGTTCACCCCATTTTAGAGCAGGTGTATCCTGATAAATTTGAAAATGGTTATTTTGATTATGATGGAACAACAGCTCATATTCCACTATATATTTTTTAAATTTCTTGAAGATTTTTTCCATGGCCGAGTTTTAGGCGGGGAACTTGGCTAGCAAGATCACCAGACCTCAACCCATTAGACTTCTGAGGTCTACAAAGAAAGAATTAATAATTTGCAAGAATTGATGGCAAGCAGGAGATAGCATTGGGTATATTGGAACAAATTTTTAATAATTTTTAAACGTCGCACAGTGGGGCCAAGCACACTAATTCTTGGCAAAAAAGATTTTATTAATTTTTATAGTAAAAAAATATGAAATTAATATAATTTTGACAATAATTCATAAATATTAAAGTTGATTAGTTGTTAATGATGTCAAAATATGGCGTTTAAGAATTATTTGAAGAATTATCTGATTCATTGCCGCTATTTAATATTGAACTAACTTATTCCAAAGGAAGTCTTATATCTGGTGACTTTAATAAATTTAAAACATGTTTGTCAAAGGGCATAGCTTTCTTCTTAGGTAATTTATGCAAACTACTGACAAAAGTGTCTGATGTTATCAGTAATAAGTTCATTATATCCTTATTTGTTTTGGTTCTAGAAATCTTTTGAGAAAAACATTCTCTCTATTTTTTAAATTCCTTATGTCTTGCTTCTTGAGCTTCTTCACTTAACTGGCCTATTGGAACCAAAGCATGTGCTATTACGTCAGGACCATGAATCAATACTTTGTGCACAGTTGGCGGCATGGGGTACCAAGAGTATTGCGGTATCTAAAGCGTAAATACGACGTATTTTTCGACGTCAATTTCATGAGCACTGGATAGTACTTGCAATATAATTTTGAATTTCCTTATAATATTTACATCAATCTTTGTAATATCTGCAGATAATTCTGGATTATTAAAAAAACATCTAGCTGTAGTGCCGTCAGTGGTACTTCCGAAAGCTGTATGATCAAGCAGAGCTTGTAGGCTGACTTCTGCAACAGCATCTGCAATTGATATATTTTCTTTGGATGGATAACATTCTGTTTTGGCTGACTGAATTATTTTATAAGATGGGAATCTGTCTTTGTTATTTTCTCGAATTATGTTATATTGATGCCTGCTAAGTTTGGCTTCAACATACATAGCAAGTGCTTCAGTTCCTGTAAGTTGTCTTTTTTGTGGAAACTAAATTTTTCATAAGCTGCTCGATATTTTGCTGCTCGTGTCGGTGTAGTTGCAGTGACTTCTTTTACTATTTTCGATGCTTCTATTTGACCTATAGAACGTAAACTCATTTGAGCAGCAAAAGACAATTCTTCAAGTGAATGGTTGGCCCGCAATGCCTCAGTTTTGTGTCGCCTTGTTCGACTTGAACATTCTTCAAAAATCCTCTCAGGACGACCAAATTTTTATCTTGAGGACTGTCATATTTGAAAAAACTGATGCGTCTAACCAAGTTTTATTTTTATTAAAAATCTATATTCTGTTCTGTTAGCTTCCTGCCAGCTCTTTTTAAAGTCGGATATAAAAAATGAAATTTTCTTATGAAGTTGGTCATTACGACATTTTGTATTTGTTGCAACAAATTCTTTTAAAATTCTTATTTGATCCTCCAATTTAGTGTGACCAGATTGCCGAATTTTATCAAACAGGCTTCTTCTAGTTAAAGATTCATTTCTTGTACCTAAGTAAAATGCATATCTTTAAATGAATATTTTTTTTTTATTTGATTTGATTAAACAAGTTATTTATTTACTAAGTTTATTTGTTTGCATTTCCAAAGTTGGTTTTTTAACGAAACATCATAATGAAACATGAAAGTAGCACTTTCTTAAATATTTTATTCAATTCATTACATACTAGTCTATATAGATTTTTGGATTACAATTGATATATCTGAAATTCATTTAACGCTTTCGGAAATTAAACTGATTATGAATTAATATGAACATTTGACGAATTTCTTCCAAGTTTATTGTCAAAGAATACTACGTTTTTCTAACTTTAAAATCTCGAATAAATACTTTTAAGCCAAATTTCTCAACTTTCATAATCAATGTGCAAAAAAGTATCGTGTACAATACGTTATGAAGGTCTCTTTTTTCACTCATTTGCTTTCACCCTCATTTATCAAATTGCCATAAGTTGTTGACAATACGAGATGTAAAATTGTTTTTCCAAACATAAGATTTTACATGTAAAAATAAGGAATCATAATAATCATTTCCTCTCCTAACAATTTTACAGCGAAATGGTTAAGATAAAAATTATGCAGAATTTAAAAGTTGAATCCTTCTTTTATTTTCTTCTGACATCTTCTGATACTGAAATAAAGGACAAAAAGAATTTTTAAATAATACTAAAACATAACACTAGCTAATGGAAGTTGACTTTTATAATTATTTGATACAGAAAAATACTTCAGTTTCTGTAAAATTTCATAGCTAGAGATACTTTTTCGTATTAAAAAAATCTTTTTTACCGTTTATTTCAGTACTTGAGAATGCTACAAGAAAATAAATAAAAGAATAAACTTTTAATTTTAATTCTGCATAATTTTTATCTTAATTATTTTGCTGTAAAATTGTTAGGAGAGGAAATAATTAAGATTCCTTATTTTTACGTGTAAAATCCTATGTCTGGGAAAACAATTCTACACCCGGTATATGTTATCTCATAATTATTTGTTTTAACAAAAATTTTGTCAACATTTCGCTATACTCTAGACATGAGAAAGCATTCGAAGACAGAAATAAAATAAAATGAAATTTCTTGGGTGTACAAATTTTTTTTTGTCAAATGGGGCAAACTCGGACAGTTTTTCTTTTATGCTTCTGCAAGGTCAATTCATTGATGACAGTATACATTAGAATTACGTGCAAGATATGTCCTGATGTAAAGTAAATTCTAACGAATTAATTCGGTAAAATTGTAACTAAGATTTTTCACGCGTCTATATTAAATTAAATTATATAATTTAGACTAAACTTAACAAAATAAATATAATAGAAAATTGATCTACTAACCTGTCTGTAAATGCTCCATACTCAAGCTGGTTTAATATTGTAATCAGCAACAAGTACCTACCATACATTTAAGATTTGATATTTTTGAAGTCTTAGTGGTTACTTATACGCACTCAAAAATAGACAAGTTTGACCAAAGTTTTTAAAGTGTATTACTATTTCCTGATTAAAGTAGTAATTGACATCTCGCGTCAATTTTAGTTTTCGAATTATGGCCAACTATTTATATCATAGACCCCACTGTGCGTCGTGTAGTTAATAATAATAATAATAATTTTATTTGTCATAAAGCCACAGAATACAATACATAGGCAAAATGATACGTCATAGTTGGGGCCAGTATATAAAAAAACACGTGATTACATATTGTGCAAAATAAACAGCGTGATATACAATTAAAACGATACATTCAATAAAGAATAGAAGGCGCCTGATATTAACATCTGTTTTAATCTGATTACTTGTAGGTAAATAATTATTCCATAGGGTTTTAACTTTGTTTAAATACATGAACCCAGTGAATATGGGACCGCTTTGTCCGATTCTCAAGCGATTGAACGGTAAACGATAATCTTCCTTTTTTCTCGTCGGCTAAGCATGGTAGTCACTATTTCGGTTAACAGTGTCCTGAATTGATCGCGCATATAACACCATTTCATAAATGTACAAAGAGGGAACTGTCATGTGGTTGAAAAGTGGAAATAACTTTTTACAACTTTCACGAAAATCTACACCTCCCATTAACCGGACGGCTTTTTTCTGAATTCTAAATATATTGCCGGCAGTAGCGCAGTTACCCCAGAAAATTATGCCATATGTAAGAAGCGGATGAATTAGGCCAAAATATAAACATCTTAAAACATCGTGATTAACTGTATGTCGAAGCCTATAAAGTAAAAATACTTGACTACTCAGCTAATTTTCTAGATACTCTATTTGACATTTCCAGGTTAATTTACAATCAATATGCACTCCTAAAAATTTGTAGTTGTTAACACAAGATACTGAAAAGCCGTTAAGTCTTATTAAAGGCGAGGTATCAATTGTAATGCTTTTTGTCACAATCGGCATTATTTGAGTTTTGGTCACATTTACAGTTAATCCATTGCACGAACACCAATGATTCATTTCGCACAGCGTTTTATTAGTTTTAGTATCTAGTTCCTCGTGGCTGCTGCTTGATATTATGAAGGTGGTATCATCCACATATATAACAGTTCTTGATGAAAATGGACAGGTCGTATATAAAAAGGCTGAATAGTACAGACCCGAGGATAGACCCTTGGCACGTCGCCGTTGACCGCTACTTTCTGTGTTCTTCCGCCAAGATAGGATTGTATCCATTGATTTACCGATTCTCTTACACCCATAGTTTCTAGTTTGCGACAAAGCAGAATATGATTGACTGTGTCGAGATCACAGAATAAAGCAAGTACTTTCATTTTATTGTTGAACTCAGTTAGAACAAAATTAAGAGTATCAGTAATCGCCGTTGTTGTCGACTTTCCTTTCCTGAAACCATTTTGTGAATTGCAAAGAATTTTGTTCTTGTCAAGGTAGTGGGCAAGCCTTCTGTGAAAGATTTCTTCGAACACTTTTCCAAATTGGCTTTGCAAGGCAATCGGTCGGTAATTTGCGGCGTCTAAACGACTGCCTTTGTTTTTATATACAGACGCTATTTTGGAAATTTTCAGACCAGAAGGGTATTGATCGGAAGAGAAAGATTCATTGATTAAGTGACACAAAGGGCTTGCTATTAGATCAGCGACAGCTTTCAGAACAATTCCAGGAATGTTGTCCAACCCAGCACTTTTCTTATTACATTTGGCTTTTATAATACTTTCAACTTCGTTCTTGTTCGTAGGTATTAGAAACATGGATTCTGAAAAAAAATAGTTTTGTTTCATATTTTTCGTCCGTTGGAGGCGTTGTCGCATTAAGTATAAAGTGATGATTTAGAATACCAGGGACTTCAGTTTTATCAAGTATTATTTTATTACTCGAATTCAATAGGCGACACTCAGTGATGTGTGTTTCCGGTCGACTTTCGTTAATAATTTTCCAGCATTCACCAGAAATATTTGGCGCTTCTGCAATTCTACGGGAGTTATAAGTATATTTCGCTTGATCAATTTTTGTTTTGTAAATTGTTTTAAATTCAATGAAACGCTGATGGTACCAATTATTGTTTAGTTTTCTATCGAGTTGTTGCATTTTATTCAGCATATTGCACAAATTTCGAATATCGTTTGTCAACCATGAATTCTTGCGCTTAACGTTTCTTTTTGATTTTTTAACAGGAAAGGCGATATCAAAGTAATACATAAATACAGTTTTGAAAGTAACATATTTTCTGTCAATTCCTTCAGTAGCATACACTTCCTTCCACTCTTCTGACAACAAGTTATATGCATGCAACAAAATGGTGAGAACTTATAACAGTTGCTGTGACTTACTTTTATTTTGTTTTGTTTATCATCCCTTTGCAATAAATCACATTTTTAATTTTGATGTACGAGTATATTTTGATATTAGGGTACTGCCTACCTTATTTTTGTAGAGTGGTACTTCGTATTTTTACATGGGTAATACAAAGGTAAGTAGATCACAATCATTTTGTTACACTCTGTACTTAGGTACTTCATTTTTCTATTTACGTTTCTCTTTCTCTTTTTTCCCAATTTTGAGGAAGTTCGAATGCTCTCTGGAGGACGAGATTTATACTATTTCTGATCTCTCAGTTTGAGTTGTTTAAAAGTGAAAATGAGACCTTACATCTCCTTCCTTATACGACTTAGCTTTGCATTATTTTGGTCTCCTTTCTAAGACTATTTCAAGATCGTTTATTAACAAAATATCTTTAAATTTCATAAGTGCGTATATTTTATTTCATGTTTATTTTACTTGTTTTTCCTTTTATTTTTTTACATCACATTTTTGTACTGGCCAATTTTTCCTCTTGTTTTCTTTTGTTGTCCATAATGATTCATTTTCATAAGTAAGAATTTATAACTTTGATATTACTTATTCTTATGATCGCTTTTGTCGTTTTTGTCTATTTATTTTGATACCCTTTCTTTATTTTTATTCTACTAGTTAAGTATTTCTGTATAAGTCGTCGACTGTTTCTGTTTTTATCATCATTTTCCAAAAACCTGCTTTATAAATTATTATTATTATTAATTAAAAATTTGTTGAAAGAAATTAAACATTTTGTCTATTAATTTTACAACCTTAAGACTGGTTTTGTTTCACTCCTATTGTTACAGCTTTGAGATTTAAGTTAACTTTGAGTTTTGCTTGAATTGTTCTATGGCTTCATCTAGAAATGTCCCAAATAATATTGAACTCAGAATACATTGTCGTTCCAACGTTATCGAATGTGTAAATTTTTCTCTCACATTCTCACATAGCTTTCTGCGACTTTATATGTATAAGCTTTCTGTGTTCTCTATTGGACCCTGTTGGTTCATTCGATTCAAGATTTTTCTCTTTGTTCTATTAAATGTTCCAATGTTCGTGAAGAACAGTTGTATAATTTTTATAATTTATTTGTTTAACGATAAAAATATGTTTTTTTCGTGCCTTTACTTTTATTATAAATCTGGTTTGTGAATTGTACGTTGCATATATTTTTTCTAATGTGTACATCACTGTTACCCTGGTATAATTTCTTCTATTTCTACTATTTTTTTATTCAATTTTTGTTTGTTTCTGTTTTCAGTAAATTGTGATTTATAATAAATTAGTCGAACTGCTAGAACATTAAAAAGTGCTAAAGAATTTACAAAAAAAAATCCTTCTTGCAGGAGGCTGTAACATTACATAATGGGAAGAACTTACATATATTTTGTGGTACATCCGCAAAATATACTCCTTTGTAGAAAATATAAAGTAGGTAGATCGTAACTTTCCGCTTTGAACATATGAAGCATTTGAAACGACACTCATCAAAGAGAACTTAACTGCAGCTCGAAAAGCTTTGCGTAAAATTCCTGGTTGCAACGTACAGAAATCCTTTACTGAAATATAATATACGAGGTCGTATTGATATTGATAGTTAGCCTAAACCGTGAAATTGAAGCATTACTGCGCAATAAAATTTGAAAGAAAGCCTGTCGATTGCTTTTCTGAAAATCGATCAATTTGAACCATAATTAAGTACCTATATTTGAAGCACATTTACGTAGATATGCTTAATATACTTAGTGATCAGTCCAAAAAAGAAAAACTTTCCGTTGAAGATTTCGCATGAACGTGTACATCATACAGTTCACATCGGTTTAGATATGAAAACATTTCTGCAAAATTAGTCTCCATCGCACTCATTTTGGAAGAGATGCAGACTTTTTGAGTTATGTTGTGACCATTGATGAAACGTGGGTTTATTTTTACAAGTCAAGGCCTAAAAAGTTTCGAGTTCAAAAATCCGCTGAAAAAGTTCTTGTTTCAGTTTTCTGAGATATTCGTGGGTATGCTCCTGCACACAAATCCCAAGGTCATGCTATTAAAATGATAAAGTTCTATTATACCGACGTTTTGGTTAGTAATTCAAAAAGTATAAATTTATTGAAATTATTTAAAACTTATATGAATTTCTATACACATTTTGAGAATATGTTTTGTTACAGATTTGTTTCGCTCTGCAGCTGAAGCGGGTCCTCAAGATATATTAAAGTTATACAACAAAGCGGGCCAGCTGTTGAATATAAACCAAGATCTGCCGGCCAACTCTCTGGACGACCGCTATTCCCTACAAGTTGTAGCCGCGAACGGATTCGTTATGCTTCAGGAAAGCACAGGTGCCGACCTGAAGGCTTTGGAAGCGAGAATCTCAGAATTAGAACGCCAACTGAAAGCAGATCTGCCTCTACCGCCGGCCGTGAAGCAACTTCAGAAGCAAGTAGACGCTTTCAGGGAGAAACTCGAAACTACCGAAAGTTTAAGTTGGTTAGGTAATTGCCGTTTCTGTCACTCGCCGCATTCAAAATTTATTCTTTGAGAGGTGCATTTCTAATGATCCGTGGGCGTGTGAAACTTGATGTATGCTACGTCTTCTGCTTCCTTGTGTTGCAGTACGTTTTGGTTTTAAATATTTAACGGCCTCTAAGGGAGATTACCCTGTCGTCTTTAGATTACGTCGAGGTTAAACTCAGACACAAAATTTAATACGGGACCCAAATAGATCCACTAAATAAATCATGCTATATACTCTCACTAATTCCAGAACGAAACTATTTGTGCAAGTAAAAGATTTAACACTGCAAACATCTCAAATCAAATTGAAAAGGTTAATAATGCTAACATTATTCAACGTTTGTTGGTTTTCTGAAATGAGAATTTAGTTTTCAGTATTCATTTAGCATTCATTTATAATTTCTGAGATCATTTTATTTCTTGTTTTTTAACATTAAAACAAAATTGTAATAAGAATTCAATTTGCCGTTGTAGTAGATTTTTAATTTTTTGTTGAAATACAAAGTTTTGTCTAATTCGAAATATTTTTAGGTCTGTCTGCTTTTAAGCAACTTTTCTTTGAAAGCAATGACGCAATAAGGTCTTTGGGGGAAAAGGCACTCTTGCAATTAGCACATTTCAACTTAGGGACGTGCTTCCTACGTTTCATTTAGATTTATTTACCTCGCTGTATCCCCGCAAAGATTAGCAAAACGTGTAAGATCTTATCTTCTAACCAGTCCAACCACAACATTTTACGGCGACTTAATCCCACTGGGAGTTTTGTGCAGCAATATGAAGTTAATTTATAATTTTTTTGCCCCCAGCGTTCCAACGTCAAGCCGAATCTAATTTTAGCGCCGGTCATTAACGAGTACGAATTGCTCGCAGAAAGAAGTGTTTAATTTTCCTGCCGAAATTTGTTTTCCCCCCAAAGTTTTTTTAACTGCATTAAACACGCCGGCGCTTCTAATTTAGGTACTAGCTGCAAGGTTTGAGGACAATTCAAATTGCAAATTTGGTATTCTAATTTGTCACAAAGAAATATTTCTTTGAAAAATTAACGTAATTCATTCATTAGTTTCAACACAACCAACAGGATCGCACTAGGAATAATTACAAAAATCAAAATGGGACGCGGATTTTATTTCTCTTTCTCATTAAACGTAAAATCAATAACGAAGCTACTTGAACACATATAAAACATTGATTCAAATGTGAAGTGAAGTTTCGAAAGAGGAGATAACATAAAAAAAGTAATCGAATGTAGAGTCCAAAAAAAAAGGTTGTAAAAACAATCGGAGACCAAATCTCTCGCTTTAGTCCATGAAGAGATTGTATTGATCACGTCGAAGTAAATCACCTTAATGGAAGCCAGGCTCACACGTCGGATAAATAAAGAGGTTTGTCGTATTGATTCGTCATCTTGTTAAAAGTGAGAATGCTCCTGGTAATGTAACACAAGGACCTCTTAACTTCGTTGTAGAGTGTAAAATAAACTGAGGTCAAGTGTCAAGAGTTACAGAATGTAATCTTCAAGATATATATTTAAAAGGAGGGATAGAGTGGTGCGTAAAATATAAATATAAATTTTCCACGTTGAGTTAAAATTTTTTTAATTACAGAAAAAATACGCCGTATATTAAATTTCGATCGTCGATTCGTTTCGATGACAACTCAAGTTTCAATTTCAATTTTAAATGAAAGTAATAAATTAATAATATTTATGGCCGCACGCATTAATTTTGGAAATGACGGATCGCTTCAAGGATTTACTTTTCCTTTCAAGTCGTCAGGCGCGGTTTTACGACGAACGCTGAAACGTTGAAAGTTTCATCGTCCTCATAAATTAATATTTACTTACTTCGCTTTAAATATTTCGCTTATTTTAAAACGGATCGAACACATTTATGCGCCTCTGGTTGAAAGCGAATGCTTGCCGGGTTACTCTGTCGGGAATAAAGGATGTGTTCGAGGCGGAAAGCTTCGTCAGATAAATTGCGCGCGATTTCTTGAGTTTTCGGCAGTCAAGCTGAAATGCACTCGCGTAAAGTGCAAGAAATTTCAGGAAACAGGCCAGGCGTTCACAATTACCCTGTGACTTTGAAACGTAAAGTGTTCCCTAGGGTTTAAATGTTACGTAAAGTTTTTGAAAACTGCACCACATTCTAAGTTTACTTTTGACTTTTTGAATTCTATTTAAGATGCACATTTATTTTAATAGAATTAAAGTATAAAAATACGTTTTCGTGAATTTCAAAATGTACAAAATTTAATCTTACCCATTTTAAAATGTGCTGTTTTTTGTGGATTTAAAATTTTAATATTTTTTAATATCAAATCAATAACACATAACAGTGCATCATTTATTAATTTTCCTAATAAATATTAATGAAATCGGCACCAATGTAAACTACAATACATAATTCATTAAAATAAAGTGATTTTTTTAAAATTTATAATAATGAATGAATTTCTGTTAAAAATGTACACTCGAGTTATGAATTTTACAATAAATTTCGCGTTAAGCATCAGTCAGATAATGATTTGCATTTATTGAAAATATAATTCAATTTAATCTGTTTGTCTAAGCCCAAAAAAATTCCTCGAAATGAATAATTACGAAAACAACGGATCGTTTATTAAATGTTGGTTGAAAATTAATTAGGATATTGAATTTGAAATGTTTGTACGGGAACGTATAGGAGAAATGACTGATGCGTTGATGTTTAACAAATTCGTAGAGTCTGAGGTTTGGATTTTACAGCACTCTAAATAATGAAGTCATTTAATAAATTGCAAATGAAATTCAATTAGGAGTAGTTAAAATATTTTTAATTCGTCGACATTGAATTAACAATTTCTTAATTGATTCAGAAATGCTATTGAAGTAATTTAGACAAGATAATCTTACAGTTTTTATCTAACTTTAAGTTCCTTGCTGCCTGCACAGTGCTCCAGGTTGTCCTCAGTTTCTCTTCTTCGCTCCTTCAAATACCAATTTAATTCAAACTGGTTCCAAGTAATTTTGTCCTGTATGTACTCCATAATTAGTTTCTTTGATTTTTTCATCCGTTACGATCCTGTGCTTAAAAGACATCTTTTTCACAGCACTTCTTTTATAATATTCCACATCATTTAATATACTGTTGGAAAATAAATTTCTAATTACTTTTCTAATTTATTTACACTTCTCTTTCTTTTTTCGTCCGTTTTTAGGGGACTCAAGTGCTTTTTGCAGTACGAGAAATATTTTTACTATTCCTTAACTCTCCCTGTGACAAGTTTAAAAGTGAAGATAAAATCTTGCCTTCCTAGTCTTCCGTCATCTAGTGCCACGTCAATACTTTAAAATATTTCTCTTTTTCTACATTTTCCTTTTCTCCTTTTGTATATTTTTCAAAGTATTTCTTTTGTTTTCTTCTTCATCCTTTGAATATGTACAAATTATATCTGATTTTGTTGGTCTCATATCCTCTGTGAGTGCCCTGCACTCGCCTCGATCAGAGGTCCCATGTTAGAGGAGTTCTGGCCCGACATAACTGGAATTCGCAGTGCCCCTTTGTCGGACGTTCTTGGCTTCATCAAAAGAGTAGGATGGCTAGAAGAACGCTGACAGTCAAACACTGCTGAACATGGGGGTACTACAATGGGCCCAATTGTGGCCTAAGTGCATGTGAATTCTTATTCATCCCCCTCACCAATCCAGAATCCAGAATTGGTCTTATGGAATTTTTATGTATATGTGATTTTATTTCATCCTGTCTTTTTCATTATTTCTACAAATAATACCAAAATAAATATTATTCCAGCAGTATTAAAATAAATAAAAGTATTATTAATATTTTTATATTCAAATTGCATTTTTCCAGATGCCTTGAAAATAGCAGTTGTTACGCCAGTATTCAAAAATAAAGGATCTCCTGAAGACCCAGATAGCTATCGACCTATTTCGGTTCTTCCGATAATTTCCAAAATTTTTGAGAAAGCAATGCAGACCAGAATTGATAAATTTCTCAAAAAAAATTCTTTGATTAATCCTAATCAATTTGGATTCATGCAAGGTCTTTGTACGACAGACGCCTTATTAAGTTTCGCGGAAAACACATGGAGAAATGACTTTACTCAGGTGCAATCTTTTGTGACCTGAGTAAAGCATTTGACTGCTTATGCCACAAAATGTTACTGTTGAAATTAAAGAAGTAAAACTTTAGCGAGAAAGCAGTAAGCTTATTGCATCTTATTTGCAAGACCGTGTACAAATTGTAAAAACAGCTGACAATGTGTCAACCATGATGCCTATCGCAACAGGTGTCCCACAAGGATCTATATTAAGGCCCTTATTGTTCATCATATATCTTAATGATTTTCCCAACTTCTTTGACACTACGAAGTGTATTCTCTATGCGGATGACACGACGCTTATAGAGCATGATTCCAATCTACCTAGGTTAATAAATAAATGTAACGATGCTGTTGTGCAAGCAACGACTTGGCTGACAACAAATGGTCTAGTTTTAAACACAAAAAAAAACTATTTCAATGATTTCTTCTTTAAGAAACCTTAATAATTGCCAAAACAACCCAGAAAGTGTAAAATTCTTAGGAGTTTGTGTTGACCCTAGACAGAATTGGGGAGAACATGTGAATTATCTGACTGGTAAATTAGCTAAAGCTATTTATGCTTTAAGACAACTCTCCACTCAAGTATCTTTAACTATTTTGAAGACAGCTTACCATGCACTCTTTGCATCTCACATGTCCTGCTCGGTTCTGGTTTGGGGTCACGCTCCAGGTTTGAGTAACATCTTTGCAATGCAAAGGCGTGCGGTGCGTATAATAGCAAATATCGGTTATAGGGATGACTGTAGAAAATATTTCGTCAAACTAAAACTGTTGACGTTACCCTGCATTTTCGCCCTGCACTGTTTAAGGTATACGAAAAGAAATATTACAGTCTTCAAACAACACAATGATATACATGCACATAACACAAGAATTCAAGACCATTTGATCACTTCACATACACGATTAACCAGAGGGCAAACAGGCATCACATATTATGCTATGAAATTTTTCAATGCCTTGAACCCTGAAATAAAAAACTTAAGTGAAAACCTCTTTAAAATTAAAATTAAACGTTACTTTATATCTAAAGCATTTTATACGTTTGAAGAAATTCTTAAATTCGTAATGAATATGTAAGCATTGTATACTACATTTGTATATCAAACTCTGACAAAATATATTTGTTTTGTGTGTAATTGCAGTTTTGTAGTTTTACATGTGTATTTCGCTGTTGCATGTGTGTGACACAACAAATGTGCTCCGTAAAATACGCATAGAAAAGTTAGTACATATTAAAGTGATAGAGTTAAAATTTTGTCAGCTTCTGAGTATAAGTGTAATAAACTCATATCGTGAAAATGGTGCAAATTCGTTAAGAAATGTGGTAAGAAATTAAATAAAACACCGTGAAGGCGGAACTCGATTGAGAACGCGAAGCAAGAACAATACCAACGACTATATTGCTGATTGAACAATAAATAGTGTAGTGAAGTAATTGAATTGCATAATTAAGTAGTCCAAATAAGAAACATAATGATCAAACTGTTGTAATATTCCTAGTTTATTTAATACTAAAAATATTAATTATGCTAAAAACTGTTCTTATTGACGAAAGCGCATTCTGCGCTAGTTGTAAGCAGGCATTGGAAGATTTAAAAGCCGTAATTCAATGCAATGGGTGCAAATTATATTTCCACTTGGCATGCAGCGGAATACAAGATTTGGTGGGAATTCGTACAAAAAAGAGAACCTGGAAATGTGTAAAATGCGAGCCAAGTCGAAAAAATAGTGTTACTGAAAACGATGCGCAAACTTGCTCTACTTCAAGATTACCTAAACAAGATTTACCATTAAAAAATATGGAAATGGAAGAAATATTAAGAATGTTTAAGATGATTAACGACCAATACAGAGTAATAGTAAATATAACTGAACAACTAAGCAAAGAGAATGTGGAATTAAAAGAAGAGATAAAAATTTTAAGAAAATCTATTACTGTAACTAAAGAAGAAACAAAAAGTAATGGAAATGCACAGATATCTTATGCTGAAGTAATGAAAAGAAATAACCCGAAAATTTTAGTGAAACCAATTAAGGCACAAAATAGTAAAGAAACACAAAATGAAATTAAACAAAAAATCGATCCTGGAAAATTATCAGTAGGTGTAGATAAAGTAAAAAATATTAAAAACGGTGGGATATTAATTAGTTGTAATGACGAAATATCTAAAACAAAGATTATAAATAAAGTTGAAGAAGAATTGGGAAATAAATATAAAATAGAAGAACCTAAAATGAGAAAGCCAAAAGTGTTGATTATTAATGCAGAAAAAAGTATTGTAGAAAAAGAAGATTCAGATATAATATCTAGTATTATTGAGCAAAATGACCTGACTGACGACATGCAAAGAAAATTGAAAGTTTTTCGTAAATATGTAAAGAAAAGTAAAAAAAACTGCGGAAATATAATTATAGAAGTGAATCCAGAAGAATTTAACAAAATCATTCGAAAAAAAATGTTATTCATTGGATGGAGAGAATGTAACATAGTTGAATATCATAATATAGTGCGTTGCTTCAAATGTGCAAGATTTAATCATTTTGCCAAGGAGTGTACAAGAGAAGAGACTTGCATTAGATGTGCCGGAAATCATAAAATTGAAAGGTGCGACTCAGATATTTTAAAATGTATCAACTGTATTGACGCGGTAAATAAATTGAAATTAAAAATTGATTATAGCCATAGTGCTTTAGATAGAAATTGTCCTTGTTTGCAAAAAATTATTGAGAGTGAGAAAGACAAAACTGACTACAAAATATAGCAATTAAATGATTTAATTTATTTCAATTGCCAAGGCTTTCTTAATAACAAAGAGGAAATAGATATTTTAATTGATGAATGGAAACCATTAATATTATGTTTGGTAGAAACTCATGTGGACGCCGATATACTGGACACCGAGATTGATATAAATGGCTACAAAGTTGAAAGATGTAACACTTCAAACAGAAGGACTGGAGGTATTCTAATTTATATTAGAGACGAATTTGCATTTAAAATAAAACAGAAGAAAATTCATTTAAATTTAAATTGGTTTTTAACATTATCTTTAAAAATTGATAGACAAAATTATATAATAACCGCAATATATAGATCGCCAAGTGGTTTAGAGAATGATTTTATAAATTATTTTGAAGAATATTTAGATTCTATAATTGATTTTAACGGTACACATATTATTGTTGGTGATTTTAATTTTGATCTTTTAAAAAATACCTATTACGGAAGTAAATGTTTGAATATTTTATCTCAGTTTGGTTTGTATCAAATTGTAAATAAACCAACAAGAATAACGCAAAATTCGTCAACATTAATTGATTACATAATAACAAACGATAAATATTTGAAACATAGCATACATTATACGCCTAAAATTAGTGACCATTGCATTTTGTCAGTTAAAATTAAAAATGACAACAAAATCAAGAAGGAAACGATAGAATATAGATCTTTTGAACAATATACAACAGAGAAATTCCAAAACGATTTACAAGCATCTCTTAATTGGAACAGTAATATAAATAATGTTAACGTAATGTCCATTACACTTATTGGAAAAATTTCTGATATAATTAATGCAATGTGCCCCATAAAACAGAAAACAATCAATATAACGCAAAATAAATGGTTGACTAAATCAATTCTGGAAAAAATGAAAGAAAGAGATGTAAAATATAAAACTGCAGTATTTACAAATTCAGAAGTTTTATGGGAAGATTATAAATTACTTAGAAATGAAATTGTGTCCATGATACGCGCACAAAAAGAAAATTATTTCAATGAAATTTTAGACAAAAACATTGGAAATACAACTCAGCTTTGGAAAAACCTTAAAAAGGTACTGCCCAACTCGAAACATAGTGTTCAACATGTGATAAAATTTCGAAATAATCTCTTATCTTCTGAAGCAGAAATCTCTAGAGAATTTAATAAGTATTTTATAAATAGCATACACAACATTGTTGAAAATATTCCTAAGTTCAGCGATAATGACACGATAATTCAAAATGTTAAATTCTTTAAAGTGTTTTCCAAATTTCAAATTATTACAACGACTAA
Source organism: Serrognathus titanus (assembly GCA_039766575.1). Taxonomy (NCBI): domain Eukaryota; kingdom Metazoa; phylum Arthropoda; class Insecta; order Coleoptera; family Lucanidae; genus Serrognathus; species Serrognathus titanus. Next base: position 44,935,310 of record CM077914.1, on the reverse strand, counting down.
TCTTAAAAATTATATAAGAAGTATTAAAAAATCATCAGGAGGCGAAAGTGGAATATCTACAGAAATATTACGAGACTCATTTGAAATTATAGGAAATTGCTTCTTAGACTTGGTGAATACCTCGCTAAGATACGGAGATTTTCCAAAGGATTGGAAAACATCAATAATTACTCCAATTCCAAAAGTTCACAATACTTCTCTATGTGAAGAATTTCGTCCCATTAATACAGTGCCTCTATATGAAAAACTATTAGAACTCGTTATTAAGGACCAGCTGGTGGACTACTGTGTTGAGAACTCAGTAATTGACCCAGTTCAGTCTGGCTTCAGAGCGAATCATAGTTGTGAAACCGTAATAATAAACATTTGTGATAAATGGTTAAAAGCTTTAGATTGTGGTGAAATAGTGATAGCTGTGTTTTTGGACTTTAAACGTGCTTTTGAAACAATTGACAGGAACTTACTTTTACAAAAACTGTGCAAAATGGGTTTACGGGACAACGTGCTTAAGTGGTTTGAATCGTATCTGACAGACAGAACACAAAAAGTTAAATTTAGAAACTATACATCTGACGTTTGTACAACAACATACGGCGTTCCACAAGGAACAGTATTAGGGCCATTGTTATTTAATTTGTATGTAAATGATATGGTAAGCTCCATAGAAAACTGTGAACTAAATATGTTTGCCGATGATACAATGATATTCATAGCAGGAACAGATGTAAATACTATGGTATGTAAATTAAACCAGGATTTGAAAAATTTGTACAAATGGCTCTGTGATAATAACTTAAGTATAAATATTGATAAATCTAAATTTATTGTTTTTGGGTCTTCATACAAAATAAAGCGATTAAATATTAATACTTTAATTATTAAAATAAATAATATAACTTTAAACAGGGTTACTGAAATTAAATACTTAGGCGTCATGTTTGATGAAAATCTTAAGTTCCAAATACATGCTAATTATATTAGGAATAAATTATCGAAAAAAGTAAACTATTTAAGTAGAGTAGGTAAAAATTTAAGTTTTAGTATTAAGTATAAATTATACAAAGCATTAATTTCACCACATATTGAATTTTGCGCTACTGTATTATTCAATCTGTCAAAAAATCAGCTTCAGCAACTTCAGAAAATTCAAAATCGAGCCATGCGGATAGTATTAAAATGCAATAGATACACACCTGTAAATTTGATGCTTCAAGTGTTAAATTTTATGACCGTATATCAGAGAATAATCTTTAAAACTTTAATGATGGTTTTTAAAATTAAATTTAGGCAGGGTCCAGATTATTTATGTAGCGGAATAATGTTTATTAATGATATACATAACTACACAACTAGAAGTAAACACAACTTTTATATAGAAAAGTGTAATAAGACTAGAACACAAAATAATATTTACTCTAAAGGGTTCAAAATTTACAACGATATGCCATTAAACATTAAATCATGTGAAAATTTCAGGACATTTAAAAAATTAGCCTATGGTTATATTGTGAATCATTTTTAGAAAATTCCGAAGATTTCTTAGTATCAGCAATATATTTAAGATAAAATTATGATTTACTTTTAATATAACAAATTAACGATTAGATAAAGTTCAATTTTGCGGATCACATATGTATATTTCTTTCGTTTAAAAATAATTATTGTAATTATTGTAATTAATTTGTAATTAATAGCATATTGCTAAATAAACGACTTATTATTATTATTATATACATTCTCTGTAAAGTTATTGACGGGTGTAAACGTATTGTACCTACTTGTACATGTTTTAGCACGAATAAAGGATTATTATTATTATTATTATTATAGATAAACGGTTGGTTAATTCAAATTCATTCAGGAAAATTTTAAATAAAATAGTAAAATACTGGATGAAACTTATGTGAGAATAGCTTTTAATAACGTTAATAAGGTTTTACTACACAGCTCCTTCCGAATAAATAATAATAATAATGATTAGTAGATATCTGAAAAGCTACCCGAAGAATCATTGTGATAAATTTATTTGTTATTTTTTTTAATTTAACATACCAAACACAATGCACTGAGATACACGCTACTCAAACAATAACACCAGTCATTCTTGTTTGTTGATGTATGTACGTGTACTCATGAAAATTTGTAAATATTTATTTCATTAAATGTAAATTAAGTTTCGCTGAAGTACGGAACGATTTTTTTAAACAAGTAATATCAAGTCTTACTTAAAAATTTTACACCTCAATCAAATACGCCTATAATGGCTATTTTAATTTTTTGAGCATTGTATTTTAAGTGAAGTCGACAATGTACAATTATAATTCTCAAACTTCCCGCAGGTTTTTATAAACAATTGCCGGAACCTCTCTCAACGGAGGAATGCAGACGGTTAATGTATCGGCGTCAAAGTGATTCAATAAAAAAGAGGGTGAAGCAGAATTTCATGAACATTTGGTAAGAAAAACTCGCAAAGTTGAAATCTCGATTTGTGCAGACGTCGGAAATTTTTCAGCGACGCTCAAGTATCTGATTCTGTAAGGCAGTGGCTTAGAATGCCTACATTCGACAGTCGTCAGTGGGAAGACGAGGAATTGCTTCTGCTTTTGCAGCAAATGTATTTGGATCATGATTTGTGTTCTAAATTCGCCATTAATATCACCGTTCTGAGAAACTTCTTGTACGAGGCGTACAAAAACTACAATGATGTACCATTTCATAATTTTAGGCATTGCTTTTGCGTCGCACAGATGGTAAATATGAAATTGTTTAGTTCCTTAAAAAACTATCCTCTAAAATAATTTGATAAAACAATCAAGTTCAACTTAAGACACCAGATAAAAGTTCTACAATTTTTAGATGTATGCCATATCCTGGTGCGTAGATCTGCCGTCGAAAATCGGAGATTTGGAGGTCCTAATACTTTTGACCTCATGCATATGTCACGATTTGGACCACCCAGGTTACAATAACATCTATCAAATAAACGCCAAGACGGAATTAGCTCTAAGATATAACGACATATCCCCATTAGAAAACCACCACTGTAGCGTGGCGTTCAGGATTTTAGAGAACGAAGACTGCAATTTATTCAAATCGTTCTCGAACGAGGACTTCAAGACCGTAAGGGAAGGAATGATTAGGTGTATATTGGCCACCGATATGGCGAGGCATAATGAGATTTTATCGCAGTTTAGGGAAATTACGCCTGAATTTGATTATAGTAATAAGGCCCACGTTAATTTGGTAAGTGCAAACTTTTCATTTAAACATACCCAATGACTTAACATAAAATCGTGATGGTAATATTTTCTTTTCTGTTTGCATTTTTATCATAAATTTCAGCTTTGTATGGTGCTGATAAAAGTGTCAGACATTTCTAACGAAGCTCGGCCTATGGATGTCGCTGAACCATGGCTTGACCGTCTACTTCAAGAGTTCTTCAAACAAAGCGACGCCGAGAAATTGGAAGGCCTTCCAGTGACGCCCTTCATGGACAGAGAAAAAATAACGAAGCCCTCGTCGCAATGTTCTTTCATTGGCTTCGTATTACTTCCTTTATTCGAAGCTCTGGGAGAACTGCTCACGGAATTGCAGGTACGTAAACATGCTTCCATTAAAGACGTAGGATCAAGATACCCGGAGTAAAAGCGCGGATCGCTGATAACAAGATGACAAGTTAGCTCGAGGGTGTTCTTAATTAAAATGAGGGTGGTGTTGCATTTAGTGGAGAAGAAAAGCAGGAGAAATAATATTGAGTGTTTTATTATTCATTCAAGCAGTGGATTTTTTATTTTACATATTTATGGGGTGCTTCATAATAAATTAAATCACATTTTTTTTAATTGCCTATTTTAAACAACACGATTAAAATCACGATTAAATAAGGAAAAATTGTTAAAGTTTACGTCAAGTTGATCAGCTATCATGCTGAAGAATATCAATTACTTTTGAAAGCAAATGAGGAAGGTTTAGGTTTTTAAATATAGAATAAAACTTCAAAGTTTATTGACATTAATTTAAATTATATATCAAAAGCACGCACTTTTTTCAGGCCAACTCAAGTCACGACCAACTCAGGATGAGTCTTTTTTTTTGCTTTCAATATGTACTGTCAAATTTACCTTGTCAATAAATGTAATAAACTTGTGTAGTTTGGGCTTCTGAAATTTCAAACTCTTGAGTAATTTGTGTAATATCCATAAGTAAGTTCTTACGATTTCTTGGCTTGATGCGTTTCTAAAGTTTACCTGCGTCACAGTTCTATATAGATATTTGTTAATTGCGAAGGATAATTTTCGTTTCAATCAGGATCCTTTGAAGTTTGATCATTTCACCGGCAAATTACAAATGTGGGTAGTATATTTGGTAAACGGTATTCATGAATAAGGAAATAAGACTGATTCAAGTTCTATTTATGTGTAGTGCAAATTGAATTGTGAAACGACCTCTATCCAATTGTAAGTAAATTATATAATTAAATTTAGAATTGCTTAGTAGCATTAATAAAAAGTCTTGAAAATTTTTTATTTCTTGGAGGGGTGATGATTATTTTCAAAAATTAAATTCTTAGAATCCGTCAGCAATGATTTTTATTGTTTCATTACTCACGGGTTCTAATAAAATATAATTCGTTTACAAATATTAAACATAACTTAAAAATGAATAGATACAAATGAAATTTGAATAATGTAATATATAATCAGTGATAAATGTCCTCGATTTATTTATTATTTTAAAGATCTAGTAGGAAAGATAAAATAACATAACAAAAAAATTATTACCTCTGACATAACCGAAACCCAATTTTGATCTCCAATGTAATTATCCTCAGAATTCATTCTGAAATTCACAGGACCTTATAGTTCAACCCGTCAGAGACGCTCTCGATTACTACCGTCGTCTCAACGAAGCAACCAAAGAAGAAAGACTGCAGAGAAAAAGCATCGTAGCTGAGCTAGCGGAACAAGGCCAATTTCCAACGTCTCATAGCTCGGAGAGTAACACCGTTTTGTCGAAGTCGAGCTCGAATACGAGCGTCAAGTTACGGAAGAGTATGAGTTTTCAACAAAACCGCTCAAGGTAAGACTTTTAACCATCAAAATCAACACACGAAACATTTTGGCTTTATACCATGTTGCAGGTTTTTGGTGCTTCATACGCATAGTGCTTTGCATCACTTTCATAATTTTTTTGAATTTCTCTTGGCATTTCCATATCTGGACCTATCTTCTCTCTTTACAAAAATTAACTTACAATAAAAATCAGCATAATATGTAACTGATAATAATTTTTTGTTAGATCGCGTTCTACAGAAGAAGACATGGAATTGAGCGATGAAAATATAATAGTAAATAATGAAGAACCCTGTCTGGAAGATGTAGTTGAAGATCCAGAAAGTGGTGAATCCGAAACAGCGACGGAAGTGGAAGTATCGGAGAAGACTCTGAAATTTAAGATCTCAACCGAATGTACTGTGGGGACGGGCAGAAAAAGTTATCCTGGTTCGAGAAAAGGCAGCCGTGAGCGAGTGCAAAACCTGAACAGTTCAGAACTGGCAAGAGTGATGCAAAAAGGTAAATTACGGCACGGTGCACTAAGTTTTGACCAGCACTGTTTAATGTCCAATAAAAAATTGTCTTTTGACGCACCCGAGTTCCTTGACGAGTATGCTATAACATTTAAAAAAAAGTTTGATAATTCCTCAGGTGATAACGCGGAGCCGGAAGAGAAAACCGAATGCATCCTGTCCAAAGAGACGCTGAACTTAAACAAAAGAAATTCGGAACACTCGGTGAAAGTACCATTAAATTTGGAGGACAAACGAAGTATACTGAAGAGCAGTGATAATAAAGTTTTCTCTAGTCCGGTGCAATCAACGGGTGAAGACGAGGACAGTTCCGAAAAGGTCGAGGAAAACGGCAAGCCGACACAACCGACGCGTATCGAGCACAAGAGAAACAGTTTGTTGCAGACTTTGACGAGACAGAAAAGCCTGAGCAAAGGTAGTGATATAAATAGTATTTCCGTTGTGCAAAGTGATGTAAACGAAGTGTTGAACGACTCTGAAAAGTCCGACGTTAAAAACAATCGTTCGTTCTTGCAGAGAGTGAAACAATTCGCGGATAGGTTTAGTTTATCGGTGGACAGAGAATCGAAAGTGAAGCATCCGAAAGTAAATTCGGTTAAAAATAATAACAGTGCGCGGCTTACACAGTTTAGACGGAAGAAGATGGAATCACCGTGTTGCAAAAGTCTGGAGAGCGTCGAAGAAAGAAAAGTGAGCACGCTACCGAAAATCAAAAAGATGGGGGCCAAGAAAAGCTGGAAGTTTCTCATAATGGGCAAGGAAAAACATTCAGATACGATCGAAGGCTGGGCTTCCGATGCTGATGTTAATAAGTTAGGCAGTAATCCAGAAAGTGACAATCAAAGCATACCCTCTACCTCAAAGTCACAAAGTAGTTGCACCCTTAACGCCAGTCCAAAAGCCGGTGGTGAAAACAAAGAGGTTCCTTCAAACGTTTCTGATCAAAATTGTAAGAGGCCACTAAAGCCTTTCTCGCAGGATCAAATGCTAGATAATAACATAGGGATTTGTAAATTACAGGAGGACCAGACTTTGGTTGTCACTTCTGATAATACCGCTACTCTGATTTGACAAGAAATTAATCCTAACAACAGTGATGGTTTTGCTAGGTATATTTTTTGTCGCTGCTGTAAATACAAATCCAATATTAGCGAGAATGTTTAGACCTTTTGTATATACACAGTTTAGTACATTATTTATTTATATATTTATTTTATTTTGTAAATTTACGCGGCTATTATTTTTTTCTTTGAATATAGCACGTTTCTATTGTCTTTTCATTGTGCATTTTGGATCAGTTTCAACATAAAGGATTATGAAAGTTAACGATTAATGAAAGAATTTTAAATACGCCACAATTTTTTTTTTATGTAAAATTAAGTAGCAGAATTTTTTTTTTGTAAATTGAATGTAAATACTCAATTTTTTACGTATCTTTTGTAATCCTTTATAAAAGCATGGATGATTGAAACCTCAAAAGTATTGTAACGTTAAAATGAATGAAACAAAACATATGATTAGTTTTAGCACAAAAAAATATCTGTAGGTAAGTGTACATATCCACAAAAAACCAGATAAAATTAAGAGGCGTTACATAGTCGAATTATTTAGAAGATATTGTCTGAGAGGATATTTAAGAATTTCTAAATGTGATTCTAGTCTACGATAATTAATTGATTAGTTGATCATCGAATTATTTCGTAAGTGTGCATTTATTAGGTTGTAGGTTGTCGCGGATCATGTTTTCATACCAAATAAATACAGTTGAATGTCTACCACATTTGACTGTATTCATGAACGCAGTTTTCTTACTGTAATTTATTAATTTAAATCTTAATTATTTATTTGCACCTGAATTATAAGCAGAGAATAAAGATACACAGTGCGCTTGTAATCATTGTATTTTTAATATGTATATGGAACAGAAAGCTGAAGCTCTTCTTCAATTGACTTACTAATAAATAATTTTGTAATTTTACAAGACCAGAGAAACAGATGTAATATCTTAAGTAAATACTTTGTTATTCATGCTTCACTCAATAATCTTTGATTACACCTACTCACATGAGCTCAGAGATGAACTTGCTGAGCCTTTAAGAAAACAAACAGGTAATGATCTACAATTGTTTGATTAGTTACTTGGAAACAGAAACTTTATATAATTTGTTGAGTTTAAAAAATGGTGTTTACATATATATCAAACAATTGAAAATATTCATTTAATTTGTCAGATTTCATGAATTATTTGATTGTTGATTGTCGAGATTAATAACGTTCTCGATTCATTGCTCTGGAGCACTCTCGGAGTATTTTCATCTCATTTTAAAATGTAATAATAGAAGGTGGAGATACTTCCGAGAGTGCTCGAAATCAGGGGTAGGCAACCGTTTGTAAATAAGGAACCGAAATGAATTCCATGTTTCGTCCGAGGGTCAGTAATCGTCACTTTCTTTGTTTTATAATTTTTTAATTCTTAGCTGCTAATAGACGTATACATACGTTCCTATTGTTTCACATTTTTGTTTTTATTAATAGTAGCATCGTTACTCTAGAGCAAGGAATCGGAAACGTTCAGCATGAATGAAATCGTAACCGTTTCAATTTTTCTTTCTTGAATATTATCCTATGAACTATCGCAATTCAAGGATTTATGTGAAAGGTGAGTATGACAAAAATAAATAAGTAAATGGCTTAGTAAACAATATGACTTTGAGAATACATACAATCTCTAAGAATACTTTAAAACAAAATCAGTTAAAAGAACGATATTATTAAATAAAAAGTTGAATCATTTTACTTGTGAAAATGAAAAGCTAAAATGACAAAAGAAAAAGTAATAAACGTGCGATACTAATTTTTAATCGTTTCAAAGGTATTATGAGCATGTAATGACTTCCAAATAGTTTTCATGATTAGATTTTTGATGTTGTTTTTCTTCCTGTTTTGATGTCAAAATTTCATTCAGTTTTCTCCATTTTCAAGAGCTTGAGATTTGTTCTGGCTTACATCTGGAATAAGAATTCTAGGAATAGGAGAAAAGTAACAGTAATCAGTTAATTATGAATATGGAAAAAACTCAAACCATAAAGTTTACCACAGAAGTTTTCAAACAAGAGAACTTAGTCAAATTTTTGGGACTTCACCTAGACAGTGATCTGAAATGGAATCAGCATGTTGATGAAGTTAATAAGAAGTTGTCAAGAATATTGTACTGTCTAAGAAGATTAACAAAAATCGCAGCTTACCAATCAGTAGTTAGTGCGTACCACTCGCTGTTCCACAATACTGCGACCTACGGCATTCTGGCATGGGGAGCATCGGCAGCAGCAAATTTCCTATTTCTAAACAAAAAAAAAGTAATGAGAATACTAAATCTGGTATACTTACCATAAGCAGCACCTTTATACTTACCTACGTACTGTACGTCTTTGATAATAAGACACTCCTCCTCCCTAACGAAGAAATACACAAATACCACACAAGGCATAAATGCGAATTAGTAATCCTGTATTATCGAATTAAAAGAACACAACAAGGAATAAATTACTATGGCATAAAATTTTATAACAAAATTCCTGAAAAAATAAGAAACCAGAATAGAACACTATTTAAAAAAAACTGTGAAGTGGATGAAGAATATTTGTGTAAGGACTTTCTCTCCTTCTAGTTCATCAAATACTTATGTACTTTGACATTTTTGTATATTGTTATACAAATAAATGTGATTATTATTAGTTTAGTAAAAATTCGGAGTGAGTTGCAGGCGATATAAAAGAGTACAAAAAGTAAAAATCAAAATCAAAGAACTATGTAAATACAAGAATGTTTGGGAATGAATTAAAAAAATATATTGTGCTTGTGAACTAAGAAGCGTTAAAAGATAAAACAAAATTTTGTAATAGAAACTTCGTGCAGTTACAAAAACAGATGTTATTAAAACTATTAAACTTAAATCTAGGAAAGCTCTCTAGCAGATTTAAGAAATTCGAAAAAGGTGTTCTAGTTATCTTATAAAGGAATCGAATTAAAACAACATACTTACATGAAACTTATTAATAGAGTGAAATATGGACATAGGAAGAACTACAAATCAACTGATGAAAACAAACAGAATTTAATGAAAGAAAACAGAAGTTTCGAAATGGGCCAGAAAATTGTAGAGTGCCATATTTAAAAGAACTTTCCGTTTCATGGCTAACATTACCTGTTAATACCAGGTATGAAAGTCAAATGTAATTATTTTCTGCACGATTTCAAAACCTTCCCTTTGCTTTTTTCATGAGCAAAATGCCCGGAGTCAAATCACATTAGGTAAAAATAATGATGAATGCAATACGAAAAATGAGAGGAACTAGAAACCCTACAGAAAAGGAAATAAATGTAAAGTAACGATAATGTAAAGGAATCAACAAGGAAACTGTACTCTTCAGAAGTGTTAAAGCAACGAATTAACGTACTTTAGAACAGAGCAATGCGTTAATTTTAAATGTATTCTGCCTTCCAAATGTATTAAAGCACTAAAATAAAACTGATCTTAAGGTTCATTTTTGCTCTGTTTTATCGCGAATCGGACGAATGCATTTGGAAAACAGTACTGATATATTATGAAGTTGAAAAGAAAGTAACTCGAACAGGTCTAAAATGAATAAAGCTAACGTACAACCGTGCGTTAAGTGCTACAACTTGACAGTTCCATGAGCCTAGTACGACAGTTACGTACAAAAGGTTCATTTTACAATGGCGTAATGTTAGAACTTGTAAATGTAAAAATAGGGAGTATAAATATATAATGGACGTTGAAAGTAAACACCAGAGAATAATGGTAAAATGTGTCTGTGCTGACAGAAGAGGTAACTCTCAAAAGAATGTGTTATAATTGAAACACCAAAATACCATGAAAAGCAGCAGATATGAGCTCTAAATAGTTCTAGTGAGAATTTAAAGAGAAAATCTATGAACAAAAAGCACGAAAATCGTCAAGAGGGAATGATGAAATGTCTAAAAAAGTGGAAGGATCGATTGAGATTTAAAATGCCATAAGAACGAGGAATATATACAAACCGAAAAAAAAACAAACAACGGACTGGATGATAGAAGAAGTAGAGAAATAGGTAGGTAGAGTAGAAAATAGAAGAAGCAGCGAGAGTAGAAAAAGTAAAGAGAGCGATGATAAAGGAAGTAAAAGTTTAAATAAAGATGAAAAGCTAAGTTCAATTTTCATTAAAATGCAGCTTCGGATTTCCAGACGAATTTTCTAAGAAAATGAAGAATAAGCATACCCAAGTGATATGTATTAAATTTGTCGTGTACGTTAAAAGTAGAAAAAAAGTTAAAAGGATTTTAATAAGAAATTTTTGAAGAAACAAGTAACAATCAAATGTAATACATACAACACTGCCACTACGTCCACAATTATTACAAATTAAATCTGTTTAAATTTAGATTACACAACTGCAGTCATAAACGTCGACGAATTTTTGTTAATAAACATTTAAGACGCAAATGTTATTCAAGTTTTAACTTGTTTAAACATTTGAAGTATGAAGTATGAAAGTAGTTTTGGAACAAACATTTAGAAACTCTCTGTGTAAGTTTTGTAAACAAACTAAGTGCTTGTGAAGATGATACTACAATGAAACTAATGAAATTAATGAAACTAATTAATAGAACTGAACATTAAAAACGGAAATTTATCTTCATAGATGTTTAGCAATCTATAAATATATTAAAAAAAATGTTGTTGTGTCAAAAAGTGATCGCAGGATGTTGCGATTCAAACTATCGATTATAAATATATATTTAGTAATATCTGTTTTTCGAATTTGTCCTTTAAAGAGAAAAATTGACTTTCATTTTACATTAAAATATATGACGTCAAAAAAGAAATTTCCTCCATCAATTTAAAAGTTTTTATCTTTGCAATTTAATTGACCTTACTGATAGCGGATGATTTTTTATAGATTTCCTCAAAACTTTAAATAATTTCGAAACAAAATAGTTTAAATTCATTATATTCAGCATCAGCGACAATTTTAAGGCACTGGTTTTAAAAAATTTAAAATTACTGCGCAATGATATTTGTATGTATTTTAAAATTTTGAAGACAAAGGATAGCAATTACGTTTTTTTTTTTAATTTTAATTAATATAACAAGCCAAGTAAACAGGGCCTGGAAGAAAATTGACGAAAGTAAGAATAAAATCTTTTTCTCTGTTCATATTTCGGGGAAACATCCTTTTAAAATGCAAGCAAAAACTAGTCGCAGATGTCACAATTAAGGAAAAAATAAATGTCGATGCTCCGGTTCTTATAAATGGCGCAATGTGCTTGTCAGAGTTACCACTATTAACGAAGTTACTCTGGATTCTTTCACTTTCGAAGTTGTGACAGTTTGAGATGGTTTTAAAGGTACTCCTTGCGTAAACCAGAAACATGTGCCAAGTAGGAATTCTTTAATTTTAGAGTCATTCCACATCTGTTATCTGAGACCACGTTACAGGGCTTTACAAATTGGACCACAGATGCGTAGAACTTGTCTTCAGTTCCGCTCCTTGGCCAAAGGAAAATCAAATTTCATTCGGTTCTATTTACTATGTACTCCATAAAGGACCATGCAAGTTCTTATGCCTAAAAATTATTTCTACACGAAGTAAGAAAATCTATATTCTTCCTACTTGTATAGAAAATTAAGTGATATCTGTAGATAAAGTTAAAATACTATATTTTACTGTTAGTGCGAGGTTTGTTCTATGCCGATGTAAAATAACAGATGAATAAATGTCTATGACCACATTTTCGTTTTCTTTTTTCTTCTTTTACCAGTTTTTTAACGGAAGTTTAAATAAATTGCATTAGTTTATTGTACGTATATCAAATATGTACCAATCAAAACAAGAAGCAATGATGATTATTCAAATAACTAAAATTATATTGGCACATATCCTTGAATAACAAATACCATCTCATTTTTTATCTGCGTTTGTAGAGAAAACATTAACATCAAAATATTGCCTTGGATACGACGTTCTTTTACAAAAAGTAGACATTCTGCTTTAAGAAACATTTTTATATTAAGAAAAATTGCCTTTTTGAATAGAAAATTTGTTAAGTACACCTATTTTAATAACATTAAGGACAAAACAATTTTCAATGAAAATATGAAAATATATTTAAACAAACTTTTTATATAAAAAAATTAATATAAAATCAGAATAAAATCACATGTTTTCGTTCTACCTAAATTATTCCGATAGATTTTGCATTCGGTCAATATTTACACAATCAAATACGCCTCTATTTTAGGGCAAAGGTTACTTAAACATAGAAATATTTAATCACAAATGGAGATGCACGGGCTGTTCACGTGATGTTGTTACATTTCTTCAGTGCTCTTAGTTTATTTGCTAATTCTAAAAAAAAAAAACGCTTCATGTAGCCAACAAAAGGTACTGTCGCAAAGGAAATCCTACTTGTCGATATATTTAGCACCGTAGGTATAATCCTTCGTAAACTGAAGGAAACTGACAACATAAGTTTTTTTTCAATAATTATTTGTTCTTTGAAATTCATCAAACAATTATATAATATACAGTAACCTGCCGATCACTGAAAGTTGGACACGTATGTAAAACTTTTTATTATTGATTTCTCAGAAAAAAATATTCTTTATGAAAGCCTCTGCACCTTCCAAACTTAAAATGCACGTAACAAAATTTGAATACCTCTTGTCATATACCGAGAAAATCAAAATATTTCAAATCGACCTACGAGTAAAGTACCCTTATTGAGATCTCAACCTTGAAAAATAAACATACTTTACTCTCACGATGATTTAAAATATTTTCATATTCTCGGCAAATAATAAGAGGTATTCAAAATTTGATAAGTGTATTTTAAGTATGAGAAAATGCGGCAGCTTTCATAAAGAATATTTTTTTCTGAGAAATCAATAATAAAAAATTTTCCCATCAATTTAAGTTCCACAAAAACGCCTTGACAGAATTTGATAAAATTTATTTGGTATTTACATGGGCTCTATAATTTTTTGCAATTTTTTCTCGAAGTATTTTCCCAAAAATGTTGGTAATGACAAAATTTGAACTTTGGAATCTATCTTTTTCGGGTTTAACATTAATTAATTCATCAAGCACATTTAGTTGCCAAATTATTTGAAAAAGTAGGAATTACTTCTACAAAAGCTTGTCTATTATAATGGACAGTGAGTTTTACATAGTTAAAAAGCTAAGAACTTTCTGATCTGAATAAAAACTCTTAACGTCCATTAAAGTGGACACAGAAACGCAAGTGGATATGTGTCCAACTTTCTGGCTTTCACTCTATATCGAACAAGTATAAACCCCTGTTAAAGGTATACAACCTGTTGTACTGTATCCTCGGATAGTTTCTTGTTGTAAGTCAACATTTCAGGTGTTTTCAAAAGCTGTACTACGAGATTGTTTCTTAGTAAATATGACAGAAAACTGTCTGTATAATTAAAGAGCTCTTAAAAAATCGTTTTGCTTATTCATGTATATATATGTATACAGAATAAGTGTTATGTATTTAAGACAGATTGTAAACATATTTGGCTAATTTATCATTTGTTAGTGTGAATTTCGCGATATAATCTACAAATAAAAACTATGGTCTATAGAATTTATAGACGAGAAGAAAGAATTCGTCTATCACACACACTGGTAGATGTTTCTTGTAAGAAAACGCGGAGTTTATTATCTTAACCTTTCTTACGATAATTCTTATTATATATTAAACAGTACATTTAAATTTATCTGGATTTGGTTACCTGCAATTAAATAAGGGTAATATATATCATATACCAACGAATTCAACTCATTTTATAAACATTCATGATAATGGTGAAATGCTACCATTTCCAGTATCGCTATTATTTATTTTGACTTACTTATATTCGACTCGAAATTTTACTTATTGGCGAAAACACGGAATACCTTTCGAGAAACCTGTGCCGTTTTTGGGCAATATACCGCTTCTTCTATTTAAAAGAAACATGGGAATTTATTTATTTATTCACAGTTTATTTCAGCGGGTTATTAGCAGAGAGAAAATTTTTCTTGGCCGCGCAGAATGAAAGTGGCGGGGGCACCAATGAATTCACACTTTCTCAACGCGGCTTTTTGGTACTATATTGCTGGACGACGACATTGGATATCGAATTCCACGTACTTGTTCTGCGCGCTACCTAATTTCGTTTTCTCTTTGGTTATATGAGACATATGGCTCGATTGCATTTTTCAACCTTTACGAATTATCTTTTTATAAGGATAAACAAACACGCCCGCATCCAAGAACACGCTCCTACTTATGATACTATAAAGAAAATAACGTACACCTCGATGTGATTTTAGCAGGTAGTCTTCTAGTTTAACAAAAAGAATCCATCGATGTTACGTTTGCTTTTTGTGCACAGAAGTTCTTAAGAGGTATCCAAGTCTATCATCTTTGGATAGACGTGCTCAGAGCGATTATAAAATTTCAGGCACTGACATAATTTACATTCCCATCCTCAGTACTTTTCGGATCCCGGATTATATTATTTCTTAGCAATTAGAAAGGAAAAGATTGATGTCACTGTCTCTGTCCGAACGTGTATGTCTAACATTCCTCGCATCTCCTCTTTAAGAGAAAATTAACAAATGTATAGTACTATTTAACACAATGTTCGGAAACTAATACAGTGAAGGATAGTAATTTTTTACCCATTTGTGGTATATTTTTATTGATTATGTGTATGCGAATTATACACTTTGTGTAATGAATTATCTCCAACGGACACTGAAAATAATAATTTTTTATTTTCAATCCTGACGAAGCTATCAAGCGATAGTGAAACGTTGAGCATTAGTGCCATTTTCAGTGTCCGTTTGAGATAATTCATTACACAATTTCACCGGACAAGAATCTACCTTAATTATATATACACTTTGTGTTAACAATCACCCAAATTGTGTTACTGGTTCCATATATTGTGTGATAATTTTACACTTAATAGTGTAATTCTGTACACATCTCTAAGGAAGAAGGTCATAGCCGAGTTTTCGGAGCCGCTGATAACGAATTTCGGCTCTTAATGATGTGAGTTCAACCTTGTCTTGATACGTGTAGGTTTTGTGGAGAAATATATAGACTGAAATGCGGTAGAATTCATTTTGATACTTTTGATACTTGGATCATCTATAGACATTAAAAAATAAAATAAATGAATATTTAATTTAGAAATATTCGTATTTACCTTCAAAAATTTCTGCTGCACTGTTCTGAATTCTCCTTCCGACGATTTATTTTCCACAAATTCATTCATTGTAAATACAACAGGTAACAGTTAAACACGTTTGTTCTTATTAATTCGTAGTCACGTCACTTAATCGTCATCCGCATTAAACGCTCAATAAGAAGATTCAAGTAATCACGTGATTACACCCCACTTCAATACTATTCAACAACTTGTGTAAAATTCGAAGATATTCAATGATAATTTTTTCTAACGAGTTAATAATTTAATCATTTTCAAATTGTAGTACAAAAGTGAAATTAGTATGGAACTTTTTACTCCAAAACGGGGCAATAATTTTGCTACAAACAAATGTAAACTGTTTTCAGGTAGAGGTGGAAATGTATCTGAATGTTTCTAAAAAATTTCAACAATTGTGTTAATAATTTCTCCACCTCCATTTTACACAATATTTTGTAAAATTTTACTTTGTTATTTCTCTCTGTGTAACATTTTTCCGTTTATAAACATTTTGCACAATAAGATGTACTTTACAGCATTTTAAGTGCCACTTTTGGTTTTCTAGAAATAAATGTCCTCAATATGAATGATATTGTGAAGAGTTTTCCAATAAAAACTATATGTTGAAATGAAATAAAACAAAAACTATTTTAAGATAACTAAAAAAAAATATTTCGAAGCACAATCCATTACATTATGTTCATTACATTATTTAACAATTTCGCCATTTCGGCTTCGTCTATAGAAGCGAATTCGATTTATCCAATTTTCGCTGACTATGCAATAAATATTCAATATTAAGGCATAAAAGTGTTCAAGTTTTGTTTGCACATACCCTTGATTTCAAATAACCGCATAATAAATAATCCAGAGGAGTTAATTAACAATTAACAATCGTATTACTTGAAATTATTATTTCATCAAATTTTTCTTGCAAAAAGTCGATAGTGATATTAGTGGTTTCAGTTTCTTAGTCAACACAATTTTATAAGGGTGTATATTGAAATTTTTCTACAAAATATGCCAAAGTTGTCGTTATTGAAAGGCCTAATTCTTTGAGAACGACGAGAAATCGATAAATTTAAAACTTTACAGAATTTACAACAGCAATATTCTCTTCATGTCTTTCATTTTTGATATATTGTTGGTGTTTTAACATTCGTGAAGAGTAAAATAATTTTTTTTAAGATTCGACAAATAGCAAGGCACCATAGACTGATTATTGAATCACATTAACGAATACACTTTAAGTATTCATAAAAGAGCGTTTATTGCAAAATTTGGCTGCAAGTCGGCTGGATCAAAATGGGGTCCCCCGAGCATCCTCTATATAGCTATTTCGGTCCTAATTGGGGCTTCATCAGCAGAAAAGTAGCTCGAGAACTCTCGCAATCCCGACGACCAACGAGATTACGCAAAGGTAGCGCGTAAATGCAAACATGCCACTGCCGCGACACCGCACGACTAGTTTCTGACCTTCAATTGTGTGTGAATAGCAAAATCGCAGCGATACCGCTACTTCTTAAGCTACCACACACTAGATGACCAGTGCGGACAATAGCGTGTCATCGCATACATGCAAATTTGGCTGCAAGTTGACTGAATTGCAATGGGGCCCACGAGCATCTTCTGTACAGCTATTTCGGTCCTAATTGGGGCCTCATTAGCAGAAGAGTAGCTCGAAAACTCCATCACAATCCCGACGACCAACGAGACTTACGTAAAAATAGCGCATAAATGCAAACATTCCACACTGTCGCGACACCGCACGACTAATTTCCAACCTGCAATTGCGTGTGTATAGCAAAATCGCTGCCTTTAAAGCTATCGCACACTTGACAGCCAGTGCGGACAATAGCCTGGCAGTGTGGTAGACCGTTTGTTTTCATAAAATTTTTGTATAATTACGAAACGTTGGTGAGGCATGTATTTTGCCATAGTGAATTGTCAGAGTATACTAAACATAAATGACATTTATAGCATTTTCAATATGGCTGTCATAACATTTGAAAATCGTATCGTTCTTAATGTATAGTCGTGGACGATTAAAAGAGAACGAAAAGCTCAAATTGAACATTCTCTTTTAACTGACCACAACTGTATATATTTCTCTATTGTATTCAATTTTATTTAATATCAGTGCCAATGTAGGTATCGAATGAAACAAGTCTCACTTTGGAAGTTATCTAGTTCAAAAAAACACCCACGAACTTCGTTTTTGATCTCTGTAGAACCTTCTGACTTTTAACTTGCCCTGAAAAAAAATACTATTAACACTGAATGCAATGTATAGTTAAAATGCTGATGAGAAGACTCTAAGTGGAAGCTGCTTAATGTAAATAGTTGCAATGGTGAAATCTTTCAGCGTTTGCGTGTAGCTTCGGCTATTGAAGAATCTGGTTAGTATTATAGTCCTCGCAATACGGAAGACACCATCGCACTAACTTTAATTTAAATTTAAAAAGGATTACGTATTGAAACGCGGGAGATAGCGCACCTAATTTATGTGATATACGTATTTAATCTGTTGTGTGTAGGAAATTTTCTAAAAATCTAAAAGAAGCCTGTCTTTAAGAAATGTGAATGGGAGGAATGAAATAATTACCATATCCATATTCTTAATAAATATCTTTTCCAAAATAGGTGAAAAGTTGTACAATATATTTGTTATTTGTTAGGCAACATATTGGAGATGAAATTGACGAAGGTAAGGAATATTATCTGATTCTTTTTGATTTTAAAATGTTTCTTAATTTAATATACCTATTTTGTCTCAGAAATTAATTTGTTTGGGATTGAGAGGAATTGTTAATCAGTGGCTAGTTTAATTTTTTATCCCACAGGAAATATGTAGTTCTGAGCTTTCTGACATCCTTTTAAATGTGGGTACTCCACAAGGCTTCACTCTCGGTCCTCTTGTCATGTGAATAATATACATGATGGTTAATTTAACTTGAAGGCTTCCGCGGCCGTCGTCCATTGTTGAATTCTTGGCTTTCGATTGGAACCGTGTGTCTCGGATTTCTTCACTGCCGACGTTTCGTTCTCCGTTGCAGAAGAACTTCTTCAGGGCTGCTGTTGGTGGTGATGCTGCTACTGCTGCTGCTTCGCGTTTGTCGTTGAGACAAACGGTCGTTGAGACGCGCGGTTCCAACCGGAAGCCAAGAATTCATACATGATGGTTGTTGTTGTCGTCTGAAAAATGTAATGAAACTGTTCACAAACTTAAAAACATATTTAATCAGTTAGTGAGTGGTACAACCTTAATGAGTAATCAATGTAGATATAAGAAGCTAGAAATTACAAGTGACTTAAATGATTGTATTATTAAAATGATTTGCTATTTCCTCCTATTTAGGTATCACGATTGAACAATACTTATATCGGAGTTATCATGTTCAGAGATAAAAGCTAAGTAGAAGCTGCTATAAAATTTCTAAAATGAAGCTATTACTAAACAGATCTCATCTCATAACTATTTATTACTCAATAATTGACTCGGAATTGTGCATTGAAGTATCTATCCGAAGTCGGAGACGGTCTTTGTGCTTAAGAAAAGAATTATACGTTCGATTTTCGTTCTCTGTCACTTTTTTTTTGGCCTACTTTGCCTTGTATTTTTAATCTTAAATTGCTAATACACTTCTGGACGAAATTAAGGGATCACCAGTAAAATTCAAAATAAATTTAAAGCAAGATAATGAAATTTAATGAAACGAATAAACACATAAATCTAAGTGTTTCCTTACAGTTTAGTTGATTTAAGGGCAAATTTAACAATCTTTAGCATACTTTAAAATACTTTAAATCTTTAAAATACCATTGGTCTTCTCATGAACTTATATCCTAATTTGTAACAAGTTAACACATGTATGTATGCCCTCCTCTTGCAGCAGTACACACTGCTAATCTTCTTGACATGCTTGAGATAAAGTTTCGTATACTTTCTTGA
Organism: Serrognathus titanus; assembly: GCA_039766575.1. Taxonomy (NCBI): domain Eukaryota; kingdom Metazoa; phylum Arthropoda; class Insecta; order Coleoptera; family Lucanidae; genus Serrognathus; species Serrognathus titanus. The sequence continues at coordinate 44,915,501 of CM077914.1, read as the reverse complement.
GGTATTTGTTCCCATTCTTGAACAAGCATGTTAAAGAGCTCATCAAGTGTTATTGGTGGTCTCGGTGCGTTTTTAATTTTGTTGCCCAATTGGTCCCATAGATGTTCAATAGGGTTAAGATCAGGGCTTTTGGGAGGACACTCCAAACTTTGGATATTTGCATCTCTCAACGTAGCTGTATAATCTCGTCTCTATATCTTCTTGCTGTTAGCGACCCATTTCGTGTCAAAACTAATCTCTACGACCATTAAATTGTATGCCACCCCAAACCATTACAGACCCCCACCAAATTTGTCAAATTCTCATGGTGCAACCACTCGCTTAGTCTTGACAAGAGCACGGCGATCATTTCTGCTTAAAAGAAATTTGGACTCGTCCGAAAACAAAATGGAGTTCCATTGGCCCTCGTTCCAACCTTGATGATTGTGACCAAAGTTTAAACAATTTCTTTTGTGCGTAGCTGTGAGAGTTGGACCGGTTGCTAGTTTTTTAGCAGACAAATTGACTTCTTTTAGTCTTCTTCTTACTGTTTTGGTAGACATTTCTTTTCTAGTGGCTAATTGAAGATCATTTTTTAATTCACGAGATGTTACAAACGGCTTTCTTAAACTTTGAAGTTCGATAAAGCGATCTTCTCTGCTTGTTGTTTTTGTTTTAGCACCTTGTCTGCGACTTCTTTTGAAACTACCAGTGTTTCTGAACCGTGCTGCGGCCCTCTGTACTGCAGATTTGTTGATATTTAGAATTCCAGCAACTTTTCTCAGTGAATATCCTTCACCAAGAAAAATAATCTTTTGGGATACTTCTTCTGGTCTACAATGGCGTCTAGACATATTTAATTAACTTGATGCAAATACATTCACTAATTTTCGAAACAAAAAGCACGCTTTATTAATTAAATGACTTAAAAAGGTGTCGACAATTAGGCCTTTTTGTTGACTTTTCATTTCCTTGCCTTGCTATTGTTAATTGTTTCATGGCACACTATTTGAATTGTGTTTAATAAACGTCAATTTATGACATATGAAAAGTCTATTACAAATAACTTGTGAATTGGAATTTCAAGTTTATTTGGTGGTTCCTTAATTTTGTCCACAAGTGTACATTAACTTTCATAGCCTAATAAATAGACATGTTCCAAAATCAGTATACTTATAAAGAACATAAGAATTACAGTTATTTTAGTGTAAATATGTGTAAAATATAAATGTATTCGAAGAAAATCTGCATAATAAATGAAGCTTTATTTATTTTACTGGAATACATTTTATATTTTAATTCGCAGATGAATTTTAGCTTCATCTATCATGTTATTAACCTTTCGAATATTGCAAGGTTATTATATCAAATTTAAACTTTACTTAAATTATTCTTTACTAGTCGACCTCCTTGTGCTCTTTAGCAAGGATATTCTGAATCTTGCCAGTAGGATAGCTTGCTTTAAATTATGAGTGATTGAAGATTTTATACTTTTTCAAATTAGCGAATGTATAAAAAAATTTCTTGGTTTTCATCCAACTTCTATATATTTCGAAATATTATACCTACATACAATGTTTAATGTGGATTAATAATAGCAAGATTTAAAATATAATTATTAATTTATTATTAGAAAATTTATTTTATCAACTAAGCATTGTGGTAATCAATGAAATTTTAATTAATGTTGAAAGAGCCGTCATTTGAATTCGACGGCGATTTTCTAAAAGATTGTTATGGCAGCTCTAAACGATACCACTCTACATAATATGTAGAAATATGTTAATAATAAAAATAAATAAAATGAATTACTTAGAATAAATGTCGTATTAAATGCTATCACTAATTAGAAGAATTTATATAATATGTATGTAATGCTTTACTATCAGCTAAAGAACGCATTCTAACTATAAATCGTATTTCATTAGCTTTTTCAATATACAGGGTGTTATAACACTAATGTCATTTATTAATACTGTACATTCCTTAATATAAAATGGATTCATTCAGCAAATCTCAAAAATCTAGCTAAAAATTGAAAAACTGATCTGCGTAACATCAAAGAGTTCCACTGTTTTAAAACCTCTGATTCATTTTACGGTTTTCATGCAATTCAGTTTGTCTTCGGACCGTTCATAAAACAATAAAATTCGAGCGCATTAACCCAAGTAATCGGCTGGATAGATGCAATAAAGGCCAAGGTCGGCAATGTGTAGCTATTGAAAAAATACGAAATGAATGGATTTTATTGTTATTATTTCTTAAATAATAAAAACGCATTTAAGTATCAGCTGTTTTACATACCTTCGAGTATTATTATGTTGCCCACCGTTTATGAAACATAATTCTGCTCGATGTAGCCAGTTTTCAGTTGTTCGGGGAAAATTATTCCGTAATTCTGTAGCAATAGTATTTAAAGTTTTACACAAATTTATTGACATAAATGAAAAAAAATAAAAATTTATTTCACAAAAACAAATTAAAAATTCTTCAGGTAAAACTTACACACTGAGAATGCAAAAGAATGCGCCCGACATTTACGTACCCAAATTGAGAACTGAAAGCTGTGTGTTTAAGTGCTCCAATCAGACCTACCCTAACATCGTATCAGTTTAGGGTAAGAGTTTATGACGGCATTTGTAATAACCGATTCGCACAGCTGTGCATTCCATTCGATACCAGTGATACCCGAACAATTTTTGTATAAATAAGTATTCATCATTTACGCCGTTATTGTTAATAGTGTACCATTGATTATATTACTTCTTTTTCTTGTTTTTATGAGTACTATTTGTGGTTTCAATAAATGACAGTAGTCCAGTAATACGCTGTATTTGCTAACTTTTCTAAGAATTTGTACCGTTTCTGTGTCCTGAAAAATGAATAAATAATTCAATAGCTGCCGTTAATTCAATTCTCAGTATATGTTTTAATGAGATCGTCATTGCGGCGTTTCTCCATTTTGAATGAAGACATTTTTAAAATCCGTTCTTGGCCTTCCCATTTTGTATGCCTTCTGAGAAAGGCGATGGTTGCAGTATACATTATAAACACTGCGATTTTTCCTCATTTTCTCACAAACTTGGAAAACTTGATTTTAACAGTAAGATAAAATTTTGTAGATATGAACTGAAATGGACGAATATTTCGCTCATCTTTTGAGTTTTCCAACCATTTTTCAAAGAACTCTATTTTAGTAACGGATCGCATGTAATCTAAAAAAAGAAATTGTTATATTAAGTCTTACCACTGAATTATACAGAGTGACATCTATCTTGGAATTTATTCCCACACAAAATGATAGGATATAAAAAACATTGATTAGTGTTTAAAAGAAGAAACGAACTTTATTGCGTATATCATATCTCTTTTATTAAAAAGCTGGTATTATTTTTTCTTTTGTAAATCGATTGTAATTTATCTATAGGTATATTGTCGTTCTATACAAAAAGACTTTCCATGATAGATAACATATATTAAAGTAAAGAGTGAAAATATATCCAACATGTGTGTTTGCTGGGTCGACGAATTCCAAGGATGTGTTATTAGAGCTCATTTACAAATGATTTAACTACAAAATTCTTGTCACATAGCTTCACAGTTTTTGAGATATTTATATTTTTGTTTTCTTAGAAATGCACTCCCTGCCACCATTTATTTAAAATTACTCAGAAAAAAATCGATGGGATTTAATAGAAGCAACAAGTATTATCAACAAAATAGAAGAGGCAGCGGCAACAAATGACTTATAAAGTTTTAGAAATAAACCCTCATGAATGTATGGGTGTGCATTTTTTAAGGAAAACACTAAAATTAATATATTTCAGAGAGAGTTTGATATAAAGGATTTTAAAATTGGACAAAGGAGCTGAACTAAAATGTCATCAAAGGAATACCTCGACCTACCAATCACCTAGTATAATAAACTTTTATTTTCATACAAAATAAAATAGTACTTACCCTTAAGTGCAGAATTTTATACACAAAGTTATAATAGCACTTAGAACAAGGGATGTTTTCCAGAAATATGTTCTAATTACAGCTGACGCCCATCCGCAATGTACTTACCTCATTAGCTGCATTACACTAATTATTACTCATTACTGAAGGTAGTTTGACAACAACAATTAGCAAGTATTAATAGCGAGACCTTGAGAAAGTTACTTATGAACTTTGCTTTGTTGTTTTCAGACAACTCGACTATGAATTTTGTCCCGCTAGAATGCCCAACAGAACCGCACTGCGCTCGGCCAAGTTCTGATTCAAATTCAAAATAGTCGGTCAGTCATGAAATTTTCAGTAAAATTTCAAAACGGCTACATCCTTTATGCCAGGTTAATGATTAGGAAAAGAAATAGAATTTTGAAAGGTCTTTGAATCTTTTCTTATAGGATTGAAATTAGTGATAAATTTATGATACTATAATTTAATTTTGCTTCTATTAATATGTTGCTGTAACAAATTGTTAACAAAAGAAATGGTTTTGTTATTTTCTTCCTTGGATACAACATGTCTCATTGCATTTCCACTCGGTCTCAAATACAAATAATAATTGATAACAGAAAAAAAAACTTTACAGACTTCAACACAAAACCAACTTCGCCATAATTTCTTAATTATTTAAATTTTTATCAAAATTTCCATTTTTTAACGAAATTTAAATGGGAGTTTTTTACTTTATATGCTTATATAGAAAATTCAAAGAATTGATGAGCAGATATCTAAGAGGTTAAACTCAAAAAGAAAGGTCCATAATTAAATGGAAATAGAAAAATATAAAAAGAATTAATCGTGTTGTTTGGACGTAATTCTTAATTTATTTAACACATGCTGACTTGTTCATTTTTCGTTGTTCATAAATCGTTAATAAATCTAATAGCATGAGTGTAATTAAGTACTATCTTTGAACAAGATAGTTACTATAATATATATTAAATTAACAATATCTTGTCTTAATCTATGAAGGTTGTGAGCTGAACGTTAATTTCGGTAGATAGTTGACATCCGGGAGAAAGATGAATATTTTGTTTATTAAACAATTCAAAAATATTCATTTGATATTCCCGACTGTTTATAATACTCAAATTTACGATCTTTACTCGGGTGACGTGAAATCAATTTGAACTTTTCACGCTGAGATCTATCTTTAATTTTTCTTTTTTATAGTAAGGTTTACGAAATAAATTGCAAAAAACATAAACGAAACAGCAAGAAACCTAATTAACATAGAAAATACTTAATATTCTTATGAATCATAATGTAAAAGATTAACGGAAAAAAAACAACAATAATAATAATACTAACAATAAATAAAATGAGGATGTTGTTTATGTTTTTATTTTGTATTATTTGTTATATTTCTTTGATAAGATAATAAATGCGAATCATTCTTTAAGAGAGTTCACTTTAAATTCTAAAATCCCAGGAATTTCAATGCCAGATTTGCTGATGTAATTTATTAAAGATGAAAGTAGTTAAGCTTCTCCAGTAACAAAGCGTATTTTTTAACGACGAAAATTATCACAAAAATTTGCAATAACACAATACATAATGATACCCTAGGGCAGTGATTTTTAATTATTTCAAGGATGTGATAAAATTTCATTATAAACATAAACATGCAGTTCAAAATGTAATCTTTGTAATAAAATGCCAATCTCGAAATAAAAGTCTTGAAATAGTCACAGCAATAGATCTTTAAAAAACTGTCTCTAATTCTGATTAGGATTGACGTTTATACATCTCATGACCTCATTATCCTTTGGTCACTAACATGACGCAATAAAAAGACGAATGAGATGACAAAAGCATGGCCTTCATGAGTGCTTTCATACGTCTTTAAAAATTGCGTCTAACGCTAAACGTATTTAGTTGAGGATAAAAATAAAAACAATAAATATTATTATTTTAAGAAATAAATAAAATATGTACTTAAATCTTATAATAACAATTGAAGAATACTTAAAGAAGTTGTATGAGAGTAGTCATAAAAATTAAAACTTAAAAACCATTCACTTCAGGGTTAGGAGAAAAAAATTAAAATAAAAAGAATTTAATATCTTACATATGTAGCAAGATTAAAATGTATGACTGGTTCCGTAAATGTAAACAGGCGAGACACAGCGGGGTGCTACATATTATGATACGATATTCGTACCCTCTCCCTAACTCCAGGCAAATACGTTCTTAATCTAGTATTGAAATCACTGAATAAATTTTTGCTACATTGCGAATTAAAGTTCTCTCTTTTAATACAATCATGTTGTTATTCTTTAACAAAAAAATTTAAAAATACCAAAAGCATATTATACAAATATTAACGTAGTTACGGAAAACATTTATAAAAGTTGTTCAAAATTTCTTATTTGAGCTTCGGTATACGACGAAGTAAAGATTGACGGAGGTGTTCTAATTTTTCTGGTGTTAGAGGCATCAGTGATATTTTTGACACAATCCGCCTTCTGCTTGTGTTAGTACCTCATATATTATCAGCTTTTAGGTGCCCCGAAAGAAAGAAATGAATTCCTCATTCTAATAATCTACAATCCACCTTTAGGGAAACATCTCATCTAAGTAGGTTTTTGTCACCACACTGGGGCGTCATCATGTATGCACCACATATTTCTAGTGGCACTTCTTCCAACAATTCTGGTAGTGATCTTTGGAAAAAGTTGACATAAATCGGACCTGTTAGTCGCTGAGGAAAGAAGTCCCGGCCAATTAACCAATTGTCAATTATTATCCCACATCACGAGTTATAATATTATGAGTGTCTTCCTCATTCCAGAAATTTAAGCTGTGCATAATTGGAAAAGCGATTTCTTGAAAAATTCGTTTCGTCTGTAGGATTTTGTATAAAAATGTTGGATCTTCAATACTTCTATTTAGCAGATCATAATAATAATAATGTCTTTATTGTACATCTGATATGCCACAAAGAATACAGGAACGAAAAATATATGACCAAAGGCGAAGTCCAGCGATGTGCCAATAAGGCAGGCTGCTCCACTTAATCTTTGTATCGGATAACTAAATTAAGTAATCAAAACAAAAGAAAAAAAATGTTTAAAAGAAAACCTAGTATTAAAATTAGAAGGCGCGCCCTGATCCTAATATTACAAAGGTAGAAAGAAAAGAAGAAGGAAGAACATATATAAGCAGAAACAAAGTGAATGAGTAATTATTAAAAGAAATATAGAGAACTGAACAGATGGAAAGGTGTAGAAAAATAATGATACGGTTGCTCAACAAAAATATTTCACTCCATATCAAGTAGCGTATATAGTTTCTCTTTGAAGCTACCGTATGATGTGTTGTTAGTAAAAATATCGTAGTATTTATTATAAAACTATATAAATTATATCGAAAAGAGCGTTTAACTATTTCGGAGTAGCGAAAGGGTGGAGTCATTAAGCCTTTATACCTAAGATTCAAGTTATGCACATCATATTGTGACGAACGAATTGCGACGGGTGATGCACTCAGCGACGCGTCATGCATGACTCACGATTCGGGAATAGTTCCGCGTATTCCAGAACCGAACTTACTGGAAAAGCTGCTCCCATATAAATACGCGTACAGAGGGGCAGACTTAGGCAGTTCGACGTAGAGTTACTTACTGTTTAATCGCTCGGCTTGTAAAAATAAATTAGTCTTAGTCCGTTATAAATAAATTAGTGTTAAGTGTCGTTAATAAATTAGTTATTAGTCTTATTAAGTATTTTATTTAAAAATAAATTACACCTAAAAACATTACAATATGATATTTTATTGTAAAGATAGGGTGGACAACCTGACTTCAAAATTTTATAATTTAAACTCGCTGCATGCAAGGTACATTTATTTAAATGAATGATACAATCTGTATTGTTGTTTAAAGGAGTTGATTAATTCAAGCTTTAAACTAAACAAATAGTCACGATACAGACAAGATTATAAATAATCCTTCGGACTATTCACACGGTATTTGTTTAGAAATCCATTGGTAATAACGCCTTTAAATAACTTAGACAAAAATTTTGTACGCATCCAAAATTAAAATAATTCTTATTAATTTTCACACAATACATAATTTTGCCAAATTGCTAACAATGAAATAAATTTAATCATAAATTTGAAAATAAATTTACTTTAAAATTCGAATTAAATTACATATACAATTAAATTCAAATAAATATGCATTGCATTTTCAATCAAAGTTATTAAACAATAAATCTTACTTCTTTCACAACTCATTACTTATTAAAGACTAATCTGTTCAGCTTGAAGAGCATGACTTCTCAAATCACTCTCTTTTATAGCAAAATAAATGGACAAAAACTGAGTAACCTTAAATTAAAAAAATCCTTAAATTAAATCCTTTAAATGAATGAATTTCAAAATTTAAAGTTTCAGTAAATTAAACATTCTCTTTCTGATTTTAATTATATGATTACATCTTAAATAAACTTAGCCGTACGCCTTCTATCTTGAAAAGTCTTAATTTAGTTTGATTTTTAAGTTTACACGTTCTTTTTGAAGAAGTACTCTCGAGACTTGTCCCTGATGGCATCTTCTAGCGAAGTTGAAGAATATGGACTACTTCCCTGTGTTGCGTCATCGGCCTGAAGTGGTTCGTTGAAGTGATGAGGCTATTTCTCAAGACAAGGGGTCTTAGAAGTCAGTTCTGGAATCTTGAGATTTACAGCCCCAGAAGTTCTCCACATTATAGAAGACTTCGTTGAACTTCTCGTGAAACCAAGTCTCTGTCATAGGTGAAAGCGAGACTTCTAGTACTTCGTTTGACATTTTCTAAGTAAAACAGAAATTTGAATTAAATATTTGCAAGTAATTAAATTTCCATTTGAGTTCTGGAGGATTATAAGGTAATGAATATTGTTTTTAACAAATTATAATAATAAAATAAATACAAAATATTTTTAACCTAACAAATATATATACAGGTGTCTCTTATATTACTAAAATAACACAGCAATATGTCCTTTAGATTGGATTTAAATGTCCAAAAGAACTCAACTCGTATTTTTCTGTAGCTTCGGCCAATGTCATTTTCAGTAAAACTTCAAGTGAATTAGATAAAGCATCAACTCGTGGTGTAGACACATTTCCTCCAAAAATTCTTCCTGAAAATATTCTACAGAAAACAATATATTGCGTTCATAAGTGATTCGCAACTGATCTAAACTTAATTGAATTAATCTAATTCCATTTGGTTGTGGTGGTTTGGAAAAAATCTTTGCATGTATGGATCAGAACTGTTCTACTCAGTCCTGCTCAGAGCTATAATCGTTGAAACCAAAATAGCTATTATGCTTATTTGTTTAAACTTGTTTTTGAAATTATAGCGCATGACGTGTATGAATTTAAATGAAAGGTAGGCAACTTACAACAATTGAGATATCATAAGGGTACTTTTATTCATTCCCCTTTTCTCTCGATTAGAAAATATCACCATACTCGGCGATGTGTTAAATTTATCCAATAAAGAGATTTTGATTCAAAACAAAATTATTATCTTTGAATATAGTTGAAGAAAATATAATTTGCAGAATACTCAAAATGTACGATAACTTTCCATGTCGTTGTTTATGTATTAACCCGTAACTGGTATGGTTTTTTACTCAGTTGGTAATCTGGGGTCGTTCAGACCCCATTTTAAAATTTGTGAAAAATTAAGTCAAAGTAAAAAATGCAGGAGTTGTATGACTTTATTAATCTTTGAATACATCTGAACTTAAAATAAAAGGAACAGATAAATTCTTACAACTTATTTAACTATCAAAAAATAAAATATTTTTATATTACAGAAGGAAAGAAAGAATTTTGCTTAACTCAAAATTATGGTAACTCGAAATACTTTGGTTATTCACATATTGCTAAAAGAAAACTGATATTACAAACAAAAGTCTAATAACTTTCTTGGAATTAGAAACTTAGAATCACAAGCAGTTTTGTACGCAATCTTCGCAGATGCTTTGCGCACATTTTCCACAAACTCGCAGCTCGCAACTAACACAAGAAATTTTGGTTTTTCTGTCCGCCGAACGTGGGCACTTGACACATCTAATTTTTTTCTCCAGAGGCTTTGCTTGTCTTGTCGGTGCTTGAGGAATTTCCACTTTTAGGAGAGATGAAATATTCTGCCTTAGAAATCTTGGAATATGTTTTTTTTTGTATTCTTCTTTCTAGTTGGGGTACAACTAATTGCCATGCCAGCACCTTGATAAATTCATATCGCGACGGTTGGTGATTATTTGACAGGGCAGAAAAGATAACAGAGGCATTGACTGAAGAAATATTTAGTATGGTGTAGAACACTGTCAGTGACCATCTTCTAGAACGTCTGTTACAAGCATGGACACTACATTTTTCATCCAAAGCATCGATTCCACCTTTAGTTTCATTATAAAAGCTTATTATTTCAGGCTTTTTTGTATCATCGTTTACAGTGGCGCTATGGTGCATTGACGACCTCTCTTTTATTTTTTTTTAATGTGCCTACAAAGGTGAGATTCCTCTTCTTCAGTTGATTTACTAACTCTATTGAAGAGAACCAATTATCCGCTGTAACGTTTCTATTCGTTCCTTCAATCGATTTTACTAATCGAAGAACAGATTGTGTGGGTTTGTTGAATTTCTTGTCCTCTTCTGGTAATGTCTCCCCATCACTGTTCTTTCCAGAATAGATGTAACCATCTAAAAAGTAATGTGTCCTTGCATCATTTAGGGCTACAATTTTTATTCCGTATTTTCGTGGTTTCATTGGCATATACATGCGAAACTTGCATCTCGTCAGTACAAGCGTATTCACCGATCGAATAGTTCATTTTACAGTTGTTTACAAACTGCTGAAAAATCCAAGAAATGGCAGCGGTTCGATCGGTTACTTTTCGTTCTTCCCTGGTTGTTTTATTATCAAATCTCAAGGCTGTAAGTAATATATGGAAACGTTTTTGAGACATTGTGCTCCTAAAAATTTCACGTCCCGTTCCGTCTGGCGAAAATTGAATTCAAATCTTCATTGTTAGATTTGAAAATTGCTGAATAGAACAGCAATCCTATAAATGCTCTCAATTCAATTATATTCGTCTCCCCAACTAAGTATTTATTATTGTCAGAAAATTTATCTCTCATGCTTTCCAATTTCGCATTTGTTTGCAAAACAATTTCGTTTAAAATCTCGCTCGTCATGAGACAATCCCATACAATTACCTCAGAGCCTGATAGCTCCTGGAAGGTGAGATACTAAATTATGAATCCTCGTACGCACATTAGTTTGAGGTGGAACAGCACCCCACTTGAATCTGTTTTTACCGAAATAATTTGCTCTTACTGTCAAGGAAATATCTTCAATGCGCGCCTCATTTTCTATATCAATTTCTATTTCGGAGTTACTATCATGATCGCTAATGTAATCGGGATCCAAGTCACTCCGAGCCCATTCTTCAAAATGGGGATCATCAGTTCTCATGGACTGACGCGAAGAAGAAGCCATAATAACGTCTAAAACAAAATTTAAAAATATTTAACGCAATTGGTAAGCTGGGGTCATTCATACCCCATACGAAGATAATAAGCGAATAACAGAAGTTTACTTACCGATTCTTAAGCAACCACCACATTTGCTAATACTGTACACACTGCCGGAAAGGTATTGGGACAGATAGCGCCACTTAACGAAAACAATCTAAATTACAGCGAACAAAATATTCGCTGGGGTCTCACTGACTCCGCCATACTAGTTACGGATTAAAACGAGTTTGAAATGCGGAAAGTAAAATGGACAGTTTTCTTTCATAAAAATAGGACAATTCACTTTGATGTTAGTAAACAAAAGGAATAAACACATTCTAATTTAAGAAAAAAGAAAAAAAGAATTTTAAGTTAATAAATAATTAATAGTATTAAGCACAAGACAATTTTCAATAAGAATTTATACATAAATTTATGTACATTTTTGAAATAAAAAAATAAAAAGAATATTTTCTTGAAATGTTTTCGTTCTACCAAAATTACTCCGATAGATTTCTCGTTCCGTCAATATTTTCACAATCAACACGTGCTGTTTACGTTGCGCATTGCAAATAAACATCCCTTCAGTGCTCTTAGTTAAAGCGCTAATCTTTATTTGAAAATTGAAAATGAGTATCAATACTGTAAGTTTAACTTGAAGGCTTCCGCGGCCGTCGTCCATTGTTGAATTCTTGGCTTCCGGTTGGAACCGCGTGTCTCGGATTTCTTCACTGCCGACGTTTCGTTCTCCGTTGCAGAAGAATTTCTTCAGGGCTGCTGTTGGTGGTAATGCTGCTACTGCTGCTGCTGTTGATCTTGCAAAACCAACAGCAGCAGCAGTACATAGCAACATTACCACCAACAGCAGCCCTGAAGAAGTTCTTCTGCCACGGAGAACGAAACGTCGGCAGTGAAGAAATCCGAGACACGCGGTTCCAACCGGAAGCCAAGAATTCAACAATGTTGTAAGTACTAATTTTATTCTAAGAGAACTGCTATATTATTTTCTGGAATACATGGTCAAGAGATTCTATCGTCAAGGTACTTCCGCATGTTCCGCATACTCGTATATCAAGTGTAAGTATAATCCTTCATAGATGCGTATAGAGCTCTGCTAAAAAACTAAGAACACGCATCGTGATTCTCAAGAACGAGTAGGCACTGTTTCTTCTTAGATAAGTAATTGCTCGTCCATTGAAATTTATCGAACAATTTGTGATGATTATTACAAGGATAGCGTTTAGAAAATTTGAATTATCGACGTTTCAGATATTTTTAAAAGCAGTCCAATGAAAATCATATCATAAGTTTGTTAGCAAATATAATTCTCCTAGAGAAAATCTTTCAATCTAGTTTAATGAACACCCGTGCCAACGGCGCATTTTGAACATTTATTTATAAACATTATAAGAGCTTCTCCACACTTTTGTAAGTAAAATTTATTATTTATTATTATCTTTCCTTTATCGTTGCGCTTCGGTAGGTATTTGCTTGTGATATGTCACATGCAGTCAGCAGTTCCCAAACGTTTAAGTTACATTCGTTAGCACAGGAACTAATTCTCCAAGATGAAAATGCTACGAAGCTTTTCTTCTTCTCCTTACCTGTACTTTCAGTCACTGAAGTTTGGCGGATATAGACTGAAATACCACGTAGAATGAGAAATGCTACAATAAAATACATATCAAAAAAAGGAATTAATGTAGTGAAAAAGGAAGTATTAAAAATGACCTATTTTTGCATATTCATGTTTACACACAATGCGTGTTATGTATTTAAGACAGTTTGTAAACACATTCTGCTAATTTATCAATTTTTAGTGTGAATTTCGGCGATTATAATCTACAAATAAAAAATATAGTCTATAAATAGAAGAAAGAATTCGTTTAACACACAGAGTGACAGATGTTTCCTTTAAGATAATACAGAGGTTATTATCTTAACCTTTCCTACGATAATTTTTATCAATACATTTATAGTACACTTAAATTTATCTACACTTAATTATCTGTAATTAACTAAGGGTAGTATAAAACGCCGTATCCTAACGAATCCAACTCATTTTTACAAGAAAGTGTTCGTGACAAAACCGGAATGCTGTTACTTCTAATACCGCTTTTATTTATTTTCGCTTATTTATACGCGACTCGAAATTTTAATTATTGGCGAAAACTCGGGATACCTTTCGAAAAACCTGTGCCTTTTTTGGGTAACGTACCTCTTCTTTTGTTTAAAAGATGCGTGGGGGATTACTTAAGAGATTTGTACGATAAATCCAGCGGCCCTCTGTATGGCTTTTTCATCTTGGACAAGCCTATTCTGCTCGTGCGTGATCCTGAAATAATCAAACACATCTTGGTTAAGGACTTCCATGTCTTTTATGATCGCGCGGTCACTATGAACAAGGAAGCTGATCCCATAGGATCTCAGATATTGTTCGTCATTCAGAACCCAGCATGGCGTCAAGCACGCCAGAAGATGACCATGGCTTTCAGTTCTGGAAAACTGAGGTTAATGTTCCCATTAATGGCCGAGATTGGAAAGGATATGATAAAGTATGTAGAAAAATTTAACGGAGTACCGACGGAAGGCAAGCAATTGACACTGAGGTTTTCGACTGATGTTATTGCATCATGTGCTTTCGGCGTTAAAGGTTTTTCATTTGAGAAAGAAAACTCAGAGTTTCATTATGCTGCTACGAAGATATTTGAATTCGACTGGAGTAGAGGTATACAGGCAAACTGCTATTTCATATCCCCGTTCTTGGTAAACCTTTTCAAAATGAAGTTCTTGCATCCGTACAGCACACAGTTCCTTAAGAAGGTATTTTGGGCTGTGTTTAATTCGAAGAAAGAAAGCGGTGTGAAACGTTACGACCTAATTGATTCTTTAATAGAGATAAGAAAGACTGACAAAGATCTTACTTTTGCTTTAGGTAAAGTTTTCATTGTTTAACAAGTGAGTTTTTAAACGATTTGAAATTTTTGTTTTAGATGATGATCTTACCGTTGCACAGGCAGTCCAATTTATTTCGGCGGGTTATGAGACGTCAGGTTCGACTGCATTTTTCGCCCTTTACGAATTGTCTTTGCACAAGAACATACAAACACGCTTGCGAAAAGAAATTTATGATATAATCCAAGAACACGGTCTTACTTATGATGCCATAGAAAAAATGACGTACCTCGATATGATTTTAGCAGGTAATTTTCTATTGTAGCCTAACAAAAAGCATTTTTTGATGTTATGTTTGTTTTCGGTACACAGAAGTTTTGAGGAGGTATCCAAGTCTACCATTTTTAGATAGGCGCGCTCAGAGCGATTATAAGATTCCAGGCACTGACATAACTATTAAAAAAGGAACTCCTGTATATATACCATCGTTAGGTTTACATTTTGACCCTCAGTACTTTCCGGATCCCAAGAAATTCGATCCTGAGAGGTTTACGCCCGAAAAGAGGAAGGAGATGACGAAAATGCAGTATTTGCCTTTTGGTGAAGGTCCTCGTAATTGTATAGGTAAGAATAAAAGCAATTAATATATAAAGAATTTCAGTAAATATATGTTGATATTTGCATTATTAACTGTGACAATTTTTGGTTTTCGTGTCATTCTTATCTCGTCTAAATTTAGTAAACAATGTGACTATATTTACACTCATATGCGTATATCTGGATATCAAATGATCATACAATTTTCTTCTTCAGGTGCAAGATTTGGAAAATTATCATCGAAACTTTCTGTCATTTTTATGGTATCAGAATTTGAGGTACTGCCAACCGATAGCACGCCTTTGGAAGTTGAGTTTGATCCTCGTGGATTTCTCTTACATCCATTGGAAAAAATTCAGTTGCGATTTAAAAAAATTGATTGCCCCGTAAAGTTGTTTTAATTTTGAATTTTTGGAAGCAGTTGGTGGCGGTAGAATAATCAATTTTAGCTATTATTTATTGCTCTACATGAGCTTCCATTTAAACAATTATTGCATTAAGGTAAATTTGTTTGAGTAATAATTTCTAACGTTGTTCATTTTTTTGGGTTATAATTTCCATTTTTATAAAATTTGGAAATTTTATTATATATTTGGTAATAATTAATTATTGTTTGGTTGTAAAGGTTTCAATAAATTAAAATTAATTTTTCAAATCAGAAAATTTTTATTTTAAAAACGTTTACTTTGTACTATGAAAATAACAATGTATTTGCTTTCTGGTGAAATTAATTTGTTATCTATCTATTGTTTAACGATTAAATATTCTGTTTGGGATAAGAAAACAAAATTTCTTGAAACTGTAACTTCAGTACAAAAATTTTGTGCATAATTCCTTGATTGTTATAAAAGAAAAGCAACATCGTCTTCACTTTGGACTTTTGTTGTCGAAATTTTAGAAGTCTTGGAGATGATAAGGATGATAAAAAGCGCCATTTTATGCTTTGTCGCGCAGTTTTTGGGTACTGATGGAAACACCAAAAATTTTTTGACACTGGTACGATCACAATACAAACAGATTTGAATGAAAAAACTGTCCTCTGCATAAATGCATCTAAATAAAAACGGAAATAAAAACAAAATAAAACTTACCCTCAACTGATGACGCATTGACAAATATTTAGAATCTCTGGCTCAGTGCCGGCTGAGTCACAATATGTGTTCAAAATTACAAGTAAAATTAGAAGTAATGATTCACAAGCGTTAAGAAACATGTTTTGTTGTCGAACAGAGAGAAATGCGGCGTTAATACGATCGTTCAATTTCTTCCAATCCATCCACGAAGGAAAAATTTCGTCGAGATGAGCACGTACTTCTCGTCGAAAATGAGGAGCCCCATCTTGCATAAATCGTTGCTCTAAGATTTAAGTTCACATTCTCGAGAAGTTCCGGTAGATTCGTTTGTAGAAAATTTAGGTATTGGAGACCATCTTAACGGTTCGGCAGTACGAATGGGCCGATTAAATATTCGTTTAGAATACCTGCCCACACGTTAAGAGAAAACCGTCGTTGGAAATGGCCGCGACGAATTACGTGAGGGTTTTCCTCAGCCCACAAATGTATATTGCGAAAATTGCACACCCCATCTCTGGTAAAAATAGCTTCGTCGGTAAACAAGACATTATGAACAAAATTCGCATTTGCCTGTTGTTTATGCAGTAATGCGTAGAGCATAGTCGGCTGATAGCAAAGCCTGAACATTTTGAATATGGTATGGATGTAATTGTTGTTCGCGAAGAATGCCCCAAACAACGGAGGACGATAAACGCGTTTGTCTTAAGATATCACGTACACTTAACGAAGGATGTTCCTCGATAAGTTGTAGTATTTCTTCTGCTCTATTTAGGATGCGTTGTGGGCGCTGCCGTCCTCCACCTCTTCCGCGACGTGTCCTTAAAGTTCCAGT
This sequence comes from Serrognathus titanus, assembly GCA_039766575.1. Classification (NCBI taxonomy): domain Eukaryota; kingdom Metazoa; phylum Arthropoda; class Insecta; order Coleoptera; family Lucanidae; genus Serrognathus; species Serrognathus titanus. The sequence continues at coordinate 44,898,614 of CM077914.1, read as the reverse complement.
ATCCCTCGCTCTTTGCACAACAGAGAGAAACGTGGCACTGGTTGGCAAATGTCGGTTTGGAAAATGCTGTACATACAAGCGCCTTGCCACTAATGCGAGATTTGGTTGGTAATAAAACCAATCAATTAAAAAAAATACTTTATTGAAAACTAACGTGCATACATACATGCAATGTGAAGACTAAAGATAAAAACGTGTTGCGTGCATTTTTATATAACTTGTTATCTCCTTGGGTTCCTGGAATGGTCACACCTAACAGTACCATCTTACAGATGTTCCAGGGTCATAACTCCTCCCTCCTTGAGATTCTTTTTCGTCCTCGAAATCTTCTCTTTTCCTTGGTTACATCTTTGTATTATCAGAATAATTACAATCATTGATACAATCACAACGATTAGGGTATAAACTACAGTATAATTTACGAAGTGTATGCCCTTTACATTATTTAAAGTTTCTAATTGTTCCTGAAGCTCTCCGTGTATATCTTTAATTTCTACGCCATTATGACGAACAAAAGTAATATTCCTATTTGATGGACTAATTTTTACAAGTTCTAAATTTTTGCTGTTAGCTTCTTTATTATAATTTTGAATTGAAATTCCTCTGACATCATAGATACAAATATTTTCGTTATATACTACATATGTTCCTATTACTAAAAATTACCTTACTATCTTATTACAATTTTCAATAATTTTACTTTCTGTCTTTAATACGACAATAGTTAAATCCGGAAATTCTGTGATTTCATAGTCTTCGATAAGTACTTCATAATGAAAACAGTTTTTAGGAAAATTATTCATTATTAAATTTACTTCACAAGGCTCATGAGAATTATCAAAGTGACCGCTAATTTTATTTTTACATAAGTATTCGTTTTTATGAATTCGTTGACACAAATCACTCGATTGTAAGTAGTCTTTTTGAGACAAGGCCAAATAATTGGTTTGCGGAATTATCTCAACAAAGGTATTATTAGATCGAATTGGCAAGGAATATTGTATTGAATATTGTATTGTATTGTATTGTATTGAATATTGTAAGTATTGTTATTATTGATTGAATAAGATAATTGTCTTGCAATAGAGGTTCAAAGGGGAATTTATGAAAATTATCGAGATGAATAGATTTTATTTCATCCAGGAGCTGACCAGGTTTTATTAAACTTTGGTGCAATATATTACTTTTCGCTAAGATATTATGTTTATTAAGTCTGATAACTTGTCGTTAATTAGATACAAATTATTTATTAATTTTTGATCGGCCATAAGTAACTGAAGGTCATTAGTAACTTTAGTTAATTCTTTGTGAGTATTAGCCAATTCTAAAATATTTTTATTGATCTCATTAGAAGTTTTATTCATCAATTTTATATTTTGAATTAAGGAATTTTTAAGTATGTCCTGATTATCTTCAAGTTGCTTAATTAACGTTTCATATCGCTCGCCGTCACCTTCATCTAGGTTTCCAGTTACAAGTTTGATAACGCTGCCAAGAAAGTTAAATGCGCCGCGTTTGTTTCGCTTTTTAATGTTAAGATTAAGCGTTTCTAATTTGCTTTTGATCTCTAATTCTAAATTTTCAACATCATGATTATTTTTAAGAATATCTATATATGTATCAAAAACATTTAAAAGGGGTTCTAAATCTAACTTAATAATAAGTTCGAAGTGTGTCTTCGAATTATAGGCGATACCTAATCTATGAGGTAAAAGTTCTATAGTTTCCTTAATTTCAATTAATTTTCCGTTTCCTCCGATGGCGAGGAGCAGAATTGTGAATCTGAAACAATTCGATGTTTTAATTCCTTCATGTGCACTGTTTTAGTTTTATATTTCTTGTTTAAGGGATCAATTACATATTTATTATTGTTTAGGATTTCTGTTACCTTATACGGTCCAAGATATAATGCTTTTTGCTTGCTCTTGCTGTGCTTGCTTTGTTTCAGGTATACTTCGTCATTTATTTTATAAGATATTTCCTGTCTTGATTCGTTTCTTCTATCTATTATCTTTTGCTTAATTTCTTGTTGTTTATCATGTATTTTCTTGTAAAGATGTTTTGTTAAATCTCTGTGCTCATTAACATAATTTTGCATGTAATTTTGTTCGTAATCTAAATCAATAGGATCTCTCGATCTTGTATGACCAAATAAAATTTCGAAAGGGGTTAATTTAAAAATTGGATTTATTGTAGAATTATATGCTAAAATTGATCGATTAATAGCTGTCTTTACACTTACATTTTTATCATATAAGTAAAGTATTCGCAGGTGTTCTATGAGTGTACTATGAAGTCTTTCTACTGGAGAATTTCCTTCATGATGATATGATGTGGTAAAGCGATTATTAATTTTGTATAATTTTAAGAGTTCAGCAACGAGTTTATTTTTAAATTCTGTACCGTTATCTGATATTATTAATTCTGGGGTCCCGAATCTTGAAAAGAAAGATATTAATTTTCGACAGATTTCAGTAGCATTTTTATCTTTAATTCTATAAGCTTGAGCAAATTTTGAAAAGTTATCGATTATTGTTAAGAATTTAGTATTATTCCAAATGAAAATATCTATGTGAACTTGTTCGAAAGGTTTTCTTTGAGGAGTTAAATTTAGTTTTGGTTCATTAGGTTTTCTTTCATATTTTGCTCTCTGACAAATTTCACACCGATTAATGTAATCTGTGACAATTTGTTTCATTCTTTTCCAATAATAACTTCTTTTAATTCTTTCAATGGTTTCGGTTATTCCGCGATGGTTACTTTTTCCTTCGTGCATACATTGAATAATTTCGATCTGTCTTTCTTTCTGGTTTATAACTTGACATCTTTTTAGACAACGTACTAATTTTAATTTATTAGCTAAGAAATTATCTAGGTAAACTGAACAAATTAATCTATAGATCTCGTCATTACAATAAATATATTGGGTAGTTGGTCCTGAATATTCTTTCAGTATCCTAAGAATTTCGGCATAGGCTAAGTCCTTATAAATATGAAATTCCGTAATTTTATAATCGTCACTAGTTCGTCTATATTCTATATCGGTAGCTTTATTATGTAAGTAAAAGAATAACTGATTTGATTTATTATCGATTGGTTCATCTAAAATCGATATTGAGTTTTCAATGTTCTGAATTGACATTTGAATTTAAGGAATGTATACTTTCCGCATCTTGTTTAGATTTTTCGATTGATATATTGGATGTTACAGATGAGTCATCTTTTACAGCTCTATTGGATTGCATATCTTCTCTCATTTGGACATTTATCTCTATTCTGGATAATGCATCTGCATTAGAATTTTTGGATCCCTTTTTATACCCTACATCGTAATCGAATTCTTGTAAGTAAATTTTCCATCTTTGAAGTTTTAGGTTACAATCTTTTAATTTATGGAGCCAACATAATGGTTTGTGGTCCGTTACCAATGTAAATTTTGTTCCGTAAATATATGGTCTAAATATTTTACATGCATATACCAAGGCCAGAAGTTCCTTTTCTATGGTGGAATATTTACATTCCGTTTTTGATAGTGTACGTGAGGCGTATGCAATGGGCTTATCACTACCAATTTTTCCTTGGCTTAATACAGCACCGATTGCAACATTTGATGCATCTGTGGTTACTACAAAAGGTTTTGTGAAATCCGGATATTGCAGTATCGGATCGTTACAAAGCAAATTTTTACACTTTTCGAAACATTCGACATACTCAGAATCAATTACTATCTCTTGATTATTGGCTAGAAATTTAGTTATTGGTTTAAGAATTTTTGCATAATCTTTAATAAATCTACGATAATATCCCAAAAGTCCAGTAAAGGCTCTAATTTCTGTTTTTGTTTTAGGGATTGGATATTTCTTGATCGCTTCTATTTTGGAAGGATCAGGTTTCACTCCTTGAGTCGTTATTAGATGGCCCAAGTACCTCATTTCCTTTTTTAGAAAATCGCATTTATCCAAAGTAATTTTAACACCGTTTTCTCTAAGTCTACCAAAAACTTTACGTAAATTATTTTGATGTTCCTGTAGAGAAGTTGAAAATATTACGATATCGTCCAAATAAACTTGACAAATTTTATCAGTTAATCCACGCAAGATACTATTCATTGCTCTTTGGAAAGTAGCAGGTGCATTGCACAAGCCAAAAGGCATACGATTATATTCGTAGAGACCTTGATCGGTTATGAAGGCTGTCTTAAATTTATCTTTTTCATCAACTTCGATTTGATGATAGCCAGAAGCCAAATCTAGTGTAGTGAAATAATTCGCGCGTCCGAGTTTGTCTAAAATTTCATTAATATTGGGAAGTGGATATCTATCTTTAACTGTTTTGTCATTGAGTCGTCTGTAATCTATAACCAAACGCCATTTTTGTTCACCTGAATTGTTAATTTTCTTTGGAACTAATGAGATTGGGGACGACCATGGACTATTTGATTCTCGAATTATTCCTTGTTCTAGCATTTTATAAATTTGCGACTCTATTTCTAACTTTTGCGCATACGGTTTTCGGTATGGTTTTTGGTATACAGGAATGTTGTCTTTAAGATTAATTTCATGTTTTACACTTGAATGAAAAGTTAAGGGTATATCATCTCAATGAACTATGTCTTTAAATTCTAATAAAAGGTTTTCGATCATTTTTCGTTCTTCAGAATTTAAGTGATTTAATTTTAATTTTTGTTTAACTGTCCTATATTGAATTTGTTCGATTAACTTGCAATTTAATTTTTGTGCCTGTATATTGTTACATTCGATATTTTCTTGAAAATACTCTTCGACTTGAATAGGCTTTAGACGTACTTTAACTGGATAATCGTTAAAATTTGCAATTTCAGCAATTACTCTATGAGATTTAGCATTTACAAGGGAACTAGGAATTTCTACTCCTTTTGTTATTATCTGATGATTTATTATGACTTCACCGTTGTTTAAAGTTACCGGCAAATGAGCTATCTGTCTAGTCCGCGGAGGTAATTCTATTAGTGGGTCGTTCGTGTAAAAAGGAATTATACTATAATTTGTTTCTAATGGTGAATTTTTATAATTTATTTTTGCCTGAAGTGGTATTAGAATATCAGTACCAATTATTCCTTGAAATTTTGTTGAAAAGTCAACTATTGCAAAATTAAATAAATGGCTTGTGTCTCCAAAAGATTGTAAAGCGGGAATCTCTATTTTATACTCGTGTAATATTCTACCGTGCATAGTATTAACAACATATGGAGAATAAAATACATAATCAGAAAAATAATCCCTTACTAAATTTGAGGATATGGATGATGCACTTGCACCAGAGTCGATTAGAAATTTTGCGTTATTTAATTCAGGTAAGAGGATATATGGTAGGTGGATAGCATTTTGGATATTGAAGGAAATTTCTGCTAATTCCGACTCTCTTCCGAGGCTTGTTTCTGAAAATTTGTCGCTTCTTCTAACTGCTGGTCTTCGTCGAGTTCTTCTGTGCATTCTTCTTCACTTTCTTGATATCCTACTTGGTACCATTGCTGTGTTTCTTCGTCGAAAAATAAGTTCTCGTCGTATTCGGCATTATGTAAACTTTCCCTCAGTCTTTTTGGAGGTGGTAATCTAACTCTTGAGCTTGAAGGATCTACTTCCATTGGTGTTACTTTTGGTACATCATTTTGACAATTAAATGGTGAATTAAAATTATTTTGTCGCTGATAAAAGGGTCTAAATTGTGATTGCATGTTGCCAGGGTTTCTTAGAAATTGTTTGTCGAAAGATGGTTGAAATGGATATTGTTTGAACAAAGGTCTACTTGTTTGTTGGAATTGATGGCTGGGTGCATTTTGAAATTTTGGTGGCTGAAGAAAATTATTTTGTCGTGGAGTTGTATCTACTGGATAGAAGAAAGGTTTGTATATTACTTTTGGTAGAAATTTTGAAGAATTAGTTTTCGACAGGTCAGTGCCCGGTGGTTTCGGTACTACCCTTGGAGAATTATTCACATTTAAATAGGAATCTTTTTCGCACAAATATAACCAATTTTGTCGTTCCAAAACAAGTGCCATTGCAGCTTCTAAACTGTCTGGACGTTTATTGTAAATTACTTCACCAAAAGTGGAATTCTTCATAAGGCATCTTAAATACGTTTGTAGCGCCGTTTTCTTATAAAGGTTTGTCTTCAGTACTCTTTCTGCAACTTCGGTTGTTAATTTTATTTTAGTTAATAAGAGGTTTAAAGATGTTCTTATTCGATCGCCAAGTGAATATGGATTTTCACCAAATTTAGGGGTAATCTGCATTAAATCAGTTAAAAGACAATCTTCGGTTCTTTGATCGGAATAATTTAGTTCCAAGCAAGCTTTAATATCTTTCCATGTTTGAAGTTCTCTCGAAGCTATTAAATATTGGGCTTCTCCAATAAATCTTGATTTAATAATTTTGATTATAAATGAATTAATTGGGTTTTCGAGTCGGCATAATGCAATGAAAGGTCTTCGCATGCTTCTATAAATAGTGGAAGTGTGATTGGGTTACCATCGAAATTTGGAATGGCGTTGATTTCGACTTGAGTAATACTAGCTCTTGTATATGGATGAGGCATATTGATTGGATTTTCGTGAAAATTTTGTGTAGGGGAATTAATAGATAATCCCTCAATTAGTTCGATTAGGTTCTCAATTTTAGTTAAGGATTTTACACGTTATAAACTTAAAATTACTTACATTAAAATCTGCATTTGAACGTTTCTTGTAATTGCTATCTTATGACCAAGAGTCCGGAAATATAATCCTATCCTGCCGCCGCAATTCCTTGGAAATGTTTATCCTCGGGAATCCGTTGCTCCTAGTTATGCGGGTGCGTTGTCCCTCGCGCTGTCGTCTGGAAATTTGATCCAATAGAACACGAGCCTCCGTTTCACTTAATCACTTGTTCGCACGATAAGTTTCCAAAGTCCGAAAATCACGTGAAGCACTTGAAAGCACTATCGAAAATCAATAATCGATGATCGATCGCGATAATCCTGCTGACTGCGCCAGATTTGGTTGGTAATAAAACCAATAAATTAAAAAAAATACTTTATTGAAAACTAACGTGCATACATACATGCAATGTGAATGTGAAACTAAGACTAAAGATAAAAACGTGTTGCGTGCATTTTTATATAACTTGTTATCTCCTTGGGTTCCTGGAATGGTCACACCTAACAGTACCATCTTACAGATGTTCCAGGGTCATAACTTGCGTTTTGCCTACTTTCACCGTATACTAGAATCATGACAACAATCTCACATTTGTAAATTCTTCCATTTTTTTCAGTAAATTTCCGTGCAATCACCTTAGTGTACACCTTCAAACTACGCGGCCCGGCCGGCGATGACTAACAATAAATTACATCACTCATATTCTTCGTAAACATCATAAACTTAAACCAGAGACGTTCAAACGGTTTACCCGTTCGACAAAATTATTTATTGTCTCGAAAATTTAATAACACTTTGTTCAACAAAAATGGTTCATTGTATTCATTTTCATGCAAACTTTCATTATTTAATTTATTTTCATGAAGTTACGAAACATCCTGTATATCTTTTTTTGAAACTTAATCGATCTCAGAAGTTTTGTGCCCCACCATGAAATAAACATACAGGGTGTTATATAAAATTAAAAATTAAGAAAAGTTAAATGAATGTTGTTACAATAATAAATTATGGAACTAAAAATTATAACATCGGATCTAATATTGTTTTTCGCAACAATATTGAAGCCAATTAGCACTATAGTTATGAAAATTGTCAGTCGGATTTTTATTTCAAAACAATTTTCCTCATTTTTACTTGCAATTATTCAAAAAGTACTCCTTTTGCTTTGACAGAGATAGAATAATGGATTTATGGGGTAGTGGTCTATCTAGAAATAAAAAGTGATTTCGTTGTTTGCTGGATATTGGTGCCTACAATTAGATATACACGGTGGTGATAAAGTCCCGCACCAAGGCCATAATTTGTTTATTTAATGTTATTTTTTGCAAAATCCTGAAAGAGATAAATTTTTCAGTTTAGAAGGACACATTTTAGTGCAAAAAATATTTCTTGATTGGTATTTGTTGTTCTGTTGTGGGGTCATCATTATTTTTTTAAATGGCAACCATAACGTTTTCAAGCAGACTGTACTGATTTTTATTGCAACATAACATAAATTTTTGACAAAGTTCTAAACTAAATATAGTAAAGGAGACTGTGGTTTAAGAAATAATTAAAAAATTAATCTCCGCCCACAATAATTTTTATATTCGTAAATACGTATTTCGGCAGCTAAGCTGCCATCTTTAGTACGCACTACCAATTTAAAAGCACTTCATAAAACCTAAAAGCAACTAATCATAATCAAATAAGAGCAAATCAAAGTTCTAAAGTTATTATTTTTTTTTATAAGACAAGAAAGATGATTACAATCTGCACGAAAATATTTAAAAAAAATTAATGATAACGTCACAGCGGAGAAACAAATGCTAATCGAGAACAGAACTGAAATGTGTCTTTTTAAAATTAAAAATAATTGACCTGTTTCATGATTACGCAAAAAAAACTATAAATAAACAGATTATGAGTTTGGTGTGAGATTTTATCACCACTCAGTATAGTCAATAAGCAGGATTTCCGTAATTTTAAGCTACAAATAGTACTGAGTGATTTTTAAAATTTCTTATCAACTCTTGCCGTCAAGTCTGGACGGCGTGTCTTACTTGAAAAGTGAAAAGTACGTCATTGCATTCCTTGATGCTATTTTACGGTAAATCTAAGTCCAAATTCCATAGCAGTAGTTAATAAAAAAGTTTAAAAATCAACTTGTCTAGAAGCACATATCGACAATTTTCCTCTAAACTATTGTAAAAGGTTGTTGTTTTAACCTTTAATACGATAAATATTATCATTACTCTAATAGCAAAAATAAACTTTCCGGGGTTTTATTATCGATAATTAAATACTTATTGATACAAAATAACATTTCACGCTGAATTCAACTTAAATTTGCAAGATTGTGCTCGCGACGATACGGAAATGTTGCTGTTCATAGTACCGATTTTATTTATTTTCATTTATTTGTACGTAACACGTAATTTTAATTACTGGAGAAAACGCGGTATACCTTTCGAAAAACCTGTGCCGTTTTTGGGTAATGTACCTCTTGTTTTATTTAAGAAATGTTTTGGTACGTACTTGCAAGATTTGTACGAAAAATCTACCGGACCATTGTACGGTTTCTTCATTCTGGATAAACCTTTTTTGCTCGTACGCGATCCGGAAATAATCAAACATATCCTGGTGAAGGACTTTCAACATTTTTATGACCGCACAATCACCACGAATAAAGAAGTCGATCCCATAGGTAGTCAAATGTTGTTCGCAGTTCAAAATCCAGCATGGCGTAAAGTCCGCCAGAAAATGACCGTAGCATTTAGTTCTGGAAAATTAAGGCAGATGTTTCCTTTGATGACCGACGTTGGAAAAGATATGATAAAATACGTTGAGAAGTTTAACGGCGCGCCCTTGGAAGGCAAACCCCTAACGTTGAAGTTTTCCATTGATGTCATTGCATCCTGTGCTTTCGGCGTGAAAGGCTTTTCCTTCGAAAAAGAAGATTCAACATTCCATTATGCCACCACGAAGTTACTTTCGTTTGATTGGAGCAGAGGCATACAAGCAACTTGTTATTTCATTGCGCCCTTCTTGGTAAGCCTCTTCAAAATGAAATTCCTCCATCCATTCGGCACACAGTTCCTCGAGAAGGTATTTTGGGATGTGTTTACTTTAAAGAAGGAAAGCAATGTGAAGCGTTATAATCTAATTGATTCCTTGATGGAGATAAGAAAGACTGATAAGGATCTTACATTCGCTTTAGGTACAATTTTCAGTACTTCAGTATCATATGAATTTTCTTAAATTTTGTTTTAGATGACGATCTTACCGTCGCTCAAGCTGTTCAGTTTATTGCGGGAGGTTATGAAACATCAGGTTCAACTGCGTTTTTCACCTGCTACGAATTGGCTTTACACCAAGATGTTCAAAAGCGTCTACGACAAGAGATTTTTGATGTATGCCAAAAGCATGGGGCTCTTACATACGACGCCGTAAAAGAAATGACTTATCTCGATATGATTTTATCAGGTAGTCTCCTGTTTCCTAAAAATAATTTTTCTTCATTATTTCAATTTGTTTCGCAGAAGTTCTAAGGAGATATCCAATTTTGCCTTTTCTGGATAGGCGTGCTAAAAACGATTATAAAATACCAGATACTGATATAACTATTGAAACAGGAACCCCTGTTTATATAGCATTGTTAGGTTTACACTTCGATCCTCAGTACTTTCCAAATCCCAAAAAATTTGATCCCGAGAGATTTACGCCAGAAAGGAAAGCTGCAATGCCGAAAATGCAATATTTACCTTTTGGTGGAGGGCCACGCACTTGTGTAGGTGAGGATAAAACGATATTGGAAATACGTAGTTCTGTTTATTTCCAAATTGCACAGAACTGCAGAAATTATAATTGATTATCATTTGCGGAAAGTAAACATGCAATTATTGCTGGTAATTATGTACGTAATTATAAACTGTACTAAGTGTACATCAGCATTGGTTTGAACTTGACAGTAACCTTTTCATTATTAGTGCAGTTTCAAAAAGTGTAACTAATGCCCGGTTGCACCAATATTTTAAACATAACTTAAATTTACGTGGTATTTAGACTTTGAAATTATTTGTAGGATAAACAAAACGTTAGTAAGATTCTAACTGATACTTAAGTTTAAGTGTTTGACATAATACTGACCATACATAAATGTCATATCTAAGCACAAATTAAATTTACGCTTTGCTTAAAAAGATGTTGCAACTGGGCATAAGGTGCTTATATTTTAAGCTGTACTTATCTCTCACATATTTTTTGTTGCAGGTGCGAGATTTGGAACATTATCTTCCAAACTTTCCATAATTTTTATGGTATCAGAATTTGAAATATTAGCAACCGATAATATTCCTCTGGATGTAAAGTTCGATCCACGAGGATTTCTCCTGCATCCGTTGGAGAAAATTTACCTGCGATTTAAAAAAATTAATTCTGTAAATGGAGATTTAAGTTGTCAGAAATGATCGTCTTCACGCCAAGGAATTACTATTGCTTAAATTAGAAAGACAAAAACTGAATTAATAAACATGACAAATAATGTATATATTAGCAAGCTAAAATAAGAACATTTATGTTGAAGTGGAAAAATATTTTATATTTAAAAAAAAAGGTTTAACGTAAAACTTGTAGGGACTAACACAAACAAAGTTTTTTTTTTGTAAATGTTCATAAAAAGCTATTAAACGTCGCATAAGTGAGAAATAAACAAACTTCTTTTTAATACACTAATATTTTAATATTACATTTTCGAAATTTTTGGAACATTTTCTTAGATAAGCTAGATATGTTTCAAAAAAATCAATTTGCTAAGAAGAAATCAAGACATGATATTTAATGAAACAGAACCTACAAGTGCAATTCAAGAAATAATTAAAAAGATTTAAAATTTGAGCGAAGAAAGATATGCTATTCAATATGTTTAAAAATAGATTTTCAGCTTTTTTCTTTACATTAATCTGTTTTTATTTAAAAGATGTAAAAATGGCTTTGATTGTATTTAGAATGTTTTTTAATCGACGTTTCGCAGTACCGGTTGATAAATTTCTTTCTAAAAGTTATGCGAGCCATAATAGGATAACGTTTTTAACTAACTGGTTTTAATTAAAAGCATATATAATAACGCTGTGGAGTCGGTGATGTCATTCCGTCTCGCCAGTCTCGCAAATTCGTTACACTGTCCCCTGCTTAAAGATATTTCGCCCCGGAACGTATTCCAAGTCATTTATGATAGATCGTAACGGAAACGGTAAGTTGAACCCATTTTGCAACCTGTGGTCATAAAGAAGTAGAGTATACTGTATTTGTTGCTTTTGGTAAAGGTTCTTAGGCTGTAGCTGCAGATTAGAACTTCGATCTCGGTTCCATCAAAGATGACTTCTAACATACTCCGGATCACTTTCCAACTTAGCCAATCTAAACCACAACCCAATTTTGGAACTTATTCACCATGTCCGCTAGCAGATGACTTCTTAGGTTTCACAAGGTCTTCCACGTGGAATAATATCAGGCTCCCCCTCGGACTAAGAGAATTAGTAACCAAATATTTGATCATATTTTACACTGAATACTTGGGCTATTCCTTTGGATACTCTAAAGTCGGCTGCCATGCAGTAAGCCAAACTGCAGTCTGGTGATATTTTGAAGAGGTCCTGTGATATTTCAGTGGTTACTCCAAATTGTGCTTGCGTCCCATGGCGTAATGGGCCATGAAGTTCTTAAAATTTGCTTCAGACTTCTGAACTAAACAGACTGTCTTTGCATTTCCTTGGCTAGCGTACGGAGCCAAACAATTGAAAAGAATCTCCTTGGGTTTTCCATTTGATATTTTCTTAATCCGATATACGACATCATTAATTCATTTGACAACTTTGTATGATCCTTTCCAGGAGGTTTGCAGCTTTGGAGATAGACCTCGTCGTCGCTGGGGATTATGTAACCAAACAAGTTCTCCTGGTTGGTATCCTCCATTCTGGGCGTTGATGTCATAAAGATCTTTAATTCGGTCGTTGGCGTACTCTACCGAGGATGTCGTCCATCTTCTTACGGAGATCACTAATGTAGTTTTCATCTGCGAGACATTCACCAAGTTAAGCAGCAAACTTCAGGCGCACTGTAACCGAAGCTCGCGCCCAAATATTCCACTTGCAGGTGTTTTCCTCGTAGTTTCATGCACAGATGATCGGTAATCCAAAAGGAACATATATAGATAACTGTCGCAATCTCTCTGGGGGTCGGAGACAACTTTGGGCAGGTTCATCTTTTCCACCATCTTTTCCACCATGTGGGTGTAGCGCAGTAGTTCTGGTTTTCCTAATGCCGAGAAAGTTACACATCTTTTGGAATAAACCAGAGTTAAAATTTCTTCCTTGATTTGAATGCAATTCTATGGGCACACCAAATCGACTTATCTATTTCCTAACCAGTTGCAGCTGCAACAGTCGCAGCCTCTTGATTCGGTAGGGAGTATGCTTCGATCCATTTGCTAAAGTAATCCATCATCACCACGAGGTACTTATTCCCGTCGTTGGTTTCTGGGAGTGGCCCAGGCGATTTGTTCAAAAGGATTTTCGATGGTGTGTTGCTTCATCTGTGCTTTGCCTTTCTTATGGAGTACATTACTCGCAGCACATATGAAACATTTTTTACACCAATCCTTTACATCTTTCCTACAAATCACCCAGTACCTTCACAGTGATTTTCCTCACGCCTACATGTCCTACCGAAACTCCATCATGAAGTTTTCTCAAATCTTCGGAAACTTTGTTCATGGGAACTAACAGCTGCATTCTCCTTTCCGTGCTCTCATGATCCTCTACTATACGTTTCAGGAGGCCATTGTCCACTACCAGAGAGTCCCACTGCATCCAATAGGATTTTACGTTCGGCGCGTAAGTAGGTCGTGATTCTCTCCTTTTCCATTCCAGGGTCACTTTCAAGTCCGTGTCATTTTCCTGATCTTAACGCTCGTCTACTACGGCTGTCCTTACAATCTAGTAAGCTAGTTTTTCTTCCAAACGGCTACAGTGCCTATAGTCTTCTGAGTAAGGTCTTCTTGACAGGACATCAGCATTTTGGAGGTTCGCGCCTGCCCGATGTTCATTTCAAAGTTGTACTCCTGGAATCGCTCAATCCAACGGGCCACTTGTCCCTCGGTATTTTTGAATCGAAGGAGCCGCTTCAACGCTTTATGTTCCGTTCTTAAAAAGAAATATCTCCCATATCGGAACATGTTGAATTCTTATTCGTATACCAACGCTTTTACGTGTCCTCACAGATAATAATCTAGCGGATTTAGATCAGTGAACGTGCAGGCCACCTGATCGGCCCGTTTCTTCCAATCCATCTACCAGGAAAAATTTCGTCGAGCTGAGCACGTACTTCTCGTCGAAAATGGTGGAGCCCCATCGTGCATAAACCACATCGTTGCTCTAAGATTTAAGTTCACATTCTCGAAAAGTTCCGGTAGATTAGTTCATAGAATTATTTAAGTATCGGAGACCATCTAAACGGTTCGGCAAGACGAACGGGCCGATTAAATTGCCGTTTAGAATACCTGCCCACACGTACAGAAAACCGTTGTTGGAAATGCGTGAGGGTTTTCCTCAGCCCACAAATGCATGTTGCGAAAATTGCACACCCCATCTCTGGTAAAAATAGCTTCGTCGGTAAACAGGACATTATGAACAAAATTTGCATTTGCCTGTTGTCTATGCAGTAACCAACGAAAAAATCGTATGCGTAGAGCATAGTCGGCTGGTAGCAAAGCCTGAACTCTTTGAATATGGTACGGATGTAATTGTTGTTCGCGAAGAATGCGCCAAACAACGGAGGACGATAAACGCGTTTGTCTTGAGATATCACGTACACTTAACGAAGGATGTTCCTCGGTAAGTTGTAGTATTTCTTCTTCTCTGTTTAGGATGCGTTGTGGACGCTGCCGTCTTCCACCTCTTCAGCGACGTGCCCTTAAAATTCCAGTATCCCTAGCTCTTTGCACAACAGAGAGAAATGTGACACTGATTGGCAAATGTCGGTTTGGAAAATGCTGTACATACGAACGCCTTGCCGCTAATGCGTTTTGCCCACTTTCACCGTACACTAGAATAATGTCAACAATCTCACTATTTGTAAATTCTGCCATTTTTTTCAGTAAATTTCCATGCAACCACCTCAACGTAGGCCTTCAAACTACCCAGCCCGGCCGGCGATGACTAACAATAAATTACATCACTCATATTCCTCGTAAACATCATAATCTTAAACCAGATACGTTCAAACGGTTTACCCGTTCAACAAAATTATTTCTTTTCTCGAAAATTTAATAACACTTTGTTCAATAAAAAATGGTTCATTGTATTCATTTTCATGCAAACTTTTATTGTTTAATTTATTTTCATGAAGTTACGAAACACCTTGTATATATTTTTTCGAAACTTAATCGATCTCAGAAGTTTTGTGCCCCACCATGAACTAAACATACAGGGTGTTATATAAAATATAATATTAAGAAAATTTAAATGAATGTTGTTACAATAATAAATTATGGAACTAAAAATTATAACATCGGATCTGTTATTGTTTATCGCAACAATATCGAAGCCAATTATGAAGATTAGTAGTTATGAAGATTATCAGTCGGATTTCTATTTCAAAACAATTTTCCTCATTTTTACTTGCAATTATTCAAAAATTACTCCTTTTGCTTTATTTTTAACAGAGACAGAATAATGGATTTATGGGGTAGTGATCTATCTGGAAATAAAGAGTGATTTCGATGTTTGCTGGATGTTCGTGCCTATAATTAGATATACACGGTGGTGATAAAGTCCCGCACCAAGGCCATAATTTGTTTATTTATTGTTCTTTTTTGCAAAATCCTGAAAGAGGTAAATTTTTAATTTTAGGACACATTTTAGTGCAAAAAATGTTTCTTGATTGGCATTTGTTGTTCCGTTGTGGGGTCATCGTTATTTTTTTTAAAATGGCAACCATAACTTTTTCATGCAGACTTCGATCGTCTTTCTTGTCAGCAAAATGGCGATACAAAAAAATTAGTACCTTATACAACAAGTTTCTCGGAATAATATACATTATAATTCAAAAATATAATTTTATTTTAATGATAATATTGAAGTTGAAAACAAAAACAATTAACAACAGTAGTGAATCTGTTCCCCATAAACCAATTGTGCGGATTTTTATTGCAAGATAACATAAATTTTTGACAAAGTTCTAAACCAAATATAGTAAAGGAGACTGTGGTTTAAGAAATAATTAAAAAATTAATCTCCGCTCACAATAACTTTTATATTCGTAGATACGTATTTCGTCAGCTAAGCTGCCAACTTTAGTATACACTACCAATTTAAAAGCACTTCATAGAACCTAAAAGCTACTAATCATAATCAAATAAGAGCAAATCAAAGTTCTAAAGTTATTATTTTTTTTATATTTAAGTGACAAGAAGGATGATTATAATTTGCACGAAAATATTAAAAAAAAATTTAATGATAACGTCACAGCGGAGAAACAAATGCCAATCGAGAACAGATTTTCGTACTGAAATGTGTCTTTTTAAAATTAAAAATAACTGACCTGTTTCATGATTACGCAAAAAAAAATTTTAAATAAACAAATTATGAGTTTGGTGTGAGACTTTATCACCACTCAGTATAGTCAATAAGCAGGATTTCCGTAATTTTAAGCTACAAATAGTACTGAGTGATTTTTAAAATTTCTTATCAACTTTTGCCGTCAAGTCTGGACGGCGTGTCTTACTTGAAAAGTGAAAAATACGTCATTGCATTCCTTGATGCTATTTTACGGTAAATCTAAGTCCAAATTCCATAGCAGTAGTTAATAAAAAAATTTAAAAATCAACTTGTCTAGAAGCACAATTTTCCTCTAAACTAATGTAAAAGGTTGTTGTTTTAACCTTTAATACGATAAATATTATCATTACTCTAATAGCAAAAATAAACTTTCCGGGGTTTTATTATCGATAATTAAATACTTATTGATACAAAATAACATTTCACGCTGAATTCAACTTAAATTTGCAAGATAGTGCTCGCGACGATACGGAAATGTTGCTGTTCATAGTACCGATTTTATTTATTTTCATTTATTTGTACGTAACACGTAATTTTAATTACTGGCGAAAACGCGGTATACCTTTCGAAAAACCTGTGCCGTTTTTGGGTAATGTACCTCTTGTTTTATTTAAGAAATGTTTTGGTACGTACTTGCAAGATTTGTACGAAAAATCTACCGGACCATTGTACGGTTTCTTCATTCTGGATAAACCTTTTTTGCTCGTACGCGATCCGGAAATAATCAAACATATCCTGGTGAAGGACTTTCAACATTTTTATGACCGCACAATGACCACGAATAAAGAAGTCGATCCCATAGGTAGTCAAATGTTGTTCGCAGTTCAAAATCCAGCATGGCGTAAAGTCCGCCAGAAAATGACCGTAGCATTTAGTTCTGGAAAATTAAGGCAGATGTTTCCTTTGATGACCGACGTTGGACAAGATATGATAAAATACGTTGAGAAGTTTAACGGTGCGCCCTTGGAAGGCAAACCCCTAACGTTGAAGTTTTCCACTGATGTCATTGCATCCTGTGCTTTCGGTGTGAAAGGCTTTTCCTTCGAAAAAGAAGATTCAACATTCTATTATGCCGCCACGAAACTATTTTCGTTTGATTGGAGCAGAGGCATACAAGTAACTTGCTATTTCATTGCGCCCTTCTTGGTAAGCCTCTTCAAAATGAAATTCCTCCATCCATTCAGCACACAGTTCCTCAAGAAGGTATTTTGGGATGTGTTTAATTTAAAGAAGGAAAGCAATATGAAGCGTTACGATCTAATTGATTCCTTGATGGAGATAAGAAAGAGTGATAAGGATCTTATATTAGCTTTAGGTACAATTTTCAATACTTCAGTGTCCTATGAATTTTCTTAAATTTTGTTTTAGATGACGATCTTACCGTCGCTCAAGCTGTTCAGTTTATTGCGGGAGGTTATGAAACATCAGGTTCAACTGCGTTTTTCACCTTCTATGAATTGGCTTTACACCAAGATGTTCAAAAGCGTCTGCGACAAGAGATTTTTGATGTATGCCAAAAGCACGGGGCTCTTACATACGACGCCGTAAAAGAAATGACTTATCTCGATATGATTTTATCAGGTAGTCTCCTGTTTCCTAAAAATTATTTTTCTTCATTATTTCAATTTGTTTCGCAGAAGTTCTAAGGAGATATCCAATTTTGCCTTTTCTGGATAGGCGTGCTAGAAGCGATTATAAAATACCAGATACTGATATAACTATTGAAACAGGAACCCCTGTTTATATAGCATTGTTAGGTTTACACTTCGATCCTCAGTACTTTCCAAATCCCAAAAAATTTGATCCCGAGAGGTTTACGTCAGAGAGGAAAGCTGCAATGCCGAAAATGCAATATTTACCTTTTGGTGAAGGGCCACGCAATTGTATAGGTGAGGATAAAACGATATTGGAAGTACAACGTTCAGTTTATTTCCAAATTGCACAGAACTGCAGAAATTATAATTGATTATCATTTGCGGAAAGTAAATATGCAATTATTGCTGGTAATTATGTACGTAATTATAAACTGTACTAAGTGTACGTCAGCATTAGTTTGAACTTGACAGTAACCTTTTCATTATTAGTGCAATTTCAAAAAGTGTAACTAATGTTCGGTTGCACCAATATTTTAAACAGAACTTAAATTTACGAGATATTTAGACTTTGAAATTATTTGTAGGTTAAACAAAACGTTAGTAAGATTGTAATTGATACTTAAGTTTAAGTGTTTGACATAATACTGACCATACACAAATGTCATATTCTAAGCACAAATTAAATGTACGCTTTGCTTAAAAAGATGTTGCAACTGGGCATAAGGTGCTTATATTTTAAGCTGTACTTATCTCTCACATATTTTTTGTTGCAGGTGCGAGATTTGGAACATTATCTTCCAAACTTTCCATAATTTTTATGGTATCAGAATTTGAAATATTAGCAACCGATAATATTCCTCTGGATGTAGAGTTCGATCCACGAGGATTTCTCCTGCATCCGTTGGAGAAAATTTACCTGCGATTTAAAAAAATTAAATCTGTGAATGGAGATTTAACTTGTCAGAAATGATCGTCTTCATGCCAAGGAATAACTATTGCTTATGTTAGAAAGACAAAAACTGAATTAATAAACCTGACAAATAATATACATATTAATTTAACTTGAGGGCTTCCGTGGCCGTCGTCCATTGTTGAATTCTTGGCTTCCGGTTGGAACCGCGTGTCTCGGATTTCTTCACTGCCGACGTTCTTCGTTGCAGAAGAACTTCTTCAGGGCTGCTACTGCTGCTGCTGTTGGTCTTGCTGCTGCTTCGCGTTAGTCGTTGAGACTCCACGACTAACGCGAAGAAAGAAACGTCGGCAGTGAAGAAATCCGAGACACGCGGTTCCAAACGGAAGCCAAGAATTCAACAATATACATATTAGCAAGCTAAAATAAGAACATTTATATTGAAGTGGAAAAATATGTCAAGGCTGTCGAAGTGAAAATTCTCATCCCCTTTAACTTTCTTTCTTATTTTTATATTTAGAAAAAAAGGTTTAATGTAAAACATGTAGGGACTAACAGAAACAAAGTTTTTTTTTGTAAATGTTCATAAAAAGCAATTAAGCGTCGCATAAGTGAGAAATAAACAAACTTCTTAATACTATGTGTATTACATTACATTTTCGGAATCTTTGGAACATTTTCTTAGAAAATCTAGATGTTTCAAAAAAAATCTATTTGCTAAGAAATCAAGACATGATATTTAATGAAACAGAATCTGCAAGTTCTATTCAAGAAATCATTGAAAAGATTTAAAATTTGAGTGAAGAAAGATGTGATATTCAATACGTTTAAAAATAAATTTTCAGTTTTTTTCCTTATATTAAACAGTTTTTATTTAAGAGATGTAGAAATGGTTTTGATTGCATTTAGAATGCTTTTTAATCTACGTTTCGAGTACCGGTTGATAAATTTCTTTCTAAAAGTTATGCGAGCCATAATAGTGTAATTTTTTTAATAAGAGTATACATTGAACTAGTCGGTTTTAATTAAAAGAATATTTAACAACGCCGTGGAGTCGGTGACGTCATTCCGTCTCGCCAGTCTCGCGTCTTTTCCTTAAAGATGTTTCGTCTCGGAACGGAAACGATAAGTTGAACCCATTTTGCAACCTGTGGTCATAAAGAAGTAGAATATATTGTATCTGTTGCTATTGGTAAATGTTCTTAGGCTGTAGCTGCAGATTAGAACTTCGATGTCGGTTCCATCAAAGTTACTCCGGATCACTCTCCAACTTAACCAATCTAAACCACAACCCAATTTTGGAACTTGTTTATCTTGTCCGCTAGCAGATGACTTCTTAGGTTCCACAAGGTCTTCCACGTGGAATAATATCAGATTCCCCTTCGGACATTCTCTTAGTAACCAAATATTTGGCCATATTTTACCCTCAATACTTGGGCTATACCTCTGGACACTCTAAAGTCGGCTGCCACGCAGTACGTCAAACTATAGTCTGGTGATATTTTGAAGAGGTCCTATGATATTTACTTTCGACGAACAAGGGAATTTTTCTTTCATTCTTCCATGTCCGCGTCATTAGTAACGACGAATCACTTGTGTATTGATGAGTATATTTCCTACTTTCATAACGCTTATTCTTTGGCATTTCATTTATAGTAACAATAGAAAGTTATTTTTTCTTATAATTTTTATAATTCCTGATATTTGTATTTATTAAAATTATCCACTTACAATTATGTCAATCAGTCAGAATGTAGTTATCAGAAAACTATTGTGTATCATTTAATTTTTGAAATCAAATACATTCTGTATTAAGCTGACCTTTTATCGTTTGTTTATTATATTTCTGTGTATTCTTGATGTAAGTTTCTATCTTAACAAATATAGTCCAACCTGCGAAAGTCAGCCTACTCCTCCTAATGTGGATCTTTCCCAATAGAGCAGTCTGAAAATCACCGCTGGAAACCGCTACCGGAAGCAATAGTGTAGAAGCCGGTGATATACCAGGTCCCATGGAAACAGTTTCCAGACTACGAAGTGGAAGACATGACAGAAAATATTACGAAGAGGTCACCTAACTTTATGGATGATGCTCTAAATTGCTCTAAATTTCAGGTATACTGACATCATGACCATACCATTTCAATAGTTGTCTCCGGGTCTAGCCAATTTGGAATGGGAAGGTTATGTCACGATTACGGGAAATTTGGAATTTTATTAATTTAAATGTGCTTTAGTTTAATTAAAAGAATGCAAGCTATTTGCTGACTTGCATGTCGGACGTTAGACGTTGAACTTGAAGGCGTAAACAAAATTGACACAACGAAATAACTGGAGGATTGTTTAATTAATGCAAGCAATTAATTCGCAATCTAAAAAGCGATTTAGAAACAGCGTGAAAATTCTGTTGGCAACCAAGTAACTGCACGAATCACCTAAAATTTATGGACTTTGAATTTGAATTTTGTAAAAGGATATCAGTTAATTATGATCGTGATCGTGGGATACACCTAGAGCTTCGATTGCTAGTACAATTGTACTGATTCAGTACAACGAAAAATATCCTGGTACGTTAATACCTCTTGTCATATTTAGTACTTTATTTTGTCTAAACAATTTTAACGTTAGTTTTTAAATAAAGCGTATTTACCACTTAAATGTAAGTGTAAGTGTAAATTACACATTTTCCATTTTCCATCATTACAATTTTACTAGCGATCGAAGTCCTGGATATAGTTACTTATATTAAACAATAATATTATTATTAATTTTAATGTTAGTTTACAGTACCTCCGTTGCTATCTTCTATCCCTGAGCTACACAACTCCCGAGTAACCCAAGCTCGTGACAATATCTTTAAGATAAATCATGAACATCACGTTGTACTACCACGCTACTGTTTGTATTAGGTATTATATTCTATAAGCTAATTTTTTGTAGAAAATTTTAAAAGACGTAATATTAAAAACATTATACTTCCTTACTTATGTGCAGAAAACACTTATAGCGATTTAGATATTTATTAGCATGTTTTTGCGAGAATTTGAAAAACACGGGGAACCTTCATCAATCTTGTCTAAACTGCAGCAATTTGCTAATAAATTTTTTGAGTTATTTATAGGATTTATGACAGTAGAGGTCGAATTCAAGAACGTTGATTTAATTTAACTAATGATTAACTCCGTCCATACATTTGTTAAAACAATAGCAACAATTATTGTTAAATGGTAAAATGGAGGTAACTTTGTGAATTCGGCACTAGATCTAAGTTATATAGAGGCAGCTATATATATACTGGTTGGTTCACTTATCCTTATTGACGAATCATGCGTAGGAGGAACAATGTTTTCATCGAAAATAGAAATAGGTCTATTTGTTCATCTTTGATGTTCACTTTGAATGGAACCAAAGTGATTGAATATTGAAGTTTAATTGTTTGCAATTTGTTCATTATTCAAATCGATCGCAGAATATTTTTTAAATAGCAAATTAACTATAAGATCTTGTTTCTGGAGGCATATCAACAATAGAAGTGCTTATGAAATTCAAAATGAGCTGATTACTCAAAGATGCAAGTACGTGAAAAAGTGTATGCTTCGATGTTATTACTTCGCCAGCATGCATGATTTGATTTTGTACTGTGCGACATTTTTCGTCATCTACTACTCCTCAGAGTGATTGGCAGCAAGAAGCGAGAAGACAATAGAGTTTTCACTTTTCATTTTCACTTTGGATGATTCATTCTTGAAATTCATCAAAAGTGACATTGTGTAAACCGCACTTACCACGCCTATCAACGACGTTTAAGAAAAGAGTATCGAATCCTTTAAAATTAAAATGGAAAAGTGGATTTTTTTAAACAGGCATGGGAAGGAGAGTTTTAAATAAAGAACTAATGAACAATGGTGTGTATGTAAAAGAAATCTTGTAAGTCCTAAAAAAAATGTCATTAAAGAACACGCTGTTTACAATTTCTTATGTGGTTTGGACAACACTTACCTTTCTCGTTCTCCTCCTAATGCTTAAGATGGTGGGGGTACCATTAAGATGGTGGGGTACCATTTGTGCCTATCCCTATTCCACTTACGAGAGTACTAGAAAAATATATACAAAGATTTCTTTGGTCATCAGCAATTTTTGTAAGTTTAATTTTTATGTAAGTCCTCAATTTAATGAGTTTCTTCCTCAAGTTGGTATGGAATGCAATAAACTTCATATAAAAGTTTATTATCCAAGCTTTTTTGTGAATTATAAAATATTAAAATAAAACTTCCACTATTCTGTGTAATATTGACATAAAGATTTTTGTGATACTCTCTTAAGTGTTCAGGATAGCACGTACTGGAGTGAATGCAAGTGGTTCATTAAAAAAAATAATAAGGCAGTTTACGGGAAAAATATAAAAACAATTATTTGTGTCTTAGTTTTGAGATATGATTTATCAAAAATTACTCTTGACTACAATGCAACCCGTTTTGCTGAGATGTAAGAAAATAGAGACTTAATCTAGTCATTTTAATATTAAAAATAAACGTTCTCGTAGATATGTTCCGAGCAACTGAATAAACAATCAATAATAAATATCTAAGAAATTAATATCACAGAACTACAAGGAGAGCCACTCTGAGAAATTTAATTTACGAATTTTATTTGTGCCTCTACCTTTGCGTACAATCAGTGCCATCTTAAGTCATGTGGTCCCTTGCATTTTTTTGTTTTGGGGACCCCCTTACTAATAGAGCTTTTTAACTCATCATGTCAACAAAAAGGTTTTTATATGTACATAAGTCTTTTCAGTATTCCAATATTTTAGTAATTATTTGATTATAAAAGCGAGCTGATCAATATTATTGGTTGCATATTAAGAACGAAAAAAATTTAAAATAAGAGAAAGAAAACCTTTAAGAACTCTAGGAAGGAAAAGACAGTGAAAATCGGACACATTACTAATATCCTTAAAGCTGGGTTGCAGAAACAATATAAGTTACAGTTACAAGGTACCGCAAAGGACAATTAATTTTCTCGCTTTCTGGTTAATGTTTTTATTTGGAATGAACATCAACATGTATTTAATAAATGTGCAACATTTCTTTATTTACCCATAACCTATAGTTTGTCAACCGGGGCCCCCTAAAACCTAGATTCAGTAGGTCGGCCTAATCGTAAAGACGGCACTGCATATGATAGCAAAAATTATGTTTATTTATTTGACAACATGAAACAATATGTACCACTTCCGGTTTTTTGGTCTGACCAATTTTAAATTGTCTCAAAACTTCAAAAAAATTTAAATTGTTACTTGTATTCAGGTCCAACGCGGTGATTTCGGATTTGAAATTAAAAATCAAGTTACTTGCAGTTTTTACTTTTTTGACATTTAATAAAGAAGTCATACTCAAGTTTGATAAAACAAGCTACAAGCGTATTATATATATAAAATTTTCAGCTAAACTTAACTCCAAATTAAAAAAAAATATTCAATACATCAAATATTTGCTACGAAATCAAACTCCTTGTCATTTAAGAAATGTCAACCATAGATGTCAGAGGATAACCAATATTGTCAACATTTGGTAAATTTTTTGATGACCTAGTACATCAATAGGACTGTTTCCAGACGATTTTGACGAATGCAACGTCAACATTTGTGGCCGGGGGACCAAAAAAATATTTTTAGGGAAGGGAATTAGTCCCGATTAAATTCTTCTATTAAAGAATACATTTTTAAGTGTTTTAAGTGCAAAGTGTTTTAGTTTTATAAGAAAAAAAGAAGGACCGCAGCTGTCGAAAAAATAGTGCATACAACACTATCTCGGTTTCACCTCATTCGATTAAAATTCGCGCTCATGCACTTGTAGTATAAATAACTATTACATGAATGCAATTTTTAATAGATTCAAAAATCCGGCCATTAAACTCTTAAATTCCGGAATAAACTCATTATGGATACATAAATAGCTACTGTCGCGTCAATACACTTTTTGGATTAGTGTGATAAAGACATTTTTATCTAGGAAATTAGATTGCTAGGGGTCAATACATCACACGGCTAGATAAAATAAATCAAATAAAATCAAGTCAATTATGTTTTAATTGGTTATCCATGATGACTAGTAATAAAATCTTGTTCAAAAAATTCAATTAAGTTTAATGTTTGTGCTTAGGCATCTAAACTTGATATGTACGTACCTAAAAATTTCACAAATTTTATTTTAAAACTAATTTATGGATCGAATAAGTTTAAGGTTTTCGGCGATGTGTTTGTTAAGCATTCTAATTGAAATGTATAGAAATTTTACTTCTAATTTCAAGTCACGTTAATTTTCAAGAGCTATCTATCGATTTGGGTTGCAAACCTTGGACGAAGATGATGACATTTGAATATTAGATTCAAACAATTTCGTATTAGTTATTTTTTGTGCAACCAATATACAGGTTGAGCAAATAGTATCGGTGTTTATTGTCGGATTTGAAGAGAAATGAAATGGCAGAAAAACTCTACAATATACCCTTTCATATATTTAAATACCTGTAATAGTAATAGTACGTATATTATGAAACAAATTTTATAAGACATGATTTTAGAGCACATGTCCAGATACTTAAAATAATTTGAAATGTCAATTTGGAGATAATGTACATGTTAAAAAGAAAAACTAATCACAATGCGTTCTGGGTTTTCAGATTCAGCCACAACTCGAAATTCTTGTTGTGAAATTAATATTAAAACTCTGTTAGAAATATTAATTTTATTTCGAATTTTCATTACTTGATAATTTGCTCAGGTGTGACATTGATGATTTATATTTCGAACATAAAATTTTAATAAAAATTTTAAATTCGCTGTTGCCAGAATTGAGGATAGTGTTACTGTTGTTACTAAAAATATATAACGTGTCAAAGAAAATATATAACAAATGGAAAACTTTTTTATAACTTATTTCTCAGAAAAATATTATTTTTATATTTTAGCTTTCCTAATTTTGTTATCCAAATCTACAAAATTATCAAATGGCCTCTCTGAATACACCTTATTTTATAACTGACCCCAAAAAAAGTAATTCATAAGAATTAGATATCTATTTTTGAGGAAATTGCTCATTCCAATACTGAATCACTGCAAGTGCGCTATGTGCAGGTGCATCATCATGTAATATCCGTTCACGATCTTTTTAGATTCAGAGTAGACCAGGTTAGGGCGGCATTTTTGTTGGTATTACTAAAAATTACATTTGTCAGAAACTTGATTTTCAATTTTATGATTATATTTTTGAAAACTACCACTGCCAATGTTGCCAGTCGACTAAAGCAAGACTGCAGCATTCCATGAAAATGAGAAGTATCGTCCCGAGCAATTGATAATTACATTTATTTTTTCATTAAGAAAGTATTACATGCTGGTATTTAAATAACAGAATCTTCTTGCTGTTTGATTAATTTGCCCCGACTAAACCATGCTCCTTCAAAATTTCGTCAGTCGCATATTGTTTTGTTGTTCCGTCTGTTCTAAATGGCTTAATTAATTCCCATAATTGTTTTTTTTTGTAATTTTGCCCTAAATTTCGACATTGTGTTTAACTACCACTCCTGCATTTGATTTTTTTACAGGAAAATGTGGGTGGTTTGTTCAACTGCATCGAATGATACGGTGCATTGTCCATCATCACCACACATTTTCGTTGCAACTTACCTAGTGTAGAAATAAGCCAATTTTGAAAAATTTCTGTTTTCATGTTTTTGTGGTAGTCTCCGTCATTGTTCGTCGAGTCAAGTAATAAGTCACACCCTTCCAAAAAGCCAAGTTTTGTTTCCGCGTGCAAAATTGTAAAACGTTTCCCTTCACTTTTAATATTGGCTGGATTACTTTTCAAATCTGTTTTGTGTATCCATCGACGAACCGCAGACCCATTTTGGTAGATTCAGGTTTTGTCTAGGTACACGAATATTATATTTTCACTAGAATTTTGAAACTGCAAGAATTTGCTCAAAAAAGAAATTTTTGATGCAACGACATGTTTTTGTTTACATAAAATTTTGCGTCTGTTAACCATTTTGTATTTGTAACCCATAGATTTCATAATTTTGAATAAAGTTGTTCTTCCCCCTTTAAATTCCAAAGTAGCGTCTGTAAGTAATTTGTCCAAAGTGAAATATTTATTTTTCAAATTATATTGCCAAATTAATTGTTGCAAATCTTTTCGAAACATATAATTTGTAAATATGTCCGTATGTTTACGTCTGCCAGAAAGAGAAATTTTCAGGCCGTCAGGTCCTCCTTTTAAAATTTTAATTATCATACATCGCGATATCTAAAATATTAAACGTAGAAAATAAAGGTTGAATATTTAAAAACTTACTTCATATATATCCGCCAACCTGCTTATTACTTCTTCATTTCTTAAATCTGAGCCATCCTTTTTGTAATAATTAAACACCTTGCCTATTGAGCGCTTAGTTCCTTCGCTTATAATTTTTGGCATTTTGACAGGCATTATAAATAAAAGATGTATTTCTTTTAAGTTACTTTTTACTTTAATCATGCTACCGTAGCCCATTTATTTACGAATTGGCAACACAGCCAGTATAGCTGACATGACATTGTCATTATTTTTTTCATGTCAGATTTTAACTTCGATCAATATACATGCAAGAAAAAGAAGCATAGCCCTCTGGAATCTAAAAAGATCGTGAATGGAATATATTGAAAGATAAAATGTCTAATTGTAAGATCTAATCTGCGCCATTTCAAAGCGGAACCTTTAAGTAATGCGTTGATGTTTAAGTAAGTGTCCTAATCACTTACAGTGCACTCGGCAGATGGCGATTGGTTAAGCTAACTTCAAGTCACCAAAGCTTAATTTTTTAAATGAAACATCCTGTATTTACCCAAACCTGTTAGTTATCTAGTTATAAGAATTTTCTTAAAAAGGTATATGGAAGTCAATGTAAATATGGCAATTTGTTGCGTAGTAGGCTCTTAATGTGAATAAAAATTTTCTAAGGCAGGTTTGAATCAAATTTAATTTAACTCTAAGTAAACAGTGGAAACAAATTATTATTTTCAGCTGTTGTCAATTAATTAAATTTCGCATTTATCATTTACTTTCATTTATTATTATTTTTTATTTTCTTATATATTTCGTCTGAATTTTGTTGTGTAAAAGATATCGGTATTGTTGTTTCGGGAATCTTTCCTTCACTTCCACATGACCAATTTCTTAAAAAATTCTGGAAAATTTGTCTGGTGGAAAATTTAGATACTTATTTTTAAACGCTCTACATATTCTGTGAGTAACTCCTTGACATTTGCCACAAATAAAAAATAAATCTAAAATATTTTCCTTTGTATATTCAACTTATTGCAATATTGTCTAAACTTCTAATGAACGGGTTCCATGAATCACCCTGTATAAGTAATTTGAGATACTAACAAATACAGATAATTTCAAACTTACATACGTTAATTTGAAAGTTATTTTTGTAGTTTGAGATGTAACTACATACTGTGCATCCCAGGATATCTGAGTTGAATATTGCACTTCACCTATCGTTAATTTTTATATTCCCAAGAATAAATACATACTGCAAAATAAATAAATAAATTTCTTGAGTGCTTTAATAGAGCTGCTCTGTGAAAATGAATTACATAAAGTAGTCTTTAAAAAACCAAAACAGAAAAATTAATATTACAAACATATTTAATTTCTAATTTGCAGATATACATATTTTTTTTGGTTTCTCTATACATCTTATTAACCTTGTGAATGCAGCAAGGATGATAAATCAGGTTTAGCTTTTACTTAAACGGCTTTTCACCCGTTCGCCTCCTCATGTTGTTGCCCTTGTGCAAGCCGATCTAACTACAAGGATATTTTGAAACTTGAAATCTGTAGAATCGTTTGTTATTGCCAATAATTGAACATCTTTTTATATTTTTTTCTTGTAAGCATGCTTAAATAAAATAAATTCAGTTTTTACATGAATGGAGCAAGTCTCGATAGAAACATGCCAGAAATATTAAAACTTCGCTTTATACAGTGCAGTTTGCTTTGAAACATTCATAAAAAGCGAGCAGATAGGAAGAGAATGACTTTGAAGTATGAGGATCAAAAGTATAAATCGCAAAGAAAATACTGAAGCTCACTGCCGCTTTATTTGAAAAAAATTGGGAGAACAATTACCGCCAGAATGATCGGAAGAACGTTTGCAACAGCTAGTTTGGAAGATTCTAAACGAAAAAAATGTTTTGAGACAGTAATAAATAAGCTAGTTTATAACATAACAACACTTTACAAATAAAAATTGTATTTTCTGATGATAACCCAAGCTTTTAATTAAAGCACTTTTTCAAAAAAAGTAGCTAAATATAATTTGTCGGCCAGTACTAAATTCAAATTAAAAGTCAACATTTCACTGTACTTTGACAGATTCTTCAGGAGAAAAACATTTAGGTAAATATTTTGTTTTTATACATTAATTATTTAAATAAATTTTGTCTTTAAAATATTCTAGTTCATCCCAATCCAATAAGGTATAAGAATTAGTGTAGGGTATACGGCGGAATGACAATCTTATTACTGTAAGAAAAGCACAGTTTATCGTGACTCACCCTATTTTAAGCAAATATTATCATTCTACAAATAATCTGACTATATTATTTGCTTGTACTTATTGTATTAAGAAAATTATATTATTGTCAAACAAATTTGTTGAATAAGTAAATGAAAACGCGCCTGCTTAAGAAAGTATCGTATTGATCTTTGAACTTGTTTTCAGAACCTGATAAAATCTGAAAGGATTGAATTAGAACTACAATTGAAATTCTTTTATACATGAATATGCCATCAGAAGTAATACTTTTTGAGATATTTTGAAATAGACCAAAATAAATTTTTGTTATTTCATATTCTCAAAAATAAATAAATTTTTTACAACTCTCATAAATCATCAAAGTTCAAGTATTTTTTAAGCAATAAATTTCTTTAAATTATTTTATATTTTTGTACGTAACAGCTATATAAAATTGAACTTTACAATATTCAATTTCGGGAAATGTCCATTCAATTGGTTCTAATAAGTAATAAATAAATAATTGAACTTCCGCATCGACTTCCGACATTCTTAAAACTTGTTTTGTAAACTTGTTGCATCCGTCAATTGGAGTGGAGGCCGACGAAGCAACCTTAACACAAATCGACCGCGTTGCTCTCCACCAAACACGCATTCTACATAAGACTCAGAAACTTAATGCTGAAGCATAATTTAATCTCTCTTTTTCCTTTCGCTTCGCCCCTCTTTCGTTCTTTCTTTTTCTGACTTGTGGTATCTATGTATGTGCACCCTCTCGTGGGGCAAATTTCTATATGCATCAAGATTACTGACCTCAATTCAATAACATAGTGCTTAATGTGGAGTATATAAACAAATCAGCTGCAACCTTTCTGCTAGTTTGCCGCTTATTGCCCACATTCAGTATTCATTAAATGTGCAATAAAGAAGTAAGAAAATGGAACCGGTGTTGTTGTTAGTTCTTGCTGCGGTTATTTTGTTGTATATATACATAACGAGAAATTTTGATTTCTGGCGATTGCATGGCATACCTTTTGAGAAACCTGTGCCCTTTGTGGGAAACGTGCCTCTGATGTTATTCAGAAAATGTATCGGAGTCTACTTAAAAGATTTGTATGAAAAATCAACGGGTCCTTTGTACGGGTTTTTTCTTTTCGATAAACCCCACTTAGTCCTTAGAGATCGGGAAATAATGAAACAGATTTTGATCAAAGATTTTCAATATTTTCATAATCGTACTCTCACAATGAACATGAAAGACGACCCCATTGGATCGCAAATGTTGTTTTTGATACACAATCCCGATTGGAGACGCGTTAGACAAAAAGTAACTAAAGCATTTACTACTGGAAAGTTAAAAATGATGTTCCCTTTGATGGTCGAAGCTTCAAACGATTACGTAAAATACGTGGAAAACCTGAGCGGGACGTGCGTCGAAACCAAAAATTTAGCCTTAAAGTTTTCGACTGACGTGATTGCATCTTGTGCTTTTGGTGTTAAAGGATTTTCCTTTGTGAAAGAAAATTCAGGTTTTTTCGCCGAGGCGACGAAAATATTCGGGTTTACTTGGAGTAGGGGCATTCAAATGACTTTCTATTTCATTTCTCCGTTTTTTGTGAATCTTTTTAAAATGAAGTTCTTACATCCGGAAAGCGGTGAATTCATGAAGAATATTTTTTGGAATGTCGTGAGTTTGAGAAAGGAGACTATGGTGAAGAGGAACGATTTGATCGATTCTTTATTGGAAATTAAACAAGCTGACAAAGACGTCAGCTTGGTAATAGGTAAGATATATTTATTTTAATTTCAATATCAAAAGAATATTGAGGACTTGAACATTATTTTTTTAAGAAACTGATTGAATTTCAATTAAGGAAATGGGCTTTATTTCTTGTCGAAAGTTTATAGTTAAATTTTCATATAATTTATGTATCGCAAGTAACATTCTGTACTTACGATTTGGAAACAATTCAACTTTTACATATTTCAATTTCATGACTGTAATTTAAATTAGATTTAATTCGCAGAACTTTTTCACAGTTCGTTTAATAAATGAATGAAACGAAAAATAATTTAATTTTCTTGTTTGTAAAATTATTTATTTAAAAAATGGTCTCTTAAAAGATACTTAAACGTTACGTATTAAAGAGTATTTATCTCACACGAAGAGAAAGCAACAGAATTATTTAAATTAACAGTATTACAGATAACCAGTTATGTTTATTTACTATGTTTTAGCCTATTTTTGTAAAGTATGCACAAGGTTTCTGAAAAAAGTATGAATAAAGCCGTAAATAACATAAATTATATTGGCGTTTAATATGTTATGTAAATAAAACCGCACACCTGAATTATTTAATTTATGTAATTTAGAACATAGAAAATTAAGGAGTCTTCCTTAATTAATTATTAATTAACATAAGTACTCGCATTTGATTTATGTAATATACGAGGGTCCTAATTGAAGTATTGGCAAGTAGAATTTACATGTGAACAAGTTTATTTATCTACTACTACTACAATATATATAAAGACCGGAAATTATTTGTTGTTTCTTTTAAAAGAAGAAATGTGTAGGATACCATCAATTAAATAATTTCTACTGCGGGCAGCGATAGAGCAAATTGTCATACAGCAATATATCGCAGGGGTATTAAATACAGACCCAAAGGAAAAATTGTGCCCTGTCAGATTTCACCTTAAAACATGAAGGAAACAGAACGATTAATTGAAAATGTTTCCATATACCAATGATGTACTTGTTATAGCTCGAGAATCTACATTGCTCTATCTATTTATCCATTGGTGTTGACGTACGCTTCTTATGACGACGTTGCCAATACTTTTTTGAACACTCTCGTACACACCTATATAACTATGAAATTACTTATGTCACAATATTGCTATGTATGCTACAGACGGCGATCTAGCACTTGCACAAGCCGTTCAATTCATCGTAGCTGGTTACGAAACCTCCGGTTCTACGGCGTGTTTCACAATGTATGAATTAGCAAAGCATCCTGACGTGCAGAGTCGTCTGCGAGCTGAGATTTTTGAAGTATGCCAAAAACATAAAGGTTTAACTTATGAGGCTGTTCAAGACATGAAATACCTCGAAATGGTTACCTCCGGTAAGATTATTTTGTATTTATATATTATACGTAAGATGTTAAAAAATATTTTTTAATCCGGATAAATATTTTTGCAGTTATTTTTTTTTAATTTAAAGGAGCTTACATTTAGTCCTGTAGTTTTAAGTATTAATTCAAAATTGAAATGTTTCAATCCGCGATATTATTTTTAACGTAGATACTTGTTTCGACAGCTAAGCTCTCATCCTCAATACGCAAATAAACACTTCATGGAATCTACTAGTGTTTTTATTCTGAGTGTTTACTTGCACAAGACAAAGGATATCACGTAGTAATATTAAATTTAACTTTATTGCTTATTATTATTAAATTTAAATTTATTACGAAGATTATAATATATTTTTATAAATATTTGCAGAAGTTTTAAGAAAATATCCAGTTCTACCCTTCTTGGACAGGCGAGCTCAAGTTGACTATAAGATTCCCAATACCAACTTCACGATACCCAAAGGAATGGGTGTATTCATTCCAACACTCGGGCTTCATTTTGATCCCGAATATTTCCCCGACCCTTATAAATTTGATCCTGAAAGATTTACACCCGAAAAGAAAGCAGCATTACCTCTATGTACATACATGCCCTTTGGTGAAGGACCTCGCAATTGCATTGGTAAGTAATCAAAAACTTTGCTACTGGCAAAGCGCATCAGGGTCATAGTTATTTTTAATTACGATAAAATTGTTTTTGTTTTTATTTTTATAGCAAGTTGATTATTACTTTACAAGGAAACTTCTCCTTATTTTTATTGGTGACCGGAGACTTTTAATTCTTTGTAAACAATCTAATCTCTTAACTTACCCATAGCATTTAATTTGATTAATTACATTAATGTTAACTTTTTCTTTTTTAGGTAAAAGATTTGGAAGTCTATCAAGTAAGCTGTCAGTAATTTCCATGGTATCAAATTTTGAAATCCTTACGACGGATGACACACCACAATTGATAGATTTCGATTCAAGAGGATTTCTACTGGCTCCAGTTCAGCCAGTTATGTTAAGATTTAAGAAAATTGAAACTTAAGTCAACTGACTTTCGCCATTTCTTTTTGCCAAAAGTTACCATTTATTTATTTTAACTTTTCGTATAATTACGAGAATGTATCTGTGTTATACTTTATTGCAATTTAGGCAAGTGATCTGTATATTGTATGCGTGTAAGTTTTAATGGAGAATAAAATATCGCTCTGCATTCTAGATATAAAAAAGTAAAACATGAGGAATAAGCATGGTTTTATTTTAATTTTCGTGCAATTTTAATAATTATGTAACATAAGTCATTTAGTTGAAGTTGTAGTTGCGTGTAAATGTAACTAATTAGGTAATTTACAAAACAGATTCTTTTTATCAATAGTCGAACAGACTATTCACATAAGTAGATAAAGAAACTGGAATGGCTTTTGATTATAAACAGAAAAAATTACTTCTCGACGTGTTATCTTGAAAGAGTCATCGAACTATACCAACTTAAGGTTTTAGTTTAGTTTACAGTTTAATTTAAGGGTTGATTTTTGGAAGATTAAAAACTAGAATAAATTATAAAAAGCACTAATAATTTATGACCAGGAAAACAAAATCGATATTCAATTTAATTTTCTAAGAATTTATTTTCGTATTTATTTGTAGACTATTTTGCTTAATATCTTTTTTAATTATAATTAATTGTTTGTAATTTTGCAAGTGAAGTGATCCCGAAAACCTACAAGATAGATGATGATAACCTTTTTAATCTATGTTTCTACTTGAAACGTTGTCCTAGCCATTTAAAAACATATTATGTATTCTTAACCTCTGACTAATGTTCATAGAAAAACAATTTTTATATCGTTTTAAACCAAGATAGTAGTGACAGCTTGACCCTCAAAAAGCTCCGACTTAAATGTCATCGAAACGTTGCAGAAAGAGATGAAAAAGATCTTGTAAAAAAGTCCCCAACGAACAACTACCAGACTAAAGGCTAAAATACAGGAAATATTGAATTCTTAATGGACATCATGCCAGAAAAAATTCAGGTTGCAATAAACTTATAGTTTTTTATTAAAAGTCTGATTTCTAATTTTATTGTTAGAGTAAATTACAAGTTGCTGTTGATCAATTTTTTTGTTTAATTTTTTTAAGATTAAATGATTTAAACATTTTCATATGAGTTAGACAACAATTTTTATATATTATATATTGATTTGATTTTGAATTTTTTTATCTTATTTATCATCGTCTTATCGAGACTATTCATCTTTGCTGTTAGATAATGAACAAATGTAAATCAACAGTTTTTGTTTATTTAAATCTTTTTAAAGAACACAGGTAATTAAACTTCTTTTTATTATGCTATTATTATTAATTTTTTTTCAGTCTTTTGAAATGATCTCTTATTTTGGCATTATATAATTATACTGCCTGCCAAATTCAAATGAATTAAAATGCACTATAATAAAGCCGTGGTCCTAAGAAGTATTTCAATAAGGTTCGGTTCACTTTCGTACAGTTTCCTTTCGACTAAAATGGCAATTAGCCTTTGCTACTTTTTTTAAACAGAAAGTGTTATTTATTCTTGGGATTTAGATTATGTAGGAAAAGTAAATTAAGTAAAGATATA
The DNA here is from genome assembly GCA_039766575.1 of Serrognathus titanus. NCBI lineage: Eukaryota > Metazoa > Arthropoda > Insecta > Coleoptera > Lucanidae > Serrognathus > Serrognathus titanus. The sequence continues at coordinate 44,863,526 of CM077914.1, read as the reverse complement.
CTGATATCATAATATGTATTAAATGAATAATAGGACATGTTATGTATGTTTTGTTTATCACAACATTACTCGATTATAATGCAAAATTAAAAAAAAATGCCGTCAATTTGTTTCCTGTAATTAAGGGTAAAGTATCGCGACGAACATAAAATGGCTGTCCACTTTGATTACGTGTCTCTCTGCATGTACCATCAATTTTTCTTAGCCGACTTTCTTCTGGGTCTACTAAAAGTGAATGAAAAACTCCAGATTAAATTAAAATATATATAATATACTCGTATAATAATATATAGTATACGTATACCTAAGTAGGTATATACAGGCTGTTTCGCAACTTCGTGAAAAAAAAATAATGGCGTGTTGGACATGAAATGTGTGCATAAATGCATCTAAATTAAAATGGAAATAAAAATAAAATAAAACTTACCCTTAACTGATAACGCATTGACAAAAGTTTAGAATCTCTGGCTCAGTGCCGGCTGAGTCACAATAAGTGTTCAAAATTCACAAGCGTTATGAAACATGTTTTGTTGTCGAACAGAGAGAAATGCGGCGTTAATACGATCGTTCAATTCTTGGAACGTGTTGATTTCTTCTTCGTATACCAACGCTTTTACGTGTCCCACAGATAATAATCTAGCGGATTTAGATCAGGTGAACGTGTAGGCAACCTGATCGGCCCGTTTCTTCCAATCCATCTACCAGGCAAAATTTCGTCGAGGTGAGCTCGTACTTCTCGTCGAAAATGGGGTGGAACCCCATTGTGCATAAACGACATCGTTGCTCTAAGATTTAAGTTTACATTCTTGAGAAGTTTTAAGTATTGGAGACCATCTGAACGGTTCGGCAAGACGAACGGGCCGATTAAATTGCCGCTTAGAATACCTTTGGGCACAGGTTAACAGAAAACCGTTATTGGAAATGGCCGTGACGAATTGCTTGAAGGTTTTCCTCCGCCCACAAATGCATGTTGCGAAAATTGCACACCCCATATAGCTTCGTCGGTAAACAGGATATTATGAACAAAATTCGCATTTGCCTGTTATTTATGCAGTAATCAATGACAAAATCGTATGCGTAGAGCATAGTCGGCTGGTAGCAAAGCCAGAACTCTTTGAATATGGCACGGATGTAATTGTTGTTCGCGAAGAATACGGCAAACAACGGAGGACGATAAACGCGTTTGTTTTGAGATATCACGTACACTTAACGAAGGATGTTCCTCGATAAGTTGTAGTATTTCTTCTTCTCTGTTTCGCGTTGTGGACGCTGGCGTCCTCCACCTCTTCCCCGATGTGCCCTTGAAGTTAGAGTATCCCTCACTCTTTGCACAACAGAGAGAAATGTGGCACAGGTTGGCAACTTTCAGTTTGGAAAATGCTGTACATACGAACGCCTTGTCCCTAATGCGTTTTGCCTACTTTCACCGTACACTAGAATCATTTCAACAATCTCACTATTTGTAAATTCTGCCATTTTTTTCAGTAAATTTCGTTCAACCACCTCAATGTACCCGGCCCGGCCGGCGATGACTAACAATAAATTACATCACTCATATTCTTCGTAAACATCATAAATTTAAACCAGAGACGTTCAAACGGTTTACCCGTTCGACAAAATTATTTATTTACTCGAAAATTTAGCAACACTTTGTTCAACAAAAAATGGTTCATTCTATTCATTTTCATGAAAACTTTCATTGTTTAGTTTATTTTCATGAAGTTACGAAACACCCTGTATATGGATTCTTTTAGATAGAAAGTGAAAATCTAGTTATCTTTTAATAACTGGTCAAACCTAGTTTGTAGTTTTAAAAAAAACTGTTGGTGATGCCGACACTGTTACCCATTTCTAGTAAGTTATTTTCAAAACTATAAATTATTCAAATACTTTTTTAAATGCCACACTGCATTGTATACTTACCATGTTTTCTTAGCAATTTTGTAGTAATTTTCGCCTTCTTATTATCGAGATCCCACAGAACACTTACAACAGACCCACTTATTTCCGTTATAGTTCTATAATACACCGCACTCAAATAATTTTCTCCAAACACCGACTTGCACCAATTATAATTAGGTTTCCTGTCAAAATTGGTCGCTTTTGTGCTGACTCTATCGTGAACACGATAATAATTCTGAAGAGACATATTTATATATTTAGCACGCCCCTGGAATTGCATATACTGATGAAGAAAATACACTTTTCCTCGTATCTTTGTTACTACTAGTCCTACTAACTACTAGTAGTTGGTATCCGAGTGGTTCTCCGCTGGCAACGGACTTAACGCTCGGCGGGCAATTATTTAGGCGTAGGTTCGATCCTCTCCCGATGCATGTGGATTCTATGTGGGAGATAGAATTCTCATGGCTTGGACCGTGTTCGGATTCATGCCGGCTCCTTCGAACTGGGTTTTCTGCGTTTCCCCAGTTTGTAAGGCGAATGTCGAAGGAGAAATTATAACATCAAGTCGGTCGCAGCCGCCACCCCCCCTCCCCGACAAGCTCTAGGAGCTTGGGGAATTTATATGGGAAGAAAAAAAAAACATGTTGAGACTTGCACATTAGATAGGCAAAATTTTACGACGGAATCAATGGTGATTATTTCGTCCTCCTGAGAGGATGGGATCTAATTAAAAACAATGGTGTTCAAATTAGGTCCTGCTGGCAGGACAGCGCGTACTGCCGGTAGGACACTTGGACATTAAAATTATCATCACATCATTAAAATTAAAAATTTGTCAGACTCCTTGCAGCAATTTGAACAAGTTGAAAGGTAGAATCGTGAAAGAATGTACAGCTTTTACTCCAAGAATGTTAAGCAATGTTCGTAGAAGTTTTTATGACGTTGACAGCGAATTATTTGAGCATTGGTGTAGTACCTATTAATTTATAAATAAATATTTATCAATACGAATTATGTTTGATGACTTTATTTTTTATGATAGAATCATGAAAATCATTAAAGCTTGTCAATTGTTTCCTGCTTGATTAGAACCGTAGTATTAAACAAATCTGCGTAATTATTTATTATTATTTTTTTTATTTGAAAAGCATACTAAAAGTAGCCTTAGCTAACGCATAACACAAAGTTCCATATTATGCCATTTATGCTTTATATTATATTATACACTCTTTCAAAAAATGGGATTTTTTTATTATCGATTTTTATAAAAATTTATTTTCGCTTCTGCATTCCTCAAAGTCAAATTGGGAAATGTCAGATGAAATTTATCTTGAATGGTATACAGCGTGGACTCCAAGAAATGAAAACGGTTTAAGAGTAAAGTGTCCTTATTTTACAAGAAAATTTCATAAGAAAAAGTTGTTCAGAGTGAAAAGTTATAACTAAATATGAAATTATAGCCTCATATCTCAAAAAAAATCCCCATTCATTGCGAATCACTCTTCAATCACTCTTCATAAACACTACATTAGGAAATACTGGTGAGATTAAAGCGTGCGCCAAAATTATAAGATTACGGAAACAGGAAATTTGTTCTTATTTCTACAACCAGTCAACCAGTATAGGATTGATAACTTCGATTTATTAGGTTATCTGCTGGCTATTGATTGCACTTTTCATAACTGCCGGCAACAAAACAAATGTTGGGAAGAAATCGGCACCGGTTATAATACACCTATTAAATAAGAACCGACGCCGGTTCCGGAGTAACTTCCTGAATGGAAATCGGCGCCGGTCACAATAAACGTATTATTTGGAAGTCGATGCCGGCTACGGAGGCACTTCCTCTTTTTTTTTAAATACCTTGACTTATGACCTGCCTCAATGCATAAACACAAAGATAAGTTATATATTAATATATAATAAATATCAATATGATATAATAAAATTGCGCAGTTTTTATCCACTATCAAGGAAAGAAAGTTCATCTCAGTTATGCAACAACAATCGATAACAATCGAAAAAAATAAACGCCTTGGATATGTTTCTCTGGTCAGTTATTACTTTCGTGTTTGTGTCTTTCCTCTACGCGACTCGAAAATTTAGTTATTGCAAGGAACGTGCAGTTCTGTTCGAGAAGTCAATTCCGTACACCGGGAATTCGTCTTTGGTTTTGTTCAAAGTATTGTTTAGGAACTTACTTTCGAGAATTGTACCAGAAGTTTGACTCTCCGCTAATAGTTTTTTTTTGGTTTGATAAACCCAAGCTTCTTATTAAAAATCCTCGGATTATAAAATCTGTCATAATTGAGAACTTCCAGAATTTTGAAGATCGGACGGTTATATCAAATTTAAGAGATGATCCAATCGCCAGTCAGAAATTAATCGCTTTGAAGATTCCATATTAAAGGGCGATACGACAGAAAATTAGTACAGTATTTACTTCTGGAAAAATAAAGTTAACGCTTTCGTTAATTATTGAATCAGGGAAAGTTTTACTAAATTATATGGAGAAAAGTCAAAAGCTTCAATAAATGCTAGAAGCTATGTGTCAGATACTTAACTGATATACTTGCATCTTATGCTTTCGGGGTGAAAGTTATTCCTTTGGGAGTAGACACTCTGATTTTCTCGAATTCACGCTTAATTTTGTTAAATTTACCTGGATAAGGGGTATAGAAATGACATGTTATTTCATTTCACCATTTTTGGTGAAGTTATTCAAGTTGAAATTTATGGATCCTTATTACGTTAATTTGTTTAAAAACATTTTCTAGAAAGTTGCAAAGGAGAGAAGAAAATATCTGTCAAAAGAAAGATTTGACTGATATTTTAATGGAGATCTGTTTAAATTCGGTGCGCAATTTACACTATTTTTAAAAGATTTGCTTTAAAATAAAAATTTTCGTAGATGGTGATATTTTGATGCACAAACAGTGCAGTTCTTTGTTGCAGGATATGCAACCTCTAGTACGACTGGATGTTTTGCGTTGTATGGCGTTATATGAGCTGGCCAAATTTTCTAATGTACGGAAGAAGTTGGAGAAGAAATATTAGAAACAATCTTAAAATTCAAAACTCTCACGTATGAAAGAATTCAAAGTATGAAGTACTAATTATTATGGAGTTTGTAGAATAGTTTTTTCAGAAATAATATTTTTGAATTTTAGAGACGGTAAGGAAATATCCAGCTCTGCCATTTTTAGACAGATACACAAAATCCGACTGCCATATTCCCGGCCCTTATTAGGTTTTCATTATGATTGAAATTATTATCCAGAACCTCAGAAATTTGATCTGGAAAAATTTAATTCAGAAAACAGGATGTCCAAACCCAGTGGTGTATTCTTGGGATTTGGTAATGGCCCTCGTATATGTCGGTATGTTTAAATACAATCCTTATGACATGTACTTACTACATTGTGACTGTATATGAAAATAATTACTTTCTGATCTGTACATGAAAATAATTACTTCCAGGTGCAAGATTCGTACTGATAACTCTTAAAATTTTACTGATCAAATACTTTCTGAATATGAAATATTCACCTGTGAAGAAATTACGACGTAAATCATCAACGATCCATGAGCATTTCTGCTGCAGTCATCATTGCACATTACTGCTTGGCGACGTCCACAGAAATAGTTAATTTGCGGATTTGGCCTGATTGGGCAAAGTCTACATTGCCCGACTGTTAGTGGGCAATGTCAGTAACGATTATTTCTTTGCGAACTTCGCCCGGTTTTAAGTAGGCACTGTTGACAATGCAAAATTTCCATGGGCAGAGTTGATATCGCATGACACTGTTAGCTTTGTACGAGTGGTACTATCTACTGGGTGTCGTGGAATTGGGTGGTACAAAGACTTTAACTGGTAATAGAAGCATCAAAAGAGTCTTAATGAAGTAGTGGTCGAAAATGAATAGTTTTGACGATAAAAATTCGTAAAATTACAAATCTGGAAGAGCTGTATCTTTAGTAATAATTGAAAATTTGGTTTAAGATTTCTACAGCGAATTTAACTAATATAAACAATTTAGTTAAATGTGAACCAAACCAAACCTGAATCAAATGTTCAATTATTACTAAAGATATAGCTCTTTTAAACTTGCAATTTTATGATTTTTTTACGCCAAAACTATTCATTTTCGAACACTACTTCAATAAGACTTTTTTGTTATTTTTGATTCAATTTATCATCAGTTAAAATCTTTGCACTCACTTCCATGACACACAGTATACAGGTAGTGCTTAAAAACTTCTTTTCTTCTTATAGATAGTGCACATTTTGCAATTTTTTTATTTTAGTATGAGTCCGAGAATTTAGAAGATTGAATTGTTATTTTGTTTTATGTTTGATAAATATGTATGTTTATAAACTGTTTCTTTGAATTTATGTTATTTTATTACCTAAATTATGAATGTTGTAGTAATAATAATAAATACTGCATTAATAATAATAGGAACAATAAATACTAAATATTTTAGAATGTGTATTAAGCTATTTTATTAAATAATAAATTTCATTTTCTATAGAAGACTAGCATAACACAGCTCTGTCCATGGTGATTCAGCATTGTCAACAGTGTCTACTTAAAACCGGGCAAAGTTCGCAAAGAATGATCGCTACTGACATCACCCATTGTTAGGTACTCTATATACAACGACAATTGTTGTTTTTAATGTAGGAATTTGTATCCCAGCCATTTCTATCACTTTTTCTACAGAGTTTTTACAAACTTCTGAAATTTCTACTGATTTTAAATTGTTTTTCAATAGGATTTCAACTCCTCCGTGTATGAATCTGCTCCTGCAAAAGGTAGCACATATTTTATAGTTCTCTATTACTATCTTCTTGATTGTATCATTAGATAACCAATGTTCAGTAATGCAGGCTGCAACAATTTTTTCCTCATTCAAAAAAGTTTCTAATATATTACATTTGTTATTAATGGACTGCACATTTATATTTAACAGTTTAAAATAGTTTTTGCTCTTCGGAATTGCCTTTAGGTCGTGTTCATTTTTTTGTTGGTCGCTATTTCCAAATTGGAGGCTCTTTTCCAAAAATTTTTATAGGGTCTGATGATTGTATTTAATGGCCAAAATTCGGCATCAAAAATGTCATCATATTGTTCTGGGGTTGTCGCAATTTTAAAAGCGGCAATATCTGGATTTTTGATTTGGATTTTACTACAACTTAAAATTGTCTTATTACATTCTGTTAAGTAATTTGTTATATCTATTTCGGTAGTTTCCTTTTTTAAATTAGACACAAATAACCATTTTCGTTCTTCAACCGCAGAAAGAGTGTGCATGTTTATTTTCTTCCCTTTTAATGTTTTTTGCTTTTCTTTGGATATTGTGATCGGTTCTTTTGCGCTACTCTTTGTAGATTGAAAGTCTTTTTCTTGTTCATTCGAGTCGCTCGTTTCTGTGTGCAATGTTTTGGTTTTTTGTTTCTTGTTTATACTGTTATTTCGCGTGCTGGAACTGGACGAACTTTCCGTCATCTGTGAATTTTTATCGGGCAGTGTCGACTTTGCCCTAATTAAACCGGATCAAATCTTGAAATAAACAATTTCTACGGACTTTGCCAAGCAGCGATGTGCAATGTTGACTTGCATACCCTGCGTAACATATAGGTATTAAATGAAGGACTTTTTATTTTATTGTCTTTTGTATGGCTTGGGTTCATTTTTCTAGTCTCTTTTTGGTCTCTTTTTTTATGTTATTTTAATTTTGTTTAAGGTTTTCGATGTTTTTTTTTAATTTGTCAAACGTCCAAATACGTGCGTCAGCATGATTGGAAGATATTTTATTAAAATTATTATACACTCCACAACTATCGCCAATTAAGGAGCATGTCTCTAAAATCAAATTGTCTGCCTACTTAAGAATTATTTAAAATAGTCAGTGACTATATTTTTCATATCATTGACTGACCAAACATTATTGTCAACCTTGTCCGATATTTTGTTAAGAAAACTTGTCATTATATAAATTGGTGACCGTTTTAGTAAATTGGTACGGGATTTAGGACACTTTGGGACATAATTTGATCTGGTACTTACATACTGGTACTCTGAAATGAAATTGTGACAATAGCAATTCTTCTTGGATCACATTATTAAGTAGCTTGTGCACCTTGACTAATGCGGAAACAATTCTCCAGGTCTCTAGACTATCATAATTGAAACATTGTAATAGTTCATTATAGCTGGTAGATAAAGGGAAAACACCAGTCCCCTTAAAGATCATCTGTTTTAAAAATCTTTTTTGAATATTTTCCAACAGATTTTTCTAAGCGTAATATGGAAACTATACCAAGGAGGCATACTCAAGGACTGATCTCACCATTCCGAAATACGATGTTTCCAGGGTCTTAAGATTAGTAAAATCACGATAAGTATGGATTATAAATCCTAACATTTTTTGACCTCTGGTAACAGTCTGCCTAATATGTAACTCAAAAGTGAATTTACAATCAAATGACACCCCTAAATTCTTCAAACTAGATACTCTTTTCATTGAGGTTGACATGAGTTGATAGTCGAAAAAAACCACGTTCCTTCTTCTGCTATACGAGACCATATTACATTTGTTTACATTGATTCTTAGTTTATTAAGTTTGCACCATTGTTCAAACCTGTCAAGTTGGTCTTGTAAGAATTGACAGTCACCTCTATTCTCTATGGATTTAAATACTTTTGCATCATCAGCGAACAATAAAATATCGCTATTGATTACATAGGGTAAATCGTTAACGAAAATCAAAAACAACAAGGGGCCGAGATTCGAACCCTGAGGTACACCCGAAGATGGTACATAAGGAGACGATTGATTCCTCAAATAGCACTCCATTAATGCGACTAATTTTTGAGAAAAGCGCAATGTTAACAATTTCCGAAGGAAAATTTCGTGATCTACGCTGTCAAAAGCTTTTTCAGAGTCTGTATATGACATTAACTTGCCCTGATTTGTCCAAATGTTTGGCTACAAACTGGAAGAAATGACATAAGTTAGTAACCGTAGATCTACCTACTCTAAATCCATGCTGACGTTGACTAATAAGATTCTTAACAGCCGAATACATATTTGAATAAATAACCATTTCAAACACTTTGGCAAAATTGCTACTGAACCATAATTACTAATATTAGACACGTCGCTCTTTTTATGAATAGGAATAATTTTCGACTGTTTCCAAATGTCCAAAAAGATTGCAGTTTTGAGTCACAAATTAAAAATTAGGCATAATGGATTTGCTAATACTACAGCACAATCTCTTACAAAAAAAGACTGGAGATCATCACGACCGGCAGTTAAACTGTTTTTTAATTTTTTACATGCTGCGGAAACTTCTTTTTTAGTAACATTATCCAGATTACAGTTGTTAAACATATGATAATCATATGAATTTGTTGACTCGTTATGTTATGCAGGCTCTCCGAGATATTAAAGACACTGTTAAAATAAATAGCAAAACCCTCCACTATTTCTGCATTTCCTCTAAGACTCTAAGAACCGTCAAATATTTCAGATGGCAAAGTGCCTCTGTTTGTTTTCATATTAATAAATGACCATAAATGTTTGCTGTTCTTGGCAACATCGTTTTGGGATTTATGTATAAAGTCTTTATAATCACTACATAATTTTCCTTTAGTTAAAGGTCTAAGTTCTCTAAATTTGGTCCAATAAAATGTGGAATTTGTCTTAATGTATTTCTTACGTATATTATCTTTTCTCTTAATTAGTTTAATAACTTCTCTAGAGTACCATTTCGGATATTTCACTCTCTTTCGCTTAGTGAAAGGAACAAATCGATTAATTAATTCGAATAATTAGTCTTAAAATGCCAAGCTTCATTAGCATTATCATAACTTTGTAAGAAATTCCAATTGATATTGAGGAGACCCTTATATAAATTAGGAAAGTCAACCTTACGAAAATTAAAATAACCCGATTCAGTGTTATTAAGATTAGAAGAGCGTTTTAATAGTTGAGTTTAACTTCACATATAATGGGGATTGACGAGGATCAACTTTGACTAGCGGATATAAATTCTCCTCAACACAAACTGAATTTAAGCTTGTAAGTACCAGGTCTAAAAATCTATTATTACAATTAGTAACTGTATTAATTTGAATTAAGCTAAGAATACTTATAAATGCTTGAAGACAATTTTTTTTTTATCTTTTACGTTGGTGTCGAAGGTTGATATGTTAAAGTCACCTAAAATTAATATATCCATTTCGGTTGCTAATAGAAATTCCTCTAATGAAGAAAGAAATAATTCCAGAGTATTAGCATGTACATTAGGAGGAATGTATACTACTATAATAACAAATTTGGAGGTGGAATTAATCTTTATTATGTAACCTGAAACATCAATGGTTGGTGTACTATGTGTATTACGAGAAGTATCTAAAAAACTACAATTGTATACAATATTGATGGCTAACAAGCATCCTCCCCCCCTAGATTTACCTATGACTTTACGATCTTTATCACACCTATATACTATGTAATTAGAAGGAAAAATTTCCATTGATGAGACATCCTCAGTAAGCCAGGTTTAACAAGAGAGACAATATCGTATTCAAAAAGATGAAGACTGGGATAAATATCAGTGATTTTATTATTAATACTGCGTACATGCTTATTAACGTAATGACTAGATATATTTGATAAAACTTGATTTGCAGAACTTTGGTTTAAAGTAGTCAACATGCTAAAATTAGCCTTATTTCTAAATAATGAGTTGTCGTGTAAACTTATTCTAAAAAAGAGTTCTTACTAGATATTTCATGAATTGAATTAATAATATTCATAGCTAAATGTTTATTGAATTTGAGATTTGAGCGATATGGATACTTTATACTTAACCTTCGTTTTTTTATCAATGTTAAATTTATTAAAAAATCAAGTTTTCTTGCAAGAAAATTTGATTTTATAATTGTCTATTTGTTGCCTTAGTAACATCAAACAAATATTTTAAAAATGTTACTGTTGTGATTTTACTAGAGAATGCAATCGCTTTCTTGTATAATTTGCAAAAGATTTTCATATTTTTATCATTAATTTCTGTCCTTGTTTTTTGGGATTTTAGAAATTCAAAAAAAGGGTAAGTTTTTCTAAATTTTTCAACAAATCAAATTTTTTTTAAGGTACAGAGTTCTGATGAGGCCCAATAAGGCTGAAATACATGTATAAACTGTTTCCTAGCACTTTCTATATTGCCAGTTACACAATTTTAGTTAAGTTAAATTTATTGATAAACTCAGAGAGTTTCTTATAGTACTTCGTAATATTAAGTTTATAACATGTTTACCTGTAAATCAGAACTGATGAGAAAATTACATTGGTCTTTAATTTGTCACAAATTATCCTAAACTTGGGATAATTATTGTTATGAAAGTTGTTAGATCCTCCTATGATAAAACTGAATGTTTGAGTACAATGATTTGTGACATACATTAGCTGATGAGGACTTGTCCTCTTTCAATAAATTCTCATGACGATTTCTTTGGGAACATTAATTGGTAGAATTTTAGGGTTTTATTGTTTGTTTTCGATTTTCATTATGATCCGCCACGTGCTTTCAGCCAGGCTGCACATGTCATTCGATCGGGTTAAAACTGGTTCTTGTTATCACGCTTTTCAAACTTCACTTACTACTATTTTGAATTTGTAGTGTATTAATTATCAATGTTTGTAATTGTACCTTTTTACATAATTTTTTACAATTAATTTAAAATGTTATGATTCTGACGATACAATAATTTTATTATTGTCTGATTTCCCGATATTACTACACTACTTAGTGTTACCGTCGTGGATTCGCAATGAAAAAGCCTTCGTAATTTCTGAACAACTTTTATTCTGCACTTATTTATTTTTAACGTCAAAAATCGATTATTATTTTCTTTTCCCCGCCCACTATGTTTTCAAACAGAGGTATGAAATATATGATTTAATATTATGCCCCTTCGGTGTCAATCCTGTTGGACTTCATGTAGTCGGTCGGATGAAAGCCGGCGGTAACAATTCCCCACACTTCTTTGAGTCCAACAGGCTCTCGTAGCTCTGGGGCGGTCTCAGAGTTGGTTCGGACCACTGGGGTGGCCGGGATCGTATTTAGCACTTGGTGTTGTTCTTGATGGCCCGGGTTGAGGCGACTTTGCTCGGGGTGTTCTGTGTGACTCTGCTCGTATGCGATCTTGGTGAATCTTGACTATTTTATCTCCCTGGTCCACCAGGTATGTTGCACCGTGAAGCAGGTTTCTTATGATGTACGGACCCATCCATTTCTTGGCTAGCCCTGCGGTGTTCTCCGTAGACTTGATTTGCGTTGGGGACTTGACGAAGACTCGTTGTCCCACGGTGTATAGCGGGGCGCGGTCCGGTCCGGCATATCGTCGTTGGTAGCGCGTCTGACATCTTCTAATTTCTTGGTGCTGATCTTCGCGATTTCTCAGATCTGGTGCGGGTCCCGTTCCTTCTGTTCTCCATTCGCCTGGTCGCTGGAGCTCGTTTCCAAATAGGGCTTTCGCAGGTGTCGTACCCGTGGCAGCGTTTCTCCGAGTCCTCAGGTTGAATAACACGGTTGACAGTTGCGTATCCCACAGGCGTTGGGAACCTCCGTCGAGCAGAATCCTCTGTCCTTTCTTCAGCTCCTGGTTCCGTCTTTCCACGGGGTTGGCCCTGGGGTGATACACAGGGGTTGTGTAGGGACTTGATTTCCAGCGCCGACAAGCTGCCTCCCAATGCTTCCCGGTAAACTGGGGGCCGTTGTCTGAGATGATTGCTCGCGGGTACCCGAGGCAGAGTCAGTTTTCGGCACGGCGAAGGCTTCCACCCATCTCGTGAAAAGATCGGTCACCACTATTATGAATCTCTTGCCGGTGGCGGTTTCTGGGTAGGGCCCCATGAGATCTACTGCGACGGTGTCCCATGGTGTTTTGGGTTGTCTGGGTTGCTTTGGGTTGTCTGGGTTGCAGCGGTGTGGACGCGACGATGCGTCCCCTCTTATAACTTGCACATATCAGGCCTGCGCTGACGTATCTGCCAACGTCCTTACGCATGTTTGGCCAATAGTAATGTTGTTGGTTGTCCGTTTCTCGGTTTCTTGCAGCGGTCGGAGGAGGCTTTGGTGTCGCTGGTAGTTGTGCAAAGTCGATTTGGCGACACCGACTCTTCAGTTCTGCCCACGAATTAGGCATGGGTACACTCATGGCCATGCGGACGTCGTTCCTAGCCATTCTGCAGATCGTTGCTATGCGCTCCATCTCTGGCATGCTGGTGGCCACTTTCTCAAAGATGCCCCATTTTTCGAGCGCGAAGGCAAGCGTGGATTCCTTGGCGCTTTGGACCTCCGTGAAAAGTTTCGCCATCAGATCCTGTGTAGCCCGAGGACCTGCGTATTCTTCCGTGATTAGCTCTACAAAATCCGTCCATCCCAGATTGCCTCAATGGCGGCATACCATTTCCTGGGTGTCGGACCTAAACACTGGACAGCAGTCTCCACCCACGCCCGTTCTGGTAGGCGATACCCGTGAAGTAGTCCTCCAGCCGGTGAATGAAATCCTTGATTTGGTCGAGGGGTCGTCCATAAAACATGGGCACTGTTTGTGGTAGGGATGCCGGTGCCAGTGGAAGTTTGTCTTCTACTACTGGTGCGGATGATCTTGGTGTGGTATCGTCGTTTTCCTCCCTGGACAGGGAATTCGCTCTCGTCGTTCTTCTCCCTTGCTTATCCTTGATAGTCATTTTGTTTGTTGGGCGCCACTGGAATTTCTTCCCAGAATTTTGCTGTGTTGACTCTTTCTCTCTCTCTTTTCATTCGTTCTGGATGTTTCAAACTTCCTTGGCCCCACGTTGTTGGGCCGCCAAATTGTTACCGTCGTGGATTCGCAATGAAAAAGCCTTCGTAATTTCTGAACAACTTTTATTCTGCTCTTATTTATTTTTAACGTCAAAAATCGATTATTATTTTCTTTTCCCCGCCCACTATGTTTTCAAACAGAGACGCATATGATTTAATATTATGCCCCTTCGGTGTCAATCCTGTTGGACTTCATGTAGTCGGTCGGATGAAAGCCGGCGATAACATTAGGTATGTAACTAAGTTTAAAACTAACACAATTTACACTTATTGTCCTTTGTCCAAAATTCGATCCATGCTGCTTTCTGTAAAACCCTGTCCGTCCATAGCAAATCTTCCTTGGCCACGGGCATTCGGTCCCTGACAATTCTATTGAATTTCCTTTGTACTGGTATGACTAAATTGCCTGCATACCCTAAAGCTAAGCGTTCACAGGCTCGCATCGCACGCATCGTACTCATCGCAAGAATCGCATTATATTTGTTGCGTGCGTTAACCTAGAAGCGTCGTATTATTCGCACTACCAGCATTTTATCATGGAATATAGGAGTCCACTTAACATTTTATAGATAACTTTTTAAACAACTTATTTATTTTACTGACATTTATGTTAATCTCAAATACTTCTTTTGGATTTGTAAAACAAAATGATTTAAATCGTTCCTAAAATCCTAACTGGTTCAAATAATATGATTCTGGGGTCGTATGTTATATAATCGTAAATGACGTCAGTCGCACGCATCGCAAGAATTGCAGAAGTTGTCCTTTCGAGAATGCTTGCCGAATAGTTAACGCAGCGTGATATAAAACTATAGAAAAGAACATTTTCTTCTGCTTATACGATACGTGCGACGCGTGTGATGTGAGTCTGTGAACGCTTGCCTTAAGGGATCAAAGCCTTCACCGCTAAGCCATCTTACATTAGTTATTATTCTATCCAAAGTGTAAGAACAAAATTCGTGTACTCAGTCCCACCAATACGTTTCTGCGCCTGGCTGAAATGTGTACCAATATTTCGTGCACCAAACGTGAACCAGATTATTAAATTCCACGAATATCATATATATAGATTAATTTAAAAAGTCATCTCAATAACCTTCAGGAAAACAAATGTGAGTTTAAAATATTTCATGAATTTTTTTTTCAGAATTTTATACATAAACATCAACAGTTATTAATCTACCCTCAACTATATTTCAAAAATTACGTAATGAAATCTGAACAAAATAGAACTTTAGTAAGACGTTTAATAAATATTTAAAAATATTTATTATTTGCTATCTTAGTAAGATAAAAGGAAGTATTTTTGTTTACAAAAAAAAGATAACAAGATAGATTACTAGTTGACTTGTGTTCATGTTTTAAATTTAGCATAACCAGAATTTATCGAAGTTATGAAATTATATTTAAAAATGCTAATTTTGATGTACAATCATTAAAAACCATCTTTAATTTAATTAGATAGAACTGCGCGATCATTTAGAGTTTCAGTGTTACGCCAGCTTTCAAGAAGATATCCAGGATGTTTCTGTGGTTATTGATAGCTTTCATAGCGTTGTCTTATTTCTTCGTAACGCGAAAATTTGATTACTGGAGAAAACGTGGAATACCATTCGATAAGCCTACTCCTTACATTGGAAATGAGCCTTTGCTTTTATTCAAGCACTGCATTGGAACTTATCTTAAGGAGCTGTATGAGAAATTCGACTCTCCACTAACAGGTTTTTTTATATTAGACCAACCTATTTTGCTTATAAAAGATCCGAAGATAATTAAATCCATACTAATTGAGAACTTTCAAAATTTTGACGATCGATCTGTAATGTCGAATTTGAGAGATGACCCAGTTAGTAGCCAGATGTTATTTTTGCTGAAGAATCCTGCTTGGAGAGCAATCCGACAAAAAATTTCTGTGGTATTTACAACAGGAAAGATTAAGCTAATGCTACCGTTAATGGTGGAAGCGGGAAATGACCTACTAAAGTATATGAACAAGAATTTGAATGTTCCACTGGATGCCAGGGATGTGTGCCTAAGGTATAACACAGACGTAATCGCATCTTGTGCTTTCGGATCGAAAGCTAATTCTTTTGACCAGAAAGAATCCGCTTTTCTGCGTGTATCTAAAGATCTTATCCGTTTTACCTGGAAAAGAGGTATACAGGCGACATGCTATTTTATTTCACCGTTTTTAGTAAACCTGTTTAAAATGAAATTTTTGGATACTTCCGCACGGCAGCTTATGCAAGACTTGTTTTGGCACGTTGCGGACGAGAGACAAACTACAAGTGTTAAAAGAAATGATTTAGTCGACATTTTAAATGATATTCGAAAGCAGGAAATCAACGGTAATCAAATTAAGTTCGGTAAGTTTTTTTTTTGTGTGAGCTTGGTAAGACTAGCGTTAAAATTTCTATTGCAGATGGAGATATTGTAGTAGCTCAAGCAATTCAATTTTTTATTGGAGGATACGAAACGTCATCTACGACAGCGTGTTATGGCTTGTATGAATTAGCTAAACAACCTGACATACAAGCCAAATTACGAAATGAAATATTGGAAATGTTTGCAGAGAAACATGTTATTACGTACGAAGCAGTACAGAATTTGACTTACCTGGATATGGTCGTGTATGGTATGATTTCTTATGGTGTACTATGAATTTTTTAGTTGCTAATACCTATTAAACCAACAGAAACGATTAGAAAATACCCGGTTCTGCCATTTCTGGATAGACGTACAAGATTTGACTATCCTATACCTGGAAGCAAAATAATAATAGAAAAAGGGTCCGCCGTTTATATATCGATTTTGGGCTTGCATTATGACCCCAAATATTATCCGGAACCGGAAACGTTCGATCCAGAAAGATTTTCTCCAGAAAATAAAAAGTCTAGACAAAACTGTATATTTTTGGGTTTTGGAGAGGGGCCACGTATTTGTATTGGTAAGTGTATATACCAGGTGTTAGTAAATTTAGGAATTATTTCAAATTTGTTTCTAGGAATGAGATTTGGATTACTATCTGTCAAACTAGTTCTCATTAATATTCTGTCTAATTATGAAATACTTCCATGTGATGACACACCATCAACTATCAAGTTCGATCCGCGAGGATTCCTGCTGACAAGCACTAACCCGGTGCATTTAAAGTTTAAAAAGATAAGCACAACTTAAGAAAGTTGCTGTATCAGTGTGGAGACTTTCGAATTGGTTTATCTGTAGTTTGAATGGTTTATATGAAAGTGCCTTTCTTTTTCTAGTTTTAAATTTTAATTATTTATGTCGCGCATTATATAATAAGTGTAATTGTTCGACTTAAAAACCTAAATTATTTTCATATCCTTTGTTGTATTTTGTATCGAACAAAATTAATAAACAAAGGTATAATGAGGAGACTGTGATTTTAAAAATTAATAGTTAAGATAGTTCTTAGCACAAGAATATTTATCACATAGATACATATTACAATAATCTTCAGTTTACATTACATTACATTTGGCTGGTATCTAAAGTATAGTCAAACATTGTTCAAATTTTTAAATTTAATTTTTAAAGCTTGACGTAAAGTAAGTGCAGTTTAAACCAAAATAAAAAAAATAGATGCGAAGCTAAAAGGTTATTGTTTGAAAGTAATACCCAGATTTAACAAAGGACGGTGACAAGGTTCATAAACTTGTTTGAAACTCCTTCAGTTCTAAACCACTTATTTTTTAAAGTCTACTCCTTTAAACGTCGGAAATGCAAATTAAATTGAGATTTATAATTTTACAGAAAATTTAATTTATTTTTACTGTTTTTAATTGGTTTCTTGTGCTACAGAAAATAAATATTCCTAACCGTAAACAAATATTTATACGTTTAATTTATTGCGACAGATTTGCATCATTAATTTCAGCACGAATTTTCTAATTAAAAATTAAAACAAGTCTCGCAATGAAAGTCGACTTTATTAAAGACCTAAGATTAGCATCACTTTAAAAACAACATTATATTCTAAATTTATTTTTATATTAATTTTGAGATAGCTTTTGATCCTTGATAGATCTGAATTTAAATTTACTTCCTAAGAAGTAAATCTGCTTGGAACCTAGATTGTTTGTATTGTACATGACGATGGCTGTAACAATCAATCTTTAAATTCTTTCACAAAACAACTTTTGCTAGGCAAGAAATAAAATTATAGAATTTTATCATGTCCGTTAGCCTGGAAAGATTCATTTATTGAAACGCACTTTTTTAAATGTTTATCACGAAATATTAAAGTGTAGAGTCATATAGTCTAATTTAATAGTAATCAGTATTCAAGGATAAAGTTATAAAGTTTATCTTTCGCAGCATATCTTAAAAACAAGAATTTATCAGAGGTGAGCAGGGCGTATGAAATAAGACGAGAAGTCAAAGCGACCTCGTAACATTCAGTCGGTGTTTAAAACTCACAGTGATGGCGTACTTTGTGTATTTCTTTTTCGTCTTGATAATATTAATCTACTTTCTTGCAACTCGCAAATTTAATTATTGGCGAGAACGTGGAATACCATTCGACAAACCTGCTCCGTTCGTGGGAAACTGGTCTTTAGTCCTATTCAAACACTCTTTAGGTTCTTATATGATGGAGTTGTATAAAAAATTTGATTCTCCGCTAATGGGATTTTTCTTATTTGACCAACCCCAACTGATCGTGAAAAGTCCGAAAATAATTAAAGCTATCCTAATCGAGGACTTTCAAAACTTTAACGATCGGACTCCAACGGTTAATCTGAGAGATGATCCCGTTGGAACTCAGATACTATTCCTATTGAAGAATCCACACTGGAAAGTTATTAGACAGAAAATGTCTTTTGCCTTCAGTTCCGGCAAAATGAAATTAATGTTTCCTTTAATAACCGATGTCGGTCAACAAATGGTAGAATACCTGAGGAAAAATTTCCACGAATCAATGGATGGCAAGGACTTGACTACTCGATATATGACGGACGTAATTTCGTCCTGCGCTTTCGGCGTGAGAGCATTTTCTTTCATACATAATAAATCTGAGTTTCGTTATATTTCGAGAAATGCCTTTAAGTTTACCTGGATCAGAGGTATCCAAACGACGTGTTATTTCATATCTCCTTTTTTGGTGAAGTTATTCAAAATGAAATTTATTGAACCACGTTCCTGTAAAATGATGGAAGACATATTCTGGCAAGTTGTGAAAGAAAGACGTCAAGCAACTTATAAAAGAAACGATTTAGTGGATATTTTAATAGAAATCCAAAAAGCTGATGATGGTAAAGGGAAGTCAAAGTTCGGTATGTAATACGATAACATAGTTTATTGTTGACTGCAACAATAAAAGGAAGAAGAAAATGAAGAGCAAAAAATCGTGTGATGTTACTCAAGAAAATTTACTTTTTTTTTTACAGACGGAGACATTGTAGTAGCTCAAGCTGTTCAGTTCCTATCGGCTGGTTTTGAAACTTCAAGTTCTGCATGTTGCTTCGCTCTGTATGAAATGTCGTTAAATCGAGGTATACAAAAGAGATTACGAGCTGAAATACTAGAAACTATTTCAACATATAATGGTATCACTTATGAAAGTGTACAAGAAATGAAATACCTGGATATGGTTGTTTATGGTAAATTAATCTAGTATTGTTAATTATGAATCGCTTAGAGTTTTTAAATTTTAGAAACTCTAAGGAAGTATCCAATTTTGCCCTTCCTTGATAGAGTGACCAACACTGATTATCAAATAGCTGAAGAGGGAGTAACAATTGAAAAAGGAACCTCCGTTTTTATACCGGTTATGGCTTTACATTATGACCCAACTTATTTTCCCGATCCTGAAAAGTTTGATCCTGATAGATTTACGCCTGAAAATAAAGCAACTCGACCTAGTTGCGTGTATTTGGCCTTTGGAGATGGACCTCGTAATTGCATAGGTAATTATAAGTTTAGACGAAATTTATGTAATTGTAATGTTTTAATGTAAATGTGACTTTTTGCTTTAAGGTGCAAGGTTTGGATTACTTGCAGTTAAAGTTTTGCTAATAAACATCCTCAAGGAGTACGATGTATTAAGAACTGAAAATACACCATCACGCATAGAGTTTGATCCTCGAGCGTTTATACTGGTGTCAGCTAAACCTATTCAACTGAAATTCAAGAAGTTAGAATAGCGTGTAACTTAAGTATACATATTTGCTTTAATTATTTAATAAATTCTTATACATAAATATAAGAAAAGAATTTCATGAATAAGTAGATTTGTATTGTAACTTATTATTTAAATTTTATTTCTTATATTACTCAGGTTTTTATGTTTCTTATAATGTTGAAGATTATTTATTATTCTTATTATATATTCAAATTACACATCATAATCTGCTATACAAGATATTACAGATATGTCATACATTTTACACTCACCTGAAGGTGAAATATAAAAAAATTCAGTTGCAGGTCAAAATATAGAATGAGACTTTCTCCCTTTTTTTCTTTTACAATCTTTCACTTTAACTAAAATGTTTTTTTTTATTTCTTCATCTGCACTAGAAAGGTTTTTGTTAACCAAGGATATATTTTTCAATGATAAAATAATTTTTTGAAACGCATTTAATTAGATTATATAATATCGCGTAGCCATTAATGTTTAGCTTGAAATAGTTATTTTTATTTGCCATTCAGCCATTTTTAGCATGAATCAAGGGTATGTATATACATACACTTTATCTAATAATTATGTACAAAGTTTAAACAACATAATTTGAAATAAGAAAGTACGAGATCTAGAGCAAGTAAATGCGTTTAAATTAGGTTCAGTAAGTAATTTTTGTGTTTTGTGTCAATGTCACAAAATGGTAAATTAATTCAAATATATGTGTAACTTACCTAAACTTTTCAGCTATAAGCTTTCCTCCACTCTATCCTACATTACACTAGCTTGTTCGTTTCCTGGGAATCCATTCCATAAGCCATTGCTTATTTTATCATTTCTAAGCTAATCATACACCACTAGACATAGGCACTGTCCTTTCAACGTGAAAATCTATATTTTCTAACAACATAGTTTCACCATATATGGGTAGTAGGTGCCCAGGTGAATTTTCACATCATGTTTCTATGTGAAATTCATTGGATTTCATAAAATAATACATATTAGATCGTTAGAGATAGATAGTTAATAAAATAATTAATAAGTTAACATTAAAAAAAGTGGACTAAGTATTATATTGAAAAGTGATCTAATTTCTGTGGATAAAACAAAAATAATATTCTCTTTGAATTTACTATTGCAGTTAAATGAAGAAAATACGAACGCTAAAAGGATCTCAGAAGAAATAAAACAAGAAAAGAAAAATATATTAGTATTGAAACGGTCGCGAATTTCATTTAAAACAAATTGCGTTTGTTTATTTGATTGCTTGTTAACAAAGAGAAATTTACGAGTCGCAGCTTGTCACAGGAAAACGACTTGGGTCAAATTTATGGTCTTTTTTTGAACATCTAGTGCGTAAATGGCACTTGAAGCATAGTTACTGTCATATTATAAATCAGGGCCGCTTTGTTGTCTTTGTGCGCGTTAGAGTCTTGGAAAAGAATTTCACGCAAACATTTAAGTTATTGTCGCATCGCCAGTAGAAAAGAACTTGGCTTTTGTTTTCAAGATCGTACGACGAGCTCAGGAAGTAATAAATATGTCAAACGACACTTGTAAGGCGTCGCTATTTTGGAAAAATTTTAGAAAGTGAAGAACATTTGCAGGCCACAGGAACCAAAGGCAGGCAGACGGTCCGAACGTTATGTAAAATGAACGGGGGAGAAGTGTGTGTTTCTTTCCGAAATAAAAGCGTTTATTGGCCTACGGTTTTTTTTGTTACTTCGGGGGATGGGGGCGGAGTCGATAATTGTCGCGCGTGGAAAGTCAAAATCAAAAACTTGGAACAGAAAGCTTCTGCCGTCCGAATGGAAAGCTGCATTTTAATTGAACTCGAGAAGTTTATTTTTGAGTGCTTTGCAATTGATTTCATCTAGCTTGCATAATTAGAATTAAATCACATTATTTCGGGGCGTTAAAATTATAGTGAATTCAAAAGGGCAATCAAATAAATAACCGCGAGACGAGCGCGATCGCGACGCGAATAAAAAGCGTGCGCGTGTGAATTAGTGAAGTGTGCGTCGCGGATGTGCATGATTTTTTTCTATTTCTTTTCACATACTTGGTGGCATAAATTTGCGTAAGAATTATTTTAATTGGTTTATCAATCAGTGGCGTGGAATTTCTGTAAAGTTCCACCTTTGCATTGCTCAGGCCATCTTTTGGTTCATTTTTGGTACTTGCGGTTGCTTTTTGAAGCAAGTTAAAACTCAATAAATTCAATAGTTTGCGCGGTCTGTGATTTAATCAACCAGAGTAAATTAACTACACCTAAAATCTTTTGTTCGATTTCAAATACAGTGTATTTGTTTTTTTTCAATTTAGTTCTACCTTTTTGCGATATCCTCGGCAATTCGGAGACACGCTATCAGGGTCATTCCTAATTGTACAGGGTTATCTGCAACTAAGACCTCTGGTCAGGCGAGTTATATCCGCCAAAACGCACAGTGCGACCAGCACAGTCTAGCTCAGAAATCAAAGCAAATCTAATACTCGTTACGAATTCCGTAGAATTACGAGGCCAACAATTTGAACCACCTATCAATAGACATCTTCTTCACAGAATTTTTCTCACACCCTGTGTGTGCGTGTTAAAGTGTTGTCTTGGTTGAAAGATTTGCAGGTTAATCGAAAGCAATTTGTCGAGCGACTGAACGGACCAAAACCACACATAGTGGAGTGTCGAAAACAGCCATTTGGGTCCTTGCGCAACCAATTAGTTAGATAATAGGTTTAGCCGGCGAGAATACAAAACGACGTAGAGGGATCTGCGAACAGAACCTCGAAGGACTCTGGAGCATGTACTTGACAAAGATCCTACGCCCAGAAATCTAATTAATTAGGTTAATGAGCTAGAGATAGGGTTATTCCAGCCCGTGAAAAACTAACGGCTGTTGCTGTTGATTATCTTGCAAATTGATCGCTGGAGCGGCCTTTTGTACCACATACATCTCCGAACATCGGATTGATCAATTAATAAGTTCCAGTAACAAAGTACACTGTATATACACTGCCACACTGGTGGCTGGTTGATTATTCATAGCGTCTTCGAGTACTAGCTAAAGTGGCAAACACGAGTACCAAGACCAAGCTATTTTGAATAAAGAAGAAATTAATTGTTGATCTAATTTAAGTTACAAAGTTGACACAGCCTAATTGCGTGTGCAACAAGCCACCAACTGAGAGAATCGAAATAAATTAGATCGCCACGATATTCGGCGTTAAGTGCGTTAAGCAAAGTTTATTGTACTTCTTTGGAATTTTGTATTTATTGCGAAAGATATCAATTGTTTCAACCTAAGGTTTTTTAAACTCAAGCTCCGAGAGGTGATTCAACCCTCGTAGCTGGAGCTTCTTACCTTTTTTTCTTTTTTTTTACAATAAATAATTAATTGAATCTCACACCTGGCATTTTATTGATACCTATTTAGTATCTTGTACCTCTCAAAATACTCATACACCGTCTCACCAGAATTAGAACACAATTACAACAACGTAGGGCCCGTTTTTGTTTAATTAGACGATCAAGAACGAACAATCGGAATTAAAGTTTAATTTCAGGGGTCCCAAAGACCCGGCAGTAGAGTAGGTCAGTAAAAGTATATAGCCTTAGCGCCACTAAACCATAACCGTAAAAAGGTAGCAACCCTATTTAGAAAGCGCATGCTGTAAAAAAATAACATCGGCTCTTCCGGAAACTAGTCAAGACCCGCGGTAAAGAGGCATTTATCGCTTCATTGAATTTAGTCAAATTCTTCAGTCCATTTAATAAATTAATTTGTCAATAAATTTTAGTTTGTTTTTGTTTGACCGTGTTTATTAGATTATTTAGTTGTCCTTAAATTCAACAACAAGGTGACACGTACGGGCGTGTTACAGTATTACCATAGACTGTGGTATTACGAAAAGTCGTACAGGTCGTGAATATTAAAAGACATTTTAAATTTGTAGCAAATTTACTACGGTTTAGTTCTACACAAACATAAATAAGCTG
This sequence comes from Serrognathus titanus, assembly GCA_039766575.1. Lineage (NCBI taxonomy): Eukaryota > Metazoa > Arthropoda > Insecta > Coleoptera > Lucanidae > Serrognathus > Serrognathus titanus. The sequence goes on along the minus strand of CM077914.1, from coordinate 44,839,598 downwards.
AACTAATGATATTTTGCTTGTCACCTTGAATAGATCACTCAACAATAATTTGATAATTTAAAAGTAATGACTTGCTTTAATTGACCGGGAAATGCAACCGCAGATGATTCAACGAGAACCAACAATATTATTCTTAGGAAAGAAAATAAATAAGGAAAGTTTTTTGTAATGTTTATGAAATGATATCTACTGTTATTTTAATTATATCTTCATAAAATAAGAACAAACTTTTGAAGGGCATGTCGCATATCTATAAATTTTATTGCGCAGTCTATTTGTGTGTGCCGCTAAGATATGTTTATCAAATTTATTTAACGCTTACAACTCATCATGATGTTACTTATACTTTCAATTTTCGCATTAATATTATTGTCATATTTTTATACAATTCGAAAGTTTGACTATTGGCGAAAACGTGGCATAGTATTCGACAAACCACTTCCTTACATTGGTAATTCTTTGGTGTTATTTAAGCACAGTATCGCAACTTACCTAAAAGAGTTATACTTGGAATTTGATGCGCCGTTAATAGGAATCTTTTTATTTGGACAGCCCCAGTTGGTTGTGAAAGACCCCAAGATTATTAACGCCATTTTAATCGAAGATTTTCAAAACTTTTCTGATCGAACTGCTGTCTCAGATGCGGATGCTGACCCGCTAGGTTCTCAGGTGTTGTCTCTTATAAAGAATCCACAATGGAAAGAGCTGCGACAAAAAATGACCGTTGCATTCACCACAGGTAAAATTAAATTAATGTTCCCTTTAATGAACGAAATCAGTAACGACTTATTGGGATATATGAAACGAAATGATGACGCTCCTATAAGTGGCAAGAACTTAAGCACTAGATACATGACGGACATTATCGCATCTTGCGCTTTCGGAGTTAAAGCTCACTCCTTCTTAGACGACGACAGTGATTTTCGAGTTATTTCTCAAAGAACTTTCGAGTTAACTTTAATGAGGATTATACAAGTGACGTGCTATTTTGTCTCACCGTTTCTGGTACACTTATTCAAAATGAAATTTCTGGAACCTCATAGTTGTGATCTCATGAAAAACATGTTCTGGCAAGTTGTCAGAAAGAGAAGGCAAACGGGTATTAAAAGAAACGATTTAGTAGATATTTTAATGGGAATTCAAGAAAGTGAAGGTGAAGATGGAAAATTCAAATTCGGTATCACATTTATACAATTTATAACAATATACACATATATAGAACAAAATTTTGTAGATGATGATGTTGTAGCAGCTCAAGCTATACAATTCTTTTCTGCTGGTTTTGAAACATCAGGTTCTACTGCTTGTTTTGCTATGTTCGAGCTATCTTTGCATCTTGACGTGCAAGGCAAATTACGAAACGAGATACTAGCAGTAGTTTCTAAGCATAGTGGTGTTAACTACAACGCAATCCAAGAAATGAAGTACCTAGATATGGTAGTACATGGTAAGCTACTCTAAAACTTTTTCTTGTAATTTGTGTTGTGTCTACTTTTTTCAGAAACTTTGAGAAAGTATCCTATTGTCCCTCTTTTGGATAGACGCACGAGGAACGATTATCGTATACCAAATTATGAACTTACGATTGAAAAAGGAACGGCGGTGTTTATTCCTACGTTGGGTTTGCATTATGATCCGAAATATTACCCCAACCCAGAAGAATTTGACCCTGAGAGGTTTACCATCGGGAATAAGGCTGCCAGACCTAGTTGTGTGTATTTAGCGTTTGGTGAAGGACCTCGAAATTGCATTGGTAATATCTGTGACATTTCTACTAGCGTTTTCGATTCACTATTTTAGAGCACGCTCATAGTATCCCAACCTTTAATTTCATGTAAGTTAGAGATATTCTCAGAGTGCTAGAACAGTTAATCGAAAAAGCTATTAAGTTATAAGAAATTATTTAACTGAACGCTTATTCTCTTATAGTTTAATTTACTGATCACGTATTCCGATTTTTACAAAAAGAAATACTCTTGAAACTTGTTTAAGTCCTAAATAGATAACTTCTCTTTCAGGTGAACGATTTGGATTGCTTTCTGTTAAACTATTTCTCATCAACGTTCTCATGGAATATGAAATATTTAAAACTGATGACACGCCTTCTTACATAAAAATATTTCCTCGGTGGTTCCTTCTAACATCTGCGGTACCTTTAAAATTCATATTTAAAAAGATAAAATCTTAATGACTCTCTAGATGTTGTATTTTTTCCGAAAATGTGAAGCAATCATCTTTCAAAGTCAACTGAAACAAGCCTTAAAGAAGATCATATATGAAATTTCAAGATAGTTACATATAGTTGACTAAAGCATAAAGCATTACAGAGGATATTAATTCCCTTAAATAGATAGGTATCTTTTAATATTCTTTACACGATTGCGCTGTTTTCCTTCAAAAATCTTATTACATATAAGAAATTGTAAAAATAATTAATTGAGTTGACTGTTACTTGGTGAAAATCCATTTCAAACAAACAAAATTGTCATATGTTAAAAATAAGGTGGAAATCAGTTAAAAATTTAACGTTATTTTATTTATTAATTGTAAAAATATTATAAATAAAAAACCAATGATGTTATTAGTTTCTTTCAAAACCGTGGTATATTTAAATTTTTTAAATTATGAAATACGATAAAGCAAAATTTGACCTTTCTTTAAAGTTTTCTTCAAATGTTAATCAATAGGTCTACATTCATTTTCATTTGAAATTTGAAAATTGATTCTCGTTGCGCCCACTTCCTATTGACCTTCAAAAAAATTTTTAGAACTACCAAATTCTTTAGGTGTCAGGAAAGAGGGAGGTCAGAAGTGATCTGAGGTACTAAAATTTTGCAAAATTTTCTACAAATACAAGTCATTAAAAATGCTCAAGTCAAATTCGTCTCTTTTTTTAAATCCTAATGAATGATACCCGACTTCACCTTATACTTTGTTTGACACTTCCAGTTGACCTTATCTTTAGATAACTCTCTTTTCAAATTTATTTTACTTTTAATTTACTTTAATTATCTATGGAATTTTGAAGTTCTGTGTAAGATATGATTTTTCTTAGGCCCCTAGGATTATACGTAAATCTGCGATAATATCTTAAAGACTCACAAGAAATCGTATCATAATGAGAACTTCAGAATTCCACTTTTTAATAATTGAGTTACAGGCTTAGATCCTTATAGGTATGAGCAGAACCGACCCAGTAATTTAAAAAAATCACATAAGCGACCACTAGTCACATTATGTAAAGTGACCTTAACATTGCTGCAGAGGCAATCCTAATGAAGTATGATATCCTTGAGTCCTTTTATTTGTGAACATACAATACACCCAAACAAATTCATGATAAAAGGAGCACATGGAATAGCAAATATGAGTCGCAACTTACAACAATACGCAATTAAGATTAAGGAATTTTGCTGGAATTTTTTCCGTGTATTGAATGCTAATATACTTTATTACTGGTTTGGAAAAAAAAATCACTGGATTGCTTTGTCCAGAATTGAAAATATTATGAAAATATTACAAATATATTATACAATATTGTGACGAACGGGCGACGGTGAATCATGCACTCGCCTGCGCCGGCGACCGCTGCGGAAGTGTCGAGAGGATACGCGAATGTTCTGCAGACAGAGGCTGCTGGAAAAGCTACTACGATATAAATATGCGTACGAAATTCAGAGGGGCAGTCTTAGTCAGTTCAACGTAGAGTTACTTACTGTGTAATTGCTCGGCTTGTAAAAATAAATTAGTCTTAGTTCGTTATAAATAAATTAGTGTTAAGTGTTGTGTAAATAAATTAGTTATTAGTTTCATCAAGTGTTTCATTTAAAAACAAATCAAAATAAATCTAAAAACATTACAGTGGTGTCCGGTGTGCGGTTCGTGAAAATAAATAAACAATTAAATCAAATTAAAATTAAATAAATCATTAAATAAAGTGTAGTGCTCGGAAAAACAATGGCTACAAAGAAAGTGCTCTTGAAGGACTTAAAAGTGGCCGAACTAAAAATAGAATTAGAAGAACGAGAGCTAGAAACTTCCGGTTTGAAAGCTGCACTTCAACAGCGCCTTCGAGAAGCTCTCCGGGCAGCTGGGGATGATCCAGAAACATTCTTGTTCGAAATTACGTGTGGTTCCGCCGATATATCGAGAATTTTAGACGAGAAGTTTCGAGAACAATCTGGAAACTTGGACCAGAAACTTCGAGAACAATCTGGAAATCTCAAGGACGAACTTCGGGAACAATCCAGAAATTTGGACGAGAAACTTCTGGAACAATCTGGAAATTTCAAGGAATTACAAAATGAATTAATGGAACAATCCAGAAATTTGGACGAGAAACTTCTAGAACAATCTGGAAATTTCAAGGAATTACAAAATGAATTAATGGAACAATCTAGAAATTTAGACGAGAAGCTTCTAGAACAATCCAGGAATTTAGACGAGAAACTTCGCGAGCAATCTGGAAATTTCAGAGATGAACTTCGGGAACAATCCAGAAATTTAGAAGAGAAGCTTCGAGAACAATCTGGAAATTTCAACGAATTGCAGAATAAATTGCTGGAACAATCTAGAAATATAGACGAGAAGCTTCTAGAACAGTCTGAAAATTTGAAGGATGAATTTCTAGAGCAATCGAAAGGACTCGAAGAAAAACTAGTAGTAAAAATATCAGAAGAGACAAGGAACCTGCAAGAAAATATGGAAGAAATAATATTCCAGCAGGATAACAAAATTAAGAATCTAGAACAGATCATGGCAGGGATGCGAATTTTCGGGGATCAGTTACCAACAGAGGTGCTAGAGAGTAATGAGGCGCGAACTGTGGAAGGACCAGCGGGAACTTCAAAATTAAAAATAAAACCACCGACGTTCGATGGGAAGTCTTCTTGGCCTAATTACTTTAAACAATTTGAAGCAGCAGCAAAGGCGAACGGATGGACAGCCAGTGAAAAAGCCACTTCGTTAATTGTGGCCCTGAGGGGAGAGGCTATCGATGTGCTACAAACGATGCCGCCAGAGGAACAAGAAGATTTCAACAAGCTGGTGAACAGGCTGGAGATGCGTTATGGTCAGGCGCATCTGACAGAGGTGTACCATGCGCAGCTGAGGAATCGTTGTCAGAAGTCCGGAGAGAGTCTTCAGGAATTCGAAGCCAACGTAGCGCGCCTAGCCCAGTTGGCGTATCCTGCAGCTCCTGTAGAATTCCTGCAATGTTTGACGGTGCAGACATTTATAGATGGAATTCGTGACCCGGACAACCAGCAGGCATTGAGAATGGCTCACCCAAAGACATCCAAGAACGCATTAGCTTACGCTTTGGAATACGAGGCGGCGAAGCGAGTCTCAAGAGGGCATGTCAAGGTACGAGCTGCTATGAATTTCCAAGAAGAGGAACCCATCAACGTCCAAGTGCGATCTACTGCAGAGGAGCGGCCTAAGGAGTTTACCACCGTCGAGGACGTTCGCCGCATTTTGGAGCAGGTCTTAAAGCAGAAAAATCCGCTGGTATGCTGGAACTGCCAGGAGGAGGGACATATTCGCAGGCGGTGTCCCAAGCCCAGGCAGGATCCTCCACGAAGGAAGCCACAGGGAAACTAAGTCGGGTCGGTGCAGTGGGGCAAACGTCGACCCGTATTCAAAAGCCCCTAAAGACGGAAGCCAGGCAAGTCATATCCCTGCGACAATTAACCAGCAGTGTCTTCGTGGATGCAACCATTGATGACATCCCTCACACCATGTTGTTGGATACGGGTGCGACGAAGACTATCTTGAGGCCCGACGTCATCAAGTCATCAAAACGCACCGAGCCGACTAAGTGGAAATTGAGGACAGCAACTGGAACATCGGCAACTGTCCATGGTGAAGTAGAGGTGATTATTACCATCGGATCGACTCCCATCAAACACCGTGCGCTGATAGCAGAAATAGAGGACGAGGCGATTCTGGGAATGGACGTCATGTGTGCCCACGGGTTTCAATTGGATCTGAAGCGTGGTGTCTTGGCTGTCAATAACGAGGAGTTGATTCTACACCAACGAGGAGACATGGCCGCTCGAGTTATCCTCGCCGAAGACGTTGTGCTACCCAGCAGGACCGAGGTCATCGTCGACGCCAATCTGAACGGCGTTTTCCAAGATGGACAAGTTATTATGGTGGAACCCAATACTGACGATCTGAAGATTGGAAGAGGAGTTCTCGTTGGGAAAGCACTGCTAACGGCGAGAAAGGAAGTACCAGTCCGCCTGATGAATGTCAACTGTTTCCCAGTCAACATCAAGAAGGGGACAATCTTGGGAAGCTGCGCCATGGTGTCCTCCATTTCCCGGCAACTTGAAGTAAAGGTGCAAGAGACGAAGGTCTCAAAGAAGTTGTTGGAAATGGTCATGCCGTCAGCCCAGGAGTTGACTCCAGAGCAGAAGACAAAAGCAAGGGACCTGATCGGTCGCTTTCAGGACGTGTTCGAAGTAGAAAACGGACCTAGGGGAAGAACCGACGTCGTCAAACACAAGATAGAGACCGGAGAAGAAAGACCCATCCGTCAAGCTCCAAGGAGGTTGCCCTTGGCGAAACGTGAGGAAGCGGAACGCATTATTCGCGATATGGAAAAAGACAATGTAATAGAACCTTCAAGCAGCCCCTGGGCGTCACCAGTAGTGCTTGTGAAGAAGAAGGACGGGTCCACGAGGTTCTGCGTAGACTACCGGTTACTCAACCATGTCACCAAGAAGGACAGCTATCCTCTGCCACGGATTGACGATACTTTGGACACTCTGGCCGGTTCGAAGATCTTTTCGACTTTAGACTTAAAGAGTGGATATTGGCAAGTGGAGCTAGCGCCCGAAGACCGAGAAAAGACTGCGTTTTCCATTGGTATGGGACTATGGCAATTCACGGTGATGCCGTTCGGGTTATGTAATGCCCCAGCGACATTCGAGAGGCTAATGGAGACGGTTCTGAAGGGTCTGTCCTGGACAACGTGCATGGTGTACCTGGACGACATAATTGTGGTGGGAAAAACATTCGACGACCACCTGAAGAATCTGGAAGAAGTGTTCCAGCGACTTCGCGGAGCTGGGTTAAAGCTTAGCCCTAAGAAGTGCCATCTGTTCCAGAAGGAAGTGAATTATCTGGGCCACATTGTTAACGGAAATGGAATCGCCGTGGACCCAGTGAAGATTCAGGTGGTGAGAGACTGGCCAACACCCAAAAATAAACACCACATAAGGAGTTTCCTAGGCCTGTGTACTTACTATCGGCGCTATGTTCCCGGATTTGCAGACATCGCTAAGCCGTTGACAAAGCTCACCGAAGAAGGTCGCCCGTTTGAATGGGACCAGCATTGCCAAATTAGCTTTGAACGCCTAAAGCAGTACTTGATAAGTGCTCCTATTCTGAGTTACCCTCTCCCGGAAGGCAAGTTCGTCGTGGACACAGACGCTAGCAACGTTGGTATTGGTGGCGTACTTTCCCAGATACAAGATGGGCAAGAAAAGGTGATCGGCTATTTCAGCAAAGTCCTGTCAAAACCGGAGCGTAACTATTGCGTCACCAGAAGGGAATTGTTAGCCGTGGTAAAGACGATAGAACATTTCTACAAATACTTATATGGTAGACACTTCTTCCTGAGGACGGACCATGCCGCCTTAAAATGGCTCCTCCGATTCAAGAATCCTGAAGGACAAGTTGCACGATGGATCGAACGACTTCAGGAATACGATTTTGAAATCCAGCATCGGGCAGGAACAAGCCATAGAAATGCCGATGCTTTGTCTAGAAGACCCTGTGCTGAAGACTGTAAGCACTGTAGTCGTCTGGAGGAGAAAGTAGCCATGACTGCAAGGACGGCCATTGTTGACGACAAATGGCAAGGCGAAGCATTGCGACGAGACCAGGAGAACGACCCGGACTTGAAGTTGGTGCTGGAATGGAAAAGTAGGGAGACAAGGCCTACTTGGGAAGAGATAGCACCCTGTGCACCATCCGTGAAATCATACTGGGCGCAGTGGGACTCCATAGTGCTGGATCATGGTCTTCTCAAACGAAGCATAGAGAACCATGAAGGCACGGAACAGAAGACACAGTTACTAATTCCCAAGAATAGGGTGCCAGAAGTTCTGGGGGAACTTCACGATGGTACTTCGGGAGGACATTTGGGAATTAAAAAGACTATGGAGAAGGTGCGCGAGCGATTCTACTGGGTGAACTGCAAAGAAGACGTAAAGAATTGGTGCAGGAAATGTGTAGTCTGCGCAGCCAGTAACGGTCCCCACAGGCGAGGCAAGGCTCCCATGAAACAGTATAACGTGGGAAGTCCTTTTGAGAGAGTTGCCATCGATGTAGCAGGTCCATTTCCAGAAACAAATAGTGGAAATAAATACATCGTCGTGGTAATGGACTATTTCAGCAAGTGGGTTGAAGCATACGCCCTACCTAACCAAGAGGCGGTCACTGTTGCCGAAATCCTTGTCAAGGAATGGATCAGTCGGTATGGTGCACCCATGGAACTGCATTCGGATCAAGGAAGGAACTTTGAATCGACCTTATTCAAGAATGTGTGTACTCTGCTCGGCGTACGGAAAACTAGGACCACTGCGCTTCATCCACAGTCGGACGGAATGGTGGAAAGGTTCAACAGGACCATCAACCGACATTTGTCCAAGGTCGTCTCCGATCATCAGAGAGACTGGGACACGTATATTCCCCTGTTTCTAATGGCATACCGCTCGTCCGTTCATGAGACCACAGGAGAGACCCCAGCGAAAGTGGTATTTGGGCGAGAGCCAAGACTGCCCTGCGACTTGAAATTCGGCGTGAAGCCTGGCGAAGTCCCTACCGACGAAGACTACGTGAGCGGTTTGCGCAGGAAAATGGACAACATTCACAATCAAGTGCGTCACAATATACAGACCGCCAGCGACCGAATGAAGGAGCATTATGACATTAACGCTCAGAATGGGGGATACCAACCCGGAGCACTGGTCTGGCTTTATAATCCTCAAAGACGTCGAGGTCTGTCCCCAAAGTTGCAGACATCTTGGGAAGGTCCTTACAAGGTGATAAAACGGATCAACGACGTTATATACCGCATCAAAAAGATTCCGAATGGCAAGCCCAAAGTGATCCACTTCAACCGAATGGCTCCTTACAACGGAGAAGAAAATGAAGGGACGGTACAAAGGACGCAAGGTTCCGAAGTAAACTTCGAAACCTTTATGTCTCATCACGCCACAGGGAGTAAGGCACGATTTGGAGTAACCACGGAGAGACAGCAAGATCTTTTTCAAGTGCCACCAGAGTACAGTCTGGCCCACTGTGTGGCAGAAGACCTAAGAATGTCCAAGGGGATAGCCCAGGTCTTCCGGAATAAATTTGGTCAAGTCGAGGCACTTCGAAGACAGCATCCCATGGTGGGCAAGAGCCTGCAGATCATCGACACGAGAGCTGATCAGAGACGACGCGTATACTACTTAGTCACTAAGAAGACATCAAGCGGTAAACCTGACTATCACAGTATGTGGAGAGCTCTTTGTAGCCTGAAGAGGCAGCTGATAGAAGGCAAAGAGACTAAATTGGCCATCCCCAAGTTGGGCTGCGGACTTGACGGGTTGGACTGGAGGGTCATCCGAAGCATGATAGAAGTCATCTTCAACGGAACGGGGATCGAAGTTCTGGTCTGCAGTCACCACCCACAGGCAGCTGTTGGAAAAGAGAAAACTGTGGATTGCTACTTTTTCCAAATCGGAAGTTGCAGAAAGGGGCCAGCATGTCGTTTTCGACACCCTCCTTCAAGGCTATCACGAGAAACGTTCCGAGACGAAACGTTTTTAAGAAGGGGGCAATGTGACGAACGGGCGACGGTGAATCATGCACTCGCCTGCGCCGGCGACCGCTGCGGAAGTGTCGAGAGGATACGCGAATGTTCTGCAGACAGAGGCTGCTGGAAAAGCTACTACGATATAAATATGCGTACGAAATTCAGAGGGGCAGTCTTAGTCAGTTCAACGTAGAGTTACTTACTGTGTAATTGCTCGGCTTGTAAAAATAAATTAGTCTTAGTTCGTTATAAATAAATTAGTGTTAAGTGTTGTGTAAATAAATTAGTTATTAGTTTCATCAAGTGTTTCATTTAAAAACAAATCAAAATAAATCTAAAAACATTACAATATATTAAAATGAATTTAATAAGACTGACTTGTCAGTTATTTGTGTAATCTCAACGAATGTTTTGCTTTTCATGGCCTACCCTTATCAAAAATTTATTTGTACAGGGTGGCCCAACGATGCGTATTTCTTCTGTGAGGCCTATGGCAACAACACGCGGCATATTGTAAAATTATTTTGAACTATACAGACTGATCAGAAAATAGGCGGTTCGTGGAAACCAATTTTCGTTTAATGGAATATCTTGTATATTTTTAGATATTTGGATGCGCCGTAGTGAGCTGATTACACGATATAAATATATATTGATTTAATTGAATTACTTTCGTAAAATAATTTTTTTTCTTGAAAATTTCTTCCAAAATTCAGTCAGTTTGAATATGAATTTCTGATTACTGAGATAATACAGACCAAGGAAAATTTAACGCAATATTTTTAGGACTTTATAGGATTTTAGTCTTTATGAAAATATGAACAAAATTAAGATATCTTTTTGCATTATACCGAGCGATCGGTTTTAAGGGAACGGCCTACTTTTTATTTCAGAAATGGATAGCATTTAAAAGCAGCTTTCTGTTGATATACGGTTATATACCTTCATTTTTAACAGATTCGATCTGAATAAAGCGGTAGTTTTCATTACAAGAAGAAAACCGTTAATCAAGCTACCACAACACATCAGGATAATCAGTTTTGAGTCCTGGCAACAATAACAGAAAATCCAAATATACATCAAGATTTACATGGCGACGAGTTTCAAACTTGCAACCAAATTTTAAGAATAATAAATAATGATTCTGGTATGTTGGGCCACCTTGTACATATGGTACAATATATCCAGTGTTTCAGCCCATCTGAGCAATAAAAAATTAACATAGGATTTCAAATACATTTGTCGCTCTGGTGACAATATACCGTGTATCTTAGGAAATCTGAGCTAAAAGAAATTCACTTTCGATGTTGATTTATATCTTCTCAAGACAATATACGACAAACAAATCATTTGTGTCTGCTAGTTCTCGAACGAATGAAATTACGAAGAGTTTACAATTACTTAAATAATTAAAGAAATTACCTGACTAATCAAAGAAAAATATTTTCGACAGTCTAGTATTATTTTGATACCTTACTTTCAATGTTACGTTATAGTAAATAGTTTGGTCAAATTGCATGATCTTCTGAGTTCCGCTCAGATGCCTCAAATTTGAATAAAAAAAGTGTTGGGGCTCGAACCCGAGATATCCGAGCGGATAGACTACATGTGGATTAACCAACTTGTGAGAAACAAACTTTAAAAATAGAAATAAAAAGTTTAGATCGCGACATCTTGCAATCAACAGACCTGTACCGAGTACTGAATCAAGATACTCACGAGTACTTTAGATGAGTACTGTGTTATAATACTCATGAGTAAAAACTTATGAGTACTCATCGGTAAAATTCAAACGAGTACGAGTGATACTCATTACTCGCGACACAAACCTTCGAGTACCAGGCTTAAGTACTTTACAATGACGGCTAAGAGTTGATGTGGTAGGTTTATCATAAAAGAAAATTCAAAACAGACTTGGAATATAAAGTTTTATTTTTCTTATTTTTTGTAATTTTTATTAATCATGTAACAACAGTACAAAGGAAAGGAATAAAACAATTTATTTTTTAAATAAAAAGAAAATTAAAAGTAATTTTTTAACAGGATAAGTTTTTCAAAATTGCTGTCAGGTAACGCATGCCTTCTTGGACTATTAATAATGGTAGCGAAAGAAAACAGACTTTCTTCGAGGGCAGATGAAGGTACAGGTGTATTGAACTTCATAAATACTTTTTTTATGAGTTAGTAATCATTTAAGATTGATAAGTTACTTCTTGTAAATATTCAAGTTCAGCTTTATTTTTGTTCATGTTCTTATCATCACTTTGCACCGACAAAGTTGATTGGATTGGAATCGAGTACACAAATATTTTCACTATCATCAAAGTCGAAAAATTTATCTTGAACGTTAGGTTCATTTTTCATTATTTCCATTGATTCAGTTTCCACAAATTTATTTAATTCACTAATCACTAATTGTTGGATAGATGACAAAGACACTTCTTTATTGCAGGATTTTTTGATAATTTGAAACCAACGAAGTTTAAATTGAGGATGGACCACTGCAGCAATGACGGCATTATTTATCGTATTTTCAAGCGTAAAGAAAGCAGAAAATCGTGTCTGTATTCCATCTAAGGAAGCTTTAATTATAGGTATTACGAATTTGAAGTTTTTTAGTAATAACTTTTCTAACTTATTTTTCAATGACGCTAAACATGGTATCAATAAGCCATAAAAGGTATTATCTTCTCCTTGTAACACATACAGTGCTGCTGCCATTGGTTCCATCACTACAGTATATTCTTCAAGATATAGTAATTCATTTTCACTTAAACTATTTTTCAATCCAAACGCTTGAAAAAGTGAGTCGAGTTTTTCCTTGCTTTTTAAAATCTGTTTTATTGAATCGTAGTATGAATTCCAACGCGTTATTGAACGAGGTCTCCTGACTTTGAAAATGAAGCCTTTTTCCATAACAACTTGCATTTAGCCATAGCTTGCATATGTCTAGAGTTTATTGATACCTCCTTTAATTACTTTATTGCAGTTACTTGTGCTAATTAAATTAATCGTATGACTGGCATATCTAAAATGAACTGGTAATCTGAAAATACGTATACGATCCTCTCCATCATCACTGCCAACGTTTATAAAAGTTATTTCTTCAATATCTTCATCGGTTCTGTCAAATCTCATTTCTTCTTTGTCATCTGTGTCAGTAGTACAAATTGCCACGTCATCTAGTAATGCTTGTGGAGGCAAGGTTTCGCCAAAATCTTTAAATGCTTTCACAAAATTGGAACCATTGCCTGTAACCGTAGCTACTATTTTGTTCATCTCTATACCATAGTTGGTATGTATATCTTCTAAAACGTCGGCAATTCTGTCGTATGAATGAGTACCTTTGAATCGCTGACAAGCTAAGGCAACCGAATGACGTTTCAAGTCATCGTCTATCCAGTGGCACTTTACTTCAAAAAAGCTCTTCCCTTTACTTGACCAAATATCTGCTGTTGTGCAAATATATGAGACACTCTGTATATCTATTTTAATTTTAGATTGCCTTTCCTGGAAAATATTCTCAGTTCGTCTAGTAAGAGTTTTTCTAGAAAGTATATCCAAATTGGAACCATCGAATAATGCTTTAAAACTAGGATGCTCTACAATGGATAATGGAGACATGGTGTCTACCACAAAATTTATAACTCTGTTTTCAAAAATTTTCTGATTACGTCTTTGTTGTGTGATTGTGGTTGTGAATTGAGTCAGTGATGTTTGTTTTTGAAGTTTTTGTGTAGTCGATTGGCCTGCATCTGCATCCTTGGTTGAAGCTTTTGACAGAATGTTTGTCTTTTTAGTAGCCTGTTTTTTCTTCTTGTAATCTAAGTAATTTCTTTAAATATTTGATAAAGTTTGTTGTAGTTATTGCGGATCCTTTAATTTTAGTTGTCTTTGATGTACATATTGCTTCAATATGATTAATATCTACTACATTAATTACTTCAAAATATGTGCCATCAAGAACAGCGCTGTTGTTTAGTCTTGTTTGAAGATTTTCTTCTTTATCGTCCAGGTTACAAATTTTCGCAGATTTTCCTACACTAAGCTTTGGGCGTTTTCTTTTGGCATTTTGAATGTCAATATCACTATCGTTGATATTATTTTTACTGGTCTCAGCACTTTTTGTAGGTGACTGATATTTCATCAGAGTCTGTAGAATAAGGATCGCGAATAGAAGCAGAACTGTTACTATTAATACTGTTAGGCATAAGGCACAGAATGGATGCATTATAAACGCACTACAAACGTTGTCAATTGACAAACGAAATCAACCGAATCTACGATGGGAGCCAAATGTATTCGTCTGATTTGCAATAAACCTGTTCGAAATTGAACCTTATTGATATGTTCGTTAAGATTACTTTGTCATTTCGGTGTGTGCGTACATTTGGCTCCCGTTGTTACCACTAGGAGGTTGGCACTCAAATTGTGGTTTTTGGACGTTGCAATTTGTTCTATCTAACGTGGTGCACATTTACTATTAACACATTAATAACAAAAAGTCCAAATGTGGTCGCTGCGTTATTTAGGTAACGATGCGCATTTGTGGCTTAAATATATGGGCAATGGCAGCAAGTATTAACAAAAATGTACTCGTTATAACACTCGTAAATGCGACGAGTACCTATTACGAGTACTTGCTATAATTATCACAAGTACGAGTAACGAGTACAGAAAAAATGTACTCGTGAGTACTCGAGTACCAATATGAAGTAAAACTTTGAGTACTTGGCCAGGTCTAGTCCCAAATAGGGCCGAGACAGCTGTACAGAGGATGCTCGATTAATCCACTGCAATCAAAACTGACTTGTTACAAAAAATTTTAAAAATAGGATATTAAGAAAATGAACTTTTGAAAATCTTTTTATTTAAATAATTGTGACATGACCCTTCATAATTTCAAACATTCGTCTCTTCGTATTTGTTCGAGAACTAGCAGATGCAATGCGAGTTTTTGTTATCTTAAATATAAAAACATAAAAATTAACAATATTTGAAATCTTATGTAATTTGCTGTAGTTCAGATGGGCTGAAACACTCTGTATGTCTACCCTTTAGTTCTACGTACTCCATAGTTTTGAAAATATTTTGGTAAGTAGAAAAATTAAAAATGGAAGATTCGTATTTTTTTAATTAAATTAAATACAACAAAAAGTCTTGAGAGCAAATAGAAAACTGATCAACTGATGTTGGACTTTATTTTACACATTCTACCATTCTAGTGACATGGAGAAAGTTATTGACACTTAGAAAAAACAGAATAGTAAAATAATGCAAATAATAATAGTTACTATAAATGTAGCGAGAAAGTACGTATAATATCAGTAAAAATACGTATAATATCAGTAAAAATACGATTCTATAATAACTATAAAAATTTACTTCAGATTTGTTACCTTAATTGTCGTCTATTTCTGGAATTATTGTAAAATTAGTCAAGTACCATTTTTTAAAGTAGTTTCAAAGTAACACATTAACGCATCAAATAATTTCATTATTTAAAATTTATTTTATGAGATGAAGTTTAACAACAAGTACAGAAATGATGAAATATGTATTACAACATAAATGTATATTTTTTGAAATCAATGAACTTGAAATGTATAAAATTATTTTGGTTTTCTGTGACATATTTAATTTACATTTATCAGTAGAAGTGTTAGTGAATCATTTGTAGATAAGATATTAGAGCAGGAGTAAACTTGACCCAATATACCAATTTATACTAATAACTGGACGAAATATTAAAATTCGACCTACTTTTAAGAATGATTATTATTAATCAAATTTTGTATTACATAATTTCTTCTATTTAGATTAAGGCATACTTACATATTAGTTTATCCAAATTGCAATTTTCACTACGAAGCAATGGACTTGCATTTTTCTTGTTAAAAAGGAAAATGTTTAATTTGGCAAAAGATTTTAAGTCTCATAGTTATATATAAAGAACAAAATGTTTATTTGTCTTCTCATTAGGTGTGGAGAAAGTTGAGTAAATGAAATTGTTTTGTCTTGTGTTATATCATTTCTGTCTTGTGTATAAGATTTTTCTCGTGTCACCATTAATTTCGACTTTAATACAATGCAATTATTTGCAGATTAGAGGATATAAGTATGTAGATATAAAACACAAACATTTTTTTTTTGGAAATTCCAAAATTAATAGGTTCCTCCAAAAGAACTTTAATTTATGACGCGATATAAATTATACAGTAATTTACATTGCAAAAAATGTCAAAACATGTAATAACCGAAAGGCATTCAATTGAACCTATGTATTATATCTAATTATAAGATTTGTCCAAGTGACATGTTACAGAAGAAAAATTCCTTACACAATGGAACCAAATACTAAATAATTATTTCATTAATTAATTTTCTCATGTCATAACAAACGACCTTCCTTGTCCCCAATACTTGAATTTTTTATCGCTGCGTTTTTATCACTTTAATTTTTGTAAATAGTAACTAAAATTTCTTAGGCAATTATATATTTGACAATGAGGATCAACCCTGAATATAAGGGGATCGTAGTTAGAGAGCAGATAAAAAAGAATGTAGAGCAAAAGCGACGAGCCTCTCTACAAAAAGGTATTTGATATATGTATTTGACAATAATTGCATTCGCTGTATATTTTACAAATTCGTAATTACAGGAATTTCTTGCACGCAACGTTTCGTGTGCGAATTTGTGACATCACATAGTTCTGGTATTTATACCAAACAATTTCCCAGAAGGAATCAGTTGTATATGTTAGTATAAGGCAATTTGCTTACTATTATCATCTAATAGGGTAAGTCTTCTTATTTTACTTTTTGAATACACTGGAGGCAATAAAATGATCCGTTATACACTGCAAAGGGTATATTTCAAAATTTTAAAAACACCCTAACAATTTTTCGATACTGCATTTATAACATAAGAATGGATTGGCGCAAACTCTGTTTTATAAATTCAAAATTATAATTTTAGATGTCTGACTTGTATTATATCGACACCGTAATACTCCTACTGTTCGTATGTTTCTTGAGCTACAAATTTGCAACAAGAAACTTTGATTATTGGAAGAAAAAAGGAGTTCCATTTGTAAAGCCGAAACTGTTTGTGGGCAATTTGTTGCCCGCCTTTACCTTCAAGAGAACCATCAGCCATGCCCTCTGGGATATGTACAAAGAAATGCCGGGGCCTTATTTCGGAATCTGGGTTTTCAACAAGCCCGTCCTCGTCGCCAAAAGTCCAGAATTAGTAAGAAACGTTTTGGTAAAGGACTTTAAACACTTCCACGACCGCAATATAGCGGCCGATCCAAAGGCTGACGACATTGCAGCGCATGCCTTATTCATGGTCAAAAATCCTGAATGGAAGCAAATCCGAGCAAAAATGACACCAGTTTTCACGTCTGGAAAAATTAAGTGCATGATTCCATTAATGAACGTAGCCGGGGAAAATTTAACGAATTATTTAGCGAAAGCTTCTTTACACAATACATCCCTAGAAGCCAAAGAAATCTTCGCGAAATATGCAACGGATTTATTAACTTCCTGTGCTTTCGGATTAGAGGCTCAATCTTTTGAAAAAGATGACGCTCCGTTTAGGAGTGTAGGAAGAGAGATGTTTGAATTTAATTTCGCAAATGGCTTCAGAGCACTCACCTATTTTTTCTCACCTGCCCTCGTTAGTCTTCTTAAAATCAGATTTATACCACCCAACACAAGCAAATTTCTAAAAGAAACGTTCTGGAAAACTATCGCCGAAAGAGAGAGAACCAATTTTAAAAGAAACGACCTCATAGATTTGATCATTAAATTGAAGAATGAAGATAGCATAGAAGGAGTTACTTTTGGTAAGTCAAAGTTAAAACGTCAGTAATAAATTTGATGTGACCGTTTCCTCTTGAAGAGGGCAATAAGGTAGTAGCTCAAGCCGTACAGTTCTTCCTAGCCGGTTTTGAAACAACTAGCTCCACTATGGCTTTCGCTCTGTACGAAATGTGTTTAAATAAACCCATGCAACAGAAATTAAGGGCGGAAATTAAATCGAAACTCGAAGAACATGGCGGTGTAACATATGATGCTATACAAGACATGAAGTATTTACATAAAGTTTTAAGTGGTAAGTTTCTTACTGTCAATGCTGTATTCAGTAAAGTATTAAAGGTTTTTTCTTTTCGTTTAGAAACTCTTAGAAAATATCCAGTATTAGCATTTTTGGATCGTTGCTGTACGGAAGAATACAAAATTCCCGGAACAAACGTCACCATTGAAAAGGGAACTCCCGTTTTTATTTCCATGTTCGGCTTGCATTATGATCCCAAATACTTCCCGGATCCAGACAAATTTGACCCCGAGAGATTTTCAGAAGAAAAAATTAATTCTCGACCAAATTACACTTACATTCCGTTTGGAACTGGCCCACATAATTGCATAGGTACGTTAAAACAAACCTACGTTTTGGATGTAACGTAGTTGTTTATTACAGGTGATCGCTTTGGATTAACATCAGCTAAACTTGGGTTAATCCACGTTCTATCTCAGTTTGAAGTTGAACCAACTGAAGATACACCGATACCTTTGAAGTATGCGACGAAGACGTTGGTTGTTGCCTCAGAAACTGGTTTGCCTATGCGCTTCGTTGATGCCAAACGAAGAGTTTCTATAGCAGCCTAAAACGTAGGCAATTTAAAAACCTCAATCGATTTTGATTTGTCTACATGTATTGTTATTACAAAATTAAAATCAGCTATAATAAGTTCCACTATTATGAGTGAATATAATTACAAAATATAGAGCTACTTAAATCTAAATAATTTGATATAAAGTGGTAAATTAATTTATTTCCTATTAATTTAACTAAATTATGTAAAAGAAAACATATAAATTTCAAACGTTTACCTTTTAATTTCTTAAAGAAATATCACTTTAAATATGACAAAACGTGTAGAAACGTTTACATACATATTTATATTGCCTGTCTTGCATGTTTTATTGCAGCTTTAAAATATGAGCAAGTTGTTTACAGCCGAGGCTAAAATTATTTGTGAATAAATGGAAACACACTTTTCGTTCGAGGTAAATACAAAATTTTACTTCATGCTGCATTCTTAACGTGTTAAATTAGTATCAAAATAAATTTTTAGATTTATTTTACACAAATAATCCGTAATAATTAAAGTGCGCGATGAGCAACTTCCACAGCAACGGAATTATTTACAAACGTCGAGGAATTAGTCACGTCACGTTTCCATTTATTATGACGATTTTAATGTTCTAGGATTTTAAAGATGTATTTGTTGTATTATAAAGAGTCCGAGAAACGTCACTTTAGAAATCAGTATGAAATAAATTGTATTATTTAACCTTGACTTGTGTTTTAAACTGATTTGAGTCATAATTACAGAGCTTAGATTATTTATTACTTTATTAGATATAAAAAATTAGAGAGGAAATAAAAATGCAAACTTTAGATATATAAGTCGAAGGAACTCTTTAGTTTGTCACTTATAGTTCTAATAACTATTTTCAGTTTTCAGTTTTCAGTTTTAAGCTTATCTATTCCACACATGCCAGCCAGGCCAAATAATTAAGAAAAAGACAATTATTAATTAGAAATGGTCTTGATAATTAGGACGTAATTATTTTGTTCATCAAATGTAAACAATTCAAGACCCACTTCAGGATTTTTTTGCTGAACTTGGCACATTCCATTTGTTGTCATTGTTTAATTAGGAAGTTTAAAATTTAAGAAAGCTTATGCGTTTTCAATATATCCGTAAATCACGAACACATTTATCTATGGTTTGATAATATGATATAGTAATACGTTTCGGGCAGAGGGATTTAGAAAAAAAAAGGAGAGCAGGTAGTCTCCGTGCGGGCTTTGAGTGGCAAACATGTTGAAAACGTACGAAAAATACTCGCGCGAATGCTTCTAATAAAATATATCAGATATTTGTTAAGAGTTTTCTGTAAAATGTTGGCCATGAGAAGACAATAACTTGCCAGAAATAACATCGGCCTCGAGATGGCAATATATTGGAAAATATAGTTTCGTAATACTTCGACCTAAACTTGGCGAAGTGTTAGGATAGTCGGGGTGGCGCAGCCCTGGGCACTCGTCGAGGATGGTGTTGTATTGTGACCAGTAGTACAACATTGCCAGGGAACAGTCACAAAACAGTAACAAAACTCTTAGGTGACCAGCGATGTCGGAAAACAGCTAACTGAATACCTGACCTCATGGATTGCATTGTGCTTCCCAAGAACGGTCTTGACTTGGTATTGACTGTGCTTAGACCAGTGTGGCTAACACTGTAGGAGGCAGTAGCACCAATAATTCTGCGAACGTGCGCTCAGAAGGCAAGGTATCCATCTGGGGCTCGTCTTTATGCATGCGAAATATGAAGATGGACATTCGAGGACACCTTCTCCGTGAGTTTCTATACCTACAGGGTCGAAAATGAGAGAAAGAAAGTAGGGAAAGAGAAATCTAACCAAAGGGTGAGTGAATGTTTATTGTAACTCCGTCCTTTGACAGCAATACCTGTCAATAATATTTTAACAAAAAAAATGTACCCAACACATTAATGTTGGTTCAGCATAAAACTATGTTATTAAGATTTTTTAAGTAAATAATAATGCCACGTTTCTGGAAGGTACATATTAATAGTAATGGCTCTATTTTTATTTTCCATCATTACACAGAAATAAAATAAGAGTAAGTAAACTATACGTTTTTGAGTTGAAAACAAACATACGGTGTGGTAAGGTACCATGAGTTTTTATGTCTCGAAATATTCAATGTAAATAACTATTCTTATTCAATTTCAAAAACTAAGAAATCTCATACAATAAATCTTGAACTGTTAAGAGATACTGTGCCAGCATTTGGTAAAAGCAATAATTAAAACGTGAAGATGGGTTTTATCAAAATTATATGCACGACATTATATGTTAATGAACATTAAACATTATATGTTTATGAACAAAAGAACTTATGGCAAACAAAATTCATTAACTTTACACTTATTTAACCCTAACCATACATATGTATGCCGCCGCATAAAGTAATTTTAAGGTCAATGAAAGTTTAGTTCGAAAATCACACAGATTTAGAGTCATTTCGCGAGCCGGGAAGCCAAGTAAATATGTAAAGGAGGCAATACAGATACACAATATATGGAAATTTATTCTCCCTCCTGCATTTTTCTGAAAAATGATCGCAGTTCAGTGCGAACTGGAAACACGAAATGTTGTTGTACGTAAGTAGCCTTTTATTAAGTTTCCATTTAGTACACAACACGAATAAATTTCATTCAATCTGAATTTATTTACTTATTTATGTATTTAGAATATTTTTTTATGAAAACATTTTACAAATAACAGTAACGCTGCTGCACTATTTTTTCTACATGTCTAGTAAACCTCTTTCATATCGACTTCTTCATTAATATTATTAATTTCTTACGAAGACAGATGACATTACCAATATTTTAGATAAAATTATATTAATTAAATAAAATATGACAAATTTCTGTAAAATGATTTTGATGTTATTTTGTGCCTGCCATAAATATTAGAAAATTTTATATAATATTTCGCAAAAAGAATATTATCGTGTCATTTAAGAAAATTGTCGATGACGTCATCACTCCTATACAGTGCAGACAAGAAAAAAATTATACTTCATTCCCTAGAAAACAACGTTCCTTTTAAGTATACAGGGTGTTTCAGTGATGTTGCTCTAAATTTCGGGGAAACGTTTCTGATATTATTTAGAACAAAATATTTTAATACAATTTTGCAATAGGAACAACTTGAAATTTGCATTAATTGGAGTCGATGTTTTTAGAAATACTGTAGTGATTTAAATCTCTGTGTCCGTGAAACAAAACGAGCGATTTAAATTTATTTATTAATGGCACACGGCTGCAAGAAGGCAATAAATCTATTGTAAATGAAATAATTTATGAGAGGCTTTTAATTTTGCCCTTAACCGCAAGAAAACTTTGAAAGAATGTGCATTTATTAACGTGTGTTTTCGTAGCACTGATATTTATGCAAACCGTAATTACATCAAATTTGCTGAGTCTTAATAATGCACGATAATTAACGCTTGTAATGGGTTTTTATTTATTCCTGTATCCAACGTGTACATCATATGATGTATACAACTAAGTAATTGAATAGTTGATTAAAATCGGTACAATTAATAAATTGGGACAATTAGTAATTAGAATTAGTGCTTCCGCCGGTCTGTCAAATTATTTGCCTATCAGACTGAACTTGGTCACATGAGGTAGAAACAAATTCGAAAGTGGGCGAATTACGAAAATGGCGTAGTCGCTGAGCTACCCTGATAAACGTATGATAATGCGGATGTCGTTCACGATTAGGAAACCTTTCCCCATACAGGCGTGCTGCTAATCACGCGTTTCCCTGTCATTCCCCGCATAACAAATTCATATCAGCGTATTCTCGAAATGAGAAATCGTTCATCGCAAATACACCAACACATACACAAACATACTTGCATACATACACTAATGAACTTAAAAATGAAAAGTAGAAACTATACCAAATTAACGGAAATTATGCGTCGCTCCTTACTACAACATTAATAAGAACGGACTAAATGTATTTCATCATGTTATCTGAGGCGCGACATTTTATGAGGCAATAAAGCAATAAACCGATTCTTTGAACGAGGGTAAAGGCAGGTTAAGAATTCTTTTTGTCCTCATCTATTGTACGTTTTAAAAATGTACGATTCTCCTCTCCCTTCGTTTTTCTCAAAATTTATTCGATTAAAAAAATTTTTATAGAAAACTTTTATTCCTTTTCACGGTATCTACCGTCATACCGAGTTCGGTGCATCTTCATTGAAACAGGCTGTGTATAAACTCTACTTACTGGGTGAATAAAAATAAACGAGTTACAGCTTGCGGCCTTTATAGTCATCCAAACTGAGACAATATCCAATGAAATTCCTTTAGATTATGAAATGCACCTAACAGCTGCTCATATTTTTACAAATATATGTTGATACTGACGTTATTTTTATAAAAAAAAGTTTATTAAGAATTATAAACATTTTTACAATGGGATATCGGCTTTAGTGTTTAATTATTTATGATATGTTCCATTGTAAACTTATTATTTATTAAATAAATTTTCTTGAGATATTAGTAATCTTTCCCTTATTTTAGGTGACAGGACATTATTGGCCATTAATAATTCCAATCTGGTTGCTGTTAACACTTTTCTTCTGCCTCTACAAATACGCAACGAAGGATTTTAATTATTGGCAAAAAAAAGGCATTTCTTATCTAAAACCCACACCTTTCATCGGAAATTTGAGAGATGTGGTGACATTTAAGAAGACGATAGGCCATGCATTGGCAGATATTTACTTTCAGGGCAAACAACCAGTTATCGGAATATGGTGTTTCAAGGTGCCTTATTTGGTAGTAAGAAGCCCGGAATTAATTTCGCAAATGATGCGCAAGGATTTCAGTTACTTCCGCGATAGAGCAGTAGTTGTCGACAAAAAAATTGATCCTACAGCAGGAAATTCTATATTTACTCTAAAGTACTCTGAATGGAAACCTATGCGGCATAAAATGACGCCAGTATTTTCTTCTTCGAAACTCAAAGCCATGACACCGCTTTTGCAAGAAAACGTAAAATATATGGTGAACTACATAGAAAACGTGTCTGATGAAGTTATAGAAACAAAAGAGCTTTGCACGAAATATACCATTGATACAATAACATCTTGTGTTTTTGGAATTCAAGCAAATTCATTTGTCGATGAGAAATCCCCTTTCAGAGCCATTGGTAGGAAGGTAATTGATGGAAATTTAAAAAATGCTATAAGGACCATGACATATTTCTTGTGGCCTAAACTTGCTGCTTTCCTCAAAATAAAATTCTTGGATGAAAGTATTACGAATTTTTTCCAAAGTGCATTTTGGGACACTGTAAATGCAAGAAAAATATCTAATATAAAGAGGAACGATTTAGTTGATATCTTAATCAAAGTACAAAATGAAAGTAGTGATGGAATAATACCAGGTAATTTTCAAAAAATAAACTAATGGATATCAGAAAAATTATATATTTTTATGAAAATTAACTAAAATTGTGTAACTGGCAATACAGAAGGTGTTAGGAAAGAGTTTATACATATATTTCGGCTGTATTGGACCTCATCAGAACTCTATATTGCCAGTTACACAATCTTAGTTAATTTTCATAATTTTCATCTGGCAAGAAAACTTGATTTTATATATTTTTAGATGACATCACTTTGTTAAGTCAGGTCATTACGTTTTTCTTTGCTGGGTTCGAAACGACAAGTGGGGCTATGGCGTTTACATTATATGAATTGAGCTTGAATGAAAAAATTCAGGACACTTTAAGAGAGGAACTAGAATCAATTTTATTAAAATATAATAGTTTCACATACGAAGCAATAGTTGAAATGCATTATTTGGATAAAGTTGTGACTGGTAAATGTGAGAAATTATTAATATTTTATTCAAATTTACCTATTATGGACATTCCTGTTTTTAAAATGAAGGTAATTATTTTTAGAATCGCTGAGGAAATATCCACCACTACCTTTTCTCGACCGACGTTGTGTGGAAGATTATAAAATTCCAAACAGTGATATTATAATTCCTGCTGGCACACCCATTTTAATTCCTATACTTGGAATTCATTATGATCCGAAAATATATCCTGAACCTGAAAAATTCGACCCGGAGAGATTTTCTGAAGGAAACGTTCAAAACATTTCAGGTTGTGCTCATATTTCGTTTGGAGTTGGTCCACGCTCATGTATCGGTAAGTATGAAAAATAAATCAAAACTTGAATATACACATTTTCGTGCAGTTAAGAATATTTTTTCTTAAACAAATGAAAATTAATTATTATTGTGCGACTAATTTGATTAATTTATCTTTTATGTTTAGGTGAAAGATTTGGACATTTGATGATGAAATTGGCCCTTGCAGAAATAATTAGCAAATATGAAGTAAAGAAAACTGAACGAACGCCTTTTCCTTTGGTTTTCGACATTAAAACGCTCTCATTGACTGCTTTAGGTGGCTTGCCTCTAAAATTTGTCAGAATTAAAAAGAATATCAAACAAATGTAATTTCTAATAAAATTCTGAGAAGCAATTTGAAATTTAGTTAATGGTTTTTGGAAAACAATAATTTATATTATTATTTTTAAGTGCGTACGGTAACTACTAATTATAAAGTATGTATTGTAGCATTTAATTTAATTGATTATACTAGTCGACCTCAGACTTCCGAACGCACTGTTAATGATGTAGACCAATTCAATTTAACTAATTATATTAATTGTTTTCTACGCATTTATGCTGTCCTTTGTAAACAGTCAATAAATCAATATCAAGATTTATCAAGACTTTTTTCCTCTAATGAATGCTTTTCGTCAAAATTAGTTGGGATTTTAAAAAATTACAAAATTAGTTTAGAATAAATCAGACTACGATTTCGTATTTTCAGTTAAATTAATTATTTCTGCATTTCTACTTATAATGGATTTCCGCCCGAACTTTTATTCTAGAGTTTGAATATTATGGCTTAAATTCTATTAGTATTCTTTCAGTTATAATGATTTAACACATCGAATAAATACTGGAAAAACAAAATTCGTTGTCATGTAGTAATAATTAGTTCGACTGAGGTTTTTTATTTCTACGAACATGCTTGTTCTGGATAAGTATTGAGTGAGATATTCTAAATTGAACAAATTTTCGAAAAAGAAAGGCAAATGTGTATACCTAGGCATTACAGCTTTACGTGAAAATGTTTCAACTTTAACCTTCCGTTGGGCGCATCTGACTATTTTGAAATTATTTGAAAATCGCGCTACTTTTGAGATTTCCCCTTCCAGATATGCTACCACTTCCAGATACGCAGTCGATCAGTGTGTAATGTGAGTTCATTACGCACACGTTATAGCAGCCTACGAAAAAACGATCTATCAGATCAGTGCGCCCAAATACGCTTCGATTTTGAGTTTTGGGTAAACAAATCTTTTTAAATTCTTTACGTATTGTTTAATATTATAGGTGAGTATAACATTTTTTCAAACTAGAAAAAAATGTTGACCGATTTTTACAATGCTATCTGTCAGATACGTGCGCCTGATAGTGTAACATTTCATAAATTGTACATTTAGATTTACAGATTTAGTTAAGACAATGGCTTCAAATCGTCGACTATATAATCCAGAGGATCCTAGAGATGCAGAAACACTACTTAGAATGCTAGATGATGTCGAAGATGAAGTTGAAGGTGAATTGTCAGAATCAGATAGTGACTTTGAACCTCAAGAAATCGAAATTGAAACCAGGGTAGACGACTGCGAATCTGAACAATCGGCAGAGATTTCCAACGAAGAGGATGAACGACAGGACTTTTTTATTGGCAAAGATAGAGTTATTAAATGGGCAAAGCGTTTCAAAATTTCTAAAGTTCGTACTCATAATATTGTTACCTAGCTAGAAGGAGTAAAAGGTACAGCTAGAGAAGCCTGGAGCTGCTTTATAACAGATGAAATATTAGATTCAGTTATTACTTGGACCAATCAAAAAATATAATCAATATCTCATAAATTTTAACGTGCGAGAGATGTCAAAATAACAGATAAGTTTGAAATAAAAGCGTTTGTGAGCTTATTATACCTTGCAGGTGTATTACATAGTAACAGACATCATTAGAAGAGATTTGGTCAACGGATGGACAAGGCAGAATTTTTCAGACTCCTTATGTCAATAAAGAGGCTCAAATTTCTGATGAGATGTATGAGATTTGACGACCAAGATACTCGTACCGAAAGAAGGTCGTGTGATAATCTTGCTCCTATTCCGGAACTTTTTACAACGTTTACAGAAAATTATAAACACAATTATTGCCTTGGCAAGAAGTTGGAAGCTTTCCGTGGTAATTGCAATATATTCTGTCAAAGCCAGCAAAGTACGGCATCAAAATATATGCGCTAGTAGATGCAGGCCGGTTTTACACTTATAACATGGAAATTTATGCAGGAAAACAGCCGAAAGGAGAATACAACATTAGCAACAAACCTGTGGATGTTGTAAAACGACTGGTAATGCCAATACATAACACTGGAAGGAATATCACGGCCGATAATTGGTTTACAGATGTTGAACTAATACCGTATCTAAAAGCCAAAAAATTGCCTTATGTGGGCACTACAAAAAAAAATAAAAGACAACTTCCTATTGAATTTGTAGTTACGAAGAAAAGACCAGAAATGAGTAGTTTATTTGCCTTTTCGAATGATGCCACCCTAGTATCATATGTGCGCAAAAAATACAAGAATGTCATGTTGATTTCAAGTTTACATAATGATGATGCTATTGATGAAAATAGTGGAAATAAACGTAAACCCGAAATAATAACATTTTATAACTTCACTAAATCGGGGGTCGACGTTGTTGACAAAATGTGTGAATCCTACAATATTGCTCGGAATATAAAGCGCTGGCATCAATTCTCAGATGATTGTTACCAGAAATGGGCAGGTAATCAAAAAGAGCCGTTTATTTCTGAGAGAGCCAGCCACGCAATTAGGATCAGAGCAACTGGAGAGAAGAAATTTGAAAAATTTGAAAAATACAGGTATTCCCAGATCATTTCAAATAAAATTGAAATCTTTGAATCCAGAAAATGTCCAGAATCATCTATGCCAAAATTTACATGATGAGAAAAATGTCAACAAAAACCCTCCGCACAAAAGAAAGGCTTGTGCAGTCTGTGCAGCAGAAAGGAGATGAAGATTGACAAATTACTTCTGCACAACTTGTAATGAAGGGTTCTTCAGCATATGCCAAAGATTTTCGAGAACAAAGAGAATATCCACGACGATAGTTGAGATTAAAATTGTAGTTATATCAGTTCATATATTTAATTTATAACATACACTATAGTCTTTACTGTTATCACAGGAATCTATTCTTTCGTTTTTTTCTATACTTTTTTTATATCTTTTTATGCAATTGATCTCTGAGATAATTGCGCTCTACGTTATATCTAACATAGGTGCCCCCGACGGAAGGTTAAATTATTATTATTATTATTGTGAAAGAAGCAGCAACGTTGTCAGCTTGAATTTTCGTACTCTTCATGTATCTGAAACTGAATTAAAATTTGATGTTCTTCTTTTAGATCGGTTGAAACAAAAAAAGTCGTTTCATATTAAGAAAATGAAACTTAAAAAACTGTGATTCATAAAAATTGGCTCAAAACGGCTTTTGTGCTGTTTGAGGGCCTATATTTCAGAAATACTTTCTTATATTTTCTTTATCTCTTAATATTAAAAAAATTGTTACCTTTCAGTTTCATAGAGTTTAGTTTTGCATTATGTTAAAAAATATATGTCTATACATTTACCGAGTTGCTAAAGTTTGGTTAGAAGGCTAAATACCGGTAAAGTAAGCAGAGACTATTAAATCTGTTTCTTAAGCTTGTTCTTTAACGAAACATAATTTCTCTAGTTACATTTCCAATAAATACAATGTGTCTATAAAAATTGCTCTGGTGGCGGTTGTTATGAACTGTGTCGCTTCATACGAATTTTACATTATCATGTATTCGACTTGTACTGACCTCGTTTTTCATTTGGTATAAAAATATAATAAAAAATGTTTAAAATCCAGGTGGTCTATAACCATCTTGTAATTATCTAATTACACGGTTGTTTGGCATAATAATACTCTTGTAATAAAACTGCAAACATTGAATTAAAATTTTACTACAACATGGTTGACATGCCAAATAATTGTGTGAATATCTCATACAATTGTATTACTTTTTATTATTTTTTTTTCTCCATGTAGTTTAATAAGTTCGGAGTTTAAACCGAATTCAGAATTAAAAATCAAGTAACTAATTTGTATGACAGAGAACAATGAGTGAATTGAGTTCACTTGACTTGGAGTTTAAATCAATATTGAAAAACAACTTTTAGGAACTTAACTTCTGGCAGTAGTAGATGTGAAGCATGAGCAGTATCACGAAGGGGAATCAGAAAACTATAAACTTTTGCACTTAAACTCGTGTATAAATAAAAAATTAGAAATCTAAAGACACAACGATTAACTTTTTGAAAAAAAAGCGAACTTATATAAACAGGCTGTATTATAATGTCCGACAAATATTCATATATAATACCAATTTGCTCTTAACTCTCTGGTTGTGAAGTTATTGAGAGTTGAAAATTGATTTTTAGTTTAATAAAGTGTTAATAAGGTTCACTTACTGTGGCCACTATTAATACTAAACAAAGGAAGCAAAGTTATGACTAGAGGCTGGATTTTACGTAAAATATCTTGCTTTAGTTCTTAAGTTTGTAAAAAAATTTTAAATATATGTTTTCTGTTTTCGTTTCATTAAAAATAGAGACAAATAATTCTATTTCTAAAGATCGTTTTACATTTACAATTTATTCATGAATTATTCGTGAAGTCGCTACATGAAGAATTTAGACAAGTGTAATGCACCAACTTTGTCGTCAAATAAATTCATGAATTTCTTCGTCAACTTATTCACGAATTACAGCAACTTCTATTTTTCGTCAATTTTTGCGTGAATTTCAGGCATACCAACAGTGGAAAACTAAGGTATTTGTTTGTATGTGCCGGTACAAATTACCTGCAAATTCTTTCACTATGTTGGTAATACCTATAAACGAACATCAGGAACAAATAAATTCATCAATTTCTTCACTAATGTAATACGAAATGTTCTTGAATAAATTCACGAAGAACTTCATGAATTAATTGATGAATAAATTGTTAATGTAAAACGGCCTTAACGAAACGAAAAGATATACAGTAGCGTCTCGATGCACACCATCTAGTGAAGTATCCACTACAGTGAACACAAAAATATTTACATGAACCTCTGAATAGTGAACAAATTATGCCTCGCTAGAGTGAACTGCACAAACCGTACATACATAGGGACTTCCCCGAAAGCGTGATAACGCTGTTGGCATAACATTTTACCGCAAACAAATGATTTTGATGAGGAAGAACAAGAAAACATTCCTTTAAGTGTTTTAAAGTTACGATTAAATGATGAAAGTCCAGACTATGTGCAATCTGAAGTTATGAATATCTTAAACCTCATGAACGCTACTGTAAGTAAAAAAATGAGAAATCTACATTCATATGTATGTAATTGTACATAGGTATGTTCTTAGAACGACAATTTGCAGGTATGTGATCGGAATGAGCTTTGGAATGAGGACCACCAAGCAGAAAATGAGCAAGATGAAGGACTAATTGAAAGTGGAAATGAAGGCAATGATGTTGCTGAAGATCCAACTCTGACAGACAAGTTAACTTCCACTGGACAAGCATTTAAATCTTTAAATAAAACTCGGAGAACTCGAAAAAATTCAAGGAAAACTCGAATGTAGTAGAATATTCTAGTATAGTTGTTCTTCGAGACTTAAGAGCTACGTTGCTTCAAAAAATGCACAATAAGCCAACAAAGCAAACAAAATTAACAGATTTTTTAGAGCCTAATGACTGAATTTATTTTACACCTCATTTTCCATTACATATTACATACATGCATATGTACTTTTTTAATTTATTTTTTATTCATTTTATTTTATTATGTATGTAGATACTTTAAAACTTTAAATGGTAAGTTGTTAATGTAATAATTACACTATATGTATCACTGTTGTATGTTTTATCTGCACTCTAAACAGTGAACAACCTCTACTGTATTTAAAAAATCTATGCGAACTTAAAAACTAAAGTATTTTATCTAAAATCCGGTTTCTAGTTATGACATACGCGTGGGTTTATTTTATACAAATAAAGTTTGAGAAGCACTGGGAATGAAGTTTACTATTATATTCAATAAATTAATAATAAAAAATAAATAGTAAATGAGCAGTAAACCCTCAGATGTAATATAATATACAATAAACATTGAGGTTGGTCATTTATGACTTTCGTACGAAAGAATACGAATTTAAGTGATAGAAATGCAGATTTTTCACAAAATAATAAATTCTTATATAGTAATATTAACAGGTTAACTGCCATGGCGGTCATAATGACCTCTCAATACACCATTCTATATTGCCATAGCGGTCACAATGACCGCTACAGATATTTCTTACAAATATACTGCTGCTGGCGTTTAATTTGTACACGAAGTGTGACCGCTCGGCATGTGCGACCATTCGGGTAGCAGTAAATATTAGAGTTCATGAAAAAAAGTATGGTTATTTATTTATTATCAAACAAATTATGTATTCATGTATTCAAATTGCATAATAAAAAGCACTTTCTTTTTTGTAGTAAAAAAGCACTTTTTTTACTTTTTCATACGTAGATTTTACAGCTTATTTTTTGTTGTGCATTTCATTGAAACAAGGTAAACAATAATGTGGTGTACCCTCACAATCGGCGCAGTAATACATCATCTTTTTCACTCGATTTTTTGATATGTATCCAGATATTTTCTTTTTGTAACATCCGCGACAGTATTTTCTAACAACAGCAGCCTTTCCTTCTTCTTTCAACAAGGTGTGTTTTTTATACTTTTTCTGCTTGGTACCTCATTGGGTCTTTCCGTATCTTCATGGACGCCATCATCTTCTCCTTGAAGCAGTTTTTCAATTATAATTTTTCTGAATTTTGTAATAGTCATGGAGTCGATTGAAAGCTTTTTATATATTATAAAGGCATTTACGAGTGACGTTCCTAAAATCAATTCCACTCCTAGTTTTCTGTACCATTTCAGGGATTTTCTAAGTACTAGCTACTAGCTAGTTGGTCGGAGAGATCTATGGACGATTTTCCACGATTATATTCCATTACTGCCACCGGCTTCTGAATTATTCCATTATGCCTAATTATTTCAGTAGTTTTACCTGAATGTTTCATTGATAAAAGAAGAACGTCACGCTTATCGTGCCATTTTATAATACAAATTCCTCTTCCATTCTCCTTAGCTATAACTTCTCCTTTTTTCAGCTTTTTATTAGTTACTTCTTTGGGATTTCCTTTTCTATTGGCTCTAAGAGTGCCGATCAAATGTGTTTTTTTGTCAAGCAAAATATTAGCTAATTCTAGGCTTGTATAAAGATTTTCTCAAAGTTTTAAGACTATATTTGTGGGTACTGATCCTCCTTTATCTTGCTCTTTTCTTATCACAGCACAACTTGAAAAGGTTTATACCGTACTTGTGGGTTTTTTGCGGTATGTACTGTTTCATGATTAGTCTCCCTTGAAAAGGAATAACACTTTCATCAATGCAAAATACTTTGGCTGGTGTGTACACATCTTGAAATTTTTTCAGTAAACAATCAAGCAATGGTTGAATTTTATGTAGCCTATCGCCTTCTTTACATTCTTCGTTATTCGAAAAATGCCAAATGCCAAAGTATTTAGAACCGATTTCGACTCATAGTTGAAGCAGCAATTTCATTTCTAAATATTCGATTCCAGTAATCCGCAACTGTCGGCATTCAAACAAGCCCCGTATATCCGATTAGGCCGATGAACTTTCGTATTTTGTTTCTATCGGTTGGCCGCCACTCGTGCAATCGAGATTTAGAAGAGGTATATATATATATGCAACTTATATGCAACTTGTGTTGCATATAAGTTGGTCTGATAAACCATTTCGTCCAAAACTTCTCTGTCAAGAAACACAGGGAAGCAAGCAAAAGGAACACTGTCTTCACCAAGCAGTGTTGCTAGATATGCCTCAGTGATTCCATGATGTCCAGTATACGGAAAGACTAAATGATTATCAACAGGATCTGACCAAGAGTCTGTAATTGAGTAGATATTTTCCACTGGAACGTCTAACCTCATTGAATCTTCGAAATCAATCAAATTTTGATCAAATTCGGGCGGCACATCATCTATATTTTCAGCTGCGGTCTCTTCAAAATGTGCGGTTGAATTGATAAAGTTTCCTTCGCTTTCATTGTCCTCGTCACTATCGGATGTGTTTGCAAATTCGGAAGTAGATGGGATGTACGGCTTGTCTTTCACTGAATCATCACTGTCTTCGTTGCCGTCACTGGAATCTGTGGAAGGAGGAATTGTAAATCGCATAAAACAATTTACTAGAAATGGAATCAAAGCAAAAGAATGCTGCATATTATAATTACAAATAAATTTGCTTATAGGATATACTTACCATTATTTTTGGCATTCAGTGCCATTGCAAGTATTTTCATGGTACGTTTATTAGCAAACATTTCATAAAGAAAAACGTCGAACACACACTACACGAACTAAATCAACCCTACGAGTTTATTCAAGTTTCTTTTGTGCATGTCTGCACTTGTCAAAAATGACCGCCAGTATATGACCGCTCGGCACAGCAGCCTGTTATATGCCTAATACGCCGCAGCGGTCAAAATGACTTATTTTCGTTTTCCGTGAAAACTTTGACGAAAACTTCGAAAATAAGAAATCTCAATATTATACATCTTTGAATGTATATAAGGGAATATTTTTTCAGTTCCAGCGTTTTAGGAAAAAATTCAAAATTTGCCTCGCCAGTCAACCTGTTAATTTCTTTACTTAGAAAGTAGTGCAGGGGCCTTACTCTCATAATCAAATTCTTTTTTATAGTGTTATCTAGTTTTAAGTTTCATATCTGTAAGAACCGTAAGATCTATAATTCAATTATTAAAAAGTGGAATTCTGAAATTTTCAGTATGATATGATTTTTCGTAAGCCTCTAAGATAATATTTCAGAGACTTCTAGAGACCTAGGAGAAATAATTATCTTCTAGGGAACTTCAAAGTTCCATATTTTAATAATTGAATTACAGGCTTACAGATCTTACGGTCCATCTCTGCAGAATATTAGTCTATTTGTTACTTTTGTGTAATCTGGTTTTGAAATAAATAAAAGATACATTTTCTTAAAGTTACTTCTCAATCGCCTATATTGATAATTGTTTGCAGAAACTGGACATAAGTATTATGAACGTCCTGTGCATAGTCACATAATAAGGGTAAAGCAAATGATAAAACTTGTACAACTGTCGCTATACTTACTCTATTTGCAATTATTGCACTTAAAATATCAAATCAAATGTGAGTTAACTCTAAATATAGCTTTTCTCTTAAGATACGAATGTAAAAAATATTGTAATATGAACATTTTCAATAATATTTCAAATTTGTCACTCTGTTTGGATTACTTTCTTCGATATGACTAGATGGCGCAAAACATGGTTTCGGTTCTTAATATTGGAGCGTCCCATCTATTTATAGTTTATCTATGGTCTCAACCTCGAATTTTTTCGTCCATTCAAACATCCTCGTCTTGGACACACGTTTATCCTCAAACTGCTTTTGAAGTCTTGTAAAGATTTCAGATGGTAAAACATCTTCACTTAATTTAACACTCAATCGCGACATCCAGCAATAAATTTCTTTTAAAATTTAACGATTATGCGTTGTGCAACAAAACACGGTACTTCTTTCTCTGATATGCTAATTATTTCTTATTATTTATTATTGGTAGGCGTAACAAAATTTCGAAATATCAAGATCAGATTAAAATGTATTCATTCAAAGAAATATATATATGTATTTATGAATTTAATGCATTTTCTTTTCTAAGTATGCATCTGCACTCGGTACTGTAATGCAAACAAAGTAATAATAACATTCTTTTGTTTCAATCATGTAACAAATTAAATCACATAGTGTTATTTGTTTAAAAGTATGGTGCATCAACATGATGTAATTATTGTCAATTATCTAATTAAAAAGATAGTCGAAGGTTACAATACCTTATTGTATTGATGTAAATTGCTACAGTTTTATAGGAGCAGTTATAAACTGAATACCAAAACGTAAATAATTAGGAAAATTAATTAAAATTGTGTAACTGGCAGTATAGAAAGTGTTAGGAAAGAGTTTATACATGTATTTCGGCCTTATTGGGCCTCATCAGAACTCTACCTTAAAAAAATTTGGTACAGAGTTCTTCAATTGAAGAATTACGGAGAAGAATGGCGAATACCACATCAGCTGAAACTATCGCATCTACCAGGACATCGTAGTTCCGTAGTTCATTTCACCGAAGATGTTCAACCCTTCATCATCCGACACCATCAACTTCGTCAAATTGTACGAGAAAATGCCCATTGCCAACTGATGGAACGACGCTCTGAAAATCTATCTTGTGGAAAGCTACTACCTCTTCAGCAGCCCCAACATGACGTTATCGGCATTACGGAAACGTAGACCTCAAGTTAAATCATTTCCAAATTTCCTCTACAACAGTATTAGTAACCGACTAAAGAGGACAGTCCCCCAGCCTCAGTAGTCAAATCGTCTCATACAATAAATCTTGTCCTGCATAATTCTATTCCTAGCTATAATTTAATCATTTATACACTTACTATCTCCTTTTCCCTTATACACATTTTACTTTTTTTTCATAAATATTCCAAATATGATTTAATCTGCGAAAGTCATCCTACTCCTCCATTAGATCAGTCGTGGAAATCACCGCTGGAATTCACTGGAAACCACTACCGGAAACAATGATCTATGTCGAAAGTGTGTCAGTGATATACCAGGCCCCGTGGAAACCAACAAACTTCGACGCCAACTTCATACGTTAAAGACTCATCGAAAAATCGAATGTCGCACAAACCATATTATAACGTCATGTGTACATCTTTATAGTATATAACATGTGAATATGTCATCGTGATCCTAAAATAAGATTCCTGGGTGAAAGTGTTATTACTTTTTCCTTAATCCCTTCTATAATTTTCTGAAAAAAAGAAATTCACATTTTTCTTTATTTTTGATGTAATACTGTTTTTTTTTGAATGGATTGTTAATGTAAGTTCAGCTGAACAGTTCTTCTGGTGAGTTTCGAAGCAACTAACTTCATAAGACTTTCGCTCTGTACGTAATTCAAAAACATTAAAAAATAAAAATGTTTATGAAAATCTAGCAAACTTATTTAGAACAAGGAGAGTGTAGACAAGAATAATTTATGCCGTGTAAGCATTGAACAAGATATACTAAAATCAGGAAAATTGTATTTCCTGAAAATTCAGCATTCCTGTTTTGTTTACATTAACGATTTTTTAGTATCTACGAATTTAACTTGACCCTGAGAGTAACTTGCCGCTAAAAATTTATAAAATGTGGTTTATCTGCATAAATAAAATAATACGTCATTGATAGCAAAAACATTCAGATAAATAAATCCAAGTTAATAAAGCAGGTAAATGAGAATAACAAAACTGAAAATGAATTTGTTCTAAACTTTACGAACGCAGTGCATGTGAATTACATTAATTAAAATCGTTGCATTGTAACTATGTGTTAATGTATGATTAGAAATTTCTTATGCAGATCCAAAAATGAATTATGCTACTACTTGACCTTGACTAAAAACGATATTAAAGTCAGTTCAGATTTAGTTAGAAAAGTATCGTAATTGAGTGCACACACGACATGGAATTGGGCCTTGTAAGTGTTATATTTCATAAAATATATCCTCTCAACACACAATATAATTATAAAGTCTATTCATACAGTATACCATACAAGTTTAAATACTTATTAATATTTGTTAGAAATTTTGTTCTGTAATATATTTACTCGGATTTTGATATTACATGTTTCAAAAGACATTCTATTTTGGTTTTCGTGACTATACATACATATAACCACTGAGGTGAGGGATGGTAATACCAGTACTC
This sequence comes from Serrognathus titanus, assembly GCA_039766575.1. Classification (NCBI taxonomy): domain Eukaryota; kingdom Metazoa; phylum Arthropoda; class Insecta; order Coleoptera; family Lucanidae; genus Serrognathus; species Serrognathus titanus. The sequence goes on along the minus strand of CM077914.1, from coordinate 44,802,978 downwards.
TTTGCTGCTTGTTAATCATTAGTTCATTTTTTCTAGCATTTTACTCGGTGGATTGACAAGGTAAATATTCTTGAATGATTTATAAAAATCCCTTTTATTTTAGGTGGCAGTATTTTATTGCTCGTTATTAATTTCGTTCTTGCTGTTGTCAACATTTTTCTTCTGCCTCTACAAATATGTAACGAAGGATTTTAGTTATTGGCAGAAAAGAAACATATCATATATAAAACCAACACCTTTCTTCGGAAATCTGAAAGACGTAGTTACGTTTAAGAAGACAATAGGCCATGCATTAGCAGATATTTACTTTCAAGGCAATGAACCAGTCATTGGAATATGGTGTTTCACCTTGCCTTACTTGATAATAAGAAGTACAGAATTAATCTCACGAATTCTGTGCACCGATTTTAATCACTTCCACAACCGAGCAGTGATCGTTGACAAAAATGTTGATCCTGTAGCAGGATGTTCTATGTTCGTTTTAAAATACTCTGAATGGAAAAGTATTCGACATAAAATGACTCCAGTGTTTTCTTCTGCGAAACTCAAAGCCATGATACCGCTAGTGCAAGAAAACGTAAAATATATGATGAACTACATAGATAACGTACCTAATGAAATTATAGAAGTAAAGGAGTTTTTCACGAAATATACCATCGACACAATAACATCCTGTGTTTTTGGAGTTCAAGCCAATTCATTTGTAGACGAGAAGTCGTCTTTTAGAAACGTTGGTAGGGAGGCATTTGAAGGAAATTTAAAAAATGCTATGAGATCGATAACATATTTTTTGTGGCCTGATCTTGCCGCTTTCCTTAAAATAAAATTCCTGAATGAAAGTGTTGTAAGCTTTTTCCAAAGTTCTTTTTGGGACAACGTAAAAGCAAGAAAAGCATCTAATATGAAGAGGAACGATTTGGTTGATATCCTTATCAAAGTACAAAATGAAACTACTGACGGAGAAATAACAGGTAATAATTATTAAAGAAGGGAACTAATAAAAGAAAAACACAAAAATTAAACGTTTTTAGATGACAATACTTTATTAAGTCAGGTGGTTACGTTTTTTCTTGCTGGGTTCGAAACGACAAGTGCGGTTTTAGCATTTGCATTATACGAATTGAGTTTAAACGAGAAGATCCAGGACACTTTAAGAGAGGAACTAAATTTAGCTTTATTAAACAACAATATTTTTACTTACGAAACAGTACGTGAGATGCGTTATTTGGATAAGGTTGTTTCTGGTAAATGAATGAACTACTTTGATTGAGTGTTTTATATTTAACTTTTATTGATACTTGTGATTAAAATTTGAATAATTAATTTTAGAAACTCTGAGAAAATATCCACCTTTACCTTTCATTGACCGGCGTTGTGTTGAAGATTATAAAATTCCAGGCAGCGATATTACAGTGGCTGCTGGCACACCAATTTTAATTCCTATGCTTGGAATCCATCATGATCCTAATATATATCCAGAACCTGAAAAATTCGATCCGGAGAGATTTTCTGAAGGAAACTTTAAAAAAATTTCAGGTTGTGATCATATTGCATTTGGAGTTGGTCCACGTTCATGTATAGGTTCGTAATACATAGTTGTTATTTATTGTCTCATTGGTCTACTTTTTATGAGTAGGTGAAAGATTTGGAATTTGGATGATAAAGTTTGGACTTGCGGAAATAATTAGCCGGTATGAAATAAAGAAAACTGAGCAGACGCCAATACCTTTAATTTTTGATAAGAAATCGTTAACATTAGCTGCTCTAGATGGTTTACCTCTAAGATTTATTAAAATTGAAAAGAAAATCGAGCAAATCTCATACTATTAAAAAATTTCTAAGAAGAAAGACATACGTCTTTGGAAAATGTTCATTTATTTGTAAAAATTTATACATAATGTAGTTTTATATAATAAAAATAAACTGTAGTTAAATGGAAGTTTCAGGACAATTTAGATTTTTATGTATGTATAAACTATCTTAAAGGTTACCTTTTTCTCATGCAGTTATTTTTTTATTCTATTTATGTTATATATACCAATGTATGTTAAAATAAATTTTTAACATTACTTTTTCACTGATTCCCTAAAACACGAAAATACAGGCTGCTTCAGAAAAACTGTTCCTAATTTTCAGAAGTAGCAGAGGTCGTATGATTAAACAACTTTTATTAATAATGTTGTGGCCAGAAATGTTTTCACATCAAGTTAAGACCCACTGACGTCTACATACGGTAAGCGAGAAAATATCATCTAGCTCACTGCCGTATATATACGTTCATGGTTAAAAATGTTCCAGACCGTCGGCCGTTTATAGGCGACTTTTCATTAATTTTGACGCTGTCTTTAAACCCACCGACGTATTTTTACGACAACCTCATTATGCATTGGGTCCCAATGCCGTCTAAATACGTTTATTGAAATGGCAGTAGACCAAACCGCCGTTTTCATATGCCACTGACTATTTATTTGATATTCGGAAATCGTCTGCATAAAACGCAGTTTTTATCTTGTTTTGGAATTACATTTGCAATTGTTGGTATTAGTGTTTCACTGTAACGTCTTTTGATGCACAAAAATGACTTCGCGAGAAAGAAAGCGAAATAGGGAGGGAAGCAACTTATGCGGTCTTACAGAAGAATACGACAAAATAATGACATTTTTAGATGAAAATGAAGAGGTTTATGTAAATAGTGACAGCGAATATATGCCAGATTCAGATTGCGGCGAAAGTTCTGAAGAAAAAGAATTTGTTCATAAGCTTATTTCTGGAGAAATTAGTGATGATGAAGATGAAGGTGACAATAACAATGTTGTTCCAGCGCAGAACGAAAAGTTAGAAGCAGATTTTTTATCAGATAGAATAAGCATAAATTCACACCTATTGTACATGACTTTGATGACTCAAATTCTGGCGCTAATTTAGAAAAAGTAGGAGAAGCTTTTGAAGAGCTGGATTACTTGCTTCTTTTCATAAATCCACAAATAGTCAATTTTATTGTGATAGAAACTAATACGCTCTAGAACAGATTCGTTTGAATTCAAAGACCAAATGGAATCCTACTGCTGCTGAAGAGTTTTACAAATTTCTTGCTGTTCTATTACTCACAGCTCGTCATAAAAAAAGTAATCTAAGAGAAAATTGGTCAGTAGATAAACTACTCTACACACCAATATTTGGAAAAGTTATGTATCGAAATCGCTTTCAAGCGATATTACGTACGCTTCATTTTGCTGATAATGCCGATCAACTTCAGGGTGATTCATATTTCAAGGTAAGGGGGATTTTTGAAGTTATAAAGGCAGCATTTGCAGAAAACTTTATACCATTCCAAAACGTTGTTATCGACGAAAGTTTAGTTCTTTTTAAAGGCCGGTTACTCTTCAAACAATATATAAGAACCAAACGTCATCGATTTGGAATTAAATTGTTCCTATTATGCGATTGCGAGATATATATATTTATATATTTTAGATTTTATTGTCTATGTTCGCAAGAAGACGGAAATCCAATCTTATGAAGATCTTGGCATATCAGGCTCCGTTGTGGCAAGCCTTATGCAACCATATCTTGACAAGGGGCACTCCCTCTTCACTGATAACTGGTATACGCCTCCTAGTTTGTCTTCTTTTCTATTTAAATGCAAGACAAATTCTTGTGGTACTGTAAGAGCTAACAGAAAACCCATGCCAGATTTATTGGGGAAGCTGCAGCGGGGTGAAACTTCATCAATGGTAAGTGAAAATATCTTAGTTTTAAAATGGAAAGACCGCAAGGATGTTTTTATGCTAACGACTATATATGAAGATGAAATGGTGAAACTGGACAAAAAAGACAGGAAAACAATGCAACTATAAAAAAACCCAAATGTGTGGTCGAATATAATAATCATATGGGAGCAGTTGATAGGACAGACATGATGTTGAGTTCCACAGAGTGCGTCAGAAAACCATCAGGTGGTATAAAAAACTTTTTTTTTCATATTTTTGATTTGTGCCTTCTAAATGCCCATACACTTTATTAACTCGAAACCCAGTAAAAAAAGTCTTTGGCTGATTTTCAACTAAATGTAATTCGTCAGATTCTTCAAAGATATACGATTGTTGCAGCTAAAAAACGGGATTTCTTGACGTATTTCCAAAATACGAAATGTCCAATTTTTTTGCCGCGAGTGTATGTTTATTGTCCGTGTTTGATTCATGCTACAATTATTTCAGGTATAATTCAAGAAAAGCTGCACATTGCATCATAATACTAGACGCCTAACAGGAAGGCATTCCGGACATTGTTTCCGACAAGAAAGTAAAAAGATGTAAGATCTGTTCACGATCTACAGCTCAAGGCAAGAAAAAAAGAAGCGAATCAAGATATATGTGTTTGGAGTGCAATATTGCTCTCTGTATACATCCTTGTTTCGCCATTTATCAAACAGTGGATAATTATTAATGTACTTTAATATTAAAATTAAATTAATAATAATAATAATAATAAATAATGATAATATGTCGCGTAGATCCGTCAGTTGAGCATCATGGTAGGTAAATGTGCCTGGGTCGGGCAGCTTACAGTGGCGGTTATTGCTTGGGATAGAAAGGGTTAAAACGATACGAGAAAATGAGAAATAGAAATAACTTTTCCATTTATTTCTAGTAGCTGCCAATTTTTAATTAATTTTTCGAAATATCAGAGGATGATCACGAATAGCATCAAAAGTAAGAAAAATTCGAGCCATTAATTCCTCTTTTGTATTGACAGGTGATAAGTTTAATATGTCCTCAAATGTAAAAATGAAATGGAATTATAACTTGGGATCGCGCAGGCAAAGAAAAATGACCCTCTTTTAAAGGGAGATATGGTTCTTTTCCTTAACACCATCGCTAGATATAACTTCAATTCATTTTTGTATTTGGGGTCATATTAAATCGAATGTCTGTGCCAGGGGTTCCCAGACTTTTTCTTACCCCGCCCCCTTTCTGATTGAAGGATCTTTACAGCACGAAAAGAAGTAGTGAAAATGAAAGGAACATAACAGAGCGGCGGTGCGGCGATAAGTTGGCACGAATTCAGACCATTTGAGGTTTGCACGTGTCCGCTCTATAGAGGCTTCATGGCCCCGTGGGGTTTGAGAACCCCTGGTCTATGCCAACAAAGAAGTAGAATTGTCTTGCTTTTGATATCATTCGTGATCATCCTCGGATATTTCGAAGAATTCGTCGTTTAATTATACATCGTTATAACTTATGCATTTCTTATAAATTTTCTCAATAAATTGATATTAATTAAAATTGTAGAAGCACTAGAAATAAATATAAAAGTTATTTCTTACATCGAGATTATTTCTAGGCCTCACTTTTTTCTTTCGTTTTAACTTGACGCGGAAACATTTCCGGACAAAACTTTATAAGTAAAAGTACTTAATTACTTGCCTTCTATTACTTCTGTAAGTTAGAAACAGTTTTTCTGAGGCACCCTATATACGCACTTCATTAAAATGCGAATAATATGAGCCAATAAACCTTGATCTTCTCATATTTACAAATATGTATATTCAAGGTTGACATGTATTTGATGAATCTAAAATATTTTCGATCCAACTAAATACATTTTTACGACATGTGGTTGAGTAGCGTAAGTAAAGCTTTTTGTATATACTGATAAAAAATATTTTATTTTATTGAAGCCATTAAAAACGTGCAGCATATCAGTGTACTAACGTTTAAATTACCCACATTGTAGTGAAGTTCATTCAAACCACCAATTCATTTTTAAAAACTCTTCAATTTACTTAATCTTACTAGAATATATTTGACTCCATTTATTTTCTAAATTTAGATTAGCGGAGTTTGGCAGATACTGATAATCGTAGCTGGGCTATTATTAGCAATCCTATTTTGCTTATATAAGTACGTGACCAAAGACTTCGATCATTGGAAGAAGCGTGGCATTCCCTACATAAAACCCATGCCCTTTGTTGGTAATCTAAAAGATGTGATTATTTTAAAAAAGTCAATGGGTCATGCGCTTGCTGAGATGTGCCTTCAAGCGAAGGGACCCCTCGTTGGTATTTGGTGCTTTAATATTCCTCACCTAATAATAAGAAGTCCGGAATTAATTTCACAAATTTTATGCAAAGAGTTTAACCATTTTCACGATAGAGCCTCTGGTGCTGATGAAAAAGTGGATCCGATAGCAGCAAATATGTTGTTCACGTTGAAATATGCCAAATGGAAATCCATTCGCCATCAAATATCTCCGGTATTTTCCTCTGCTAAAATTAAAGCCATGATGGCGTTACTTCACGAAGTGACCAAGGATATGTTGATTTACATAGACGGTATTCCTGATGGAATCATAGAAGCTAAGGAGTTATTTACCAAATATACCACAGATGGTATTGCTTCTTGCATTTTTGGAGTACAAGCAAACTCATTCGCCGACGATAGCACGCCCTTTGAGAATATAGGAAGGAAGATGTTTCACAGCGACGTAATGAATGCTATAAGAGGAGTGACGTACTTCCTATGGCCCAAAATTGCCTCCACGCTGAAAATAAAATTCGTTCCTCCAGTTGTTTCCAATTTTTTGACCAATTCCTTTTGGCAGGTTTTAAAAGAAAGGAAACAGTCTGGAGTGAAAAGAAACGATTTGATCGACATACTTATCAAATTGGAACATAATATTGGTAAGTAATAAGAAGGTGGATTTCCCGTTGATTTTAAACTATTTTTAGATGATATTACGTTGGTTAGCCAACCTATTACGTTTTTCCTTGCTGGATTTGAGACAACGAGTTCAACCATGGCATTTGCTCTATACGAATTAAGTTTAAATAAGAAGATTCAGGATACTTTAAGGACGGAATTAGATGCAATACTTACAAAATATGGAAGTTTTACGTACGAGGCATTATTTGATATGATTTATTTAGACGCAGTTGTATACGGTACGTAATCCATCCTTCATTTTTTTTTGCTTTGAATAATTTGAAGTAAATTATGAACCTCAAGCAATATATTTATAAAAATACTGGTTTCTTTGTTATTTGTGATTTATTGAGATTAAACAAGCATCTCGTTCTTTTAGAAACTCTCAGAAAATATCCAGCGTTACCATTCATCGATCGTCGCTGCATGAAAAACTACAAAATTCCAAACAGTGATATTGTGATAGAAGCGGGTACACCAATTTTAATTCCCTTGTTTGGAGTTCACTACGATCCAGAGGTATATCCAAACCCACAAGTATTCGATCCTGATAGATTTTCTGAAAAAAACGCTCACAAGGTTCCAAGCTGTGCTCATATTCCATTCGGAGCAGGTCCACGCTCTTGCATAGGTAGGTTCATTTAGAAGTTTTGCATATAAAAGCTTTGTTCCAACACAGTTCCGGACAAGTTCGAAACTGTCAAATATATTCGGCCGTCGAATTAATCACCACTTTTAAGAGCTGCGTTGAATGTCCCCTTCTTCCGACAGTTTTGGACCAGTCATAGGCTGTTATAGGAACAGGTCTAATAAAAGAGACTTAAGCAGCTTTTTTTTAAATGCAGGAGAAAGATTTGGTTTGTTAAAAACGAAGTTGGGACTCGCAGAAATACTCGCCAAGTATGAAGCAATAAGGACTGAGAAAACCCCCGTTCCTATAGTTTTCGATAAGAAGTCATTGACGCTTGCCGTTTTAGGTGGTTTACCATTAAAATTAGTCAAAATAAAAAATAACAACCGAAATCTTAATGATCAACTTATACATTAATGGCATTATGGGTTTCTATTTGTATAATTTGTTTGTATTATCTTTAAGTAAAATGAATTATGGTAGATATAAAGTAAGTATTGTTTATCCTTTTTACATTCCTGAGCTTGTCGAAAATAATTTGAAGTAGAAGGCCCAAAATAATTTTTGTCTAACAATCTGACAAATTGTTCCAAGGTTAAAGTATGGTAAATATAGCTATCCTGGGTATAGAATTCTTAAGGTACAGTTTAAATCTTCAAAGGGGTTTTCTTTTGAAATTAGCTTTTGTGAATTTAGCAACTGTTGTGAATTAGGTGATGGGAACGATGCTATGAACTAAAGGAATTTGATGTTTTGAGCATCAAGTATCTTTAACAAATATGAAAATAATTTACTGGTATGACTATATTTATTTTCACTTATTTTTCTTTTAAATTCTTCGGAATCCTAATAAAATAATCCAGTATTTTTAAAATTTATTTATACTATAACTAACGATCTACTATATTTCACGAGACAGTGTGTCTTATCCGACCTGGGCGATTTACCACTCACTCAGAAATCGGAAGCGGATTATATCTGAAACCCATTTTCTTATAGCAAGTATAGTTGTATTTTCTTGTTCAATTATAGTTTCCTTATGATTTTTTCTTTTGTTATTTATGCTATTTCTTGTTTGGGTAACTAGCGTCAAACCAACGGAAATTTGCATTAATTAAAATATTGCGTAGGCCGGATCAGAGCTCTGTCTCGTAAAATCTTGTAGGTCGTGCTATAACATTATATAACTCACATGCTCGATAGTTATAAATAAGGTAACATGTACTGTCAATTCAAAAATTTTAATCTTAACACATTTACTGTATGAACAGCCGAAAAATTGATATTCAAAATTTGTATATATATAAATTACTTCTATAGGGTTATCCACGCAAGTATTTCACGCTTTAATCATAAACATAAACAATTTCAGATCATAATAGACACCGTGAAGTAGATCAGACCCAACAAAAGACCCACTTAAGGTAGGGGCCATTTAGATAGGCTAAAATAAATTTCTTCTCTTCATATTAACATTGACTATGTATACACGAGAGCTAACTACAGTAGTTATTACTATGAACGTTATAACTATGACTGATTAAGTGTGTGTAAACTGGTTCCTACTACCGTAGATATTAAAACGCCGCAGTTACGCAGTTACATTTCAGTCAGCCGTAGTAAGTTATAACTTCGCCTCTGTACTGTATACGGGTAATTTTTGACTTACCAACAAACGAAAAAAAAATACACTAAAGTAAACATACGTGAAATAACAGACGTTGTACGATCAGTTACCCATTTTTTTGAAACTTCTTTCTGACAGCTTGTGAAGGAAAGAAAACGATGTAATCTAAAGAGGAATGACTTAATATTTTTATTAGGTTACAAAATGAGCATAACGACATAGTAATATTAGATAAGTGAAAATGAAAATAAAAAAGCATTAATTTGAAACAACTAGTTCAACTCTATATGAATTGAGCATAAATAAAAGTTTTCAGGATGCCTTCAAGTTGGAAGTAAAATCAACTTTTAGAGGCAATATTCGATGTGCAATATTTGGATCAGGTTTTAATGGGTAATTAAGTATATTTCACTTTCTGACTAGTAAGTAATTTAGAAATATCGAGGAAATATCCATCGCTAGCTTTTATTGATCAATGTTTAGAATTCATTACGATCCCGAAATATACCCTGATCCCGAGAAATTCATCATAGCACCACCTAAGAAGTTTGACTTTTTTCTCCTTCTTTCCTCGATTTTTTTTGTCGTTGACGATTATACAAATGTTCAAAATAAATGTTTAATTTTGCAGACTTATCTAAATTTAACAATTTTATTTTTCGGTAGATTTGTTCAAGGAAATCAATATTAAATTTAGTTTCGTTTAGTGTTTATATTGCAAAATACAAAAAAATACACTTCAATAAATATAGTTTATTAAAATATGTACATTGATATAAAACATTTAAACTTTTATAAATTTCTAAATAGTACCGAAAGTACATATAGTTCATTTTTTTATTACATGCTTGTAACTTTCGTGAAACAGCTTTGCGTCTTTTATCATGTCATGTCACTGTATGTTTTGCTTAACTCAAATCTACACGATGGGCATATAATAACAAAATGAACTTTAAATACGTAATGACCGTACAATATAAGATCATGCTAAGTTATATCGATCCTCCTTTATAACAACAGGGCAGGTAGTCGACTTAATACTATACTATAAGTGATAAGTGCAGCAAAAATAGGTACCCATCTATCTATAATCCGTTTTTTAATTCCAAGCCCTAAAATAATTATTTGATTGGCCGCATGCCTAAACCTAAAGTGCTATACAGTAAGTGCTGTGTGCCTATAGTCACATCGTTAATGTTCGTTTACGCTAGGGGAGAGAGTCTGGAGTGTAACTTCAGTTTGTTATTGAATACAACACTCCGTACATAGAATTCGCTAACTGATTATTGGCGAAGAAATTGCAGTATTACCAAGCAGATGATGAAACACGCAATAGAGTTCATGTTGAAAAAAACTATATTTGTTATGGGATGCGATTGACGAATTACAGATTGCCAAAGAGAAAATCAGAAAGGGAGAAGTTTAAAATGGGAAATGGCGAGAAGGAATTGAAAATATCCGAACATCAATGGACGGATGTGAATAAGGGATTTTGATTCCGGTCCGGGGAAACGGCGAACGGTGTAAAGCAACTCAAATTAAGAAACGGGTTATCAAAACTTTCAAGTCCTCGGCTTACTGGACTTATCAGATCAGATCAGATCAGATTATAGCAAATATCATTTTCGAATTGTAGACAACTATCACATATTAATCTTAAATCTCAAACTATTTATATTTATCTCTCTGATTGCACAAAACAACTTAAGCTCAAGTTAACTTAAGGATCACCTAGAATTTGATTTACATAATGTTGTGTAACCTAAAAATGTCACATATAAACACCACTCAATTTAGACTCAGCTTAAGTGTTTGATGCAATTGGCCATGAATCATGTTTTATAATTATGACACTGACTAGAACCAAGGAGAAAACACATAGAAAGTAAAAACTACTTACAAATATATCTTACTAACTATTGTACACATTTTTGTGGAAATTTTATTAGCATTACTTTATATTGAAGCGAGTAGTTTAAGTAGTACTTTATAAATCATAAGTAGACATACATCCATACACACTGTAGTTGATCAAATCAGAATGTATCAAATACTTTAGGCAAAAACTGTTGAAATTTTTGTATTTACGCTTGTTGTTATCGTAACGTAAATATAATTTTAAACTCAAAGAATTAAAAGTTAAGAGTAAAACTAAAGCAGTCCTAACTTAAAAAAGGAAAGAAAAAATGAGTATAGAAAAATAGGGTATGACAGGTGATGAGAAGAAATAGTTTAGAAGTTTTAGGAAAACTTACAAGAAAAAGTAAATCGTAATCACCATCTAAGAACACAGATTGACAGACCATAAGACAATTCTAAGACGTAAAATTTTTAAAACTGTATAAAACTGAGAATAGGTAGGTGTAGGTATGTCACATAAAAAAGAGAAGTGTAGGAATGAAATTGATTATTTAGTAAAATATACCTACATAACACAGATAGATTGAAGGAATAATTTACATTACCAGGATATTTTTAGTCAGTTAGTTATCGTGCTATTCACGTAGACAGATTGTAGATTTCGTGTTACACACTCAGAGAAATAAATTGTTCAGTCAACCAAAAACACTTTCAGTTAACAAAATTTTGTGTTTACCTACTAGTGGTCATTCAGCCAACAGTTAAAAAAACGTTAAACATTTTGGATTGAATAACTCATTATTTCGTTTGAGGCTAACATAAACATACAAGAACTTTAGATTTGTTAAAATCAGCTAAATATTTTATTTCATTTAACAAATATACGAAGATTCAATTTATCCTAGATTATATAGTTTGGCAACGAAATCAATTAAATTTTCGCCTCATTCAATGCTAAATGTAAGGTGTAACCCTTCAAACCCTTGGGTGATGGGGAAACTCAACAAGCTCCTAAATGAATTTAATTAAAAAAAAAATTCGGACACACATGACGTCTTATTAACATTTTTACTTGTCTTAACATTAATTTTGTTAAGGAAAACGTCGAAATAGACACATAAAGGCAACAGCACTTTACGATCAGTTTGAGATGTCAACTTTTTGATTTAACATATTAAACACGTTCATTCTAAGGCAAAATATTTACATCGTTTAGTCAAATGTAATAGTTAAATATTTCCTTAGTGTTATTTCAACAATTTCTAAGATGTTCAGTTAAGAATATTAACGTTGAAACAAGTAAATTTTATTTAAGTCTAAGCACTAAAAGTTGACATTCAAAAAGTTGTTGACTTAACTATTTCACGTTTCTCAGTGCAGGTACTACATCCAATTTTCTGCGCTGGTTTATATCCGTTTCAAAAAATGTCTAGATCCATGCCTGTTTGTATTGTTACACTGCTGTTCTGAAAATGACTAAATTAATAATAGTATAAAGTTAAATATTGAAAAACGCATAACATAATATTTCGATAGGCACTAAATTTATTATTTATCAGCCAAAAATTTTCAACTCAAAGGTAAAAACAAAATTTTTATATAAATTTTTCAAATTTGCGTGTACACGTTTATTGTACAAAATGTCATCAGTTAGAGTGTGTTCCAAAAAAATCAGGCTAAATAAATTTTATAAAAGCTGTGCAGGGTGAATGGCAATTATTACGCCAAAGAAAAACCATGAGAAGCGAAATTCGAAAGTATGGAAAAAATTCTTTGTGCAATTGCATACAGAAAATTTCGGATGTCACAGACATTCCGCTGACGTAAGAGTTGAAATGTAAACCACTCTTTATTTTTATTTTGATTGACGTTTGGAAATTTTGAAGTTTATTGTCGTCAGATATCTATTATTGATACTATGTCACGTTATTTTGCATCCGCTCGGCTACGCTTTGCTTCGCAAATGCAAAATTTCCTTGACAAAAAAGTGATCACGTTTGCGCCCGACGACGAGAAATATGAACTCCAGTAGTTGCTTGCGATGTTGAAAGAAGTTTCTCCGAATACAAATTTTTATTGCGGGACAACAGACGAAAATGTATTTTTGAAAGTTCAAAAATGTATGTGATAGTTGCTTGAAACAATCATTTAGACTAACGACGAAGCGAGAAAACATTACTACTAAATTTTAATACGGACAATTTAAATTCTCTTTAGAGAATATAATCGAATATTTACAAATATCAAAACGCATCATGACTATTCATGACTGAATGTGCTAATTAAGTAATCATCTGTGGCACGAATCTCTTGCACACTCCGACGGCATGGCTGAAGGAGTAACTTTTCGATATATTTAAATGAGACGTGGGTCAAAATCGTAAGCCGCCTGATTATAAGTTATGACTTATGACTTACTCGTGAAATTTAACTTGGGAAACTTCTTCATTCTTTTTTCTGCAACAACTCGTTGTCCATATTGATCTGCTTCTTCTGAAAATTAAATAAACGAACGAAATACTAAGTTATTCTATGTTATGTACCTTAGTCATGGATCAAATTCTGCTTCTGACAAACCATTGTCTAAAATTTTAGAATTCCTGTGAGGAAAGGTATTCTTATTCCTTTGGGCGAAATAAGTTGTTATGTTACGTCTTATGACACTTTTAACCTGCAAAAATGTATATTGTACATAGTTTAGCATTTTTGAGTTTCTTAATATTCATCCATAGATTGGGTATCCCATACTGTACAGAGGAGATAGAAGGCGTAGCTAGAGGAGATGAAACTAAAGCTTTCTTTTTAATTTGTCTTTGTCAAAAACCCAATAATAAGAAAGATACAGTGTTGACTTAGTTAAAAAGCTTTACTTACCTTTGGTCTCCTCCGTATGTTATGATGAGATTCTGTATCGTATTAAGCGTTTTTGAGTTTCACAAATTACATATATTTCTATTTAAATTTGGACACAAAAAGTATCATACCATCTAACATATTGAACCATGAAGTATTGACGTTTTCAAGATTTTTAGATTGAACTTGTCGCAACGGCCTTATTTCAATATTTCTGAAATTTGTGGCTTTCCACACGAAAAAAAATGAAATTTTATTACCTCTTCGTTGAGGAAACAATAAAGTACTGCAACGAAAAATCCTTGGAATGTTGTTAAGAAATACGACACGTACAACCACAGCGCGAACTTCCATGCTTTTTTGAATAATTTATAATCCGCAATGAATAGAATATTTGCTATGCCCATTAAAGGTAACAAGAATATTGCAGCGCGAGCTGCTTTCCTGGAAAGAAGATGGCTTCTAAATAAATTAAGATCAAACCAAAACATTTGAGGTAATTATTTTACCTGGCTTGTTCAATCTCGCTGGTTCGGCTCTGTCGTAATTTAACCACAAGAACGCGGATAATGTTTAATAGGAAGAGCAAGTTTACCTGGAAGCAAATTTAAGTGTAAACCAAAGATGTAAAGACGCGAAAATCAAAAGCCTTTAACTCAGTTGCTAACTTTCGATTAACAGAAGTTCGTAATGAGAATTTAATAAAATTTTTACTTACTATTATTACTATGTACCTCGGACCTTCTAATATCCAGTACTCGTGTAGAAGATTATACAAAAACCAGCATCTGCAGAACAAAACAAAATTATTATTTTATTTATTGCGGTTTACATGCTGTTCTTGAAATTATAAGTCTTAAGATTCTTAAACGACAAACAAATTAATAGCGATATGGAAACAAGGGAAGATGAAGATTCGGAAAATGAGGCAAATATGACTTAGTTTAAATTGAAAGTAAGAAGAAAACAGCAATAAAGATAAGGATTACACAGTGAAAATGGAAGATGTACGTGCAATATCTAAACAACGAGGTAGGACCGAAATACTCAGCAACATTGGAATTACTTAGACAAAATCGAAAAACAAGCTTGGATGTGCAGGTGGCACATTGATTAAGGAAAGAATTAGGGAACTCCACTTCCGTTGGAAATTTAGAGAGCAGTAAATCTTCTTCATAAGGAAAAATTCCATCCCTACAAAGTTTATTTGGTGCAAGAGCTGTCCGATGTTGGTTTTGATCGACGAGTGCAATTTTGCGAAACAATGATGGTGCTCTCTAATGCAAATCCTGCATTCATTAGAAATATTCTCTTTTCTGATAAGGCAACATTTTGCTTAAATGGTACCGTCAATAAGCAAAATTGCTGTTACTGGGTGGTTGAAAATCCGCATTGGCGAATACACAATATCCACAAAAGGTTAACGTGTGGGCTGGGATAGTGGGTAATCGAATTAATGGACCGTACTTTTTTGTTGTAACGCTGACTTGTGAACGATTTGGACTTTCTCAAATTTGAATTAATTCCGGCTTTAGTGGCACTGTTTCCTATTGCAAAAGATCCTGATACCTGATCTCAGAATTTGGTTACAGCAAGATGTTGCACATCTTGACTAAATATTTCCTAACCGATGGATTGGTAGACGGGAACCTATTGAATGGCCGGTAAGATCACCGGATTTAACCCCTTTGTTTTATTTTGTCTAGGATCTTTAAAAACTAAAATTTATTCTAATAGACCTCCAACAATTGAGGAGCTAAAGCAGAAAATTCGACAAGAAATTCGCTCAATCACGACAATATTCAATAAGCGTTTGTCTCTACATTAGGACATTGTCTCGCCCTTAACGGACACCAATTGGAACATTTAATTGTTTTATTTTTCAAACATTTTGTTAAGTTTGATGTTTTGTGTCGTGTAATGGCATTAAATTTCATTAATTCCGCTGAATGCTCTACAGCGCATCTGGTGTTTATTCAGCGACTAAGACAAGGGCGCCGTGAAGCTAAGGAAAAATGTATGTACAAGAGTACAAGAATATACCATCCTGCCATTCGTAAGTAAAAGTTAAAAGTGTAAAGTGTAAAAAGTTAAAATATAGGAAAAGAAGGCACATTTTTTTACCATGGGTAGTAGTCAAACTAAAGAAGAAAAGGGTAAAATCACTGCAGAAGCAGTGGTGGTACTACAAAAGTAGATGAAACCATCTGGGAAATAGCAGGCGCAGCAGATTGCGTTGTTCATTTGGCGTCGATGCAAGAAAGCATGGATGAAGAAAATCAGGAAGGAAGTATACAAGACTCGGTGCCACCTCGCCGTTACAGGTGATTGTGCGCGAGTGATGCAACAAAATGCGTAAATCATACATGAATTAAGGTTACTTTATATGTATTTTCTTTTATAAATAAGTTAAGTTTAAGGCATTTTATCTTAAGCTTCATTTATTTAAGGCTAATAGGGTTAAGGACAATAAAGATAGATGAGAAAATTTAGAGTTAACTCAGAAAAGATTAGTAGATTTAGTTTAGATGATGATAATAAATAATAACCAAGATTGACTTGTATTACCAACTGAAATCTCTGAAAGCCTATTCACCGCAGAAATTAACGCAAGACCGAGACTACATATCATTCCAGTTCGTATATTAATGATAAAGAATAAGATTAGAAAATTTAAACCAGACACAGTACAACTAGCAAAATTCGAATTATATAATTTTGATAGCAATCAAATTTCGCTTGATAGAATAAATAATATTGTTACGCTAGATCTAGGGAGCGCTGGTAATCGAAACATCAAGCATCGAACGTTCGCGTTAGATGGCTCATTCCAATTTACGATTGATACTGGAGCAAATGTTTCCATTTTACCACAATGGAAATTAACACAGACAAGGAGGAAGTATCGCCTTCAAGCTGCGACGGGAGAAATTGCACCTGTGTGTGGAGAGACCGATATTGATTTGAAGCTTGGGAATATAAAATTCAACCACAAAGTGATAGTGGCTGACATTGTCGACGATTTCATATCGGGAATAGACTTCATGAAGAAGAACGGCCTGATCGTGGATTTGAAGAGCAAATTTCTCCGAATTGATTCAGAAGAAATACCTCTCCATGTACCTGGTAATTTGAAAATATCATGCGGGTCGAATTAGAAGAAAATTTAACGATACCAGCTTTTACTGACAAGATAGTTTTGGCAAAACTCTTTGGTAATCTTAGCCGCTATCCAGTTGGAATCATTGAGCCAACTGAAACAACTATGCAAAGAAAGGAATTATATTGGCTGGAACCTTGGTGAATATTCAAGAAACAAATCCCATTAGGCTCGCAAATGTCAACAGTTATCCAGTTACCTTAGCTGGTGGAACAGTGTTGGGAAAATGTGAACCAGTTATCTCCATCAACCATTTGGAAGTGAGTGATACATCAACATCGCGTCCCACGATGAGTAGGCCAACACCATTAGAAGAGTTACTGGAAGGGAGATCTGAACTGTTAAAACCAAAGCAAATGGGACTACTAAGGGGATTGTTTCAAAAATATCGAGAAATCTTCGCCGTAACCGATGATGACTTTACCCAGACGGACATTGTTCAACACAGAATTTACACCGGCGATGCAAGACCTGTTCGTCAGCCCGCAAGACGTCTGCCATTAGCGAAACGAGAGGAAACGGACAAGTTAATCAAGAAGATGCAGGATCAAGACCTAATAGAACCGTCACAAAGTCCAAGGGCATGTCCTGTTGTACTTGTTACAAAAAAGGCTGGCAGTACGCGTTTTTGTGTGGACTATAGACGACTGAACGACATCACAAAGAAAGACAGTTATCCATTACCCTTTGACGACACAATAGACAATTCAACAGGCAATTCAATTCAAAGTTATGCCTTTCGGTTTATGCAATACCCCAGCCACTTTCGAGCGACTGATGGAACTTGTGCTACGCGGAAAACTTGTCTGGTATACCTGGACGATGTGATTGTAATTGGAAGAACCTTCAAAGAACATTTGGCAAATTTAACAGAAGTCTTCCAAAGGATAAAGGAAGCTAAATTGAGATTGAATCCGGCCAAATGTGAATTCTTCCAAAAAGAAGTAAAATACCTGGGACATGTTATATCGGAAGCAGGAATCGCCACAGATCCAGACAAAATTACAGCAGTCAAGAACTGGCCTCAGCCGAAAAATGTGCATGAATTGAGAAGTTTCCTTGGGTTATGCACCTACTACAGGAGATTCGTAAAAGACTTTGCAAAGACAACAAAACCTTTGCTCAAATTGACTGAGGCAAATAACAACTTCTCTTGGAATGATGACTGTCGTGAAGCGTTTGAGAATTTGGAGGACCTCTTGGTGTCTGCTCCGATATTGTCATACCCACGAGAAGAAGGAATGTTCATTGTAGATACGGATGCCAGCAACCATGGTATTGGAGGTGTGTTGTCACAGCTGCAGGACGGAGAAGAACGCGTTATTGGATACTTTAGCAAAGTTCTGTCCAAGCCCGAAAGGAACTATTGTGTCACACGAAGAGAGCTTCTCGCTATGGTAAAGACAGTAGAACATTTCCACAAGTACCTTTATGGACAACAATTTCATCTCCGATGTGAATATGTAGCCCTAAAATGGTTGCTACAGTTTAAAAATCCTGCCAGATGGATCGAGAGACTGCAGCAGTATAACACCGCTCAGGCCGTACCCACAACAACGCCGATGCTCTCTCTAGAAGACCATGCATCGAGAGCTGCAATTATTGTGCTAAGCACGAAGGAAAAGATGGAATAATTCCTGTTAGGAGGACTGGTGTCACAGATGACAAACCGACGCCATCAAGACGGAGCAACGCCGAGATCCAGACATTGGAAGTATAATCGAATGGAAAGAGAGAAATCAACGTCCAGCCTGGGCAGAGATATCCGACAGAAGTCCAGTGTTTAAAAGTTATTGGGCACAATGGGATTCTCTGAAATTAGAAGATGGAGTTTTAAAAAGGGATTGGGAATCAGCTGATGGAAGTGAGGTAAAAGACCAGCTGGTACTTCCGAAAGTAAGAGTCGCTGAAGTTCTGGGAGAGATTCATGGAGGTGCGTCAGGTGGACATCTGGGCATTAATAAGACCTTGACGAAAGTGCGAGAGAGATTCTACTGGGTAAAATGTAGAACTGATGTGGAAAATTGGTGCGCTAGATGTACCACATGCGCAGCTGTATCTGGACCTGCAAAGAAGACTCGTGGAAAAATGTACTCTTATAACGTTGGTGCCACATTCAAGAGAATTGCCATTGACATAACCGGACCATTTCCTGAAACGAACCGTGGAAACAAATACATCACGGTAGTGACGGATTACTTCAGTAAATGGCCAGAAAGTTATGCTCTGCCCAATCAAGAGTTAACCACCCATGGAGTACCCATGGAAATCCATTCTGACCAAGGCAGGAACTTCGAAGGACTCATCTTTCAGGAGTTGACCAAGATACTTGGCATTTTCAAAACGCGAACAACTCCCTTGCATCCATAGTCAGATGGAATGGTGGAGCGTTTTAATCGAACTTTGGAGAGACATCTGGCTAAAGTCATTTCGAAAAACCAACGAGATTGGAATCAACATCTTCCCATTTTTCTGTTGGCGTACCGCTCTGCAGAGCATGATACAACTAAACGTACGCCGTACAGTGTTCTATTTGGAAGGGAAATGCGTTTGCCATGTGACCTACAATTTGGACAACCGGAGACCACCCGACTTGGACTAAGTGAATATTCGCAAGACCTTGAATATCGCTTGGAAAACACGCACAAATATGTGCACAGGAACCTTAACCTTGCGAGCGACAAGATGAAGACCCGATACGACCGAAGAGCCAATCAGTTAGGATTTCAACCAGGCGATCAAGTGTAGCTATACAATCCCAAAAGGTTTGAGTCCCAAACTACAGGCATCATGGGAAGGACCCTACCATGTGATCAAGAAAATAAATTATGTTGATACAGAAACCACCTCGAGGTCGAATGAAAGTAATACATGTGGACCGACTAGCACCGTATCAAGAGGCAACAGAACTAAGGAGGGGGCAATGTTACGCTAGATCTAGGGAGCGCTGGTAATAGAAACATCAAGCATCGAACTTTCGCGTTAGATGGCTCTGAAAAAAAGTGATTATTATTATTTTTTGAGTGATAAAAAATAGCGTTTGAATAATTGTTAGATTTATTCTATATTGTGTATTCGGCAAGTAAATTTAATTAAACTTTGTTAAACTTTGAAAAGCTAATTTATTGCGAACCCGAACAATATATTAGATTTAATTAATGTTAAACATTTAAATAAAGAAGAAAAAGATTCAAAATATTTGTGCAAAATAAGCTGATGCTTTTCTTTTAGAGAATGATCCAGTAACAGTAAGAACATGAATAAAGAAACTATTAAATTAAAAAGTGATGCAAAACTAGTCTACGTTAAACCATATCGGTTATCTCAAGCTCAAAAATACGAAATAAATAAATAAATAAATAAAAAAAATGTTAAAAGACGGTATTATTGAAGAGAGTAAATCAAATTAGTCAGCTCCTTTATTATTGTTCCAAAAAAAATCCCCGACTGTAATGATGTAAAAAAAAATGGACAGTCGTTGTTGATTACAGGCTGTTAAATAAAAACATTGAAGATAATCGTTTTCCTTTATCTAACATTACAGAAATTTTGGATTCGTTAGTAGATACTTTTTATTTTCCACATCTAGATCTTTCTCGAGGATATTATCAAGTTGAATTAGAACCATCAAGTAAAAAATGTATACCTCTTACTACTAATGAAGATCAGATTCAAATGATTCGTTTACCAATGAGCCCTTGTTCTTTTTCAAGGGTCATGACTATCGCTATGTCCGGATTCAATTTCGAATCGTGTTTCGTATATCTTCATGATCTGATTGTATTAGTTTACAGAATCATAATCAAAATTAACAAAAGTTCTTAACAGGTTAATGTTAATTTGAAATATAATCCCACAAAATGTCAATTTTTGAAAAAAAAAATACTTAAGTCATGTTATTTTTTCTCCCGATCCAGATAAAATTTCTGCTGTTCAAAATTATTCAGTTCCCACACATGCAGATGAAACTAAACGATTCGTTGCTTTTGCAAATTATTATCGTAAATTTATACCAATTTTTTCACGGATTGCATACCCTTTAAATAAATTAAACTTTGCCAAGATTCTTTTGAATTAAAAAAATCTTTAATTAGCCTACCCATTTTGCAGTATCCAAATTTTCCAACAGAAAGTGAATTTATTTTAAAAACTGATACCTCTTGTCATGCAATAAGTGCAATTCTTTCAAATTCGAACGAAAAACCAATTCCATACGGCAATATAGCATTGAAAGAACTCCTAGTAATTGTTTGAGGAATAAAACATTTTCGGCTTTACCTTTATGGACGTAAATTTAAGATTTGTACTGATCACAGTCCTTTAAAGTAATTATTTGGTATGAACAAAATTTAGACTTTTACTTGAAGAATTTAATTTTGTAATTACTTACTTATATAAAAGGTCAAGAAAACGCGGCAGACGATGCGTAATCAAAAATTCAAATAGATTTCAAAGGTCTTAAAGGGATGTCTACCAATATTTTTGTGGTTACTAGATCTCATAGAGAAAAAAATTTGCAACAAAAACCAGCAATGCAAAGCAAATTTACGGTAAGGACGAGGATACCAATGATCGTCCAGGAAAAGTTGAATTATTGAAAAAAACCTATAGAACTCAGGCAGGTACGGAATATTGATATAAAAAATGTTTACAGTAAAGATTTTATAAAATCTGGGAATATTTTGTATGATACCAAAAACGAATAATTTTTATTAAGCAACATTATCGACGCAGAGTTGAGATGTTTGCAGAGTATATTATGTAAGAAGTATGGAATTCCACAATTGTGTGTTTTTAATGTAAGGAAAATGAAAGTTTAATTCCCCGTTTATCGAGAGAGCTTTGTTTGCTCCGAGATTATAATATTAAAATTTGCATTATTACTAAAGTGAAAAGAATCGACTGTAAACAAACACGTCCATTAATTTTAAATGATTTTCATCTTCTTCATACTGGAGGACATGCAGTTGTTAATATACGCTAATATTAAAAAACACTACTTTTAGGATAATTTAATGTCAATAAATTTGTAGCCAAATGTGATGATTGTCAAAGACATAAATATTCGAAGCCTCATATAGAACCGTTAGCAATCACCACCACAGCTTCATCGGTATTTCAAAATCTTGTAGGCTCGCTAAATTCGTAAAGGGATATACTATTAAAAATAAACAAGCAAAGATTGTTTCTGACCAAGGTACAAAATTTTTGGCGCAGATCTTTAAAGAATCAGCTAAAATTTTTGGTATTCATCGACTAATAATAAGACGAGTGCTTCGTGAAACCAAGGAAAAGTGTAGATAACAAGACAGTTGCTGTATGTAATTAAGAGTAACAGAATAAACATATTCGTAAAGAAATAGGTTTTCATTAATTAGTGATTTTAATTTAAATAATAAATTGCAAAATTAAAATATTAAAATACGTCAAGATGTGAGCAAAGCAAAACATTTAAATAAAAAGTAATTACATTTTGAAAAACATCAAATAGAAATTTATTATATTCGTTTCAATACACGTTTTATCTCAGTTTTATTGCAGCATAATAAATGCCATTTAATGAGGCACCACAAGCAGTGCCTTAATATTTGAATTTTTAAAGTTGGGGTCGTTAGCACTTAGGGGATTGAGGGTTGGGATTTAGAAATAAAAATTACGTGTCTGAGCATTTTTCTGAAACATTTTTTTAAACCGTTTTCTAGAATTTATCCGTTACTTTCGGGAAATACTGAATATTTGTTTGTGGACTTGCGTTGCAACTTTTTATGTATCTTCAGTAGTTATCAAGATTTTGGACTCCTGTATATAAAATGTACGATTATCCGCCTGCTCGACATAGTGCTATCATACTTCATGGGGAAGACTTTTTTTATTACATGAGTGTACGTGTAATGTTATAATCAATTTGTTTTGCTTCTCAGAAGCTCGCCACTAATTTTACGATTGGACAATGATGTACAGTGGAAGATTTAGTTAACAAAGAAGAAACTCTACCCCAGAGTAATTATAACTTTATGGAAGTGGATATTAAACCTCTTTGATAAACTAACTGAATAAATTGCGGGATGTACAGGAATAAACTGTAACTTTGTTATTTAGATTCCTAAATACATAGGCCCTTTTGTCGTAAAATAATAACTCTTTATCTTCAAATTTAGTAATAATAATAATAATAATAATAATTTGATATCAGCACCTCAGAAATTTCAATATGAAATCTGATTGTTCTTTTTTAATCAATATTATGTGTCGTACATCTTTAAAATTAGCGTTTTAGTAGGAATAAGAGGTCTCAGTTTCTTTTTAGGGATTACACAAAGGTGAGAATGAATAATAATAATAATAACTTATTAGTGATAAATTCATAAGTCATATATACACAGGATGTTAATAAAAAACCTATACACCGTTTGGCAGGTGATATTAAAGATTAAGAAAAAAAAGTAATTAATAAGCCCATGTCCAAATCTCAATAAAGGCTGTCCACGCCATGTATGCACTCTGTATTGTATCTCCTTTAAGCTTTCGTGTAACAGCTGTTGCCTTCGCAGTCGGTATTCTTAACTCAGATTGATCCGATCATCAATGAATGAAAATGGTGATGACGATGAAAAAATGACATTTACATGTGGAATTAATTTAAGAAAAATGCGTATATTCTATGCATGGTAGTAATTTTTAACTTACCCGCTAGTTTCAACGACAAATATCATTACTAAGGTCCAGATAGTGATCATCATAAGCGGACAACCCCATCCGATGTAAAAGTATGGTTTTATAAAGTAATGTTCTTGGAAGGTGGTTAGCGTTATTACGTTATGCAGATAAAGTCCTTCGATAAACATCCACATAAACATAGCTGTTTTGAAGTATTCTAATAGAATAATGCTCGTTTCGCACAAGTATTCCTAAAAATTTCCAAACAAAAGTTACTTACATTACTTTTACTAATTATTAAAAGATAAATAAGTAATTTATAATAATAATAATAATAGTAAAGTTTACAATTCATATTGAAATTTCAAAAGTAATTTGTTTGAGGATTACATTTGCTCGGTGTATGCTTTTAGTCACAAAGAGAAATAAAGGAAATAGTTTAAGTATATGTGGAAATACAACTTTATAAAAGGAAAGCGCAATTTGTGTCGGAAACTTGATTGCGGAAGTCACAATAATGATTGTTATATAAAGCTCTGCTGGAATTACTTGTCATAAATATCAAAACACAATATTCTACCGTTTCAGAGCTGTGTAGATAGAAATAGATCGCACAATTATAAATAAAAGTAAACTTTCTTATGTAAATAATTATATAACTTTATACGCACTGTGTCCCCTATAAATTTTGGATCCAAACTTTGATCAATGTAAATTATGAGTCTAACAGCTACTTGCAAGGTAGTGGCTATAAATAAATTTTTATGAATCTTCGTCCGATTATTCCTTAGGATCCTAAAATAGAACAGTGAGGAAGGAAATGATAGCACTCCAATTCAGCTTACCTGTATCGATGGAATATAAATAGAGAAAGTAGAAGTGAAACCATTGACAGTGTCAGTCCAACCATTTCAATCATTCTGGACCGATATATAATCTGAAATCATTTGTATTAAGTAATTTTTCACTCTATGAAACTTTGTTGATTGATAACAGTTAACTATAATTCGTTACGAATTGATAATTTTTTTTTGGATAAACCACTTCTAAAAGTTTGGACTCTTAAGTTGAAGATATCCTCAAAAATTAAAATTCTAATTTGTGTTTCATAGATAAAATAACGAAGATGAATAAAGGAGACGAGATATTTAAAATAAATTCCAAAATCGATAATAAATTTCGATTTCGGTGCAAACAAAGGGATGGGGCAAAACAATTTTTACAAGACTATTTTCGACCAGTTTTGAACCGTCCGAATCAGTTGTCCAATGAAGTAATGAATGTTCACTTTTTAACAGCGCCATTAAGTGAACAAAGTTTGATGAATGCATGGCGGTCAACACTAGTCAAAAACTGCGAATCTGTTATAAACTAACATTTGATCAAATAAAACAAAAAGGTCTCTTAGGAATATTTGACATTTTTAAGAAATAAGTGTTTCTAGAACATTACGAGAAGTCGTTTTTATATTCCCGGACTAGGCAGTTTTCAATTTTAATGTAATTTTTCATTATATTGTTTTTTAATCACATATGCCTTGGTAACATGTTTGACAATTTACAAAACAATTGTAGTAGCATTAGTTCTAATACATGTCAGTTTGTGTTGTCACGTATCAAAACTCGAATATCGAGCAGTTATAAAATTCCTAACTGAACAAGGAAAAGCTCCAAAAATTATTCGTGAAGAAATGTAGACTGTATACGGGGATGATTGTTCTTCTAATTTGACTATTTGTTAATGGTCAAAATTGTTTAAACTTGGTCGAGAATCATTGCATGATGATTCCCGTCCAGGTCGGCCTGTTGTGATCACTTCCGATGTTATTGAAAGAACCAATTGTTTGGTACTGGAAGATGCAAGAATAAAGAAGCGACAATTAGTAACTTTATTAGGAGTTTCGTAAACAACGGTTTTCAGAATTCTACATGAATACCTTGGAATAACAAAGGTGAATGCAAGATGGATTCCACGAATGCTTTCATCATTCCAAATGCGTATCAGAATGGAGACGTGTGAACAATTTTTGGTACTTTGTGGTGATGAACCAGATTTAATTATCAATCGATTGTCACCGGAGATGAAACCTGGGTTCATCATTTTGATTCTGAATCGAAACAAGAATCGAAGCAATGGCATATTAAGAACTGCAGCTCTCCCAAGAAGTTTAAAGTGACCCTTTCTGCAGGAAAAATAATGGCAACTGTTTTTTGGGATTGCCAAGGAATTTCAATGATTGATTACATGAATAAAGGTATTACGGCAACAGGAGAGTACTATGCAAGCTTAACGCATCAGCTCAGAGATTCTATTAAAATGAAAAGGCGCGCAAAACTGGCGCAAAGTGTCCTGTTGCTCCAAGACAATGCACCACTTCACAAGTCAAGACTTTCAAAAGCTGCGGTTGCTGAATGTGGATTCGTAGAAATTGACCATCGGCCTTAATCCGGATCTTACCCCTTGTGACTATTTTTTGTTTCCAAATCTCAAAAAAAAACACTAAGGGGAACAAAATTTAGGGACGATGACGAACTTATAGCGGCTGTTGAAAGGCATTTTGCGGACAAACAAAATGAATATTTTATAATGGATTAAAGGTGTTATTGAAACGATGTAGTACTTGTATTCAAAAACAAGGGGCCTATATTGACAAATAAAATTTCTGCTGCTGTTCTAATCTCTTCTGTTCATGCCTAGTCCGGGAATATAAATACGACCCCTCGTAATTACATTGGACAAAATATTAAAAAATAGACTTTGTTCTTTTCCTTGAGAAATACGTTTGATAAAAAAGGATGTATTTGTTCTGATTTCTTCTAATTAAAGAAAGAAAAACTGTTTTACCTAAAAAGTTAAAAAATGTGTAGCAGTTCTGCTTAATACTTTTATAATCTAAGACTCCAGAATCCAATAGAAAGTTCAATACATTTATTTATTTTTTCACTTGATTAAATACTTATTAAGTTAAATACAGAAACTTAAATAGTTTCTGTAAAATATAGTTTTATTTTATTATATTTCCGATACAAAATGAATTTGAAACGAATCAACGAAAAAAAGGGTAAAAAATATTTGTAATTTGTAATTGATTAAAAAAAAAATTCGTGTACTCTAAATATAAATATTTTAAATATTTTACCTGGAGGCATTTCTCTGTATCAATCTTACGACACATGTTCATCAATTCTATGGCATGCGGTGGAAGGCAATTGTCAAAATCTGTGTATCCTTTGCTAGAATTTTTGCTATAATTGCTGGATAGCCACATTCCATCAGTTCCACAGGTACGCGTCGCCAGTTCTGCAAGAGAAATTTGTTTGAAACTGAAACCAATTTATATTGCCTGCTACAAATTAATTATATAAGAATTCAATTCAGGGGATTATGTTCGAGATCTTAACAGAAAATATTAACTTAAAAGAGCGTTCGTGCTGCGTTAATGTAATCAAAACAAACTTCCTGCATTAATGTATGTTTCCTTTTAGAACATATTACTGCATGAGAAAACTAGTTGCATAAATGTAAGTGTCGCATATTATCAAATTCATACGTTAAAAAAAAATCAATCCGTTAAATAAGCGCCCCCAATTCCTATCCTTAGTGATGAGGAAGTTATGGTATTAGGTAATAAGTGAAGCTTAATTGATTACACCCTGTAGATTTTACAACCATTGCGACAACTCACCTTTCCCAACAATACATCATTATTTGTTTATGAATTTATACTTACGACTTGAATTCATTTCTTTCCTCCGTGGACATGATTGATTTATTTTCAGTCCAACTTCAGTGAAAGGCCAACATAATAATCCATCGAAGACTGAGTGGCAATAAGCTGAAATGTTTAAGAAAAACAGGAAAGTAAATGTAAATTTTCTAAAAGCACGTATTTCGAAAATTTAAATGCATTATTCATTAAATCAGTTCAATTTTTCAAGATTCAATATTTTAAAATATTTCAGAATTCATCAGGAAAGTTTAAACTAAACCACTGACTGGTTTTTCAATATTTAACGAAGTTAACGAAGTTCAGTTTAAACGGAGTTTAGAGTAAAAGACTTTTTCAATTAGATATCAAAACTAATTTGTTTGACAGAGAGCTGAGAACACGAGAAGAACTGAGTTTACTTAAACTGGAATTAAAACCAATAATGAAAAGCTTACCATTTTAGTTTCTCAGCAGGAAAACTACTCACACGGGAGCGTGTTATAATTAAACACAAATTGAAATTTTGGAATAATTAGAAAATCGTTTCAAACGCACGGAAGAGTCTGTATGACGCATGTCAAAATCAAATTACAGAAACCATCAACGATGAAAAATTAAATAAATGTGAAGAACATAGATGTTCTTCCGAAGCAGTTTATAAAGAACATAGATGTTCTTCCAAAGCAGTTTATTTTCAGATTTGTGCTAAAGCTTGTTACTTCTTAAACACATTACGCAATTTATCATTAGATCAATCATGCCCTATTTCATCACATAGCTCTCATAGTAACACCGTGAATAATCAAGTAACGTAAAACTTCCAACTCTTAAATTGCCTTAATTTGACGAATCTTCTGATAAATAATTGGCTTTAATGACACATTCAAATCTGTCATTCATTCAAATGATGCAATTTCCTTTGTGCAAAATTTTTTGTCTAAGTAGCTCATTAGTTGAAGTTGCAGCTCAAGTCATTCGTGGTCTATAAATTTCAGAACTAAACTATGAAATAGCGTGGAAATTATTACAAAGGCGTTATTAAGATATGTCTCTTATGATTCACAATTACATTAAAGATATTATCGAAAGCAAGCAAGCAAGATTACCAATGTCCTTTTTTGGGAAATTGGGAATTTGAATTTAACCCCCCAAAATAAAATATAAAATAGAAAAACATTGTATCCATGGAGTTAACCACCAATTACTAACAAAAACAAAAAAATTTTGTTATAATCCCGTCAAATGTATATTTAAATTTCACGTCGAAATTAGTTTCCGTCATTCGAAAATATACTTATATATTGATTGTTGATCCACCGAGAGGATGGCTGTTTTGAATCACCGGTTCAGAAAAACGGCTCAGCTGGTTTTGGCCGCGTTGGACGACCTGTCAGAGCAAAGGGGGTCATCAGTTGAGACAATATCGGACTATATAGCCAGCGAGTTTTCTGTTCCCGACGAAGACTTCAAGCAATACGTCGGTAAGGTCATCGAGAAAGGCATAGACTTCGGTGCCATTCGAAAATTTAGAGGAAAGTATCTTCTGGGTGAAACCTTAAATGCAGATATAAGTAATAAGGGTTCAAAATTGAGCAATTCGATCGTAACCGCATGTAACGACGGTAAAGGAAGAAGAGGCAGGAGAGGTAGAGGTGGAAGAAAACGAAGTAGAAGCTCGAGAAGGCGAAGTAGTGGCAAAAGAAAACGGTATGGTAAGAAAAGGTGAGCAAGTATTTACTGTTGCTTTCTATATTCTTTGGCGTCTTCTATGTACTTCATGGTCAAGTATGGGATTTATGTTTAATGGTCATATATTTTTATTATTTAATGACGATAAATCGATAATAATGTAAATTTAATAAATACACGTTTCTATAATCTAATTTATTTATTAATAATCTAAAATAATAAGAAAGTATCTGTGCTGTGGCCTTGACCTGGGGAGATGAGTGAGTCAGACGGACAGTTGACCTGGGGCAAGCATATGAGTTACACGTTATTTTTGTATTTACATTTAGTTAAGAATAAATCGTAATTCAAGTTGTGTGTGTTATCCATACAAAACATGGTGTCAGGTACGTGCTAAAAAGTAAAAAAAAATTTGAAAAACGTGTTTCTTGTGACTGATTTGATTAAAGTGAATTGGATTTGTCGCGCTATAAAACATGTTGCGGGACGAGAAACGTGATGCTTCGAACAGTACTGACTTGAAATTATCATTTCCGTGTAATGTGCCACCCCCCCGGAACATTTTCTTTTGTTAATGAAGAATGGCCTAAATGGATTCGCAGATATGATCGTTTTGCTCTCGCTTCGGGTTTAAATGAAAAATCGGAGGACATGCAAATTAATTGTTTAATTTTATACATGGTTGCAAAAGCGGAAGATATTTTTGATAGTTTTCAATTATCTAGAGAAGCGTCAAGTAATTATAAAAGTTTTAAAAAAATTTGAAGAACACTTTATACAGAAACGCAATATAATTTATGAACGCGCGATGTTTAATAAACGAGTGCAAAAAATAGACGAACCAGTTGATGATTTTATAACAGACTTATTTAAATTAGCTAAGGCATGTGAATTTAAGGATTTAGAGAGTGAATTGATACGCGATCGTATAGTCGTCGGTATAAATAATGCAAAATTATCCGGAATGTTGCAGTTGGACAAAGACTTAAATTTAGATAAAGCAATTCTCGTGTGCCGTCAACATGAGACAGTTAAAAAACAACAAGTTGAAATGCGTGATAATCGTGACGAACTTGTAGATGTGAACGAAATTAAACAAAATAAAAAGAAAAAACTTTTCAACGCGTTCAAATCAAAAAAATTAGCGGATGGTCCGAAAACTTTTAATAAAAAGAAATGTTATTGGTGCAACAGTGATGATATTCACGGAAAAGAAAGATGTCCAGCTGTAAATAAGCGTTGTAATAAATGTAAAAAAATCGGACACTTCTCAGTAGTATGCAAAACAAATGTTATTAGAGAAATATCGGAAAATCAGTTAGAAGATGAATTGTTTATCGGGTCGATATCGAAAAATGACTTGCCTTGGCGTACGAAAATTGCAATTAATGGCGTGAGAACTTGGTTTAAGATCGATAGTGGAGCGGATGTTACTGTTATACCAAAATTTTTATACGATAAATTGTCTCGAGAGTCGCTTTCATCAAGCGGTGTAAAATTACGAATTCACGGATCAATATGTTAGGAAAATTTTTGGCGGAAATATCTTGGAAAAAAACAACATCTAAACAAGAGATTTTTGTGTCGGCTGAGGTGAAAGAAGCCCTTTTAGGGCGTCCTGCAATTGCATCTCTAAATATTTTGAAATGGGTCAACTCAATTGAAAAGCGAGGAGAACAATTCGAAACACTTATCGTTAGAAAATTTCCAAAACTTTTTAAGGGTCTAGGAAAATTTAATAGAGAATATTCGATTGCAATTGATGAGTCAGTCAAACCCTTCGCTATTTCCGTGCCAAGAAGAATTCCATTAACGTTCAAAGATAAGGTTAAAATCGAATTAGATAGAATGGTGCAAGAAGGTGTGATTACTCCAATTTCTGAGCCTTGTGACTGGTGTGCAGGGATGGTAGTGGTGCCAAAGAAAGATTTCAATAAGATTCGCATTTGTGTCGATTATGCTCATCTCAATAAGGCTGTTCGCAGAGAAAAATTTTCACTGCCGTCGATTGACGAAACTTTGGGACAGTTGGGCAATGCTAAATATTTCACAAAGCTGGATGCTTCATCCGGATTTTGGCAAGTACCATTATCAAGTCATTCAAAGAAACTCACAACATTTATTACGCCGTTTGGTCGTTACTTTTTCAATAGACTTCCCTTCGGAATTACTTCTGCGCCAGAGAAATTTCAGAAAATAATGTTCGAAACTTTAGAGGGACTGACAGGTGTTGTGTGCCAAATGGACGATATTTTAGTGTTCGGGAAAACTGAAAAGGACCATGACATTAATTTAAATAGCGTGTTAAAAAAAATAGAAACTGCGGGTTTAACTCTAAATTCTAGTAAATGCAAATGGAAAGTTCGGGAAGTTGACTTTTTGGGACATATTTTGAATGAAAAAGGTATAAAAGCGGACAACAGGAAAATAGAAGCTATTTTAAAATTGCAACCACCGTCAAATATTTCAGAACTCAGAAGTTTTCTCGGCGTGATCAATTTTCACACAAAGTTCATTCCAAAGCTTGCTTCTATCTCGAGACCTATAAGAGAATTGTTAGAGAAAAGTAGAGAATGGTTTTGGGATGTGAAACAGCAGAGATCATTCGAAGAAATAAAAGAATTATTAGCGAAATCTCCAATTTTGGCTTTATTCGATCCAAATTTAGATTCAAGAATTTCGGCAGATTCTTCATCTTATGGACTGGGTGCGGTCTTACAGCAAAAACATCAAGGTGGTATTTGGAAAACAGTTGCCTATGCTTCAAGATCATTGAGTAAACAAGAACAGCGCTATGCTCAAATTGAAAAGGAAGCATTAGCTTTGACTTGGGCCTGTGAAAAATTTTCTAAATTTGTATTTGGGAAAAATTTTGTTTTGCAAACCGACCATAAACCCCTGGTGCCGTTACTATCACTTAAACCTTTGGATGAGTTATCGGCAAGGTTACAGCGTTTTCGTATGCGTCTTTTAAAATTCGAATATGTCCCTGGAAAGTTGTTTTATTTACCTGATATGCTCTCACGACAAACGTTGAATGAGAAAGCTTCAGAAAAAGACATTCTGTTACAAGAAGATGTGGAAGCTTTTGTAAATTTAACTATATCTTCAATTAATGTATCGGATGAAAAATTGGAAAAAATTCGACAGGAACAGATGAGGGATGAAGATTGTTTGAAAATAGTAAGATATATAAAAAGTTCCTGGCCAATTTCAGATGATAAAGTAAACGCATATGCTAAGTACAAGAGTGATTACAGTATTCATCAAGGTATCTTATTGAAAGGTTCACAAATTGTTATACCTAAAAGTTTAAGAAATGATATACTGGAAAGAATTCACGCGGGACACTTGGGCATTGTGAAATGTCAAAGATTGGCTAAAACTTCGGTGTGGTGGCCAAACATAAATATGGCAATTGAAAGGCTAGTTAGCAATTGTACGGTGTGTATTGAGAACAGAAGTAATAAGGTGGAACCAATGTATTACGACAAAAACAGGATTAATAGACCTTGGAAAATAGTTGGAGCTGATCTTTTTACTTTGAAGGATAAACAATATATACTAATTCAGGATTATTTTTCGAAATACCTCGAAATTCAACAGTTAACCGATACAACTGCATCAAGCGTTATAAAATTTGCAAAATCAGTTTTCGCAAGGCGTGGCGTTCCCGAAGTTTTTAGAAGTGACAACGACCCGCAGTTCAAAAATGAACAATTTAAAATGTTTTCGAAGGTGTATGGGTTCACACACACGACCAGATTACCGAGAAGCAATGGGCTTGCAGAATCTGGGGTTAAAACCGCTAAGGCAATTATGCTAAAATCTGAAGATCCATATTTAGGACTCCTTAACTACCGGACTGCGAAATTAGAGTGTGGATTCAGTCCAGCAGAATTGTGTATGGGTCGAAGTCTAAGGACTACTATTCCTATCGTGTCGGAAACTCTCAAACCTAATTGGAAACACTTCAAAACGATGACCGAAGCTCAAGAACGACTCAAATCTAGTCAAGCGGAAAATTATAATAGAAGGCACAAAGCTCGACCTCTGCCCTTTTTACCTCAAGGAGAAGAAGTGTGGATAACCGACTTGAAACGTTACGGAGTTGTGGATAGAGAGTCTGGAGAACCTAGGTCGTACTGGGTGAGGACTAATCAAGGCGAAGTTAGAAGAAACAGATGTTCCTTAATTCCATCTACTATTCTTTCGGGGAAAGAAGCTCCTATCGATGGTGTTGCCGTCGCTTCGGGAAAAGAAGCTCCTAAGCCTCCTACCGATATCGTCGTCGTCGCTAACGGAAATGCCGATGCTGAAATAGAAGGCGTTGAAGGAATGAAATTAAGAAGCGGTTTTGTAAAATAATTTTTTGTTTATTACTTGGGATAAATCTTTTTGTTTTTTGTTATAGCATTTTATTCTTGTTGAGAAAAGGGGATGTGCTGTGGCCTTGACCTGGGGAGATGAGTGAGTCAGACGGACAGTTGATCTGGGGCAAGCATATGAGTCACACGTTATTTTTGTATTTACATTTAGTTAAGAATAAATCGTTTAAGTTGAAAGTAATTCAAGTTGTGTGTGTTATCCATACAAAACAGTATCCACATTTTTCCTAAACAAGAAATGTAAAGGTATTTCCTCTACCAAGAAAGTTTAGGAAAAATGTGGATGATTTGTTATTATGGCACCTACCATGGCATGCATTTGAAGTACAAATTTACATGAGTAACTAACTGTAATATTTACGTATTGTAGTTTTGTAATAACTACTCAATAAATCAGGTTTTTAACATAAATGAATCATTCACTTCGCGAATTTTCATAATCGTGAAATATGAATACAAATAAAACACCTCTTAAAACGAGTAAAATTTGTATTAAATTAAGTACTTCACATTTCACAAGGCACGATTAGTCGCATTCAAAAGGGGATAATAAGATAGTAAACAATTTAACCTGCTCACTTTGAACGTAATAAGAAACTAATAAGAAGAAAATGAGTATGTAACTAAATGATTATTAATAATAATAAGACTCATTATTTATAACTTTAATGTTCGACTAGAATGTTATAACAGAATAATGAATTATTTTGAAGTTGCATTATCATTGAAATAATAACAATCTAAATCGTAAATAATATTTATAAACGCAACTATTCTTGTACAGTTTTCTGTCTTGCTTTTTGGATTACAAGGCTTCCGCTGCTTTTGCAGCCCTCAGACATAATTTTCTTAGAAATTAAACTCTTCTTCTTCCATTTTAAGTAACTAACTGACAGCACTTAAACGAAAAGTTACAAAATTGACAAACAAAATATGATGCTTAGATACGGCACTTAAAAAAATGTACGATTTCTAGTGATTTGAAGGTTTTCATCAAATTAATATAAATATAATGAAATTCAAAACAAAATTGAAGGCACCACGGGCTTTAAAATTAAACGCCCTCGGTCGTTTGTACGCCCTTAATACCTTAATAACTATGAAGGTGGATGAGTATATTATTAATAAAAACAAAAAAATAATATGATCAAAATGTCCAAGACAATATTTGCTTAAGAGTTAAAATATTTAATTTGCATTCATTTACAAATTGTCGCAAATTTAAGTCGGAATTCGTCAGTTAAAGAAGTTTGAAAATCCTAACTGAAACGTTTTTAGTTTCATACATAAACAAAATTGTCGCAACTTTGTTTATTTATTTTCACTCCTGACGAAGCTATCAAACCTTAGTGAAACGTAGAGCAATAGCGCCAATTTTAGTGTCCGTTTAAAATAATTTATTACACAATTTCACCGGACAAAAATCTTCTTTAATTATAATTTTAAATATAAAAAAGGAGTTACTTACTTTTATTGTTATCCAAACTGGTGTTTTGGTAAATTTGATGGCAGTAGCTCTCGTTCATGTCTGACACCTGGAAGGAAACAGTTTAATTTAAATTTAGTTGGGTGTAGCGAATTCTATATTAATTTTACCGAATAAAGAAAAAAATTTAAAGGGATGATACTAACACGCCCTCCTTACCTCTACTCTAAATAATCCTCGTTATTTTTTTTTAATATCATATTTTAAATTTAGCTTAATGTTTCGCTCTACGTAATTCTACACTTTAAAATTATTACAATGTTTAAACAGAGTTTCCATGATTCATTTCAGTTACAGAAAATAGGACTATTGCTAAAAGTTACTGCAAATTTTCTTTAAAAATATATTTTATTGTTTAATTCTACATACATACTTATAGAACGACGCATGGTGCAGTTTTAGACTTAAGGTAATAATTGTGGATTCTAAATTTCATATTTACAGTCAAAAATAAATTGTACATAAATTGCAACGTTTCCCAAGGAAGCTAAAGCAGAAATATTCAAGAGACTAAAATTTTACTGCCAGCCTCAGTAATGATTGAACCTTACAGAGCCTTCGACCGTCATTATGATGCGCTCTGATGTGTACTTCTCTTCCTCAATTACTCAAGCATGAAATCGCAATCATCACGTCTCCTCGAAACATTTTTATTTTTATGCTTTCTTGAAATATTTTCTAATTTATAGATAAAGAATTATATGCATTTATTTACCAGTCTTTACCGGATGCATTCCACAAGCTTTTATGGAATGCATCCGGTTAAGTTTCACAATCAATATATACCAACTCAACCTAACTAAGCTTTTCGTGAAATAGTAATTTGAAATTAAGCACAAAAGATCTGGCTTGCTAGCTTGTTGTTCCTTAGAAAATAATTTAAAGATCTTTCTTTATCTTTAAGGGTAATTTGAATGATATTTTTGGTTGTTACCATTATCTAAGAAAATTATAAACGTGGGTGCAATAAAACTACCTTCGAGAGCTTAGAGTACAAATCCTAAGGTTTAATAATTTCTTCTTAAGCTTATTAAAAATGCTGTCAGCTATCAGAAGATGAACATTATTAATAGTATCCGACATATTTCAATAGCTTCGTAAACATTCTCATAATTTATCGTCGGCTTACGAAAATTCGACTTGAAAAGATCAGATTTTAAAAGTAGGAGTGAGTGCGAGGTTGAGACAGTTTATTTTTTTAACTAAATGTAAATGTCACGCAATGTCATGCAATTTGCGCAAATTTACTATTTGCACAAGGAAGTCGTTGCATGAAAACGTAATTCTTTTACTTGCACAAGTCAGAAAGTGTAAAAATAAATATAAATTTATAACAGAAAGTATAACAAATTCATTAATAATATTGGCAGTTTATAGACCTTTCCTTTAACTAGAAATTAAAAATATTTTATTTTTTTATTAATAAAAAATGTAGCTTTCCTTGAAAATAGTTAAATTAAATTTAGCTGAAACTCTTAACAAATTTGACTATAGTTAATTTAAACTAAAGTGTTTTCAATATAAAACAAAGAAAAGTGTAAACATTATGAGTAAAGTGTATTATAAAGAATTATTATCCAATGAAAGAATATTTGAAAATTTTAAACAGTATGGACATAATTGCCCTAAAACTTCTATATATGTAAAATTTTATTAGCCACGTAATAATTTATTATTTCACGACAAGAACTAATAATCAAACACTACATAAACACCACATTGACGATCCAGGAAAACAAATTTACTCTAAACTTATCTTCAATTTGTTTTTACAAGAGAAATAATTTATTAAGTATTCCATTTGCAAATGCGTTTGCATATATGTCTGTATTAAGTGATTAATCGCTAACCAAACGGTTTAGATTATTTAAAAAAAAATCAGTTTCACTTTAAAGTTTATTTCTGCATTGACGACGAGTGTTACCTACTTTGAAACTTTAGCGACATGCAATATGCGACTTGCTCTATATTTAAAAATACGTTATTCACTTTACAGGTACAGAAAGACTTTCGAGTTAGTTTCTGAAAGCTAGTTTATGCGACATCAGTTTCACATTTAACGTTTAAGCCATGGTAAACTCAAACGAAAATTTACTTATTCCGGTATACTCTAAACCGATCATCACATACGTTTCATTACATTTAAACTTACTTAATTGTTTATATTACATTTACGTGAATAAGGAAAACAGTAATAATTCTTTCCTTTGAAGTTTCGCCTTAGCAAATACATGAATTTTAGTTAGAAAATTTATAGTGAATTATTTCATCTTTTTTTAACGAGAAAGCTATTCTTATAAAATCTTATTTACGTCGTCTTCGTGGAAAACTTGGAAAATTTAATTTTATTTAAATTCTTGAGTATAAATTCTAGAATTAGTTCTTAACAGAATTATAAATATTATGAAACAAAACAATATTATTTACGTTTCCTATTAAAACAGAATGGAATTACATTTATTCATGAACCAGGAATTTATTAGTTATTTATCTTATAAGTGGAGAAAGGGCATTTTATTAACATATGAATGTAGTGAGTTGTTCGACGAGGGCGTCAGCCCACCAACTCAGATATGAACATGAGTATGGTAAAAGGACTTATTACACGTGTAAGATACAACATTTTATCTACGACTGCTCAGAATTGAAGAAAACTGCGTTATTTAATACATTAAAATAGTTTTCTGCACAGATTACTTATACCTATAGATCCTTAATGTTATACATGGTAGGCGGCAGGATTTGTTACTTCGGCGGTTGCAAGCGAAAGTATAAACTAAGTGTGAATATTAATTGTCAGCTTTCTAAAAAGTATATATGTATATATTTAAACGTTCATAAAAATAATCACTCGTTAACAGAAAAGTAAGTCATTTTGTCAACTAATTTGATTATTTGTTTAAAAATGATTATTTTTGATGAATTTTTGTGCAAAGGAAAACGTTTTGTGTTTGCCAAAGCCTGCAATAGACGATCATAACTTTGATATAATTTACATGTGAATTTGGCAAAACGTAATTAAAAATCTTTTTTTGTGATATTAGAAAGAATTTTATGAAATTTTACATGTAGTAACCAAGTTGTTTCTTATCACAAAAGTACACATTTATATGTTAAAAAATACATGCAAATTACATGTAATTTATTACGGCCTTAAAAGAACACTAATAAAAGATCTGAAACTTAATAAAACAAAGAAAATACCGACAACACATTTACCTTTATATTTAGCTAATTGCGGATACTAACTTTGACTCATTCACTAATTTTATTATTTAAATTTTCCATGAATTCCAAATAAAACAACCACAAAACACAACATAAAGAGAACGCAAGTCCTTATATTTCTAAGTGTTGCTGAAATATCTTGGGCGATCTCTTAATTTTGGCGGACATTGAAACAAAAACCGTGGAAATTTTAAATAACAGCATGTAACCACTGTATTCGCTATTAGCCAGCTAGTTAAAATCAAAAACCGCTTACGAATGAAATGAATAGCTACATTTGATTATAACAATGATTAACTAATTTAATTGTATATTAGCTATGTATGACCAAACTGTGGCTTACATTACAAGAATTGGGTATTCAAGGGAGAGGATTTATTATACACTGGGTTTCAAAAAAAATTAACCACCCTGGAGGAGTAGATGCAGAACTTTGAAATTGCGTGAAAATGACAAGCGCATGTAGACAAACAAATGATTAAATTGTCAATTAAGTCTAACACTATAATAATGTGTTGCACCTCCTCGTACTCTTATATATTCAGCAATCCTTCTGGGCATGCTGGAAATCAGGTGTACGATTGTCTCCTGAGAGAATTCAATCCAGGCTACCTCCAGCTGTTAACGCAATTCGTCTAGCGTGTTGGGAGGATGAAGTAACTGACGCAGTCTTCTGTCCATCATGTCCCAGATATGTTCAATTGGGTTTAAGTTCGGTGATCTTGGCGGCCAAGGCAAAATGTTTACATTGTTTTCTGCTAGGAAGTCTAAAGTTACGTGGGTAATATGAGGGCGCGCATTATCATACTGGAAGACAGGCTCTGGAAGGTTTTGAAGAAATGGAAAATCAACAGGCTCTAGAACTGTATCAATGTAACGCCTTGCGTTTAGTGTGCCTGGAATGAATACCAAGAGAGACTTCCCACCGTAGCATATTGCCTCCCACACCATTACCCGAGGAGTTAAAGCTGTATGGCGACGCTGAGTATACTCTAAATTTTGCCTCTGGCCTCTCGGTCGTCTAATCCATACACGCCCATCAGAATGCCACAAGCAAAATCTGGATTCATCACTAAAGATGATTTCTTCCCATTAATGGTCCCATTGCTGCCTGTTTGACTCCACTGCAGTCTGGTAGCTTTATGTTGTATTGTCATAGGTGGACGAAAATAAGGACGATATGACCGCAGACCCCCTGAACGTATTCGGCGATAAATCGTGCTCATAGAGACTCTTCGACCAATTGCTCTTACCCATTTGATTGCAATAACTCGTGATGGTTCTGAAGAGTCCTAAATTGCATTTCATCTTAAGAGGCGATCTTCCCGTTCTTGTGTTGTTGTGGGACGTCCACTATCTTCACGACGAGCTTCTAGGTGTTCTTCCTGCCAATCTCTCCAAGTTCATCTCACAGTAGCGTGCGGTCGACTTACACGTCTACCCATTTCCCGAAAGCTTAAGCCAGCTTCATGCATCTCGATAATTCGCCCTCTTTCAAAGGCTGTAAGTTGGTGAAAATTTGCACGTCTTCGCAGTCGTGGCATTATTAGAGGCACCAACAATTACACCAGTAAAAAGGCAAACTAATACACCGAAATAATACGATAAAGAAGGTAACTGAAACAAAAAGACTTGTCAGATGATAACTAAGAGATAACTTCTTTGAGAAGTGACAAATAGCTGTCATTATTTAATCACGCTTTTGTCTCCATGCACTTTCTATTTCTATGCAATTTTAAAGTTCTACGTTTACTCAATCAGGGTGGTTCATGTTTTTTGAAATGCAGAATGTTACACGATTTCAATTTAATATTTATATTAAAGTAAAATATTTCACATAATACAAAAGTAATCCATACACGTTCTGCCTTTTGATGTATTGTGCTTGCACATAAATGAATAATTCACTTACAAAGTGAATCATTTCATTTACGAATTGATCGTACGCTTACAAAGTTATTATAAATTTGAAATCAGAAAACATTTCTAGAACAAATTGTGAGATGAAGTCCGTGCCCTGTGAATCCCGGGCCCGGAGTTTTTAAATGAAAATCTGCTTATATTGATTTATAAGACATTTATAAGCCCTTTAACACGATAAGGAATTATTGCTTATATAAAGTTATTAAAATAATAAGTTTGTTGCTGATATAAATAGGTTTCCAGAATTTCCCAATTTTGCCGCTCTTTAAAAATTTGCCGCTCCGTCGAATGCACGTTTTGCCGGTAGCGTCAGGCTTGATCATGACATATTCCCTTTCAACTTTTAAGCACCAACCACTTATGGACATAGTATTCCTATTAAATGTCTTTTTTGCTTTAACTCGAGATTGTTTCACTTTTAATGTTGAAATTTCATCTATAAAATCCATTGATTTTGTAGACAAGTAATACATAACAGCACTTACATCTTAATGAAGAAATAGCTGTCATGGGATGAGGATGGGATGAAACAAATTCTAATGTCGAGGATGATGTTGGCGCAAGAGAGGAATTAGAAACTTTGGAAAATTTCCCAAGTGTTGGTAATAGCGTTGAAAATGAAATTGAACAGATCGAGATGTTCGAAGAAGATATCTTTTATCTGACAATATTATTGAAGACAAAAATGATGAAGAAGAAAATATTGAGCATATGGGCTAAGGCAATGAATATAATTATTTTGAAAATGTGCATGAAATCTAGTTGAAGATGCTGTAGTAACATCAAATCTGTTACGAACTAACAAGGAAATTGATTATTTCAATGGTGTTTTTGAAAATGTTATCAATATGATTGTTTCCGAAACCAATAAATATGAAGTTCAAAAAAAAAACTAATAATTGGAAACTAATCACTAATCACGATGAAATATCTGCATTTATTGGTTCTTATGATTATGGAAATTCACCAATTACCAGAAATAAAAAAATATTGGTGTTCAGATCTAATATTAGGGGTTCAATCTGTATCACAAGTTATGACTGCGAAACGGGAGGTCATATATGAAACAATATACGCCATTGAAACCCTTTTTGCTTTCAAATATCTGCAATTCTTCATTTGTTGTAAGGTTTTATGTATATATATCATGGCTTGTATCTTCCGCTTCGATTATTTTCATTGTTTTTGGTGTTGTTAAGCATATTTACATATTAAAGACTTTATGTTTCATTATACCTAGGTAGATAGGTCTCTTTGATTTTCAGATAATAAAATAATATCGTTTACACAATAAAATTCCGGTACGCTTACCACTTCCAAAATCCAGTTGTAGTTTTTGCTTTCTTTTTATAATCTTTGATTGCCTCGTCTAATATTATGCTGAATACAATAGGACTCACGATATATCTTTGCTTTAAACCTGCTAGAACTTATAAATGTGCTGGCGCACTCATTTCTTGTTCGCACGTTGGTTTTAGTGTTATGGTAAATTTATTATACTTATTATCTACAATGTAAAATTAGTTGCTTTCATATAAACGTTTTTGTGATTAATAAATAAACCACATTATTAAATTTTCACCGGACAAGAATCTACTTTAATGATTAAATTTTACATCAAAACGTGAAATATTATTCCAAGGCATTCAAATGGCATTTGCTTGCCTTTTCTGTTATTTTATTAAAACAAGTCCAATTTGCAAAATATATTATTTTCCTTTCGTAAAGGGTCTAACGATACAATACAGAACACATAACAGTATATTTTTTTGTCAACTTGGCACTGTTGCGAGAAGTTCAGGAAAACTTTCCGTGTTATTTCGTTTTCTACATGGACGCTTAAATTAACAAAAGGTAATGCGGAGGCAGCTCATTTAAATTTTATCTATATAACTGACTGTAAAATATAAAAATAGTTTTCAATTGAAGCAACCAGTTGCTGCGATGCGGACTAAATGCGATGAAAAATAACAATAATAAAGGCACTTGAAACAAAATGAAACTCTTATTAATTGGTAGTATTTATGGAGCCATTTTATGTTATTTTTCGCTTATTCAAATCGGACTATAAATAACAGGTTTTTTTTTATATCACACTCGATATATATAAAGCTAAATTGAAATTTCTAGAAAGAAAAATTAGGTTACCTGGTGATAGATAGCATTTTTGTATTTTCCACAATTGTGTGTAATAATAGATTGAAATATAGAACGTTATATAATCTCTCACGAGTTTATTAATTATTTGAAAATAGTTGAAACGTGAAAATGTATTAGTTTCGGAAGTTCAGTTCAAAGCAAAAACACTAAATAATTTCCGTCTATGCAATGATTATGGAAAAGCTCATTTATCCATTGAATTGCAATCATTTGTTAATAACTGGTTTTATTGAAGAGGATTTCAATCGAACATGCTAGAATTATGAACTCTTATAATCCTAATCATTTTTAATTCCAATTTAACACGTGCGCATTATACTGCTTGGTATACATACATAAGTCTAGAGGAAGAGGAAACAAGACGTTCAATTTAGAAAATTGTAACAACAAATTTACTTCATAAAATAATAAATTTGGAAATATATTTTACATATTTTCTTCCGAATTTATTTGACTTGTCATTTTCGATATCTGCAACCGCCGCAAAAATGTATTTTAATTTGTAAAAAGGAAAACGGAGGTTTCGAAATCATAAGTATTGAAGAACTATAAAGTTAATCAACTAAAAGTTACTATTAAATGATCTGTGCAAGTTGGAATAATAAATTACATCCAATTTGAAATCTGATTAATGATAATTATAACAATAAATATTTAAATATGTTCAGTAGAAGATTAAAACAGTTTTTAAAATTTCTATTCATTAAACAAGTAGTTTATTAATTGCACTTTATTGCTTCAAGTAGTATAAAGAATTTCCTTTGTATTTTTTTCTTGACCTAAATACCTGAGAGAACTTGTAACCCTAATAGCACGTATCACTTTCTTTCAGATCTCTCTTACGACAGTATTTGTCCACCATTAAAGAGTTATCTAGATAAGATAAAGTAGTTTCAGTTTGTCTTGATTTTAATTGTGTAGGTATTAGAAATAAATTCTACTAATCATTAGAATTTTTCAGAGATGACTAACTGAAATACAGTCAATATCTTGGATATAATTGTAAGAAATTTTAAAAGCGATAAATGATATTCGTCCCAATACAATATGAAGAAAAGATATTTGAGACAAAACTGTACAGCGAATATCAGATAAATATTATGTGTATAGAAATTGGCCTATTGGCGATCGAAAATTAAAGTGCAGCTGCATAATAAAATTGAACTCCATTTGTTTTTTATAATAAAATAGAGATTTGTTTCGAGTTTCACGATTTGAATATAATTTTACACCACACTGGCTGGTGAAATACCTCAGTGCACTTGGGTATTCATGAAAAAATTATGCGTTGCATAAAAAAACAGTATTTTTTCAAATTTGTACTCGTAATTATTAATGTTATTAAAAAAAAAACT
The DNA here is from genome assembly GCA_039766575.1 of Serrognathus titanus. Taxonomy (NCBI): domain Eukaryota; kingdom Metazoa; phylum Arthropoda; class Insecta; order Coleoptera; family Lucanidae; genus Serrognathus; species Serrognathus titanus. The sequence goes on along the minus strand of CM077914.1, from coordinate 44,759,548 downwards.
AAGCCTCAGGCTCCATGTACAATTCAATAATCCCAACAGATTTCCGTGTAATAAAAGTCCTGCTCCGCTGGGTGACTAAACCCTAGAAAATAAAACCAGTAAGAGCGATGTCATAGGTTGCTAATAAGAAATATATTGTTAACATAGTTTAAAATAAATAAGAATACTGTAAGCAAATATTCAGATATTATTATTCAATAGTTTGAATCGCGATATCCTGCGATCACTTTTTGACACAACTTTGTACAGGAAATGACAAATTGCAGCTAGTTTGCTATTTAATATGTCATCTCATATAAGGCGGCCAAGCGTGCTGTCAAAGCATATTGAAAATTAAAAAAAAATTTGTTGCAAATCGGTTTTGATTGCAGTGGATCCCTCGAGCAACAAATTTTTTAAAACTTTCAATATGCTTTGACAGCACGATTGGCCGCCTTGTATGGGAGGACTTATTAAGTAACAAACTAGCTGCAATTTGTCATTTCCTGTACAAAGTTGAGTCAAAAAGTGATCGCAGGATGTCGCGATTCAAACTTTTGATTATTATTACATCGCATTTGCGAATAACCTTGGACAGGTCGGTTTGGTTTGCAGTGGAAGTCTCGAGTTACGCTTTTGCTGATGAGGCCCCAAATAGGGCCGAAATAGCTATACAGAGGGTGCTCGAATGATCCACTGCAATCAGAACCGATTTGCAACAAAATTTTTCAAATATTATTGCTTAGAGATTACCACAAAATGTGTTAATTTTGGAAAACTAAAAAATTCTGAAGCAAAGGATAAAATAAAGTAATAATTTTATCATAGTAATTTATAACATATTTGTAGTGAAGAGTATTAGGAAATATTCAAAAAACTGTAAAATTTATTAAAATATTTTCCTACAAAATGTTGCTACAGTTGTTACTCAAAAACAAGAAATCTTTTAAACGCAATTAAAAAAAAAGGAAAATTTAATTAAACGAAGAGCAAAAGTAAAGAATATCTACAATGGGTAATCAAATAATTAAAGAAATTATTGAACTATTGTTTTTAAAGACATTTGTTTTTAAATACAAGGAAAATACAGAACTTGTACTTCATTGTTTCAGTTGTTAATTTTTTTATATGAAATATTTATTAGCATTTTTTTTCACGTCTATTTTTGAATTTATTATTTATGTAAGATTATAAATTGTTTAACTGATGTGAATCTTTAATAGGCATTATTTTTTTAATTAATAAAGCAAATACATGTTGACTTAATTGTCAGCACTAACATTTGGAGTGCATTCAAATTTCAAAGGTACACGTTCATGTAAAGTTATTTTTTCGAATCACAACAAAATAGAAATTTTGTGATTGAAGAAAATATTGGATCCTATTCAGTATACGAAAACATCATTTTCTAGTTCAAGGTCGGTAAACTATGGCCCGCTGACCACATGCGGCTGGCGACGGTTGTAGGAAACGGCAATGTCTTCCTCTACAATGGGTTCATCATATACCGGAAAGTGATTTTTTTAACTGCGACCCGCAGAGACTTTACAGACGACCGTTTGGCCCGCGGTCAGAAAAGTTTGCCGACCCCTGCTCTAGCTAATAATAAATAAATTTGGCTTAATTTGAAGCGTTACTTAAAATATGACTAAGGCCCAATTGTACAATACTAGTTTAAGTGGAAACTTAAACCCGTGTCAACGATTATTTCAACAATTGTTGCTAAGAGTTAAGCTTTGGCTTATAGTTAAGCTGGAATTGTACAACTGAATCTTACACAATGTTGAGTAACGACAAATATAACATTACAAATATCACCTCAATTTTAGCTCAGCTTAAGTGTTTTGTACAACAAAGAGATGGATTTTAGAATATAATTTCTGACTCAAATTTTTATTATTCATTATTCACTTAAATATAAATGCAGGTTTACATGATATAAATATTTGCACAATATTAATCCAATTAGAGGTAACTACTATATATATATACTATAAGTGGACAATATAAATTGCAGAGAGAGATTAGTTTAATTATTAATTATATGTATGTCCAAATTACGCATGCAATTACATACCTTGATACGTAACAAAACAAACTAAAATTTTAAAATAATTAAATTTTATAGTGGTGTTGAATGTTTTAACAATTCATGTAAACAATATTTGACATTTTATGGTATTTTGATATTACAAAGCAAATATATTCTTAACGTATCTCCCCGCCTTGAACTTGAACGTAATCGTTTTACTCGAATTTTCATATTACAGTTTTTCTAATGATAAAACATATATTTTTGAAAACGAACGTTTCACAACATCATTAGCTGTACGTATAGATGTTACTCTGGAAAATCCATCTGAACTAGGATGAAATTGAATGATTCTTCTCAAGAGCCACTGGAGACTTGACTCTTTGCTGAAGTTTAGAGATGTATTCTTTTGCCCAGCATTTCCAAAAATCTTGTTGTATTTGTCATGTTCTTTGATACGACGACGACTTTCGGTGAAATGTGTAACATTAGGGCCTGGTAATGATGTTATAGACGTCGACCAATTAAAAAGTGGGCTAGTGTAAGAATATCCAAATCGTTAGGATCTTCAAGAATTCAAAACTACTTCAATTTGTGTAAGCATCGTATAAAATTGCTCGTTTGTTAATTTCATATTGGACATCCGTTTTATGTGATACCTGGAGGATTTAATCTCCACCTCATATGTCATATTGGACATCCGTTTTATGTGATACCTAGAAGATTTAATCTCCACCTCAGATGTAGGCCATCAAAATGAGGCTTACATTTTTCAATTCTTAATGAGCACCAATGAAGTTTTTTTCCATCGTCAGAATAAATAAAATATAGCTTACCCTGACTTATACGAATCGTCAAAAAACAGCAATAAATGCCTCAGTTGCTAATTCTGTTACGAAATCAATGAATTGATTTGGTTGAAAAACATGTAACGTATAATGGAGGCATTTGTGACTGTGGAAGCAACCCCATAATTGGATTTTATTGAGTGGGGTTTGTTCTAAAATATTAATAATTTATTACGCAACTAGTTTAGGAAAGTGAAGTTTTACTAATAGAGTTTGGCTTGTTTGAATACGAGTAAGTAATTTAAGAGGCGATACAAGTTTAGAGAACACTTTTTAACGGGATGTCTATTATTTTTTCGCAATTCATGCGAAATTTGATTTTATTAATGTTTAATAGAAGTGATATTAGTTAACATCACATTACTAACTGTCACAATTGATGTCTATTGAAAATAAAAAATAAGAGTAGTTAATACGTTGCTATGCTATAACGGTTCCAATCCTGTAAAGTAATTCATTACTATACGATTTTGAGCATATTAATATTAATATGATACGTTACTGTATGAAATGCGAAAGAGACATTTACGAATAACATTTTTCATCAGATTTCTTTCCCTCAAAAGCAAATACTTTTCTCGAACTGATGCCAGTAATGATAATCTTTGAAGCGATGAGACCTAGAGGATGAAATATTTGTGAAATTTCTGACAAAATGGAAAGCTTTGTAACTGTTTTGTTACCAAATCAATACAATACACAAAATATAATTGACACGCTCAATAAAGACCCTATTTCTAATTTGTATAGTAGACAATGATGAATCAGCTGCTTGAATATTCTGAAAAACTTCTTCACTATTGGCTACCCATTTTCGTAGATTGAAAAAGCCGACTTTAAAATAGATAATGTCTCTGTAGCTAAATTAGTAGTATTTTGAACAAAATTTGATCCGGTTAACATGTCTTCAACGTGATGTGGAATGATATGAGGAGTTAGAGGATGAACAGCATTTTCAATTGAGACTTGCTTCTGTAATGTAATGCAATTCCATACGTTACAGTGTTGAACATGTAAGTGCGGATATCATTTGAACGATCTACTTTCCACAGAATTTGCTGCAGATATTTTGACTAAGATGAATGACCATCTGTCTGTGCATCTTTTTAATATTCGCGCAAACTACGAAATTATATTGTCTAAACTTGCAACCAAAATTTTTCAATGATACGCTAATTGTCCGCATTTGCCATCTCGTGCGTGTTAGCTTAACAGGCAGCGATATTATTGTGATATTGCTGTTCACAGCACAATTAGGGGCGAGAAAACAGTTATGCGGTGTCGCGAGAGTGTGGCTTTGGTGATCTTGTCAATTTGTTTTCTAAATTTGAATTTCAGCAGTTGTATTCAAATAATAAAATGTTTATGAAAAAGAAGATACTGAGCCAGATATTATCCATTCCAAAAACTTTTGTAATACAGGCTGATTCTTATTTAGAAATATTTGTCCGGCAGATAACAAATTACAAAAGAAACTAGCACCGATAAGAAGATCTATATGGTCTGGTTTATTAAAATTAGGGTTAGCCAGGTTGATGTGAGAGGAAATAGACAGAATATAAATTAACTGGTTTTTCTGGTATGAAATCACTATATCACATTATAGGTCAGAAAAGTCGCGCGGTGTTGCGGCCGTTTGGCATGAAATCACTAATTTTTGATAGAAGAGGACAAGAAATTGTTGTTCTGAAATTAGTGTGATTTGATTGAATTGCAACAGCGCATCTGTCTTTGAGTTTTGACACAGTTTCTTCGACACCAATGATAGGTCAATTGCAGAATGTTTTAACTGTAGTTTGTTGCAGAAATCGTAAATGATAAGTTTGGATCGTGAATCACTGTCTGCATAAATGAGTTTGACTTGATGAATCTTTTATTTGTATAAGGGCCGTGAAACTATGTGTTCGTTCGCTAGTATCAACGAATCTTGATTTGATGTGATAATCGTTAGCTTCGTTTATCTGTATCTCTTTTTGCAACAAAGTATGATGTTTCGATTTACATTTAACACAATGACCTGATTTACAATTTTTTAAGAACAATTAAAACAAAGCTTTCAATTTTTAACTTGCATGATGGATCATTGGTTGTTATTTTCAAAAATTCAGGACAGCTATCCTTATCCATTATAAATGCCTTAAATTCTACGAACGATGAAAACTCATTTTCTTTTTCGTACTTATCCCACGTTCCGTATCTTTGTCTAATTTTCGACTAAGAATAAAAACTAATAACGTATCCCAATGTTCGTCTGATTGCTTCAACGAAACTAAAGCCCGCAAATGTTTCGAAACGTTGTCTTATAAAATTTGCGAAATTCTAATGAATTCCCATTGCTTATATTTGGAATATCATTGACAGCCCCAATATGATTATATATCAAAAGTTTCGTATTGTTACAACTGTCACATAAAAGTTGTCATGAAATTGAATAATTTTCTTTAGAAACTTGTAATAAATGAATAACTTGTTTCGCATTATCTTCTAACTGAGCGTGTAAATAACGGAATTTTTAAATAACTGATATGTATTTTCATGAATTAAAGTTGGAAATGTGTAATTTATGGCAATTTGACATGATAACATTTATTAGAATATGATCGAATAGAATTAATAGATTTGTCAGAACCAGTGCTTGAACTTTGCATTGTTCTACCTTAAGTTGCATTATGCTTTTCTAAAATCTTTTTAGATTCAGACAACGAATGAAAATAGAAGTTTTCAAAATTTTCTCGTTCTACAGCCTGGACAGCTGATATCAATAAAAACGGGGAATGTCAAAAAAAATTGGCACGTTTTTTTCAGTTTTTTCATAGTGTGAACATGATTTTTCTAGAAATATGATAGAATTATTTGACGGTATGTCAATTTATAAATAAATACATACATTTTTTCGTAAGGTGTGTATTTGTCAAGTAAACAATTCATTGACAAATACAACCAAATTTACAATTGGAAAAATTTCATTTCCTGTTTTTTTTTATTTCAGCTGTATCATAACTCGTAACATAACGTCCGATAAATATTCACACCACGCGATTCTATGTTGGAAACTATACAGAAAATTTAATACTACTTTGCTCTAAACTGTGTGAAGTTATTGAGAGTTGAAAATTGGTTTTTGATTTAGTAAAATGTGATCAATCTACCTAATATCGTCAAGAAGTATATAAAACATGCAACAAGGTAGTCAATTGAACAATATTTTCACCTTTTTATGCCCCGGTTTGTTACTAATTTGTATTTTACAAAAGAGAATTCTTGGCATTTTATAATCTGAGAGGATGATGCAACTGTGTAGATGTGTATTCAAAATAACTTATAGCGCTTTCGATTGACCGCACTCAGAGCATCTTCATCTCGTATTATTACATAAGGTTAAAAGGAGATGCAAATACACCAAGTGCAACCGGTGTAGGTGAATCGAAAACGCTATTGCCACAAATGATGCTAAGGTGCATGGGTTAAATATTTCTTTATTTGTAATTATTGATACCATGTAGGTAAGGGGTAGAATGATTTGCTGACTTCAGCAGACAGGAGTAATAAAACCTCGAGTGGCGAGTAAAGCGATGAGTCCGTGCCCGATTGTGGTGGAAGAGAGTTACGTGGGGGGATCGGAGGCCACCGAGGATAAAGAGCTGATCCTGTCTGCTGAAGAGACGCAAGGAGGTGTTAGTTTAATAAAGGGTAAAACAGGTACGTACTTTTTATTTACTTTGTCGCCCTTAAGGTACCTCTGCTCTTAATTAGCGAGTGCTCCCTCTGAGCAACCCCCCAGCGACCCTTCAAAAAGGGAGGGTCGTGACAAGTGGTGGAGGCGCCTTAAGCGATCGATTTTTTTTCTATTTTAATGCAAAAAATGTAATTTAACGATTTTGATTTAAAATGTTTTCTTTTATTCGTTTACATACCACATTTCAAGTACCTAGCGGAAGAATAGATTTTTTTTCTTTATTTATTTTTGTTCTTGTAATAAATACCAAATAATTTCCAAATTTAATTAAAATGAATTTTAATATAAAATGCGATAATATTTTTGTTGTATATTTTTAATTACTTTAATTACGTTTTAACAAAAAAATTTTTTAATATGTAATTTAGCTATTATGTGGTAGTAAAAACTAAATAAATAAAATAGAATAAAATTATGTTATTTTATAAAATTTTAGTGATTTACACTGAGAAAATTCTTTTTTTAATGACAAAGTAAAGCGGATGGTGTTGAATTCTGAACCCGCGAACGCAACAGGAAATACGTGAAGTTACATTATTTGCATTTTATTATTAATACTTGCGCGTAATCAGATTCCGCTGAGATGCTTTTTTTTTAATGCAACTAAGTAAAACGTGCTATACTTAATTTCAATTTTTTACGTAACAGTCATTAACTTTTAACATATGGATACACGACAGAAACCAAAAACACGATCACAAAGCAAAGAAGACGATAAAAATAAATTAACGCATTATGACATAGACATAAATTTAGAAAAAGATGTATTTTTTCCAAGCGCACGAAGCTCGCTATTACCGCGTTCGCCTATTCACACACCTCCCCCAAATGCAAGTGAATATTTAGACCCTACAATTCCTCCGACTTCGTCTGTAGTTGCCACAGTTAATTTACCAACTACAACCATATCTCTCCCAGAAAATATAAGCCGAACCCCAAAAATAAATAAATCTAAATGTATTTTAGATAATTCTAAAATACCCCCACCACCCCCTTTACCGATTTCTTCTATCGACAGTGTATTACCCCCCGAAATTGAATTTGATCGGGATAATAATTCTTCCAAAATGTTTGAGTCGCTTCGAATGAGAAACGATGACACTTATGATGAAGTAGTTGGATTAGAAACCACTCCTAGTTCTAACATTAAAAAAACCGGCACAATTCCTAAATCAACAAGATTTCAATTACCACCACATACAATTAGTGAATCTACGAGATGTCATAATCCGAGACCAAATAACAAATCAGCCAACGTTATAGAAAATCCAACTTTTATTTTAGAATCACAACAATCTCACAATTTTTCTAAAAATAATTCTAGAGGCAATAACACAATATCAATGTTACTTCAAAATCGAACTCCTACAACCCCGAAATATTTTTCACCGCCTATTTTCGATCCATTCGCTGACGACGCGGTACTTTTCTTAAAAAATTATAAATTAGCTGCCCAGTCAAATGCGTGGGACGATACGTTGCAATTATGTTACTTTGGTAATTCGTTACGAAACTCTGCCGCAGTATGGTTTCGCGAATTTGTTAAAAGATATCCAAATGCAGATTGGACATTTATGATAAAAGAATTCAAAAATAAATTTATTGGTCCAAGTTACGATACAGATATGGAAGCTAGGTTAATTTCGCGAAGACAGCAAACGGATGAACAATTAATAACGTACTATTATGACATTTTAGACTTATGTTATGAAGTTAATCCAAATATGACTGAGACAGACATTATTAAACGAGTTATTGCTGGATTACTACCTTACCATAGATATATGGTAAACTTAACTCGACCTTCAACGCTCAGGGAAATTGAAAATTTTATTGAATTTGTAGCTGAAACAGAACGAGAGGGTCACTCTTTTCAAACTGAGATACTGCCAAAAACGATAAGTAAATTGAAAGGTCCAATGTCGCAAAATTCGCAAACTTTACAAAATTCACAAATTTTACAAAATGCGCAAGTTCTGCAAAATGCAGAAATTTTACAAAATACTATAACAAACGTTGCAGAGCAATTGGTGAAGCAAATGAAATTAGAGTTTACTAATGCAAATTTTAATGAACATACAAAATATAAGCCCGCTTATAATTCAAATTTACCAAAACGAAATTACAATAACTCACAACACTATAAGCAAGATTATCAAAATTATCGCAGGAAAGAATTTAATCAAAAGCCAGCTTCATTTACTGGTAGTTCAAATAGAATTTCAGATAATTTTTTCACACTACAGCAACGAAGTAGAACATTAAACGGCAGACCTATCTGTCACATATGTCATCGAGGTGGTCATACTGCTAATATTTGCTATCAAAACCAAAACAATTTTCAAAAAGTTAATCGGCCAACGCGTTACAATGAATTAATAAATAATCAAAATTCTGAATACTATAACAAAAATCAACGATATAATAATGCACGGGGAAACGGAAACGGACAGAATTTCTCAAGGCCTTAAATTCTGTCCAGCACAGCGATTTAAAAGGTAAGGGCCTATGTAATAATAATAATTTTGATAACAAGTATCATTGTAAAAATTCAACGTTTTATAATACACAGCCATCCACCGTATCGACGGTATTTTTAAAAGATACGAATATTCTTAAAATTACAGGAAAAATAAAAGATAAAAATGTAACTGCAATATTAGATACCGGTTCATCCTATAATTTAGTACGACCTTCTTTTGCCTATAAAATGTATCCTTTAAAAGAGGAAATAATTTTAAATACAATCAATAATTACCGAGTTTTTCCTATAGGTGTAACTGAAATTATAATCAACATACATGAAATAAACTATCCTATAAAAGCTTTAGTTGTAGATAATTTAGCACCACATATTATTTTAGGGTATCCTTTTTTAAAAGACAATGAGGCTAATATAAATTTTACCAATAATACTGTAACGTTTAAGAAAGACCAAAAAGAAATGTTTAAAAACAGCACGGACGTTGACTTAGAAAGAAAGACGATACCAAACAACGGAACTCAGCAGTATTCTAATATTGATGTAGGTCAGGATACTCGGCAGTTTTTAAAACAAAATGAAAATTTCTCTACTAATTTCGAAATTTCTTTAGCGGATTTTATTAAACACTTCCAATCAACTATAACGTGTTCAAATATTCAGGAGAAACAGGTGGATTTATTTAAGATATCCGAAGAATACAGTTTAGCTCATTGTGTAGCGCAGGATTTCCAAATGTCCGCGGGAATTGCAAAAATTTTTAAAGAAAAATTTAACAATGTATCACAACTTATTCATCAAAACCCTAAAGTGGGAGGTTTGGCTTATCTAAAAATCAATAACCGTTTTATATATTATTTAATTACAAAAAGCAAATCAAATGAAAAACCTACTTATGAAACAATTTTCAATAGCTTGTGTAGTTTGAAAAATCACATGACAATAAATGATGTAGATAAATTAGCAATACCAAAAATTGCTTGCGGGTTAGACGGATGTAATTGGGACATTATTAAAAATATGATCGCGTACGTATTCAAAAACTCGAATATCCATATTATGATATGTCATTTAAATAAAATAGCGAAAATAGAATCATTCAATACCGAACAAGATAAAAGTATTGATCTGTGGAAAATATTACCTGATCAAGAAATTGTAAATGAAATTTCGAATAACAAAATAATTAAAATTAAACTTTTAGAAGATGTAATTATTGAACAAAAATGTAATCTAAAATGTCAAGTTGAAATGAATGACTTAAACAAAAATGAAGTCGTAACATTTTACACTTTCTTTCCTAGAGCGGAATTTTTAAATAAAAATAAACTAGAATTGAATGATCCTTTTGAATCTCTAGGTAACCATCAAATAAATATTTTTAATTATGGAAATTTTGCATCTAAATTACGTAAAGGCATAGTATTGGGATATTTATATAAAACTGAAAAGGTCATAAATGATATTCCCTATAACCAAGAAAATTTTATGTTTAATAAAAATTTAGTCTGCAATATAATACAACAAGAACAAGACTTTCATATTAACGATGAATTATACGATAAAGAAAAAGAAATGTTAATAAAATTACTTAGAAATAACAACGACATTATGGCTTGGGATTCTTCAATGTTGGGATTAACACATTTAACTGAACACACAATTGACATTGGAAATAACACACCCGTTAAATCGCGTCCTTATAAAGTAAGTCTTAAAGAAAGAAACATCATTTCACAACAAATTCAAGAAATGTTAGAATTAGGTATAATCCGCCCTTCGGATAGTCAATTTGCAAGTCCGGTGGTACTAGTCAAAAAACCTGACAACACTTATCGTTTTTGTGTTGATTATAGGAAACTAAATTCAATTACAACCAAATTCGCTTATCCACTACCATTAATCGATGATATTTTAAATTTTCTCGGAGGTAATAATTATTTTACAACTTTAGATTTGAATAGCGGTTATTGGCAGTGTGCTATAAAAGAAGAAGATAAACATAAATCAGCTTTCATAACAAATGACGGACTATTTGAATTTAATAGACTTAGCTTTGGTCTCTGCAATGCCCCGGGAACTTTCCAAAGACTTACAGATACAGTATTTAAAGATCTAAAATGGAAAGAGGTCGCTATTTATTTAGATGATATAATAGTAGTAAGTAAAACTTTTAACGAACATTTAGACCGCCTGAATAAAGTTTTTCAATGTATCAGAAATGCAGGTCTAACTCTAAAACCCGTTAAATGTAAGTTTGCTTTTAAAAATATAAACATCCTAGGTTTTAATATTTCTGATAGGGGAATACAACCGGACAATCGCAAAGTTGAAGCGGTAACTTCATTTCCTGTTCCAAAAAAGGCTAGGGATGTACAAAGTTTCTTAGGTTTATGCAATTACTACAGAAGATTCATTCCTGCCTTTTCAATTGTAGCAAAACCTCTCTATAATGTTATTGGCCCCAAGTCCAAATTCATCTGGGAAACATCTCAAAAAGAAGCATTTCAAGCACTAAAGACTAAACTTGCAAGCCCTCCACTTTTACATTATTTCAATCCATCGGCAGACACGGAATTACATGTAGATGCCAGTGGTGTGGGGATTGGAGCCGTTCTGCTTCAAAGAGACCAAGTAACTAATAAATTGCATCCTTTGTCTTATATTTCTCGTACTCTAACTCCTTATGAGAAAAATTATACGATTAGTGAACTAGAATGTCTAGCCGCAGTTTGGGCAGTTGAATATTTTAGGTCATATCTTTGGGGCTTAAAAAATTTCATAATAGTAACTGATCACCATTCTCTATGTTGGCTTCAATCGTTGAAAACTCCTGGTAGTAGGCTAGTTAGATGGGCACTCAAGTTAATGGAATATTCATATAAAATTTTCCATAAAAAAGGATCTGCAAATACAGATGCAGATACTCTATCGAGATATCCCTGTACGGAAGCAACTGCTCTCGATCAATCCAAAGCTTTGGAAGTTCCATCTTTTTTAGTTTCGACAACGGAATTAATCGATCTGCAATCGAAAGATGCACGAATACAAGAAATCATGGCAGCCATTAACGATAAACAATTTGGTGGTCCGGCTTTGCAAAGAGCAGCTAAAAATTTTGAAGTTATAAACAATATATTATACAAAATTCAACCAAACACAGACACCAGATTATTAGTAATTCCAACAGATATGCGTGCGGAAATTTTATACACTAATCACGATGAACCCATTAGTGGTCATTTAGGAATTTCTCGAACCTTAGACAAAATTAGAAGAAAGTACTATTGGGAAGGTATGAAACGCGATGTAGAAAAATATATTAAGGGATGTCCTGATTGCCAAATGCGTAAAGGATTAAATCAAAAACCTGCAGGATTATTAAATCCAATTGAAGTAGGAAACCCTTTCGAAATGGTTGGTATAGATCTTCTAGGCCCTTTCCGAAAAAGTAATTCTGGCTGTACATTCATCGTTGTAGCGACAGATTATGCAACTAGGTGGGCGGAAGCTAAAGCTCTTCCGAACGGTAAAGCAGAAGCCGTTGCAAAATTTATCGTGCAACAGATCATTTGTCGACATGGGTCACCAAAAAAATTACTTAGTGATAGGGGAGCTGTCTTCATGTCACGTCTCGTAACGGACATGTTAAGATTACTTGGTACAGGAAGCAGTTTTACTACTGCTTACAAACCCTCAACAAACGGACTCACCGAACGGTTGAACAAAACACTGGCTGACATGTTGAGTAAATATTGCTCAACGTCTCAAAAGGATTGGGATGTCTTTCTCCCTCATTGCATTTTCGCATATAATACAACTCGTCAGGAAACTATCAAATGTAGCCCATTTTCTTTAGTTTATGGCAGAGAACCAGTTCTACCATCCGATGCGCAAATAAACCAGTTAATGACAACCGATTTTGCATTGCGTAATCAAAAAGCCATTATAAAATTAAGAGAGGAAGCTCGAAATAATATTATTAAACAACAACAGCTTGATAAAACACGATATGACGAAAAGCATCGTAATGTGACTTTTGAAGTAGGTGACGGAGTAAGACTCAAAATGTTCATCAGACAAGTAGGAAAGAGCGATAAGCTACAGCCTAAATATTTTGGTCCATATACTATAATCGAAAAACGAAATAATTTAAATTATGTTATCGAATCCGGAAAAGGAAAGAAAGCCAAACGGGATACAGTTCATGTTTCACGTTTAGCTCCTTATTATGAGCAATGGACGCCATAATTTTAGTAATTAAGCGCAATAATAAATAAGTACAATTTTATAACTATAATTTTAAGAGGTTTATAATTTAGAATTTTTATCATACGTTAGATTTTTTTTTTTTATTTCTCCAATTAGAAACTAGGGTGTATATATAAATAAATAATTGTTACAGGTATCGTAGGCAAGAAAATTAACATGGAATTATATTATATCTTATATTTAATGTTTATCATATTTGGAAATGAGGAAGAAGTAAAAATTCCATTTAAAGTCGAATCGTTAGAAAAGTCTTCAGGAATTTTATTTGAAGATGTAGGTAACTTATATCTGACTAATACTTTTTGGAATATTATTACATACATAGATTTAGATTCGTACGATAATAAATTTGATCAACTGAAAAATATATTTAATGAAACCATAGAAATCTGCAATGAGCAATTATTAAAAGAAAATAAATTGTGTGGCAATTATATTAATTTAATTAACCAAATGATAACTCGAGTCACCTGGGAAAGAAATTTAATACCAAGCTTTATTGGTCATGTTCGAGTAAAAAGAGGGTATTTTGATATCGTTGGTAAAGCTTCAAAAGTTTTGTTTGGAACCTTAACTACGGAAGATGAAGAACATTTCAAGAATGCAATAGGAGCATTAGCAAAAAATGAAAACCGCATGAGTAAAATTTTAGCCAAACAAACTTCTGTCGTTAAGTCAACATTAGATTCCTTAAATAATACGATTGGACACTTTCAACATAATGAAAAAATTATTCTCGAAAATTTTCAAAAGTTAAAATTTATAGTAAACAATACTCTAACAGATATTGACTTCATTTATAGAATAGATAGACGGTTGAAGGATCATGTAGCTTTGCTAACTCTTTTAATTGATCAATATCAGTTAGAAACAACAAATCTTTTAAATGTATTGGTTGCCGCGAAGCAAGGAATTTTGCACCCATTATTAATTACTCCCACTACAATTATGGAACAATTAAATGCAATTATTAGCCATATTCCACCAGGACTAAAATTGCCATTTAATATTTTAGATTATGAGGACAATACACTTTTGTGGCATATTTTAAAAGTAAAGGTTTTTATTCTACAGTCAAAATTGAATTGTGCTATAAAAATTCCATTAGTTCATGTAAACCCTTATCTTTTATTTAAAACTACTACAGTTCCAATTAGAGTACATGATAATAACTTCATATTCATTAAAACTGAATTTCCATATTTAGTAATTAATGAACTACATAATAAATATTTTCATCTAGACGAAAATGAGTTTCAAAGTTGTTTTACTTTAAAAAACAGAAATCGCATTTTAGGTAATGAAAAGCCAATAATGTCTGATTTACAGCAATCATGCGAGGTTCAGTTATTACAACCGATAAAAAAATTACCTGATGTTTGTGAAAGACACATTGTTTATTTAAATAAAACAAAATTTATTCAGTCAGATATTTATAATTCTTGGATTTTCATTACACCCAACAGAGAAACTATTACTATTAATTGCAATAATAACCAAAGAATAGATTATGTTGAATTATGGGGCACCGGAAGAATTACACTATCTGAAGAGTGCAAAGGCTTTTCCAAAAACATAATTTTAAATCCGATTCGGTCCATTAACTTTTCAAAAAGTATTCAATATTCTCCCCGTTGGAAGTTTTTTCACTCCAATATGTCAGAAAAGAATTTAGTAAATCCATTAATTGCCGATCTTGATAAAATAAATTTTTATAAATTACAAGATTTAGTAAAAGGAAATAAATTAAAGGAAAATAGTAGAAATTTAGATGATGTCTTAAAAGATATTGACGATCTAGATTTAGATATTAATTTTAAAGAGAATACACATAAAGGGTTCATTACTATAGGTACAGTATTAACTGTAATTTCTATAATTATTATAATTTGGGTTTACTTAAAATTAAAAAGATTTTGCATAAAGAAGAGGACAAGAAAAGATTCTCGAGAAATTGTTGGTCTAAAGCAATATGATGAGGGAGTCTTTGTCTTGCCAGATGGGAGAAGTTGCAGAATTAATCTTAAAGCAGCTACATCTGAATTGAGTCTACATTAACTAGGACTGCAGCCTAGTAAGCTAGAATCGAAAGATGTAATGAAACTCCCTAGAAATAATTATATAAACACAAATTAATGTGTGTGCAACAAATATAAATTACTAGTACTAAAAATAATCAAATGGGTTAATTAATAATTATTAAATGTTATATTAATAGCACTTGAAAGAATTAAATGTGTTAATTATAAAATATTACAATAAATAAGTACATAAGTGGACACAAACGATGAGGTTGAAAAGAGTAAAGACTGAAATTTTCAACTGAAAAATTAATAATGAATTAAGTAATTAGTGTACTCGAAAAAGTAAAAAATGAAATTTTCGATTACATTGATACTAATTAGGTATTTAGTACGAGAGAAAATGAAATCAAATATAATCGTGTATTATGTTATACAACGTAATTACTATTACATATGTGGACTAATTATTTAAGAGTAATAACAAATAAGTATTGTACATTGTACACAAATTGAAAATGTGACGTTTTTTGCTTGTATCTCCGGAGTCGTTTCTATTTCTTTTTTTCTTGGCAAACCCGGCTTTAGATGCACCAAATGTTGAATGCCTTGAATACTTTAACAATTCTTGTAAGACGCGAATCAATAAAACTGCTGAGTTTAATGCATAGATATAGTAGAATGGATATCGTGTGGCAATGCAAATGCATAGGAAACGAATGACTCCACCATTAAAAAGAGATAGCTGAATACAATTACCCGTAGGAGAGTAAAGAGAGGAAAATATTACCACGTGACTTCGGCCAAAAAGTCGAATAACTTGCATGGCTGAGATAAGAAATAATTAATTTTTTTATTAATTTAATAGAAACGTCTTAGTTACAATTGTTCCTGTCGGTAATCCATATAAAGTTCTTATTGTTTTGCTTTAAATCGCCCAATCAGCTGATTTAGGCCAAATGTCCTATTCTAAAAGCATACATATCATCCACTATATCGCTTGTGACTGTTACAACTAAATATTGTTCATGTAAGCAATATTTGTTTTTTTTTATGGTATTTTGATATTAATATTACAAAGTATTCTTTGATATTCTTAACAAATGGCAAACTTAATAACTGTTCTAATAATTATTATTTTCCCTCGGTATCGAATTTCAATTTAATTAACTTCTATTTATATACAGATAAAAAAGAAGTGTAGTATCATTTGCCGATTCATACTAAAGGAGTCAAGCCTTCTGAAGTTACGAAAAGTCGCTTTTGGAGATTAAAGTATCTCGAATACCATATTTGTATTGCTTTTCATCTTTCGTAGAATATTATACGACAAAAACCGAATAAGGTCTTTCTCACTCGCACTCAAATTTACGCACCAAAATATACGCTTAGTGTGTTTATCATATAGGTGTTTCCAAATTATTAGATTAAGGCCCGATTTTTCTATCTGCTTCTTAAAATTATTCGACGAATAACAACAGAATTCTTTTATATTGTAAAGGCAGCTATTCATTAGGGCCTTTTTTAATTTTGTTTTAAATAAATATGGTGTTCTCGATTCTCTGAGATCTTTGGGAAATTTATTGTAAGATTGTTCCAGCATAAAACGGTGATTTTTGGTATTGAGGTGTATTCGGGTGCTCAAGACGTAGAGTTTCTTTAAAACGGGTGTTATGTGTATGGACATTTTCGGCCTTATTAAATTTGTTGGAGTGTATGTAAGTAGTTTGTATAGATATATTGAAGCAACAATTAATATACTATTAACTTTAAAAGTTTCTTTACAGGACGTTCGTGGACAGAGATTAAATATAATTCTTATAATTCTTTTTGAATGATAAAAATTCTATTCAAATCAACAGCTTGGCCCCAAACGTATATCATACAACTAATGTGAGGATAGATTGTGCTGAAATATATGTTTTGTAGATCTTTAGTAATGACAATGTTTTTAAGCTCAGGATCAAATAATAACTCTTGTTCAGTTTCGATGCTACGTTGTCAATATGATTGGCCCAACATAAGCGTCTATCGATTGTAAACCCTAAGAACCTGGTATGTAGTTTCATTTCTATTTTTTTATATCTAAATACATTGGTGGTGTTCATAATTTTATAATAGAAATTGATGAAAACTGTTTTGTTATAGTTAATAATCAATCGGTTTTTGCTACACCATTCGTTAAATTGTTTAGTAAGAATATTAAATTTTTCTTCCAATGAACAGTAATTTGATGCAGTAACTAAAATTGTAGTGTCATCCGCAAACATATAATACTTGCCCCTCAGTAATATGATTAGGTAAGTCATTTATAAACAATAGAAAGATTAATGGACCCAGGACACTTCCTTGCGGTACAACCAGAGTAAGATTAAAATTGTTTGAGTAATGGTCATTAATTTTAACAAACAGTTTGCGTTCAGATAAGTATGATTCGAGCCATTTTCCAACTTTACCTCTAAAACCTAAGTTATTTATTTTATGTAATATTAAATTAAAATTTAGACTATCGAAAGCTTTCGTTAAGTCATAGAACATACCGGCCACTTTAAGTTTAGAATTGAGAGCGTTTCGTATAGATTGCACAAAATATCAGTGCAGTCACGGATAAAAAAATGCTTTTTATATCCACGTTTTCATTTAAACTGCATTTATAACTTGTCACGTTCGGAACATTAGTAATGTGAAATGTTGATGACATATTTCATTTTTCATAAGTAATGTATTTCCTAGATCAGTAATATGCAGAAAGTGCTTAAAATTGTAGGAAATTATCAAAGTAAATCTTTTGCGAAAAATATTGTTAATATTAATCCATAAATAAAAGTAAGATGACTTTATATTAGGTGAGTAGTATCGGATGACTTTAGAACCATTCCTCGTCTTCTTCTTTTGAAATTAAAGAATTTGTCCTTAAGCCAATTGATATAAATGTTGGTAGTTTGAGAAGTTAGTACCGGTGGCGGCTTTTAAATTATTTTAATCATTAAAATAATTTTGAAATATTTTTTAAATTTCTTTTTCGTCTATTTGTGTTCTTTAAATGTATAAATCCAGAATATAGTGCTCTTAACATTTCAATATTTCCACATACACGATGATAAACTGCGAATGCGGTCCCATTCATTGAAATCTTGACCAAGTCGGTCCTTCCCGCTGCATTACTGCATGTGGAGACATATGCTGTATTTTCAGTCAAAGTGATAGAAAGAAAGGAACGCTACATGTGGGTTGTTACATTATCCTCTCTTTCGTGTTCTAGATGTTTTAGATGGGCTAGCGACGACTCGTGTGCCGTAGAAACACTAATTAAAATAATTAATTAATCTCCGCCCACACTAATTTTTATATCCGTAGATACATATTTCGGCAGCTAAGCTACTATCTTCAGTACAGTTAAAAGCACTTCATAAACTTAGCTTAGCTGCCGAAATACGTATCTACGGTATAAAAATTATTGTGGGCGGAGATTAATTTTTAATTATTTCTTAAACAACAGTCTCCTTTACTATTTTTAGTTTTTTTTTTACCGTATAAACAGAGTAAGATATTATGATTAATACTTAATAAATGTTATTCAATATTTGTCTCAAAAATGCAATTATACATTGTGACGTGTAACTAAAAACAAAAAGAATAATAGCTGGTCTGAAATTATATTAAAGACAAATCGAGTCAGGACAAGTCTGCCCTACAATTCGTCTATTTTCGATTGTTCATGAGCACTATACTGTTAATGTCAACGCTTTATTATTAATTTAAACAAGGTGATAAATTTCATTATTACTTATTTCATTTTTTCTAGACAAATCTACTTTTCAGGCAGCGTGTAATATGCGATTTATTGAAAGCCCCTCCAGAATGGATCATGAAATGTGGAAACTTACTTCCTAGATAACATTACTTTTAAAACAAACGTCCAAATAATTTAACCAATGTTAATGTCAAAATTTTTAAATTTAAATTTTCTCCTAAAAACTACTTTTGTTCATTAGAAAGCATTCTGGTCACAATTAAAAAAAAAATACGTTTGTTCTTTGACAAATTTGGATATTAATGATAAGTATTTTCATTTAAGATATACGTTTGGAATTTCCAAAGCCAAATCTGGTCTGGTTCCAAAAAATCGCATGGTACGTACTGTGACAAAATTGCCAGACTGGCGAGACGGAGTGACGCAACCACCGCCACGGCGTTGGGGTGTGTATTTTTATGTAACTCGTTATTAAATATTATTTTATTTTAAACGAATTATTTTTAATTTATATTTTTTATTAAAAACGTTATAATAGAAAATATTAATCAAATACCATAACATAATTCGTTAAAATAACTTCTAACAAAGAACATTTAAAAAATATCAATCCGAGAAATGTCTTTATAAAAAGTTCTTTTAATTTTTCAAATGTTGTCTACCCTCTGCATATAATAACCTGAATAGCTGTTATTATTCTATAGAGTTTTGAAAGGAATTTGGACCACTGTGGACAGTCCGTTTAGAAAGTAAAGAAAATAACACTGCAAAATCCAGAATTTATGAACGAACAATTACAGTAGAGGAAAACCATTCTAGTTATTTGTTTATGTAATTTCTGTTTAGTCCTGAGAATTATATATATTTAGCGTTCAAGGAACCTGAAATCAAATCATCTACATCCTGAGTAGACTTGGTGTTTCTTGCTGTAAAACTGATGCTATTATTTTATTTTTTTCTTACATTTTTCGATCGAAACGATTTTAAAAATCCTTTTTTCAGTTTTCTCTTTGCTTAAATTTGACACAATTACTGAAAATTATCTACTTGTTTAATATTGTTAACATTTAACATTTGTCGTCACTTTTTTTTTGTTAGATCCTTTGAAAAATATGATTTTGACAAAAATACTGGGTTCTTAAGATATCAAGAATATAATCTAATACAAATAATAAGCAATATATTGAAACAAAGTTAAAAATTCCGGATACTTTCTAGACGGTCTATATTTAGATCCACAAATTTTAATCCAATGTAAAGGACTGCCTGTTCGCTTCCTTCTGTTCTAAAATATAAATATTTGGTTATTAGCAAATTCGGGAAGATAAGCCTGACATTTTGCTGCAAATAAATTGTCATGTTTGTTAGTGAATCTATTCTCAGTAATTCCGTTATCTTGTTACAACAGACTAATAGTCTTCATAGCGGCTACTTCGAACTAGATTTTCTGTGTTTCCTCAGTTTATAAGGGAAATGCAGAAGGAAAAATAAATAACTAAATCGTTCGCAGCCACCACTCTCCCCGACAAGCTTAAAACTTGGCGAAAAATGTGGTGCATAAGAAAAAAATCTCCTACATTAAAAGATACGGTGGAACTTGTTTATTTTCAAGGATTAGATTTCCAAAAATTCTTATTTCTTGTTAAATCTTGTTAAAACACCATCTTCCATAAGCCTGATATTTCTTTCGTTTTTTTACTGATTTCTGACATTCACATTTAGGAACATCTTTTACAAAACTTACTCTCAATGAACGAACCACTATCATAACACAATAACTGCTTCCAACAATAAACATTTCCCTCCCTCCGATATAACATTTTTTTCAGTCTCAGTACCCTCAATTGGAAATTTTGTAATACATTTAATACACATCTGCAGAGTCATGCGTAAATGTTTCATGTTTAAAAAATAACATCTTGTAGAGCTTCAAATTTCTTTCAATAGGCAAAAATGCATTATATTTAATTTTTACGTACTTATACATAGAACAAGAAGTTAAGCGAAGTGGTTGTGATGTTTCAGCAAGATTATTATGAACTGGAAGGTAAGCATTAGCGAAAACTATCAACAAAACTCTTACTAAACAAATCTGATAAGTTCTCGAAAACTTAAAAGTGTGCATATTTTAGCATCTATTTTTATTCAGGAAACTTATGTTACATGTATATTAAAAAAGTTTTAGAATCATTTTATACTTATTGAGCGGGATCTGTATATGAAGACGAAAAAAATTATAAAAGTTTTATTCGGGTTTTATGGGATAAAGTTTCTCAGTAGAATAAAATGAATTCAAGTAAAAAGAAAGCTACCATTTTAATTTTTTTATTAGCTTTAAAGTAGCAGACAAATATTTTTTTTCTAGCAACATTTCAGTATAAATTTTTCGTTACTTCAGTTTTATTCTGTCTTGATAAGTCGCTGTCGTAATCCCTCATATAATAAAATGCTATTTAAATTAGGTTTACTACGTTCATTAATTCAAAACATATTCTTTCTCAGCCTAAATTAAATTTGAACAAAAATAGTAATTGAAAGCATATTCTCTTTGCGATTTTTAATGTCATCTTTTAAAATCATTAATCATTTATTGAAATGAAACTGGAATTTCGAAATCTTCGACTGAAATAAGTGTGCAAGGAAAAACCAAACGCAACACTTAATGAACCGAGAAAACAAGTCACAAAGAGAAAAATGCATATATTCAGAGACCGAGACAAATAATCGGAGACTGAAAGTTTTATAAAGAAACGCTTAAGAGTCAGACATTTTGCAAACGAAATATATTTAAACGAGGTTTGCAATAAAGATACATAAAAGTAAAAAATAAATTTATTCTTTTAACTGTGTATACCGCTGGCGCTCATTTTAAGTTAACTAACGAACGTATAAGCCGAGAATAATAATTTATTCATGTACAGAATTGCCATTTTAAATGTATTCTCTTTAGAAATTTCAATTGCAATGACTTTACGGTTTTGATCTATTCTACAAGGTGGGTCTTTGTTTATTGAATAAATGAGAAAGGTGCGATAATAGAATGTTGAAGTTGAATTTTAAAACGACTTACTTACAAAGAAATCTGGCGAAAAATTTTGAAAGGCAAAACCACTCGAGACTTAAAAAAAAGATTTCTAGATCCTCCTCTGTTTCTCATAATGCTCGATGCAGTCTTTGTTGCAAAACTAATTCATCTTTAAGTTCACTGATTTTTGATTCTTATAATGTAACTAATTTTGTAGCCATTGTTTATTAATTTATTTAATAACTAGTTTAGATTTTTTTTAATTTTAAATTTATTTAAACGAGAATTCCACACCTGACACTAATTGTAAAGTTTTTATTAAAAGTATAAATTAAAAAAGCTCGGTTTTAAATAAAAGATTATTTAATAACGAGATATATTAAAAGTATTAAAAGCTTAAACTAATAGACAAACACTAACACTTAAAACTACGTATAACTAATTTATGTTCTTAAATAATTATATCGCCAGCTATTTATTTTCACGAGGAGCGTCAATTTCAGTCGCGGTAACTGTGACAAAGCAGAATAATTCTTGAATAATGGCTTACAACTTTCACACAATATTGCGTCTTCTGTTGCATGAATAGCTTGTATTTTAGTTGCGGTTACTCAGATACGATTTAATAAGTTCAATGCACAGAGAAAACACAATAGAATTTGTTAACACAAAGGTGGAATTTATATCTACAAATTGTTACTAAATCGAAGATACCTACAATAAAATGAAATAGAAAATGTTTACATTTAATTGTAGAGTAATATTTGTAGTAAATATTACATTTTTTAAGAAAACTGTGTAACACAAATAATAGTAAATATGTAATAAAAGAATGCACTTCCTAATTAGATTTATTATTATTAGTGTTTATTCCAACGACCAGTTTAACCCCTTTTTCGACTTTAGCAGCCTAAAGAAGGTAAATTTCACCGAAATTGGTCGCTAGAATAAACATTTATCTAATTAGGTTTCATTCTTTTATTACATATTTATTATTATTTGTGTTACACTGTTTTCTTAAAAAATTTAATATTTCCCTACTAAAGTTATTCTACAATCAAATGTAAACATCTTCTATTTATTGTAGGTGCCTTCAATTTGTAGATATAAATTCCCCCTATGTGTTAACAAATTCTATTGTTTTTTCTCCGTGCACTGAACTTATTAAATCATATCTGAGTAACCGCTACTAAAATACAAGCTGTTCATGCAACAGAAGGTGCGACATGGTGTGAAAGTTGCAAGCCATTATTCAAGAATTAGCATCCGGATGTATAGAAGCCGCTCCAAAATACACTACTTATTACACCAGATTTGGCACTTATTACACCAGATTAGGCTGAAACTTAACAATCCCATTCAGCAGGCTTGTTATATTGGATCCTATTCCTGTTGGAGTGAACCTGTCCAATAAAATTCCTATATAACGAAGAAATATTTAGCACCATAGTAACTTTAAAGAAAAATCAGTGGATGACCTGATTAATTCGCTTTATACATTTTTGTTTACATTTTCATCAATTATTGGGAAATATAGATAAGCTTTCAATGTTCTTAAAATTTTGTAAATACACTTCTGGACAAAATTAAGGGACCACCAAATAAACTTGAAATAACTTTTCCAATTTATAAATTATTTTTAATAGACTTTTCACATGTCATAAATTTTATTTATGTGTTTATTAAACACAATTCAAATAGTGTGCCATGAAACAATTAACAATAACAAGGCATTCTCTGCTAGGAAACGAAAAGTCAACAAAAAGGCCTAATTGTTGACACCTTTTTAAGTCATTTAATTAATAAAGCGTGCTTTTTGTTTCGAAAATTAGTGAATTTGTTTGCATTGAGTTAAATAAATATGTCTAGACGCCTTTATAGACCAGAAGAAGTATCCCATATGATTATTCTTCTTGGTGAAGGATATTCACAGAGAAAAGTTGCTGGAATTCTAAATACCAACAAATCTGTGGTACAGAGGGCCGCAGTTCAGAAACACTGGTAGTTTCAATAGATGACGCCGACAAGGTGCTAAAAGAAAAACAACACGCAGAGAAGATCGCTTTATCGAACTTGAGAGTTTAAGAAAACGATTTGTAA
Source organism: Serrognathus titanus (assembly GCA_039766575.1). Lineage (NCBI taxonomy): Eukaryota > Metazoa > Arthropoda > Insecta > Coleoptera > Lucanidae > Serrognathus > Serrognathus titanus. The sequence goes on along the minus strand of CM077914.1, from coordinate 44,735,299 downwards.
CATCTCGTGAATTAAAAAAATGATCTTCGATTAGCCACTGGAAAAGAAATTTCTACCAAAACAGTAAGAAGAAACCTAAAAGAAGTCAATTTGTCTGCTAGAAAACCAGCAATCGGTCCAACTCTCACAGCTACGCACAAAAGAAAGCGCTTAAACTTTTATCAAAATCATCAAGGTTGGGGCGAGGCAGTGGAACTCCGTTTTGTTTTCGGACGAGTCCAGATTTCTTCTAAGCAGGAATGATCGCCGTGCTTTTATCATACGAAGACCAGACGAGCGACTTGCACCATTCGAGAATTTGACAAATTTGGTGGGGGGTCTGTAATGGTTTGGGGTGGCATGCAATTTAATGGTCGTACAGAATTGGTTTTGATACGAAATGGGTCGCTAACAGTAAGAGGATATAGAGACGAGATTATTGTCGCCCATGTTCAACCATTTGCCGAAAATTTCGGAAATTGATTCATTTTTATGCAAGACAATGCCAAACCTCATACAGTTTACATTGTCATAGCTACGTTGAGAGAGCAAATATCCAAAGTTTAAAGTTTCCTACCAAAAGCCCTGATCTCAATCCTATTGAGCATCTCTGGGATCAATTGGGCAACAAAATTAAAAACGCACCGAGACCACCAGTAACACTTGATGAGCTCTCTAACATGCTTGTTCAAGAATGGGAACAGATACAAGAAGAAAGTATACGAAACTTAATCTCAAGCGTGCCAAGAAGATTAGCAGCGTGTATTGCTGCAAGAGGAGGACATACACGCTATCAATAATTTTAGTTTAGTTAACTTGTTACAAATTAGAATATAAGTTCATGAGAAGGCCAATGGTATTTTAAAGATTTAAAGTATTTTAAAGATTTAAAGTATTTTAAAGATTTAAAGTATTTTAAAGTAATTTAAAGTTTGTTAAATTTAATAGCCCTTAGTTGAATTCCTGGCTTCCGGTTGGAACCGCGTGTCTCGGGTTTCTTCAGTGCCGACGTTTCGTTCTTCTGAGTCTGAGTCTCAACGACTAACGCGAAGCAGCAGCAAGACCAACAGCAGCAGCAGTAGCAGCATCACCATCAACAGCAGCCCTGAAGAAATTCTTCTGCAACGAAGAACGAAACGTCGGCAGTAAAGAAATCCGAGATACGCGGTTCCAACCGGAAGCCAAGAATTCAACAATGGACGACGGCCGCGAAAGCCTTCAAGTTAAATTAATAGCCCTTAAATCAATTAGACTGTAAGGAAACACTTAGACTTATATATTTATTCGTTTCATTAAATTTCGTTATCTTGTTTTAAACTTATTTTGAATTTTACTGGTGGTCCCTTAATTTTGTCCAGAAGTGTAAGTGTTAGATTTGACATCCATATTGTACTATATTTTTCTTGACAGTTTGTTATACTGCGACCAAGTTGACTTCGTAGGTTTTCATGAAAATTAAAATTGGAACACTCCTTGAAAATCTGCACGTGTTTCACTTAATACTATTTTCCAATTTCAAATTAATGTACAATGCATTGAAATGTAATGAAGCTCAATGTAATTAAGATGTTCTTCCTGACGAATCGATTTGTTTATGTAAATAAATTTTGTAGTTAAAATGTAACTCGTAATGAGTGTTGAACATATATGCTTGAACTGTTTTTAGAAGTTCTCATTAAACTTGCACGAACATGATTATCAAACACTTAAGCTGAGCTAAAATTTAAGTGGAGTTTATATGTGACATTTTAGTTTACACAAAATTGCCATTTAAAGTTAATCTGAGTTTATTCGGTATAAACAGATTCTTGGAAATTGAAAAAGAAAAAAAATTAAATTAATCTAATATAAACGGTGCAGTATTAAAATGTAATTCATTCTTTATTGTATAAAATATCATGTATACCCTACTATATTTTGCTACGAATTTGAAATTTTATAACAGACAAAAATATAACATAACTTGCTCATCATTTTGAAGTTTACTAGAAATTTACTTATTATTAAAAATTCAATTGTAAATTTTATTGCACAGAAATTTCGTTCTCAGAGTGGGGTTAGTTGTTTCGCTCAGGTCGACAGGTTTTTCTGGTCTTTTCCCGTGCCGACCGCTCTCTGTGTGCGAAACATATTTTCGTTAGTGAAATTTTTTTCCCTTTCCGGTGTGAAACTCCCAAGAATTTAAGGGTAAGGTATTTCTGTAATTGTTTCTCTAAAATTTGATCTTAACCACTTTACTTTCTACACAGAGTATCAAGGCAGAAGCAATAAAACTGCAAAAATTTTCATCGACCGCGTGTCGTACCTTCGCAGAACTCCATTTTTTAATGCTGGTCAAGGAAGGTTCTCGAATAGCCGATTAGCCAGACCTAAATACGAGGTATGATCAAAAACTACGGTGAATGAATTTTTAGAGTCGAAACTGCTGATGTTATATCCATTTCATGTCAAATGTGCGATAGCCTGATCCGTTGTGACAGACCGTGTTGAGTTTGAACTCGATCTAACTTGTCAGTCAGTATCCAGAGTCGATAGAGTGAGACCGTGTTTATCGTCTTGTCGTTTATCATGGATTTCGAACAACGCGTTAACATTAAATTTTGCTTTAAGTTGAAAAAACCTGCCAAAGAGGCTCATGAAATGTTAAAGTCGGTGTATGGAGATAAAGTGGTGACTCTGAAGACTGTTTACAAATGGTATGAGCGATTTAAAAACGGACATGAGTCGGTTGAAGACGAGCAACGATCGGGACGTCCATCGACCTCAAAAACACACGAAAACGTGCAAAATGTGGCACAAATTGTTCGTGCAAACAGAAGAATCACTATTCGAGAGCTTGCTGAAGAACTTAACATCTCTTACGGGTCTGTGCAAAGTATTTTAACTGATAGACTGACTGATAACTGATAAAGCAGATCCGGACTTTATAGCCAAAATTGTAACTGGGGATGAAACTTGGGTCTATGGCTATGACCCTGAGACAAAAATGCAGAGCTCCCAATGGAAAACTCCTGACTCCCCTCGCCCTAAAAAGGCACGTCAATCAAAATCGCAAATCAAAACAATGCTCATTGTTTTTTTCGATAGTGAGGGCATAGTGCGGTCAGAGTTCGTTCCAAGGGGAACAACCGTAAACTCTGAATTTTACAAAGGCCTACTGCAACGTTTGAGAAACGATATTCGAAGAAAGATTCCAGAAAAATGGGCCAGTGGCTTCCTTCTGCACCACGATAATGCGCCGTGTCAGACGTCGCTTCTGGTTCGCGAGTTTTTGGCCAAGAAAAATCTTCCTGTGTGTCCACATCCGCCTTACTCACCAGATTTGACACCATGCGATTTCTGGCTCTTTCCAAAAATTAAAACTCTGCTAAAAGGAAAACGTTTCGATACCATTCCCGACATTCAGATAGCCACGAAAGAGCAGCTGAAAGCGCTTTCGAAAGAAGCGTTCCAGAAATGTTTCCAGTCATGGATTCAACGTTGGGACAAGTGCATTTTTCGCCAAGGAGAGTACTTTGAAGGAGATTAATTCCGTTTTCATGTAAACCTATTATTTTACTTATAATAAAATTATTCACCGTAGTTTTTGATCACACCTCGTACTTCCTTATTTTACTGCTCACTGCAAGGCAAAGACGGTGTGCGCGTATGTATTTTAAATTTTGTCTGCATTGGATTTATTTTAGTCCTATAAAAACAAAATGGGTCAAAAAGAAAATTTTAACTCCGCCTCGTGGTTCGATGCAACACTTTGACTTATAGATATTCAAATTCAGTTGTTTTGGTTATATTTTTCAAATTATTTATTTCATTTTCATGTATTTTATTATTAATTTATCTTTAAATTTCAAAAGAAAAAAAGTTAATTTTAGTTATTCCAATTTTTTTTACCTATTAACTGTATAATATATTTAATTTCCATATTTAATTAAATTAAATTTTTTTTAATTGTTATTTATGTTTTCCAATTTTTCTCGGTTGATCAAATTTTCCCTATAAAAAAATTGTTGGCACCAAAGGAGCACACACACGTGACGATCTACGGGCGATCAGCGGGCAATCCAGTTGCCGCAATCCAATCGCCCGGAAATTGTCTGCAAATCGTCAGAATGAACCGGGGTTCACTGATGTATCGACTTTCAAGCGATTTGATTGTCAGAAATAAAGAATCCATTTATGTGGAAATTTTTCAAGCAAACTAATTGCCACAATAAAATTTTACAAAAGTTAGAGTCGCGGACACGAAGACGTCATGAAAAGGTGTCCCTATTGTAGAAACTGGTTGTATAAAAAAAGTGATAACCGAAATGTTTCATTAGCTATGCTATTTTGGACTTTAAGAAATAAAAAATGTACATGCCCATACAATTCGTGTCGAACTCAAGAGGAGATTTCAGATTTCTTATGAGATTCGGAAAATTAAATTACAGATTACAAATCGCTACGCAGATAGGCGTTTACAAAAAAAAATTGCCGGGCGATCAAAATATCGCCGATAATCTCATCGCCACTGCCAATTCCGTAGCGATACTGAAGCAATCTGGTCGTCTGGCAATCAGATTGCGGCAACCCGACTGCCCGAATATTGCCACGTGTGTGTGTGCTACTTTAGCATCGGTTATAAAGAATTTGAGTAGCCTTCAGCATTGGTAGACTAGTATGTTATGTAAGTTACACCATAATGATGTACATGACCCTCCTGATTTGGTTTCGCAGGTAAGTAAATGCAAGTAATTATCGTTAATATCGAAATTATTACAGAACGAAAGGTGAGACACTGCATCTTCCTAAAGTGATTAATTAAATGCAGTTCTTAGAACAGCTAATGTTGTATGCAAAATAGCGTCGGTTGACGTTATTCTCCAGGTCAGTAAACAAAGGTATTTCTCTGCGCATAAAAGCTTCAACTTGCTATAATTTCTAAACCTCGTCATAGTTTATTGTTTACATTGTAAATGCATACCACGCGAATATTTTCAGAGTAAATTACTAGAGCTGCACGCACAATATTGGAATAAAAAATACTGTTATTATTATAATTTTTACACACTGTTCGAACAATTATATATAATAAGTTTTTATTAATTTTCAACGAACTAGAGAGTTCTTTTTCATTCATCTCAACATCAATATTTCGTGGTATTATTAATGTATTGAATATTTTCGTAAAGCATATCTAGTGTAAGCATGATTTGACATGTATTGTAACCAACACCCTGTAGGTGTCAATTTCTATTTTCATATAATGCGTGATAAGGTTTTGGCGTCTTCCCAATTAGTTCAGTTTTGTGCTTTTATATTACTACCTATTATTATCTCAAAAGTACGTTACTCTTCTTTTATTTCACAGGAAAAATAAAATGTTGAAAGACTTTATGTAACTCTCTAATTTTATATATATAAGCAAATAAGAAGAGAATTGGCTAATCTTTCAAACCATCAAATGCTCGTATTTGTGAGTGTTTAATATAAGATATGCAAGGTAGATATCTACTTTTCAAAAATGTACAGGGTGAATGTTAATTTTTTCGCAAAGAAAAATGAGAATGAACGATATAGATTATAAAAAAATATTTAAAAAATTACGGAGTAGTTTATTATTAATTAAAAATTGTATTTAAGTTTTATGGTTACGAGGGTAAAGCTGAATTTATTCAGAATAAGAAAATCCAGTAGGTCGAGAATAACAAAATATACAGTGTTATTTAGAGCAACTCTTTATCTGTCATTTGAAGCTTAGTTGTAGAAGTTATATTCGTTAGAACCCAATTACTATTTTTTTAAAGTGATATTACAAGTAAAAAAATTGAATTAACGAGAGAGCATTTTCAAAACATGATTTATTATGATTTTAAAAAGGATTTAAGCACTTATGAGTGCAAAACAAGTATAGATTCGGGTTTTAGTGAACAAGCACCTTCCTTGGCTACAATTTACCGATGGTATAAGGAATTTGAACGCGAAAGGAATTCTGTTCAGCATCAAAGAGGAGCAGGGCGTCCTCCTACGGCTGTTACCGACAAAAACATTGGTGCTGTTAATTAATTGAAGAGGACAATGGCTTTATTGTCCTCTTCAATTAATTAACAACTCAAGGTTGGATCCTCAGCTGTGAGAACAATCATACGCGATCACCTGCATTAAAAAAAAGTGGTTAGTTAACTTGACAAATCCTAACTCTGAAATGTGATTTTGGTGTTCAATCTAAGATAGAGATGCCTTATTTTGCTAGAGCGCTTGTCGTGTGTATTATGGCGTTAGATTAATTCACGTATAGTAATTTAGATTTCATTAAAGTTAAATTTAATGTTTGATAATAGTTAGCATAGAATAGAAGATATTCGAATATAAAACTTCTCGGTAAAATCAATCATTCATTTTACTTCAACAAATTTAGGCCGGAAAGTTCCAAATTTCGAGGTAAAAGCATTTCTTAGTAGTCATTCAATAGCCGGCCCGGCTGAAAGTTCTTAATGCAAACCGTCCGATGTCGACTCCGCTGCATAATAATGCGTCTGTTATTATCGGGATACTTTGAAATAGGAACCACCAGGAAATTCCTTGTATCTAAAACACTTCCAGCTAAAATTTCTTATATCTGGAAGGTTGCCCGTTTCCACCCCTAATTAGGACCACAACCAACGAAACCACAGCATTTCTATTTGAGCTAATATAATTTTATTCCCCCTGTTTCAATTTCTTAATCTTTGTAGTTTATTTATTATTTCATAATTTCTTAATCTTTGTAGTTTATTTAAATACTTATTTTCATAATTTTTAAAGGAAATTAACACGGGCCACTGTTCTCAGTTTCAAACTGTCGAGAGCACTGTCGCATACGAAAGCGGTTTCAAATTGTTTTAAGCAGTTTAACCATTACTTTATATGTCCCGCATTTATGTTCTAAATTAATTATATCCATTTGTGTTAAGTTGTAAATATTGTTATAAATAAAACGTATAAAAGCAGTGCTAGTGTTTTCACTTAAAGTAGACAATTAGTGCATTAGTGCATCGCTTTCACGGATTATAGAATTCCTGAGACATAAAGAGCACTGCTGAACAGCATCTAATAAGAAGCCGAATTATTTAACTTTAGAGAAAAAAGTCCGGCTTTTATCAGATGCGCATAAAGGATTGGGGATAACTCTCATATTGAATACTTGATTTTTTAAAAAATAAAACAAATATGCCCACATACGTATTGCTATGTTAATGTAGTAAAATAAGAGGTCCCTGTATATATATTTGTTAGGTTAGAAATATTTTGTATTTATTTTATTATTATTATTTGTTAAAACAGTGTACATTACCTTATTATCTACCAGAACTGAAATGAAATTTAATTACTAGCAAATATTTAATTCAAATTTCTGTTTTACTTAGAAAATGTCGCATGAAGCACTAGAAGTCTCGCTATCACCAACAACAGAGACTTGGTTTCACGAGAAGTTCAACGAAGTCTTCAACGATATGGAGAACCTCTCGGGCTGCAATCCCAAGATACCAGAACTTATTGCTGAGCCCCCTTGTCATGAAAAACAGTCCCATCACTTCAAAGAATCAATCCAGGTCGATGACGCAACGCAGGGAAGCTGTTCACATCCTTCAACGTCACTAGAAGATGCCATCAGGGACAAGCCTCGAGAGTACTTCTTCAAAAAGAAAGGTGGAAGGCCCCGTATTGTAGTAAAACTGAAAAATCAAAATAACATAAGACTTTTGAAAATAGGAGCCGTACGGCTAAGTTTATTTAAAATGTAATCAAATAATTAGAATCAAATAATGTTTAATTTATTTGAAACTTTAAATTTCAAATTCATTCATTTAAAGGTTTTACATTTTTTTAAAATTTAAGTTTACACAGTTTTTGCCTATTTATTTATCTATAAAAGGGAGAAATCCTGTGCGATTTAAGAAGTCATGCTCAACTTTTCAAGCTGAACAGATCAGTCTTTAATAAGTAATGAGTTGTGAAAGAAGTAAGACCTTTTGTTTAAAGAACTTTGATTGAAAATGCATATTGATTTTTTAATTGTTTATGTAATTTAATTCGAATTTTAAAGTAAATGCACTTTAAAATTCGAATTAAATTCGATTAAATTTATTTCATTGTTAACAGCTTGGCAAAATTTGTATACAAAATTTGTATCATTAACATAAATGTTAATGATACAATTCTGATAAATAAATTTAATTAATGTTTGTTAATTAAAATAAAATCAAAAACTTACCTATTGCAACAACTTTTATAACCATTGTTACTTCTGTTCGTAAGAAGGGCTATTATTGCATCCATGTATAATTTGACTTTTCCTGTGTATTTGTGTGTCTGACAAATTGCCTTTCGACAACTTATTTTGTCAACAAAAGTAAAATAATGTGCAATGACAATTTGATTGTTAATGAAATATTTAATTAATAAACATTTATATGATTAAAAATTGTCTTTTACTTACCTATTGCAATTCACGTAACGAGACGAAAACATCAACTAAAGATAGTCACTTATTATAAACAAATTAAAGAAAACAGAACCACGTAATCCTAATTTGTTAGCTAGACATTGGCAACCCTGAGATACCGGTTTATTTAAACAATTAAAAAGAGAAAAGAGTCGTAATTCTAAATATTTATGCGTGAACTGATTATTTGTTGATAAATTTTACATTTGAAAATAATTGAAAACAAAAGCCACTATCAACGACAATCCATCGCAATATATAATTTTTATGAAAATTACTTTAATTTGAATATTTTGTAATGAACGAATTTTTAATTTATATTTTTTTAATTAAAGATTGTTTCATGAATATTCTAGATTTTTCACTACAAACTCTAAACATATATATTAAAAATATGCAAATGTACTATAAAACAAATATGCAATTAGTACTGCAAAACCTGAACTTTTCGAAAACACCACTGTCCTCAATTAGTTCACGTTTTCACGACTACATTTTACTTTATTTGTTTACCTGTCAAAGCACGTGTTCAAAGTGAGGCGCTTGTTATCCTTATTTTATACAATAATTTACTTCAGCTGATTGGCATACATTTGTCAAGTGAATATTTTCTTCGATACCAGCTGATCACATCCGTTTCGTGTAAAGGTCAAGTTCTCACCCGACGCCGCGCTGTAACAATCTAAAACTATAAAATACTTCTATGATTGTACTTATTTCATTTATCTGCTGCAATTTAGTCGTTTGGGTACAATTTTTGATAATTTTTTCTCGAATACTAAACTACATAGAACACTTTTCATCTCTCAGATGTTACTTCTTTTTGTGTTTTTTTTTTGCGCGTAATTATCAGTCACACTGTATATTTTGAAATAAATCAATCTTTCGTCACGTTTCTTTGTAAGTTAGTCGTTTCAAAAGTCAACTTCAACATTCTATTGTCGAACTTTTCTCATTTATTCAATAAACAAAGATCCAACTTATAGGATAGATTAAAATCGTAAACTCATTGCAATTTGTAAAGAAAATACATTTGCAATGACAATTCTGTGCATGAATAAATTATTATTCTCGGTTTATACGTTCGTTAGTTAGCTTAAAATGAGCGCCAGCGGTATATACAGTTAAAAGAATAAATTTATTTTTTACTTTCATGTATCTTTGTTGCAAACCTCGTTTAAATATATTTCGTTTGCAAAATGTCTGACTCTTAAGCGTTTCTTTATAAAACTTTCAGTCTCGGATTATTTGTCTCGGTCTCTGAATATATTCATTTTTTTCTTTGTGACTTGTTTTCCCGGTTCATTAAGTGTTAAGTTTGTTTTTTACTTACACACTTATTTCTGTGGAAGATTTCCAAATTCCAATTTAATTTCAAGAAATGATTAATGATTTTAAAAGATGACATTAAAAGTCGCGAAGACATAAAGCACTATGTGCTTTCAAGATGGAATAAAACTAAAGTAATGAAGAAGATACATGGAAATGTTGCTAGAAATAAAATATTTTTTTGTCTGCTACTTTAAAGCTAATAAAAAAATTTAAACGGTAATTTTCTTTTTACTTTAATTTATTTCACTCTACTATGAGACTTTATCCTATAAAACCGAATAAAACTTTTATAAATTTTTTCCTATTTGTATTCAGGTCCAGTTCGACAAGTATAAAATGATTCTAAAACTTTGTTAATATACATGTGTATATATGTCTCCTACATAAATATAGACGATAAAATATGCGCAGTTTTAAGTTTTAGAGAACTTATCAGATCTGTTTAGTAAGAATTTTGTTAATAGTTTCTGCTAATGTTTACCTTCGAGTTCATATTTAACTTCTTTAGTAAACAAGTGTCGAAATGAAATAAAGCATTTTGCGATCAATTAATAATCTCACTAAAACACCACAACCACTTCGTTTAAATTCTTCTTCTATGTAGTAACTACCTAAATTCTTTTTTGATAAAAGTTGAATGAAATGAACGTTCTAACTTGCGTTACTTAAATAGATACTAAGTTACTACTACAATATTCCATTTTTAAATTGTTTTTTATAACCTAGGACTATTTATCGAAATTACTATGCAAATCGGTTTTTATTGCAGTAAATCCCTCAAGCATCTTCTGTACAGCTGTTTCGACCGAATAACTAAAACAGGTCGGTTTGGTTTATAGTGGAATTCTCCAGCTACGCTTCTGTTGACGAGGCCCCAAATAGGGTCGAAACAGCTGTGCAAAGGATGCTCGAGGAATCCGCTGCAATTAAAACCGAACGGTTTATCGCTCTCCTACTATATAAACATTTATCAACGTTTTAGACGAAACTATTTCTTTTTTGCTGCCACTGTGCGATGATATTGTTTGTCTGGGCGATCTTAATTTTAATCTTCTCAATATGAGCGGGCCTACTACGATTCAGTTCTGCTCATTGCTGGATGCTTACGGCCTTAAACAAATTATTGAAACACCGACGCATGTAACACCTTCCTCCGCAACACTACTCGATATAATTTTGGTACACGAACCCACAGATATAGAAACAATCGGTGTCATTGATGCCAGTGACATTTGGGATCATGATCTAGTTTATTACACACTGGCAACTAAAGTAACTTCTCAATAACTTATTTTCAAAACGACACGTGATTTCACTTTCTTAAAAATTTCTGGCTGACCTGCAACTAATACCTTGGGACAACATATTGTATGTCAACAATATTGACGATAAATTACAATTTTTTAATACTAATTTATTTTATCTTCTTTATTTACATGCAGCAGAGAAAATATAAAAATAACGAAACTCCTATTAAAGAAATAATCAAGTCACGTAATAAAACTTTAACGTTATCGCAAGTCTGGGAGTCAGGTGGATCGAGATTCTCATAAAAGCTATAAGAAATTATGCTACGTTTGCTATTAGAAGCGAACAGAAAGCACTGAAATCGCGATTTACTATTGGCAGCTTTCGTGAAGCAAGAAATTGCTAGATTCTTTCTCGATTACGAAAAAAAAAACAATTATTCCCATAAATTTGTCTAATCCTGATGAAATAAATAACTATTTCATTAATTCTATGCCTACGCTCCCTTGCAATGTTAACGCATTAAATTTTTATAATTCTAGCAAATTAATACCTGATATAGAATTTCATCTGTGATCTGCTTCTCAAGATGAAATCTTCGATACCTTATCTAGTATAAAGTTAAACTCGATAGGGGCGGATAATATTAATATCTTTTTCATAAAGCTCTAAACTCCCTTCCTTCTTCCAATTATTATACATATTATACATTCTGTCTTACTGAAGGCGTTTATCCGGAGAGTTGGAAGGAAGCTGTAATCGTACCAGCTGCCAAAGTAAATTCACCTAGCGATCTTATCCACTTCAGACCGATTAAAATCTTGTCTGCTATATTTAAAATATTGGAAGAGATTGTAGACTCGCAGTTACGTCATTATCTATTCACTCAATTTCGATCAGGCTACAGCTGCAATACCGCGCTTCTTAAAATTTCCAACGATATATTTGACAATTCTGAGAAGGGCTTGTTAACTGCTCTAATACTGCGTTTGACTTGGCATATCATCAATTAACTAGATTTTTTCAACATTACTTATTTATGAAAATTGTGTAACCGGCAATATAGGAAGTATTAGGAAAGAGTTTATACATGTATTTCGGCCTTATTGGGCATCATCAGAACTCTGTACCTTAAAAAAAAAATTGGTTTATTGAAAAATTTAGAAAAACTTAAGACTCATTTGGAATTCATAAATATGACAGAATCTCACACAAGCTCGATGAACTCCGCCATATCTTTATAATGAAATTATATTCAGAACTGATGTTCACAATGTAAATGTCCGGCGAAAAGATCTCATCTCATTGTCACATCACAATACTGCTTTTTTCACAAAATCCTTTACATACAACATAGCCATGTTTTGGAATAACCTCCCATCAAAACTAAAATTGCTTAAGCCATCTATCTTTAGAAGCCAGTATAGAAAAACGTTGTTATGTGAGCAATCACCACAGTTTGCCTCTAACTAATTTGACTTCTTTCTAGACTATCCATATCTTCTTCTTTCATTTCTTCTTTCTCCTCTTCTTTACCTCCTTTTTTCCTTTAATTTAATTAGATGCGTAATATTTGTTCTCGCAAACTCAATATTTTTTATTTAATATTTAATTTTGGGTTCGTGTTGAAGATCATATCGTGCTTTACAGACAAATCTGAACCTTTTAGCAGTATGTTCACTTTATGTCTCTCAGTGTCTTTGCACTAATGTTAATAAAGGCATTATTATTATTATTATTAAAGTACTGAAACTAATAAAAATGTTCTATCTGAGAGGAGTGTTTATTGTTATTGGTTCGTTCTTTCAGAAAAAATTCTGTAAAAGATGTTCCTGAATCTGAATACCCGAAATCAGTAAATAACGAAGGAAATATCAGGCTTATAAAAGATAGCGTTTTAACAAGAAATAAGTATTTTTGGAACTCTAACTCGACGATCATCGAAAATAAACAAACTTCACTGTATCTTTTAATAGACGAAATTTTCTTTCTTATGCGCCAAATGTTTACATTTAATTGTAGAATAATGTTTGTAGTAAAATATCACACATTTTTAAAAAAGTGTGTAACACAAATAATAGTAAATGCACTTCCTAATTAGATAAATGTTTATTCTAGCAACTAGTTTCAGTGAATTTACCTTATCGAAAAAAGGATTAAATATCTAGTAGTCATTGCAAATATCGGAGAGGAAATAATGTGTGTTCAAATTGCAATGGTTGAGTGAAATAGTTTCTCTCAACCAGTTGCACGATATTAAACCCTTTTTTCGACGTTAGCAGCCTGAAGAAGGTGTATTTCACCAAAACCGGTCGCTAGAATAAACATCTAAGTAGCAAATGCGTTCTTTTATTACATAAATTCTTCCTAATTATGGACTCCATTCAACAATAGTAAATGTGTCACCATTAATTGTGTAAATTTATTTTATTTATTTATTTTTATTATATAATTATTTATTTTTATTATATAATTGTTGAATTAAATACTTTTTCATATCGAAGATTTTTGCATATATTTAGTAAACATTGGAAAATAGGGTGTATCAGCTGAAAAGTTAATTTTTCAAGAAACGGAAAAAACGTTTAAAAATTTCGAATAAGATAAGCTTTGCTTTGTCTCCAATACTTAAATTTTCTACTAACCGGAACTTCTCGAGAATGTGAACTTAAATCTTAGAGCAACGATGTGGTTTATGCACGATGGGGCTCCACCTCATTTTCGACGAGAAGTACGTGCTCACCTCGACGAAATTTTTCCTGGTAGATGGATTGGAAGAAACGGGCCGATCAGGTGGCCTGAACGTTCACCTGATCTAAATCCGCTAGATTATTATCTGCGGGGACACGTAAAAGCGTTGGTATACGAAGAAGAAATCAACACGTTCCAAGAATTGAACGATCATATTAACGCCGCATTTCTCTGTGTTCGACAACAAAACACGTTTCATAACGCTTGTGAATCATTACTTCGCCGGGCAGATTTGTGTTTACGAGCGGCCGAGGGAAGGAATTTTGAACACTTATTGTGACTCAGCCGGCACTGAGCCAGAGATTCTAAACATTTGACAATGCGTTATCAGTTGAGGGTAAGTTTTATTTTGTTTTTATTTAGATGCATTTATGCACACATCTCATGTCCAACACGCCATTATTTTTTTTTCACGAAGTTGCGAAACACCCTATATAGTACTACAATTGGTTTATTGGCCTTATCAAAAATGAATGAAATTTAGAACTCTATGTATATGTAGGCATTTAACTTTAAATTACTTTTATGCAAAAAGCCGAGTTTGAAAGTGAAATCTAAATTTAAATGTAGATTTCATGCAGAAAAAATGTGAACTTTGAAAATCCTTAATCCAACAAGACTAACATATACGAATAAGTAAATATTCGGCTCTTCAAACAAGTTGATGAATTATAAGCTTATCTGCATATAATTCGTTTACACCTATCATACTTCGAGAACCGAAATAATTGATAGGTTCCATAACATGTAATGTACGTTTTGTTTGAACTAAAACGAAATTTCAGGTTAAATGTGTAAAATTAGAGTAGTTGGAAGATTCAAACGTCTTTATGTAGGTGTTTATAAATCTCCGATGTTGAGTGAAGGCATATCAGATAAAATTGATGGAATGTATGACTATATCGACACCGATGGATGTGTTTAGTTTCAATTTAGATATGTCATGTTATATTTGCACTCGTATACACACTGCAACGAAATGCTTCCGTAACTTATCATTATAGTGAATAAAGTAATTAATTAATACTTAAATAAAGAATTAAAAATTACGCTACATTTAAAATTTTATTTAGCAATAGATGCGATAAATAAAGAAACCTTAAATAATAGACATAAATATATTTGGCAACAAGATGTTTTATTAATTTAATGAAATTTTCAGTTTCAGGGTAAATTAAATTCTAAATTAGGTCGTGGCCTTGTTTTTATATCTTTGTTGAAAGTTTATTGCTAGAAAAATATTTGTATACATTTATAGAGTATGACCACAGATTTTCTGCAATAGTCGAGTGATATCAAAGTCTCTCTATTGTATCCGCTAGCGCCAATGGTAAGCTACGCCATGCTGTGGAATAATTGAACGTCTCAAAGTAGGGATTTAAAAGTCAAATACTTGATATATGAAAGTATAATGTTAAACGTCACATCACTGTTCCTAACCTCACTATCCTGTTGCCTACTTTAAGTGGCCATAATAGTCCCGATGGCGATAGCGAATAAGTTTAGTACATTGCAGACTATGGTGATACTTCAAGGGAAAAGGGAAAGTACCCCTATGACGTCACAATTCATCCATGTCAAGCTGATTAATGTCATAAAATGAGATTAAACAAATCAGCGTAGTAGCTATTTTGGTTTCAACGAGTACAGTTCTCAGTAGGACAGAGTAGAACAGATTTGATCCATATAGAACATACGAGGGCGATAGCACCACTATCGCAAGAGCAATTTTTAATCGCATAGTACATTATCGTAGACAGCTACTGTCAAAATTTCAGCCGAATCAGACGCGTAGTTTTATTTTGACCGCGTGTGGAAGCGAGCGTGTCCGCGGATTTGAGAAAAATGGAAAAAGAGCAATATCGGTCGGTGATTCGATTCTTGTTTTTGGAAGGGAAATCGCGCAGCGAAATCAAAGAGCGCTTGGATGCTGTGTACGGTGACTCTTCTCCTTCGATGGCGACCGTCAAAAATTGGTTTAACGAGTTTCAACGTGGTCGCAAGTCAGTTTTTGATGAGCTACGCCCAGGTGCCCCGAAAACGGCTACCACGGAGGATAACATGACAAAAATCCACGATTTCGTATTGGCAGACCGCCGATTGAAGGTGCGCGAGATAGCTGAGACAGTAAGCATCTCAAAAGACCGTGTGGGTCATATCCTGCATGAAGTATTGGGCACGAGAAAGCTGTCGGCGCGATGGGTGCCGCGTTTGGTCACTTCGGACAACAAGCGCAACCGTGAGACCACTTCAGAGCAGTGTTTGACGATGTTTAAGCGCAATCCGAAGGAATTTGTGCGTCGTTTCGTGACTGTCGACGAAACATGGATACACTGGCACACACCAGAGACCAAGGAACAGTCGAAACAGTGGACTTCACCCGGCGAACGTGTTCCGAAGAAGGCGAAGACTGTTCTATCGGCCGGAAAGGTGATGGCCACTGTTTTCTGGAATTCAAAACGTTTGATCTACATGACTTCCTGGAGAAGGGCAAAACGGTCACAGGGCTCGACTATGCCGAATTATTGGGCCGATTCGACGCCGAATTGCAGAAAAAACGGCCCCATTTGACGAAGAAAAAAGTGCTCTTCCATCATGACAACGCACCGGCTCACACCTCCGCCGTCGCCACGGCCAAATTGGTAGATTTAGGCTACCAACTGCTGCCCCATCCACCGTATTCTCCGGATTTGGCCCCGTGCGACTTCTTTTTGTTACCAAATTTGAAAAAGTCACTCGCCGGGCAGAAATTTGAGTCGAATGAGGAAGTTATCGCCGCCACGGAGGCCTACTTTGCAGACCTCCAGAAAACGTATTTTTTAGACGGGTTAAAAAAGTTCAAGTGTATCGAACTCAAAGGAGATTATGTTGAGAAATAAATCGCCACTTTTCCAAAGTTTTTTAAATTCTTTTGTAGGCTAAGTACTTATCGGACCACCCTCGTACCACCACGGGAGCAAATGAACTTAGATCAATTCAGGATCACTTCCTGTTCAGATCACTTCCTGCTCAGATCATTTACGGATCACTTATGAAACGAAAGCCCTTATTATTCTTGGACGCAACATATGTTTCCTGTAGGATACTTTCAGGAAAGATTGTGCTTATTTTGTTTTGGGGGATAAGTGCCTACGCCACGAATTGATGCGTTATCTAACTTATTTGACGTTTTACGGAAAATAATATTGGCCCAAGCTTCACAAAAATACGAGTTGAGTTCCTTTGGACATTCAAATCAAATGTAAAGGACATATGTGGGATTTGTGTATAGTACTGTAACAGTATTTAGATTACTTTGGGGTGGTTAATAAACAATGCCCAAACTTTGCATCTGCTGGCAAATGCAAAATTTGCTCGACAAAAAGATGACACTTTTAATCCCAATAAAACAATATACGTATTATCTATTTACTTGACATCTTCACTATCAGTGTCAAAATTTGCAAAAAAATCACGATTTTGAGTGTATTTGTACATTCAGTTACTAACATGTCACTGGATAAAAGCCAGATTAGATATGGTTTGGCGTATAATCAAC
Source organism: Serrognathus titanus (assembly GCA_039766575.1). Taxonomy (NCBI): domain Eukaryota; kingdom Metazoa; phylum Arthropoda; class Insecta; order Coleoptera; family Lucanidae; genus Serrognathus; species Serrognathus titanus. The sequence goes on along the minus strand of CM077914.1, from coordinate 44,717,987 downwards.
GTTAGAAAATATTTGTTTGCACTAAAATTAACAACGCCTGTCTAAAATGTATTAAATTATTATGAATAAATTAAATAAGACTCTTAAATAAAACAGGAAATGTCACAAGTGTGCAGTGATGCCAGCTTACTGTCAGTATGACAGTGAAGATGTCAAATACTGTCTAACTATACTATTTTGCTCTTAATCATTTATTCAAAGAAATTTTCTTAATCACCAGTGTCGCCCAAACCGAGGTAGAATACAAAAAAGAATTACACATTATTTTTTTTTGTTTTTAAGCAAAAAAGAAAGTGTTCAATCATATACTCAGTACATGTAAATACCAAGGTTATGTTTTTAGTCACACTTCTGAAAACACTCTGTATGCAACCAACTGTACATCCCTCTTATGACGATTTCAATATGGAGTCGTATGTGCTCACCTTATAAAAAGTGAGGTACAAAAAGTCAGATTTAATTAATCTACTACATTCATGAATTGTCAGATCAGCCTCACTCCGCGTTAGTCACAGACATACAATTTCTTTGCACCGTCTGATTTCTTGCTGCTTTGGGGTGACATGTGATTTTTATATATTTCCCATTGTTTTTTTTTGTTTTATATGTTTCCTTTATTAAAAAATTGAAACCGCAATTAATTTGGCCTTTACATTGTACATTTCTTACTGCGAAATTTTTTACCAATTTTAAATATGAAAAAAACTTCAATGTAATCCTCACCTACCTCTACGCACTCTTCTACCTCCTACCTAAATTCCTTATACACGTTACTTAACGATACAGTTCCAATCGTGTCAAGTTTTTATTTTTATGCGGAATTTCATTTTAATATTTTTATTTCATTTCATTCGAATTATGCACATTTCAATTGTACATATAACTCTACACAAATCTTAAAATATTGCTCTACTTACAAGGGTAGCGTCAAAAATATCGAAAATTGTTGCGTTCATTATTTGTTTTCAAAAAGTTGTGAGAATGAGATCTATTCTAACAAATGAAAAAGGATAATAAGAAAATAACATTTACAACAAATAATCAATGTGGTGTGTACACAGTAAGGACCTTGTTATGATCAAATTTAAAAGAACACCCTATAGTATTGCCATGGCAAACTGCGACTCTTTTTTTATTCCCAAAATTGAAGGATACAGTGCCTTGTTGAAAGCCACGTGACATTTGACGAGTATACGCTCGGTGAGTTCATATACTGACTGACAAAAGTAAAAGAACACCAAGAATAAATTATTATTTTTCAACCAAATTTTGCATATGAGTTGTGGGTGGCCAAAATAAAGATTGATTAAAGTTATATCTCTATTTCTTCAGTAGTTCCAATAATTTTTTTTTTAATCTTCTATGCTGAAGAATAAGTTGGCGCAATATGCGAGGGTCAGTTGATGATTTATGTCTCCTTGACGTGTTTGGCGTATTGTTTAAAATGCCCAGAATTCGTCGGCGTCCCAATTTTAGGCAATTAAGTGATTTTGAGCGTAGTCAAGTAGTGGACCTTCGAGACGGGGGTTTATCTTTTCGCCAAATTGCAGCCCGTTTAAACAGAACGGTGTCAGCTGTGGCGAACTGTTTTCAATTTTCATGTTTGGTCTGAGGATGGACAAGAACAACGAGCCAGACGTTCAGAGCGACCTCGACAAACAACAGCACGTCAAGACCGTCGCCTAAGACTACTGGACCGTTTTTCGACTATCCGTTCGATTGCAGACCAACGGTTTGAAGAAGAAGGCAGAGGAGCAACCACTAGAACCATCTACAGGCGAATAAGATCTTTTGGACTCATGTCTTACCGGCCGCACTTTGTGGTACCACTCACCGCTGATCACAAAAGGCAACAGTTAGTGTGGTGCCGAGAAAAGTTAAAGTGGGATGAAGAGTGGCATCAGGTGGTCTTTAGTGATGAATCTCGATTTTGTTTGGATATGAGAGATGGTTGGATACGGATTAGGAGACGACCGACGTGGAGAACGGAGACATCAACAGTTTCTCGTGGAACGCCATGGAAACAAAACTGTTGGAGTTATGGTGTGGGTGCAATTGGGTATGGTAGTAGATCACCCTCGATGTTCGTTAGGGATACCATAATGCTCAACGATACGTTGCGGATATAGAGCCTCATCTTCTTCCGTATCTTGACACCTTACCAAACCCTGTTTTTCAACAAGATAAAGCCCGACCGCATATTGCCAGGGTTACTGTGGCTTGTTTTGAAGAAGTTGAAGTCACCCTTCTTCCTTGGCCTCCAAGATCTCCTGATCTATCACCTATAGAACATGTTTGTGATATTATCGGCAGACGACTGGGCCAGTTACTTCGTCCTCCACAGACTCTGGAAGAGCTCCGATACCAAATACAGGTGGCATAGAATGAAATACCCCAGGAGGAAATTGATAACCTCATCAACTTTTTGCCATGACGTGTTAGAGAATGCATAGAGCATCACGACGGAAGATGCATTATTAATGACAACTTCTGTATTGTTCTTTTGTTTTGTTTCAAGTGTTGATCGTTTACTTATTTTGACCACTACAGGCTGTTTCGTAACTTCATGAAAATAAATTAAACAATGAAAGTTTGCATGAAAATGAATACGATGAACCATTTTTTGTTGAACAAAGTGTTATTAAATTTTCGAGAAAATAAATAATTTTGTCGAACGGGTAAACCGTTTAAACGTCTCTGGTTAAGTTGTTAGTCATCGCCGGTCAGGCCGGGTAGTTCGAAGGTGTATGTTGAGGTGGTTGCACGGAAATTTACTGAAAAAAATGGCAGAATTTACAAGTAGTGAGATTATTGACATGATTCTAGTGTACGGTGAAAGTGGGCAAAACGCATTAGCGGCAAGGCGTTTGTATGTACAGTTTTTTCCAAACCGACATTTGCCAACCAGTGCCACATTTATCCCTGTTGTGTAAAGAGCGAGGGATACTGAAACTTTAAGGGCACGTCGCAGAAGAGGTGGAGGACGGCAGCGTCCACAACGCATCCTAAACAGAGAAGAAGAAATACTACAACTTATCGAGGAACATCCTTCGTTAAGTGTACGTGATATCTCAAGACAAACGCGTTTATCGTCCTCCGTTGTTTGGCGCATTCTTCGCGAACAACAATTACATCCGTACCATATTCAAAGAGTTCAGGCCTTGCTACCAGCTGACTATGCTCTACGGAGTGTGCAATTTTCGCAACATGCATTTGTGGGCTGAGGAAAACCCTCGCGCAATTCGTCGCGACCATTTCCAACAACGGTTTTCTGTTAACGTGTGGGCATGTATTCTAAACGGCAATTTAATCGGCTCGTTCGTCTTGCCGAACCGTTTAGATGGTCTCCAATACTTAAATTTTCTACGAACTAATCTACCGGAACTTCTCGAAAATGTGAACTTAAATCTTAGAGCAACGATGTGATTTATGCACGATGGGGCTCCACCTCATTTTCGACGAGAAGTACGTGCTTACCTCGACGAAATTTCATTTGGTAGATGGATTGGAAGAAATGGGCCGATCAGGTAGCCTGCACGTTCACCTGATCTAAATCCGCTAGATTATTATCTGTGGGGAATCGTAAAAGCATTGGTATACGAAGAAGAAATCAACACGTTCCAAGAATTGAACGATCGTATTAACGCCGCACTTCTCTCTGTTCGACAACAAAATATGTGTCATAACGTTTGTAAATCATTACTTCGCCGGGCAGATTTGTGTTTACGAGCGGCCGAGGGAATGAATTTGGAACACTTATTGTGACTCAGCCGGCACTGAGCCAGAGATTCTAAACATTTGTCAATGTGTTATCAGTTGAGGGTAAGTTCTATTTTGTTTTTATTTCCGTTTTTATTTAGATTTATTTATGCACACATCTCATGTCCAAGACGCCATTATATTCTTTTCACGAAGTTGCGAAACACCTGTATAACATATTAAAATCAGTTCAATTGAATGACTACTTCTTGGTGTTCTTTTACTTTTGTCAGTGAGTATATATTTGCTCATTGATACTTTGGCTGGCTTTAATACTAAATTTTTGTTATCTGTAGATATGTTCATTTGCTTTACTGCTGATTGCTCTCCTGCGAAATCTACAACAAGTTTGTTTTAATCCTAATTCTTCTGATAATTAATTTTCCTATTGACAAGGCGTTTCGGTAAGTGAGGAATCATTAATTAATTTATTTATCATCATTTAATGATTTTAACGAATTAATTATTAGATGCATGCCAGGATATTTTACATTTTAAAATGGTCGTAAGTAGTTAGTAAGTAGTTTCTCCGATTCCATAACATTTTACTCAATGAATCCGCTGCTTCGATGTGTTTGTAGCTTTATCTAAGAGTATTCATTTCATACAACCACTTAAGGAATCAATTTGATTAATAACTTTAACAATTCCGGCTAATGCTTTCTGTAATTTGAACTTAGAAAATTATTTGAGAATAAGCGAGTATGTTTTTTAAATTTAAAGCCATGAACGAGGCATTTCGAGAATTTCTCTACCAATTTTATAGGTTTTAAAGCAAAGAAAAACTTTTATAAAGAATAACTTTTTTTCTAAAACGTAGGTTTTCAAATATATCTGCCTTTTCTTTTTAACTGTCCTTCTATCTTTTCAGACGACGTTAAGGGCGATCTTACCGTATGTGGTCTTCCGTCTCTGGTTATTTTTGTAAGACGTTTGTACTTTTTACGACTACTTAATATGGTCTTTTAATTAACGTCTTCTTCGCTAGAACCAACTTACTGCATCCTCACTTGCATCGGTCTCCCTTTAGAATTTCTTTTGATTTCTTACTATAAAAAATAATTTTTATCTTGAGCCTTATATTCATTTCAATTTATTCAAAATATGTAATTAATTTGTACATTTGTGCTGTGAAAGAACTGGCTAAAAACGCACTACTTTTACTTCACCAGGAAGCGAAACATGAAATGTGAACTACTGAAAATACATTTTAATCAGAATTTCTCGCGATGTGTTTTTCCGTTAAAAAAGTGTATTACGCATTATCACAAACATTAAACGAAATTCTAATGTTACAATTTTTTGTGTGGATGCGCATTACAATGTTTAAAATTACAAGAATGAGATTATTTTTACTATTGAGTTAACTTAATTAAAAGAGTTGGAAGAAAATTAAAGTAGACGAACACGGATTTTCTCAATAAGTCAAGGGATTGTATTTTTCTTGTTAACTCTTTAGAATTCTGTATATATTTACATTTCATTTTTCTTGTAATTCATATACATATTACCATAGCAGAGTTTAGTTAACTAAAAACTGGTGCAATCTATATTAAAGTAAGAGGTTTCTCAAATTACTTATTACCTATTAATTTATATATTTACTCTGTGTAAAAAGCATTATTTTCAATAAAAACAAAATATAAAATGAAAATTGAAATAATAAGCATAAAATTTCAGTAGGCCTTTGATTCAATTTAAGCTTTGACACACATTCTCATTGAAGCTAATTAAATTCTCAGGAAACTGGAACCATCACTGAGACCAATTTAAAATTATTTACACAAAGCTTCTATATATTTACTCAATGTACGCGAATTTAGAACGTAGAACCATTATTTTAACTGAAAAACAAGGGAGACTTTAGATTTCAAACTAAATAGACCTTTGGAAAGAGAAGATATTTATTTACATGTTTTGTCTGAAGTATCAGGTAGCATTTCACTTACATAAATATAAGTGTATTGTAGACATTTTGTACGAAATAGATAGCATTTTAGTATGGTTTTAAAGAGGACCAATAAATATTGAAATAATCTACCAACTAGAATACAAAAGATGGATGTAAGTGAAACTCACTGCGCTAATCCAGCTTCTTGTTTTCTATTCTGCATAACATTGTACACTGCAATAATTTAATTCTTGTAAATCATTAGCGATTATTTGTTTTGCCACAGGTAACAGGTTTTTTTTACAGTGTAGAAAACTAATTAATTTTGAGGAACGTAGGGATGATATTCTAATCAGATATAAATAACTTCACCATCCCGATTTGGCAACTCAACTAGCATCAACACGTTGGAAGAATTTTTTTTTAAATGAAACATAAAAATAGAAAAGGTTTATCAATGTAAAATAAGAAAATAAAAGCTCTGTCGCACAATAAGAAAATGTCAGGAAATAGAAGGCTTCTGCAACATATACCAAAATAGAAAGGATGAAAGAAGTTATTAAGAGAAAGAAGTCTTATATAATGACAGGCATAATCATGGTATATTATAAAAAAAACAATAGGAAAACTGAATTTTCAAGTCTTATTTTATAAGTTGAATTTCAAACACTTAATTTACATTGTTTTAAGTAATAATGCATACTAAACACTCGATATAGAATTAAAAAAGAATAAAATGTAATCATTTATAATATTATTTAATATAATATGTTAAAACGTTACGTACTCTTCCTTTACCAGTTGTATTAATTAAAAAGTTGCTAGAGCACTTATTTTTATTGAACGTAGCAGTTAGTCGCAGAAGATTTTTAAGAATAAAGGCAATTTCTAGCGCTTTCAGTGACGTTCAGCAACGCACTGATAAATTCATTTGCGCTTCAGTTTTCATGTGTCGCTGTTAAAGCTTGTGAAGAATTTTAAAAATTAAAAGTGCGCCTCTTCGTTCGTTGTCCAGTGTTATTTAATTAGTGTGCAATGATTATACGTTAACATGTGTATAGTCTAGTGTTTCTGGTTGCTTGTTCTTGAAGATTAAAAAAAGAATGTCGTCATATGAAGATATTCGTGTCTCCGTATTGACGAAGTCAAACTATTCACGATGAAAGTTTGAAGTGATTGCTCGTCAGAAAAGCGTCGGTGTCTACGACGTCGTGTCAGGAGAAGATCAGTGTCCGGACAAGACAAAGAATGATCAGTTTAAGGTATGGCTAAAATTGGACACAAAAGCAAAGCGTATACTTCCAGGTAGCCTTAACGACAATGATCATGCTAGCATTCGTAATTGCTGTACATCAAATAAAATCTGGTTAAAAATCAAATCACTTTATGAGCTAAAAAGTGAAACCAATAAGTAAGTCCTCGTCAATCAGTCTCCAGTTACTGTGCTGAACTTTCAATCATCGACGAACGTCTGAAGACGGCTGGTGAAGAGGTCGCAGACACATTGCTTATGACAGATCTGCCATCAAAATTTAACTCATTTCGTGAGCAGTATTTTCTGCAGGCAGCGCAAGGAGCAACCTTCACTGAGCCACGTGAGCAATTACTTTTGTTAGAGGCATCACGTGGTGATTCGGCCGATGCCGATCACAAGCAAGCTGATGTGTTGCACACGAAAGCAAAGGGTGGCCAAAGAAAGATATAATAATAATAATAATAAATGACTTTATTGTGCAAATCATAAAATAATACAAATAAATGCTATAAGTAAAAATAAAAATATGCACAATCGCAAGGCGAAATTCAGATTCAGCGCGAGCTTCTCTGCTTTTCAACTTAACCAATATCAAATAAAGAAAATCGATGCCGCTACAGTTGCAACAAGCTTGGTCATTTCAGTCGTGATTGTGATCGATGTGAAAAGTCAAAACCCAAATTTGAAGCAAATACAACAAAAGATTGTTCGTTGGTGTTTGCGAGTAGAGAATGTTTGATAAGGATGGTTGGATCGGAGAGAGTGGAGTTACGTGTCATATGATATTTGCCGTTGCTTGTTTACTTCATTGGATGAAATTGAAGATGGTACATCTCCGATTACCGTCTGTATGAAGTAGACTTTATAAAGAATGAAACCAATCTTGATGTAAGCGCGAATAATGTGGTACGCGGGTTATCGTTGTAAATTTGACATGAACGCCTTGGACATGTGAACTATCGTTCTAGTCTAGTCTGTGATATTTGTGGTCCAATACGAGTGGTGGTGGTCCAAGAGTCATGGCTGTTTTTGTTGATGATTATTCTGGGATTCCGTATATTAAACCACTAAAGCAAATGTCACAAATCCTGGAAGCTATTCGGAATATAAAGCAGCAGGACATGAAATTCGTCATATGCGTTCAGACAATGCAAAAGAATTCAAATCTGCTGCAATATACGATCAAACAAGACAACAGTGCGCCATATACAACGCAACAAATGGGCCCTATCAAGCGTCAGAACAGAACGATCGTGGAAATGGCAACGGCAATGCTGGAGGGAACTGATTTGTCTTGAGGACTTTGGGCCAAAGTTTGTTCAACGGTAGCAGTGATTCGCAACATTAAATCGACTCGGTGGTCGAACACCGTATGAAGCATTTTATGGTAATAAGCATAAATATCTGAGAATTTATGGCAGTAAAGCGTTTGTTTAAATCGATAGTTCAAAGCGATATAAATAAATAAAGTCTGAGGAATATGTCATTGTCGGTTATGACGGAGCTGGTTACCAATTGTGGCAATCGTTAACAAAGCGTTTCACAATAAGTCGAAATGTCGAAGTAGATGAATCAGTTACCAATGAAAATGGTAAAAATTATCACGCCAAATGATGAAGTTGGCAAACTGTTGATTGGAGTTAAAGACCCTAAAGAAAAATGCAAGGACTACAGAACTGAGACAGTAGAAATCAAAGACGATGTTCATGATAATGTAGAAAATAAGGACACGATGAAATTGAAAACAACTGATTGCACTGGACAACGTACGCGTTCAAAGCAGAAAACCGAGATAACTGGCAGTGCATTTATTGGCAATGTTGATCTACCAAGCCAGAGCATCAAACAATGCTAATCAGTGGGTGTCTGCAATGAAAGATGAGATGAGGTCATAATAATTCATGACATTGGTAAATCGTCCGAAGAATACTCTTCGCAACAGATGGTAAGGCTGTTCTCGAAAAGTTTGGTATATCTGATGCACACACCAGTCGCAACACCCATGATGCTTGGGGTAGTATTAGCTGCGAAAGGAAAAAGAATCGACGTTCCCTATCGACAACTCATCGGGTCTGTAATGTGTTTAGCAGTTGCTACTCGTCCTGATTTGGCATATTCAGTTGCACAGCTTTCGAAATATTTAGATGTACCGACTGAACAACACTGGCAAGCTAGCGAACGAGTCCTGCGTTACCTAGTTGGTACACGGCCATGAAAATTCAAACAAGTTGGTGGTGCATGCAGATCATGCATCATTTCAAGATACTCGATGAAACGTCAGCGGCGTCATCACTCTTAATGGAGGACCCATATTGTGGTTATCTCGTAAACAAGGGGTAATTGCTGACTCAACCACATATGCTGAGTATTTAGCAATTCACGATGCAAATCGTGAAGTTGTTTGACTACGTCGCCTGCTGGAGAATATCAAGTGTGGTCAAAATGAGCCGACAATATTGTACTGCCTCAATACGGCGGCAGAGAAACCCATATCAAATCCTGTGTCCCATTGCCGTACCAAACTATATAGAAACCAAGTATGATGCGGAAACATGTCACGAGTGGTGACGTCGTAATTGCTCACGTTGCAAATTAAAATCAAGCAGCGGACATTTTCACTAAGGTCCTTCCAAAGGAAAAATTTGAAATTAGTCGGAGAGTGCCAGAACTTTTAGCGACCGAATATTCGAGCGTTAAGAATTTAAAAAGTGCGCCTCTTCGTTCGCTGTCTAGTGTTATTTAATTAGTGTGCAATGATTACCAAGCTTTAGTCATATGTTTTTGGAAACATTCAATTCTGTCAATTGTTAATAAACCATACACTTCTTTAACATACTACGCAACAAAACTGCTTCGGTTCTCGTTGAAAATCTTGCGCTTATTGCGGATCAAACGCAAAAAAAATGCCTTCAATATAAAAATTTTGTACCAACGTCTTTCGTAATATTAAATTTGATTATAAGTTAAACACGTAAATCTTTACTTCTGACATATTAAGAATTAAGAAAGAGCGATACAGTATGAAAATTAAAAAAAAACTTACAGAATTTTATAAATAAATTCTCCCGTGTGTACATAACTAATTATAATTATTTATAGTTTACCAGAATTAAAATTCTTTAAATTTTCTGCTTGAGTCATCGCGTCGTATCATAGCTTCACCGGATTTCATTCACCGAAGCATCCAATTATGATGAAATTAGAATGGAAGAGTTCTAAGAGTTCTAAGATGCAATCAGCATCAATTCACTTGAATTAAGCTAAAAACGTCTTCAAAATGCAAAGTATTTTAAAGTAAACAACCATAACTCTTTTTATTTCTAAAACCACTGCCTTTTTCACTATTCTTAAAAGAAATTAATATTAAATAAAAGTTAAGATGCAATTTCTAACTTGCTCACTAATTTATATTAATTTATAACAATAAATAAATTGAATCTTCAGCACATCTTAATTTACAACTGGGAGTTTTTTTACTTAAAAATTGAATGACGTGGATGACTTCCTTCTTCTGCTACACACACTTCTACATGTCGGACGAAATCATACATCACTCTGCTCAGCATTTGCAGTGAGATTGCTTCAATTTCGTTTAAGCTCTTGAAAATTACGGGATCTTTTATTGCAAACACGACTTTTACGGGAAACATATCAGCAGCTGATTCACCGTATAGCTCGTTACCTTTCCTGCTGAAACTCGCAATTACCATCAAATTGTTAATACCTTGACTGAAAAAGTATTGCGGTATGCCCGTGCTCTTCAAAAATATATGTCAATAATTCCTGTCGCTCAATTATCAAGCAAAAAAAAAAAAAACTCCTAGAGTTGTAGATTAAGACATTATGTTTGTAATTTTTTTAAGTTCAATAATAAAAAGTTATTCCATCCCAAAAGCCGTCAGTGCATTTTGGAATTCTCTGTAAACTCATGTCGATGTCGCTTATTAAATGTTTGTTTGAAAAATTTAAAAATTATTTAGTCTTTATTTTACAACTTGTTTAAAAGCACTTTTTGCACTAGCTAATATCGAATTTGTAACATAATTTGTTTGTACATCTTGAAACTTCAAAGCACGTTTCAATCTCCACATTCGATGCTTGCCAGTACAGCACTGATTGATCACGTTATTCAGTTGAGAAGCCTGATTATTGAGCATCTATCTAATCAGATATAACATGATGTTGTAGATTTGTTTTTCCTATATTTTACGAATTGTGGGTAGTTTTATTACTATAAAAATTGCTAATAACGAACTGAAGTACGTTTAAATTGCAATACTCATTCTCATCTGCACGACTGAAGAAAATGGAAATTCTACTTAAACCTAGTGAAGTTGCGTTAGTCAAGAACAACTTAGTGACACTAAAAGGAAATGACAAATAAATAATTGTACTTCAGCTTAGAATTGAGTGTGACTAGTCTTCATAATAAGCATAAAAATATTTTCTCCAACTAAGTTTACTGATCTGCGCCCCATTAGTACATTGCCCTGCCTTTCAAAAACATTAGAATGAACAACTTCGAGAGTATATGTTGCTCTTGTGCTCACTTAGGCTTTAGACCAGGTTACAGCACATCATCCGCATTGTTAGGAATTACGAATGACATTCTCAAAGCAACTAATCAAGGAGATATAACTATTCTTACATTGTTAGATTTATCTGAAGCTTTTGATACCATGAACAACCAACTTCTGTATTCGAAATTGCAATACTACGGTCTACCTGAAGCTTTAAAATTAATTAAATCCTTTTTGATAGGTACCACTCAGAGGGTAGTGGTTGGTGGGATATGTTCTTTAACAGGTAATGTGACCTCAGGAGTTCCTCAGGGATCAATCCTGAGACCTCTTCTATATAACTCCGAATTTCAGAAGAATTTAATCACTTATGAGGCGCACTTTTATATGGATGACACTCAGCTGTATACAAGTTTTAAATTTGTTCAATTTAATATCTTTTGCTAAGTCGTATTATTTAGCAATCAACCCATTGAAATCTTCGGCAATAGTTTTCGGCTCTTTTAAAGACCGCCAGAGGGCCATAGAAGAAATTAGGATATATGTTAATATATGATCATATTTCCCCTGCTTTAATTAAAATAATCTACGCCCAGAATAATTTTTATATTCGTAGATACGTATTTCGACATCTAAGCTACCATCGGCAGTAAACACACTACCACTTTCAAATTATACGGATTGATTTGTTCTTATTCGTAGGTTGTTTTTGACAGTCTAATTTTAGATAATAACATATTATTCCCTTTCTGTTATTATTTTTCTTCATTTAATTATATTTTTTTATAATTATGAGTATGATTAGATGGATAGTAGATTTCACGAAGTGCTTTTAACTTGGTAGCGTGTGTACCTCTTAGCTGCCGAAATATGTATCTACGGATATAAAAATTATTTTGGGCGGAGATTAATTTTTAATTATTTCTTAAACCACAGTCTCCTTTACTATTTTTTAGTTCCTCTGCTTTATGTACTCTAAATTGGTTAAATATGCGAAATAGACGTAGGCTTAATTTAATTTACATGATCGTGAATTACGCAATATTATCAATTTAACTATACCTCATTAGTTCTCATACTTCCCTTTATTTAAAAGAATTTTCCTTATGTAAACATCAACTTTGTATAATATTATTACTGAAAAGTCATGTCTCTGTCAGCTATATTGAATTATAAGAGAGAAATATTACTAGAGCAGAGATCATGATTTGTTTTGGCTTCTTTTTAGTCTTTTAGTCATAGACTTATGATAAAGTTTATTTAGTTTTTTTAATTACTCAGAGTATTGTAATAAATTTTCTGCCGTAGCTTATTCAATTAGCCGTGAGGTTAGGTGGAAGGGCGCTTCCGGCGAATCTCGCCTCATTTTATTTATTTTTTCTGAATACATGTTTCTTAAATAAAAGCCATTATTATTATTATAAAAGTAACCTTAAAAGGAGAACTTCTAGTGGTTCTGATTCAGAAACTTAAAGATAAATCGTAAATGGAAATCTAATCCAAATTTTAGTCCTTGGTGAGAAAGTAAAAGGTTTGCTAATATTGATTTTAACTTTATATTAAAAAATATGGATAATAATACATTTATAAGTGTAACAAGTGAACCAGGAATTACAATTTTTGGAGGATCTGTTTTATAATTATTTTTAATTTAAGTGTACTAAGAAATAATTGGGACAATTTTTTAATAAAAAAATTAAAACTGTCGTGTTATCCTTCTGTAGCCAATGGTTATAGACATCGGGAGTTTTCTGTGCTTTTCTGATCATCGGTTATACCACTGGTCATACGCGTGAAACGTCATAATAAGGCAAACAAGACCATTCGGTTCAATCAAAGAAGTTCAAGGGACCGCAATGGGAAATTGTTTGTCACCGTTTTTGGCCAATTTTTTATAACTTCGAAAATGATGTAAGAGAAAATAATCAGTATTTTCCAAGAATTTGGTTGCGTTATCTTGATGACATTTTTGCTATTTTTGATACCAAGAAATGTAATTTTGAAGCATTCTGCACAACACAACTCGCGGCTCTAAATTTCTTAATAAAAAGGTTACTCTCGTTTCTTCTTAGTAAATCCCGATATGATAAATAACTTAAATATATTAAGAATGTTGCGGTTGGTATTGGTTATACTCCCCAAAGAGCACATAATACAATTAGGAAGATTAGCTACAGGAAACAGGTCCAAAATTCTAGCACTCCAACGTCAACTTCATCTTTAGGAAAATTTGTTAAAATGCTTTCGATAAAGGTTTAAATCATATTTTTAAAACTAAAACTTACGATTAACTTTTTCCACTGACGATACCATAAAGAATTTATTGCGAAACCCGGAAGATAAAGTTGATGTTGAACATAAATCTGGAATTTATGGCACTAAGTGTAATGAATGTGTTAATAAATATATTGGACAATCAAAAAGAAATATATTAACACGCTTTAAGGAACATTTAAGTCACTACCGGTATAATAGGTTTGAGAAATCAAGTGTTGCCCAACATATTTACAATACTGGACACAGTATTGTTAAGGATAATTTAAAACTCATTAAGGCGGTATCAAATAACAAGGAATTAAATGCTTACGAAAGTATTCAAATATTAGATCAATACCTAGTTCCATATGTATGTATGTATTTATTAACCACTTTGGCATCGAATTAGATGCATGCGGATTGTCAAATAAATAAACAAGATAAATAACAAACAAAACAATCAAGAAACAAACAGAATTAAAACAGTTAAGACTCATATGACAACATTAATCTTATAAATATGGTAAACATGATCACAGTAATAATTACACACTCAGCTAAGCATTCATGGCAATAATTACATACTCAACCAAGTATCAATCTAAGAATCAAGCAACTCTCAATAATAGAAGTTTAAGAAAGCTTTGCCAATTAAATGCCACCGCGCGCCAATAATGCGGAAAATTCATGCAGACTATAGAACGAGTTCTTAGCTAAAAAAAATCAGTTGTCTTTTAAACGTGTTAAAATTTTTTACAGTTTTGATTTTGTTGGGTAGTAGGTTATACGACAGGGGAGACTTTTTTTCAAATTATTTCTTAAACCACAGACTCCTTTAGTTTTTTCTCTACTTCTTCCTTGAAAAGAAAAAGTTTCCATAACTTTTTGTTAAAATCTGGTAATTTCGGTAATGTTGTACCATAATTCCTAGACAAACCACTGGCAGCAATAGTATGACTTTCTCAGCGATTCGCAAGCTGTATAACACACAATAAGGAATTTCGTATTATTTGTTTCATACAATATTTGGGCTTTGATCGATTTTTATTTAACTTTTAAAACTTCTATTATTTTAAAGTCAATACTATTTAGGCCTGTGTGCTAAAACTACAGGTGCTACGTAAATGTATGGTATATAGAAAACACAAGAGTAACATTCAGTTATCAGTGTTTCGATCAAATGGGCCTTAATTGATATTAAAAACTTATAATTTACTTTTCCATCGGGAATATAAAACTTAAATCAAGATTTGTTGCACAGTGTAACGAAACAAAAGTCTGTAATTTATAACGACATTATGATAATTTGTAAGTGACACATTTTGACCAATCACCACATAGAAATGCGTTTTATCTAAGTACTGATTGGTCAAAATATATCACTTAACGATTATTGTTATTTAACTATGACGTTATGAGTTATCGAATAGGGCCAGTTTCATAATGGAATTTAAAAGAAACTTTAAAATAAAGTCACATTCAGATGTCTAAACAAATGTGTTTCACAGTTGTTTTTACATCTGAAACTGATTTTAAATTTAAAGCCTTCTTTAAAATCCATTATGAAACTGGCCTTTACGGGGGTAATTGCTCAATTGCATATTTACGGCTCGCTAAGTTCCGGATTGAAATGCTCACGCTGTATTTACTTGCATTCACTGTTTTCGCAAACTTTGCTGAACAAAAAATTGGTGCAAAAATGTTACACATTAATTGATGTACTCAGGTATCTACAATTTTATTATTGTTTATTATTATTATTGTTTCAGAAAGTAGTAGGGAAATAAGGTCCGGTTTTTCAATCGCAAGTTAACTTTAATCTTCAGGTTTCCGCCATAAGAATAATTGTTACTATAAGAGTAAACCGAAAATTAAAATTAACTTGCGATTAAAAAACCAAGCCTAAAAGATTTCGCTAAAAATTTAATTACAGACCATTAAAAAATTCCAGCATCAAAGAATTATAACAAGTGTTAGCATTACATCTTCTTGACGGACTTTTTCTCTAAAGTTATTTAAATTCGTACCCGTAATATTCACAGGAAACTGAAACCGTCGTCAATGAGACCATTTCAAAATAATTTATACAAACGTTCGCGTATTTGTTCAATGTAAGTAAATATAGAATGAATTCAAATTATTTTAACTAGAGAAGAGGGAGAATTTTAAATATGAAACAGAATGTACTTTTAAAAGGAGAAGGAATATATTCGCGCGTTGTTTTTAAAGTCCCAAGCAGCATTTCATCTATACGTTTGTATATTTCAGAATTTCTGTATGTTTATGTACGAAGCAAATATTTATTCTGCTTTATTAGTGAGTGAAACAAGGAATAAAACTTAGCTTTGGGAAAGAGCTAACAGTGTTCAATTCTTATGAATTTTAGATTTTCGGTAATAATTTCATACAATTTCAAAGAATTAAATTGATAAATAATTATTTAAAAATCCGCTGTCAATTACACGAAAGATGTGTAATATAAGAAAATGGAATCCAGTATAATAATAAATTCTTAGTATAATTTTTTAATCTTTTTTAAACAATTAATTTTGAATTTCTTTAATTAAAAATAAGTCATACTAAGAACTTAAGTATTTAAATTATAATTATACATGTCTAAAATATAGTTATCAACAGCAAAGTTTAACGCCTGACTTACCAGTCTTTCCTTATTCTTTGATTACCAGTTGATAATTTGTTAAAAAGTTGCTTCAATGTAATGGAAACGCAGAAGCCAGACGCGGAAGATTTTGGAAGTTTGGTAGCAATGTCTAACGCTTTCGGTGACTTTCTGTGACGCACTGATGAAAACGTGTGCGCTTCAGGAGTTTTAATGTGACGGTGCTGAAACTGCTTCTCGCTGGGAAATATGACATGCGCTTACCACGCGTAAAAAAATTCTGAAAATAATATTCCATTGCCTTCTTTCGTAGAATCAAATTTCATTATAATTACTATTTACGTCCGTAAGTGAAAGAGAAAAATAGAAATTTTTCTGTCTAACAAAAGAACTTACACAGCACAAAAATAAAAAATAAAAATCTGAAAAATTTAATAAATAGGTTCACACTGTGTATACATAGTAAGTATGTATATGTGCTATATGATTCACCAAAATGTTTGCAGAAATTTTCAGCTCGGGCTATTGTATCTTTAGTTTAGCAGCTACCGTTCACTTCAACGTCAATTATGATTAAATTAAAGTGAAAAAGCCTTTCCAAGACGCAATCAGCGTCCATTCAATTCAGTTAACTTGAAAATATCTCACAGAATGCAAAGTGCAATAAAGTGCACAGTCACAAAATCTTATTGATTCGATATTTAAAATTATTTAATAATTTACATGATTTTTACAAAAAAATATTTTCTTATCATAATTATACTTATCTCTCTTAATCTTTTGATTTAAAAATGGAATAAATTATTTCGTTCTCGCCAATGAGGCGTACTTATTATATAAACGTTTGCTATGTAACTTAATTTAATTGTTAATAACAATTCCTGAGATTCAGCTGTTTGAATTTAAAATTATGAATTTTTAATGTAATTTTTATTTCACTGTATTCTAATAACTTTATAATAACAAATTTTGGCCACGTACTCTGTGAGACAATTCTTTTGATTATTTGATTAAACTTAATCTTCATTTCAGAAACTTCAGCACATAATTCTCCGTTTTCTTTTTCAGCTCTTTATTTTTTTAATTTATAGCTTCTAGTTGTTTTCTTTTGTAAAACAATTTGGCCATCAAAGCAGAGGCAAATTATTTATGGTGTTCATATAATTTTGCTTTATATTTATTTAATTTAAATTGAATACAAATTAGTATAAGAAAACCAATATTAAATATAATATAAAATAAAGCAATTTAATGAGATGGACCTAGTCTCTGAGATAGTAGAATAGGAGACACCATTTCCTGGCCTACAATTCAGATAATTTTCTTTGTGTTTGCTTGGGGCAATGATCTAAGTGAAAGAAAACAAAAAAGAAATAGCTTTTATGTCAATCAAATAGCATGTCATAAAAAAAGAACTTCATATTTTCGTTCAGATGTTTGCACTCACTCATTCAGCTTCTTTATTTTTGAAATTGATAACAAAAGTTGGTTTGCATCATAATTTTGGTTTCTATAATTATTATAAAATGGTCAAAATATTTCGACTGGTAATTTTTTCTTACGCTATTTATAAAGCTAATTACTATTTACTCTTTGTATAATACAATACATCAAATCAGTTCGATTCAATATACCTACATACTGTATGTAAATTAGAAACAATTAATAGCGGGGACGTGCGTGGAAATAAAAATATTAACTTAATTACACCTTCAACTTTGATTAAAAATTTAAAACTTAAAGAAACAAAAGAACTGAAAATGTTAATTTATGTATGTAAGTATTTTAAAGGGTTTTCTTGTGTCCCGTGTGACCTATAACAACCTATGAAGTATACAGTAAATTGCAGTTCATATTTTTCTTATACGCCGATCGGATATACTCCATTTTCTTAATTTATAATAATTATCAACTAAAATAATACAAATTTGGTATCAAACACTTCAAATATTATAATCTTTCCGGTTATAACCTACAGTTTCATGTAAATTTACTCAGTCATACAATTAAAGCAATTTTTGTTTTGCCAAGTTAAATTCCTGTGTCTCATTGTCAGATGGACAGATGGTATGTGTATATGTTTAATCGTCTTATTTTGAGCCCAGGAATCTGTGTTTAACCATAATTTATCGACACCCTCTATACGTAATCACAAATTTTAACTCGGTATGCCGTGTACGAGAGGTATCTAGAAAAAGTTTAATTCACTTTTAATCTTTGAAACCTCATAATATTCTATTCATAAGCGTTCCAGATTCAGCCTCAAATTAATTAAAAATTAATTCATAATTTAGATGCAACCGTTCGAGCCTGTCAAATTATAATTCAGAATTTTAGTAGATTATTTTTGGCTACAATTGAATGAAAACGAATCTCTACTTGATATTTCCTCATAATATTGCGTGAAAGATCAATGGACGCCCTTAATCTATAGAAGTAATCACACTGAGAAAGGATACTTAAAATTTAATAACACCCTACAAACAATGTTCGTTACTATTTATAGTTATAATGAAGTATTGATAAGTCTGATTCAAATAATGGACTTACATAAAAGAAATGTTATAAATAATCGTTAAATATTTACAATATTCAATTGTTGAGTTGAATATTAATACTAAAATAATATTAATTTTCACTATACACAAATAAACTTTTTATATAAAATAAAAAAAGGTAAATATTAGAACATTCCACATCTATGAACTTTTACAATTCATGAATATGATCAGCAATTATTTGTTTAAAATCTTCGGGCTAGTAATCCGGGTCATTGTGTGAATATACTTGACCGTCAGTTTTCAATTGGAAAAGTTTGGTCATTATGAAACCGCATTTTTCTCTACTACATCATTTTAGGAAACGTCGATTTCACATCTAAGTTCAATAAAAAGAATTAAAAGCATTTTTTTATATTGCAATAAAATTCAGTTGCTACATAGAGGCTTAAGACAATTTCTTTCATACCTCTCTAGTTTACTCATTTTACAAAAAAATATTGTAAATGAAAATGTCACCATATCATGTGGAGTATATTCTAAAAATAGTTTGTTGTATACAGAGTGCTCCATTTAGTATACGAGTTATGTCATTCCGTTATTTTAAATGGAGATCCTATATGTTGTTATATTTTCGGATTACGGACTGAATTTTAACGTCACTTTATGTATTGTCGCCGAAAAAAAAAACTGGCACAGCGTCTCAAATCTAGTGACATGAATTTAAAAATTTTAAGCTGTGTAGTTTGGACTAAATACTGATATTAAATCAGCTATCGTACTTGTTGGCATTAATCCATTTCAATAATTCTACCATTTTCCAATTTATTTAAATGCCGTGGCACATCTCTTACAAATTGTGTAAAAAAGTTAAAAATTATCAAAATGTCAAAATACTCTTACAAGGATTGCATCCTATAACGCTTTTTCACTTGCTCCGCTAAGAAAAATTTCAAGTGACCTAGGTTTTCTATTTGGTCATCGATTTGAGTTTATGTGATCTGAATTTTGTCTCAATTTGCATTTTTGAAATTTCAATTAGTATTATCTAGATCTTCTACCTGTTTCCCAAAACATTCCATTTGATATTTCACTTCTCCTTTTAAGTCTATAATTTCTTATGTCATAGTTTCGTTGACTTTATCTACTTTTCCCCTTCATTTCCTGCATTTGTTCTTTAATTTCCAATTACATATTTTCTTCCACGTCTTTCATTTAACGTCTCGGGATACTGAACTCGTTAATTCTGGAGTTCTTAATTGTGATCTTTCGGATCACGATCCAGTCTTCTGTAAGTTTCCGGCATCAAAACCTCAAACAACGCCTATATACCGCACATTTAGAGATTATAAAAATGTAAATTGGGAACATTTTGAACAAGATCTACATTCTAGACCTTTTCACTTTATATTTAGAATCAAAAATATTGATAAAAAGATTAGTTTTTTCAATTCTACAAATCATTAAGAAATCTAGCCACAACTTCTCTTAAACTAGAAAAAAGTCTTTTTTGATCACAATACCAGTAATCGCAACAATACAGTTCTGTGGAAAAATCTAGCCTTTCTTGGCCTTAGCAAATCAGCAGTCATAATATACCAACACAACTCGCAGATGTGAATAAAATTAGTAACTACTTTCTTAATAGCATCCTGTCTTCTAATGCTGCTACTCAGTCATTGTACTCTTACGAACTAGATTCTGAAAATGAAGCCAGCCTTTCTTTTCAAACTGTAGACACAAAATCCGTTCACTATATTATTAATGGTATAAGTTCTATAGCAACCGGATCTGATGATATCAATATTACAATGATAAGGTTATGTTGTCCTTTAATAATTCCATATATTACACATATAATCAATTCGTGTATTATCAGCCACACAGTTCCTCTCATCTGGAAACCTGCTTTAATTCGTCCTTTGCCTAAAGTTAAAGATCCGACGTCAATGAAGGATTTACGTCCTATAAGTATATTGCCTACTCTGTCTAAAATATTTGAGAAAGTTCTACACTCTCAGCTTTATAACTATATAGGGTCCACTCAAATTTTGCCAAGTGTACAGTCTGGCTTTAGAACAGGGTTCAGTTATACTACTGCCTTACTCAATGTAACCGACGACATCTTGAAGGCTACTGATAATCGTCAAATAACAGCTCTTATTTTATTAGACTTTAGCAAAGCGTTCGATACTGTAAATCATAATATTTTGTGCTCCCTATTACATCATATAGGAATCACCAAAGAATCTACGGATCTAATTAAATCTTATTTAACTAAACGAATCCAGACTGTGGTTATCGGGTCATCTTTTTCAAATGCACTTGGCGTTACTCAGGGTGTACCTCAAGGCTCTGTAATTAGACCCTTATTATTTTCCCTGTATACATAGATTCTTATCGGTTTTAAAGACATGCACAGCTCATGTGTTCGCGGATGACACGTAATTACATTTTTCTTTCGATCCGTCTAATTGGCATAAAGCTAACTCATCTATAAATAATGACTTGGAAGCATTGTTCACCATGGCTGCTAAACATTGCTTAACCCTAAATCCTTCAAAATCCCAGTTATTATTGTTTGGAAAAAATAATAATATCAATATTATAGCAAATAAATTTAAAGTAAAAATAAATGGCATCATTCCAATTTCTAATAAAGCTAGAAACCTCGGACTGATAATGGATAATAGTTTCCGTTATCGTCAACAGATTTCCAAATACATTACTAATGCCTATATACAACTAAGGAAACTGTTTCCATTTCGTGGTATTTTAAATATAGAAACAAAAAAATGTCTATGTGATGCTCTAGTGTTGTCGCAGTTCGCATATTGTTCTCCCGTCTATCATTTGGCTTTGGATTATTATACAAAGAATCGAATACAGAAAATACAAAATTCGTGTTTGCGATTCATATATGGCATTAGGAAATACGACTACATTTCATATAAATTACGTGACCTCGGTTGGCTCAGCATGGCTAACCGTCGGGAATTACAAACTATAACATAAAATAATCATATATAAAACACCACCGTATTTGTATAAGAAAATTCGATTTAGAACAGATATACATAATCTTACCACCGGATTTTGTGGCCTAATTTCACCACCGCCGCACAGAACTGTTTTGTATGAACGATCCTACACATTTGCTATCTATAATAAATATAACAATTTAGCACCCGAATTAAAAAATCTAGATTTGAGAGTATTTAAAGTCAGACTTAAAAATGCGTTATATTTAAGTCAGAACTATTGAGCCTTCTAAAGTTGTAAAGTAGTCATGAAGTTATATTTTCTCTAATAAGTAGACATTACATAGGTATCATAGAACTATTACTAATTTTAATTTTGCTTGTATTCACACAAATAAAGACTATTATTGTATTATTATTATATTATATTATTTGTCCTTTCAATTCTTTCAAGAAAGCAACTTCGAAATCGAATGATTTTGGATCTTTTCTTTCTCCTTTAAGAATTTCTAGCCGTTCTCATAAACCTTTTTTTTAAGAAGTATCTATCCTTTCTAGTTCAGCTCCTTTACTTACTTTGGAAACACATAAAGACAAAAACAAATGTTTAGCGATTGGTGAGATGCGTCACACGTGTGGGTTGTAAAGCCTTTTTGTTAAAATGTATTTAAAGAAAACCAATATCACTGTTAGCCTACGGAGAAAAGCTCAAAGATTTATTATCGAAAGTTTTGGTCATAGCAAACGTGAAGCGTGCCTTTATTTAGACTTGACTGGGCACATGTTTCTGAAGAAAAACTTATCGCTGTCAAGATCATTTCGTGACTTTAAAAAAGTAAACTATCAAATTATAAAATCAAGTTTTCTTGCCAGATGAAAATTATGAAAATTAATTAAAATTGTGTAACTGGCAGTATAGAAATTCAAAAAAGGGGTAAGTTTTTCTAAATTTTTCAATAAACCAAAATTTTTTAAGGTACAGAGTTCTGATGAAGCCCAATAAGGCCGAATTACATGTATAAACTCTTTCCTAACACTTTCTATACTGCCAGTTACACAATTTTAATTAGTTTTCATTATCAAATTATAAATCAATCAATCATCAATACCTGCACTTACACCAAAATCAAAAGCACAATCCTTGTCTATAATCCAATAAAAAAAATTAAAAACCACTGGCTAACCCTAAAACTCTTGAAGGTGCTTGATAAAACGAGAAGACTGAGACAATTATAAACGAAGCAAGAACGAATCAGATTACAGAACTTATAGGCAAGCTTCTAACCACTTAACATCAAGAATAAGGGAAATCAAACCTTCGTTTTTGAAGAAAATCAGACGCGCTCTACTCTCCTGGATCCAAAACTTTCTTTCCAATAGAACTTATCGGGTGTGTATTAGTGGAATCTTAATCGAAGAATACAGTCCTTAGTGGAGTACCCCAAGGTACTGTGGTTAGATCCTCTATTATTTTTCGCATTTATCAGCGACTCCACTCTTGAAGTCATAAACGAATGCAGTTTATGCGCTGACGATATAAAAATATCCGGATATCGCACCAATCCGCAAGATTCATTGCAACAAGATCTAAACGCGATTTTGCAATGGACTACGATCAGGCTTTTGCCTTTAAAAATCGATAATTGCACTGTTCTTTCTGTTGGGAAAAATAATCTACTTTCTCGAGCAACATCAAATCACGGCTGTTAAGTGTCAAAGAGACCTTGACGTAATAGTAATATCTCAATTGAAATGGACTATATCATTTGGACATGCGTATGTATTTCAAAAGATCTCAACAAAAACGTTCTTGGCAGTATGTAAAAGCTACATCCGGCCGATTTTGGAATATGCACACACAATTCAAGCTCTTACTTTGAAAAGGATATAGATTCATTGAAACGAGTTCAACGCCGTGCTACTAAATTGCCATCTGTGCTTAAAAACTCAGTTTATGAAGACCGATTAAGAGTACTAGAAAAGGAACCACAGAAAGGTAGAAGAGAATGCGGTGGCTTAATTGAAGTCTTTAAAATTTTTAATGGGCACTACAATTGTGATTTGATCTGTGTACTGAAACTGAGTCATAATACTTAACTAAGAGGTCATAACTTTAAACTGTCAAGCGAACGTAATAACGCCCAAAAAATCTTCAGCAACCGGGTAATTAATTCATGGAATGCACTTCCGACTAATGTTATAAACGCCAACATCAATCCGTTCAAAAATCGAATAGATAAAATTTTTTGAAACAATCCAAATGACAACACTTACCAGCTTGAGCTGCTCTGTTGTCTTAATTAATTAATAATTTTTTTTTCATCCCACAAATTCCCCAAGCTTCTAGAGCTTGTCGGGGAGGGGGAGGGTTGGCGACCGACTTGATGTTATAATTTCTCCTTCGGCATTCGCCTTACAAACTGGGGAAACGCAGAAAATCCAGTTCGAAGGAGCCGGCATGAATCCGAACACAGTCCGAGCCATAAAAATTCTATCTCCCACATAGAAGCCACACGCACCAGGAGAAATTCGAACCTACGCCTAAATAATTGCCCGCCGAGCGTCAAATCCGTTGCCAGCGGACTGAACCATTCGGCTACCAACTACCTTAATAATAATAGTAATAATAAGAATAAAAAGAATACTAAAAAGACTTAAATCGGCGATCGGTATAAGTAAGAAGGGACAATCGACGGCAGTTGCGAAAGAGTCCAAAATTTTAATGAAACATTTTCCGAATTATTTTTGGGCACACATCAGAAAACGTGAAGCCGTTATACGTCTGAGTATAAGCGACACTAAAACAACTTCAAGCCCGACCTTTTACCCTGAGAGAACGATTGACAGATTAGGAAAAAAAAGATATTTTAGAGAAAATTGATGGTACTTCTGCGCCTACAGTTAATGTCGAGAAGGAAACGAGAGTGTACAAGTGTAATGCCGTTCATAATCATACATGAACATCTCATGTCCACTTTTGAAGAAATCGCAACCAAGCTAAACGGAGGTAAGAAATTTTGGTTTGGTTTTTCGTCGGCACCCCAGTTATTCTACTATGTTGTTTTTATTTTATCCGCAACCTCTTCTACCGTCGGTGTAGAGATGATGATCTTTTCCACTTTTTTCTGTCTTCAGCCACTTTCGTCTTTAGCCACTTTCGTCCAACTTAAACCTCTATTTTTTAATATGTCAGCAATATCCTCGTTTCATCTTCTTCTTGGCCTTCCTCTTCTTCTCTTCTTCCCCGTTTCTGTTTCCCACATCATTTTCACTGCCCTATCTTCCTTCATTCTAACCATGTGACAGAACCACCTTAGTTTTTGTTGTTCAATTTTTTGTATTACACTTGATACTTCTAAATCCTTTCTTATTATTTCACTTTTATCCATTTTTGTCACTCCTGCAATTTTCCTTAACAGTTTCATCTCGCACGTCCGTTTTTTTTTGTTTTTGATGTCGTAGTTACTTCTTTTTTATTGAAGAATGGTCTATACCGGCTGTTTCAAATTGAGTGTGCACTGAAAAGATTTCCTAAACCGTAAGAAATACAAATTTAGTTAAATGGAAGAAAAGTTGCACGAATCAATGCCTAATTCGTATTCATTCACAGAATGAATTTTTTCTTATTTCTTCTCGAGATATTAATCAAAATGTAAAAATTTCGATTTTCTTTTTTCCTCTGTATTTCTCGTATTATAGATAATTTTGAAATTCTGATTTAACTTTCTACAGGCACTTTTTTAGTCTGCTTCGAATAGAGGTGGCAGAATTGAAGTCAAACGTTTCGTCTTTCCACGACCATAATCAGTTTCGATTTTTTAAATACAACGTATATCTTTTAATTATTCAATTCGATAGCATCTTTTCTGCTGATTGCAGTGATGTATAACACTTAATTTTTTTTCAAGTAAAGTTAAAATATGATAAAAAAACTTGATACAGTTTCGTCATGATTTACTTAATAAGTAATTTTATTCCTTAGTATTTTTTTTATTTACTAAATATTAATAACTAACATCCAAATGTCGGAAGAGGAAAAATGAATAAATATTAATTAAATTATATTAGATGGTTAACACAAAGAAAATAAACAAGATAAAGGAGGCTTTGGATTTTGGAAAATGAAACAGTGACTAGCGTGAAACGTCAAGTTTTGACATTGTGTTGTCATTTAACAGCTGAACGTTACATCAATTTTTTAAGGAATTCATTAGAAAACATTTTAGATGACATTCCTTTAAATCATATCAGGGAATTGTGGTTTCAAAATGATGGAGCACCAGCACATGCTGGAATAACAACAAATTATTTAAACCAAACTTTTCCTGATAAATGGATAGGTATAAATGGACCTGTTGCGTGGCCTCCAAGATCACCTGATCTTAGCCCTTTGGATTTATTTCTTTGGGGCTATTTCAAAGACAAGGTGTATTCAGTTGAAATAAACAATAAAGAAGAACTAAGAAGGCGAATATTGGATGCTTGCAGAAACGTTTTGCGAATTCATATTCGACACGCTATACATCATATAGGAATAGAACGAATGTGTGTCTTGAAAACGGCGGAGGACATTTCGAGCATTTACTTTAATTTATTAATTTCATTTAATTAATTTCACAAATTCATGTTTTTCTTCTGTAATTTTTGTTTATGTTATTGAATTTTTTTATTTTGTTCTTGTTATAACTTTATATGTTTATACTGCTGTTTATTTTGTTTGTGTTAACCATCTAATACACCGTGTACCAGAACTTGCGCCCCAGAGAGCAAGGACTTGTGCATACAGCAATGGAGATAGTAAATTCGAAAACTAAAATTGTCTATGTTAAACTGTATTCGAATGCAGACGAAAAAACGGTAGCCAATACCGATAGCTCTCACGTAGGTAAAACATAGGACCTTTAAATATTGCTAGGAAACGGTCGAAATTGTTATCTATAAAACTTTTAAAAATATTTTGGTCCACTGTAATGTCAATGTGACCGTATTCTCTGAAATGTCAAATGAAGTTCTAATAGGAACACCGAATTAGTTGAAATGTATGGCCTCTTCATTTGCAACAGTTTGAATTCTTCTAGGAGCACCACCAATTTCTTTACGAGTCGGAACAACTTGACCGGTCTCTTTCATTCGTGCGACAGCCCTGAGGATTGCTTTATGGTCTACGGGACTGTTGGGAAAACGCCGGGAAAAAATTCGTGCTGTTTCCCTGGCGTTGCGTCCACACTCCCCATAAATGACGATCATTTCGGTATAATCAGCGGCGGAAAACATATTCAAATTTTAAACTTAAACCTTTTAAGTGACAGTTACAATGACAGCAGTGTCAGAATAAAGTGGACCAGTTTTTTCATATTTTTTTTTTATATCAACAATGCATTTCTACGTATCCTAGCAATTTAACGAAAGCCTACGCAATACCTATGGCCATCTGCTGTTCTGCTTTTGGGATTGGCTATTGTCTTTTATTCTTAACTTAGTTATCCTCTACGTTAAACAATTTTAGTTTTTGAATATGTGTTCCGTATTGCCACTGACATTTGCCATTGCTCTCTGGGGCGCGAGTTCTGGTACACGGTGTATAATTTAGTTAATATTTAATCATTTTTCCTCTTCCGACATTTGAATGCTAGTTATCAATATTTAGTAAATAAAAAAAATACTAAGGAATTAAATTACTTATTAAGTAAATCATGACGAAACTGTATCAAGTTTTTTTTATCATATTTTAACTTTACTTGAAAAAAAAAAATTAAGTGTTATACATCACTGCAATCAGCAGAAAAAATGCTATCGAATAGAATAATTAAAAGATATACGTTGTATTTAAAAAATCGAAACTGATGATGGTCGTGGAAAGACGAAACGTTTGACTTCAATTCTGCCACCTCTATTCGAAGCAGATTAAAAAAGTGCCTGTAGAAAGTTAAATCAGATTTTCAAAATTATTTATAATACGAGAAATACAGAGGAAAAAAGAAAATCGACATTTTTATATTTTGATTAATATCTCAAGAAGAAATAAGAAAACATTCATTCTGTCAATGAATACGAATTAGGTATTGATTCGTGCAACTTTTCTTCCATTTAACCAAATTTGTATCTCTTACGGTTTAGGAGATCCCTTCAGTGCACACCCAATTTGAAACAGCCGGTATAGTAGTCTGTACAGTCAATCATTTTGCTTATCCGACAGACTATTTCTATTTTTACCTTTTCATCTGTTTCGGTAGTTGTTCCCAAATATTTCGCTTTCGGTCTGTTTTGTTATTTCCATTATTTCAGTCTTTTTCATGTTTATTTGCAGACTGTATTTCTCTATTTCCTTACTTCATTTTTCAATTTTACTCTGTAAATTTTCTTTACTGTTGGCAAATATTAGCAAATCATCTGCATACATTAGCTTATTTATGTATATGGGTCTAAGTTTTCTGTATTCTATGTGGGTTTTCTTCGTCTTTTCGTTTACTTGCTTTGATATTTGGTCCATAACAATGATAAACAGTGGGGGGTTAAGTACTCCTCCCTGCCATACGCCTCTGGTTGTTGTAAAGCTCTCTGTTGTCATTTCTCCCACGCGCACTACATTTTTCGTTTTTCTGTATGTGCTTTTGATTATATCAGTGAGTTTTTTATTTATTTTTCTTTGTTTTAAAATTTTCCAGATTTCCCCTCTTTTTATGCTGTCAAACGCTCCATTTGCCACGTAACACTGTGTAACATACATATACTGCCGTGCTAAACGAACAAATCATATCTGCAAATTATATATTTTTGAAATGCCTTATATTTTCGTGAAATACGTTATTGCCCGATCTGAACCATAAAATATATTATAAATAATTGTTTTAAGGGATAGGTATTCTGTGATTAAAATATGCCAATATTGTTTAGTAAATATGATGCAAAGATATGTTAATAGCGTTTACGAAAATTGGAGTGATACATAGATCGCGGTGGAAAACTGAGATAGAACGAATGCCTATAATGCAAGAGTGAGAAAATAGAGTATCCGGTATATACCTTTCCAGTTTTCATAAACCCTTACGATATCGAGTGTTCAATTAAAAATACGGTCTAGAATTTGTTCTTCTTACGACTAGTGGTACCTCCATTTCTATCCTCACTTTAACTCAATGTCCAATTTCCATCAATTTTTATTCCATTCAAAAAATAGGACTTGATATTAAACGTTTATTGTTCTAACTTATTTTTTAATACAAACCATTTTTATAAAGCAATTCCAGTCGGTGAATAAAACAAAGTGACGCATCTTGTAGTGATTCTGGAATGAACAATTTTTGTACGGAAATTTACAAATTTTTACCAAAATATTCCACAAAGCTTTGAAACAGCTTTCAAGTTTTGTTGACACAAGATTAACCGTTGTCAACTTGTCAAAATTGAAACACAAGTGGAGTTAATCACGACATATATTCTTAACAATAAAAACGTGTTACAGCAAATTAAACAGTCTGATACGTTTCTCTGGTTTAGCAGGGCTGCATAGAGAACTGTTATGCAAGACCGTAATCAACGGAAATAACTGCGTAATCCACGTGGAAGAAAATCACGTTTAACAGCACACTGTGTAAATAAAATCTTTACAAAGCCGAATTCAATGTGTTCATATTATAAACACGTGACGATGGATTCAGTCGCAGATACATTTTGATTATTGATTACACAATCAGATTCGTTTTACTTATTCTCTCTTGCAGGTTTTAATTAACGCAGTAACTAAACGTCCCCCGGTGGAATTGAACGTATAAGGAATTTTGCACATATAAATAAAGAAGTCCGCCGAAAAACATTATACATAACACAAATGTGACGGAATTGACTTTATGTTTTGATTATTTATTTTATTTCATAGTTATTATTTATTCTATTTCATAAACACAAAGAACCACACTTCGACCATAGAGTATCACACGCTAATCACAAGAAAATCGCAATTTTTTCATTTTGTCGCATTACAATAGACACTCATATGGATTTGTTTTTTTGTTTCTGTTGGCGATTCGATTTGTTTCTTTTACACATCGTTGCAGAAACGTCGATCTTTTTTGTTTTTCTTATTCGCTTCATTCTTCGTCTATCCACATTGCTTGTTTTTTTTTTCTTTTGTTTTCTTATCAGTCTTGATTTTCGAACGTGCGCTTAATACTAATCGAGCTTCTTTTGTTTTTTTTATTCATCTTTTTCTTCGCCTTTCGTCATTCTTTGTTCGATTATTGTTCAGTTTTTTTTATAAACCATATTTATTTCTTGTACCGCAATTGAAACTTCATATATTCTTTTGCTTGATATTGATATTTCATATTTATAGTCTGTGGAAAAAGAAAAACAAATTTGTTAATTTAATCGAGTTTGTAGTTCAAAAAATAAGAAAATTTATGACGCCGATTTCCTTTGAAACAGCCTATATAATAAAATTTAGTAATAAATGTTAAAACATTTTTATTAAATATGTGTATGTTCATTTAATTTTTGTTTCTTTTCGTTATTTTACAACATTTTCGGCAGATTTTCGCTGTTATGCATATCAATAACTTTTGCACATGCCTTCCCACACCACCTCAGTTTTCGAAAGATCATTTTCTTAAAACGCTGTACAAATTTAAAATTCTCTGTCGCATGAGATTAGGCACCAAACACCAAACAAAGTTTCTGACATTATTTGGAACAAAATATTTTAATACAATTTTGCAATCGGAGCAACTTGAAATTTGCATTAATTGGAGTCGATGTTTTTAAAAAAACTGTAGCGATATAAATCTGTGTCCGTGAAACAAAATGAGCGATTTCAATTCATTTATGAATGGCACACGGCTGCAAGAAGGCAATAAATCTATCGTAAAGGAAAGAATTTATGAGAGGCTTTTAATTTTGCCCTTGACCGCAAGACGTGTTAAAGGTGAAATCTTTAAAAGAATGTGCATTTATTAGCGTGCGTTTTCGTCGCACTGACATTAATGCAAACCGTAGTTACATCAAATTTGCCGAGTCTTAGTAATGTACGATAATTAAAGCTTGTAATGGGTTTTTATTTATTCCTGCATCCAACGTGCATCATATGATGTACACAACTATGTATGTTGGGGTCATTCTGAATCATATTAAGAAGCTCTTCTTCTGCGTTTGCAACGTGAAGTGGACGCACCGCGCTCCTGACCCTTGTTCGGGTAAAAGAGAGCCTGCGTCGCTAAGCTACCCTGATAAACGCATAATAATGCGGATGTCATTCACGATTAGGAAACCATTCCGCGTACAGACGTGCTGCCAATCGCGCCTTTCCCCGACATTCCCTGTATAACAAATGCAAATCTGCGTATTTTCGAAACGTGAAATCGCTCATTGCAAACACACCAACACATACACTAATAAACTTAAAACGAAAAGTATAATAGTTTATACTTTATACCAAATTAACGAAAATTATGCTTCACTCTTTACTACAACGTTAATAAGAACGGACTAAATGTATTTCATCATATCATCTGAGGCGCGACATTTTATGGAACAATAAATCAATAAACCGATTCTTTGAACGAGGGTTAAGGCAGGTTAAGAATTCTGTTCGTCCTCGTCTATTGAACGTTTTAAAAATATACGATTCTTCTCTCCTTTCGATTTAGTCAAAATTTATTCAATTAAAAAAAAAATTTTATAGAAAACTTTTATTTCTGTTCATGATATGTACCACCATACCGTGCATCTTCATTGAAACGCTGTACACAAATAAGTGTAAGTTATTTGTTCCAACTTGGTTGAGTTGTAGAGCAGCCACAAAATATATAGGATCCCATTTAAAATAAGCGAATTGATAGCGACTTCCGGTATAAGGAGAAGTGATTGTGAAAGTAAATTTAATTCATTTGAAAAGCTCCTTTTGAGAAATCTCTGCTCCGTAAATTTCATCAAATTACCATCTAAACTTCTTCCTTGAAAACTTTCAATGAACGGCTTGCGTGAATAACTCTATATATTGGAGTATTTAACACATTAAAAACTTGAAATTACTCAGGTATTTCATTTTCTAACAAGTGAGATCATTACTTCCCAGTATTATACTATACAGGGTGTTATAACGCTACTGTCATTTATTAATACTGTACATTCCTTAGCATAAAATGGATTCATTCTGCAAATCTCAAAAATCTAGCTAAAAATTGAAAAACTGACCTGCGTAACATCAAAAATTCCATTGTTTCAAAACCTCTGATTTATTTTACGATGTTCGTGCAATTCAGTTTGTCTTCGGACCGTTCATAAAACAATAAAATTCGAGTGCATTAACCCAAGTAATCGGCTGGATAGATGCAATAAAGGCCAAAGTCAGCAATGTGTAAACGTTGAAAAAATACGAAATGAATGGATTTTATTGTTATTATTTCTTAAATGATAAAAACGCATTTAGGTATCAGCTGTTTTACGAATCTTCGAATATTACAAAAGATGTTCGAAATGTTGCCCACCATTTATGAAACATTATTCTGCTCGATGTAGCCAGTTTTCGGTTATTCGGGAAAAATTATTCCGTAATTCCGTAGCACAATCATGAATTCGCTGACGTAAATCCTTAATAGTATTTATTTCTGTTGCATAAACACGCTGCTTTAGGCACCCCCATAAAAAAAAGTCTAAAGAATTTAAATCAGGACTACGTAGAGGCCAGGGTGTAGCACTTTCGCGATCTATCCAACGATCTGGAAACACAGTGTGTAAATGTTTACGTACAGCACGGCTGCAATGAGGTGGAGCATCATACAATAGTAACATGTTTTGCCGGATGTCTAACGTTATATTTTCTAAAAGTTCTGGAAGAACATTCTGCAAAAATTGAGCATGTTTGGTTTGAAGGCTTCCGCGGCCGTTGTCCATCACAATCTTGGTTTCCGGGTTGGGAACCGCGTCAATTCTTCGCCTTGCCGACGTTTCGTCCATCTCGCCGTGGACTTCTTCAGGGCTTCGTTGGAGGCTGTAGCTGCTGATGTAGTCGCTGCTGCTATTATATATATATATATTTTTATTTCATGAGTATTATTTGTAGTTTCAATAAATGACAGTCGTCCTGTAACACGCTATATACCGGCAAAAAGTTGGATACATATTTTTTTGTTATTGATTTCTCAGAAAAATTTATACTTTATGAAAGCCTGTGCATCTTCCCAAAGTCAAAATGCACTTATCAAAATTTGAATACCTCTTGTCATATACCGAGGATAATATTTGATATCGTCATAAGAATAAAATACCTTTATTTTTCAAAATACGCGGAAATATTATTTGGAAAAGTTATTTAGAACTGTTACGAGACATTTTACAGGCAATTAATTTTTTCTGTTTTCTTTTTGACTAAACTATAACGGGTATCGAAAACTCAGAGACACAGAAAAGTTTATTAAGGAACGACTTTCTAAAAATAAATTAGTTACGCATGTAAGAGGCGTTTGTCCTATTTTGTGACTAAACCGTAAGAAGCGTCAACCATTACAAACCTACGAAAAAGTTTCCTAATGAATGCTCCTTTCTAAAAACTTATTAATTATAATTATTTTAACCTCGAAAAAGATATTGAAAAATCTAGTTGTTCACTTCATATTACTAAAACCATGTGGAAAGTTGGCTTACCTTCCTGTGGGTTCTCATATCAAATATGATATGTTATTAGAAAAATTAATTCTTTTTAAAGAAATTTGCAGCAGAATAGCAGAAGCACTTTTGGATATAGATATGTTGGATTCAATTGTCTTAGGAATCTGTGGTTAAGCCATGTCCATATAATTTTTAGCGACACCCTGTATTATTATTATTTTACATTTATTAATTTAAAAATATTTAAGGTGCCATGAAATAACAGGGAATTAATTTTTTTTTGTAATTTTAGTCTTTCATTTTTCAATTCTTAAGGTCACAGATTTATTTTAGTCCTTTACTACTTTTTAGGAAGTGGATGGATAAATTTATTTAATGTTTGACAAGGGCACACATAAGAATATAAACCAATTAGAATCTGTACTAAGAATCATCAAGCTGCAACTTGAAATCGAGTCACGTGTTTAGTACCCAATTATTACGTACACGTTTACGTTTGATTATCGTTGTAATTAATGTTGCCGTTAATGAAGAAAATTAGATCGCAAATAAATTACATAATTATACCTGAATTTTATGTTGCACAACTCGCTGAAACTGCAAAACGTTAATAAATGATGCGTATTAAGCTGTGTTTACACTAAAAAGCAAAAACGTTTTCAAACAAAATGTTTGACTAATTTTGAGAATGCGTTTTCTCAATATTTTAAATAGGACCGGGCATGCAACTGATACATCAAAACAAAAAGCACGCTGAAACAGTTGTAGTCAAAAGTTTTTACTCAAAATGTTTCACAAAAAAGTGAAACGTGTGAGCTCAGCCTTAAACTGCAGGTGATAAGTATACTCGTATACTCATTCAAATTAATGTTTTAATTCTGTTTTCACTATTTTTATTATTACTAATGGAAACATACAAGTAAACTCCAGAAATTTGTTTCTTTTCATCATTTCTTACGCATAATCTATCACACATCTTACTGTGGAACAATGTAAAGTAACTGTACACCGCAATATTCGCAATTATAACTTAGTATGCCAGGATCTTTTGTTAAAGCGTGAGATCTAGTGCTTTGAATACCTCTTGTCAGATAACCAATATGACATGTAAACAACATAAGACAGTGACTTCGAGCGCTAGCTAATCGAACTGCTAGCAGACAAACTTAGGAAGAATTTGCTTTTTATTAGTTTTGTTCGCGTCATTTGTAATGGACAATAAACAATCCAAAACAATACGAAAATCGTTTGCGAAAAACAAAAACCCCGAATTTTATTCGCATTTTAAGTAGTTCAGGTAAGAATTAGTGTTGTAAAAATACGGTATTTTATTTTATTTCGTACAGCCCAACGTATATTTTACGATAAAATACGGTGTAATACGATATAATACATGTAGGGATATACAAAATATTTTAAAATATTTTTACAACACTAGCTTAGAATCCATGCTGGCTGGAAATGATACTAAAAAGATAATATGGTTGCCTATTATTTTATTAACGATAAAATCTCATGATTCCTGACCCAGGGAATCTGATATCCTTGATTATAACGGATGACACTAGATAAAACCTAACCATAAATTAAACAGATGCGAAAGCTCCAGGTGCATTTGATGTTGTATGTTGTAAGGTGCGAAATTTGAAAACTATGGTGTGTTGCAGATTTGAATCCTACAAAATGCTTCAATATATTAATGCGTGTTTATAAAATTATAAGTTAATTTTCAATATATCCATACATTAAATACAATATACCTATTTATTTATATACATATATTGTAAATTATGTATTCAAAATATTGTCACGATAGAATAATTAGAATCATAATCTAGTATCATATTTAATCGAAAACAAATTAATAGAACAATTTAAAATTAATGTTTAATTGCATTCTCATTTCGAAATCACGAATTCAGCGGTAGCGCCAACTCATTGGGTTACCAGTACGGAAGTGTATTTCCACCGCGTAAGCATTGTACAAGTACGTTACGATTTATGTCCCCAATTATGAAATTTTTATGTAAACAAGTCACTGTAATTGTTGTACTTTAAACTTTTATGTAAGCAAAATATTGGTATAAATAATCAGGGATGGATGTTGGAAGGCAATCCGTATTCCGATTCACTAGAAGAGGTGCGTCACCTTCATCTTCGCCGAACGACCGACGTCATTACGCCGCTGCTCCAGACCGTCATCGACACCACAGAGGACATCCCTTGCTACCGACGCATCCGAAGGAGCCGACCAAATCGCCACAGTATTGCTACTCCCTGGACGACTCTTTAACCCGAGATCAAAAACATCTCGTTACTGGGTCTACACAACCCCAAGGCGTCCATCGAGGATTCACGAACCACCACCGAGTAACTCCAACGCCCATCACCTCAACCACAAGGAGTAATCCTGTCCGCGCCGCATCATTCTTCAGCCAACATCTTGACGCGCAGCTTCCCGGATTGGCATTTTTCCCGCATCAATTTTAACTAATTAAAAAAACTAATAAAGAGGTATATTTTGTAGCGAATTGTTTTCAAACTCTACCTACGCCCCTA
This sequence comes from Serrognathus titanus, assembly GCA_039766575.1. Taxonomy (NCBI): domain Eukaryota; kingdom Metazoa; phylum Arthropoda; class Insecta; order Coleoptera; family Lucanidae; genus Serrognathus; species Serrognathus titanus. The sequence goes on along the minus strand of CM077914.1, from coordinate 44,682,047 downwards.
AACGGATAACGATGCTCGATACCGTGAGCTGGTTGAGACCCCGACCCCCGTAACAATATTTTCATTATCACTTTCATCAGAGACAAATCTTCAAACAAATATAAAATACTTAGGTATTAGGGGATTTTAACTTACCGGGCCTGTATGATTCTCGGGATTCGAATGATAACAAAATTTTACTACTTGAATTTTTCTTAAGTACCACTAGTTTTCAACAGTTTAATATTATACGCAATAGTAATGATATAATTTTGGATTGATTTAGTTTTAAGTAATATTGAAACAATGGTTGAAAGATGTGATATGCCTCTTGTACCGGAGGATTCTCATCATCCAACATTAATGTGAGAATTTAATATTAATTTTCGTATTTCTATGCCTTGTAACACGTACAATGCAGCTTAATATAATTTTAGGCGGGCAGATTTTCTAAAATTATATGAAATGATGCGCGATATAGATTGGGAGCTGAGGGACTTACCAGATGTAAATGTTGGAGTAAATATATTTTAGTATAAATTGTATGCAATTTTAGACGAATGTGTTTCCAAAACTAAACCATCAACAATAGCGTATCCTAAATGGTTCACAACTGATATTATTAAAGATATTAAACGAAAGGCAAGATATCAACGCAATTTTAAAAAATATGAAAGACTAACGGATTTTGAGATGTTTAAATAGTTCAGATTCAATAAATTTTTGGCGTTGAGGGTACAGAAATAAGCGTGGAAGTTAAAAATCGTTTTTATTGTGCTAATCGAAATAGCGCTTAATGTCGTGCGTCTGACTGGTGGACTGACTAGTTAAGGGTGCCGTGTGTAGTTACTATATATTCACGCCTGGTCATGCCATTCTCCGGGAATTTTTACCCTGCTCTTCCCAGTAATTCGTCACTTCTTTTACCGGAACGACTGGACTGCATCATACTAAAATTTACCGGAATTTTTGACGAGCAGCGCGTCATGAAATTCCCGAAAAGACTGACCAGATTTTTAAGAATTACGCCTGCCGCCACAGCACCCCCTTACCAGTGATTAACGATACATTTCCTATTGACAATTGCATTTCAAAACATGAAACGAAAAAGTTTTTTTTTTTTTTTGTTTTTGCGCTAAACTAAATATTTACAACACTTAATTAAATAAATTTTACTGTTCTTGCTTATTTAATAATCGAAACCGGCTTGTAGCCAGTCCGGGAAATGCACTCGACGGCCGGACCGCGTCGTGGCTTTGTGTGCGGTGGGCTCTTGATGTCGCTCCGGAGCTGGTGCGCGCCGATCTTCGTCGTCGGAAGTCGGAGTTGCCAGGCTGGTGTCGGTTCCTGTCCTGTTCTCCTGACATACGTAGGCTGGCTTGAGTCTGTCGATGGATACGACAACTTCTTTGTCTCTTATCCGGATGACGTAAGTTTTTCGGTCGCGCTTGATAACTTGGTACGGGCCGTCGTATGGCATCTGTAGGGGGCCTTTCGGTCCATCGTGTCGTACAAATACGTATTCCGCGGTTTGCAGATCCTGAAATACAAAAGATCGTTTATTGTCATGTCGCGTTCCGGCGACCGGCCGAATTTGCTGCAGGTGTTCGCGCAGCACTTTCACGAAATCGCCGGCTCCGTGATTTACTTCTTCGTATTCGTTCCTTGCTAGGAATTCGCCGGGGAGACGCAAGGGTTCTCCGTAAACCAACTCGGCTGATGTTGTCTGCAGGTCCTCTCGCCAGGCAGCGCGTAGGCCCAAGAGCACGGTTGGCAATTTTTCAGTCCATGGATTATTTTCATGGCACTTGATTGCTGCTTTTAATTGCCTGTGCAGCCTCTCTACCATTCCATTGCAAGCCGGGTGATATGCGGTGGTACGTAGACGGGTGGAACCGGTCAAGTTATTTAAACTCTTGAACAGGCTTGACTCGAACTGCGTCCCCTGATCCGTCGTAATCCGCGCGGGTGTCCCGAACCTCGTGATCCAGTGCTCGTAAAAAGCACGTGCGACGATGGTAGCCTCCTGATTTTCCAGCGGTATTGATTCGGGCCAGCGCGTGAATCTATCGACACACGTAAGACAATACCTGTACCCCTCCGAATAAGGCATGACAATGAGATCGAGGTGCACATGTTCAAATCTCCTCGACGGTAACCGGAAGTCTTGTAGTGGTGCCGACACATGACGCGTGACTTTAGCGCGCTGGCACTGTATACAGGATCGTGCCCAACGCCGGCAATCAGCTTTTATTGAGGGCCAGACGAATCGCTGTGTGGCCAGCTTTACAGTGGCCTTAATCCCCGGGTGCGCTAGCCGATGTACGGTGTCGAATGCTGCTCTACGGAAAGGCGCCGTCACGAAAGGCCTGATTTTAGGTGTCGAGACGTCGCAGTAGAGGAAAGCTTCGGTTTCGGGTAGCTGTATTCTTTTAAGTTGTAGCACGGAATCCTCACGGCGGTAGACTTTTATCTCCTCGTCTTGTTCCTGCGATTTCGCCAGCTCATCGTAGTTAAGCGTCGCCTGCACCGCCTCGACGCGCGACAACGCATCCGCTACTACGTTGTTTATTCCGGATACGTGTCTGATATCCGTTGTAAATTGGCCGATAAAATCTAAATGTCGGAATTGTCGAGGCGAGCATTTTTCGAGCTTTTGCCGAAAAGCGAAAGTTATCGGCTTGTGATCCGTGAAAACTGTACACGGTCTAGCTTCCACCATATGTCGAAAATGCTTGATGACCTTGTATATCGCTAGGAGTTCTCGGTCGTATGCGCTGTACTTTCTTTCGCCGTCGGTCAATTTCTTTGAAAAGAAAGCTAGCGGCTCCCAATCGCTGTTGATTTTCTGTTGGAGAACGGCTCCCATGGCTACGTCCGAGGCGTCGCACACGATTGCAAGTAGTGCATCGTGCTTCGGGTGCGCTAACAACGTGGCGTCGGCTAGGCCTTGCTTGCTTTCTTCGAAAGCACGAATTGCAGCGGGTGTCCACTCGATTGGCGCGCTACCCTTTATTTTGTTTTTAAGTAGGCCATTTAAATGAGCTTGCGCGTCCGCTGTCTTGGGAATAAATCTTCTATAAAAATTTAACATTCCCAGGAACTGTCGCAAGGATTTCGCTGTCGCGGGTCGTGGAAACTCCTGGATCACTTTCACCTTGTCCGGGACGGGTTTCGTGCCCCTTTCGGATACGAGATGTCCAAGAAATTTCACCTCAGATTGACCGAACACGCACTTCGCGGAGTTGACAACGACTCCGTACTGCCGGAATCTTCGAAATATCGTTTCCAGATGTGCTCTATGCTCAGTCTCCGAACTGGATGCCACCAGGATATCATCGATGTATGCGAAACAGAAATCGAGTCCTAACAACACTTCATCGATGAATCGCTGAAACGTCTGTGCCGCATTGCGCAATCCGAATGTCATATACGGGAACTCGAACAGTCCGAAGGGTGTCGTTATCGCCGTCTTCGGAATATCCTCTTCGACGACTGGTATCTGATTGTACGCGCGTACAAGGTCAATGGTGGAGAATACTACTTTGTCCCTTAGCGCGTACGAAAAATCCTGTATATGACGTACTGAATATCGGTCGTGAATTGTGCGGGCATTTAGGGCACGGTAATCGCCACATGGACGCCAGCTGTCTTCTTTCTTCGGTACGAGATGTAGCGGCGCCGCCCAACAACTCTTCGAAGGTCGAGCGATGCCCAGCTGGAGCATGGCCTCGAATTCCTTCTTCGCAATTGCGTACCGTTCTGGAGCAAGTCGTCGTGGTCTACTGGCTACGGGGGGTCCAGGTGTAGTTTTGATATGGTGCCGGGTGCGATGCTTGATTTCCCTTGGCGCGCCATACGGACGTGTAACATCAGCGAATTCGCGTAAAATATCGTGGTATTTTGACGTCCCGAAAACAGATTTAACCGCCGGCTTGTTGCACATCACTGCTTTTCCCTGCGTCGCGAGATGAGTAATGCGATCCAACAGTCGCTGTTGTCGTGTGTCCACCAAGATATCGTAATGGCTCAGGAAATCTACGCCAATTATCGGTCTGGACACGTCGGCGATCACGAAACTCCACGTAAACACTCGTCGGAGGCCGAAATCGAGCGACAAATTCACTGTTCCGTATGTCGCAATTTCGGTTCCGTTCGCGGCGGAAAGTACATAGTTCGTTTTGCATTGCCGCCCGGACACCATTTTTCGCGGATACACGCACAAATCCGCCCCTGTGTCTATTAAAAACTGTATCTTTGTACTTTTGTCTGTTACGAATAAGCGGCGTGACGACGGACACGGTACACTTGCCGCTGTTAGCGACCGCCCGGGGCGTTTCCCGACGCCCAAGAGCACGGGGAACGGCACTTCGTTGCATCATTCCCAAATGTTTGGTGATACCAACATCTTTCTTCTCCGCCCGGAACTCTTCTTCGCGACGATGATCTGGTGCGTCGTCTGTTGACAATGCGGTCGCCGGATCTGCCGTGCCTAACCGAATCGGTTAGTGTCGCAATTTCGTCCTGCATCCGTTGCATTTGCTCCAGCAGGTTCATTGATAATTGGGACATCTTAACATTTAAAAGAGCTTCCACTGAGGCGTTGGAGGTTTCCGCGATCTGCGGTGCCGCAGGTCGCATCGTTCCCGCGATGGTGTCGGCGAGTTCGGCGGCTTTGTCCAAATTTTCGTCTTTTTGCAAGGACAGAAAAGCCTGCATATGGTTTGGCAAGCGACTCACCCACAGTGTTCGCAGCAACGCATCTGGAATTGTTTTTCCAGCCAGGCCTCGTAAGTGCCGCAGAAATTGCGACGGTTTTCGATCGCCGATTTCCTCGCGCTCCAGTAATTGCCGCGTTCTTTGTTCTTGGGAGGTGCCCAATCTTGCGACGAGCTCGGTTTTTAGTTTTTCGAACTGTCCCGAAGCAGGCGGGTTCACGATAATGTCTCGTACTTCTAGCGCGGTCGCGGGGTCAAGCACTCCGAGCACGTAGCCGAATTTTGTCGCGTCCGACGTAATTCCGGCCGCCGCGAGGCTTCGTTCCACCATGCAGAACCACATTTCGGGGTCCTTCGCACAAAATTGTGGCAATCGAACGCCGACACGATTTACTTCCGCCGGTTCTGTTTCACTTATCACATTCATTTTTTTTCAAAAGAAAGTAACTGAAAAAATCACTCGCGCCTATTACACGTTATGATCACGTCGGGGTCACCACTTTGGCGTTGAGGGTACAGAAATAAGCGTGGAAGTTAAAAATCGTTTTTATTGTGCTAATCGAAATAGCGCTTAATGTCGTGCGTCTGACTGGTGGACTGACTAGTTAAGGGTGCCGTGTGTAGTTACTATATATTCACGCCTGGTCATGCCATTCTCCGGGAATTTTTACCCTGCTCTTCCCAGTAATTCGTCACTTCTTTTACCGGAACGACTGGACTGCATCATACTAAAATTTACCGGAATTTTTGACGAGCAGCGCGTCATGAAATTCCCGAAAAGGCTGACCAGATTTTTAAGAATTACGCCTGCCCCCACAAATTTAACATTAATATTGCTTACAATAAATATGTGGAAGTAATTGAACTAAATTTAAAAGTAGATTCTTCTTCATTTTTTAAATTTGTTAAATCTTTGAAAAGAGAGGGTTATGCTAGTAACGAAATGAAATTTCAAGAATTAATGTTACAAACTAATGTTGAGCAAGCTAATGCGTTTGCAGAATATTTTGGGTCCGTCTATAGACACTCTAAAGCTGATTATGATGTAGACATATCTCAAGTTTCTTGTCTTGAAAATTTTAACTTTGGAACTATTTCGGAACAATATGTTTTAGAATCTATTAAAACATTGAAACCAAAAAAAATCCGTCGGACCTGATAATATACCTGCCTATGTGTTTAAAGGTTGTTCAGAGATACTGGTCAAACCATTAACATTCATATTCAATTTAGCGTTGAAAACATCAACTTTTCCTAATGTTTGGAAAACGACTAAAGTTTGTCCAGTTTTAAAAAATGGGGATCCATTACAAACTATAGGCCTATTGCGTTACTTTCTGTTCCTTGTAAAATATTTGAGCATATAATACATAAGCACATGTTCTCACATGTTCTTCCTTATATTAGTACATCTCAACATGGTTTCATGGCTGAACGTTCAACAATTACGAATTTATTTAACTTCTACAATTGATTCTATAGCTAATAATAACTTACTGATTTTGCTAAAGCATTCGATGTTGTAGACTATGATGTATTGTTAACCAAATTAAACATTTTTGGCTTCTCAAAGAATACGTTAAAATTTCTTGTGTTCTACCTTATTGATAGGAAACAGTATGTGGTCTTTAGAGTAGCAGTTTCTGAATCATTCAAGGTAACTGGCGTACCTCAAGGCTCTAACCTTGGACCGTTATTATTCTTATTAACGATAAATGATTTGCCCTCTATTCTTAAAGGTTGTGAAGCTGAATTATTTGCCGATGATTTTAAAATATACAAATCTGTTGCTTCTATTCAAAACTGCATCACATTGCAACAAAATTTAAACAGGATCTATAACTGGTCTGTAGAAAATATTGTTCATTTTAATATAAAGAAATGTGCTCTGGTAACATACACAAGAAAATTAGAGCCAATTGTTTTTTCTTACAAACTGGGGAATCAGATTCTTAAGAGAACTGATGAAATTAAAGATTTAGGTATTACATTCGATTCTAAACTTACATTTAGCAAACACATTGAAAATTGTATTCGTAAGTCTTACCAGATGCTAGGATTTCTAATCAGTAATGCTCGTTCCTTTAAAAATATTGGCACTTTAATTTATTTGTATAATACTCTTATAAGATGTCACTTGGAATATGGCTCTATAATTTGGTCTCCGTTTTATGCTACACACTGTAATGATATCGAAAAAATTCAAAAAAATTTTTTACGATTCCTATATATTAAAAAAAAAACGGATCAGTTAATACATAGGAAATATCTTATAACCTTTTGCTTGAGAAATTTAGTGTATTAACTCTTGAGCATAGACGTCATTTACTTTCTAACATATTTCTATATAAACTTTTAAATAACCGTTTAGACAGTATTGCAATTTTCAGTAAATTACAGTTTTATATACCCACGTATGATGCAAGATATAGACCCTGCTTCTCTTTAAACACTCAAAAAACAAACTACGCAATGAATTCCCCTTTAAATAGAATGTGTGATAACTTTAATAAGTTAAATTCTGTTGATGTTTTTTTTTGATAGCATAAAGAAACTCAGAAAACATGTTTTAGAAAATCAGTTTACCTAGTTAATCTTATAATTTTGTAGTTAATTGATAACTTTATTATTTTCTATTTATTATATATATTACGTACTTCTATGTTGTGCATTGGCGCCTATTTCATGAATATTCATTTTGTAGCCTGTAATTGGCATATTGCAGTTGATTACAATAAATAAATAAATAGCCTTTTTTTTCTCAGTTTACTAGAAGCAGTTTTCATCAGTTTACTAGAAGCCACTCTCAAGATGTACTGAAGTTAGCTACAAAATAGTACTAAAAAAGTGCTGACGATTTATGTAGTCATAACTAGAAAGATGCATTTTGACGTAATTTTCGTATAGGAATCTTTTCACACGGTTCGAGAATTTAATTTACAAGAAATAATGAGAGTTCCTGCTTTAATAATATAAATAATTACAAATCTAATCAACTATTGCTTTTTCGTTGACTTTCTGGATATTGTTGGAAGTAAATTTCACTTGCTACTACTGAATTGTTAGTGGAATAAATTTTAAAAATTTACGTCTTTCTTGAATCCATTACATTTATTTTATAAGCATCTAAAAATTTTTCTAAAATCAGGTTTTGTCATATACGAAATAAAACTCCGAAGGTATTATGAAGGCTTTTTTGTTTTTGTCTTTGTTATTTGTTAATTAGTTAATCAAACACTGATTTTAAATTTTCACAGCTTATTTTAAATTACATGACAATTGTTGTCTTCTTCGGATGCACAATTATAAACTAAACCAAAATAATAAAACAACTGTCTAAATTCTATGAACAAGGGTATAGAGGTGGGAATATCACAGATGTTATTAACAAACAAATTTAATCAGGGTAAATTATTCATTTCTGTTTGGTCGTTTAACAATAAATTGAAATTTTTAAGTTTATTGATTTGTAATGATTCTAGTAAATTTAGCATTGTCAGGTAGTTTAATATCTTTAATTTTTTTGATTAATTCAGAAGAATTTTTTATACTATATTTTGGTTTAAATTTAGTGTATTCATATATAATGCGATGAGTTTTTTAGAAAGATTAATTGATGGGGCTGTTACATACGAGACTATGGGCCTAATGGGGTAATTATCTTTATGCAATTTTATCAGTGGTAAAGTTTGTGGGGTTCCGAATTCATCAATTTAATTTACATTTTTTCATACTCGTTGAACAAGGCGGAAGAATTATGGACAATATTTTTAGTTTCTATTTGGTATTTATTAGAAGCGGCTTTCTTTAATAACTGGTATTTTTCAGATTCTATAAAATTATTAGTTTTGTTAATGTACTCCATTTTGTTTATAGCAATAACTGTTTTTCCTTTGTTAGGGCGGGTAAAAATAATGTTGTTGTCTTCAGATTTCTTATTGATATTTCTTATAATACTATTTTTCATCGTTAGTAACTGTACATTTTTTATTTTGTTTAATTATGTTACTCGTGTTTTAGTAAAGGCCGAATCAATTCAATATTTTTTCAATTCAATTCAATCTTTATTTATATGGCGCCATTTACATAGATGTACATCCATGTAAGTACATATCAACTAAACTATCTCAATTCTAAAAGCCTAAAGTCTAGAAGGAAATAACGTTGAAATTATCCTGAAGGTATTCATTTATAGAATAATAACACTTCTCAGTGAGCAGCTTACGTATATTTTTCTTAAATACATTATACATGCTAAAGGCAATAAAAGGACAAAATACCTTTTTCTTCAAAGGTGGGTTCACAAGATTCTCTGTAATCTAAGTTGAATAATAGACGGATTATCCGTTTTTGCGCAGCAAACACTCTGTGGCTATCACGGGCATTACCCCATAGTATAATATTATATGAGAATTTACTGTGGACCAAGGCGTAGTAAATTAAAATTAATTTTACTTTATTGAATCTGGATGTTATATACGGAAAAGCATCAGAAAAAATAAATCTACTTAATAGTATAAATTTGAGTGTGATGGCCATAAGAAAAATTGAAGTTGATGATGGTCAGATTGAGAAAAAATGTTTTAAGTAAAATTCAATAATATAAAGAGCTCAAAAATGTGCCTGTAGAAATGTAGAATGTTGAAAATAATTCATTTCGGTTTTTTTAAACATTTTAAAAACTGCAAATAATAGATTTTTAAAAACGGATTTTTATTAAGCACTAAAATACGCAACTTTGATCTTCATAACTCTTACAGTTTTCGAGATTCCAATAAGTTTCGAATTTGTAAGAGCGTATGTATTGCTAGAAAAGCGTACCTTGGTTTCAAAAAGAATTCTCGATAAAATACACAAGAGACATCTTTCTGAAAACGAAAGAAATTCAGAAAAAAACTGCATGAAAATAAATCAGGCCTGAAAACTGTAAACACATATGAATGGTACGACATTAATTCGAGAGTTACTCAGCTTTTTAGAGTCAGATGGCGGGAGGGTAAACGTAATTTCATTCCAGTGTTGATAAATATAGAACTTAAATATATTCTTTTTTTGTAAAGCAATTAAACCTTATTCGCAATTAAGTTATAGGTTATTGTGAATTCTGTAAGAATTGTTTAACAGTATTTAAGAATTGCTAATTTTTAATTATTTATAATATGATGAATGAATTTCAAATACGAATTTACATACATTTCAATGTTAATTATTCATATTATTTTTATTTGTTTAACATTATAATTACACAATTTTCTGGGAATTAAAATATGAAATTTTGTAGTTTTCTTCAAAAAACTTGAAATTTTTAGAGAATAACAAAGATGTCAATTATTTTAATTATGCTAGAACTTTCAATCGAATAATTACAAATTTTATTTTCCAAATCATAATATTATATATTTTTTTATATTCTTTTTGCAATTATAATCAAAAATGTAATAGTCTTGATTTGATTAATTTATTTGTTTATTTCTAGTTCGGTAAAAAAAAAATTTCATTTATTCTTGAAATAGAAGTAAACAGAACACATTCTATTCTACCTAAATTTGAAACTGTTCTAAATGATATTTTATATTATTTTTTTATGAAACTGAGATAATAGATTTCAATGCTGTTGATTGTCTTTGGATCTTCAATAAAATTCGTTTGAATTGCAGACGTTTACTGTTTAGTCAAATCAACATAACCAGACGATACTAAATTAAACAGTTCTTGTTTTAAAAAAGAAATTAATTCACTGAATCATCATTTACTGCTGAAACACATGTGTATAAAGCAAGACGCGTCGTCAGAATTTAAGAAGCGTTAAACATTGCATTCTTAGGCCGACGAAGTACTTAACCTAATTCTTGCCGAATTTTTAAGCACCAATGAGTGACCATTTCCAGTAATTGGCGAAAAATTAGTAACAAGAAATATAGGATTTTCAAGTTTATTTTGCGTGTACGTCCTCTGTACACAAAAACAATTTCATGACTTCTTAATCAGGTTGATGTATCGTCGGCCTTAATTCGTCGCGCCGTCTATTATTAGCAGCAGAATCATTTAAATTAATTTAAACAATTTGATGCAATAATTTACGAGGCATCGTAAATAATCAGCGCGCAAGCGTACGTCATACGTTTCGAAAATAATTGAATTTCTTTTTAGGTCAGCGTCTATTAATTATTAGCAAATTTAATTAAAATGCGAATACAAAACTATTCATTTTAATTCAATTTGAGCGATATTCGAAATGACCGAATGAGTTTGTTTACTATTTTCATAAGAAAAATATTGAGTAGAAAACGAGTGTAATTTAGCAACTAGAAAATGAATTACGATTGTTTCAAATCCAGCATTTCTGAAAATATAATGGGCAGAACTATTGGAGTTTGAAGGATTGCAGATGGGAATCGAGAGCTGAAGATTTTTGGAATAAGGTGACGTAGATATAGAGGTTAAACGATATTCGGCTAATAGTTTTTTTGCATTTATTCCTCAATTGTAAAACCGGGCCTTAAAAAATTTTTATATTTCATTCCCTTCCCGTCTTTCCAAGCCTATCGCGTGGCCTCACTTTTTTCATATTCTTGTCGCATGCCATCTGTATGAATACATTACATATGTCAAAAACCTTTTCATTTATTATTTCAAAATCGACATGCGTCATCGTTAAAATTTCCTCATTCCTGAATCTGTATAAACTTGTTACTGCCTTAATAACAATAATAATAATAATATAATGTTTTATTGTAAGCCAAATTATAGTTATAATATAATTACAATCCATTTGTCATTACAAAAGGTAGATAACATGCAACATGATTTTAATACCTCCTTCGCAATAAGGTATTACTTCGTCGTCATTAATGTGTTTCATTGCTCTAAGTTTTTGAGCATTTTTGGTTTGTTATTACCCATATCTCTGCATCATGCTTTAGAAACGCAGAGCAAAACCAATGTGGAGTTGATTACTAGAAATGTTAATTAATGTGTTTCATTACTCTAAGTCTTTGAGCATTTTTGTTTTGTTATTACCCATATCTCTGCATCATGCTTTAGAAACGCACAGTAAAACCAATGTGGAGTTGATTACTAGAAAGAAGAGAGAAAAAAAATTGAAACAAGAATCTTTAATTTTTAACGTAAACATTTCCCAGGCGATAACAGACGCGAGGAAATAATTCAGTTGAAATACTGACTTTTCTTCAGATAAGTGAACATTAAGGTAAAGTAAATAATCATATGAAGAACCCTTAACGTATGAGAACGGCTAACTGATGCCTACGCGCGGTGTAAAGCGATCAGTCGGTCGAATCAACTGATACTTCCCTGGAGTATAGGCAACTTAAATCATTCTGAAGACCTATTTGGACAAGTTTCCAGGGGAAAACGCTAATAAGGACGGCACATCCAGAGAGAGGCATGACTTCTTATTTTAAACATGTAACCAATAAGCTGTCGCTGATTCAAAATTAATAAATCAATGTTCGTCGAATCCTTTATTTGAACAAACCCTTTCTTTTATTTGTTAATTTCTAAAAAAATTCAATTAACTTTTAAAATTAATCGCTGATCACTTTTTGAGACGCGGGAATAAATTAGATTTATACTTAAAATGGCACTTCCTCAATGAAAATATCTTAAATTGCATACCACTTAGTTTCTTTCATCTTTGGAGGTATTTTCACTTTCTGCAGGTACAATGGCTTAATCTTAAGAGATTATGGGGGATGAGACGGGGGAATAAATTAAATTTCAACAAAACAATACTTAAAGTGACACTTCCTCAATAAAGGAATCTGAAATTGAATACCAATTAATTTCTTTCATTTTTGGGGGTATTTTCACTTTCTGCGGGTACAATGGCTTAATCTTTGTAGATTAAGTACTGTTTTTGTAGAAATTTAATTTACTCCCGCGTCTCATCCCCTCAACTGAGGGCGCCACCTCCATGAATATGCATATGCATACTGTTGCTACAAAGAAGCAACGGTGCAACAAGCAATTGAATTACTTCATTTATAACAAAACTGACAACTATGTTTGTAGAGCTTACTTGTCCTTATTTGACATTTAGGGGACTCTTAGAGTGGTTTTTATAAACGCAATGGTACAGATATTACAGAAAAGGCTTCCTTTTCTGGAAATACGAGCAGATATGACACCCGCCTCTGAAATGATAGCAATTCGGAAAAGTCAGTATTACTGTCCAAACGATAATTCATAATATCACTGGTTATTTCTTCAAGTTCATCTTTACTTAATTCTTTTTACTTGTACTAGCCATGTTTTATTTGTAATTCGCAACCAACACTCAACATATGACAGGGTCAACTATGACCCTAATTGTAATTTATTCTAAGGTATTGTCATGTCTTATTGACAAATATCAGTGAGTCGATAGATTCCTATCTCAAAAGAGAATACACAGAGAATCATAGCGCGCGATCCTATATTTTAAATCCCCATTTTAAAATCAATGGGACTCTGCATACTGGTTTAGGGTTAACATCGTTCTTTTAATTTTGGGTATATTTTTTCATAATTAATGCACTTTCTACGGCTTTTGAGTCCAAGTACTACATTCTTCAACAATGAAGAATAATAATTAAATAAATTACGATAATTGACTTCTACATCCGCTAATTTAAATTCATTGGGACACTTATAGCACTCTGTAGAGCGACACACTATTATTATACGACAGTCATTCTATACTACTACTAATTCGCGAATACTTCTTGCACTTTACAAAGTCGATGGCATGGCGAATAATGGTGGTAATGAAGACAAGTATTTATCAAATGATGTGTTTTTATTATTCAGGCAATTTTCATACATACATTGAATTGCATTACATAATAAATTTATACTGGAAAGTTGAGTTATATTAGGAAAGTAAGTAATTAATTAAGAGCAGTATATATCTCAGAGCAGACGGAATAACGTACGTACGAGTGGAAAAGTTACTGAAAAGTTTGCCCTGAACTTATAAACTAACAGGCAGCAACACAAGTACAAATACACCAGGGAAATTTAGAATTTTTAAAAGTTATTTATAGATACTTCAATCCGGAAAATATAATGGAAGTATACGCAGTTTTCCTTGATTGATTAAAAAGCGAATATGATGAAATGTGGAAATAATATTCTTTTAAACAACAAGATATAAAAACCAATACAATTTCGTGTCTTTTTAAAAAAAAATCGCGGTAAAACTGCAGGTAAATAATTTACATCGTGATATCGATTATCTTCGACCGACTGACTAGAGTTACAGTTTGCTAACTAATTTATCACAAATTTCAATTTTTAATTTACCGAAATTGCGTGTCACTGTCTAACCCTCTGACATTGTAACATAGAGCTTATCTACATCCCTTATTTCCAAATCAGTTTGGGACAGATCGTAGTTGTCAATCTGTTCCCAATTCAGTAAAAGCACTAAGGGAATTATTATTATATAAAGGAAATTACTGCAATCTGTTACGATCTTAAGTTTACGTGTTTGTTATCTAAGGGAAAGTTTGAAATTGTTTGGTAAGTACGAGGAGTGTACAATAATTATCGATAATCTTTAAATTGTTTGTAGAGAATTCATATATTCAAAATTCACCTCTTTTTTATACAAGAACTTCAGTATATTCCTTGGAGTAATCATTTCGTAATTTTGTTTCCAAATTTAAAATTATGAAATTCCTGTATGTATAATTTAAAACTAGGACGGCCTGTGTACGTACTACAATTTAGTAATCAACGTAATGCATAATAATTATGCATTTAAATTTTTAATTTAATTAAATGATGAGAAAAAGTTACTGTTATTCATACTATTATGTTATTATATCAAGAACTGTTGCTATTTTTAGTATTTCCTTGACAGTGAAAGTTTTAAACAAATTGTCCCTAAAAAGCTTTCGTAATCCGCCGAAGGAGGTTACCCTTAGTGTTACATAAAACAATTAGCATACTTTAGTCACAAACCTTTAACAACTTAGCATACCGGAATTTTACGTAATCATAATATATTTGGAAGCAGTCAGTTCTTTTCGGGGCGATGATTTAATCCTTTGGGCCATATCTGTCGACAGAACGCGTTAAACGCGATAATTTATATGGCAGGCTCATAGGAAATTTCAATAAAAAGCGCTCTGTTTGTTTAAGCGAAGCCCGAAATGAGTCAATCTGCGCAAGTTTTGTGCATTTTTATCACGTACTCTCGGAAATTTGTCATTGTAATGTATTCTATCGGTAATTTACATCTCAATCTCAGACATAACACAGACATTATGGCAACAAAATACTCACACCTCGTGCACATAAAATAGAAAGATTACACTTTAGCATGCATTATATATGTATAAGTATTATAAAATGTATTTGCTATGAACATTTAAATTCAATATTATTTTAGCAGTATGACTATAATACATACTGGGCGTTTCTGTGAAGATGCATCAAACTTGGTATGCGGGTAGATATCGGGAAAAGTTTCTTTGTAAAATTTTCTCTGTAATGAATAAATTTAGAGAAAATCGAAGGGAAAGCAAAGTCGCATATTTTTAGGATGGACTTTAAATGAAAATGAATGGTTTGTTAATCATTCACATACTAAATCGGTTTATTGGTTAATTGCCTCTAGGTTGTCGCACTGGCGTGCACTGGAGCGACGAATAATTGTGTGCGTACAACAAGAAGGAGGCATTTTTGAACATTTCTTGTAATAATAATAATGTAATAAAAATAAATGTTTTTATTTATAAGATTCGAGAAATATTATTTTATAAACAATTTGTAATGTGCGACAATATACATACTAAATGCATATTTTTGCATAACCTCACATATGTAATTTATTATTAAATTAAATAAGTTTAAATATCCACGCGATTTCACTCCGCTACTGCATTCGACGTGTGGCAAAGTTGAATACACCGAGCTTTCGGTCAAGGGCAAAATAAAATATAGTCATTAATTTCTTCGCTGTTTATGGATTTATTACCCCCCTGCAGCTGTGTGCCATTCATAAATGCAATTTACATCGTATACGTATGCAGGTCTTTACATATACTTAGAAACTCTTAAAGGATTAACGAGTATATAATAAGGAGTTTCATAATCGAATTTAAAGGAGACTTTAAAGTAAAGTTACTTTCAGATATAAAAACATCTGTGAAAACACATTGGTTTACACATCTGAATGTGTTTCCTTTAAATTCTATTATGAAAGTGGCCCTAAACGTTAACGTAGTTATTTACAGCAAATTAATACAAAATCTACCAAAGTCGGAAAACTTTAGCAAATAACAGTAAAGTAAATGACAAGAATATGAGGAACAGCCAACTAGAATTGATAACAAAATACCGCATTATATCAGATCATTATGTACTTGCATTTGAAAACAACTAAAAAACCAATTACAGAGCTTTACGATAAACAAAACAACCTTTGAGATGATTTGCTATTATAAATGATCATTTGTGGAATTATTAAGGATGAAGGTTAATGAGTAGTAGCAAAATAAAAATTTAGTTTTATTTGTAAAGGTTTTTTTTTACTTGCTTAAAAGAGCTTCTGCAAAAGCATTTTGCGTTTTGATTTTCTGAAAAATAAGTATCTTCACTTGATCCTAAAGGTTCTTTTCTTGTTGCAAAATCTCAGGACGCATAAAGTAGAAAGAAAAATGTAGTTAAAAGGTAAAATATTTGGAAATACAAACACACCATGTGTATCCGGCATATAATAATTAATTATTATTATTAATACTTACTCTGTTTCTTTTATGCCCAAAAAGTGAAATTTTTGTACTCTTCATGAACATTGAATCTTAAGTGGTCTGGCTTCTTATTTGCGTTCCTTAAAAAAGCAAACGGAGTGAAAGCGAAGCCATTTATAGATGGCATGGTGAATCACATGGTGCCTTGTCTTAACGTATGCAGAAACGAATTGCTGGGAACATTACGCACATTTTATTATTAGATCATATTTTCGAATTAAATAGCAAATTAATTAATTAATGCAAATATATTCGAGGATGTTTGTCACTGTTAGTTTGTCGTAAACATAAATTAGAATGTGTACTAAAGTAGCGCCAGGGACAATGGGTTTTAGTGCTTTATGACGTAATGTCTACGAATAAAATCGGGAACATATTCAGTAATTTAGAAATTTGAAAAATTTTGTGCTTGGAATTGTACAGAAGTCTTTTATAAATACAGTTATACTTTAAATAAGTCACTTATACTCCGATAAAGAAATAAGAGCAAAGTAAGAAAGAAAATTTATTTAACTAATAGAACATAAATCGAAACTGTTAAATTACATACCATTGCAAGCAAGATAAACGTTCGTATTACTAAAAATGAACGTATGTTGTGTCATGAAGTTCATAAAAGAATTAGTTCACATCCTCTTGCATACATGTGGAGTACAATTTGATAATAAGACTATGTAAACATAGATAAAAAAATATTCAAATATTTACAAAGTTTTTACATCATATGTATATCTGCAACTATCTTAAATTACATTTAAGTAGTGCCTTAAACAGCTAGCCATTTTTCAATGCCATCTACATGTGCTAGGTTATAAAAACGGTGTAACATAATCATAATAAAGTTACAGTCTTTAATTCGCACATAAATTCGCGAATTACGTAATCGCCGCTGCGTTACATACACACAGTTTTTTTGTGCAGAAAATAAATCTCCGAATAATGTTACTGAATACTTTGTTTTACTTAACTACTTCGAAAGTTTGCGGCGGTCATATAATTTACGCAAGAATAAACAAATTTCGGGTTCCTAGAACAACGTCTGCCTTGGTGCGTTATATTAAAAAGTAATAAAAATATTCTCGCCGACAATGTGTTGTTTGAATCTTCGTGTGCAAACTCGATTTTAGAAACTGATTGTTTTCTCAAAGCCTTGGCGTTTACGACATTCAAACTTCTGCATGCCACCTTGAAAGTGTATGAATTTTTGCCTAAACTTAGATCTATCGCGATATACATAAACTGTTTGCATAAATTTGTTTCGAATTATTCAAATCTATTTTGTTTCAGTTGTGGGTTTGTAGGCATGTATTTCAAAACTTTTTCAAATTTTCTCTTTGAGGAATGAACCACGGTTCCCCTAAATATCTGTTCTTTATCACCTACGTATGTAGTAAGTCATGCGTTTATCGTGAGTAAACTTCAAGAATTAATTATCAACAAAATGAAAAGTTTGTTTTGTCTCTTTTTGAAGAATTAGATTTTCAAATAATTTTGCATACAAAATTGGTTTTATTAATCATATTCATTAAGAAATATCCTGAAGAAATTGCCCGCGTATACCGAAAACTAGATATCAGATATAATATTCTGCTCTTATTTGCACAATTTTAAGTACAGTTAAAGTTAAGTACAATAAATACAAAACTGATAACTTCATGATCATATTAACGAACAGTTCAATTGTACTAAGTAGGTAAAGCACAAAATCAAATCCTGACAGAATCTGAAGTTATGGACCTTTTCAAGGAGTTTGTATTGATAACGGATGAGCAGAACAAAGTGAGGTATGAGTAACAATGATTGTGTATCGAAAACTGATCTGCATCTCTACAACGTTTAGTCCATTATACGTCTTCTGGAAGAAATACAAATGACAATCTGTTGGAGAAAACAAGCCAATCATTCCCAGATATCTCTGGGCGCTTGTTAGCTCATTTGAAGGTCTAAGAAAAACACTTGAATACAGTAATATAAAGAATGTACTGATAAATGAGAAGCCCATTTAAGTGTAAACATCCTAATCATATTGCCATTCACTGGTATGTCAGAGTAAGAAGGTAACCAAGAGCTGGAAGGTCGACAGCGTGATGGAGCCTACAATGTTTCTTATGATCTTTCTGTTCAAACAAGGAGGTCTCAGTTATGTGGAGAAGAGTACTTCAACCAAGGAAGCAAATCGCTTCATGATTGGCAATGTAAAAGTACCAAACGTTGAAGTTAAAAAGGAACTCACTTACAAGAATAATACATAATAAGGAAACATTTAAATGAGAGTGATCTGAATAGCTGCACAAGTTCATTTGTGGAATTATGTCAGGCTGTACACAGAAATGACAGAACACAATAATTTGAACAAAAATTGCAACTTTTGACGGTCGCACTAGTGAAATACTCTCCTTCGTTACTCAAAACAAGTACAAGTACTCTAGACTTTTTCTTACTCTGTCTTGGACTAATAATCGAATTGAGATTTGAGGATAGCTAGGAAAACGCTCTAACGTATATGTTTCGTAGGCGATATTACTTTCCGCTTGGTGGTTTTGCAGAAAGATGGGTCAAACTTATTCTGACGAGTCTAAATGTCAGCATATTTTTGGAGGTATCTACACTTTGCTTACGGAAAGTAACACTTCATGCTCTTAATCCAGCCCTGGAAAACATGCTCAAAGACGAAGACATCCAGAAACATCTTCAAGAGGCTTGGTCTGCATAGTAAATTTGTTAAATTAATGTTTTCCAATTGTTCAGATTTTTATATTCACATCTTTATATCATGTCTACTACTTACTCTTTGGATGAGAAATTTCTTAAGAAAACCATATGTAGTATTTAAAAGCTTTTAAATAAAATGCAAGCAATATTATTTATTTAAATAGCTTGAATCGCGACATCTTGCGATCACTTTTTGACATAACATTGCAAATAGGAATATCAAAATGCAGCCAGTTTGCACGCGGCCAAGCGTGTTGTCAAAGCATATTGAAAGTTTTAAATTTTTTTATCGTAAATCGGTTTTGATTGCAGTGGATACCTACTGTACAGCTGTTTCGTCAGCAGAAGCGTAGCTCGAGACTTCCACTGCAAATCAAACCAACCTGTCCCAGGTTATTTGCGATGTAATTGTAATAAATAGTTATTTATTTAGTTCTGGTTTCTAAAGTGATGTTTTTTGGACCACTTATAGTACAAGTCCTAGAATCTTAAAATCGTTGTAATAAAGCAAAACGTATAACGTGACTAATTTGCTTGACGTTTGTCAACATTTCGCTGCTATGGAAGTTGTTCATGGCGCATTTTAATTTTTATTTATGTAAAATAAATCTCAAAATTTATTTTCATACTAATTTAACACGGTAAGAGTCCAGTACGAAACAAAATTTTATCTTTAACTTGAACGAAAAGTAACTTTAAAAGTATTCGCAAGTAAATCTCAGTCTCGGCTAAACGCCTCTGCTGTAAACAATTTGTTCAAACTTTAAAGTTCAACTTTTCTTTCTAGATAAATTAATAACTATTACGCTTGATTATAGATGTCTTTTTTATGAATTTTTAAAATCTTAATGTAGGTTCGCTCAAAATGCAATGCTGTAGTTTGAGTGTTGCTGGAGACTAAAAATTCAGTTTTTTTCGTTATTTTTTTGAAGTTGAGGTGCGCTACAAATAGTCTTTGGCTCAAATTTGATTTTGGGGACCCGGCTGTACTGTTTTGTTATAGATTATGATACAGTTGAAGGGTCTCGGACTGTAATCTTAAAATTTCGTCGTGAGAGAACCAAAAGTCATTCAAAAAATTGCGTAAGTGTCGATTTTTTCTTGACTTTAGAGGTTTTTATTGAAAAACGTTTACCCCCCTAAAAGTGTGTGCACAGTAACCACGAGTAATTGCTTCAATAAAGAGTATTGGTTTAAATTATTACAGTTAAGTGTAAGCTGAAGTATCTCATTATGAGCTATGTAAAAAAAACAATCGCTGTTATTTTAAGGAGACGTTGAGTATCTGAACACCAACTACTTTAAATGATTTTGAGAGCTTAGAGGACCAACAATAACAAATTAAAAAATTATGAAAAATTCAAGGAAATTATATGTTAACTTGCGTTCGGCAAACACAAGTCGGTGCTATAATGAGTGGCGCACCCACGGGGGGGCAGGAAGGGGCTGAAGTACCCCCAGAGCCAGCTATGTGGTACTACAAATTTATTAATATAATTTCAGTTTTGTAAAAACGACGACTTAATTTCGTTCTGTAATTTTAGTTAGTTAGTTTAGTATCTCTATTATTTAATAATATCCTTATATATATATTCTTACAATTGATTCTATTCATATAATTTATAAGACGAGAATAATATATTAGAGAAAGAACAATCACCAAAGAAAAAAAATAAAAGAGTTATATACTATATATATATTATTGCACATATTGGTTACAATATTAAATTTGGTAGTACACGATTGTTAACGGGACTTCCATGCGAATTATTTTCTTAATTTCTTCCGCTTTGTCGATCGACCTATGAAGATGTCAACGATCGGCCACGCCACGATCCTCATGCAGCATGAAGCGCGTAATACTTTTTGGTCAACATACTTAAACGTAAATTATGCGAAGCAGAAGCAAACATTCCGCGAAGCTGTTCATACATGCTGTATTATACATTTGCCGTTGAATACCGATGTCTCGTATAGTAAGAAGGAAACAAGCAAATGAAATTTATGTCTGATATTATTATGTGGAATTTTTTTGAATATATTCAAGTATCAAGTTAGTAGTGACTTGGAATAAACAATCGGGAGATCAAAGAAAACATTCCACTTTAATATTACGAAACTTAGAAAAATAAACCGCATGGTGAAAATATTTGCCCTCTGCAACCCAAAATGTGGTTGATTTAACACTTCTTCTTCTCAGTATATAAAGAGTATGACATATCAAAAATGTTTAGTTAAAAATGTTAAAATAAAGAAATTTTATTCAAGACAACGCATTAGAAGTTCGCATTTTTTAAAATTGTTCAGTTGAGAATTTTGTTTCTCTTAGTATATTCGTTTCTTTTATATATAAAAATTTAAGAACAATGAACGTTAACAAAAAAGGAACAACTTTTAACATGGATTTTCCATTTTGTTGAATGTGCCTCGTGTATGGGTATAAAACAATATTTATGCATTATCACAAAATATCAAATCACTGAACAAACTGCAAAACTGAAAGTCGCTAATAAGTTGGGTAAAGTGCAAACGAAACACATGTTACATAAAATGTTGACTAAAATGTGTTTATTACTTTGAAGTTTTTAATCGTTTTAAAGTTTTATTTTAAGCAGACTTTATTACGTATAATTTGCGAAACTGTGAGGTGAATATTAATTCACAAATTTGCTTAATTTGATTATGTATGTTGTACACTTTTAGTATCGCCTGTTTACCGTCGTCAGTTAACATTTTTTTAGACAGTATAAATTAAATAAAACAGTATTTTTAAGAAACACGAAATTTTGGTGATCTATTCTTGTACTATTCCTGTAACAAAAAATAAACCTACTGTAAGAGGTTGTCAGTTTACTTAAGCGGCAGTTTATTTTTTGTTCATTTTACGGTATGTCGAGGTTGAAGATTTGATAAACTGTTACGCTGTTAAGTGAATATTTACATTTACAACCAACTAAAAGCCCGCAAATAAATGAGCATAAATATTTGTATTCACCTTCACTTAGTACGTGGTACTTGCATATATCACTGTTCTTTCAAGTTTACCGGGAAATTAACAAACATAGATTTCCTCAAATTACTTACTTTATGACTGGTAATACATTTATACAATTAAAAGAAAACTACACTTTTAAAAAAATTTTATATATCATGTTTAAGTCATATTTGGTTGTCGAATAATCGTAAATTATTGGCACTTTATCAAAAGAATTATTATTATTTTTTTTAAACTATCGAGTATGGATAGTAATTGACCACAATTGAACATAATAAAAATGTTAGCCAAAGCAAACAGAAAGATAGTTTTTTGTGTAAAAATTTAAAACATAATTTGAAAAAGCCAAAAAACCGCATCAAAATAGGAATAATTACTAATGAAAAAAAGAAGACAAACAGAAAACAAAAAGGAAAGTTAATTGAACTAGAAAACCAAATTATGTCCGTTACAAAAGAGAATCGAAATGTAACAGGACATACCACTTCAATAGAAGAATAAACCAATATTCAGAAAGTAACATGAACGATATAACATGTGTACAAAAAGTTTCCCCATCTAATGTGTTGCTCTCATTTTTTGGCATGTTCACGTATGTTCTTTACCTGATCCATAACCTAAACAGAAAAGTAAACAAACAACTTAAGAAGAATTATTTTATTTTTTTGATTTTGCAATGGTTTTCACATTGGAAGAAAAATCTTTTATGGTTGAATTCTACTTTCGAACGCCCAAAAAATCAATGGCTAATAGACCTATAGACCTATTCTATTCCTAATTGTATTACAGAATTTCAGGAAAAATTTCCAGAAACCGTATTTTTGTACCATAAATTTGTTAATCAACTTCTGTAGAACTATTCAGAGAAACTGGCAGCGTGGCTAGAAAACAGATATCAGGCAGGCCAAAAGTAAGAACTAATGAGGTAGTTGAAAATGTGAGAAAAATGATGACTGATGCTCCTTGCACTTCCATCCGTCACAACAAGTTCATCTTTCTATCGGGACCTGCAGAACTATTCTAAGAAAGGACTTGCAAATGTCACCTTATCGCTTGACTGCCCTGCATGAATTGCTTCTACTTGATTTTGAACTAAGGCGAAGATACTGTCATTGGTTTTTAAATAATATTGACAATGACGATTTGTTGGACAAAACTTTCTTTTCCGATGAGGCCTGGTTCCATTTAACAGGATACATTAATTCCCAAAATATGAGGATCTGGATTATAGAAAACTCTCATATTTTCATTGAAGTCCCACTATATCCACAAAAAATTGGTATTTGGATAGGTTTAAACCGGAGAAGATTGATAGGTCCAATATTTTTTAATGGCACACTGACAGCACTCAGATATTGGGAAGAGATTTGCATCCACTTATTAATCAACTGCATCATGATGAATATTTCCAGCAGGATGGTGCCCATGCTACTGGAGATACATCAGTTTTTTGGAGATAGAATAAATAGCGGAAATGTGGCAAACATATGGCCTCCTTGATCATGAGATCTAATTCCTTTGAATTTCTTTGTTTGGACCTACTTGACAAATTCCATTTTTAAATGCCCGTTAATAATTTACAGGAACTTACCCAAAGAATCATCGAAAAGTGTGATGAAATAAACAATTCCCCCACATTTTGCATAAAAGGCATCCGCGCATTAAGAAAATTAATTTTTGAAAATTCTTAATGAATGAAGCAAATGCGGAAATTTAATTTGATAAACAAAGCGGATGGGAATAAAATAATATAGAATATATATTTTCATTTTTATAACAAAATACTAACGTTGTTATGATGTTTTGTTAAGTTTCCTTTAATTTTTTATACTTATTAACTTTTTTCAAGTTTCCTTTTAAGCGATCTTTCTTAACTTTCTGGTATTGGCCTTGGTTCAGCATGCAGACTGCAAAAAAAAAACGATTACTAACGCTTTACGATACAAACTAACAGTATCTAACCCAATAATCCCCAGATTGTATTGTTTACCCAAAATACACAAACCTGGCAACAGCATGAGACCCATTGTTTCTTGTATAAATTCACCGTCTTCGTTATTATCGAAACGATGAAGTGATAAATTTAATAACCTCCCAGTTAAATTACCCGATTTTTCTGTTAACAATTCATTAGAATTTATTGAAAAATTAAAAGCCCTAAAAATAAAACCAAACGAAGTTTTAGTATCCTTTGATGTCACTTCGTTATTTCCTAGTATACCTGTAAAAACCACCTTAGAATACTTAAAAGAACTATTATTAAAGAATAACTTCGATAATGAAGAAGTGGAAGAATTAGTAAAATTGACTAGTTTATGTATGAACCAAAATTTCTTTAAATTTAATAATGGGTTTTATCAACAATTGGAAGGAGCGGCCATGGGAAATAGCCTATAAGCGTTTATGGCAAATCTGTTCATGGGTAAATTTAAAAGTGACCTTAAAACCTCTTCGGATTATTTTCCTAAAGTCTAGTTGAGATATGTCGATGACATATTTTGTGTTTTTGACAAAAGTAAATATACAATAGATCAATTCCTTGAAACTTTAAACTCTAAATTCACAAGAATCAAATTTACCTATGAAATAGAAACTAACAATAAACTAATCTTTTTAGAGATTTTAGTAACTAAAAATAATAATAAATTACAATTTAACATTTATAGGAAATCTACTAATGTTAATAGATTTATTCCCGTGGATTTAAATCATTGCAAACAGTATAAACTAGCGGCCTTAAATTTCTTAGTACATGTTCCCTTTATCAACGATCAATTATAGTAAAGAACTTCACGAAATTATTAAAACCGCTATGTACAACGGTTATCAACCGGATATAATCTATAACATTATTAGAAAACAAAAACAAAAATTAGATATTAAGAAAATAACCACACTAAATTCTGATAAAATAGGAGAAATAAATTATAAGAAAATTGTAAAAATGTCGTTTTATCCTCAATACACTAAAGGTTTAGATAATTTTTTAAAAAAATTAGGTTTAAAAATAGTTTACACAAGCAGCATAAATTCTTTATTAGAAAATCCAAAAGATAAAGTGGATTAGGAGGATAAACCCGGTATATATAAAATTGCGATCAAATTCAATCAAATAAAAAGATCATTAAAAATTAGATTCAAAGAACACTTAGCCCATTTAAAATTCAAACGGTTCGACAAATCCAGTGTGGCCTTACATTTGCTTGAAAACGGACATTCGGTAAATAAAATAGAATTTATCAAACAAATTAATAATAAAGGAGATCTAGATTCTTATGAAAGCTTAGAGATACATAGAAACAGAAACAGATTGATGAATTCAGAGAAAGCAGGGCCGGTCACTTCCAGCCTGTTCGACTTTTAAGTTTTCATGGTGTTTTGGTTTGTTTTTATTGCGAATATGAAAGTCGAAGGACCATTTTGATTTTTATTGCTTTATTACAACGATGTTACATAAAGACATAATGAACTACGTAGTATGTACATGAATGCTAACACACATTCGAGATTGGATTCCCCATTCTCCATTTTTTGCGCATGTTCTTTTTCTGCTGGTAATGCAGAGCTGCACATAACAAACGTTACTAACTTGATAACTGTCAGCTGGCGACATCTGTTGACGCGCAAACATACCCCACGCCTTGAAAGATAGTCTTTCAAAATGAAAGCTCACTTCAAAGTTCTTCAATAGGCAAAGGGCACACACTGGAAAGCGCTCTCTTCATCTCTCCTCTAGATGTTTTCAAGGTAGCAACCCTGGGAACTTCGTCGGAGCCGTAGTGAAGATGCGTTATTCTAGCCATCGTCCACTTTAATGGTGGTAAATTGTCATCCTTGATGACAACTAGATCGCCGACCTTAGGCAGTTGAGTTGAACGCTTCCACTTACTGCGGGTCTGCAGATCACTGAGATACTCTTTTCGCCACCGCGCCCAAAAATGTTGTTGAATCTGCTGGATTTGACGAAATGACGAAAGTCGATTGGCGGGTATGTCAGTGAGATCTTGATCCGGTGTTGTAAACAAAGGTCTTCCAATAAGGAAATGTGCTGGGGTGAGTGGAGTCAAGTCATCAGGATCGGTTGAAATTGGACTTAAAGGCCGAGAGTTCATAATGGACTCAATTTGCGCAAGAAGCGTACACATTTGCTCAAAGGTTAAATGAGCATTACCCAAAACTCTTTTTAGGTGGTGCTTGACGGACTTAACCCCTGATTCCCATAGACCCCCGAAATTTGGAGCTCGGGGTGGAATAAAATGCCAATATATCATATCTTCAGCTAAATTTTTTGAAATCTGACTTTCAGAGTCTTTCAAAAACTTTCTAAGTTCCTTGCTGGCTCCCACGAAATTCGTACCATTATCCGAGTACATGTGCTTCGGTTTACCACGTCTAGACATGAAACGTTTTAAACTCATTAAAAAGCATTCGGTAGTCAAATCGGTTACAAGTTCGATATGAACGGCTTTAGTGGAAAAGCATAAAAATACGCAAATGTAACATTTCGTTAAGCGAGCACCTCTACCAATTTTGTTTTTTATGAGTAAAGGGCCAGCGTAGTCTACGCCTGTGACTGTAAATGGGAGAGTTGGGGAAACTCTGTGACGAGGAAGGTCACCCATTTGCGGTTGAACTTGAGGTTTGGGATTCGCTTTGAAACACTGCATACAGCTTCTGACTGTTTTTCTTGCTAGATTTCTTCCCTTCAAAGGCCAATACCTTTCTCTTACAGTATAAAGCAACTGTTGTGGACCACAGTGCAACAAGGCCTTATGTAAGCGATTGAAAAGTAGCTTAGTGAAGTGATGATTCCCATCTAACAACATTGGATGGATTTTGTCGTAGTTGAGCGCAGCGTGCCGCAATCTGCCACCAACTCTTATTATGCCCTCATCATCCTTGAAAGGATTTAAGTTAGCATACCTTTTCTGAACAGTATTCCACTCCGAGGGAAATGACTCCCATTGAGATAGCTTAACGAGAATTTTGGTTGCTTGTGAGATCTCATTGACGGTAAGCTTGAGACTATCATGTTTATCTCTTTCTATAGCAGACCGACAATTGTTTATGAAGCGGAAACAATATGCAAGAACACGTTCTGCTGAAGTGATATTGGAAAAATCGAAGAATGAGATGCTATTATCTTGATGGAAATGTGCCATAAGACTTTGAGGCGAAATCTTTGACTCAGACTTGACTTCTGGAACATCTTGTAGTTTGCACCTTTCCCATTTGGATTTTGGCCAGTATTCAGAATTTTGCTTCAGCCATTCTGGGCCATGCCACCACAATTTAGAATTCACTAGCGAACTAGGACTCATCCCTCGAGAAACAATGTCTGCGGGATTTTCCTCAGAGCATATGTGACGCCAAAGGTGTGGTTCGGTCAGAGTGTGTATCTCAGCAACTCTGTTAGAAACAAAAACCTTTAATTGATGAGGCGAGGTATGAATCCAATCTAGAACAACTGTAGAGTCTGTCCAATACGTATAAGAAGAAAATTGCAAATCTAAAGTTTTCGTAGTCTTATTGACTAAGCGAGCGAGGATCAGTGCTCCACACAACTCTAATTTAGGTATGGTCAGGGTTTTTAGAGGAGCTACCTTACTTTTGGCACACAAAAGATTCACACATACATTACCACTCATATCTTCGGAGCGAATGTACAAGCAAACACCGTATGCTGTATTGCTTGCGTCGCAAAAGGCATGTAATTGAAGATTTTTTGGGTCTAAGCAAATGGTATGTCGAGGTACATTAAGAAAATTCAAATGAGGAAGTTCCCTTTGAAGGCTTTCCCACTTATTGAGAATTTTCTCAGATACAGGTTCGTCCCAAGATAATCCTTCTTGCCATAAAGCTTGCAAAATGATTTTGGAAATAATGACACATGGTGCTAGCAAACCTAAAGGATCAAATATCTTGGAAACGATTGAAAGAATACTACGTTTAGTAATTTCCTTTTCTGAGTGAGCAACGCAATAGTGCAAGTTGTCTGAACTAGGACACCAAACTAGACCTAAAGTTTTAGTTCTATCACGTGATCCAAAATGAATGTCGCCTCTTTCCGAATTTGGAGATAAAGATGACAACACATGAGGTTCATTTGATACCCATTTTCGTAACTTAAACTTCCCTTGCTCCAATATAGAAGCAATTTCATTGGAAAACTGTAAGGCTGACTCAATATTGTCAAATCCTATAAGCAGATCGTCAACATAGAAGTTTTTGTCAATCATACTTGACGCTTGAGGATATTCAGTCCTGTTTTCAGATGCTAACTCATGAAGGCATCTTACCGCCAAAAAGGATGCCGAAGCCGTACCGTATGTTACTGTATTTAATTGGTAGACATCAAGAGGTAGTGCAGAATCGTTTCTCCAAAAAATACATTGTAAAAATCTTTGATCAGGGGTGACCAGTACTTGACGGTACATTTTTTCGATGTCGGCTGTAACAACAATGGGATGAACACGAAACCGAAGAATAATAGAAAAAAGATCTTCTTGGATAACAGGGCCTACCATCTGCAGGTCATTGAAACTGTATCCTGTTGAGGATGGTGCTGAAGCATTGAAAACAACTCTCAGCTTCGTTGTCAAGCTTTCCTCCTTCACGACTGCGTGGTGCGGAAGAAAATATCGAGTTTCTGAGGACAAACACTTGGGTTCGACCTTGGA
The DNA here is from genome assembly GCA_039766575.1 of Serrognathus titanus. NCBI lineage: Eukaryota > Metazoa > Arthropoda > Insecta > Coleoptera > Lucanidae > Serrognathus > Serrognathus titanus. Next base: position 44,653,201 of record CM077914.1, on the reverse strand, counting down.
CATGTGTCCCAATTCTACATATTCTTTTATGAAATCAGAATATCTAGATTTCAGAAGAGAATTCTTATCTAACCTTTTTTCTAAAGATAAAAATTGCCTTTTTGCATTTTCCTGTGAATCACCTAATTTCGAAACAGGTTCCTTAAGAGGTATGGTGACAACAAATCGACCATCTTCATTGCGAGTAGTGTTTATTTGGAAATGTTCTTCACAAGCTAGCTCCATTGAAGATAATGGAATCTTGAAATCAACCTCTTCTGTTTCCCAGAATTTGGAAATTTCATTGCGAAGACCTGAATCGTCGACAGTACCAACAAAATAACATTCATCAGCATTTGCTCTATGTTGTGGAATGAAACCTGCTATGATATAGCCTAACTTTGTTTTTTGCAAGATGGGCATGTTTCGACCAAGCCGTATGCGTCCAATACATAACAATTCGTAGAAAAGTTCTACCCCAAGGAGAATGTCAATCTTTGACGGTTCATGAAACTCAGGATCAGCAAGTTTGATTCCTGAAGGAAGGTTCAGCTGTGATGAATCTAACTTAACACTTGGTATCAAACCACAAATGTTATCAACTTCAAAACATAAAATTTCTGCTGTGAAATCGGTATGTAAAGATTTCAAGGAAATTTTGCATTGATTGTTTATGCGAGAAGTTGCTTGACCAATACCCTTTATGGACAAATTAACTGGGGAGATATCCAATTTTAATTTCTGCCGGCAATTTCTTGTGACAAGGTTTAACTGAGAACCGGAATCGAGCAATACCTTCACCGTGTGATAGTTGTTATGGCAATCAAGAACTTGAACCAATGCAGTGGAAAGCAAAACTCTTGGTTCTTTGGTAGGTATTGTACAACAGGCTAACTGTACACTTGGAATTTTGTCACTAGATTGACGATCAAAGTGTAACATTGAATTGTGTTTGGCATTGCATTCCCTACAATTACCCGATTTGCAAGTTTTGGCGAAATGTCCAGGTTTTAAACAATTGATACACAGTTTGAGCGCTTTAACCTTTTCCTGCCTTTTGTCTGCAGCTAAATTTTGAAATTCGTTACATTTGTAAAGAGAATGTTCACCTTTACATAGAATGCATGATTCGACGGATGCCACAAATGTTTTGGCAGTCTTTGCTTGTGATCGAATTTTAATTTTGTTGAATGACTTGTCTGTATTGCTTATTTCAATAGACTCGAGTATATCCGCTTTATTTTGCAAGAACATTTTCAAACTATTGAAACTTTTGTCTTTTTCAACAGATTTGTGTTTATTCCATTCACGGATTGTCAAGTCGTCTAATTTTGAACAAACTAAAAAGATAATCAAAGTATCCCAATGTTTAACTAGTTCGTTTAATGTTTCTAAAGCCCTTAGATGTTTTACAACATTATCAATTAATTGCCTTAGTTTTGTAGATGATTCTTCTTTAATGCATTCTAAATTGAATAATGCTTTCAGGTGATTATTGATTAAACGATCAGTGTTATTATAACGCTCGCATATCGCGTTCCAAGCTATGGGATAATTATCGCGTGAAATTTCAAGCGATTTGATTATCGCAGCAGCATCTTTCTCTAGAGACGCACGAAGATAGTGAAATTTTTGAATTGCACTTAGCGTCACGTTTTTATGAATTAGCGATTCGAAAGTGTCTCTGAAATCGAGCCATGTTTCGAATGATCCGCTGAATTTAGGCAAATCTACTTTTGGTAGTCTGACCAAATTAAACGCATTAGACGCCATGTTTACATTTGCGTTGCTGTTGCTTATGATGCTATCTACCGGAGAAACCGAACGATTTGAGCCTTGATTGCTTTGATTGTCGCCCGCTCCCCTCTCGGATGATGTTACGATTCCCGATTTTGTATTTTGTTCTAGCAAGGTTTCAGCTATACCGATTAATGAAAAGTACCGTTTCGTAAATTCCCTGCGTTTGTTTAACTGCTGTTCATCGTCGTCTGATAATTCTTCAATGCGTAATTGTAAATCGTCAAATGTGTCTAGAATAGGTTCAATTTTTTGAACCCAAGATTGTAACGATTTAATGACACTAATGGGTATTTCGTCGTGATTTTGCTTTGAGACATCGTCTATGAATTCTTGAAAAATTGTTAATTTTGCGTTCAATGCACCTCTTTTGCGATTTAGAGTTTCTAGAGTTTCGGGTTCTGCCATTATGCGAATATGTGAATTGCAAATGTTTTACAGCAAATGTACAAACACTTTATGCGAATAAGGATGTGTAAAAGGACTGACCTTTTCCGAATAACGTTCCGACCGTTGCACGGCTGTCGTAAGCTGCGGTGGTCTCAAACGATGCGATGTGATGCGAATTTTTCTTCAGTTCTGTAGATCCGGCTGCGATTGGACCAAATGTTTTGGTTTGTTTTTATTGCGAATATGAAAGTCGAAGGACCATTTTGATTTTTATTGCTTTATTACAACGATGTTACATAAAGACATAATGAACTACGTAGTATGTACATGAATGCTAACACACATTCGAGATTGGATTCCCCATTCTCCATTTTTTGCGCATGTTCTTTTTCTGCTGGTAATGCAGAGCTGCACATAACAAACGTTACTAACTTGATAACTGTCAGCTGGCGACATCTGTTGACGCGCAAACACATGGAATCCCGGTTCTCTTGTATATTTTAATATAGGGTGGGAGAGTTCTAGTTTAGTTTAGTTTAGTTTTTCCTAGTTGTAATATCAGTTTAGCGCTGAAGATGGTAACGTTGTTACTGAAATACGTATTCGCTATCAGTGAATTTATGTGGTTAAGGGTGTATCTCCTTGATTAATTTAGATTATAACCACAGGTTGAGTGTTGTTTTGTGTTTATTACTTAGTCTTTGTATTTTTGTGTTTGTATTTTTTATTTTAATATATCGGCTTATTTTTTTAAATTTCATTGAAATTATATTTTCTGCCGCAGATAATGGATCCAACACGAAAGAGAAGCTCTTAATACTAATTTTAAATATTTATTTAGAAATGCTTCTGTTGCTACGATAACGAGTTCATTCTGATATCCTTATAAGCACAATTTGCTCAATTATCTTGAGCAATACTTCCTAAAAAGTGAATAATATAAAATATGTATTTTACTGTTTCTTATAATTTTTGGTGCTTAACAGTATAAACTAAATAAACCAGAATATTAAAAGTCGAAAGTAAAATACTATAAACGAAAATCACCAAAAGGATAGATTTACTTTAACAGTCCGCTAATGTAGTAGTATTTTAAATAAATCAGGTAACACGAAAAAGAGAAATAACAAATAAAATTTAACGATTACACTACTGTACCAAAATAGTAGGTAAATATAACCGATATTTTCTTAAACTCACAAATATATTAGAAGATTTAGGTCTTATGTGTACTTTACTCTTCTACAACAGCTCCAAATAAGTTTATACAATCATTTACTTAGAGCGACGAATGTAAATATTTGCCGTGATGTCTCTCCATAGGGGCTAATCCAACAAATCTGCTGTCGAGGGTGACGATTTTATCATTCACTGAAACCACAGCCAGACGATATGAAAACAAATACCCGACAACTCAAAATTTCTTTCGCAATTGAAATACTGAATTCTAAGAATAGCAGAAATACGTACAACAAAATTGGTAGTGTTTTAAAGCCACTCGTAACTGTTTTATAGCCATTGTCACGTTGTAAAAGTTTATGTATAAAATCCCTTCACGTTTAAGATATATGGGATTCTGTTTATGTTTGAGTTCTAATTGCTTGCGTCTTCGTAATGGTTACGTAACACTTTATTTTATTCCGAGTTTCTCCACCCGAATATATTTTATTGGATGTTTGTTTTATCGATATTGCCGCTGTTTGTGTTAATTTATACGATAAAGAACTATCAAAAAGATATAAAATAACCGTCAGGAGCACAAGCGAGGCGGACTACCTGAGCAAGATACAAATATCATCTGCATTCTAAACACCTAAATAGCTTTCCGTGTGACTAAATGTTGATTTCCAATTTTTGGCTGGTCAGTATAGTTATACAACTTCAAAATTTTGATTTATTTATTTATGTCGCACATTTTTATTGTTTCGTACAGTAAAAATAATAACTAAATAAACTTCAGGTGTGTCTATAAAACATTTTCAAAAAAATGAACCAGATGTTCAAATTTTGGAAACCTTGAAGTAAAAAAATACATTAGTGTTTCAGTTGTTAATGAAATGTACTTAAGTTGTAAAAAATATAGTGAGACTCGTTGAAAACGAAGCTTTTGTAATGTTAGATCAATCAACCAACTTGCTTCTTCAGACATTTTTCATTCAACAGCGTAATAAATGTTCTTTCTTGTTTGGATTTGTTTGTTTTGTGAAGGTACTGGATAGCAGGACTGCTTTAACAATGTTCTGTATAATTCTTTCCTTGTACTCTATGATCTAAAATATTTTTCCAACCAAAGTAAATTTTATTCTTAAAAAAATTCTTCTGGAGCAACATGCACATCTTTAGTCTGAATCTTATTAATTCATTTTCAAACAGATTGAAAATAAATTAATAAGATCGTTTGCCCTAGAACGAAATGACTGAAAGCGGTGATAGAAATTTGAAGATTCATTTGGAATTGACGTAAAAATTATTAAGTGGGGAAAGAAATTAAGGCAAGAAGAGTTTTTTTGCACATAAATTGACTCTGGAAGTGTAAAACGATATAATAAGAAAATGAATAAAACTTCTATTACAGTAGTTTTGCTTCTTGGTCGCGAAAGAAGAATCCTAATCATTAAAGAAGAAGATGTATGCTATGTATGATAAATATATCTCTTAGTGAGATCAACGAAAGAGGGAAAGGTAATTTAACAGACTCCTTGAAATATTATGTAATCAAATATAGTAGTCGTATATTGAAAGAGGAAGAAAATAATTCGAGGGAAAAAACATGCTAGGAAGACCAGAAGGCTGCCCTACAATGAGATTCATACTTAATAAATTCGAAAAAAAAAAACGTATTACAAAACAATGTGTTTAATATTGAAATTAGTAATTATATGAAGAAATGGACTGAGGATAAAATTTTGATTTTCTACATGAACTTAATTTTAGAGTCTCATGCTCTTCTGTTTGCGAAATCATAAATTATATAAGGAAAGAATATTCGAATTTCGATAAAATATTAATTTTTAATTATAACCTTCCCAAACTCATTATTTTTTAATGATTACTTTTATTTTTTAATTCTTATTTCTTATCGATTCAATTAATTATTGATATGTTGCTTTTTACGACTCTAACATTTTCAATCCAAAACTCAGTTTCCATAAATTCTCTAAACTCTGCTCGCATATACTTGACAATAATTTATATTAGTGAGAAACTGTTTCGTATACATCAAATTGCGTAACTTTTATTTAAACAAAAACCGAAACTATTTGCATAGGCAATCGACATTTTTTTCCTAGAAAATTGTCTGACGCATAAAACCACTTATTCGTCTGTGTTGACTTTATTACACTTCAATGCAAATTAATTTAAAATACGTCGTACATTAATCTATAGTACTTGTTTATAACACGTGTCCAACAATTATTGTAGTCCTGGGTGGCTGTGAAATCAAACATTAATGTCGGTTCTTACTTACACGTCGTTGAATTAAGGTCTCAAATATTGATCGTCTAATAATAAATCGATTGTTGTTTACGTATTTAAAGTTTAATTGCGATTTGAAACAATTAGTTATAATTGCACTGTTTATAGTTGTCATTGATGACATAGCAAGGAAAGCAAGTAAATCTGCTAAAGGTGTAACATAGGAACCATACACCTCGAGCAAGTAATTACAAAATAATTCCTCTATGCTGATGGCCTAATTCTAACAGGATTAAATGAAAATAAATTTGAAAAAAACAATTGTAGTATGTTAAGGTACCTTAAGGCAATTTGGGATGGAAATAAATGAATGAAAATAGGGAACTTTTTGCACCAAGAGAAGAAGAAGATCTAAACTTGAACATAGGGAAAAACAGCATAAACGTTACGAACGATTTGAAAGTATTTGGGAGCAGTTATAGATAGCAAGGGTAAATTAGAAGAAGACGACTAAAAGCAACGACAAAACTTTTCCATACCCTCAAATCAGCATTCTTAAGCAAGAGTGAAGTATCCAAACGGATTAAAGTAAAAACTTTCAGGACAGTTTTTATTCCCATATTAATTTATGAAAGTGAATCTTGGGTCCCAACGAAAAGAACCAAATTAAAAAGTGGAAAAGAGAATATTGAGAAAGTTAGAAGGGGTCACCAAATGAAAGAGGATAGAGAACGTCGACAAAAAAAGAGATACCTATAACAAATTTGATAGAGGAATGTCAGCTAAGTTGGTTCTGGCATTCTCGTTAGAATGAAAGGCGACAATCTCGTCAAGGAAATTTGGGAAGCAGAATGGGATTACCGTGAAAGACCAATGAAATCTTGGAACCAAGAAATAGTAGAAGTGCTTAAATCCCGTCATTATAGCTGGAACGAAGCTCGCAGTAAGGAAAGGAAAACATGGAAAAAAAACTATATGGATGATCCAACCTTTGGATGTATATGGTTTCCGAGTTTGGAAAGGTTTCGTAAAAGCATTTTCCGATCAAGTAGTTCTTGCTTAATTTGACAGAGATTTACATGCAAGAAATAACGTTCTAAAATTACAATCACTTATACACAAGCTCGCAATAAGGACAGGAAAACATGGAAAGGGTTTAGCAGAGCAAAAAAGGTCATCGACACTTAACGGTACAGGAGACTTCAGACAAGTAACTAAGTAAGTGACGGGAGAGTCATGTCGTTTCTGGTTCATACTTTATTTTTATTTAAAGTCAGACGCTCCAAGCTTCATAAAAATTAATGTATTGTGTTTGTTTATCAATTCATTCTGCACATTATGATAATTGCTTCTGTGTTTGGGTATTTCCATCAAACTTTGTCTTTTAGCTGAGACAATGATGTCAGTACACTTAAAAAGAAAGTAATCTTGAGTGGTTTCTAAGACACATTTATCAATAACGCAAACAATAATGGCTCTAAGACTACCCTGTGGTATTTTCCATCTGTTCTACTTCCATTTGTACAATGCAGCACCCCTGGGACTTAATCTGATCTCATCTAATCATGTGCTAGCGTTCGTATGCGATAGTGATATAATCTTGATAACTGTATAAATGTTATGGTCAAGGATATTGAATACTCCTATGAAATTCAAAAATAATCATACAGAAGAAAAATTTCCATCATTCAGGTTTGTTATAGTGAAACTTAATATCCCTTTAAAAATTATTGCTATTAATATTTATAAATTGGACTTAAGTTCTTAAAAATAACTTGTTCAGAGATTTTAGATTTATCGATTTAAAATTTGGCGTTGCAGTAAAATAAAATATTAAATACATTCGCGTCCATCCTTTAAAATTTCACTACAGATCAAAAAATTCAGTTCTTCGACACTTTTTTTGTATCTATTAATAGCTTATTTTATAACCAATATTAAAATGAAAAAGTTTTGAATAGAAGTGCGATCTGATTAATCTGAATTTAATACAAACCGATAATAGCATTGCTCAATAGCAAATTTAATTTTCCTACGAGTTTCACGATTGCAGTTTTATTTTTCCGTTAGTAATCTATGCGATAACGCGATGATGAAGGCCCTGTGGACACGGCGCTCGTTTAGTTATATATTGGTAAAATCTTCAGTAGAAATTTACGCAATAAAATTAGAATTACTCCCATTTATTTATAATTTTGTCATTGACCTCAATTTTAATCTTAATATGCTTGACCATTGTAACAAGTAGTTCTTAAGGAAGTTATTGCAATGCCATGAATTAATCAGTGAATGATTTGTTAGTGTGACTTGCTTTTACAATCTACTGTTACAATTAAATCAACTGTTGATGTGGTTCTATTGTTAACATTCACGAATTTCTTTCCTTCACTGAAAAAATACAAACTGCAGAAAATTAAATGTATGACCTTATTTAAGTCTGCAAGTATTTCAATTGTTATCATAAGGCCTAAAGTAAAAAAAATAACCTCTAGATATATTGTTTATTAACGCGTAACTGTAAATTGCTTTTTCTCCGTGCGGCGGATCTTTACGAACAAAATTAGTTTCCGATCAATTTTAATGTAAGTCGGATGTAATACAACACTTCGTCAATCTAAATTGACAGAGGATAACCTGCATTAAACTTAAATGTTGGCACAACGAGTTCAAAATCCTCTTCTACAGAACGTCCCTCGAACCTCTTTTGTAATTTCATATTAATTATTTGACTGAAACAGAAATGTAGAATAGAGAGTGCATTTACATTTTCACAAAACATGCAATTTAGAATGAACTCCAAAAGAAGTCAGAAAAATGTTTAATATATTTACATTACTTTTACTCAGACGCAACAACAAAAAAATATGGAAAGTAAAATAAAAAAAAAAAAAAAAATATGAAAATTAGAATTACTTTTTTAATTTTCGATTCACCGGTTGTATTTTTTCGTCAATTGAGGAATAAAATCCCAGTTTGAAAATTATCGTCAAAATTTAAATACTACATGAGTTGAATGGAAGTAATATTATAAATAGACGAAATTTATGTTTAATTTGACATTGCATGGCACATGGCGATGCAATTCGGCGGTGGGATATGTCAGTTACTGATTTTTGCTTTAAATTGTTTATTGTCTTGCTCCTGGTAATTTTCACCTTTATTTGGAATATAATAGTTTGGGGCAGTTTATGATAGTAGGACACATCTGCAACATTCCAGAGGCACCGTGATTGTGAAAAAAAAAAATACATCTTTTCTGTACTTACGTAGCATAAGTCCGTATTCATAGTGCTTCCTTGAGGTTTCCTTCAATGTGGAAACCCTTAGAATGGGATTGTAGAAAGGCAGGTGCATTATCACAGTATCCATTCTAAGGAGTCCCTTATTGAAGGAAGCCTCAAGGAAGCATTATGAATACGGACAATAGAGTGATACCGTAAGATATCGATTAAATTTCACTTTTTTTTAATTTTAGAGCCTTTAAAGTTAAAAACAATATTCTGGGACCAAAGTCGTCTATTTAAACTAATTTTTATTCATTTATTGCTTGTGCATTTTAATTGGTTTGCTTTTTTGCAATGTTTTTAATGTACTATGCACGACAAAAAATCTACATTGCCATAGAACAAACAAAATGAATTGTTTGAAGCTGCATTCAAGATAATAAAATAACTCAAAAATGCACATGTAAAGTTGTCCCGTTTTTATTGGTGAGCATAGTACTGTCGTTTCCAACAAAATTTCGATTTATTCTCTAAGCCCTAAAACTTAATCTCTCAGTAGAAAAGAGTATGAAGCGCAAAAAGGATAACCCACACATTATGCGTTAACCTAGGCAACGGAATTGAATATTGTACACTATTTCGACAACACGTGTTGATTTTTAAGTTATGTGGTAAAATTAATAGATAAAACTATTTTCCTACTACGTTCCGGCGACAAATGCGCCAATCCGATTGTTCTCTCAGTCACGTAATCGGTGATCCTTTTTCCATGTTGGCACTCTTTGTCTGTACTCAATCTAGTTATAATTATAACCACCGATCAATATAAAAATGAATTAGGGTAGGCGTTGGAGTTTAAATGTATGTCTTGAATAATATTATATTAATAGTAATAACTGTCAATCAATTGTAACTTAAATAACGCGACGGAAATGTTTAATGTTACTCACGCAGTTATTCAGAGTGTACAAAAGTACTTGCTTTGTAGGAATGTCAATGTGCTGAAGGCAAGTTAAATGAACTAAATGCACACAAGTGTGTTTAGTTGCATCGCCAACTCTAATTCACTTTTTATTTGATCATCACTTCTTATCACTATGGTATGAAACTATTTTAGCTTTTGTGGGGGTTCGCACGTTGCTTAGCGACCAACGAAGCATGTCTCGATAGCCATGACAACAAACGTCAAAATGACAAACGTCAGAAATTCCAAATTGACAAACGTCAAAATGATAGACATCAAGAAAAGTCAGATTGACAACGTCAGGCCGACAAATGCTGGTGAAGCAACACGTAGATATTTATATATCAAAGCAACGATTCATTATCGTAGCAAATAAATTAAATTTAGGCCGTTCCTTGAAGAATTAAAGTGAAGTCACATTCGCTCACGATTGGTCCGCAAGTAGGATCGCATCCTCAAATTTGGTCGCTAAGACACCCCCCTGAGCAAGTGAGGTACAGCTCTAGATATCTGTGATTCAATTACACATTTAGACTAATGAAGCAGAGTTACTTCACCCCCATACGAAAAGGTCCTATAAAAATGAGAGCGCTAACCACTCTAGACTCAGTGCGGTTCGTGCAGGCATTGTCGGAAACACTCATCAAGGCTCCTATGCAGACATTGTTAGGAGCAACCCAAAGTCTTCTCTGAGTCATTGTCAGAAGCGCATACAAGTCTTCTGCGCAGCCATTGACAGAAGCATCCACTCTCAGACACACACACCTTTTGCGTAGCCATTATCGAGAGATCACTCATACTTCACACATTCATTGGCATCATCAAAGCCAGCTATTGTAGAAGAAGAATATACCAGGTATTCGAATCGTTCTTAAGACTTCCGCACTCCATAGATTAGAGAAGTGGAACACCGCAGGAGTAAAATTGATCTGAAAGAGTTCCCACGCAGTTCAAACTCTACCAACATTATCGAAGTCCGTCGTTGAAGAGAGCAAACCATTACTCTACTGCCAGAGAAATTTGCCCTCCAAGAATCCAGACACGGCTAGGAGAATAGAACTGCTTGACATTGTTTATATTGTTTTTATTGTTCACTCATTTCTTTTAATCATTAATTATTCATAATTAAAGTAGATTCTTATCCGATGAAATTTCAAATAAATTATTTTAAAACGAACACTAAAATTGGCACTAATGCTCTACGTTTCTCTATCATTTGAAAGCTTCGTCAGGAGTAAAAGTGTTAGTGCCAATTTTAGTGTCCGTCTTAAAACAGTTTATTATCAATTAGTCAATTTGCTGTATTTGTTAAAGTTTAAGTTGTGTTGAGCAAAATTATATATGAACAAACTCACACTCTAAAGAAATTTTATCAGTGATTCGTGAAATATTCTGCAAATGCAATGGTCTTCATACATATATTTATTAATTTAAATACCTAATTGAAAATAACACCATTTGCAGCAATTCTATATTTCTTAAATAAGTTTGATATCTTTTTAGTAGCAGATGCACATGCGTAATGGTTAACTATATTTTTAGAAATACTTGTGACATGACCTCAGCATTTGCTTGAATGTTGTGCCGAATCTCGGAAGACATCACAAAGTATTCACGAAACAAATTCGACTCATATTATTTCAACGTTCTGAAACTTTAAATTTAATTTAAAATCTATTTATTTACTAGATACGAGTACATACTATATATCGGGTAACAACATGCATAAAGAGAAACTGAATTTTCTTTTGTATGTAGTTTTTGTATCTACCAGCGTAGCGGAACTAAAATAAATTAATTAAGTCACATATAAATTGGCCTGGACAAGAATGAATTAATTTGCTCTTAAATATGGCACACAAAATAATTTTTTAAATGAAAAGGTACAGTTGCAAAATTTACCAAATTTTTATAACTTTCATTGACAAAATGACGTTTCTCATTTAATTGTTAAAGTATACAATTTTCATACATTTTTAGCAGATTCGTAACACGTGCAAGAAGTATGTCAAACTTGCATGCCGCTAACAGACAGTTGCATTTTACGCAAGTAATTATTATGGCTGCATTACAGACTCTATTTTTTTATGTTGAACTTCTTTCGATACTGTTTTTTATTACTTTATAATTGTCGAGTTAATTTATTCAACTTGGCGTCGCTTTGGTGTATTGCAATAATTAACTTCTTGCCCTTGGATCGCGGAATTTATTTTTATAATGAGTGTTATAAAACTACATCATTGTGGTTTTAAAGACACATTTTTCATGCTAACTATTATTATAAAAAACTTCTTTCATTTTACTTGCTTTAATTAGTTTAGTTAACTTTTTTAATGCTAAAAAAATGTATCTAACCCCATTGTACCCATATTGTACGTCTTTTTCAAAATATACAAGGCATTTAAATCGATGAGACCAATCGTGGCCGGTATAAACTCATCCACTTACTCTCTTTCCAAATGGTTGAATGAGCTCAGTACACTCCCAAATCCTCAAGATAATTCTATGGTAAAAAACTCAATGGAGTTTATAAATAGATTAAAAATATTTCTTTATAAGAAGGGAAAATACTGGTGTCTTTTGATGTTGAATCGTTATCCCAGTGTACCTACACCTGAAACACTTAGTTGCGGGAACTACTGATAGTTAATAATGTCGATAAAGATAGGTTGGAGAAATACATCAGGCTTACATCTCCTTGTATGTCTCAGAACTGCTTTCAAATAAATGGTGAGTTTTTTGAACAACTTCAAGGAACCGCAATGGGAAAATGTTTGTCTCCGTTTTTTGCCAATTTATTTATGAGTAAATTCGAAAATGACGTAAGAGAAGATAATCAGTATTTTCCAAGAATTTGGTTGCGATTTATTGATGGCATTGTTGCTATTTTTGATACCAAGAAATGTAATTTGAAAGATTTTTTAGATAAATTAAATTCAAAATTTGATAGTATTAAATTTACATACAAAAAGGAACAAAATGGCGCGATTCCATTTTTAGACACTTGTATAATTAAAAACAGTAAAAATGATTTAGAAGTTGACATTTATCATAAAGATATAATAGCAAGCCGGTTTATAATTAAGTAATCACAACAATTCATTCTGTACTATACAAACTCACGGCTCTAAATTTCTTAGTAAATAGATTACCCTCATTTTCACCTACTAAATTCCGATATGATAAATAACTTTTACATATATGAAATGTTGCGGTTCATAATAGTTATACTCCCCAAATAGTAGATAATATAATTAGGAAGATTAGCTATAGGAAATAGGTCCAAAATTCTAGCACTCTAAAATCAACTTCGTTTCTAGGAAAATTTGTTAAAATGCCTTTCGATGTGTTTTGCACTAAAGGTTTAAATCATATTTTCAAACTCAAAACTTACGATTAGCTTTTTTCACTAACAATACCATAAAGAATTTATTGCGAAATCCGAAAGATAAAGTTGAAGTTGAGCAGAAATCTGGAATTTATGAAATTAATTGTAATGAATGTGCTAATAAATATATTGGGCAAACAAAAAGAAATATATTAACACTTTTCAAGGGACATTTAAGTCACTACAGATATAATAGGTTTGAGAAATTAAGTGTTGCTCAACATATTTACAATACTGGACACAGTGTTATTAAGAATAACTTAAAAACTAATATCCAACAAAAAATTAAATGCTTACGAAAATATTTTCTTTGAAAAATAAAAACGATTCAGTGAATTCAGATACCAATACCTAGTTCCGTATTATTTGATTTACTCTGATTTGTAGGTAGCTTTTTGATTGTTCATATTTAGATTTAGTCAAAAATCGGCCGCAAGAACGTCGCTTTTGTTAGGTCAAAAATCAGCCGCAAGATGTCGCGACCTAAATTATATATGAGGAGATGTTAGAGACAGTTAAACGCATTTGCATTGGATATATGATAAGGAGAGGATTCTCCGAGTTAAATTTCCTGAAGGGAATTAAATGTTCATGAAAGGTCTGTATTCGTTAGAAGAACTTTTTTTCAGGTGAAAGGACCAATATTTATTTCCGTATTACTTATTTGTAGGTAGTTTTTGACGGTCTGATTTTAGATAATTACAAATTATTTTCTTTCTGTTATTATGTTTATTTATTTAATTATATTTTTTTATAAATTATGAATATGATTAGAGGGAGTAGTTAGATTTCATGAAGTGCGTTTAACTTGGTGTGTGTACTGAAGATGGCAGCTTAGTTGCCGAAATACGTATCTACGAATATAAAAATTATTGTGGACGGAGATTAATTTTTAATTTTTAATTTATTTTACTGCTGGCATACCACAAATTTGTAAAAATACTTGACAGTGGCGGCGGATATAATGAACTCTCATATCGCACTGGATATTGAGGTAAGAATAGAACAATCTTGAAAGTAATCTTACATGATATATACAGGCTGGATCAATTTCGATGCCCCTTAGGGGCATCTCTGCAGCTTTAAGTGAGAGGACAAAAACTGGTGGCCAAATTTAGATCTCTTTTTTAGAGATAAAGTCAATAAATATTATCCATTTTATTTTGTTTTCGAGTTATAAGCAACATTGTCATTTTCCTCAATTGCACATACCTCGTTTATTTTTGCAGATATTCAAAAACCGATTTAACATTATTAGGACACTTTTTGAATTCAATTCAGTGGTGTAGTTGGTTTCTTGATGTTTAGTTAAATCCTCGTGTTATAACATAAAGTTATATTTTCTTTAATGGAAATTATAGTAGGCAATGTCATCATTAAATAGAGAATCTTTTTCTGTTTTTAAAAATATACACTTTGCTGATTTTTGTCGCCTTTTTATTACTCTTGGGTGTATTAGATTCTAAGTAGACTGCGCCAACATTTTTTACTATTTTTATCAAATATCAATTAGCCCTTGTTTTAAATATTTTGGCAGTTGTAGCTGCGTAAATAATTTCATGTCTCTTCTCGTTATTTTTCAAAGTGCCGTTTGAAAGTTTTGAGATTGAGATTCTAATAATTTCCTTCTTGATTTTGAATTTTCATCAACAATTGAGTATGCACGTGTAGATGTGTTTATGTTAAATTGAACGGATGGTCCTCTGGATACAATAAGAGATTATTTGGATATGCATCAATTCCAAATCTCACGTTGTGGTATGACCATCTGAAACTATTGCCTCCTTTTATGGTAACTTCATTAACGCCAAAATGCGCAATGTAGTAAAGAATATTTTTAGTATGAACAGTTTTGTTCAAAGAAATCTGGGACAATTTTATTCTTATGTATGTAAAGTGGGTTAAAAATTCAAGGGTATTACCATGGTATCAGAAAAAATAACAATTTACTTTTTACTTATCAAAGTTTAAAAGTAATTACATTTTGTAGAGAAACTTTGTACTAGAATGATTAGAAAATTAACAACTATTGATAAAGCACACATTATGTCAAAAATAGAAGACGCATGGTCAATACGGATGATTTTACAGTATTTGCAATTGAATAAATACGGTATTTGCGATTAAAAAAAGGTGGGAAAACGAGGGGTCTTTAAAAAGGAAGACTGGATCAGGGTTGTCAAACAAAAAGACAACTGTTGAAGACGATAGGCTACTTTTACATTACATCAGAGAGCATCCATTTGAAACTGTAATAAGTGTTGTTATAAATACAAATTTTCCCGCCTCCAGAGTTACTGCGTGTAGAAGAATATTAATATTTGATTTAAAGTGCCGTGTCGCTGCAAGAAAGCCGTATCTAACTAATGAACAGAAACAATCACTGCTGTTGTTTGTCTTAAATCATATTAACAACGACTTAAACTATGGAACCGCGTTGTTTACAGCGACGAAAAAACTTTCAGTCGACATATAATGGTAAAATCAGATCACGGGGAGCTCGTTACAGTGAGGCATACATTAAACTGAGAACATCTGGAAAGTTTGGAGTTAATGTTTGGGCTTGGATAAGTTCACAAGGTTTAGGAATATGCTGGCGGATTGGTGGTAGGTTTAATGCGATTGCCTACAGCGATATTTTAAAATACGTCATGCTTCCAACGCCCCACATGTGCTTGTCGACGACTTTATGTTTCAGCAAGTTAATTGTCCTATCCACACTGCTGAAATTATTGGAAACTGGCTTAGGATTAATAACATCGACGTTTTGCAATGGTCCTCAAACAGTCCAGACTTAAATCTAAACAAAATCTAATGTTTGGGGGCTTTTGGTTAAAATTCTTGAAAAACGAAATGTTCAACCGCAAATTGCCGATGAACTTTGGCAGTATATTAAAGAAGCATGAGAACAACTAACAAATAAGGAAGATCTAGGGCGGTACCTAATTAACTCCATGCCGAGAAGACTCGAGGAAGTCATTCAAAAAACGGTGGACAAACAAATTGTTAATCTTTTTGTCTTACTTTGTTTTGTTAATTATCATCTTCATCGTAATAAATATTTTTTTCCGTTAACAAAATATTTATTAATATCTAGTTAGAAAAGTTAAGAGCCATAATTATAACAGAACAAAAAATTTATCTCTGATTTATGTGCACATGTGAAATTACACTATATGAGTTGTCCCAGATTTACTTGAACAGAACTGTACCTTCATTTCTAAACTTGGATTACGTCAAATTTTGCAAATAAATATTAAAATGTTGGCAGATTAAATACATTTGTAGTTTAATTGCTCTAGAGTTAGTAGTGAGTGGTGAAATATTACAACAAAATTAATGCCTGTGTGTTTGAAGGTGGACGCGTTGCTTGAAGTTAACTTCATATGAAATTTTGCGGTTCACGGTTACATTTTTCAAAGTAAAGGTTCTCTTTTGCTTTAAAATTTCGAAGGTTACTCTATTATGATGGATTATTTGGAAGATCTTTATGAATTTGGAGATTTTACTGGTGATTGGTTATCAATCACTAATAAAATTGCAATATCCGTGCAAATTGCCTGCAAAAATTCCTATAATATGAACCTGAACCGACATTACCCGAAGTGGCGACTGTGCAACGGCATTTAAGCTTAAGGTGACACTTAGCTTACTTATTTCCAAAAGTTTGCATAGCAATTTGAACTAACTCCTTAATAAATTTATTGTTGAAAGGATAAATAAGTTTATTTTTGATGATATCAATAAACTTTAATGATACATTCTTGTAAAATGTCAAAAGAGCCTACATTTCTACAATTTTTTCCGTTCTTTATTATCCACCGGAATTTAATTTTTAATTAGTGCAGTAATTGATTGCTTTATGATTGCATTAAGAAATTGCTTTTCTATTTAATACCTTGTTGATTTTTTTATTGATTCAAGTACATTTATCTTAATTGCAGCAATTAACTTCTTAGGAATTTGTTTAATTCTTTGATAAATTCGTGTCTTCTGCGGTGCGTAAGTAGAGGTGAAGTTCGGAGTTGCACAAATGCAGAAGAAATACGCAAGTTTGAACAACCGGTGATTCCTAAAGCACGTGTGGTGAGGGACTGGAAGCGAGTGCGTCTGACCGTCAGAACGCGGCCAGCACATCACATGTGGTGCCGGCGAAGTTTTCAAAAGTTCTCGACGGCATTCTGTGTAGCGCGGCTTGTGAGATCGGTCAGCCTCTTGGACCAACTCTCGGTTGAATTGTGCGATGTTTAGTGCGTAAACCTCTGCAGACATGGGTGCAACTGGACGCACCACCCCTAGACTTTTGTGCTTGTGTGCATTCGCCTGTGTCGTCTTCTACTTTGTCTCCTATCAGGTTTCCGCTGACTCACAGGTATGTTGATGCACCACTCCTCTTCACCTCTTGTTGGCGATGCTGTTCTTCTACCACGAAAGAAATTTAAATCCAAACGCCCTCAAACACTCACGCAATATCTCCTCCTAATTCTCAGAATTAAAACTACATAAAAGAATCACCCTAAATTAGCGGCCTGTTAAACAAATTGAGCAGTAAAAATGTCACTCAAACTTCCAAATTAAACCCAGACCACATATTAGGCTCTAATTAGCCGGGAGCGCACCGCTTTGTATTTTTTACGCGCGCACGTTAAGTAAATAAACGAACGCAAATCGAATTTAGAAACGAATTCTTTTCGCTAAGGAATAAGCAAATTCACTTACGCAAATCGCAATGACGAACAAAACATACGTCAACCTTTAACTTTAGCCCGATTTAAACGATAAAATGAATTAGGATCGCTTTTTCAAAAACGAATTTTACTGTAATGATGAACTGAAACTCACGTGGCAAGTTCACAGTTCATTGTTCCACATATATTCCCGCAAGAAATGCAAGTTTAAACTTATAATATACATATATAAAAATCATTTTATTTCTGTAAAGCGACGTTTACCATGATCATGAGAATTAATCCGGTGGTTTACCGAAAAGTTTTCGTTAACGGATCGGACGATTTAAACTGGAAGGACCGGCTTGCAAATCTGATGCGATTGCGAGGTCGGAATTCTTGCTCTCAAAGAAGTGAGGTCCGTACCCTGTAAGTTCACAAAGTTTTAATTCAGCATTTTCAACAAAAATTAAACTTAAACCTCTTTGCGACTAATGAAGTATACAAAATAAATGTCGCATTTGTGTAAGATATCAAATACCATAATTTTGGTGCATTATAAATAAATCCGTTTGCAGTTTGCAAAACTGATTTCTTATTTTCAAAACAGTTGTCTAATTTCTCGTTGTTTTTCAGATTTTGTTTACAAAAATAGTTTTCGTTAAACCTATCTATAGTGTGCTCCAAGAAGAGGTCTTAAAGAATAATTTTTGAAGTTTTTGTTAATTTTTTTCTTGTTTCAGTTGTACAGTATAATTTTCTTGCTGTATTGTTGAGTTTTCATTAATTAGCAAAACTTTCTTTCATTCTAATACATCTCAATAATAAAGTTTCCTCAGGTTTCGTGTTAGCGTATCTGGTATATTTTGGTTTGTTATACTGTTTTTTTTTTTTAATTTCGAATATTTTGTACTGGAATATGAAAATAAGAAAACCTCAATATCTTGAAGTCTTACTAAACTCGAAAAGAGTAAATTTCATTTAAAGTTAGTGCAGATTTTCACAAGTATGAATTTTAATTAATTATTTATCATATTAATTGTTGAAGATGTGAAGAAATATGTAAAAGTTATTATAGGGTTTCTAAAATTAAATGAAATATTTTGAACCTCAAGTATTTTTCACTTTATTTAATACATTTATTAGTTAAATTACTAACAAATGTTATATTATTCATTGTGATGACAGAAATTTATTTTGTGGCTTGTAGAAAATTTGATGTCATTGTTACAAGATCCAATTTCGTGCCTTCCAAAAAATCGTATTGTTCTCCTTTAAAAATTCAAAATCTAATTAATCCTCACATCTGTGAAAGTTTCATATCAATTTCCTTCAAATTTTAAACATTGTCATTGAATTTTTCACGTACAAATTAGTGGAATTTAATAAAATTATAAAATTTTGTTAAAGTGAAATTCTCACAAAAATTCTTGATAATGACGTCAATTTTTTAATGAAATTGTTCAATTCAGCACAAAAGATTTTTAATTGAATCATACGCTTGGTTTCGTGCTCTCAATACTACATTCTGAAGATTTACAGTTTCAAGAAAATTAGGAAACAACTTTATCTTTATCCGAAGATTTATTGAAGGACTTAAATCTGAAGAATTAATTACGATTGCAACACTTTTTGTTTTTTGTGTAGATTAAAAAAAATTCTCTTAAAAGTCAAGTACTAAATAATAAATCTTTAATATGCAAAGTAATATTATGTATTCAATGAAGATTTAACAAAAATTATAATGTATTACATAGCAGTTAAAGAGCCATGGTTCGCAAATTTAATGCGAATGCCTCTTGTTAGCCTTTGGATGGTAAGTGGGTTAAACTCTCGAATCTTTTGGTAGTTTTTTCGTTGTAGATCTTCTTTATTTTGGGCTTCCCATCCACCGCCGTAAACTTTTCTACCGAATAAAGCCCAAAACTTTTGTATAGGAGGGCCTGGGATATTTTGTTGCCTTAATCAATCTGGCCAGAACATAATATTATCATAAATATTATGTGTTTGAATAAAATTTACCAATTTAGGGAGACATCTTCTAATATAAGTGCCTGCATTTACAGCTTCACCCCTAACCTCGCCCAACATAAGGTCTTGAAATATCAGCTTCCGAAATGGCGCACCACTAGTATCTTGTTCTCGAATTTTGCTTTCTTCTTAAATCTTACATTATTAGGAACGTCCTCTGTTGTCTGTATAAAAGTCTTCGTTTCCTTTTATTTCGTTGTCAGATAATGTAAATATTTTTCGTCGTCCAAAATTATCTCAGAAATGTACTCGTCTTAAATGTCTACAAAACCTTGGAATCCTCTCCAACTGATCAGTATTTTGGACATTGTTGCTTTCTAAATTTCAAAAGATATCTGTTAATTTCCCTCTTGGGCCTAATCTTCTCGTTGAAACTCCTCTTCTATTGCTTGGAGATTTAATGAAGTTCTGAAGGCTTAGGTGAGAAGATTCATGCACGGCAAATCTTCCTCCTATTCCCTAATGACTCGATAAATTGTTACCTTAGAAATATTTTGGTTTCTATAAATGGCGACGATATCACGTTTGGGCAGTTGTGAATACCTTTCCGCAATTCTAGCTTATAAGATATTTTATACAACTTTGTGAACCCAAATATATTGTCAAACTGTAGAGGAAATTTGACAAATTCTCCGCATCCAATGGTAATAGCTTTTTAATTCCCTGGGACTTTTATTTCTTGGTTATGTTGGTTTTAATTTTGTGTTGTTATTTTTGATCTTCGTCTGCCTTTTCCATGTTTTTCCAACATTTTATTCCATGCATTACACCTAAATGTGGTTCCTTGTTTATTTCGTAATGGATGGGTGGTTGTATTTGAAAATTGCATTTTGCAATTCACAACTAAATTGTGACGAACGTTAGTTTCATTTTAAACGACATTGATGATCAGTATGAAATATTTTAAAATGAAATCATTTATAGAAAAATAGTAACATACATTTTAATTAAATACATAAAATCCAGGTGTTAAAAAATTCGATAACTAATACGATTAACATAGGAAATTGATTTTTTATCTACAATACAACAACAACATCTAATTAATGTTAATGGAATATTTTATCAAAAGACCATTATCAAAACTGTGACTAAAAGAGCAAGTGCCAGTTCAAGTTATGTTGAACATACAGCATTTTTTATTGACTGCACTAGTGTGCATTCAGAATATCTTGATCTCGTATTATTACCTGAGGTTAAGCAAAAAAAATAACTTAATATTCGTAAAAATTATAAATAGATGAATGCCTATGGAAGTTTTTGGCAACCTTGAATAAAACCGGCATAATGAAATGTTTGCAATGTTGATACTATTATTAGATGGAAATGATTATCATGCATTATTTCAAACGTCAACGATAATAGAACCAAAAAAAATTTCAATTAATTTTCTGCGTAACAAAAATGCAGAAGTTTTATAAATAGACCTCAATTTAGCAAGGTCTTTGTGCGAATAATTGGATGGATACGAAGAGTTCTTGAATATAACAAAATCAGAAACATTTGTAATTTATCAAACATATCTCATTTTTGAGAGCATTCTGTGGCATTCTCATTTACATATTTATAATTTATACAGTGATGTTGGCTGGTTGATCTTCGAATTCTATTTATTCGATATTATGAAGAACGCCGGCCACTGTTTTATTTTATGACCTGCTTATGACCTGCTTCGCTACCAGTCTTGGTTTCTTTTTATCATAGACCTCGTTAGTATTCATCAAAAGTAAGAATACTTTTACCAAATCTTGGGTTTAGTATAGCAATTTCACTTCTAAAATTATTCTTATAGAACCGCTTTGCGAGGACAGGACATTGTGGGAGGCTATTTATTTATTGCTTTTAGTTTAAATTTTAGAAGAGCTTTTGTGCTATAAATTTCCTGTTTTACGAACGCCTCATTATTATTTATATCTTATCTTTAGTATATTTTAGATTTGTTGTAGTCGTTATAAAATTAGATTTTAATTGTTCCAGCTAAATTTACTATTTCTCAAGGAAGGTTGTCATTTGTAATAAAAAACGTGGGACAACATAAAGTTTGCCTAAGTTCTTAATTGCGTTTACTAAAATATTTATTGAATTTTGATAAAAATTACCTTTCCTGTATGAACTAGTACGTAGCAGAAGTTTCGAAATTCGTCATTTCATGTTATATCCTATATGATTCAATTTTTTTTTTTGGTAAGTATTGTTTGTTTCAATTCACTTATCTGGTGGAAGTCAAGCATGAGTTTATAATGAAGTCGGTTTTTGTGTTATGACTTATGATTCGTCGCGTGAGCGTCACAATTTCATTTCTGCCGGATTTTATTAATTTGAAAAGCTGAGACAGCTTTACGTTTTCTTTATTTACCCCGTGAAATAAATGTTTTTACATTTCTGGGATCTGGTAAAGCCTCCGCTCCTTTTTTATGCGTCAAAATCGCCAAGATACGAGTTTATTTTTTAAGGTTTGCTTAATTCTCCACGTGTTTTTCAAAACGTTGTATAAATGCTTTCCTGTGATGAAATTCTTGTAATATCACAAATTATAAACTTATTTAGAATATAACTTAATTGGTTCATAGATAAAAATAAAAACTGCATTGAATATGTGTCTGAGAACAACTAAAGCGTGAATAGAAAATTCAAATTTCATGATTACTTTCGCAGTTATTAATCATTCATGTAGATTTCGGACATATGGTCTGCTGCATAACTTTCTGTTAAATACGATTGACTTATTACGTAAGAACATTTTTAAATAAAAATTTTGATGACTTACACACATTGTTAAACAAAAAGCGGTATGACATCAGAGTGCATTCAACTTACTTCCCCAAAGATGGTTACACAATCTACAAGCAGCTTTTATGGTGCCAAATTATTTTTCCTATTGTTAAAATGCTAAAGGATATGTCAGATTTATTTTATGCAATCATCGTTTGCGAAGTAAAATTAGCGACACTGATAAGTTTAAGTAACCGCAAGCATCTGCAGGAAACCGCACGAGCAGATAATATAAAGGACACATGTAAAGATAGAACAAGCAGACGATAGCAGTGCTGACCGCAAAACTTTTAAAACCTTATCAATTTTTTACCATTACGATTACAACGTTATTTTCTTGTACAGTTCGTAGTATAATATAAATGCAGTGTAACTAGTAAATAATATGTAACATTCATACACAAAAATATTTTACGGCAAAGCCGAACGAAGTACGTGCACGCTTTTGAAGTTTGTACATACGTTAAAGAAGGCAAGTGAACCATGGAGAGTTATCGTTTAGAGACCGTAAATATATTTAATTAATCTGGACAGATACGGGACTATCGTTTGATTAAGAAGAAGTAAAAATGCTGTAAAATTTTAAGAGGAGTAATTAAACACTAAGTACTTACATTTATTGGCCCAAAATAGTCTTTCCTTAATATAGAAAATTAATTATTATTATATAGAATTCTAAAAAATAAAAAGCTTTTTAACTTTACTTTTAGCTATTCATAATTAGACTATAACATAGGATGTGGGAATAGATACCTACATCCTTGGCCAAAAGTATTAGACACCCTTAATTTTCTAATTTATCTCCGAAAATATTACTTAGAAATATTTAGAATTTTAATATCATCTATTCGACAACAATAAACGATAATTTAAATAATGTACAGTACTTTACAGCGGCTGTAAAACATGTGGCAGATGATAGTTCGCAATTGTGGTTCCGTGAATAGGTAGTCAGTCTTGTTAAGCGCTTGTAGTAAGAACGATCTTTCCAGTATAACGTTTATTTCATTCTAACTTTGAATATCGTCATTTTTGCTATAAAAAGTGCCTAAAAAGAACGAACTTAGTGAGCATTTACGTTTTCGAATTCAGTTCTTGCACGAACAAGGCAACACGCAGACAGAAATAGCCAAAAGTATTAAACGTTCGCGTTGTGCGGTGCAGTCTGCCTTGAAACATAACGCGGATACTGGATCACATGCGAACCGAACAAGAACAGGTAGCAAACGGATAACTTCGTACCGTGAGAATCGAAATTTAATTCGAGAGTCACTTAAAAATC
The DNA here is from genome assembly GCA_039766575.1 of Serrognathus titanus. Lineage (NCBI taxonomy): Eukaryota > Metazoa > Arthropoda > Insecta > Coleoptera > Lucanidae > Serrognathus > Serrognathus titanus. The sequence continues at coordinate 44,629,290 of CM077914.1, read as the reverse complement.
GAAGGAGAACTTCCTCCGAGTTCAGTTTATCCTAAGAAATCGGGAAACCGATCAGTGCCAGAACGACCAGAAGACATAATGAAACTGGTTTGAGAAGCTGTAAAGCAAGAAAGAAGCCTTGGCTTGCAGAAAAAAATAAAGTCTCGTTTGGAATGGGCTATAAAGTACCAATACTTTACAGATAAGGATTGGGCAAATGTTGTGTGGTCCGACAAATCAAATTTTGAGGTAATTACATCTAAAGCCATTTTAAAAAACGTGTTATTGAAAGAATGGAATAATATTATCGCAGAGGAATGTCATAAACTTAAGTACTTAAAGTATAGCTGCAGTGATTAAGACTAAAGGTGGCCCAACAAAATACTAATTACATTAATAAATTGTTATTATTTTGTACCTAGCAAATTTTATTTTACCCCACTCCAACAGATTTTCATGATATAAGAGTTAATGTAAGGTGCCTAATACTTTTGACCAAGGCTGTATGTACATACGAGCAGATGTAGAAATTGAAAAGGAGCAGCATTGGAAAGAATCGAAGAAAGTATAATTTTGAAATCAGAATGAGAGAAAAACCGGTGCCAAGTTGGAAGCAAGGAATCTAAAGTGCTTTAATAGTTAGTAGGATTGAAGAAGAATTTTCACTCAATTTTGTTCTCTCTAAGTTTTACATAAATTTTTGCAAATATAACAGCAAGAAAAGTAGTAATTTTAAATACCCTGCAGATAATTGGTCAGTACCTTACTAAAATATGCGAACCGAAATATGCGTAATAACGAAAAAAATTGTAGCAGGTGCAAACCATAGACTTCCGAAGGGCCGCATGCAAATTTTTTTATGTCCTCCAAAGTCTTACTGAATATTTAATATTTAAATAAACGGATTCATCTTGTGTACATATTTTATGAATCAAAATATATTTGTTAAGATTCTTTCTCTTTTAATCAACAAATAAAAATGCACTAGGTAACTACTATTATAAAATTATTTTCTTGCAGAAATTTTCAATTTGCAGAATTAAAATATAAAAGTTATTTAAAGTTTTAGTCACAAAACAGGGATATTGAAGAAACATAAGATAAAACCATTTATTATAGCACACTAGTGTGACAAAGTTCAATAACTCCATTTTTATAAGAAATACATAAAAAGTTATTTGCAAAAGTTACAGGGCACTAGAAAGTCCATATTGTAGAAATAGAATCAAAGATACAGGATGTCTCACAGAAGAGAGACATCAAAAACGTATTTTTTTTAATTGAGCAACCTACAGAATAGGTCATCATCTTATACCCATTTGCACCAAACACTTAAGTTGAGCTTAAATTTAGGTGCTGTTTATAATGTGACATTTTTAGGTTACACAACGTTATGTAATCATATTCTAAGTGACACTTAAATTAAGTTGACCTTAATATGTTTGGTGTAAATGACCAATAAGACTCAGTTGTACAATTCTAGCTTTAGCTTAAGTTGGAATTGTAAAACTGAGGCTAAGCCACGTTTAAAGTTAAGTCAAGCTTAAGTGTTCGATGCCATGGTCCATTAGCTATGAACAAGATATTGGTTCAAGGAATTTTAAAAGATTATCGATTATTATCAACTACTACTATATAAAATGATCGAATACATAGAAGACTATGAAATTATTTGTTCAATACCATCGTATAAGCAGTGACAAATTAAATAGCCTTCTTGAATGTAAAAGTATTAGATCATGTGGTGTTTAATCTGCTGAGCAACACGTGGTTTCCTTGTAACTGGGAATAAAAATGTAGATGCGAGAATTTCATGTTCATCACCGATCAACTTACGTTTCATAAAAATGATAATGACATGTAGAACAGTATAATTGAATACTGAAAATCTGTCTTTACAAAAATAAAGAAGGTTCGAGCCCCGTAACTCTGTAAATCAAAGTGGAGGTAACTAAAAAGTAAATATAACGTAAGTCATCAAATGCAATTTTATAAAATTTTTATTCAATTATTTTGAAAAAGGTCCTGTGTCTCCGTAAATAATAATATTTGGTGTAGTACATTATTAATAAAAATTAAAACTAAATTATAAAATACATATAAAGGGTATATCATTCGAAAAAAATTTATAAAATACTTTGAGTATATGGGAGGCAACTTTATACTATAGAACTAAGTATTAATTTCTTAAGAATAATATAAAGGCTACTTGAAGAATTGTATTGTAAAGTGAAATCGTCGTAGTTTTCACATTTTCTTTAATACCTTAGTTCTGTTACCTTAAAAATCAAAAAAAATTTGTTCACTGCATAACTTATTTTACGCAAAATTCAAAAATGTAAGAATATGTAGAGTATTCAGTTTAAAAAATTCACATTTCATGAGACACACTCTATCTTTGATTATATTGTTATAACCTAAACTGTTCAGTGTCCTGCATCTTTTGTAAAGTTTATTTTAAGGCCACTTTACAGTTCGTTATTTTCATTGCTGAACACTTTACAGACGACAATAAAGATTGCTGATGAATCGAGTATACAACCCACAAAAAAAATCACTAATGTTGAGTGTATTCAATTTGCTTGTGGCAAAATAGTAAGAAAGTTAGAAAGTTAAAGTTGCAATGTTTTCAATAATTTTGCCATAAATAATTACGTACGTTTTTAATCGTAATTTTCTCTTAAAGACACAAGACAAATTTTACGAAGGCATTTCGCAAATTATCAACAAATTCCTCAGAATCATCGTTGTAATGCAAGAAAAATAGGTTTGGGGCTATTTTCTGCAATTGCAATGAAAATAGTCACATTTGGTCAAAACACACATACTACGCAAAATTGCAAATGGCTTCAACATGCAATAATTACACAGAAAAATAGCGTAATTTAAGCTCAAAAAAAGTTCAATATACTTTGAACAAAAAAAAAACTTATGAAATAAATGAATCATGCAGATATTATTCAAAGTATCAATGCAAAACTGGGAGCAAGTTGCATTGCAAACGTGTAAAGCTAGTTTAAGTAACTTTTCTTTTGCATTTCATAAAAAAATGTACTTATTGAACTTATTCATCCATCCATACGTATTGGCAGCTTTAATTGAGCCATTTTCTTGTCCGTTGAACATCAGACATTGTGAACGTACTGCGGAACGTCGACTTTTGAATTGATTTTCCAAGCTGTTCAATCAATTACAATTACAAATTAATGATACTGATGGTCTTAGTTTTATGTTTTCTTGGTATTTCAGGTGATGTTGGAAGTTCAAATGTATAATAATCTGCATTAAAATTATACTAAAATATTTTACCAAGAGGAGACAGCAAAATCTAGTTTGTGAAATACAAAATTCTTATGTTGGGAGTACGTGACATTTTAGGAAGACATGCAATGTAAAATATCACAAAGGAAAAAAAAAAGGAAAATTTCACTCAATATCTCAATAATTTAACAAAGTAATTTTACAAAGTTAGTGCGAAATTGAAAAGGGAAATTAAGAATTAGATTTTAGATTTGTGGAGGCCTATAAAACATCGTGAAATAAGTTACATAGACACGAAAGTATGCAACAATCTTTAAAACTGCAACAAAATTTATTTAATAAATATTATAATTTAAGTTTGATATATTGAAGTTAGTAATAAATTATAACAAGTTTCCCATTCACATAATATAAGCTCATAGAAGTAAAACAAAACAATTTTTTTCCAAATGTTGGAAAATTTGAAGCATTTCAAATTTGCATGCGAATATCATTTACACTGTTAAACCTTAACAAGTAAGTATTCCTATCAAACAGGCAATAATGATTAGCAAATTTATATTTAGATATTGAGTGATATTTTAAATAATGTTATAATTAGACTATGAACTGATGAGTGATGGTTGCGTAAATAATAACATATACATATTAATTGGTACATAATTTTATATATAAGTAAAATTCAGGATAATGACATAACGTTCTGCGAATAACAGGATGTTGTTCATTACCTGTTTGTTTATGTACGTGATTATCGTCTTGTGCCAGACGGTACAGTTATTCTTTTACTTAAAATTCAGCCGACTTCATGAAAAATACGCCACCTATTTATTGTCCGCGGTTTTTTTTTATTTGTTTCCATAATAATTTTCAGACTGCACACTTTAATGCCGGTGAAGCAAAGTCGCCGCAAACTGTAATAAATCGCTCCGGTTTATATATTCTGTGAAAGTACCTGACGGGTATTCGTTTAGAGAACGTCCGAGCTGTAATACCCCGGCATTCATATTTTAAGCTGTTTATTTGGAAATTAATTTAAACGTATGAGTACTGAGTATTTGCAGTAGACAGATTAATTCAGATACAGTTGTTACTTGCTGTTTTGTTCTTTTTGCTTTGCTTGAGATAACGATTGCCTTTAAAAACCTACGTACTTCAAAGCATCAAAGGTTCTACCAGTTTATATCTAAATTTTCGAATTAATATTTGAATATGTAGACAGCAGGAAAACGATGGCGTTTTTGTTGGACTTGTGAAACTTGTTGGGTGAAACACAAAAAATGTTCTGCGAGAATAATAATGCTACTTTTTTTTTCTTATCTTCAAGATTATATGTTACATATTCTGCTTTTATAATAGAGAATTATTCTTTTTCATTTTTAAAATAATAATACTATAGAGGCAGCAAAGTACTGACTAAGTACAAATTTGAGTTCGTGTCCTCAGCTTCTCATAATTGCCATCTGATTCTGTTCTAATGAAATGAATGTAATTGTAAGACTTTTACTTGGGATTGTATGTCCATCATATCTAGACTTCACTTACCATCAAGTCACTCATTTATGTAAATAAAATTTTGCCTTCTTTCCTCTGAACGATATACAGAGTAGAAAAATGATTCTCATCTAGTTAGCTTTCAATTACCCACGTAAAAATACCAAGTGCCACTCTATGAAAATAAGGAAGGCAGTATCCTAATATAAGGATATCCATCAAATTTCAAAATGTGATTTATTGTGATGGGATGATATGAGTTCAATGTCGAGATTGAAATTGAAGAGAAAGCCAACGAAATCACAGCAAGTGTTGAAGTGGCCACCATCTTGTTACATGCATATAACTACACGGCGTTTCATATTATTAAAAATGTGCTGCAATAAATCCGGTGTTATCTCGTTGCATTTTAATGTGATCCTTTCCATTAGTTCTTGAATGCAAATTAATTCTTTCTTATAGAACTCATTTTTAAGAAAACCAAATATGGAGAAGTCTTACGAGGTGAGGTCTGCTATTCTTGTTCGTCAAGTTCCCCTGCTCACAGCCCGGCCAGGGAAAAACTCTTTCAAATTTTCTCGATTGTATGAGTTGCTCAAAAAATGGGACCAACAATTGTTTTTATAATGTTGACCTCTGATTGTATGGTGGAAGATTATTGACCGTATAAATGTACAGCGGGATATAGCTAACCATATTCCTATCTTAACAGGATGTAAAGAAGCTTCAAGAAAATCGTGGGGAATAACTACAGAATTTTGTTTGCTTACATGAGCACTTAAATGGAACTAAACTTCATCCGTGAAAAAACTTAGATCGAGAACGTCGTCGTTGTTTAAGTTTTCTTGGAAAAAGTTGCAATACTGCATTCGACTATTGTGATCTTTCAACAAGATTTCTTGGACTACAGACACTTCCTATGGATGCATGTACAAACGACGCTTCAGAATTCTTCTAATGGGGGACACATTCGTCAGAGCAGAAATACGACGTATTGAGGAATGCGGATTTTCCGCAACCAGCTCTTCCACTTGTTCGACCACGTTTTGGTCAGTTTGGGAACTTTCAATGAATTTCCTCTTCATCACGCTTCCCGTTCTGTGGAATCTCTCGACAATTTGGTAAACGTGTTGATGCAAGGCAATTGTTAAATTTTGTTCGGAAACCTAAGCCGAAACTGTACTTTGGATTCAAGAATGGAATATGAAACTTGCTTACCTATCAGAACTGAAACTTAACGCACTCTTGAAGCACCGATATGACAGACATCAGTTAACAATATTCTTCTGTTAAGTATATTCAGCTAGTCTAGCTCTTTTTATTCTTGCGTTATTTATGGATACCACATACATACCTCTAAACTTCGAACATAAATTTTGGAATATTGGCAAAAGTTAAATGAATGATACAACTGCGTGGCCTCAGCTTTCATATGGATTTTCCAAGCTTTAGTGTATTTATAAAACGTAGAAGTATAAATTATATGCAACATTGGTCCAATAATTGGACTCCTGCGGAATACTACTTATTACCAGCCTTTGATTGGAATTTCCAGTTGGTATTCAGATACATTGAGTTCTTTCGGAGAAATGGGCTTCAAAATGTGTTTCAGAAAGTAAAGATAGTTTTCAGCCTGTCTGTAGTTAGTTTTCTTGGAATACATCTTTATTAATTAATTCTTGGTTTTGGCCTCGAGATTTTTGTGAAACATAGATTATTAGACAATTAAATACGTAATAAAATTAGAACAATAATGATATTTTGTAAATTGAAGCTATTTGATCAAATTAGCACAAAAATTGAAAGAAAAAATAAGAATACAACTAGCAGAGTTCTGGATTATAACAACATACTAGTAAAGTTCTGGTAGTCATTATAAATGAAAAGAAAAGAAAACTAATTTTGATTCAAATTCTTTGTCATTAAAAATTGAGTTGAAAGGCCGTAGTAAAAAGCAACGGATTTAAATTTTTAAGCCATTCATGTGAGATTTATTTTTGGATTCGACCGCTTCACAAGTTCAAGGTAATTTGGCAGAAAGCTAAATGCTCACTCTGGTGACGAAAAATTAAAATGCATGTGTTGAATTCTCCGTCCATTCCGTGAGACTGAAACTTGCTCGCTAATTGCATTTAGTTTGGTTGATTTATTTTTAATCTCCTAATGAATTAGTAATTTTAATTACAAACCACAATAGAATTCTAAAATAAATTTTAGAATTCAAAATATGAAAAGACAAATGAAGTTTCTATACTAATTTCCATTAACTTGCATTAATTTGCATACTTTCAGTTTTAGACTTTTATAAACATGTATACGTAATGTCCTCGGTGCAATTTCTTCTGATTAAAGTTGAGTAAGAAATTTTTAAAAGAATGTTGCTTGTTTACCAATCAAATATTATTGCCCATATAGGGGGTCTTATGTACACATGTCGGTGTTGCATAGTATACGCATTTATTAAATGAACGGAACATAAAAATCTGATAAAGCCTAACCCTATTTAACTTTGATTAATAGTATTTTAAGTCGCATTTGTACATAAAACGAACGTTTGATAATGACCATACTTGAAAATTCTTGTATTTATTATCGCAATAAATCAGCGCTGCATGATATGTACGACATAATTTAGGCATTATGTTTTAAATACCGTGATAACGTTAAATTATACGTTATTTAATTTGACATTATAATTTTTATCTCGTTAACCCGCGGTTCAAGTGTTAAAATATTAAGATAAGGTCGAAATTTGTCAAAAACTTTACACATGTTTCCATAATAATAGGTTTCTTGTTCGTGCGTGATTTAAGTCGCTAAGGAGACAAATGCGATGGTTAATTTTGTCATAAGTAAGCACTTAGTTCGATAAATTTTCCCGTAATTGACGTATTTGTGGTGCTCCTTAAAAGGACATTATACTGAAGATATTACCTAGAAATTTCTCTCTAACTAGCTCGAGAAAGCCAATATGCACAAGGTATTTTGATAATGCAATAATTATAATAAATTCTTTTATTGTTCCCGGTCGGCTGGAATTAATAAGGATATTGTAGATAAAATAGGCATTAAGTCATAATAGCACGATTGAAAGATTCTGCAGCTGCAGAGCAGATCTTTTCAACTGTGTGGGTCGCGACCTTATAGAAGATCGTGAAGACGTTTATTTAACGGAGTTTGCGTCTTAAGACCCCGCTAACCGATTTACTTAACTAAAATACTAGTAAATAATAAGTAAATTCCCAATATTTAACAATTCTTCTATATAACAATCAAATTTGTAATAAATTAGAAATGATACAAAGTTACGAAACAAAATAAAATATGTGTTGATAGATATGGAGGAGAAATTACAATGCGAAATTTCAGTTTCATAAGAGGAGATTAAATTAATCATATCAAAAGAAAAAAATTATATGCATCTGATATCATAAAGAAGAAGTACCTACCGAAGTAGTGTCTATTTGCCTTGATTGCGGTTGGCAAGCCCTTCGTTGATAGTAAATAGCTGAAAGCCGAATTGCACCATGTAGACTTTTATACTCGTATCGTTCTTTTCACATATATTATGTTTTTTTTTAATAGAAACGTTTTGAGACCTATGTATCGGGTCTTCAACAAAAAAGTAACTTGAGTTAACTTTGAAAAAAAACCTATGTCGTAGCCGTGTCTAATAATTTTTTATTTGCATGTCAAAAATGGATAAACATTTGATTCATCTCAAAATGTTAGTATGTGGACAAGATTTGGCTTTTAATCGTTAATTATAGTTGCTGAACGACAGATGTTCGTTGATGGAAGTGGCCAACGCAAAAAGGCATTTTGAAAGTAAATAATAACGTCGTTCTTTTAAAAGAATTTATTAAAAAATTATCTGAATTTAGTTTCTTCCAATTTCGACAGTTCTTTCGATAATCACAGCACCTATACGGTTCAATCTACGATAAATACTTTTCTTTCCAAGGCTGACTCGAGGTACTTTTTTTTGAAGTACTGATATTTGGTGGACTTGAAACAATTTATCCTGCATCCCAACGCAGTAATAGTATACACGTGGGTACCTACGTTGATAAAAGGAAGATATAAATTAGAGCAAATACAGTAAAGACAAAGACTGCAATGACAAAGTGAGGAGATATGTAATAACATTTATAGTTTTGTCAGTAATTTTTTGCAACCGCTTAAAACAATATAAATATACCTTTCTTAGTCTTAATCACCAAGCTACGTATCATAAATCGATTTCCAAATTATATAACTTATTAAAGCACTGTTTGTGAATGTTAATTTAATATGTGAATAATAATTAAAAAAAACTCATAGGAAGGAGGAAAGTGCGATTCAAAATTTTTGAAGGAACGCAGAAACAAGAGAAGATTTTTAGGCTTTAAAAAAGCTGACGGAAGAAAAGGAAAAGCACCCGTAGTGAGGTCACCATGATCGATGCAAAATTTGTTTGCTGATTATTTACCCCTACTTCATTGCAGTTTATCCTGCGTCTCAATACCTTCTTGCCATGCAGTGACCTTTAGAGTCTTGGACTGTGGTGGTTTGTCGGTGAACAATTCCTAACCTAATTTGTAATTTTTCTGCACTAGCGGTCACAGTGACCGCACCACGATTTTTGTGGAACTTTGTTGTATTTCATACCGATACCAATTTTCCAATGGCTGATCGACTTGGACCTTCAAAAAGGGTTCGGTACAGTGATCCAGACTTTGAAAGTGTACTTACACGGTGGATGAATGAGAGTAGTGATACAAGTGAAAAAGAAAACAATCAAATTATGAGAATGATTCTAATTCTGAAGCTGAAATAGAAGAAGGTGCTAAAGAAATGGAGGATTGCGAAGGAATAAGTGAAAAAGAAGAGGAAGAACTAGGAGAACAAGCTTGTAGTAATTTGCAAAAAAGCTATTACGACAAAAACAGATACAAGTGGTCTTCAGAAAGCTTCGTAAATCGGTCTAGAACACAAAAACATAATATAATTGTACATTTGCCAGGTTTACGTCCTTCTACTAAACTATGAGAAACAAGTGATCCTGTTACTATTTGGAGTCTGTTACTTTTTGATGAAATACTAAATGTAATTCTTCGGTGGACTTACAGATGAGTGAACTGAAGGCCTTTATGGGTTTACTATTTTACACATCAGTTTTTCAGTCAAACCATGAAAAAATTGAACGTATTTTTGCAACAGACGGAACTGATCGGGAAATTTTTCAGTGTGTGATGAGTAAAAATAGGTTCGCAGTTTTGCTCGTTGCCTTGAGATTTGACAATCCTGCTGATAGGATAGAGAGAAGAAAACAAGATCCGATAGCCCCAATCTCACAAATTTTTTATAAATTTATAGAAAATTCTCAGACAATGTATTCACCTGCAGCATATATGTGTGTGGATGAAATGTTGGTTTCAGTTCGGGGCAGATGCCGTTTCAAAATGTATATGCCAAATAAACCATGTAAATGTGGATTGAAAGTTATGCGTATCACCGATGCAAGAAATTACTATTTTTATAACGGTTATGTTTATACTAGGAAAGATTCAGATGGATATGGATTGTCTGAGGAAGAAAGCAGTGGTAAGATTGACTAAACCTCTTGAAAATACTAATCGCAATATAACAGCGGATAAAACTGGTTTACCAGTGTGGAATTAGTGGACGCACTGAAACGTAGAGGACTAACTTACGTCAGCACAATAAAAAAGAAATTCCCCAATTTTTGTTACCTAATAAAACTAGAAACGTTGATTCAACTCTTTTATTTATTTTTGCTACTTTCGTCTGTGCATCATGTTCAAGCATTTGCGAAAAACAGCCCCAAACCCGAAACAATTGAATTTTATAACAGTGACGACAGGTGGTGTGGATGCACTGGATGAAAAATGTGCAAAACAAGTAGAAGGACACAGGGATGGCCAATAGTTATATTCTTCCGCCTATTAGACATAAGTGCCGTAAATGCACATATTTTACACCAGTCGTTTAGAAATAACGCTAAGCTCGAGAAAACAGAATTTATAAAACAATTAGCAGATCAATTGGTCCGACCAGAGTTGGAAAGAAGAGCGGATGATATGCGGTTGAAAAGAGACCTACGTGCCACAATTTGTAGAATTTTGATGAAACCCGAAAGTTCTTCTGCCACTACCGAGGAAAAGTTGGAAAAGCGAAAAACTTGCTTCACATGCCCATCACGAATCAAAAGAAAAACTTTTCATTTATGTTTCTTATGTAAAAAACCAATTTGTGTAGAGTGTTCCTCAAAATTATGCCAAAACTGCAAATATAATTTGTAAAAGTTTATAGCCCGTGATTTTTATCATGGCTTTTTTTGGTATTTTTTGAATTCATTGTACTTTATAGTTACTCAATTTCTGCTAACAACAATTCAATTGTCTATTTACTTATTGCTTGTATAGATAAAATGAAAAACTTTCATTTGTGTTTGTTTTGCTAAAATATTGAGATTTACAAAACTATACTTATTTTTGACATAAACAGTAAAAAGAAGTCTATTTGGTTTGATGTTGTTGCTTTTAAAAAGAAGCTAAAATAAGTTCCTCTTATTAAAAACAGCATCTAGTTTATTTTGTATACTGATTTGAAGAAAACAGTTGCGGTCATGAAGACCGCGCTACGGTAAGAGCGTTAGGATTTTTTCACTACGGTGGTCAAGGGTTAAAAAGAAAATTGATTACAGGACAGAAACAAAGAAAGATTGATCGATGATAATAACAAAAGATGACATTTGCTTTAAAAAGAAACTGGCGGAAGAAATGTTGTAGAAGGAGGGCTAACGAAAACGATACATACTGAATATCTTCCAGGAAAATGTTTGAAAAAACGCTAAAACACGTCGATTTACATTCCAAAAGCAACACTTTTCTATCCTATACCCAACTGTCATAAATCATCCTTGTCCTTTCCACATCTTTAACCAATAGAATTTAAATAGAGAATGTATCATAAGTGGCACGTTATGGAAAGAATTCAGTAATGTGAATATGAATACCCGACTTTAACTTCCTCTTACGAAAAAAAAATGGTCAAATAATTTACGTAATCCAAAGTATGACAGCACATATATTTTTATTTCTAATCCAATACTCGAATGTCATTTTCGTTGGCCTACCCTGTATATTAAATATTAATGTATGGTTCGATATCTTCAGTTTTGAAATTTTCATGTAGGAATACTTTACACTTCGCATTCTTTCTTTGTTCCGAAACAATATGTAGTTAGATGCAACATTTATGTCCTGCAGTGTTTTTTCCTATTATAATAACGTAATAATTTAATTAGAAATTCGTGAATGAAATGAAATAAAGTAGTTATAATACAAAGCCAATAAACTTTAAAAAGTGGTTAGTTTTATGTTGACCTAACGAAGGGATCCGTTGTAGCAACTAAATCTAATATGATTCAATCCTTCTAAACATATTCACATGAAAGTACATACCTATCTGAGAGAGGAAAATTTCTTGAGTTGAATTTAAAATTTAAGTGTCCACTAGATATCAGATTACAAATTTTAACCTGAAATAAAAATATAGTGTCAATTTATACCTTTATGTGAAAATTAACAAGTAAATTTTATAAATAATTAATTTACTTCATTTCTATTGCAACATATGTACTTCTAACATTTCAAACACAAATTCGTTAAGAGGACATACACCTGAGTTAATTCAATAATTTGTCGGAATGTTGTAGCTTCATTGAATAAATTTATAAAAGATAATTGAAACTTAACTGTTCACAGAAAAGTATTTTGAAGGTGGAATGTTTTTACAAAAGTAAATTCTTCTAAACACCCACCATTCTAAGAATTCTATGTTTTGAACATGTTTCTGCAATACTTCCAAATCTATATTTATCCTCAAAAATTTAAGTGACATAATACGAATGCGTTACATCAATTTTAAAAACCGTTTCGATGTTTCGCCACGTTAACGAAAGCAAAATTAATGTTTACAGAATTTGTGACAGACCTGCACGACTTTGCCAACACAACAGACGAAACAAACTCCTGAAAATATTGCGGCCACTAAAAACAATCGTCGGGCATTTCTTGCTGCAGGCACATTTGTTCATCTCGCGGTGATTTTAAAGTGATCAGTTGATTACAATTCTTAAAACAAATTTCATAATTTTAAACATGGTCTACGTTTCTCTTCCTAATGGAAACGATTTTGTGCTTAATGCATTCGAATATTTTAAATTGGATTATTCGGCTTAACGCGTATGTAAATACTGCGCTTGTAAGAGCTTATGCAATGGATTATTAATTTGTGCAACCTAGTAATTACATTATTATCGCGTTCGTATTTAAATTGGCCGGCAACGAAATAACGAAAGCGAAATGCGAGATGCGTCGACTTCATCTTCGTATAAACAGTAATTTTACACTTATCACCGTTTAAAATTTTAATGGTATGCGAGGCGTTATGGCTAGGGGCAACGATAAACAAGTAGTTGTATCAGCAGTATGTGTGTAATTATTGGTAATTAAGGTGGGCACTAATACAGATCCACGGGGTACATTTTGAGTAGTAACCTTCGGCACCATCTCGCGTGGGACGACCTCTAAAGAAAGTGAAAAAATTGACAAGTGGTTATTTAATTTGAAAATGGCAAGGCTTAAGTATTATATGTGTTTAAAATGCGATGTGAAAATCTCCAACAATATTATATCATAAAATCCTGAATTCTAATAATTTTTTGTCAAAATATTGTCTCTGCCTAACATTTCTTGTACATACTAGGTGTTTGTAGGCATAGCTAATTTATTTATTTAATAATGCAGGGTACAAAAACTGAAAGATTTTTTTTGTTTTCATTGACAAAAAGTAACCTGCACCAGCGTGGGTCCTGAAGTCGCAGTGACATACTGCCAGGATGAAGATAAAAATAACTTTTTTTTTCCTAAAACGTAGAAAAAAAAAGTTTTCCTTTGTTAATTCTAACACATTTTCAACCCTGTTTCGGTGTTCCCTTGTGTTCATCCATTTCTGGTGTTAAATAAACAGAGTTAGGACGTTTAGTTTTAAAAATTGTTAACGTTATCTACAAGTGGCATTTTAATCCTTGCGGTAGTTATTTCTATCTTTCATGGAGTTATTTATCCAAGAAAAGAGAGAGACTAATCTTCTGAAGTAATAATTTGTATCTTTAAAGGAATTAACATTATCCAGAAAGTGTCAAGCATTTCTATTCTTAAAGGTGGAGCCAGAAACTGAAAGAATCTTTACCGTTGAGATAGTCACTTGTAACTTAACTTATATGTTAACTACTCCAAAGAGAGCAATGATTTTTTTTTAATATTACTTCTTTATCACTTGTTTTTTTTTGTATAGAAGTAATTGGATTGCATTAGAATATTAAGCTTATCAGGGGAAGTGGAATAAAACATGTTCGTAAAGCCTTGCCAATATCCCCCGATAAATAATGATATATCTATGGTGTCATTTGTTATTATATCACTAATTTTTATCCACTTCTTCTTATTATATTTAATGCTCAAATAAAATGACGACTTCATTCTAAATCAAGCCAACAGTCGAAAAGTAAATAATTCTGAACCTTTAAAATAACAACCTCCTAAACATACTAATAAAAATATAATTAAATGAATAAAAATAATAATAATAATAGAACGAAAATAAAATGTAATTATCTAAAATTAGACCGTCAAAAATAACCTACTAATAAGAGCAAATCAAATAATACGGAAATAAGTATTCGTTCATTCTCCTGAAAAAAGTTCTTATTCTACCGAGTAATAATAATAAATAGCAAAAAAAGTGTAATTTTCAAAAGCTCGCCTGAATTAATTCTTGGATGAATGAGAAGAAATGCCCTAAATTCTCTAATTATTGAGGATAAGGTTTACAATATTTTTATGGGTAATAATGTTTTTGTTGTGTAACTGATTACAAACATATTTTCCCTTAATTAAAACATGTTCGTTTTACTAATTTTAAAAACTTAAAGAGTTAAGTGGCTTTATAAAAGTGTATGAATGTTTGGCATTTCATGAACAAAATCAAACAAAAACACTAAAAAAAAAACAAGATAGAAGTGAGTGCTTGCTCCTTTCACTCTAAGCCTTTCGGCAAGTTATTGAAGCTTAGGACATATTTGAATTTATTGAATTCATTAATGGAAAATAAAAGTGTCAAAAAAGTTTGTTCTTATCTGAATTACAATGCAACCTCTCAAATACGGTAGACGTAATTCTGTATGAAGAAGAGAGTCAGACGTATTGACTTCTTGGATATATCCTGTATCTGCGATGGGTCAAATTCCAGAGATTATAATGACGAGAGGAAAATTTCAATGGCATTCATGAATTATAATGAATATAATAAAAAAAAAATCTAAAGAGAGAGAAAGTTTATTTTACTAACTCCCAGTGATGTTCAGTGAAATGAATAAACAATAAATATAAATAGATTCTTGCCTGATGAACGTTTCTTAAAAATTTGACAACAGACAGCATGAAAATGGAATAATTTTCAATGTTTCGTTGTAGTTTGACGAAGTTATCAAAATTGCTGAAGGTATGTTTCTATGGATACTGAAATAATTGTGCACATAAAGTTTTCTTAATCATTATAGCATCGACAAGCAAGAACTAACTAAGTACTAAGTAAAACAAACGTATTCAATGTTTTACATAATACGAGGGCGTATTTGTATATTTATTTACCCATGAAACAAAATAGCGACGATGTCAAACCAATTATTAAAAACTAGCTGTAATATTTAGAAATATGTGTAAATGTAAGGTGTAAGGTGTGTTTAATTTGTGCGCTTTATAGAGATTTAGAAAATTTGCACGACCCGCGGAAGCTCAAACTGAATAGATGGTGCGAAAACTCGAATCCTAAATTGCTTTCACCTCAGCAAAAACTAGTCAGAGGTTATCAACAAAGTTTGGGTGTGTTGGAAACTTTTTTTTCGAATTATATTGAGGATGAGACTTGGGTATAATACTAAAACCCACCTATTAAGCAGAAATCAATGCAATGGGTCCACAAAGACCTTTGTATCATCAAAAAAAAATTAAATAATTTTCAACCGTTGGCAACAGTTTGCTGGGATGTTGAAGGAATCTTGCTTATTGAGTATATGCCGATGAGGTTTAATATAAACGGAGTATCCTTTGGAAATAGAATTCAAAATTTAAAAACTGTTCTGTAGGAAAACGTCCACATTCTTCTTATTTGCAAAGAAACTTGTTGCTGTACGATAAGTTATAATATATAGATTTTTTTGAGAAACAGCAAAATAAGTCACTCTGTGAACAGTCATTGATTATCTGCTGGAGTTTGTTTTCCTTATGAACCCGACAATTATCGTACAGCAACAAGTTTCTTTGCAAATAAGAAGAACGTGGGCGTTTTTCCTACAGAGCAGTTTCTAAATTTTGAATTACATTTCCAGAGGATAAGAAAATTTATTAAAGCGTATCGATGTTCAAAATTGAATTAAATTAGAATTCATGTGAAATTTATTTGTCTTGTTTATCTGAATTCGCGCGAGAGATTCGAGCGTACTGGTTTGCCTTAATTATTTATAATTTTATGTTCCATGATTTTGTGAATATGTTATAGTCACTATAAAAAGTAGCAAATCTTAACAATTATACAAGTAAAATAAATTACATTATCGTTAACTACAAAGTGTATTGAGAATTCAATTCTATTGAATGTAATGCTAAAGTATGTCATTAACCCAAGCACAACTTCTTGCATATAATGTACATTTACATATTTTGTGTATGAACAAATGTGAATACGATGCTTTCCGGATTTAAATTTGCTAAGCAGAAAACATCGGCAGGATGTGAGTGTGCATATATTTAAAAACCTAAACAGCAAGCATATCCTGTGTGTGGTCGCTCGTTTTCTCTTGCTCCTTGCAATAGTTTAAAAGCGTAACAGGTTTTCTCGGCGATTTACAGCCAAATTACGAAGTTTGCGGTATTCACGTATTAATGAAAAGCAAATTTCCAATTTGTCTGCGGGTTGATACGTATTAGGTTACATACGGCCGCTGCACTGCATAATTAAATCAAAACTTTGCATTCTGTAAACTCATTCCGCCTTAAATTACGAAAGAAGAAACTAAATTACTGATTAACAAGTTATTCCAGTGCCGCGGAGCGAACGACGCTAAAAAAGGTTGCAATAAAAATCGGGAATTGTTTGCTAATTTTAATAAGTTTAATTTCCGCCGCTTGTTGAGTAAATATTCCTTTTCAATTTCGGGCGTGGTAATCGATAAATTTACAAAGAATTATTTTGCTTTTAAGTAAAAAATCCTTATTGAAATAATTTCTATTTTCTAAATTTACTAAATTAAATAATATAAGTTATAATTTCACAAAAAAGGTTCAATACGTTTGTGAATTCATAAGGTTCATTAACGAGGTTTACATGTGCTAAATAAGCTAATTTTATGTACATTTAAATCTGTATGTAAATACTTTGCCTCTGGACAAAAATCTACTTTATTCAAATAATTATTCAACCACAAATATATTTGAATTAAAAATAACAACAGACCGGCGGTGCCCACCTACGTTTACTTGTAATGTACCTCGATTATTAAATTAAATATCCGGAAGAGTAGCTTCTGATCAATGTTGTGGATTGACAGTTACGTACCTTTATATTTCCGGCAGATTAGACAGGTTTCTGCTTTCTTGCTTTACCAAATGTTACGAAGTATTATGTTGTTAACAAAAATAAGAAATAACTATTTGCGGCAGTAAATTTTCCTCGAAATTACTGTTTTATTATCAAGAATCTCCGACAATTTGCTTGCTTCCTATGTTAATTTCATCTTGTTTAAACTGTTCTTATCTGCCACATACGCATCTTGCTAATATAACAAATATATTACACACGTGTGTTCCTTATCTTTCCTATTTGTTTTAACGTAACTGGGAATAGTATGCACCGAAACGACTCATAGGACCTCCCCACGTTCAGCTCTTTAGGAAAGCTATAAACTAATCACTTCAAATTATTTTTAGTGCATTTCTTCCACTCCAGTTCTGAGCAGGGACGAATGAGCCAACTTTAATCACGAGCATAGCGAAGGTTAACTGATGGACTTCATTAATAAACTAGTTAAAACGCACAGTAATTTTATTATACTTGTTTTGTAATATCTTCTTCTATTAATAGCGCATACTTGCTAATAAAACAGGTGACGTAAGAGAAACAAACAAGAGATAAATTATAAATGTCATTGGTTTCCTCACTTATTCATTATGTAATTACCTGGAAATTTTTTTGGCTACAATAATTTAATGTCATTTGTTTGAATCGCCAAAGTGGATGTTATTAAATTGAGACCCATCACTTTAAATAATTCGTGCGTGCGCCTTGTTGCCCCTTTATTATTTTATCAATTGCTTGAATATATATAGAACGACCTTTTTGACTTGATATTAGCAAAAATCTCGACGATGACGAGTCATAAGCTGTAAGTACAAGTACATATAACAAAATTTTTGAAAAAAAAAATTAATCTGCGTATGTACGATCAATACAGTTTGTATTTAGGTTTTAATGACGCTGATTAACAATTAAACAATCCTATGGCTTGCTAGAAAGAGCAAAAACGTACAATGGTGTAAAAATTAGAAATTTCTTGCCAGTAAAAATTATGGTCAAAAGTGCCTAGGTTAGCAATGGAGGCAATCATTTCGAATAAATTCAAAATTGGGAAAAGACGATCTTCTATCAAATATATTTTTATAATGTTATATTGTAGATAATACTACTAATAATATAATAATAATAACGCCAGGCGTGATTCACGAAATTTGTAAGAAGTTGAAGCGCGATTAGTCGTTCGACTCATAGAAGAAGGCCATACAAAAAGTTGGGTTGCTGAAATCCTGGGTGTGAAGCAATCAACATTTAGCAGATGTTACCACCGATATCTAGAGGAATACCGATTTACTAGACGTCAAGGACAAGGTCGATCAAGAATTACAACAGCAGTACAGGACCGTTTCGTTAGAATTTCAGCGCTACGGTGTCGTACTGTTATTGCGAGAGGATTGCAAAATGACCTTCAGCGAGTCCATAACATTAGGGTATCTGATCAGATCATTACAAATCGCCTCCATGAGCATCACTTAAGGGCAAGGCGTCCTGCTACAGGCCCTCGTTTGATCAGGTTACATCATATAAGACCTCTTGCATTCGCAAGGGAACACGTTGCCTGGAGTCCTTGAAGATTGGAGCGTTGTTCTCTTTACGGATGAGTCTCGTTTTACCCTAAGCACTAATGATCGCTGGGCAAGGGTATGGAGAACCCCGCGTTTCACAGTGTGCAATATTCGGCAATTGGATGCATTCGGGGGAGGTGGTGTAATGGTATGGGGTGGCATTAACTTTCATGGTTGTACCAATTGTATGTGTTAACTAACGGGACTTCTAACTGTAGATCGGTACATAAGGGACATCTTACCTTGTGCCTTTTGCCTCATTTATTGGTGATGCATTCCAATTAGTGCAGGATAATGCTCGTCTCCACACTGCGAGATTAATACACGAGTACCTAAACGATGTTGGTATCAATCAAATCGGCGAGATCTCTGGATCTGAATTGTATAGAAAACATATGGGACATGTTAGGGCGAAGAGTCAGAATGAGGGAAAATCCACAACAGACACTTCAGGAGCTTTCTGAAGCACTTGTTGCGGAATCGGAGAATATACCCCAGGAATTTGTTCGGAATTTAATTTTGAGTATGCCAAATCGGTATAGAGCTATCATACGAGCAGGGGGAGGCAATATAAATTATTAAAACCTTTCTTTCTTCTAAAAAATCTTCATTAATTCAATTTGTTTTTAGTATTAATTTGTTTTTCAATGTTTAGTTTTCACTTTTTCATGAATTTATTGTATATTTCACGTTAAATTAAAACTTTGTCAGTAAAAGATTAATATCAAATTGTATTACTTCATATCCATCCTTTAAATCTTCTAAAATATTGTCTTTTGCGAAATATGCGTTAATTATTTTGAGCAGTGTAGATTCTTTGTTGATATTTCCTTCATAGTTAGAAACAAGAAAATATTGAGATGAATATTTGGTTTGTTGGAAGAAGCTCCGAAGAAATAATATGGACCACCAATGAAGGAATGAAAAAATATGTATATAGAAACTGAAAAAAAATTACAAAAGCAAAATTGAGGAAAGTTGTAAAAGCGATTAAAGTAAAATATTCTCTGTATAAGATTTAAAAAAAAACATGAAGAGGTCCAAAAAAATATGTCGATTGAGGTGTGGGCCCAGAGAACTTCTGGGAGAAGTCTAAATAAACGATGAATGAAAACGAGAACTAACTAGAATTGTAAGCAACAAATGCTAGACAAGGATGATTGAATGAAAGGAAAGGAAGAAAGAAAAAAGATGAATAATTCTTGGAGAAATCAAAATAAACGATGAATGAAGATAAAGAACTAATCAGGGATGAAAAAGAAATAAAAGTCTTTGCACAAAATCAACCAACAAGGTGGCTAGCATATGTCAATTAGATGGTTAGACAAAAAAATACGCGATGGAAGAATAGGGAAAAGGAAAGAAGATGAAGGGAAAAAATGTTAATGAATTCATTCAAGAAAGATTAAAGGATATTTAGGGAACGGAATCCTTATTAGGTCTAATACCCATTTGGATACAAGGTCGCGTAACTTGCTTCAGGATCTTCTTTAGCGATTGTATCGAAACAATCGCTAGCAAATATGGTATGTTTCGATTATATGGGGATAGAAATCTTAGAACTTTTGTTTTTCTAAATGGGAAACAGTCTACAGACAACAATTTTATACAGAATACTCAAGGAACAACTTTTTAATGTAAGCACACGATATGTACTCAGATAGTCTCCCAATAACATTTTAGATTGTGTGTAAATAGTTACACGACTTTATATCCAAGTGTGTACTAGAGATTAAGTATCGACGGTTGCACGATAAAAGGGCCTAAGCGCCATTCATCATTTATTTTACAGGAGAAACGAAACTGTTTTAATTATTTTGATAATTTTTTGTCATTTTCACAATGCAGAACATTAATTACAGTATTTTGCAACCATAAAACAAGCAATGATCCTCTAATTTCGCCATTACGATTCATTTAACATAATTATCTTATTTTCGGATTTTTGGCGCTTACACTTTTTTTCGTACAACCATTAATATTTTAAGTGAATGGTTAATGACCATTAGACATGAATAGTGCAATACATATTTATAACATTTTTCATACTTTATTGCAATTTAGATCAGATTCAGGGTAACAATATTAATATGAATTTGAAGGGCTTGTCTTTCAGTTAACACGATATACTTAATACACAGTAACAAATTAAGACACTTGTTTTAACGTACAACACAATTACAAATATTTGTCGCACTGCGTTTAATTGCCGAATTCCTACCGGCTCCATTTTCATAAACAAATGGCGTTGCGTTGCACGAGAGAGTCAAATTTTATTATCGGCACGCAGTAAGTTGACACTGGACACCTGCAGTTATTTTGCCGACGACTGTACCGGCAGAAAGTTGAGGTAAAAAGTCTCCCGTGGGCGTGCAAGACTTAGTGCACTTCATTTGTCCTCGTTTTTTTTCCAAGCGAGGGTACATTGTTCTTCGGTCCCTGAATATATTGTGCCATTAACTTCAACATATTTTACAAAATAAAGACACTGATTACGCCAATTTACAATTTGCATGTGGGTATATGTTTGATACGAAACAAAGAGTATTAAAAAATAACGCAAAATTTAGGGGAGAAGAGAGGTAATGAAAAAAATCAGTTGTTAAGTTTTGAAGGTTTTGTTTTTGGAATTCGCATCATCACATTTTCGGTCTCCAACTGGAATACATAAATAAATAAATGAGCAGTGGTCTCTTTTATTTGCCAATTAATTCAGGGTTACTCGAATCCTCTTTTCCAATGACATTAATGCTCGACAGATTTTCGCATAAAATATGAAGTGTTTCAAGTGCCCGCAAATAAATCATTTACTTCAATTTTATTCCTTTGATCAAGCTAATGTACAATTCACGTATTTATAAGTGACTTGTGGTGAATATCTTGGACGCCTGTCCATATCAATTAAGCTAGGCTATATGCTAGCTTTTTCCGTCTAATCACCTGTCGATTTGCTAACCTGAAACATGTCGATGCAAATTTTAAATGCAGAAAAACTTGTTGGAAACGTGACGCCAATTATCCTCAGGAGTGCTGACCGGAGAGTGCTTAATTATTTAGAGGTACCGATCGTGTTTTTCCGACAGTTCAATCTGAAGCACTTTAACATTTCTATTCATTCCCAAGATAAGGAAACTGCATTCAAACATTAGAATGATGGAAATTTAAAACAGAATGAAATTACGAGCCAGACCTTCATAATTTTCGCTTGAAATTATTCGATGTTAAGATAACGACGCCGATAAAGAATGGCGAAAACAAATTAACTAAGATTATAAATGAAATTGAACAAGTGTGTTTTCCATTAGTCGGTGTTGCGACGTTTAGTTATTTATACTGTATTATGGCTTGAACATAATTTCAAGTTGTAGGCATTTCCGCGCAACTGGAAACACCACTGACTTGATTATCTAAAAGTATTCCGCATTCTATTAAAGAACGAGCTTTTTGTCGCTGTAATTCTTGACACCAGTCTGCATCTTGATCACGCTATACTCCTGCTACTTGAGCATTCATAAACACAAGAATAACTTTGAAATTACTTTGATAATATACTGCAGCAGATACGGAATTTATCTTGCTCTGGTGATGTTTCGGGGAAACATTTTTGCGTTTCAACGCGGGCTTATGTGAAAATACCGCGTTTATTTTATAAATATGTAAGAGCGTCGTAAAGTCGCGAAATATAAAAGTATAAACTAGCAAAAATTTAATTTCTTAGTTTCTCTACGCGAGAGGGGCGCTAATAAATTTCTGTGTGTCGCACGTAACACATAATTCAATAAAATTGTTATTGAACGTTCGTGTTCGTGCATAACTTGTCCAAATGTCCCGCCGAACTTTATATATCCGCGATTAAAATTTAATAGTGCCACTTGCATTGGAAACTGGATTTGAGTTCAATCACCGATATAAAGTTACTACTCCTTTATTCCTTACGATGCTATTGATTAAAATGGCTTAAAGAAAGCTTCACTTAGAGACCACTTTTACCTACCCATGTTAAAAATTATTTCAGATTTTCAACGTAACATTTTCGTCTTTCTGTAATAGACAATTAAGTGTATGAAAGAGGCATGTATGTTGATTTATGATGATACTTAATGGTAGTTGATTCCATAAAGTACAAATTTTAGAAACAGTGTTACATTCAATCGAAGCAATTTCAATCAAATAAGAAGCAGTAGATTACACGTAGAGTTTTGCTATCGCATACACATTTATCTTACGTTGTTTTTAACTTTGCTGTACGGATTATTGAAATTATTTGAATCCTTTCACCCAATAGTCAAACTCGTTTGCTGTATTTAGAAAATATTTTATTGATCGATAGTCTTGAACTCCTCTTCGCAAACTTCTCGAATATTTATAATATTTTTAAATATTGTGTGTGTGCAGGGAAATATCTTTTGCTTTTCTAGTATTTACTTTTCTACAATTTAATGGTTCTAGCTTTATAAATATTCTATACTCTGGAATTTTAATCTGACAAACAAAATTTAATTTGGAAAAACAAAAAATTACATGGCGTAATTATCACAACCAAAACATTCATAAGGTTGAGAGGTAAACATAGACCAGGACACAAACTCATAGAAACCACAAATAATTTCAGTTTTTTTTTCACTATTGTTATGTAATTATAGACCAATCGTTGCAGTACACATAAGCAGGATTGAAGATCAGAATCGAATTACATGCAGAATTATCAGCAGCATCTTGGATATTGATATAACCGCCGTTATCAATTCATCATGTAGGCGTGAGGCAATCTATTGCCCTTAGATTCCTCATCATTTAACAGATTTTCAGAAATTACAATGCGCTGAGATACTTAAAAAATAGTTCAAGAGTAGTACAAAATGTTATAACTAACATGTGTATAAAAAGTTTTCCCATCTAGTGTGTTGCTCTCATTTTTTTGCATGTTCACGTATGTTCCTTACTTGATCCGTACCCTAAATAGACAAGTAAACAAACATAACTTCAAAAAATGGTTTGATTGCTTATGATTTTACAATGGATTTTACAATGGTTTTTACATTGGAAGAAAAATCTTTTATGGTTGAATCCTACCATCGAAACACCCAAAAAATCATTGGCGAATGGATCTATTCTATTCCTGATTGTATTATAGAATTTCAGGAAAAATTTCCAGAAACTGTATTTCTCTACCCCAAAGAAGATACTGTCATTGGTTTTTAAACAGTATTGGCATTGACGATTTATTGGACAAAACTTTCTTTCCCATGAGGCCTGGTTCCATTTTACAGGATACATTATTTCTCAAAATATGAGGATCTGGAGTACAGAAAACCGTCATATTTTCATTGAAGCACCACTCAATCCATAAAAAAATTGCTGTTTGGATAGGTATAAGTGCACTAACTGCACTTAGATATCGGGAAGAGATTTTGCATCCATTTATTAATCAACTGCGTGATGACGACTTGCAATTCGGATATTTCCAGCAGGATGGTGCAACGGCCCATGCTGCTGGAGATACTTTAAATTTCTTTCAAGAGTTTTTTTGGAGATCGGATAATTAGCAGAAATATAGCAAACATAGGGCCTCCGCAATCTTGCGATTTGGATTTCTTTGTTTGTTTCCACTTGAAAAATTCCATTTTTAAAGCGCCCGTTAATGATTTACAGGAACTTACCCAAAGAATCATCGAAAAGTGTGACGAAACAAACAATTCTCCCCAAATTTTGCAAAATGTTATTAACGGATGTCGGAGAAGAGTTAGAAAATGCCTCGAAGAAGACGGAGGCCATTTTCAACATCCGTTGTGAATTCACGTTCAACTGTTCCATGTTTTATTTTACGTAATTATTGGTTATGATTTTCTGTTGATGCTAAGTCAAGGTTCCATTCTTTCGCATTGCGCAGCAATGCTGCTTTATTGTCTTTTGTCATTAACCATTCCAGACGATCACTTTTTAAGTTTTGTAGCTGGGACTGAATTTGTACAGCACAACATTCATGCTAATGGTAGGTTTCGAACATACACCGCCGAGTCGGCTATGCTAACCGCTAAGCGACTTGGCGACCCTATGTCAATTTGGGGCTTCGGATCAAGTAAGGAACATGCAACATGTTAGTAATCAAACACGGATCTATGCTTTTGAGTCTGAATTTAAAAAGGAATTTGTTTTCCAACAGTTCCTAACCCTGTTAAAATCTCGAGGTATTTGAAAAAAGGCGAGTCTCTTTCTTATCAAAATCTGAGAACATTTGCATTGATTGCACCAAAAAAGGAATAAACAATTAATCCAGATTAGTACATGAGAATGCAAATTCTAAGTGTTGCAGTTTTCGACATTCTGGAAGTGAAATTGATTTATATATCTTGAAGTCCTGATAATGCCAATGAAAATGAAAAGAAATGTTTCGGAAGTGACTGAAAACGCCTGTCATTTATGTTTTGATGATTGACCCCGCGAATTGCAAATTTTTTTTATTGGAAATAAATAATTCAGATTACGATTGACAGTATACAGGCTGTGTCATAACATCCGACGTATATTCACACCACCTGATTCTATGTTGAAAAGTACACAAAAAATTATAATACCACTTTCTTTCCTCTTAAGTCTCAGGTTGTGAAGTTATTGAGAGTTGAATATTGATTTTTAATTTAGTAATGTGCGATAAATCTAACTAGTATCGTTAAGAAGTACATAAAACATGCAAGAGCTTAGTTACTCAAAACAATGTTTTCACCTTGTTTTGCTCCGGTTCATTTCTAATTTATATTTTACTAAAGTAAATTCTCTGCTATTTATAATATAGAAGAATGTTGCAACTGTTTAAATGTGTATTCAAGTACACTCAAAAATTTGCGATGTCTATGAATGTTATTAGTGTCAAATTTGAAGTGTATTTCCATAGAATTGGTCAAAATTTTCAAAAAAGGGCTACAATTTTTTTGTATTTTTTTATCTCCGACTCTGTACTTTTGAGATTCAGTCCGGTGAACATCAAACTAGTAATGTAATTCTGAAACTTCATTCTTCTATTTCTTTCATTGGCTACTCCCCTTAGTGAAAATAATCATCAGAATAATTTTCTGGTTATCCACATACCTACACACATATTAAGAATTATTTAAAATTTTATTTCACTGTAGATAATAAATGTTTTGCCTCGCTTTCTTGCCAACTTTGCAAAAAGTGTATTTGGGTAACGTATTACAGTTGTCAACCCGTTAGATAACATCCTTGGTATAAACTTTCTTAATTATTATATTGAACATTAAAATTGATTATTTATTGAAACGCGAGGCTTCAATAAATCAGCATTTTCAGCGTTATTCATTCTAGAATTCATGAAATGTAAATTCAAAAGAAATTACAATTACACCAAGATAAGGTTTGAACCAATCTATCTAGCCAGGGTTTGTTGAAAATATGTGCGCTCAGAGAGTTGTAAAATTTTCCAGTATTAACTGAATTCTTAACTTTATATTTTGAGAAAACCCTCTCATACGAAGAAAATATATTTTCCTCTACAATATGCAAGATTTTTGAAGAAACTCATAACTGTACATAAATGGAATAATGAAACGAAAACGTATGGGCAATAATATGACCGACAGAAATGGCAATTAGAATTAGTAGAAATTTATTACAATTGGCTTAAAGCCCACTTTATCATACGTTCGTTTACGGACGACTTCGGACTTCTCGATCTACTTATATGACGCAATTCATCAGATGGACATTAGCTTTTAAAAATGCAATTAACGAGAAAATTACGCACCACAATTTCGAAGCTTTAGTTACGCCTAGTAATTAGTTTTAAAGCGATGCTACAAAACGTTTGATGCAAAGTCACGAATTACATTTAAATTAATGCTTACGAAATATTAAATGCATGCTTAGTAATGTGACGAATTATATTTAAAAAAAAACACAATCGTGTCGTGTTTTGAACGGTTGCCATTCTTGTATAATGTTTTGTTTTTTTTTAAGTTATGTATATTTGAAGGCACATTTATTTAAAAACGAATTATTATTTGTCAGTCAAAATTTAACAGCTGAGCTGTTCTAAAAATGATTTGATAATTTCTAAACATATAAGTTAGAGGCGATAATTATTGGAAATTGACGATAATCATCCGGAACACATATTCTAACCGGCAGGCAAGTTCTTGAAAGTTATTTCTATAATACTGTAATTAAATTATATCTTCTCGAAACAACTCGCTAACTATAATTTCCACGAATACGTGCCGGACAAATTAGAATTGAATTATATATATTTTTAGTTTCTTGGCAGTTGAAATCTTTAAAACTGATCAAAGTTTGATAGTTCAATCGCAGCTGCGTTATTTTTCTGTAAACAAAGGTTTATTGCTTTCTTGCTTACAGTAGAGAATTAAAACTGTTTGTGTGTAGACTAAGCTGAAATTTATTTGGTTTTGTCTGAAGCAAAAATGTTTCGCTCGTTTCAGTCAAATTAATTGATGGTGGTTCCTTTGTGCTTTTTTTATGCCTACAAATTCACGAAAACGTTCAATAGAAGATTATAAACTCTCGCAGTTAATATCGTGAAAAATTGTGCTGAAGAAAAACAGAATATTCCGAGTAATTCTAAATATATTCGTAATGTATTTCATTTATTTAGCGCTGTAATAGCGCGGTGTAAAATTTTTAAAGACTGAAGGGATTTAATTCCTCTGCAGACGTGTTAAAAATGATGTTAAAAGTTGCGGTTCTTGTTTAGCCTGTTCTGGTTTCGCGGTGATTCTTTATGCACGTTTTACGTTTTTTGGACCTAGCTCCTCTACCTTGGGAATACATCCAAGGTTAGCACATTATGCAGGTGGTCTTATATAACGAAGAGCCACTGATCCGTAACTAACGGCTTCACTTTAGCTCTCTGAACATGTTATACCGTATTTAATTAATTAAACTTTAATTTTAAGTGGCTAATTTTTACTTTAACTACCTCATTATTTTGATACTTAACATAATTCACAGGTTTTTATTCTTTTGTTATGAAATTATTGTTCGGATGTCTTAATTAGTACGATATATCTTTTTAATTTACATCATTAGTTCTACGTAAATCTTTCCTTGTTTCGTATAATCGACCAAATTCTGATTTTATATCATATTCATATACTTTGTTTCGCTAAATCAAATTTTAAGATTTGATATTCACTTCAGTAAGGAGAATAAAGAATCCCAAAAGGAATTAAGCAAAACAACTACACTGCAGGCAACTCGAATAAAAGAATGAATATGTTGAATGGATCGAGATGAATAGAATGTAGAAATAGTATTATTTAAGAGCATTATAAAGAACAGAAGAAAATTTCTAACAATAGCAAGCCAACACTAAATCCTATACAGGGTGTTTCGCAACTACCATCTACCAGGAAAAATTTCGTCGAGGTGAGCACGTACTTCTCGTCGAAAATGAGGTGGAGCCCCATCGTACATAAACCCCATCGTTGCTCTAAGATTTAAGTTCACATTCTCGAGAAGTTCTGGTAGATTAGTTCGTAGAAAATTTAAGTGTTGGAGACCATCTAAACGGTTCGGCAAGACGAACGGGCCGATTAAATTGGCGTTTAGAATACCTGCCCACACGTTATCAGAAAACCGTTGTTGGAAATGGCCGCGACGAATGGCGTGAGGGTTTTCCTTAGCCCACAAATGCATGTTGCGAAAATTGCACACCCCATCTCTAGTAAAAATAGCTTCGTCGGTAAACAGGACATTATGAACAAAGTTCGCATTTGCCTGTTGTGTATACAGTAACCAACGACAAAATCGTATGCGTACAGCATAATTGGCTGGTAGCAAAGCCTGAACCCTTTGAATATGGTACGGATATAATTGTTGTTCGCGAAGAATGCGCCAAACAATGGAGGACGATAAACGCGTTTGTCCTAAATTATCACGTACACTTATCGAAGGATGTTCCTCGATAAGTTGTAGTATTTCTTCTTCTCTGTTTAGGATGCGTTGTGGACGCTGCCGTTTTCCACCTCTTCCGCGACGTGCCCTTAAAGTTCCAATACCACTCACTCTTTGCACAACAGCGAGAAATGTGGCACTGGTTAGCAAATGTCGGTTTGGAAAATGCTATACATACAAACGCCTTGCCGCTAATGCGTTTTACCTACTTTCATCGTACACTAGAATCATGTCAACAATCTCACTATTTGTAAATTCTGCCATTTTTTTCAGTAAATTTCCGTGCAACCACCTGAGCGTACACCTTCAAACTACCCGGCCCGGCCGGCGATGACTAACAATAAATTACATCACTCGTATTCTTCGTAAACATCATGAAGTGTTTTCTATAGAGTGCTCTTGCATTTGATACACTTTAAATTTAATTTTATTAGGATTCTTTTAGGGACAGATGGATTAGATCTGTTACTCTCCAATCATTTTGTTCTAATGACCCTGTTACCTTTTTGTATTTCTTTGTTTATTCTTCGTTTATATTCTATATCACCTACTTTCATCTGACCAAATATTTTTCATCTTCAAGGTGGTGTAAAAAATTGCAAGAATAGTCTTGCCATCTCATTTGTGTAAAAGTACGTTTTGTAACTATGGTTTTCAATCAATATCTCTCATGTCATAGTTCAAATTTGGTAAATCAAAAAGAATTTTTGCATGAGTGTCACGAACGAAAGCGATATCATAAAAAGATACGTTCAAAATTTAAAAACTGAAAATTATGAATTAAATAAACGACTACCAGTCCAAAGCAAAGAAACAATCAGTGAAAGTCTTTGTGCCAATAAATCTAATTTATCAAATGACACAGAAAGCGGTAGAATTGGATTAGACAGTGTCAGGTCTTGTGAGTCTGTCTTTAAAGTACTTACTTTTGAACCGGCTAAGTTCGATGAAAACAATGAAAAATGCGTACAGTTTTGGAAATTGATCGAAGCAGATCCCAACCTTAAACCTGTCGATTGTGTTATAATGGATGCGCATCTCAATAGACGCGAAGCTTATTGCCAAACAGAAGGAGAGGAGAGTGAAGGTTCTTTATGGGCGAGAGCTTTATACGAGTTGCGTCAAAAGAAATTAGATAAATTGGCTCTAGCTACTAGTAATGTTACTTGCAAATTTTGCGAGGGAATTCCATCTCGTCGTTGCAGTGGTTACTCGGAAAGCGCACTTGTCGATAATGAAGATCTGACTCAATTGAATACCTGGACACCGAAGTGTCAACTAACTTCATCCAAGAGATCTTCAATTAAATCAAGCTCAAATGAGAAGAGCAAATCTGACGTTCAGCCTAATTTGCAAGTGAGTTCTGATATTAATAAGACGGAAATATCAAAAACAGAGACCAAAGACGATACGTTATACCAAGAAAAATTTGAAATAGCAGATCAATTATTAGAAGGAAATGAAACTTCTCAAACAAGTAAATATATTACAGATAAAACATCAGAAGGAATTAAATCTGATGCTCAAGTTGATGTAAACAACATAACTGTAGATGCAAATTTAAAACCTAAAACTGATGCTGAGTTTGCAAATTGTATACCCGTATTAAGTGCTACGCCTGAAATGATCTGTCTGCCTGTTTTGCAAGTAAGTTCTGATATTATTGAAACAGAAATATCAAAAACAGAGACCACAGGCGATACGTTATCCCAAGAAAAATTTGAAATAACACATCAGTCATTAGAAGAAAATAAAACTTATCAAACAAATAAATATATTATAAATAAAACAGAAGGAATTAAATCTGATGTAAACAACACAACTGTAGATGCAAAATTAAAACCTAAAACTGATGCTGAGTTTGAAAATTGTATACCCGTAATATGTGCTACGCCTGAAATGGACTGTCAAACTGTTGACTGCGAGCAAAAATTAAATGTCGGTATATCCGCCCAGAGTTTAACTAGTTTATTAAATTTAAAGGAAGAACAAACGCAAGAGGAATATAAGACGAAAATGAAGAAGAAAAGACATGATAAATATCCGCAGACTTTACTTTTAAGAAATGAAATAAAATCTAAATCCCATTCAAGTTCAAGAAAAATAATGTTCACTGATGGTCTTACAGCGTCACAAAAAACTAATGGCAATATGGTTTGCCCTTGCACAGACGAACTAAAGCTAATTACAAATAGTGTGTGCCCCTGTGAAGGTGGTATTTGCAAGTCGAAAGAGCAAGAAATCAATTTAACCGATGTTCAGCAACTACTGTCTAAATATCTCGACGGTGCAACTCCACCAGAGAATGATGGCCCTATGAAATGTTTTGGTCAGATTTATTCTGAACTGATTCGCATTCAAAATGACTCCTTACCTTTAAAAAAAGCAGCAGTGCGATTAATTCAAGTCCTAGATAGAATTGACCATTGCAAAGAAGGCTTTTGCTGTGCTCTTCATGCGGTGGATTCAACTCAAAACGAAAACACTGATGCGAAACAAAGTTCAAGTGAGGATTTGTTGACCACATTGCACAAAAGGCGTTCTGAGAAAATAAGGCAAATGCTTGTGAACAGACTTAATAAAATCAGCGCAACGTCGGTGCAGATACAGTGCGATTCAAAAAGTGAAATTTTCGAAACACGACCAAGCTATTTAGTTTGCGAATTGTGTGGCTTAGAAAACTGTGCGTGCCAGAAGTGAATTTAAAATATAATTGAGATTAAATAAACTACTTGCATTTCTGTAAATATTTGATGTATTCTTTAGCCTTTTTTTCAGGGATGTGAAACGTAACCGTTCCATGGTTTCAGCTGGAACCGAACCCTTTTTGTCAGAGTGGTTCAGGAACCGAAATCCTTTGAATTCAACCTTGACCAGTCCAGACGCAAAACATTTGACTAAGCACGATGGACCGGTTCAGGAACGAAGCTTTTTACTTTTGTTACAAATGAAACCGAAGCCTCGATGAAATCAATAGGCAGCACGGAACGTTCCGTAACTGAAACCTTTCTATCTTTGTAGAGGTCCAGGAACGAAGCGCGTTACGTTTTGTTTCGTGTTTCTTTTTGGTTACACAAATGTAACAAAATCGGTTTCTTTGGAACGGTTACTTACATTCGACGTACAACTGCACTTCTCATAGGGAAGTGACACTCAATAAAGAAGTGTATGACACCTTTGTGAGCGTGTTACTATACACGCATACAACATTAATGCAAATTACATGGAGTAAAAATGACTCGATTAAATTTAAGTAATAATAATAAAGACACAAATAATATATTACACAGATGAGTAAGACATTGCGTGTTAGAGAAATACTACATTTTGGCTGCTCTTCGGGTTTCGGGTCCTCTACCGTGAAAAAAGTTTCTAGAACTTGACATTTTCATCATCATGTGATCTTCTTCACTTCACTTCTGAAGATTGTAACCAAGTTGCCGTTCCTTGAAACAGAAGGTTTCGCTTCTAGACCGCTCCACGATTTATTTGTTGGCTAGTTCGATTCGGAACAGAAGCATTTCTACAGTTTCTTTCCGTTCCATGTTTCTTTTGGAACCGCATCGTTCGCAAAGTTTCGGTTACTCACAAAAACTTCTTATTGTTACTTTGGTTGGTTTCTATTATATGCGCGATTTCTCGGCCTTGTATTGCGGTTTCACGTTTCTTATTAGTTTGAAAGTTTCTGACGTTATACTTCCTTTGGAGCGTTTCTTGCAACTGAAGCGCACAAGAACCGATCCAAGGAACCGAATTAGGTTACGATTCACATCGCTGCTTTTTTTCTCTTTTGAAAAATTTTCCGCTCTAGCTACTTATTTTCATGGACTGTGAACAATGCAGTTATGGTATAAACGATGGATGAGGTGGTTCATAAAGGCAAGCTTATATCAAAGTTGCAACTAGAGATATTTCAAAAAATATAATAACACAAACGCTTCAAATACTAAGTGGTTTTTTAGATTCGTTATATTGAACGAATCATAAATTCTATCACTTTCATTAATTGATCTTTCAAACAAATTTTATAACTGAAGCATGGATTTAGGTGCTCTTTTTGATCATTAGTCATCTTTTCAGTTGGGCATACACATTGTGGAGTGATGTCTCATGACATGACCTAAGATTGCACCTAAATCCGTGTTTTATATATAGCACACGAAGACCCGATAATTCAGTCACAACTTAACTTTAATTTTCACTTGATTGCCATAGAAACGATTGTATTTATATTTTTTTACTATAGGATAGGAATAAACTGAAGCTTAACGTTAATCTGTGACTGAAAAACCGGGGCTTAGTACGTATAAAGCCCTCTCTGTATGTCACATCTAATTCACATATAAATTTAACCTTCAGTTAAGGCGGCGAAAAAATCGGCCATAAGTCAACTATGTTTGGTGACATTACGCACAGAATACCAAGTTTTAAAATTTTTAGACTGTGACTTTCAGTAACTGATTTGCAGACGACAACAAAATTGTAAAATCTAAAATGCCTGTTGCAAGTTGACCGCGATAAATATGTTCTGTTAATTATATTGCCAAAGACACATTAAATTGAAGATTGTACCATTAAAGTAGTTGTACAAGGTGTATCACAAACTCCGGAAAATATTCACTCCACGCGATTCTAGGTCAAAAACTGTTTAGGAAATTATAGTACCGTTTTCTCTTTAACTCTCGGAATTTGAAGTCATTTAGTACAAAAAATTGAAGCTAATTAATAAGGTATGATAAATATTACCCGAAATTAACAAAAATATAGATTAAATTGGTTAACTCAATAGTGCTTTCTTCTTCTTTGTCCCCGGTTTACTTATAATTTGCATTTTATTGAAGTAAATTCAACTTTTTTAACAATTTAAGAGGATGTTGCGAGCGTGCAAAAATATATCCAGGTAACTTAAGATCCGCATATTTAACGGTAGTTATAAATGATACACATGATATGTGTATATATATATAATCATTTTTAAAATTTGTGTTATTATAAAGGAAATAGTTTAAAGTGTCAAATAGCTTTTGTAATTTTCCTTTACATACGCTTATAATATAGTATTAGAGGTGACAGATAGAAAATGTTGTAATTACATTAGTATATTTTATGCGCATAATAAAATGCGCATGTTGCCACATATCTGAACGAAACAGAACTTCAATGTCACGTATATATCCGAGACCAATGTCCATGTAATTTGTTTAAAAAAGTGTTATCCATATTTGGTACTGATTTAATCAGGCGTTGCGTGTCGTTACCAATTTTAAAAATGAAATTATGCAAACGAATTTCACATCTTGCCGAACGAGTAATTAAAATTCGGGATTGCTCAATATCAATCAATTGAGTCTATACGCACAAATTAATTCTTTCATCGTTAACAAAACACGCGGTATTTACGCGAGGTTCGCGCAGAGAACCTCACACGAGTTTTGTTTTTACACAAGCAGGTCATAATTACGGCTCCGCATTGTTTCTGTCTCGCTTCGGGGTGCACTTTTTCGAGAAATAACTCGTTGTGTTTAATGTAGCGTAGTAATTGTGGAGAAGACGAGCGTTGCTTTGGACTGTGAACAATGCAGTTATGGTATAAACGATGGATGAGGTGGTTCATAAAGGCAAGCTTATATCAAAGTTGCAACGAGAGATATTTCAAAAAATATAATAACACAAACGCTTCAAATACTAAGAGGTTTTTTAGGTTCGTTATATTGAACGTATTATAAATTCTTTTACTTTCATTAATTTATCTTTTAAACAAACTTTATAACTGAAGCATGGATTTAGGTGCTCTTTTAGATCATTAGTCATCTATTCAGTTGGGCGTACACATGACCTAAGATTGCACCTAAATCCGTGCTTTATTTATAATCCACGAAGACACAGATCAGTCACAGATTAACTTTAATTTTCATCTTTTTAGTTGGACGTACACATTGTGGAGTGATGACTTATGACATGACTGAAGATTGCACCTAAATCCGAGCTTTATTTGTAACACACGAAGACCCGGTATTTCAGTCACAACTTAACTTTAATTTTCAGTTTATTGCCATAGAAACGATTGTATTTATATTTTTTTACTATAGGAATAAACTGAAGCTTAGCGTTAATCTGTGATTGAAAAACCGGGGCTTATTATGTATAAAACCCTCTATATGTCACATCTAATTGACATATAAATTTAACCTTCAGATAAGGCGGCGAAAAAATCGGCCATAAGTTAACTATGTTTTGTGACATTACGCACAAGACACCGAGTTTTAAAATTTTTAGACTGACTTTCAGTAACTGATATGCAGACGACAACAAAATTGTAAAAATTTGTAATGGATTTCTTTAAAGAACACAGTGTGCGCAATGTGTGGTTTTTCTTTTTCTTCTTCTTTATACATACATAGTGCGTATAAAGCCCTCTGTATGTCACATTCTAGTTGACATATAAATTAGATAAGGCGGTAAAAGAATCGGCCATAAGTCTACTATGTTGCGTATTCAACTTCTTCCACTTCTCTCTATTCTCTTCTTTATCGTATCTGTATCCATTAATTATCGTTAGAGATTTTACTTTTTAGAGCTAGAAATTTTTAATTTATTGAATGACATCTTGAAGCTTCGTCATTAGTCAGGGAAAGAATAATTGGTAGTAAAAGAAGAAGAAAAATTGTAGAAAATGTATTTTATGCTGCTATAAAATGACTAATAGGGAAGAAAATAAACGATGAATAATGAAGAAACGCAGACAATATTTCGAAGACTTTTCGTCGATGTCTGGCTTTTCTATTCTTTCTGTGAATCCGCGTACTAGTTAGTTCTCTGCCGATGTTTCGTTCTTCATTACGGAAAAAAATGATTGAACAACCTATAGATATAGCCTGAAACAGAAAGGGGTAAAATAAATGGAATACAGGAAATGTTCAAGAAACTTATTTAGAATGGAGAGTATGACCGGATTGGAACATAACAGGAATCATCCTATCAAAAGGAATTGCCTTAGAATTGACAAATTGGAGCTAGTTTTCTACTTAACGAGTCATCCCAGATAAGGAGGCCAAGCGTGCCGTTAAAGCATTTGAAAGTTTTTAAACATTCAGCAAAAGCGACTAGGCCCTAAATAGGGCCGAAACAACTGTACAGATGATGCTCGAAGAATCCATTACAACCAAACCCGACGAGCAATAAAACTTTTAAAAACATTCAATACGCTTCAACAGCACACTTGGCCGCCATTTATGGGACAACTTATAAAGTAGCAAACTGGCTGCAATTTGGCAATCCTAAGTCAATGTTAGGTCAAAAAGCGATCACAAGATGCGCGCCTTAAACTTTCCACAATATTTTAGTTAATAAATCGTCTTCTTGGGAAATATTTAGCCAATTAATAAAATTTATCCTCATAATATTTAGGCAATAGTAGTCAATAATGCCAAAACAGCTGAATTTACGTACATCATATCAAAGAGAAAATAAAAGTAACTAGTACTTTAATAAATACAACAAACAAACGGGTGAACAATAAAAACAATACATTAAACAATGTGCTTGACACTCTATTCTCTTAGTCGGATAGCCTGTGGACTCCCTCAGGGCGATGTCTCTGGTAGTGAAGCAACGATAAGGTTTTTGAACTGGGTGTCAGGTTCTCATGGAAACCCTCTCAGGATGTCTTGATTGTTACTCTGCTCTCTTCAACGACGGACTTCGACGATATTGGCAGAGTGTGGAGTGCGTGGGAACTCTTAGGTTGATTTTATTCCTGTGGTGTTCATTTTCTCAAATGTGTGGGGTACATCACAATTCTTCAGAACGATTCGAATACTGGTCTTATCCTCTTCTACAAAAGCTGACTCCGATGAAGGCGATGAATATGTTTGGGAGTGTGAGTGATCTATTGACAATAGCTCCTTAAGAGGTGTGTATGTTGTGGTGGATGCTTCTGACATTGGCTTCACAGAAAGCTTGTGTGTGCTTCCGACAATGATTGCACACGAGGCTTTGAGTTGCTCCTGACAATTTCTGTACACAAGGCTTTGGGTTGCTCCTGACAAGCACAGGAGGCTTGGTGAGCGTTTCCGACAATGCCTGAATGGAACACATTGAGCTGTATCTCATTTGTCAGGGGGCAGTCTTTTTGTATTTACTGCGGAGGTTGTCTTAGCGACCAAATTTGAGGATCCGATCCTATTTGCGAGGCAATCATGAACGAATGCGGTTCTACTTTAATTCGTTAAGAGGCGGCGTAAATTTTGTTTATTTGTGACGATCGTCATCGTTGCTTTGTTACGTAAATGCCTACGAGACATTACTTGACGTTGTCAGTCTGACGTTTTTTGATGTTTGTCATTTTTACGTTTCTAACATAAGTCATTTTGACGTTTGTTGTCATCTATCATCTTGACGTGCTCCGTTGGTCGCTAAGCAACGTACGAGCCCCCACAAATTAAAAAAATAGAAACTATGGAAGTAGTAAGAAGGTAATAATCTCAACTCTTATAGAAGTAGAGTAAATAACAGAAAGAAAGCAAAAGATACAAGATTAGAGATGAAACTCATAGAGAACAATTGGAAGTAAGAGCAGTGGTCACAAAAATTTGAGATAGATATTTAAGATAACTGGGGTAAACATGTAGAATATCAGAATATTATAACAAAATCGCAAGTAGAAAATTGAAAAGGTAGACTTAGGTAAGGTTGACAAGAAGATGTAAAAAAATAGCATTGAAAGGAGAAGAATAAAAAAATGAAGGTGCGTCAGACTACAATTATTTATTAGTCAAAAGCGACCGGTTTTGTCAGAAATATATTTTCAAGCCTTACAAAGGAGTTTTCTTACAATTTGGTTGTGACGATTTTGAATACAATTTTTTACATCAGCACGACCAAATTTTAAGGGAACTTCTCTCTAAGGCTTAAAAATGTCTTTCTCTCGAAACCGGTCGCTTTTGGCTAATAAATAATTTTAGTCTAACGCACCTTCATTCATAACTTGTAGTGTGTCGCGGACTT
This sequence comes from Serrognathus titanus, assembly GCA_039766575.1. Taxonomy (NCBI): domain Eukaryota; kingdom Metazoa; phylum Arthropoda; class Insecta; order Coleoptera; family Lucanidae; genus Serrognathus; species Serrognathus titanus. The sequence goes on along the minus strand of CM077914.1, from coordinate 44,591,356 downwards.
CCTTTTTTTCTATTCAACACGACTACATGGAGTCCTTTCATACACTGAATAGGAAGATCAATGGGAAAAGATTAAGATATGGCTCTAGATAGGAAAAGGCCGAAATTAAAAGTCACTTGATACCGGGCGGTAGATGAACTTAGGTCAAAGAAATGGTTTAAATTAGATGGTTATTTAGAGTTATTATTCCTAATGACCAATGTTTTGACTGTCACATGGGATCTTGATTATCCGAAGATAAAGATTAAAGTCACATCAAATGTAAAAACAAATATACAAACACATTTGTTTAAACATCAGATGTGTTTTAGTCTGCTTTAAATTTCATTATGAAACTGGCCCTAAGTGATGATTGGCTAGCAGGAGGGTGGCGCGCATTGAGAAATATTGTACGTTTAGTTTCTAATGTCACAATTCTCAGAAAGTTCGGACTAGAAATAAATGTCTGTTTGGAAACATGGGTTCTGTCTGTGAAAGGATTTTACGAGTTTGTGAATGTTAAGAATTATTGGAAATACCGAAATACCGTGATAAATTACAAGGAATTTTACTAAGTGCCTTTAAATGTGAATTACAGCGAAGGGTCGATGACTAACTTTGCGGGTTACGTCGAGATTCGGGTGCGCTTGACTTAAAATAAATTTACAAGATACAGAAAACTAAAAATTAAACAAAATTGCAGATTTTCTTATGTACACAATACTTAACTTTAAATCAGAGTCCTTATTTTAACGAGGGTGTTGTTCTTCTGTGTGAATACGAACGCATCTTCTTTGATATTATAAAAACTAACAACACCTTAATAAAAGCCAATAAAATGAATTATTAAGTTATTGCTATTGAACGCTGTTATCTCTGAAATGTTAGACTTTTTAACTTGTTTTCGACACTAAATACCCTGTAAACATTTAATCGTTATTTTGGAACACCATGTATAATTCTGACGTAATTCTTTTTTTAGTATTTTGCAAATTGGGGTTTATACTTCTATTTGTAATACGGGATAAATTAAAGCAATCCACAAATTTCTTTTTGTGCACAAATACTTTTCAAAGAGAATAGTAAGAAACTGAAATACGCGTAAGCTTTAGTTCCTTAGAATTTGTTTAACAATACTGTAATGAATCTATATAATTATCATAGCACAAATTAACCAAGTACGTTCAGATGGCGTGCAGTTTGTTTTACAACTTTTCCTTTTAAAATAAATGGATATGAGCGTCTTTGTTTTTGTGCGGAGGAGCCGAGCGCGCGAGCCATTAAAAAAACCAGATGCGCGTTCAATTGCTCTTTCATCTCGCGGCCTATAAAAATATTCGGTCAAGTTTATTTTTTTAACGAAGATTTCGACTCTCGCTAAATTTAAAAATAGGAGTGAGTGTGGCGGTTACGCTTACCGAAAACCGATTTCGTCCGCCCGGCGAAACGTGATACTCGGTGTTCTCTGAATTTGCGGTTTTTATAAATAAATTAGCAGCTGCCCAATACACTGAACAGGTAATTTGAGGACTAGAGTGTGATTAAATTTCACTCGTAAATTTCGAACGAATTAATATCCAAGTTTACTATTTAAAGAAATTTCTTAATCTGTGGTTTATTATTATCAACATTGTAAAATTTTTAATAAAAACCATAGGTTACTTAATCTCGGCATAAAAGAGCCATATAATGCCACATTACATTTAATTTTAGAGGAAGTTATGAATCAGTTCTATTTCAGTTTTACTTTTGAATTTCAAGAGTGATTCAAACATTATTTAAGTTATACACACAATAAGAAAAGCAACAACTTTAAAAACAGCCTGTATAAGATACATTATTCAATTTACTAACAATCCTTCTATATCGTTTTACAAGCGAATATCATTTTAGCAAAGGTAAAACATCGGTTTAGCGTTTGTGATAGCGGGCTTTGATATCGGTTAATAGTCTTCGATGAACAGTCCGGACGGAGAGAGTATACAGGGTGAAATTAATAATATCCGTCAAACTAAAACCAGTAAGTGAATCCATCTCAGAATACGGAAAAAATATTAAAAAAATTCTAATTAATAAATTAGAATAAATTAAAATTTTATTTAAAACGGTAAAATTGCACTACACCTTTACAATTATTATTAATCTCGTTCACTACAGCCTGACATCGTCCCACAGTGTCGTAATTATAATTTTGGTTCCCAAAAATCAAATCGATATTTTTAGCAAATTAATGTTTGCTAAGAGACTAATGCGTCAAGAGGCGTACAAATTAACTAGAGTAGTGGAATCCCCTTAAGTGCGATTAATATACAGGGTGATTGTGATAGTTGCGCAAAGCTTGAAATCTGTAATATATATAAATAGTAACGATTGAACTCATATACTTAATATGTGTGTATTAACTTTTTGTTAATACAAAATATGAAATAGTACCTATTTATTTGTTATCAAAGTAAGAATAGGGAATAAAAAAAAGGAACTGAACCTTTATTTTGATAAGAAAAACTTGAAAAACGGAAAAGTGTTCAAAATAACTGAAATTCATTTGGCTTATTGGCTAGGTTTCAGAACTGCGTTAACAAAAAAAAATGGTTGACTAATAATGTGTGCTACCTCCACGAGCTGTAATGACTTCTGCCATACGGCGTAGTAAACTTTAAAAACAGTTAGAGACGCTCAAGACGATGAGCTGGGAACAACAGGGGACAAACAGCAAGTTTTCTTGATGACAATCCGTATTCCTGCGATTTTCGGCGAACGGTTCGAACTGAAACTGCAGTACCATGTACATGTTCCACTTGACGAGATAAAACCGTTGATGGTAAGCCACGGTCGCGTAATGTGGATAACACTAAAAAGCGGTTTGTGATGCGTGGTCTTCCCGATCCTGGTCTTCTCATGTACTCCGCAGTTTGGCGATATCGCTGGATTACGTTTTGGATGGTACTTCGAGGAACATTCAACACATTGGCGATGTATTTTATGCCGCGTCTATCTTCATTTAAAGTTACTGCTCGAACTACATTTTCAAGATGCATTGTCCAAACAATAATATCACTCCTGACAGTTAAAATGCACATTCAACAAAAGCAGTTCAACTTATGAAAACTGAATAAACAGATTTTTTGAGTAAAGTTAATTGTACACAGCTTTGGTTTATCTTAAGTTTTGCAGATAAATTAAATGTATACTACCCCTTTTCTTATTTCCCAATCTTACTATTTAGATGTGTCACATGTTATAAAAAAAACCAAATACAAAAATCAATTTTTACCTATGATAACAGAAATTAATTGGGTGTCCGAAATTTTTTTGTCCACGAATGTAGTTTCCGAGAAAATCGCAGTTGAAAATTTTTCCGAAACTGTTTGAGAACCACTAGCCTTGCTATCTATCATACAATGTTAACCCCCCCCCCCGTAAACAATATTCCCCCTAATCTTTTTCTTTTAATGTTGTATGACATGACCAGTGATTCTCAAACTATATAAATTATTAACTATTTGTTGAGGACATATGAATTCAATCGTCACCATTTATAGTGATATATATTACAGGTTTTAAGCTTTACATAACTATTCACAGTCACCTTTTATATAAGGATAAACTTAAATCTATTAATTACTATGACATTAAAAATTATTATGGGTAGTCATGGATTTTAAAATTATTGTCGGGGCTAGGTTTATGTATTGTATCAATCATTTTTTGATTGTCAAAATTATCAAGCAGTTCTGTAAAAGTTTACTTACTATTGAATCTTTAATTAAGGTAGATTCTTGTCCAGTGAAATTGTGTAATAAATTATCTCAAATGGACACTAAAAATGGCACAAATGCTCAACGTTTCACCATCGCTTGATAGCTTCGTCCCATTTTCAGTGTCCATTTGAGATAATTCGTTGTTTCTTTAGTTTCTTCCTGTTAATAATTTCCTGAGTTTATTGGTTTTGCACTTTGCGTGTTTAAGTTATTGCGTTATGGTTTTCACCACAAAACAAAAGATTTACACGATTGAATCCTATTTCCTGTGTGCTTGGAATTTAGAAATACAGTGAGCGTTTATATTTGGATAATTTTCGAGAACGTTTCTCAGACTTGGCAGTAATACCGAAGGATTTTTATGGGTGCCTTACAAATTGTGTTCTTGTGTTTCGAGAAACTGCGTCTCTGACTCATAAAAAGGTGCTGGTAGGCCAAGTGTTCGGACAGACAGAAAAAATTGTCAATGACGTTCGTCAAGGTACGGAAGAAAATCCTGGAAAGCCTAAAACGTCTGTCTCAAAAAATTGAACTTTCAGATGGAACTTGCCGGACGATTGTGGAGAAGAACTTGGGCATGCATCCTTATAAGATGCAATTTTATCATCAAGCACTCTTGCCGGCAGATCACCCCATACGTCGTGCGTATTGTCACTGGATTGTTAATAATTTAATGAATGACGACTTGTTAAACTTAACAGTTTTTCTGATGAGGCGTGGTTTCACCATTTTGTATGTTAATTCACAAAATACGCGAATGGGGAGCACTGACAATCCGCATATTTTTGTTGAATCTCCAATTTGTCTTTTCTTGTTGAAAAATGTTATAATTCTTTCATTTTAATTTTTAAATTAGTCAATATTAATTCTAGAGGTAAAATAATAATGAACTTTCCACTTAATGACCGCCCTTGACCAAAAAAGTTTTGATTGTCGGTATATTTCGTGTTACTTTTGTTAGTGAACGTAAATTTATACCGTAAGTGTACTTGAACAGCCTGAAAAGGAGTGCTTTTTCCTTGCATGAACTACGCTGCGATTTTTTTTATCAATAGTCAGCTTGCGAAATATGAACTGTTGCATTTTATTTCATTGAAACTAGATAAGCAAAAAAAATGTTGCGTAGTTTAAATAGGTAGATAATGTGGAGATAGACAATCAAGCATTCATCATTCACCCAAAATTTGACAAAATTACAGCTGATTATTAAAACTTCCGCATCGATGTGAAGATCATACAAATTGAGACATTACACAATAAAACTTTATTATACAGGGTGTTACAACACTACTGTCATTTATTAATACTGTACATTCCTTGGTTTAAAATGGATTCATTCTGCAAATCTCAAAAATCTAGCTAAAAATTGAAAAACTAACCTTCGTAATATCAAAAAGTTCCACTGTTTTAAAACCTCTGATTCATTTTACAGTGTTCATGCAATTCAGTTTGTTTTCGGACCGTTCATAAAACAATAAAATTCGAGCGCATTAACCCAAGTAATCGGTTGGATAGATGCAATAAATGTCAAGGTCTGCAATGTGTAATAATTGAAAAAATACAAAATGAATGGATTTTATTGTTATTATTTCTTAAATGATAGAAACGCATTTAGGTATCAGCTGTTTTACGTACCTTCGAGTATTACAAAAGATGTTCGAAATGTTGCCCACCGTTTTTGAAACATAATTCTGCTCGATGTAGTCAGTTTTCAGTTATTCGAGGAAAATTATTCCGTAATTCCATAGCACAGTCATGAATTCGCCGACGTAAATCCTCAATAGTTTTTATTATGTTGCATAAACACGCCGCTTTAGGCATCCCCATAAAAAAAAAGTCTAAAGGATTTAAATCAGGACTACGAGGAGGCCATGGTGTAGCACTTCCGCGACCTACCCAACAATCCGGAAAGATAGTGTATAAATGTTCGCATACAGCACGGCTGTAATGGGGTGGAGCACCATCCAATAGTAACCACATGTTTTGCTGGATGTTTAACGGTACATCTTCTAAAAGTTCTGCAAAAATTGAAGATGGTCTGGCCCAAATAAACGAGCTGGTAATTTATGCTGTCCAGTGAGCATGTTTTTAACAATTCCTGTCAATAAATTTATGGAAAACCGATGTTAGAAATTAGTACGTCGCGTAACATGTGGGTTTTCCATTGCTTACACATGTGTATTTCGAAAATTTAATATGCCGTCCCGCGTTAAGGTAGCCTCATCAGTGCATAACACATTCGTTGGAAAAGCTGAATTTTCTTGATGTCGTTTCAACAACCAATTACAAAATGTCTGTCGAAGGGGATAATCCGTTGCAATCATTGCCTGCACTCTCTTCACATGATAAGGGTACAACTGTGCTTCTCGTAATGTACACCACACAACGCGATTTGATACAGGCAAATGACGTGCGATTTCCCGAGCGCTTGCGGAAGGATTTTCAGTCAACATTGCTTCTTCTGCATCCAATATGCGGACAGGTCGTTGTCCACCTCCGTTTCGTCCACGATGAGATTTAAATTTCCAGTAAACCGTCCCCGTTGCACTGCTGCTACAAATGCTCTGGGGGTCGGCACTACCCTACCAGCAAATTTTTCGGTATACAAACGAGCTGCGGCAGCAGCATTTTGTCTGGCTTCACCGTAGCAAAGCACCATGTCCATTAATGCTTTGTTTGTAAATACGTGAGCCATGATAAAATAATTTTTCTCGTTGTATCATAAACAAACGAGTTTTATAATGATTTATTTACCCAAGTTTTTACACAAATTTATTTACATTAATGACAAAAAATAAAAATTTATTTCTCAAAAATAAATTAAAAATTCTTCAGGTAAAACACATTGCACGGTACCGAGAATGCAAAACCAATACGTTCGACATTTACGTACCCAATTTGCGATGAAGGCTGCGTGTTTAAGTGCTCCAATCATTCCTACCCTAACATCGTATCATAATCTATGAGTTTATGATGGGATTTGTAATAAGCGATTCGCACAGCTGTGCATTCCATTCGATACCCGAACAATTTTGTATGAACAAATATTCATCATTTACGCCGTTATTTTTAATAGTGCACCCTAGATTATATAACTTTTTTCTTGTTTTCATGAGTACTAGTTGTGGTTTCAATAAATGATAGTAGTCCTGTAACACGCTGTATACAGCTGTGAATTACATAGGTTTTCATGCACCGCAACTGCTGGTCACATTTCGTAATTTTAGGTACGATCTTAAACTGCAATTTTCTCAAAAACTATTAGCTTTTGCTTATTAGCACAATCATTTGCCTTCATAGGTTTCAAGCTTGTCGCAACGCGGTAGACCCAGGATAATATTTTAATGTAGCACGCGACATCTTGCAACCAATATTTGTCCTAACATTGTGCGAGATTTGACAAATTGCAACAGTTTGCTGCTTAATAAGTCATCCCAAACAAGACGGCCAAGCTTACTGTCAAGTATATTTGAAAGTTTTAAAAATTTTGTTGCAGTTGGTTTTGATTGTAATGGTTTCCTTGAGCATCCCCTTACAGCTGTTTAGGTCCTATTAGGAGCCTCGTTAACAGAAGCATAACTCGATAACTCCACTGCAATCAAACATAAAAAATGGTCGCAGGGTGTCACGATCTAAACTATTCATTACTAATGTATTGTAATTGCAAATAACTAGGACATGTCGGTTTGATTGCAGTAGAGTTCTGCTGATAAGGTTTCAAGTAAAGCCAAATCAGCTACATAAAGGATGTTCGAGGAATCCATTACAATAAAACCGACTTGCAACAAAAATTGATAATATTACAATTAAAATAATTAATGAAAAGTCTAAGGCGCGACATCTTGCAATGGCTTTTTGGCCTAACATTGTATGAAGATTGACAAATTGCAGCCAGTTTGCTGCTTAATAAGTCCTCCCATACAAGGCGGCCTAACATACTGTCGAAGCATATTGAAAGTTCTTAAAAATTTTGTTGCTAGTCGGTTTTGATTGTAGTGGATTCCTTGAGCATCCTATGTACAGCCGTTTCGGCCCTATGTGGAGCCTCATCAGCATAGCTCGAGAATTCTATAATTAATTATAATATTTAATATAATAATATAATAATAGTATAATATTTTTCTCCCAATCAAGATTCTGGCTGTAACCCAATTGAATTGAAATTCATTGATAATCAGTAGTACTTGAAACTTAGTCCAGTTAACCAAATTAATTCACCACTGAAATGATTCTATAAAAATCATAGTCAATTTTGACGGGGCACTATTACGATTCACTAACTTGTTTTCGCACAACCCAAAATTACTTCTTAATTAATTAATTGCATACTCCCTCCTAATTTATTTTAAAAGACTCCAATTTAAAACGGTAACACTAATAATAATAATAATAATAATAACATTAATAAATAATAATTTTGTTTAAAGTTTCTTGTAGTTTTATCATCTTCGATGAGATTAAATCAAAAGAAGTTTCTTTACCACTCTTAGTTGACTGCATCCCCAAGTTAAATCAACTTTATAAAATCCACTAGTCAAGACATCAACAATTTTGTCATTTTTATATCAAGGGAGCCGGGAAAAGAGTTGTTATAAAAAAAAACAGAGCGTGTATAATATCCGTTCACTCAGTTTCCTCTTCAGAGTAGGCGAGTTAGGATGAATTTTTATTGGTATCATAATGAAATAGAATAGACGTCAGATGAAACTATTATATTTATTTTTGTTTTAATTCAATCATGGTGCCAAAGTCGGTCGAGGAAGGTGCTCTTTCGTATTTAGTAAATAGTCAAATCAGTGATGTAGAATTATAATAATATTTTGCATGTCAGATTCTGGCATCTATCAAAATTCTTTCCGAAACCAGAACACGGCTTTCTCTGACGAGGGAACCGTTTATAAATATTTTGATCAAGATAACACACAAACCTGTATTTTCTTCAAACGAGAATAATTTATTGTATATTAAAGATCGTCGCTGCGGACTTCTCAACGACTTTTGAATTGAATATTAAACAAATATTTCTTCCAACTAAAAATTTGAAAGGCTTTTATTGCAATCATTTGTCTATTTACTTCTGAACATCTATTAACTCTGTGCAAAGCTGTTGATTGCTGTAATAGGGTAAGTGAACCAGTAAGTGAACACAACCCAGTGATTGAACTGAATCCAATGTAATGATTGGCCTGTTCATTCACTGGGTCCTTGCCTTATTTGTTTCTTTACTGGTGCTATGACCCTATGCTCTCTGAGGTATATGAGAATTGCGGTAAATTTAAGTCCTATCCGTTTTTCCTGATGACCACAAAAGTGATGTTTTCAATCTATAAATAGCAATCACAAAGTACAAGAATATTAGATACATGTGAGATTGGAAACGTTTTCAATTAGGGACTTATATCTGGTGAATCAAACATGATTATATGAATATAAAATCGAATATGTAGTATTAAAACGTTATAAAACTCTAAATGTTTATTTATTGAATCTTTTTGGATACCCCTGTACATTAAGATTAAAATTTCTTGTGCCTACGGTGTAACTGTTTCTTTTTCGTTCATAATTCTTTCTCCACCTACGAGATTATAAAACGTCAAAAACAAATCAGTATTTTCCATGTTTTTGAACATTATATTTCCAGTGAAAGTAGAAATTGAAGTCCTCATCTAATGGCTTTAATTTTCTCTTAAGTGACACCACGACACCATAATGTGCTCAAGTCTATGATGGAAATTGGTTAACTGTGTTTTCAATATCTACACTTAAAAGCTCTCGTATTTGCTGCTTTGAGATTACTTTCAAGCTTTCATTATTGAATAATCGACGTGTTTTGATTTGTTTGTGTTATTCAGTCGGTCTTTTAAACCACAGGGGTTTTTGGCTCATAATGTCTTAAAAATGCTCTACGAATTTTCTAATAACATCGGCGTGAGCTTCTTTGGTTTATTTAATTGTAAATATTTGAACCGTTACTTTTTTTTGAAAAACTATAAAATTGTTACAATGTTAGTTTAATTTCTTCCTGTATCTTCTTCGACTTCTTAACTTTAACTTTAGAACCGTATCTTGGTTTACTTTTAGAGAATGTTGTTAAATATTATTCTGAGTTCTTCCCACAGCATTTTTTGAATACAGAAATATGTATTGCCAATCTAGAAAAGTAACTCTAGCTGTGATATTCGCAATTCTTGCTGCCAAACTCTATTAATGGAATATCTTAATTTTTTCAAGGTTTTCGGGAATTTTCAATCATAATGAAGCACTATAAAATTCTAAATTTAATTCTTTATAAGGCATTCTTTTTATTTGTTCATATAGTGAAATATTCCAAAGTATATAGGCAAGGTCGTACGTAATCATTTTGGTAATATTTCAGTCAGCAAAAAATTCTCCCCTTACTACTATTGGCCAAAAAAATCATTAAAAATTGAGATGGATGAGTCACGTTTCTTAATGCCAGGAATGCCAACAGGGATAACAACATTTACCTAATTAGGTCGTGTTAATTACGAGTCGCAACTGAGCTTTACAAGGTATTTTCAAATTAAATGGAAGCTCTAGAAATTACTTTAGTTTAGAGTTTATAAAAATCAGATGTTTAAAATAAGAGAGCGATTTCGAAATGTTAATTTACCGATAATTATCATTTTAAGAATTTAATAAAAAATATGAGTGCATTAAACTAAAGTGGAAGCTGTGCTTGCGAAACGAATATTTTTAAATTCCCACGTACAATTACAAAGTGGCACTTAAATTAACAGCATTTCCAGCAAATGCACCTGAGAATTTCTCCGGGCTACATCAGTTTGTCGAAGAACCCAATCGACCTTGAATGGAGTTTTACAATAGCCACCTCGAAAGAACCCCTGCGATCACTTCTAAGCAATCTGAATGGTATTTTATTGATAGTTGACGAATAGATTGTGTAGTGGATGAATGCTCTGATCTCAGGTAACGTCCGCCTTCGGCTGGAGGATACTTATTATTTGCAATGCTTTTGAATTTGATGCTCTGCATTATTAGACGATAAATTATATTTTCTAACAGTTTAATTGTTGTTTAAAAGTTTGGAAAAATATTTAAGTCTTCAGTTTGACTTTACTTATGATACTTATATAAGAACACAAATGGAAATAGGGGAAAACAACAGACAATTGAAAAAATTTTACTTTTTATGTTACAAAGAAATGGAATAAATAAAGAATTAACCCTTTTGCGCTTCATACATTTATGTAGTGAACAATTTTCGATATTTATTTTCAAATTTCATATAATATTGTTCGTACAAATGTTTGAATGGAAGATATCATGTATCCAGGTTTGAAAATAAGAAAAAATAGAACCAGTCATAAAATTTATTGCGATTTCAAGCTCATAGCAGTTTGTAATTACCTTGAAAATACGTGTATTTAAAACATTTGCTTGTCTGATCAAACTGTCATACATGAAATAATTTTTTGTGTGAAATTAGTTTTAAATTGTTAATTTTAACTTCCATCGTGGATAATTGATGAAGTTTTTCTAGACCGCTAGTTTTCTCTCTCGAAACAAAGTTGCAAATTATAGGAGATTGGTTTAATAAAGAAATTAATCAGTTCGTTAAACTGCAACCTATCATTATATCCAATTAATGGGCAGATATGAACGCAAATAATAAATGTTACGCGGGTATCAGTCTATATAATCTGTATGATGGGATTTCTTATTATAGCTGGGATATATCTATATTTTTTCAGGTAGAAAATCGATCACTTGCTAAAGAAAATTAAAATTAAACAAACTGCGGCAAAAAGTGAAACTGCAACCGGGTTGGCATAAGGGAAGCAGTAAACTGGTAATTCCCTATACTTAACTTGGTTACTCTTGGTTTATTTTATTCAACGAGTGGTGTAAAACGACTATAATTAGCATAAATATAATGCACATTTCGAGAAGTACAAACTGACTCCGCACGAACAATTACTATTACAAGTATTCGCAAGTGCTTTTCTATTAATTTTGTTTTATTGCTCTGCCTTACCTAGAGGCAGTAATTTCACGTAATATTAATATTTAAAATGGCCTAGTTTCGCGTGCGTTTTAATAAATGTTTTATTGTTATTGTTTTTTGATTAATATGAGAACTGAAAATTGTGTTTAATTAGAGTGAAATTACTTTCTGAGATAAAACTGATATTATACCGCATGCAAAATGGCTTTTTCTAATTAATCGGAAACTTTTATGTACGTAGAAGCTCCTAGAGTCTAAACTGTAAAATTGTTTTTAATTCTACAGGATATTTAGTTTGCCCTCGAACTTATTTCTAATGTGACAGTTTTCGAAATTGAGAAAATCTAAAGTTCTTTCTCAAAGCTAATTATTTAATATAAAAAAATAATTAAATATACTATTACACGATAAAAATTTGTTTTCTTTTTCATATTATAACATCACGAGTAAGTAATAAATAGAAAACAAAACGAAATTTAAAGAAGACTGAGTGGACAAAAATTGTATAACGCCGGGAAAAAGACAGATCCAGATGAAACATCCATACGTCCCATCACATTAGAACCAATAAAGATAAATAGCTTAAAACAATATAGAGGAAGAAATAGAAAAAATAAAACTAAATCAAGTATCAGTAAATGTAAGACAAAGATAAAAAATAACAAAGCAGGCAATGTACTGGACAGAAAGGTTGAAATCAGAAAAGGACTTTAGGGCAGTGATCTTCAAACGAAGCTTTGAGAATATATTTTCTGTGATTCCGTTACTATCATAAGAAAAAAAAATTAATATAATAGTCATTAATAAATTTTTGCTGCAGAACAGTAATATATAGAAATTATGGATCCTGGATTCTGGATTTGATGAGGGGAGTGTACTTAGGCCACGATTGGGCCCATTGTACTACCCCCAGGTTCAGCAATGTTTGACTGTTAGCATTCTTCGAGCCATCCAACCCTTTCGATAAAGCCAAGAACGTCCGACAGAGGGGCACTGCGAATTCCAGCCATGTCAGGCCAGAACTCCCCTAACATGGAACCTCTGATCGAGGCGAGTGCGGGGCAATCACAGAGGATATATATTCTCAGCTGTTTCTTCCTCTAATTGTAAGTTACAGCCATATATAGAAATAAAAGAAATTATAATTTTTTCGAATTTTGACTTTGCCTTTGGAACCCTTGGAAGAGGTGGCCCAGAATTCTGCAGAACACAGTTTGAAGACACTGCTTTAGAAGTAGCAGCATTTAACAAATCTATAATATAACGGAGGGCGGAAGATAGATTATAGAAATAGCAAATAGTTCAAAATATAAAAAGGAAATAGAAGGATCTGCGACGTTAAAAAGACATAATGCTTTGTAAGGCTAACATTAACGTATGCAATTTAATCTTGGACACCACATAAACGATCGAAATTTCTTAGAATAAATGAAAATTAAAATGGGATAAAGAAATTACATTTATTCATTAATTATCTGCGCACGAAGAAAGAAAACAACTTAGATTGTAACAGATGAAAAGACTTGCAAGACCAACACAGATGTTAGGAACATATAAATTGGATAGAGGAAAACATAATTGTAAAGAGAATGATAGAATAAAGTAAACGAGGGAAGAAACGATAAGAAAGGTTAAGGGAGAAAAATAAAAGAAATGGAAATAAGATATGAAATCTACCTAGCTATGAACAAAACGCATGACAATTGTTTACGGTTAAGTTTCTGCAACTTTTTAACGAATATCTGTCACGTTGTGTGCAAATAAAATCATTTTGTGATTTTTATGAAGCTGTAAACTCTCGAAAATGAGTGATTTCAAATTATAGCATAGAAGCGTGATAAAGTTTTTGACAAAAGAAGGCAATCAGCCAAAAATTATAATTCTTCATCATATTTTTAAATAAGATTCTGTCAAAGTAGTTCAAATGAGAATCCATTAGATATGACCCCAAAAGTGTGCGACTTGTAGAGGAAAGGATGGAAAAGAAAATCAAAGGAAATTGAAGAAATGGATCGATGAATCAAAGTTTCGGTTATCTTAAATGAAATAGGAATATGCCAAGTATCCGTTTTGGACAATTTTGCATAAAGATTTGGAGATGAATAATTCCGGGAATCCTGACTCCTGAACAAAAATTGTGCAGGCAAGAAATTTGTGAAGAAAACTTGCCAGTAAACAAGTTTCAATGCAACCGATGCACAAAGGTTCTCCACCACCCGAAAAAAGCAAAGATGCAGGTATTGCAGAGAAGCTGAGCGACTATTTTTAGGATAATGAGCAAATTCTTCGGACTGAGTACAGCGGTCTACAATTACCGCAGATATCTACAATGAAACAATTTAAAATATAAAAGTTACTATACGCAAAAAGAGGCGTTATAATTTTTCCCGAGGCTTATAAAATTTAGGAAGAAATCAATAAATGCAGTTTTGTTGAGTTACAGCCCTGACTTATCTCCTAAGCTGCAGAAACATTTGCGAGGATGTCGATTTTCTTTAAATGAAGAACTAAAAGATGCCATTTCCGAAAGTTTTGAGGATTTTTGAGGATTTTGGCATTATTGGAGAAGCGTTGGACTAAGAACATAAAAATTTGTTTCTTTCTCTAAATCATTTTTTTTCTGGTTAGATAGATTTCATTTGAATCTTCCCTGGTTCAATTAAATGTTTACATATATTGGACCTCCTGTACATTTTTGAATAAAATTGAGAATTTTAAAATGCAACTTATGTTGCATTTATGTACTTTCAATGTGATAAGAAAGGAGAAGAAAGTTTCCGAACGTGCCCGAAAAATTGATATATGGATACGTTTTTAACTTCCGTTTCCATTTTTGATTATTTGTGGTACCAATTTCTTAAAAAAGAACAAGCGATAAGTTTTTGTTACCGATAATAATCTTTCTTTTTTTACAAACAAAAATGAAAACAAATTGCAGTCAAGACTTAAAATTCCTTCTTTTTCCCCGAAATTATATTATCCGCTTTTATAAAATAAAATTTATTTTTTCATTTAAAATGTTTTAGCTACATACACGCATATGTATAAGCATAAAGGTTATTTTTTTTAATTAGAAATCAAGTTCCATTAACTTATCGACGTAACTCAAGTTCGAACTGAAATAAATGATACGTAAATGAAGTTAACCTTCTTGGCCTTGGCGTCCGTAAAAGCGGAATATTATTATAATTTTATTGGATGACTAATTTTTTAAAGTATTCTAACCGATTCGGTGGAAATATTAAATTTCTGGTGTTGACGATTTAAGTCGTTCAGTCGATAAGAGTCGAGTGCTTTTCTGTCAATATACTGAAAGAAAAGTAGCTGTCGTAAACATTAGATAGACCACGCATGTTCATGATGAGCCCGTTTATTTCAAAAATATTTCAGTTGCATTTGTTTGTTTTTGTTCCTAAGGATTCAATTGGGATACTGGAATATGTTCTTTTTTATGTAATGCAATATTAACTATTTACATATTTACAGAGAAAGAAGGAAACGCCAGCGAATGATACCGTAATCAGAAGCTCTGTGCATTACGGATGGCCTTATCTTTTATCAAGTAGCGGTTGTTCACATTTGTTGATCTTAAAATTGCATTATTCATTTCGATTTGATGCAGTGTAACTGCGTTTTAATTTTTTACGGAACAGAGAAAATCAAAACAAATGCCAGGAGTGATAGACTTTAAAGCTTCGAGGCGTTTATTTCGAGTCAGAAACTTTATAGAATTTCACCGCGTAAATATTTCAGCAAGCATTTTGCGTAACTTTTTGAATAAATTTAAACTTGGGATACGCCCTTAAGCCATTTTCAATAGCAAAACATAAGTCAGATCGAAAACGGGATATTAAATGCATTTAAATGTTTTCGATATGAGAAGTGTCTCGATATATTCAGTTATTTTATGGAAATGTCCGGAATAATTTACACGAACACTTTCGACAAAAATTTCATCTTGCATCCGTTGGCCTTCGTTCTATATCTCCTGCAGTTTCTTTGTTGTGTCTCGGCGAAAACTTGTAACCTCGTCAATCACGTAAAATATATTTCAGAGCTAACCCCGACGTTTATTTTAACTTTGTAGCATAAACTCGGCATAATTTCATTCCTCGATAGTTTACAATTTGGCAAGGTAAATGTAAATAAAAAATGTCTGGGAAATTTTAAAATTAAATGATTGCTCATGCTTAAAAAGTGGGTTAAATATACACAACGAGTGAAATATACCTGACCTGTGAAGAATGCTGCAGATATTGCTGAAACCAAGTTATGAATTTTTGCTTGAAATACCTAACGGCTATTTTTGATATTAATATGTTTTATGAAAAAATATATTTCAACTGCATTCCAGCATAACTCTGGCGTCCATTTATTTATTTATTTTTTTCAATAATTTTGCTTAAAAAGCAAAGGCAGAAGTAAAATTTAAAATTAATGAAATATCTTAATTTTTTTACTTAAACGTCTATATTATTTTTCATATACTAGGTGACCCAAAACTTTTTGATAGTTTTGATGGTTTACTAAATGACAAAAGTGATGTTTTTACTTTTGTATAATCCATCCCCCAAATTGCATTTGTAACTAAAGAGCAACCACCCTTTAGTGCTGACAATGAGAACTCTGAACTCAGAGGTGTGTCACAATATTACTCTATAATTTATTATACGATATGAGGGACAAAACAAAGTCGTAAATTCTATTATCAATATCGTACAAAGTATGTATTCAATATTTTATTTCAAATGAAGAAGTTATGGTAAATGTTAATGTCACAGGCAAATTCTCCCCGAAAACTGTGATTTCTCCTTCAAATAAGAAATTCCTAAAAAATATAAACTTTTCAATAAGGACATAATTCAATGAGGAATAATACGATCTTGTGTGCAAAATTGAGCTTAACAAAACTATTTTTAAGAAAAGGTGAGCCAAGTTCATGTTTCAATGGATGCCCAAAATCTGGAAATCAATTCTTTGTTTGGCATTTGTTGATGTTCAAAATAATTTGATTGATTAATAAGTTGGAACCATATCAAGTTTCTTTCTCTCACTTGATTTATGTAATAATTATTGCAGCTATCAAATTTTAAAAGTAACGTATAAAATGGTCTTATCGTCCTGTAACACTTGTCAATTGTTTTATAAAAGCTTACAAGTAACAAATAGTTTGGATATTTTGCATTATTTTAGTCTGTTTATTAGCACTCTGCGAAATATAAAATAAAATTGACCTAACAGAAAGCAGATTCTTGACTCTCAAGCAAAGTATTTGCACAGTTTATTGATAGTAAACATAGTAATATAGTAAAACATGAAAAAAAAAACAATTTTTTGTCGAGTAATTGTATATTTAAGTTAGTAATAATAACCTTTACCACCAATGGTTCATAGATACATAAAATTTTTGAACATGTTCCAAATTAAACTAACTTCATGATTCAAGATTTTCAAAAGATTTTTGCTCAAGGTTAGATATAAAAAGCATTATTTATGTTCTAGGTTTCTTTATAGAGATTCTGGGTGTGTGAAATAAATGAAACAAATTTAAAGGGTTACTTAAAGGTTTCTAAAATAACTTTCTACCGATTAATTAATGTTTGCTCTTGATGAAACAACAAAGATAATGACTTCTAGATACAAGAACTCTTTAGTTTAAGGAATTGAATTTTAATTTGCTATATTCATGGCTTAACTAGAATTATTCTATGCCGATGCATTAATAAATCTTTGTCTTTTGAAAAATAATATAAAGATTATCCATTATAATAGTCTTTTATTTAAAACAAACTAGAGAAATTAGAAGATCTTAGTTAATAAGTGCTAATGTATTCTCCTCTCTTTATTTTGTTTAAATATAAACCGAAGGAAGGCGTAAGTTCTAATTTATTCGTGTTGAAATTACCCAGACGGAAACCATAAACAACACCACGATAATTTAATCGAAATAACACTAACATAATTATCGGCAATCTAGTAAAGATTTCTGAACTGCTTCTGCGAAATCCTTCTAATCGGTTTTGTATCTAAATTTACACCAAGTTATTTAATATTGGTTTTTATTAATCTGTGAAGTTGTCCTAAAATCCATTAATAAAGAAAAGCATGGAACAATTCTGATGATTAACATCCGCGTTGTTAGCTTTTATATCGAAATTGTGTAGTTTTAAAGTTTCGATATTGATATAAAAAGAAGCAACGTACCGAAAATGTTTAGATTTATCCATTTATCTTCAGTGAGAGAAAGTGGTGCTCAAGTGGCCTCTTACTTGGATATATTCAAATAAAATTTCCTCACAGGGATGTGCTTACCCTGTTGTAGTCCAGCTATCGCTTTGTAAACTTTCTTGTTCGTTCAGGCAGGTGTTAGATGATGATCCTGTTTCAGCTGGTCATTGATTGACCAATTCAACTTCACAATTTATATTAATAAATCGAATTCTTAAATTGATTAGATTACTGATGTAAATAGAGAACAAACTAGGACTAAAAATGTTACGTGGTTTTAAAACTTCAATACCTAATCTTATTTTCTCTAGAATAAATATAGTTCACCATAATTTAAGCTCTAATTGTATAATCTCATGTTGCATGAAAGCATAATTTTCAATATAAATTACAACCCAAACTGCATTAAGTGCAATACTATATCCATACTATTAAAATAAAACTCAAACAATTGTTGATGATTACAATATTTTATTTAATAATTATTTAATAACAATAAAACAAATAATACTATATTAAAATTTTAGGAAATTTTACAGTAACAAATCACAAAATAACCAATTAAACTATAGTTACAAGACGGTAAAATTGATTTTTATCGATGAGTGAAAACGTTTAATTCACGAGCGATTTAATTTAATTTTCACGAGAGTCGATAATTAAATTTTACCGTCCTGTGTAACATTCTGTTTTTTATAGCGAACGTTAAAGACAAGATTTAAACAATTGCGCAGAAAAATGAAGAGAGCGCTCACGTCTCAAAATCGCGTTGTATGATCATGATCCCAGTAACTTGTATGGGCTGTTGCTATGTAATATTTATTAATATCTTTAATAATATTTATTAATTCAAATAGCAAAATTAAAGTACTTTATCTACCCTTGCTGTTAAAGTGTTACTTTATCTACCCTTGCTGTTGAAATTCCATTTTATCGACTGTTTTGAGTTGGACAAAGCACACTTTAACGTTCGTTATAAAAAAAGTTATTTAATTAGTTGTACTCGCCGAGAACAATGAAATAATACACAAACGAGCCACAATATCTCACTAAAGTTTAAAATTAAAATATTTCATAGTTTTTATTAAGTAATTGTTTAAGTTTCGCGCTCCTAGAGAGGACAAGAACACTCACAAACTTTTTGTAATGTAGCGACATTTATAAAGAAATCACTCTTTTCTGTGCGTGTGGCCCCTTTACCAGTATAAGTACATGAATATACAATTGTGATCTTAATTTATATTATAAAGAGAAGGACGTACCAGTAAACTATCTCCTGCATTGTTCTGATTTGGAAAATATTGCTGGATATAGTTTGTCAATGAACGTCTTCAAAACTTTACGAATAAAAAATTAAATTACTTTATTTTTATATTAAAGTAGATTCTTGTCCGGTGAAAATTGAAAATTGTATAATAAATTACTTTAACGGACACTTAAAATTGGCACCATTGCTCTACGTTTCACTATCGATTGATAGCTTCGTCAGGAGTGAAAATAAAAATAGACAACTTTGTTTATTTATTTTCACTCCTATGACCATCACTCTCAGTCGATAGTAAAACGTAGAGCCAATTTTAAGTGTCCGTTAAATAATTTATTATTTATTTTTATAAATTATAAATTAATCGCCCTTCTTAAAATTTGATCCATAGTTACATTTTAATTCCTAATTTCATGAAGTTTCAGAAGAAAAATTTAATTAATGAAGCATGAAGCTCTATTGATTAGAATATTTAAATTCACACCAACAATCGACATTAAGCAGCTGGTTATAATTTATGCTCATTATTTTACATCTCCATATTCGTATGCATAAATGTGAATGTATGTACAGGCTACTAAGAACGTAATCATATCAAATTATCCCCCGCTGTTCAATGCCTGCTGTTAGGCCAACTTCAGACACGTAGACATAACCGAGGTAATCCTTGTAGAATCATAAATCCAATTATCTATGGTTTTTCCAATTTTAAAGCAGGCATAACGTAAGATAAGATATTATTGTTGTTTCGTGCGTTAGAGTTTGAGGAAAAATGGATGAATGAGCTTTATAATTCCTTCAAGAATCACCACGAGCAGGTCTATGAGTGTAGGGCAAGTCTTAGAATTGAATTTATTATAAGATTAATTTAATTTTAGAGGCACTATAAGACATGGTTATAGCCCACCAACATTATGAGGCATCTCATATACACACTTTTAACATTTGCTTATAATGGTTCAGGTCTGAATGACTACTGTTTGCATTTCAGTTTGCATATAAATAAAATACGTTGATATCAATTTGATTCTTAAATTCTGTTCCTTAGAAGATGATCATTTTAAATCAAGAAAAAAGTATTTTAATTCGTGTGCACGTTCTGTAAGTTGTAATAGCGCTCCAAGGGAATCTAAAAAAATATATTGACAATGAATTAAAAGTGTAAAATCTACAAGGACAAGCCGACGTGGTAGTTAAATATGATTTGCTTGTGAAAATAAGTAACGCAAATATCAATATTAAATCAGAACCACCTGTCGCCTTAATAAACTTATTTTATTTGCCTGGAAAGGTTTTGTTTTACTTGCTTGTTGCAAGAGTAGTTTTATTTGAGCAATTTTCTCGCATATTATTACCAGTGGCATCGAATACGAACGCCTACTGAATACTACAATCATTTAAAAAAAATCTTAATGCACACCTACTCGTCCGAACCTTCAGCAGTAGGGAATACATTTTACTTTTCTTAAAATAAATATAAAGACCAAGTAGCACTCTGTTGAGTGTCTTATTTCGTTTTTACTTCTCATTATTTTTCCCTGAGTAAATTGAAGTCGTGATTAAGCAAATGAGAGCGGTGTAACATGCCAGCGGTAATAAGAAGGTACATTTTGCGGTGTTAATATTTACGTAAATATTTTTCATCTAGAACTGTCTGAAATTTAAATTCATTTTCAGTTTTCACGTTTCATATTTTGTGTGTGTTGTTTGTCGTTATTTTTCGTAAACTTTAAAAACCGTGTGGATAAATTATGTAATCAAACCAAGTTATTAAAACTGTCGAATTTCAAAATAGAAAGCATTCGTAAATTTAATTCTAAATTAATGAAACCAGTATGACGTATTGAGACAAGGCCATAAATTATCAAATATGTCACTGTTTAAACGTTAAGAATGCGTGTGTTATTTGCATATGCATTCAAATAATTCTATGGCTAAACAGCTTCAGGTTACGAAGCGTCAAAGTTACAAAACTAATTTAGCTGTTCGCTTGCGGGAACATGAAAAGTAAATTTAGATGTAACTCAGTAATTGAAATTTTTGTTGCTTTTTTATATGTGTAAAAAATTAATTACTGCCTGGCATGTGAAATGAAATGTTTAAATAATAATAGTAATCAAATAAGATACGTTCGGTTTAAAAAAAACTGCGTGATCATTTGACGTTAGTCTTAGCATTCTTTATGTAAATTATGTGTTTTTAAAATAAATAACTATTTTTAGTTCAGGTAAATCATTGACACACTCGTTCGTATAAGGATTTATTTTTCTTTCCTCTAGCTGCACTTTTGTCTTGAAATTATCGAAATTCTTGTAAATTGTAATTAATTTGCGCATATAAATTAAATTAAGTGTCAGTTAAAGAAACAAAGTACATATACTAGCAGACACAATTCGTGCAACGAAAGAAATTTAGGGACTTACCATAGTGAGCATAAATTTGAAAATATCTGTTTATTACTCTTACTGTTTCTGTTAACAAAAATGTTGGCCGTAGTCCTAAACTTACAGGATGTGTTCCAAATAATGTTACGTCCTCCTCATTTCGTCGAGGCGGACAGAAATTTCGCTTGTTAATTAATCACGTACTGCAGAATTGTAGTTTAAAAATAATATCTCAGTTTTTCAATCTGTCAAATCTTTAATTAAGTTTAATGGTTTTCGAACTGTTGCGACCTTTTCACAGCGTTTCGTTTTTAGTGCCGAGCATGGTAACATATACAGGCTGTTTCATTGAAGATGCATCAAACAACAAAAATTTTAATCAGAGGAAGTTGAAATTTGCATAATTTAGAGTCGATGTTTTTGCATTTATGAATGGCACACAGCTACAGGGGGGGAGGGGGTAATAAATCCATAAACAGCGAAGAAATTTATGACTAGATTTTATTTTGCCCTTGACCGAAAGCTCGTTGTATTCAACTTTGCCACACGTCGAATGCAGCAGCGATGTGAAATCGCATGGATATTTAAACTTGTTTAATTTAATAATAAATTACAAATGTGGGGCTATGCAAATATATGCATTGTATGTATGTTGTCGCACATTACAAATTGTTATTAAAATAAAATTTGTCGAATCTTCGTATGTGAATGAGTAACAACCATTCATTCTCATTTAAAGTCCATCCTAAAAATATGCGACTTTGTTTTTCCTTCGATTTTCTCTAAATTTATTCATTACAGAGAAAATTTTACAAAGAAGCTTTTCTTTCTTTTCCCGACTTCTACCCACATGCCAAGTTTGATGCATCTTCAGTGAAACACCAGGTATACAAATGTCGAATGCAGAAAGAGTTGAAAAAGAAAAGATATCTCAGGAAAAATCAAGAGACAATTAAGAAAATACGATAAATCTTATAAAGTAATTGTAAGTTAAAATTTTGAAAGAGGTAATTAGATTTGCTTGATAAATCTAATGTTAATGAAAGTTGATTTTGTTGCCCTATGTTGTTTAATACAAAAATTCAAAAGCACTTTTATATGTTTAAAATTATAACTCACAACACGAAGACAGTTTGCGGCTATAAGAAATTTACGAGATATGAACATTATTTATTTGATATGTGTGGGACTATACGTAAACACTAGAGTTTCTAAATTTATTCTGAAAAAGCGATTCATATTTTTTATACGACACGCCGAACGCGCCCAGAATATTTACATTTGCAAATAAGCAAGAGTGTGTTCTGCTCAAGTGCTTTAATTTGCTGCACTTGCACGCGTTTTATTTCATTTTGAATATTTACATTTTCTTTCACCTCTTTGATTGGTAATAAATATTTTCTTGGATAACGCGGCGTGTGTTTACAGGAGGTAGAATCGGCGTTGATTGATTATTCGGGGGAACACTCAACTTGTCAAAGCAGTACAAATATATTGTGTCTTGTAATGCAAATATTTTTACTTCTAATGTAACATAAATTTTTAATGTGGAAGTGTTTGAACAACCATTATATTCGAATTAAAAAGATGCTTCTATTATTTGGAAATTGCTTTAAGTGCGCTCTAGAAGGAGTGTTATTCATTTATTTGCGTCATTATTTTAAACACATATCAGTGAGGTGTACTGGTTGGTATATAATCGCTTTTCCCCTATTATACATAATTGCATTATTCCATCAGAGGTTGGCTTAAATCATTATGAGATGTCAGATTATAGTTTCACTTCAATCTAGTTTATGCGCAGCAAAGAAGCTTAAGAACGAAAAAAATGCAAGAGGATAATGAAGAAGTTACGAGTGATTAGCTTTTCAGGTCATAGTTTCCAGGTGCATGGAATTGTGTAGCTTAAATGTTATTTTCTCTTCATAAGAATAAATTGAATTATTAATTAAATTTGTTCGCTGTACACTACATAAGTTGTCCGTTTTAAATTTTTACGTTTTTGTTTTGTTTCTTTTTAAAATTAAATTTAGTGCAAGAAATCACGTGTACATAAAAGTAGTTTTCATTCTTTTTACTCGCATACATATTATTGTCTAAAACTAACTTTAGGAGATAAATTGCAGCTTGCAGAAATAATCCTAATAGCACGCTTAGTGACTAGATATTTATTTATTATTTAGTGCATTTAAAAATGCTAAAACGTGCAAGATCGTTTTGTTTTTCTAATGACTGTATTAACGAATTAATATTTAAGTTGCTTTCATGTTTTCGACAAAATACATTAGGCAGGATAACTAAAAACTCCCATAAGCACCGAAGTACGTTGTTAAGTTTCGCTTTAAGCTCGTCTCGTGGTTCTGGCTCTCCTCTTACATAAATATTCAACATTAGTAAATCCTACTATTTATATGCGGGTTTTAGATTACACGTACAAAAACGATTATCGAGTGTCGGAAAGGTTTAAAACGGTTCATTATTGCCTTTTGTGGCCGGCACTTAAATAATGACATCACAGGGGTCATCTGATAATAAGTTTATTCATCGGCCAGACTACAAACCAACACTATTCGAAAAACATGATGCTGTGTGTCAGTATTATAAATGCAAACATGACAGGACCGCGTTTCTGACGCATTTATTCGCCGGTTTAACTCCGGCGTTTTCTTTTGCCCCGGATGATTTGGTATTCTTCTCTCATATTTGATTTACGTTTCTTTAATAAAAAAGTTTTGGCATCACATCGCTGTTTATGTACAAAAATAGAAGGCATTATCATAAAACCACATGATTTTTTTTAGAAGCGAATAACAAATTATTTTACTTGGCAAATTCACTTATGTATGTGATTAAGCAAACGAATTCACATTAGAAAGTAATAATGATTTATTTTGATGTAAAAAGCACGTGCTCTTCAGACTTTGGAACTTTAAATATAATACTGTACCAGATGTGACACGTCGCGAAAGATAATCTTTTTCTGCTATTACTTCGTGAATAGATGTTAACGGGCTTTTATTTTAAGCGGGTGATGCATCAGAGAGCAGACATAGCGAATTTCCCAGTTTCATATAAATTCTAATCGAGGGTCACTACTCCACAAAAGTTTACAAGTTTCTGCTCCGTTTATAATTTGGCGCAAAAATTATTTTCAACAAAACTTTCAGAACTGTGAAATAAAGTCTTGAAATTACGGACACTGAAAGTACTAACACTACATATCGTAGGTCACTTAAAAAAATTCGAAATAAATATAAAATGGTTTATAACTCATGACGTAAATTTTCTTTAAGTACCCTCAGGCTCTTGGTAAATGTCTAGA
This sequence comes from Serrognathus titanus, assembly GCA_039766575.1. Classification (NCBI taxonomy): domain Eukaryota; kingdom Metazoa; phylum Arthropoda; class Insecta; order Coleoptera; family Lucanidae; genus Serrognathus; species Serrognathus titanus. Next base: position 44,566,428 of record CM077914.1, on the reverse strand, counting down.
AAGTTTCATGATAAATAAACTTATTTTTTTATAAGCATTGCCCTACCTACGATGGCCTTTCGCATTATAGAATTCCAAATTTTTGAGCTGTGTTCCACGTTAAGGTGATATGATACGAAATCATACAAGAATTAGTCAAGCTAATTACCGAATTAATTTCTGACATTGAACGTTTCTTTCGATATGATGGAAATATAAACATGATTAGCAAAACAAACATAGGAAAAAAAAAATTCTTTAAACACTTGAACACAAATACGGATCTCTTTTACATTTAGAGCTTAGTTCTTTATATGTGCACTAATTTTAATTAGGTTTGTGGATCTAGTTCACTTTGCAATGTCATTAGTCTGCGGTAATCGATTTATGAACCTCTTAGATCCGTACTAATACCATAAGAAATAAGTAGTCCATAACATTCTTCTACTTCTTGTCATCGAAGTGATGTTCGAATTGGAGTAATTATCATTTACTCACGCATCGAATGTATACTGTGCTATAATAGTAGATTATTTCAGAGGTGAATCTGAATTCTTCGTTGCAGAACAAAACAGTGCATGGTGAAATAATAAGGGGGAAATTATCGCGCTGGCTGGGCAGGTGCTATTCGAATAATGGCATACTTCTTGTGAGGTTTCGAGCATATGATTAACTAAAGTGTAGTTATTTACTTTAATTTACATATAAATGGCACTAATTTCACTTGATATCTTACTCGAATGATAGTACATTTGCGTTTATGACTAACGAGAAAATCGTGTAATTTTAACTGAAATAACCGCAGGATGTTGTTCGGGTTCCGACACTTATTATTGCCAAACAATTATTTTTTTAGCGGAGAATTCTGTGGTGTAATCAGCTTTAGAGTTTTTATGTTAAATCTGGTTAATTCTCTATTATTTTTTTTTTAGGTTAAACTAAATTTCAAAGACATACACCGGTGTGGTATCAAGAATAAAAATGGTTTACGTATCTTTTTTAATATATAACAATATTTCGTTTTTTTTTCTCAAGACCAATTGATACCAGCATGATGTGCTATATTTATAAAATAACAGTACTTTGGTGCTGGCATGAACTGCACCAATTTGGTTTAATTTAACTTTTCTTGTCTCAAATCTCATAAAATTAACTCCCAAATTAAATTAAAGTTTTATTTATGGAAAGCTTGTTACTTTTACATATTAAAAAACTGGTCAACGATTGTTATCACATCCTCCAGTATGACAAATTTTAGCGTTCATTATGATAACGACACGGGTCAAGTTCTGCGGTTCATATTGTGAGTCATAAACATATTAGGCCGCTCACAGACATGTGCGCAAATTCATAAATTCACAAATGTAGAAAGTTATTCGCATAGGCACGTACTTATCTTTGAGATTGTCTGCAATTTGTCAAAGCGAATCAGTTTTGCGTGTGCGAAGGTTTGCACATAACCTTGTGTGCACATGTGTGGGAGCGACTTTATATTCTGGGCTCAGAGCGATCAGTTTCTACATAATTCGGTTAATTTATTCGATAATACTCCACAATGCCATTTAAAAATGATTTTTTTAATTGAATTAAAAATTTTATTACTAGATTTTAGTGATTTTTTATAACCTGCTCTTCGTAACACATTCACAGAAATAAAGTAAAACTTATGGCAATCGTCTCTTTTCCTTGTGCACGATAATTGGCAAAAGTTTCTTCAAAACTTTTAATAGAATTTATGAGTGAGCAAAGTTGTTAAAAAAGCCAACCTGCAAAATGTGCGTGCATCATTACAACGTAGTTAAACTTTAATGTTCTTCAAATGAAATATTCAACAATTTTATTCTAGTAAACCCACTTTTCAAATATAAACGCTTTACGACCGTGACGAAAATAAATCTTGTTCAGAACAACATATAATATGGTGGCATGTTACTTGTGTGCACAAAATCTAATGCCAAGGCACCAAACAGACGTGTTTCAAGTTACAATAGATTTCTTGTAGATGCCTAGTAAGCCCGGAATACAGTTTTATTAATCAAAATCCCGGCATGGCATATTTATCATCGTAATCTTGAAATGTACAGTGCCTAAATACGGTGCACTCTCCGAGACTATTAGATAGATACTCCATTATTCTTTTTAGGCAAAATGTTTAACTGTCAGGAGTTGCAACACACAGAATATAAATTATCACGAAGTTGCGATGTTATATAATTAGGGAAAAAAATTGACGCTTTAGAATTTTATTGAGCTGCAAGATGGTTATCTTTGGAAAATAAAAAAAAGTAAAGTATTTCTTTCCAATTAAAATCTTCTTTTAGAAAAGGATAGTGCATCACCATTTCAGGGGCTACATCATAAATAAAAATGTGAATATGTATTATGCCCACCTTCCAGCATACAATATCTCTCATTGTTGTCGCTTATTCAGACCCATGGAGTTACTGCGATGAGTGACTGTAAAGTACCACAATAAAACACTAAAAATAGTCAGTAATGCAATAAAGCGCACGAACAATAGATTTGTTTATATGATCTATTAGCGGAACTTGATGACTTGGTCTCGATCTTTATTGTTCTGAAGAGGAAGGTGGGGTAAAGTAGTGTATGCCAACGACCGCTTTACCTTCAAAGTCGCGACTTGTGTCACCTGATGCCTAATGATGTAATACTGCGCTGGCCATTAATATTCCTGAAATGATATGCACGAGTGATTTATTCAGACGATACATAGCTTGTTCACGTAACTTCATTGTGTTTAACTCCACTTCGAAAATTTTAAAGAAGCGAGACGTATGTCCATTTATCGTGTTTTACCATCGATCGATGTCGAACAAGCCAGAAAATGATAGATATGCAAAGAATACAACGATTTATTAAAAAAGAGCTGTCAAGACTTTGTTTAACATTCGTATGAGTAGTTGAAATTTTGACTAACATTCACAAATTATGTATGATACACGCTCTTGTAGTAAGTAAGTTCATTGTGTAAATCATTTACATAACACATCGAAATTTATTTTAGCGACTTGACCTCATCTCGTTTAGAGTTGGATTAGTGTAAATTGTTGAAAAATTTTCTTAAATTATCAAGATGTGTGAAGATGAAAATGATTTATATTTAAGTTACGAATGAATCACAGATGTGTAGAACAGATGCGATTGCAATATACCCTTGACACTTTGATGTTTGTACTCCCCAGAGGTAATCTTGCACAAGAGTGATAAATGATGTAAAATATGGAATTTATGATCGAAAGCACTTTAATAAATTTATTAGTGAATATGCCTATGTAATTTCTTTAAAAAAAATCCAAATGTCTGAAACTAAACCAGATAAACACGTTTTTTTTATTCGATACTTTAACTGCAATTAAGAAACTAAACAAGCTTTTAATTTGAAATTGAATATATGACGGTTCAATAATAATATTATAGAGAATAGTAAAACCTATCGATTTCTAATTAAAATAATAAAATTAATTATTTACTACCAACAATTTGTCATCTGAGGGAATTCCAACTTAAATTATTCTGATAATCAGTACTAAGGTACATGGACTCTGTTGTCAATTTACCAGTAGCTTTGTCATATAGTTTTAACTGAGATTACATTAAAAGAGCATCACTGAATTCTAGAATCAAACAATTAAACAATAGTTGCGAATATAATCTGGCAGTACAAGTAAGGTTTATAACGAAAGTTAAATTGAAAAGTTCATCAAATTGATTTTAATTTTTTGATGAAAGACAAGCGAAAAATCGTTACATTGTACGAATATGGATTTTGGATTTGCAAGAATGGCAAAGGAAATATGAGACAAAAAATACCAAAAAGAAAAAAGCGAAACATTGAGATGTAAGCTATTTATTCTATGGGTATTCGACGAAGTAATCTAATTTGTTTCATTCTACTGAATGAACTGACCAGACAGTGAAGAACAAAAATCGAAATATCTAACAATGTTAAACAGAACATGATAGTTTTACCACACAAATCGCAAAATCAGGCGATTGTTAAGACGGAATAAATTAGATTTAAGAAAGGCTGGACGATAACAATGGAAAATTGAACGTTAGCAGTTATGGCCGTATTACATTTCACAAATTTGATAACAACTTTTTACAAAGTGGGAGAGATAAGCTACCACAGAGAATGTTGATTGATTCAATTGGCACTTCTCACTCGTTTCGTAACAAATTTGTTATAAGAACCGTGGCAGTCTAAAACTCGCTTTAGAAAAAGCTATTAATAAAGTAGAGTCTTCATTAAGGCTTATGATATAACTTGAACCACTAACTTCTTCTTTTGTCGACGTTTTGTACATCGTTCGGTTTTATCATCGCTCTTTGATAGACCTATATTACCTATAAAATAAAATAGAGGATGTTTATTATTTAAGTTAGAACTAGGGTTTTACATCGTCGTTTCTTGACTTAGGCACTTCTGTCATATTTCAAAGAATCTATTGCTATAAGAGGAAAGTCATAAAGTGTATATGTTAACATAGTTTTGTACTCACAGCTGAAAAAGGTAAATTTCAGGAGATTTCCAATCAAAATGTGAGATTAAGTTTATGTCCAGGATGGAAATACCTATTAACCATGAAGCATCCAATTTTTAACAGATGACTCTTCATTACGCCTTTGATTTTCATTGCCAGTTTTCTTTTGCCTTGATTTTTCCTACTTGCTTTCACTTGCATTCAACTTTACTATTTTTTAATTACATTATTATAAAAACTTTCTTGCTAGTCGGTTTTGATTGCAGTGGATTTGTCGAGCTGTTTCGACCCTATTTGGGGCTTGGTCACTAGAAGCGTAACTCGAGAATTCCACTGCAAACCAAACCGCAATTGCGATGTAATAGTAATGAAAAGTCTAAGGCGCAACATCTTGCAATCGTTTTTTGACCTAACATTGTATGAGGATTGATAAATTGCAGCCAGTTTGCTACTTAATAAATCATCGCATACGAGGCGGCCGGGCGTGCTATCAATGCTTATTGAAAGCTCTTAAAAAAACTTTCAATATGCTTTTTTATTACTATTGCGTCGTAGTTGCGAATAACTAGGACAAGTCGGTTTTGTTTGCAGTGCAATTCTCGAGCTAAGCTTCTGCTGGCGAGGCCCCAAATAGGACCGAAACAGCTAACAGAGGATGCTCAAGGAATCCACTGCAATCAAAACCGACTAGTAACAAAATGTTTAAAAGCTTTAAATATGCCTTGACATCATGCTCGGCCGCCTTGTATGGGATGACCTATTAAGTAGCAACTGGCTGTAATTTATCAATCCTCATACAATGTTAGGTCAAAAAGCGATTGCAAGATGTCGTGCCTTACATTTTACATTATTATAATTTAGAATCTATTTGTTATACCATAGCTTTGGTTTTATGAAATAATAAATTACTTAGTTCGTAATTTATTTATTATTGAACATAAATTTACAATAAATTCATCACTGCTATTTCTGTTCACTTTCAAAGTTTGTACCTTTCAAAGCACTAACAAAGTACTAACTATACGTAAGTAAAGCGAAAAGTGAGATCTTTTTTACTTAAAATAAATTAGTCATAGTAATTCCTACTGTCAATACAAAATTATAATAAATTAAGACTTTCAAAGGAATTTAAATTAGTTTTAATTTGTATTTATTTCCGTTAAAATGATTAGAATGAAGAAAACAAAACCGTAAACAGTAATTTATCGTAATTTGTCGGCGAGTGATAATAATTGTTATTAATTATAGTAAGTACCATGCTTTTGAAAATGCATTTTAGATAACAAATTCATGTTGATATAAAATAATTTAAGAGACAACGTTTAGGCCAAAGACATCGAACAATTTTAAATTAGAATCACAAAATAAACGATTAATTTTCAATTTCGTTTCAAGTTCTGATTTCGATCAGATAATTCCATTCTGGAAATCTCGTTTACTGATTTTATTTTCATGTTTGAATTTGTATCGCATTTTAATTGCTAAGATTTTTACTTAAAATTAATAAAAGAGTTAAATTGAGACAACGTAATCTAATTAAATAAGAAACATTTGATTTTCATTAATACTTTTTAAATAATATTCTTATAGTAAGCATGCAAGATATGTTTGTAAATTTTCTTCATTTGCTGCATGTGGTTGTAAAGTGCATAAAATGTTTCCTTCCATCTTTGTTATTTAATCAGATTCAACTGCAGCAGCATCCTGTCTTGGTTTCAGGATTTCGTTCACCCACTTTGTGCTTTTATCATATAAAATTTAAAAATCAAGGTCGTGATATAACCACTGACCATGTCAAATGATTATTATTATAAACGAATACTGGTGATAATACATTTAGGTCAATAACAAATTCGAAACACGAGTCGGTTTCATTTGAAAAATTTTCATCTGAATAAAAATAAGAATTATCAGGTCGCTATTTGAACTTTTGTAAAACAGAGTCGTTAAGGTTCAGTTTTGCACTCAAAGTTCTACTTTAATCAGATAATATTTGTGTTAGAAATGAGGAGATATTTTTGGTTCAGTGATCTAATCGAGTAATTTCACACTCTCGCTTAAAACATAATATACACTCGATATGCAAACATACTCATATAACAGGGAACAAATTTATTTTACTGACAGATTATACACATCAAAGTGATAATAAAATTTCCTATGAAATATTTCAACAAAATTTTAAAATGCATAAATCACGCACGCACGTAAACAGGAAATTTTCTCTTTATGACGTATTAATAATGTCCAAAAAAAGTGATTATTCAAATTAAGCAACTTTGATTCACGTATTAAGTTTTATTCGTTTTTTTTTGTTTCTTTATAAAACTGAATTATTTTGAATAAAATATGCGAAAATTGTCGGTTACATTTCTGTACCGGCATTAAATTCTATCTCTAGAGTATTCAATGTCATTTTCAAGAATAGATAGAAATTACTTAGAGCTAGGTCAGTTTAAGGTGAGTGCCCAAGTTCCTTGAAACTACATTCTCAAATAGCATTCTCAGTGTGAATTAAAGGAGTTCGCACGTGTATTGTATTTTACTTTCAGCTAGTCAAAGGAATAATTTTCGATAAACCTCAGCTACAGCTTTCATAACCTCAAGCTCTGATCTGAACGCCTCAACCCTGGTTTTGTAGAAGAATGAAAATAATTTCCTGGTACCGAAATTTATAGTTTCCTCACACATTTCCTGATTCTCTTAAATTTTCTATAAAAGCTAATTTACTAATTTTTTAATTTTCCAATACTCATAAAATTGCATCAGTATTGATATTAAAATAAAATTAAAATACAAAACAAAAACAAGTCGTCAAAAGGATAAACCAGTAATAAAGATAGCATTTATTACTTTGCGTTTGGCCTTCATGATTAATTACTAATAAATATATTGTTCTTCGCCTGTTATCATAAAAAGAACAATAAACAATTGAATATTATTAGCAAAATGGAATTTATCTATAAAGATGATATGTAAAGTTTATTGCACAAAGTTAGTGGCTGTAAAATACTAAAGACACACTGTCAATTTGTCTGGTCCACGATTGAGCTTTTGATTAATGAACGTGCACTCACTGAAACTAATCCAACATCGGATAACCTCCACAGATTGTTAGATTAAAAATTTTGAGCTGATAAATTATGATTGACCTAATTGTAATAAGAACAAAAAAAAAACTATTCCAATCTAATAATACCCGATAACTCATAACAAGCATACTATAATGCTCCATTACATCTAATGAATTCAGTAAAGCAATATGTATAGGGTGTTGCTAAATTATGTGGAGATGGCTTAACCACAAATTCCTGGGCTCGAAATAATACCATTGAACCCAACATATCTATATTCAAAAATGCTTCGTTAAGCTAGTATTCTGCTTCAAAATATTTAAAAAAAAGGGATTTTTCTACCAACAAAAGAACGCTTAAAACAATTTGGATGATATTTGGTTTGAGGACCCACACTTTTCAAACGATTTTAGTTATTTGGAGTTAACAACTAGTGCGAAGAACAGGTTCTTTTTTTACCAGAACCCGTCTGCAAAGGATGCACCGGAGGCACCGCCGCCATTTAGACTTATTGCGCTCGCCCTGATTCTCTTACCGCAAACATTCAGTGGGGCATGTTCCCTGCACCAGCTGGTAAAGGTTTTTCACTGATTGCGTGTTGAAATCTTCGAGAACTATTATGAGATGTCCGAATATACGCTGTCTGCGATTTGCCAGCGTATCACATCTACACAAAATGTGCATTGCTGTCTCTGCAGTTTAAATCCCCATTGAAGTTACCGATCCTCCACAGATGCTCCTTAACAGTCAGGTGCCCTCTTAGTAACCCCGTGGTGAACTTGAGTTGCGCCTTGCTTAAAAGCAAATGTTTTGCAGTTCTCTTTTTGCAAGGACCTCTAAGGAAGGTCTTGATGTGGCGATGTCCTGGTTTGCTTAGCCAGTATTTGTTGTGTTCCTCGCTTATCCAGTCATTAAAAAAGCCCCGAATAGCGTTCTTGGTTATACCTAGGACAGGTTCAGGGCCAAGGTATGCCATATCCGCACCCTGCTTGGCTAGTTCATCAGCCCGTTCGTGAAAAACAGGGTTACTATAACACAAATTTTTCAATAAGTTTTTGAGGTTAAGAAAATAACTATAATTAATAATTGTTAATACTTCCTACGGTTTTGTCAAAAAATAGGAAAATCTAAATGCTTATTGGAAATAAATGAAGAATAAATGCCTCTTACATACATAACTAATTTATTTTTAGAAAGTCATTCTTTAGTAAACTTTTCTGCGTCTTTGCAAATTTTGACACCTATTATAGTTTAATCAAAAACCAGAAAAATTTAAGTGGCTGTAGAGTGCTTTTTGGTAACAGGTTTTTGATCGAACCATAATAGGTACCAATATTTGCTAAAACACAGAAAAGCTTACTAAGCAAAGACTCTTTCTAAAAATAAATTAGTTATATCTATAAGAGGTATTTGTTCTTCATGTATTTAGTAATTTTTCCTATTTTGTGGCTAAACTGTAAGAATTATCAACAAGACACGAAAAAATTTCCCAATGAATGCTCCTTTCTAAAAGCTTATCAAGTTATTTTTTAACCTCAAAAAAATTATTGCAAAATCTTTGTTGTGGTAACCCTGTTTTTCACACTAGCCGTTCAAAACTCGGTTTGGTCCATACGAATTAAACTACAGTGAAGATCCGATAATTAGGACAAAAATTAAATTATCTCGTTTTTGTTACTATGTATACCTCAATCCGGACCAATAATGAACTCCTAATCCGGATCATACATTTTATGATTCGTTACGCACTTCTCGCTGTGATAGCATATAAAGCAGCGAATCCCCTGATCGTTAAAAAAGAACAAGGTGCCGAAGATACCCCACAAAACATTAGCTCGCATGTTATTCGTCGGACTAAACTTTATTACCACAGGAGCCTCTTGGTCAATGCCTTATTTTTTGAAGAGAACTACATTTTCAACGCTTTAAAGAACATTAATTTGAACGATGCTGTGTTTCTATTGGTATTATAATGGTTAAGGTACTTTTTCCTCATATCGTATTCAAATTTTAAAGAGATTCCAATAATTACTGAAAGTAGAGGAAGAGAATTTTAATAAATGAAGAATGACTGTCAGGAAGTAAACTAGCATCTAAGGTATTACTACTCCAGGAGTAACAGACTAAAGTTATGTTACCAAGAACTGTTGGTGCTTCAAGAATAGAAATCATACCTTTCCTAGGATGAAATAATTGGAACGAATGAAATACACTGGCGAGCAAAAAATTAAGGTCAAGTTATGATATCTTTGTGGAATTTTCTGTTTTAAGCTTATACTGGCCAATTGTTAATCACAGCAGGCGTTTAATCATTTGTTTTTCGAGAAATGTTATGTGTCATGTTGGTTATCAGTCAGGCATTATCACCATAATTACGACTCCTATGAAATAGCATGCATTCCCTCTAATTAAAAATTTACATTTCGGTGTCTTTTTTTGAAGTTCGCCTTGATTTCTCTCTGTAGAACCTCTCAGTCGCATGGTGTATGTTCGTAGAAGTTACTGCGCTTGTAATAATGCCTTTAGATCCTATCGTTGTGGCAAGAATTGTAGCGTTGATACAAGATGGTCGAGGACAACGTGAAACTACAAGAATTGTTGGTAGAAGCCTTTGTACTGTACAGAAGAAGGTGAGCCAACGTTATGAGGAGACTGGTCTGTTAACCAGAAAACCAGGATTGGGACGAAAAAGAGTCGCCACCCAAAGAGATGACTGGTTTTTGGTGTCCCTTAGTTTGCGGAATAGAACACCTTCTGCAGTTTTGCTACGAAATCAACTCCAAGAAGTTAGAGATGTAAACGTTAGTGAATGGACAGTTAGGAAAAGACTTCATGCTGCTGGATTTTCTTGTAGAAGGATGGCTACAGGTCCGCCATTGCAACGTCGGCATCGAGTTGCAATGATTAACTTTTGCTCGGAATCATGTTGCATGGAATAAGGTAATGTTTTTAGACGAGTCGCGTTTTTGCCTTGCTGGGTTAGATAGACGTCGCCGAATATGGAGAAGACCCGGAGAAAGGTAGGCTCAAGCTTGTATTGACGAGCGACTTCCTCGCGGTGGCGGTGGGTCTGTTATGGTTTGGGCAGGAATCAGTTTACAAGCACACACAGAGTTAGTTTTCATACAGAATGGTTCCCTGACAGCTCACAGGTATATTACCGAGGTTCTAGAAGATCATGCTACGCCTTTCATGATCACTAAGGGGGAGCGTGGCATTTTTATGCACGATAATGCTAGACCTCACGCAGCTAGAGTTGTCGGAGAATATCTGGATGAGGTGGGAATTACGCGTTTCGATTGGCCAGCCTTCAGTCCGGACATGAATCCCATCGAACATGTCTAGGATGAATTGGGACTTCGTATTCGCAGGCTTACGCCACCTCCAAGAGCTGTCCAGAAGGAGGAATTCACGTTATTAGTGATTACTATTTTCATTCTTTTTCCCATGCTGGTCCTATGTCGACTTTCGTTTAAAATGAAAACTTGTTGCTCAATCACAATAAATCGTAAAAACAAAAAATATGCTTTACGATTCATCATTGAATTTTTAATTTAACCTACAAACTATAGTTTACAATTGGCCAATATAAGCTTAGAACAGAAAACTCCACAAATATATCATAACTATACATTGACTGTAATCTTTTGCTCGTCAGTGTATAAGCAATTGAAATTAGAAACCAAATAATAGTGAGAGATAACGACAAAAGAACTTCCTTCATTAAGAAAGGATCTGTAATATTAAGAAACATAAGATAATATCTTCCTAGAACACAAAAAGCACGTTTTGGATAACTTTTTAAAGAATTTTCAAACTAAACTCTTGCATGTCCTCCTATTCACCGCATTCACTAGGGCGATATTTTTCGGCAGCAAACTATAATTAACTGGGAGAGATGAAATCAACATCTTACCATGTTCTTTTTACTGACATTTATTAAAGAACTTGACATTTTTATTTTTACACAAAATAAACTTAAATGTAGCTAATCTAATTAGATTTTAATATCAAAACACGAAGAAAATAAAATTAATTAAACCTTAGCAATTTTAGCTTTTATTTCATTGATCTTATCCAATGGTCAATTATAGCTGAGAAAAGTTAACTTTTTTAAATTTCTTAAATATTTGCTGCTTAATTAAATTAGCCACGGTCGGTAAATACAACAGCACACTTATTGTGTTCTATCTTCATGTTTGTTCTTTTTTTAAGTCAGATCAAGTTAAACTAAATTTAAGTGCAGAATGTTCATTAACGCTGGACACTGTTGACCTCTCAGCGAATGCATTGAACTTAAGCAAGAAACCAGTTAAGCGAAAAGGCTACATCACTGCAGCTTTCGATTTTATTCGTAAACGCCTACGTACGTCGACATAATCTATTTATGCAATCACACTCGTCTGCAGATGAGGTTCGCATCCACAAAAGCACCGTCTGTCACAGACGTCTTCTTTCTGCGGCTTAACTCTTTGCCATCATTCAATACCCAAACTTTTATAGCAGTAACAATAATAAGCGAGCGATAAAAAAAAACTGGTCAACACACTTTCTTTCTTCACTAGAGGTCATACCAAAGTTGGACCGGACCATGCGTTAGCAGAAAAAAAGTTCGGCGGATCTGATGTCTTTAATTTATGTTTATTTTCATTAGAAGCCCAGACGTCGCTACTAATTATAGATCTGATTATGTATGTACTGTCGAGATTATGATCGGGCAGCGCTTTTTTATTGAATTTTAAATTGGATTTGATTGCCACCGATTACAAAAACGTCGACATATTTGATGTTAACACAAGAAAAAAATTAATAAATCTTATAATTAATAAATTGTCATATTTTGAATTAATTTTTTTTGTGAATTTGATACGACAGGCACTAATCGTAAACGTTGGAAGCACTTGCGGTTGGACTAGCAAAAAGTAAATCTTATAATTACTATCTAATACTTTCGTTTCGGATTAATAAATTGTTATGGCTAAGATTAATTCTTTTTCTGTTCTATTATGAAAAGTTCAAGGATAACGTCGCGCCGCTTGGATGAATGGATCATTGTTTTAGTTCCATTTTATTAACTGTACTTTTTTTAATTATTCCTCTTTATTAGTAATTGGGATGTCTGCCTGATTGACTATGGTGCGTACCACTGCGCCAAGGATGCTCTCATTTAAGAAAGAAATTAATTTAGTTATTTATAATCGATACAGTCAAGCTTTAAATAATCAATAAAATGAATGAGCAAATGACTACTGCCTTTTTTTTGTAAATGTGAGAGGTTATTTTTAGAAAATAATTGAAGTGTAATGTAGCCAATTGTGAATCTCTTTGCCCAATCATATTTTCAAATCTATTCTTAATATAAACCCTTATAAAAAGTAAAGGCATGTGACATATTCCAGTCAGGAAAAACCTGAGAAAATCAGAGTATTTTCTCCAAAAGCATCAGCGAGAACGCCGTGGCGATGCGCAGCAAGCATTATTTAATACCTCAGACGTTCTCATCGTGCCCTATAAAATAACAAATACAGACCTCTGTTATTTTATATGGACAAGCGTAAGCAGGCTACTAAATCTACATTTATATGACGTTCAAATCCACATAACAATTGTTAGATCGCCGGGCGGGTAGTTTATATGAGTACGAGATTATGTAAGTACTACTCGCACGCTGGCGGAATAACAATTCAAGAATACGCTCCTTCCGCAGGCTATTTGCGCAAGTACTTCGGCTATTACTTCAAATAATGCGCAAGATATATCCCGTGTTGCAAATAATTCCCTGTCGTCACTAAAAAGCGCGTGAATTTATGTATGTTTTCAAATTGAAATTTAAACTTCTAATGCAAATAAATCTGCCCAAACTACTTGGATAAGTTTTATTGTTTTGCGGTCTAGTGTGTTTTCCATTCTAATACGTATGTACGTACAAAATGAAAAGAGTAAATTGCAATGTACGAAACTTCAACAAGAGGATGAACAAATATTGTTCCACCCTCTTATGTCATATTGATTTAATTACTTAATTCTACCCGATTTTTAACCTCGTTTGCAATTGGGTTCTTGGTATAGTTCGTTTTCTACTTCTTTCTGTCTCACCTCATTCCCGTCCCCTATATTGTGATTCGTACTTTTTCCTGCCGTATGCTTTCTTGGTTTTCCTCTTTTTCTTTTGCATATTTCCTTGACTTCAATTTGTCTTACTAGTCCTCTTTCATTTTCATTATATGTTCTAGCCCACGTAATACTCCTTATTACATGGTTGTTTTGGTTAGTACAATATTTAATTTCTTTCATATACATCATTTTTGCTTTTATCTTTTCTTTCTGCGGAACTCCATTTCTATATTGTTAAATCTTTTTTTAGCATTCTTGACTTACACGCATACATTAGAGTAAGTTTTCTACGAAGAATTCAAAGGCTACTTGATAAACATTTCAATTGAACAATCTTAGTTGATACAATCTTAAATCAAAAACGAATATGACTTTTAGGTTGTACAGTTTGGGCATTACGTATACCAATTGTCTTCAAAATATAGCAATGTACTTGCTTCTTTCTATCTGTGTTATTAAGTTCAATAATGTAATTTTAAGAAGGAAGAAAAATAGTACAAATGGATAAATATAATACTAAAAAAAAAAGGATTACTTAGATGATACGAAAGAACTGGTGCAACTAGAAAAATATAACATGTGTAGCAGATTTTAAATTAGATAACTTTTAATTATTATGCTCCAGAGCGAAAGGCATGGTTAAAGGAAAGATATTCTGTTTAGCCCTGAAAACAGTTAAGGTGAAGTTGATTGAATAAATGAATTCACACAACAAACCAAACACATTGGTTTAGGAAGTCATCCCTTTTTCGCTCTTCTTTCATCAAAAAATCAAAATCAGCTTGATGAATGCATTAAATTTATGGACGTACGTGGTATTTCTTTGGAGACACTTACCTGAACATAACACAAATTTTACGCCACAGATTGAACAATAAAGTTCTATATTTCGGACACCAAGGGGAAAACTTTTATTTATCGGCAAGATAAGTGATGATTCAGGTATTGTGCTTACCTGAGATGTGAACTTCTAGAGTTGTTTTGGAGAAGTACTCTTCTTGAAACAACAAAGGAAATGAGCAAATAAGTCTACATTATGTGATTATCTTTTTGAGAAAAAATAGACTTTATCTTAAGAAGAGAATAAGAAAAAAAAGCAAAGAATTGTGGAAGGGATACTGATGACTTTTAAAGCTCATTTCTTTTCCTCGCTTGAAATTTATTAGCGACGAAATCCTCACTTTCACCTTACCTTCCAATTCTTCTACAGTTTGATGGTCCATTAGCGTTTATTACTATGGTTATTTAATCGTCTAAAATGTTCATGGCAATTCCGTTCTGATTCAATTACTTTAGTATCTTTCGTACTCTGTCTGTTAATATTTTCTTCATTATGCATTGCAGGGTATTGAAACTTACTTTTTTCTCACTGCTTGAACTATAAGATAATGGTAGAGGCAAAAAAACGGCTACAGCAAAGAGAGATAGTTTAACTGTCGATGAGATATATTAAAAGAGAAAGTGTTCAGAGAAATGTATTTTATGTGGTCGAGTTTTGAAAAGAATGAGGTCTTACTTCAACTACCCCAATAACTTCCCCTTCCAATAGATGTTGCAGAAAAAACGAAAGAGAAACTCACCAAAGAAGAATATTTCACATTTTAAGAGTAAATTGGTATCAGAAAAAAATAATCCATTTGCTCCTTTTCCTCACTTTCCCACTCACTTTTAATTTATCCTTTACTATTCGGATCCTTATTTCTCCTTCTCCCGTTGAGTATGGTGTTCCAGTGTAGATTCATCATATTCGTTCTTCTTTTTTACTTAATTGAAGTAAATTCCTAACACTCCTTACGTTGTTCAGTATTTCTATTGTCACATCTTTCAACATACATACAACTCAACTTTCGAATCTTTTCATAAAGTAATTTGTAATTTTTGAGAGAGATATCTAAGTATTGAACTGCTGCTTATCGTGAAAAAAATGATAAAGTCACTATTGTACAAATAAATAAATTAATAAGATGATCACAATCACTTCAAATCATATTTACAAAAACGCTTCCATATAATCGCAGGATTAATTATTTAGAGGGCTTCGAATTTCATCGAATATTTGACAAGTGAGCATCAAGCCCGTTCGGTCGCGCCTATTTTAATTTGTCGTGCGGTATTTGCAATAATTGCTATTGTGTATAATTATTCATTCGAGACCGATAAACACGCAGCCACTCGACTAGCTGACGGTCTTTAACAGGGAATTTAAATAATTGCGCCTTTTTACGAGCGCTTCCGTTCTACTTCAGATGGTATTTTCAGATAAGACTTGTTAACGGCCGGTTTAATTAACAGCTGAATTGTAACCGGGGAGGTGGTGATAATTTTTCCGCGTAAAAGGCGACGGAGGGATTTTAGTCGGATTTAGTTTCGGTGTCAACACGTTTTTCCCATATTATCTCTAAAACATCAAAACTTATGGTAAGATATTAAAAAGTCTTTCTTTCTTAAATAAGGTCTTTATAAAAATCAGAAATACACTAACGAGGGTCATGAAAGAGCTCCACACAATCCGTCGTTTCTATACTTTAAGGTGATTTATTTGTAACGTCTTTCTGCTAAGGATTTTCCACAATATGTATACAAAGACTCACATTGACTGATTCTTTTTGTGCTCTTAAAGTATTTTTAAGAACAATAAGAAACTTTACTTTAAAGTCAATGGTTTTAATGTATTTATTAAGTTTTTTTTCCTTGAGAAAACTTTGGATCGCTAATATTATTAAACTTTTTTATTCTTTTGAGGGTTATTCAAAGGATTTTACCTTCTAGTTTCATAGCTTCAATAGCCAAAAAATATGTATGTAGGTAACTTGGTTTAATTTCAATATCAAAATTGCATCCCATTGGTCGATACATTGTACGTACGGTTGTGTTGTTCAATCTTATCAAAACTATTCTTTCATTTAATTCAAAGTTTTTAGCTTTTTTGTCAGTAAACAAAAAAAAATTGTAAATATGTGACAAACGTTGTATTGTATAATTTTTTTAAATACGTTTCTGTGTCAACAAAATTAATAGTGAATAACTTAAGCAAATTTAATTAAAAAAACTGCTCCTGTTCCCAATATTAGATCACATAATTTCCATTAATTTTATTTTCATCAGCGTGGGTGTTCGATTTCGTTTCGCAAAATCATCAAGCCATCAAAAAAATTGTCGGAAACTTGAGGTCATCATAATAAAAACATCCCTATATTTAATTCATACAAGAATACGATTCGCACATCCGTGCCAGAATTTATTTTCGCAGGCCCACACACACACACACACACACCATTTAACTATGCATGTTTCCTATCCAAAACAGCGATTTGATGAAGCAATGCGTCTGTTCCGTGCATTGTCCGAACTTAAATTTAAATTGGTGAATCACACTTGGTCGAATCGAAACTCGCTCAAGTTTGAGGCCGGGTGAAATTTATGTGTCTACCAATTTCGAAGTTGCTTGTAGTAACTGAGCTACAAAATAATATATTGCAGCCTGCCGTAATGGTTCATTCTGTAACCGTAAATCGTTGCAATCACGAGTCATAAGTTAGGATTCGGGGAATTTTATAACACCCACGTTGAAGCTATGCTGGGAAGGACAAAACATAAACTGGATATTATTAAAATTGTTTAGCACCATCAAGAATATTACTTTCAATGCAGTTCCACAATTGAGTGAATGAAGAACTTGAAAGAAGTAAAATATTTACATTTGTGAGTCATGTAATTTTTATCTGCCACTAACAACACCACTGGCCTATTTTAAATGTTAAGCATGTGTCCTTATTTGTTAATAAACAAAGCTCAACTAATTTAGATAAGATTGCACGAATAATGATCATGTATCTGAATTACATCACAAAAGAATGTGGTTGTTTAGATTAGTTTTAGTTTTCTCATAAATTATAGCGCCGCGGGAAAAAAAATTGCTACATTTATTCCTGTTTCAAATATTTAGGTTAAAAGAATCGCTTCGTTATCGTCCATTATATTTTCCAAAATTTCAGCCTTGGAATATTTGAAATGTGTATCGAAGAAATACAGCTTTTTACGAGGTGAACGCCCAAACTCTGAGAGAAGAGCATTAGCGCGGTTACGCAATGTTTATTATCACGAGCGCGATTTTTCCGTATCTTTTAGCACATGTGCTAAAATTAAAAACAGAATTTTATTTACGTCTGCGAATTAAGCGCAGGATTCCAAAGGATTTATTTGACGTGCGATGAAAAGTATTTCAGAAGTGATCTTTGCGTATACATATTTTCCGGTAAATAAACGAGAATAGAAATAGCTTCCTCAAAAATTGATTTAATTAACGCACAGGAGGCGAATTTACTATGACGTCGGATACGTCTGTTTGGGGCTTGTGTAAACAAATGAAAATTAATAATATCCAGACATAGCTTAGTTCTGGGAACTTGGTAAATTCAACTTCTACTAAATATAAAACTGACGACAATATCAACAAGGTCATATTGCAGCTTTAGAAAAAAAAACTGTCTGCCAAAGCCAGACTTTATTAAAAGATTGGATTTCATAACAAGCTTACCAAA
Organism: Serrognathus titanus; assembly: GCA_039766575.1. Classification (NCBI taxonomy): domain Eukaryota; kingdom Metazoa; phylum Arthropoda; class Insecta; order Coleoptera; family Lucanidae; genus Serrognathus; species Serrognathus titanus. The sequence goes on along the minus strand of CM077914.1, from coordinate 44,548,215 downwards.
AAATCGTCAAAACAGTGACCTAATAAAAACACAAAAGACTAACCAGCCTGTATGTTTTCATGTATAATGACTATAATATAAATAAATTATTTATTTATTTAACAAGTTTGTAATTTGTAATTCCACGAACACTTTTTAAATCTCTCGTTTTTCGCTGTAAAAACCCTTCCTGAGAAAGTTCTTTGCAGAAACTTATTTCACAAATTTGATAGGAAGAAAAAGAAAAGAAAAGGGAAAAAAACTAAGAACTTTAAAGAATCTGTTCTAAATTTGAACGAATTTGACAGGAAGAAAAAGAAAAGAAAAGGGAAAAAATCTAGGAACTTTAAAGAATCTGTTCTAAATTTGAATGAATTTATTCGAAATGCCAATCGAATGCAGCTTTCGTTTCATGTCAGGAAGAGGACGTAAACTATAAAAAATTATAACTACACACTGAGGCGCCACTAAATTATCTAAGCAGTAAATCGAAAAGAAACTCCGATATTCTTTGGTTTTGCTGCATAATCTGTTATTGCTTGACGATAGTTATTTGCGTTTTTCCTGCTTTATTTGCAGGCCATAAAAGTGTGTTTCTTTTCGTGGGCATATCGCAAACGTGATTTATTGCAAGTAAGAAGGCATTTTCGTCGTGTTTGCCAACGATAAACAGGTGTCCAGGTTATTAAGTTTTCAGCACGTTTTACTTCAAACCCCAAGACCTATAATATTTGACCCGTAGAAATACCGTTTTTTTCGATTACCTTGTTTCTTGATGCATGCAAGATTTGGGTCAATTTCTACAACAAATATTTGGAACAAGAAATTTCTGGGCTGCTGCAGATATGGTTTGGTGATAGAACACTTTCTATTTTTTCACTTGGTTTTTGAGTCAATTTAATTTTTGATACAGGCTAAATAAATACAGCAGCTGTTTTACATACTTTCAAGAAGCTGCGGATTTATAAGAACAAAATTTTTGATAATTACTAGAAGGGATCTGCAGTTATTGTAATTCTTCGTTACTCTTATATTATGTACTGTAGTTATCCCAGATTTTTTTTGGGCACGCAATGAGTATCAGAGCATATTTTCTTGGTTTCACTGGAACTCAATAGTTAATAAATCACGCTTTTGCGGAATCTAAGAGATTTATTGTAAAACAAAACTGTAGAGTGAAGAAAACCGAATGGTAGTAATCAACAGTTTTGCAATATATCTGTATTAAATTTGAAAGAAATCAACTTCATTTACAGTAAACAAGTAAGTGTTATTTTTAGGTTGGTAACACCTTTGGCACTATCAACTGCATGCACAATTTGATCCCGTTTCTTTGCATTATTGTAACGTGCCAAGAATCTAGAAATTTTAATGAGGAACTTGAAACAAGAAAAAATAAATAAGGTATTGGTTTCTGTAACTTATGCCAAGGTTGTCAGTCCTGTTAATTGCTTGTCCGTGTCTGTGCTAACCATTCGGCTTTTAGTGGCAGCGCAAATGTTAATGAAAATAAACAATTTCATATCTTAGGCGTGAAGTCCTATTACAATATTTAAATGCTTTTTGTCATGTACAATATTTAGGTGACAAAATCCTTTAATTTTCCTGTAAATTCAACCTTTTCTTGTTTTCATGTTCTTGGGAAATTCGGTATAAAACTAAATCTTTTCCTTTTTGGATTAGTCGAGGATAGCGTGTGTGAAATTTATAATGTACAGTTTATTTAAATATTTATTTTTAAACCCGTTCAAACAAAATTTTCAAGATTTCGTAAATATTTATATTCCGTGGTGTGCGATCGCGAAATAAATTCCATCTGCTTTCGGTTCGTAAAAAATTATTGCTATTAAATACCAGGAAGAATTCTTTCCTTTTTATAACTTTCAAGATTCATAATAAATCAAATTCTGCTAAAGCCATCGACGATGAAAATTACAGGAAATATCTGATGGAAATTGGAACAATTTTGCTTGTGGTAATATGGATGTTTGATATAATTTTTTATTATTTTAAAATTACATTATTTAACAATTACTTATACAAAATTAACAAACAATGAGTTTTAAAAGCTTTCTTATCTTAAAAAATAAAAGAAAACATTATTTATAAGTAAAAATAAGTAAGGTAGAACTGAATGAAATTAAGATATTTACAGCCTTAAAAACTGCATTTCTCCTTGATTATCGTGCATTGAGAAAAAGAAAAGAAACTTCATTGAAAAGGGAACAGGATGTAACAGCAGAATTTAGTTCGAGTTATTTTAAAAACATATGATAATTCAACGACCACAGGAATCGAATTTTTACATGACCACAAATATCCTCAAAAACTGCGATCCTACGTCATGTCTGCGGAAAGCTCAATCAAAAAACAAGTTACTGTAAAGATAATTTGTTATAACCACGACAATTATTATTTGTTGTAAATGGATTTTATTCTCGTGAAAATTAAACAACGTGAGGATATAAAAACAGCAAGAATAAATATTAAGATTAAGTAGATAGATTCTATCTGTATTCTAATCCAATTGCTTGATCATGATCTAGATTTGAACGGCAATTCTATTTATACCCACACGTTTTTCTGTGTTACTTTGTAAACTGCGTTGATGACATTGCCTTAACAGACATAATATATCCGTCTGTTCTCGATGAAAGCCGATCCTCTTTTAAGTGCTATCACTGACTGCGGCACTTCCAGGAAGTCAGGTGTTGCGATAATGAATCAGATCAACGCACTTGCTTTATTTGTACGACACTTTTTTGTAGAATTAGATTTCAAAGCTGTTGAAAAAGGATCGCAAGTGGCGTGTCTGGTAACATAATATGAAAAAAGTTGCTTAACACACGGTTTAAACTAGAAATGAATAAATAAAACCTATCTGATATTTTTGTTTTTATCTTAGAATACAGTGCGATTTTTAATGACTTAATTTGGCGTCATAGTTTTTACTATATTTCACGTTTTTTTTTGCCAAATGTGGCTACGATGAACAAATGGTTATATTACATTTCAGAGTACAAACGTTATTTTAATTGATTTTTCGCAAGCGCATTTTTGATGTTTGACTTCTTTTTATTTTCTATTACGATTCTTATATCAAAAGAGAAATGACAGAACCGTATGTTGCTAATTTAATAACAATTTAGTATGGCGGTAAATTCAAATCATCAGTTATTAAAAATCACATTGTAGGTAAGATAAATAGAACAAATTTAACAGCACAGTTCTCAGTGGAATGCTTTCCCGTCCATTACGTAACCCTCAACTTTTTATGTAATTATTTTATTGACCGACACGTTTTCAAGCGCCGCTTACCATAAATGGTAAACAAACTTTTTCGACTCGTTTGCATATCGCCTCTTATGGTATAGCAAAAATACACATCAAATAAATTACTGACTCACGTGACGCTAATTAATGATTTAAAATCGAAATAAATCTCTCCCGTCTGTTACCTAGCCCGCAAGTTTGAAGAGATTTCAGGATTTAGGGTTTCCTATATGGAAAGATTTATGTAAAATCTACATACGTTCATATTTGATGTAATCTCGCAGTGACAGATCAAAAATAATTATTCTAGTCCGGAGACGTTTATGGGAATGTGTGTGGCAAAGCTCCAGACAGGCGTGACAGATTAACAGAGTAATGACCGGTTTTTTTTTTGTTATCTTGTTATATTTTCACAGATAATCTCTGAGGCTAATTCATAAATTATAATACATATACAATATATTGATTAATACATTTTTACAATGAATACGTAAGTTGAAAGTACCGTTAACTTCCTGAAACTTTCCCACCTTTGCGCTGAGAAGCACTTATTTGCTAAGTAAGCCATTCGATGATAAATTTATAAGAATAATTGGTTACAAGGCATTTATTTAACAAAAAAAAAATGCTCCTTGTGTTCTTCGGAAATATATTGCAGCACGAATATTTTAAGAAAAATACTTGCTGTGGTAAGAGCTTAAAAAGTGCATTAACTGCTGAATGGGAACCAGTTCGACGCTAAAGATGTTATTTATTTTCTGAAATGTAACAAGAAACCAATGCACTCGTCTGTTGATATATGCAACACGTTCTAAGACAGCGGCGATAACATCTCGATTGCACATTATTCATTCTGTCAATTAGTACGAGGAGACATTCAGAGAAAAATTTAGTACCGCTTTATGTGTAATTTCATGCACTCGGGCACAAAAACAATTTGTCTGCAACAACGAAAGAACTGAGTGACAATATTACTTCATTTTAAATTTATCTCCGCTGCACACACATTAATACCAAGTGTTTCAGGGACTGCTATTAAATTTTCGCTTCGAGAAAAAAGAAAGCTGAAATTTATTAAATTGCACGTTCTTGCTACTGTTTTGCTTTTTTTTGTACTTCAAGATGCAGTTTTCTCGCAATAATGTCGTAGCCAGTAAATCGTAACTTCCAAACTGAATCAAATATTTATTTTTTTGAGTCTTCACGTGGATCAGTTCAAAATTTGACAAATCTCGATCGATATGAATTTAATAAAATGTTCTACTCTGTTTATATTTTACAACATTACTTGAATCATTAAAATGAACATTGTCTATTACTAGACAATATGCTTGTTTTCCGGTATAATTTCTCGGGTCACCAAGGATTATAGGTATGTTTGAGAAAATATACTTGAAAATGTATTTAGTTAGTAAATATTCTCTATATTTATACCACGTTGGCCCGAATAGCTTTAAGAAAAGCTTACAAATTATTGAAATTCTTTTGTCAAATTAATTTACAAGACGAATGAACTCACAACAAAAATATAGATATTTCGAAAGTCTCTACAGATTGTACTAAAGACCAACTTTTGTAAAGGAATGTAGCGCTATTGCTAAATAATTTTGTGATGTTTAGCACTTCGTAAAATTTATTGGTTAATTGTTTGTGAAGAGTATATTGTTTTATATCTTGCAAACAATGTATTGCATAATAGTTCATAAAAATTACGTAATCGATGATTTTAGATCGTTGAGAAGTAACTTTCATATTTATAATTATGAAATTCAGAGCTTTTAGACTTCACACTGTCGAAGAGTAATGCTTGGTTCCTGACAAATTGTTTGTCTAGGAGCAGTCAAAATGTACAGGAGTAATAAAAAACTTCTAGCATCCCTAATTTGCAAGATGCATTAACTTTATAAGGGTGTGAAACATATAAAATGCATTTTGCTAGTATTGTTTGAAAAAACAAAAATAATTAAATTGTTTTTTATTTATTACTGCACTTGCGAGGTATTGTATCCAAATTTCCGGAACCAAGTACAGATACGTGCTCTTGAGTGAATACTTTTATAGAGTAGGAGTTCGATAAGTTTTAACTTAAATGTGTTTTATACTTACCTGGCATAACTTATCTTACCCTGTCTGCCTATAATATATCTTTGTTAGAAAAGAAGAAAATTACAGCAAAATCTTCAAAACAAACTTTAATAAGTTGGTACAAAATTAACTAAACATCTATTTTTTCTCCTAATATTATCAATAGAAAAGTCGAACGAATTATGCAAACAAGTGAATATTAATAAAACAAATGAGGATCTGAACAGTCTTTCTTGTTTCTAAGTACCTACAATCTTACAAATAAAAATGACTACATATACTGGAAACGAGTCTTACTTCTGGCCATACTAGAAAAACCACGTATCATTTTTTTTATATAGAAATCATAAACCAAGAACTTCCAAGTAATAATAAATCATAAACTTTAAGCTAACTAAATATTACTTCTGCAAATAGGTGCCAGATTGATGCATCCTAATCAATGTAAGGTAAATTATCGTAAAAATCCCAATAATTCTTGTCAACATTTTGTTTCAGTTGTAAATCTAAAAACTTTTGTCTTATTATTTTAAGTCTTTCCGAAAACAACTGTTTAAAATCTCTTAATGGCGTTGCCTGATTCTTCATACGTTGTGGTAGTTCTTTAAACTATTCATCAAAATCACTTTTTATGGTCATCAAGCTTTTCTCATACTTTATTGCACGAATATCACAGATAGTGAGATCAGCAGGCTTTTTTCCTGGACGGATAGAGTCGTATACTAAATTCATATTGAAATTCCCGAAGAAGTTGTATTTTAAAGAAATGACTTCATATGGATCTGGTTTCTGTCGGGATTCTCTAATGGTGGTAATCATTTTGGATATCTACAGTCTTGTTTTTTAGTCTCTTTTCAATAACAGCATGGATGCTATCGCACTTCATCTGTTTATGGCCTTTTACTAAGAATTTTTGAATTATAGTTACGCCGTAATAATAAGACAAACTCAGCAAGGCATTCGTCAAAACGACATTTCTATTTTGATAGGTATACCCATCAGAAAAGATGACAATGGGAAGTACATTATCGCTATTTTGGAGATGTTTTCGTTCTAAAAACTCGACAATCACTGAAGAAAACGTTGATACTTGTAGGTCAGCGTACGTTTCATTAAACCAATTGCAAGTGCCTTCCGCTATGGTAAGAACCTAGAGTTGTGGCACACCAACTTAGTTTTAAAATAAATACCGCTTGCTGGTACCACTGGGCATGTTTTAACAGCCTGCAAATCCATCGCCATTACGTGGCATAACATATTCTTAGCATTCTCTTTATCTGTTATTTTTTCTTCTTAGGCTCTGGCTTTGTCTTTCCTATGCTTCTCCCAAACTGATTGTTCAACGTTTCCACATTTGAATTGCACACAAGTATCGCACTGATTCTTTCGGGGAGAAAATAAGCTATAATTCAATAAATTAATAATCAATGCTACAGCATTTAGAAACTGTCTTTCTTGACATCGGTGACTGATTATGGGTTACGTAATGCTGAGAGTATAATCTGTGTAATTCTGCAAAAGAACCAAAGCTTTGTTCAAAATATAATTTCTTAGAATCCCGTCTACAGTAGTGTCTAGATATCTGAGGCAATTTTTCCAGAAGTTTCTTCAGGAACAAATAGTCTTCATTTTTTCTAATTGAACGACGCTCTGTTTTTGTGGAAGTTTTCACAGTTCCATATTCAGATTTCGACAGACAATTATGGACGCAGCATTCTTTTAGTCCCAGTGTTTGTAAGAACATTTTCTTACATACAGGAACCTTCTCGTTGCTAACATTCAGTGTGTGCATATAAGTGACTAACCTTCGCGAATCGTCTTTTACAACTTGTCTGTAAGTATTGCTTTGGACAACAAGATTACATACATAAATTTTCTTTTGGTCCCAAGTTAAATCGTTCCAAAAAACGTTGAAAATTTTTCTCTGACATGTTGAGCGATTTTATTACACATCCGTTTCTTCGATTTTTTTACAAAATTTCGAGGTCTTGGAAAGTATTTTTTTGATTTTTGGGTCTTCGGAAACCCATCTAGTCTTTTCCCTCCATACGTAGTAATTTATTTAATTTTCGATTATTTCCTCTTTTCGGGGTTGTAGTTTCTGACGATGAACTAGAAGAATCACTTGTAGTCCGTATACTAAAATCTGATTCAACTACATCACTGTAAGGATAAACTAGCGTATTGCTGGAATTAGACTCTTGTTGGACATAATCTTATTGAGTTTCGCCCTCATTTATTGGTGAAAGGCCCAAATTTTGATTAATATCCACTGTTTGTAATTCTAATTCTTGTTCATTGTAATTAATCTCTCTTGTTGTTACTTCGTCATATTTCAGTAATAACTTAGTATTATCTAATAACCTTCCAAATCTCTTTCCGAAATAGTTTCTTCAGGGGTAACATTTTCAAGAGCATGTACAACCAATTTCTTTCCACGAGAAACCATTGTACTCGAGAGTTTATTTATTTAGCGTATGGAAGTTTTTTTTAAAAGACTAGCTAGCCTCCCATTAAAGAAAATTGAAACTAAACTACTTGCGTTACTTAATTTATCTTTAAGTTTATCTAATTCAAAATGAAACTGAATATAACGAAAAAAAGGTGAAGAAGCTTTAATTATAATCATCCTAACAAACCTATTTCGCATGTAATTCTTACATCTAAGTCGCCTAGGTGGTTCACAGTTTTGCATGTTTGACTTCGGACCCGGAGGACGTGGGTTCAATTCTCAATCCGGCGGTCCAAAATCCGTAGGTCCCGTCAATACGAGGTTTGGCATATTAAAAATCCCTACTGGGGATGGAATACCCATAGTTTCGACTAAATTCTAGTAGAGTTGGCCGTGTGACCTTAGTAGTTGGAGCTTAAAGGTTTGAGGAGTATTCCGCAATCCGAAACCTCGCCCACTAAAAAAAAAAGTTGCATCTGTAATGATGAATTTTAAAAATTGTGTTACTTTTTTTAAGAAGTGTGAATAGCCGAGAAGGGATGAAAACTAACAAGAATTAGAGGTAGTACTGCTATTCCAGATAATTCCAGACAAAGCATTCGGCAAATTTCTCGAGATTAAGATGTAACTAACAAATTTGTCAGAGAGGCATTCAAAAAATACAAACTTAAACAAATTAACAAATTTGGACATGATAATTTATTCCTTTATTTAAGAATTTCAAAATATAAATATTTAAAAATTTCTTTTGATTGATATACATTCGCGCTTACCTAAATCGATATATTAGGACCCTAATACAGTTAAAGATAGTAAAAGAGACTGTGGTTTAAGGAATAATTAAAAATTAATCTCCGTCCATAATAATTTTTATATTCGTAGATGTGTGTACCGACAGTGGCTTAGCTATCGAAATACGAATCTATGAATATTAAAATTAATTGATCACAATTATGCATGTGATATATCTAAACGCTATGTAAAAGTATCCAGGGCAATACTGTAGGCAATAGCATACCAAAAAGTATGTGTATACTGATGTGCCCATTTTAAATCTTTATATATACAGCGTGTTTCATCATCAAACTTGAGGGACATGTTTCTGACATTATTTCAAACAAAATATCTTAATAAAAAAATTTTAATCAGACCAAGTGGAAATTTGCATAATATGGAGTCGATGTTTTTTGAAATAGTGTACCGCGCGGAATCGTGAAACAAAACCGGCGATCTAAATTGCATTTATGAATGGCACACAGCTGCAGGGGGCGAATAAATCCATAGACATACGGCGAACGAAATGTTTTGGGTAAAACCAGGTACTTGGGCGCTAAATTTCTACGAACGAATAAATTCTTAAATAAGCGCAAACTACTAAATGTTTGAACAATCCTAAAATTCTTCAACTAACAGTTAGAAAATTCGTATTAAATGGAGAACTGAAAATAAACGACTAATTATTATTTTTATTGATTGCTAACAGCCATGATGTTTTAAATGTGTCTTGCCGAATCGACTGGGGCGACATTCTAGAGGCAATTAACCAATAAACCAATTTCGTTTGTGAATGAGTAACAATCCATTCATTCTCATTTAAAGTCCATCCTAAAAATATGCGACTTTGCTTTCCCTTCGATTTTCTCTAAATTTATTCATTACAGAGAAAATTTTACAAAGAAACTTTTCTTTCTTTTCCCGACTTGTACCCGCATACCAAATTTGATGCATCTTCAATGAAACACCCAGTACATTTGGCTCAGATACCACATGCCACTTACTGAAGTCCTTACAATCCTATTTCTGAGGTGGATTAGTCCTCATAATTCCCTGGCTACGCATTGCTCGTTTGAGTTTTCATTTTTTCCATTATTTTCTATTTCCTATCTTTTTCAGTTTTCTATTCCCATATTCCTAATGTCTTCTACCACCTCGTCATTCCAACTGCTTTTCGGTCTCCCTCTTTTTCTTTAATTTACAGGTTGCCATTCCATTATTGTTTTTATGCTACTTTCACCTCCGGTCTCTATAAATGTCCTAGTTGTTTTATTCTAATTGACTTAATGTATCTTACTATATATTGGCCTTCTAATTTTTCTTCTGTTTCTTGGTTCGTTCATCTTCTGATCTGGTTTTCGTTTTCTTTTGTTAATCCTAATATTTTCTCATCATTTTAACTTTTAACTTTTGTTGCTCTTCTTGTGTTATTGATATTATCTTTGCGCCATATGTTAGTATGGGTCTTATTAGGGATTTATATATAAATTCTGACCTTTGTTTTTATTTCTATTGCTCTACTACCTAATATTTTTGTTGTTTGCTTGAAATGGTCTATTTGATACTTGTATTTTCTAATGCCTTTCTGCTTGATTTTCTCTATTACTTGCTCCTCAAATATTTAAATTTGCTTACTATTTTCATAACATACTAAAGTAGAATATGTTGCCCATTTTCTAATTGTAAGGGGTCATGATTTAAAATGGGTACCTATCATATGACTGTTTAATTCAGATAAAACTATATTTTTTACGAAAAAAATTGTCATACATATTTTAGGCCCTTCATAATTATAGCAAATAAATAAATTTTTAGTTCTTTTTATGAGAAGTAAAACTTTATTCAATTATATGTGTAATGTAATTATGATTTATATTTTTGTTGATGTCCTCATTTTCAAAATTAATTTAATATCCCCTTGCAAAATATGCATAAACGTGTTCTGCACAAAGCAAAACGTAAAACAAAAACGACCTCGAGAATGTAAAATCGGCCAAGCCAATCCTAAATTCAGACATACTTCTATAATTACAGCCACATAATTTAAATACGTGAAGAAATCCCGAAAAAGGTCAAGTTCTTATACGCATGTTGTCCTCTTTCTCACACCCGCGCACTTGTAGCTGTACTGTTTATTTTAGGCGTTAAAGACGACGTTTAACATTTCGGGTGTATATGGGAAGATTTACTTGCACCGAAAATATATAAATCAACAAAAATGCACCGAGGATTTATAAACAGATTAGTTTGTTTTAAATAAGTTTCCTTTTTTGTAGACGACGAAAACCAGTAGCAGCTAACAAGCTAATTTAACACTTCTGTTAATTGTTCGATACCACATATGTTCATTTGACTGTTAAATTTTGTCAATTTTAGATACAGTAAAATGAAAAAAATATTCTTACAATTAAATTAATAGAAGAAAATTGTGTCAAATTAAAATACTTATGATATTTTTATATAGAATTATTCAGAAAAGTATCTTAATAAAATTTAGTTCCAATTTTTTTAGACATTTTGGAAAAGTTTGACGAAAAAATATAAAAATTACAATAAATTATTTATAAACCTTTTGGATGTCGTTCAAGTAGTAGATTTTCTGCCAACGCTAATAGCAAAAATACTTTAATCCAAAACGAATGTAATTATAAACCGTCAAAAACTAAAAAAATCAGAAACATATAAACTTAAAAATTACTTATCTCTTACGTAATACATAATTTCTAATCAAAACCTTTCAGCATTGACCGCAAACGATTACATATTTACGAGGTGATTAAAAGTATGAGTGTATGGGTACATTGGCAAGAGCATTGTTCCCATTCCAGGTTATAAAACTAATGGCTGTACTAATGCACTTTATGCACGCCTTAAATAAATTAAAAACTTGTTACATTACTTCACCTTATATACATATATGTGTATAACATTTGATATATGGGTAATGCGCATGCACATACACATAAATCTAAGTTAACTGTACTTAAACGAGTTACGCATTTTTCGTTTGTGTTGCATGTTGATAACTTAACTAACATAATAATGTTTGTTATTCCTCGAATCGTACCTTTTCTTTAGAAACTTTAATAGTGTAAATTTATACCTAATTGCAGTCTGTGGTTATTATTCTTTTTATAGAATCCACAAGTAATTTTTGTGGTCGAACTGATATGTGTCACGAGTTGATAAATTTAGGTTTTGCATAAATTTCATGTAAACATGCGGTTTCCTCCCGGGCAGAATCAGAGAAACTTTTACACTTACGAAGGCAAGCTGTATGTAGATATATTTTCAACTACCGGGTGAGTTAAAAACTTACGCTAGTGCATCGTGTTTTACATGAATTTTGCATGTGTAATGCAAGTACTCTATTTGACAACCTGCAGGAATTACACAAGTTGGATTAGACATTTAAGAAGACTAATTGCACAATGTTTCGAGGGGAAGAATTAGAAACTAGAAATGTAGTTAGCCTGCGCTTATTTTAAGGTGAAACTGAAATACATCGAATAATCAAATTAATGATCAGGTTTTAAATAATTTGCTGTTACGTGAATGTCAATATTCTACAGGAACAAAAACCCCTATTTCCATCCCAACACCGACGCTAATGTAATGAATACGGCTGACTGATGTCACTAAAAAGCCATAATTGCATGCAGTACATACATCATTTGCGCCTTAGAAAAAACTTTACCTTAATTTTTATAACGGCTGGTAAATTTATGCAAATAGCAAAAATTCTGGTGCTCTTGAGGTTTCATTGGGTGTGATTTTTATTTTAATTTATCAAATGGCTTAATTACATTAAAATTATCAACACGTGAAACTGTCGTTTAAAAGTACAAAAAAGCACAGGTTTTACCTATAACAGCAAATAAATTTTCAATGCACGAGCTCGTCTTGTCATAGGTGTCCTGTAGGCTGAATTTCTCGTAATTCCGCAGATGTTGTACAGTCATGACAATAAATTTTGCAACGATGACGTGATCGCCTGGCACTATGGAAATTAACCATAAGATTCAAATTCGGATGATTGTATTGCTTTCCGTTGCAGTTTCTAGCAACATAATACAGCGGAAGTTGTAACATGTGAAACTTGATGTAAGATAAATCTTTCCATTCACAATTGACGGCCACCGCGAGCAATACATCCGGATTCTTCATAAACTAGATTCATGTTCGTTTTCTCCACATTCGAAAAATTTACCATTTTACATAATTTACTTCTCTCACGGGGAATATTACACTATTGAGGAACCATGACCCGTGTTAGCCCCAACAAGTACAGGTGAGACCATCCCTCCCTCTTACTTGCACAAATTTCGCTTAAAGGTTATATTTATATTTTGTTCGTTTCTTTGCTACTTTTTTTTAACTTTCTTATCGTGACTTTCGGGATAATTTTTAATTAATTATTTCTCGAAAGTACAAAGTTTTTTTTTTAACATTTCTCCCGTAATCTCGGATATCGATTTTTTTTATTGGTTTCATTTTATCAGTCTATTCCACAGTCACGGTGTATAATTCCCGTTGAAATTAAGACCCGATATAATAAGGTGAATCGAACAGTTCTGAAGATTCAAACTATAATGAATACTTTATAGCGTTTTTTCTTGGAAGTTAATCGAATTTAAATCATGATTTCTTTGTATTGAGGAATCCAGATCACCACAGATGTACATAAAGAAAGAATTTTAATTGAAAGTTTGCGCTTCCTCAATAGTTACCAGTAATGCCTCTGAATGTCTATGAAAGAGAAACTAAATCGTTAAGTAGGGAAACTTTCGACAATTTATTTGCCTAACACAAAAGTGTACAATAAATAGATACTTCTAATCATATTCATATTTGGAGCTCTACAAAATAATTGTGATTTAATTTATAATTATTTGCTTTAACCACTGTAATATGTACGTGTCAACTTAATCTCAAGAAACATTTTGTTAGTGTTAAATAAAAAGAAGGACATTCGTCGATTATTGAAAATGCTTCCGTACTTTACAACGATTAATAAATTGCGAACAATTTATCATATTAATCCCTTTAGCTGGAGCGCCGTTAAAACCAGCACACCGAATATTTCATCATAAACTATTCAGATTCATGAAAATATGAAATGGGAATTCTTACTGTACTTACTTATTAATCTTTTATGCAAAAGTTCAGTCGCATAATGATGATGTACTATTTTGTTTCCGACTTTCCTACTTAGATGAGTTTCTGTGATGTGATCGAATCTGCGATAATGAAAGCTGTTTAAATTAGAAACACATTTCATATGTTACATCTGTACAAAATCCATTTTAAGATAAAGAAATGTATTGCTTTTATTACTTAACAACGACGTTGGTGCAATTTAGTCTTTTTCTTCTTTCTTTTATATGACTCGCATGCATTAAAGGAATTTTAATTTGCTTATCATTTCTTCTCTCTTAATCATTTTTCCATTCTTTTTTAATTATTGTTATTTATTCTTTGCTTTTCCTTCTCTTGTATTCTATCAATTCCATTTAGTCAGTCAGTATAAATGTTATCAGATCTCCCTCACTCTGTTTTGTAAATTGTCACCTTCAAGTATTTAGTAATTAATTATATATGCTTTTTATTTTTTGATAGTTTCTGAGAAAGTGTGCTTTTAAACTGAATTATTTGTCAAATGAAGTTATAGCTTTTGTAAACAAACCTTCACATTTTACTGAAGGATTAAATAAATAGCTCCTATTATGTTTACATATGAAATGCAATGATTGGCTAAGATTTATGCACAATTCAAATTAGAAGTAGTTATTATACATGCTTATTAAGTCTTTCAATTAAGGATTATTAGTAAAATAATTTTCAAAATTAATACAAATTAAATGCGTTAGAATCATTGAAAACGCATAAAACCTTAGATTATTCCGAGGAGTGTTTACTTGAACGACGAAAATAACCTGATGTATACACCCTTATTTAAATCCCGGATTTAAGCTCCCTCGTAATTTATTCATCAAGGTTGGATACAGAAGTGTCGGACAAAATCAAAAACCTAATTGGAACTGAACTAATTTTAAATATTTATTCTTGCTTACAATTTGTTTTCATTTTAGTATAAAAATTAGTAATTTAATATATAGGTAAATGTATATGTAGATTTGGGGCTGAGTTGCACCAAGATCATTCTTGTCTAATCCTAGATTAAACACAATACTTTCTTCGGTTTAATTCGAGATTAACTTTAATTGATGTCGGTGGAACTCAGCCTCAAACCACTAATAACATGACTTCATTGAGATTTAATACATTAAACTAGCAATCGCAAATTATTATTAGACATATGACAAACCGTCATTTTCAATTTATTAATTTTCAAGTCATTTCTAAAAGATACTTCAGACTTTACGATAAATAAATATTAAATTTGACAAACTAAGATTGACATAACACTGCCCCTCATTCTTAATTCATTTATTGAAATAAACGTTCTACTGAAATCTATTTTACAAAATAGAAAATAGACTGTTTCAAATGTTCACCTAAATCTCAACAAACAAGGGAGATCAATTCTGTTATTGAATACGAATTAAACATTGGTTGATTCCTTCTCTTACGATTTAGGAGTTCCCTTCATTACTAAACCAATTTAAAACAGGTGCTACATGGAAACTTTTAGTGAATGCTTACCTTCGAACCGACGTTTCTTTTTATTTTAGGACGAAAAGTCAACTTTAACTCCGTGACAAATTCAAACATAAAAGACTAGTCAATTTAAAAACATTATTAAAATGTAGAACTTTAATGGTGTAGGAATATTCTGTATTAGAGGCAACGAGTGTGAAGAACAAATATAGAACTGCTGCTCATACACACGCAAGGATATTATATTGTAAACAGATTTATAGTGTTTTCTCCTTTATAAGATCGTAAGTTTCCTAAGTAGCTGCTGAGCAAAAGGTACTTAGAGCACACGCATATTTAAAGTGCGCCTCATAATCTCGTAAATTTGACTGCTAGCTCGCTGCGAACACTTAAGAGACACTTTACTACTGATTCGATAATCCACGTTTTTTGCCTGACATTTCCGGTCATCATAACCCCGGCTTTCGATCAATTTCGTGAGCTGCACATAAATCCAGACACTTACGTGCCTTCTTCAACTACTAGAAATCGATTTATGCATTAAATAGTATATTTGACATTTGTGGCGCACATTCGACGACGTCACAGGAAATATTAATAACCAATTTCAAATGTCTCATAAGAGCTAATTCGCGAATCCAAGGCATGACATCATTTGATCCCATGCATGGTGGTGGCTTTTTTCTCGTCTGTGCCAACGCATCATTTCTTATGCGGATCTAATTTCAGGTTTAGCACAAAGCATTGAAAGTGCATACTCTATGTACATATTTTCCTCAGTCATAATTTTAGATTTATTTGTGAACTCAGCATGTAAAACAACCGCATGCTAGGCGAATGTAATTTATATGTATTTTCTGTGCGGCATTCAAAATGCATTTGAGGAATAAGTTATTAGATGTTCCAGTTTGAATACTGAAGAGACGATGTCTGCCAAATAATAAAGCTTAGTAGCTTGTAGAATTTAATAATAACATAGGAAATTATTATTGTATTCACTACCTACAATAGCAGGTTAATTTTAGGAAAGAACATATAATACACATACACATAAATAAAGTAATAGATTAAAAATATATTAGCTAATTGAAATATTTTCTTAAGTCTTCAAATGCTTCAACGTAATTATAAAGTTAAATTAAATTACGTTAATAAAATGGAGTTACTAAAATGTTAGACAGATATTATTCACATTAAATAAATTTAAATTACAACTTAATTTGAGTTAATCTAAACTAATAAGGTTGAGTCAAATTCTAAATTGTGAATTAAGCTTTTAATAAAATAGAACAAGCAAAAGTTAATGATGGATTTTTGTGAGTTTTTGGATGGAATTAAATATTCAGAACTTTTTTTCAGTACTTTTGTACACCCATTTATATCTTACTATGTAATGAACTGATGATAAATATCCAAAATTATTTTTACTTCTTATTCATAAAAAAATTATTACATTAGTACCTATTTAGAAAATGACTTTTTTTTCTATTTCTGATACACATGTAATACGTGAAGAAGTAAAAATAAGTCGTTTTTACATTGATTTCTGTCAAGAAACTTAGAGACTTATAATAATTTCATGCATTTTTGTGCTTCCTTCTGACTTTTTTCTATTTGGTGAGAATACTCAATGTTTGAATCCATCCAGCAAAATATCTAAAAATGTTTATAAGTCATTAAAGGAGCTGAAATTGAGACGATTTTCAGGAACTGTTTTAGTAATATACATATTAGTTCACACGAAAATTTTTATTGACTTTAGAATAATTTTAGAATATAATTTTATCGAAATCGGTTTAATAAATATAAGAAATATAAAAATATTATCGAAAGCGTAACATTCCTATATAAAACTTTTGAAACATTTATTAAAAGTTTAATTCAATCGCGGGAAATTTTATCAATTTGAAACTCGAACTTTGGTGTAAAATTATTAGAAAACTGATTTTTTCTTCTTGATAGTTGTCGAGTTGTAATGAGTTCGGCGTTAGTTCTGTGATATATCCGCAGGATAGTTATATTGATTTAGAACTTTCTGGCTTGATGATTCTCTAAAGAGTTAAAGAGTGTAAAAGTTAGAGTGATAACAGAAGGTGCCGTGACATCACATGGCCATTGTGCCCTCGTATTTATCACGTGTTCAATATCTTCGGAGCGATGCATTACTTCAAGTTTTGACATGAATTTAGTTGCAGAATAATCAAACTGTTCCATACTGCATACCAAAGCAACTTTTATTATCCTTTCAAAAATTTCCGATCTATTTAATATTTTTTTTAGGAACGCAATAATAAAACATTATTTAACTTCTTCAACAGCGATGAAATTAGATAAGCAGACACAACGAAATTTACACACTGCATTAAAAGCTTTCTCCTTGTGTAATAAGGAAAGTATATAGTATCCTTACATATTTATGAATCCTCGGATACATGCAAGAGATGTAGTCTTAAAAATTCGAAAGAGTGATAACAACTGCAAATTAAAACATGTTTTGTTGTATATTTCATATACGCAACTCAACATTTTTCTCTCTTCACCGAATTTGTATCTGAAAAACTGAGAATTACTCTCAGAAAATCTAATTTGAAAGGCGATAGTAAAATGTAGCGATGTAGTAAATGTATTTATCCAAGAATTCTGACCTGTTGCTGAAATAATTTAATTTATAGTCCTCATAATTTTTCTAGCTTCTACGTATTTTGGGGTTTCTATCAAATTTAAGTCAAGACAAAAAGACTCAATTTTCTGACCTTGATATAATATTTTGTAATATAACATATTTTATTTAAATTTGATTTCAATTAAAATGACTTAGCTTTAAATGTAATTAATTTCTTTCACTCTAAATGTAACATCTTTAGCTGTAAATATTAACTTCTTTTAGCTCTGAATATAACTTCTCTCTTTGACTCTTACAGTCGCATTTAAAGAAAATAAACGATTTCGTAATTATGTTATGCTTGTTATGAAAGGAATTATCATTTTAAATGTGTTCCACTTTCATTTTTCTTGACCGCGAATGTTTCTTATTTGTCTGTCGTAGGATAATAATCACGTTTCGTTCAAATACTAAAAACCAATTCACTGGAAAACTTTATATTTGATGACGACAAATGCAAATTGTTTTATATTTTCTTTTTTCATTTACAGGTAAGGACTTTCGTTCAAACGTCATGCAGTTGTAAGCCGGCCACATGTATTCTTATATGTAAGTAACAAATTGTTGAAAATAAATTCGCCCTCCTACTAAATGCTTTTCTGTTCGTTAAAATATCGTATATTATTTTCAAATTACTGTTTTAAAAAGATGGAATACATACTTACTTACTTAATTCTAAATTCTTCTAAAGCTCTTTTATAAGTTAGGTCCGTTCTTCAAATTTAGTTCGTTTCGTGTTGTATCACCTCCTTTGTCCTTTTCCAAATATACCTTCTTAGTGCAGTGCTAATTAAAAAAAAATATCTTTTTAGTGAGTTCTGGCTGTCCTGTTTCTTTCCCCTGAGTTTTCTATTGAATAATTTTCTTATCAACTTATCTTCTGATATTTTATGTATAAATGCAGATAACCCAATCAATCGACTTTTATTGCCTTTTATTGGTTTCATCTCATTGCATCGAGCGACTTCTATTTGAAAGTAGATGTAATTACTTTCTTAACTATTGCGACCTGTGTTGTTTTTGATACTTTTATTTTCTTTAAAAATGTGGTTTTTATCTTCTGAATATTTGTGCCAATTTTCCTAACTGGTCGGTTAGCTCTGTATCAATTCCTCTGTTCGTGACGTTCTTGATTTATTCAATTGTAATTTCGTGCACTATGTGGCCAAACTGAAACCTCCTGCATAATTAATACGATTTCATCAGTACATTCTATTTGGTGCTCATTATTATATAATATGTGAGCAACAAGAAACAGATTAGAGCAGCCGATTATTATATTCCTCTTCTCAGAGGAAAAAGCTCCGCTTTCTTTAAAATTCTTTTTCGAGTAATTGAAGACATGGGTGCAAAAAGGAGGCAGCTCCATTTTAGCAATTTTTTCAAGAGAAGCAAAAAACTGTTCTTTTAATTTATATGTTTTATTCGTATGTAGGGTTAAACTCTAGTACTTAATACATAATATACTCACAAAATACACTTTTTGGAAATTTGATTGGATAACAACATCAAAAAGAAAATGTTGGAGCTGCCCCTTTTTTGCACCGAAGAGTAAAAAAAAAATCCAAACACAAATTTCAATGCGATTTATTAACAAAATGTTATCAAAAGTAATAAATAAACACAAACTAATCATCTGTAAAGCTATCTTCTTCTGGCTGAGTAGATTCTTCTTCTCCTTGACACTTTAGCCGGTCATAAAACCACATACAGTCAGAAGGCACGTATTTTGTTGCAAGTTCTTTCACATGTAGGTATTTGGGGCGCTTAAGTGGTGACGGTCCAGAGTAGAGGAATAATGTAGAAGGAGGTAAAGTCAACGTGTTTCTGAAGGGTAAACAAGTCCTTAAGTAAGGCACTGGCCAAACTGCTGCATTCCACGCCTTTTGCTGTGTACTCCATGACACGATAAGAAGATATACCAAATTTTTGTTTTCTTTGGTTTAACACGCACTTGAAATAACCACTGAAGTTCAGAATCATTTCTTGGGAAACTGGAACCACTATAAATTTGCGGCATGTATTTTTTCCAGTGCAACCCATTCTTCTAGCAACACGATCCTTTCCCTTATTCCTTTTCAGGCAGGAAACTATGTCCTGGTTCTGGATATCTGTGTATAATTTTAGTAAATCTATTAGTATTTGCAAGTGTGTAAAGATACTGAGCCAAGATTTGGTTTTCATTTTGTGAGCTGCAGTTATCAGAATATAGGTATAATTTTGTCATTGTGGATGCTACAAAGTTTTCAAGAAAATAATGTAAAAAGCTTACTACGTCATTAGCTCCTTTCTTGACTATGGTTTCATCGTACATGAAAAAGTACGATTTTCCTGAACTGGCTGCAAAGACACAAAAGTTGCCGTTTAAAAAAAAAACATCTCCACTAGGGGGAGAGGCATATTCTATTGAAAATCAAAAGCTAACAGCTCCATCTCATCTTTGTTTTCCGAAATTTCTGCAGTATCTTCTTTCATCTTTGTGTAAAAATAATTTGCTTTGTTCTCATGCACCTGTTTTTCAGTTATTAGATTCCTTTTTACTTCTTCATTCTTTTCCGCTCATATGTAGTTGTCCAGTCTGTCGCAAGGCTGGCAAGTGTCTGACCGTGTCTTTCCAAACGAGTAGTTATAATTTGAAATAAAGTACCGACAAAAATAGTCGTATGTAAGTTGAGGCTTTACTTTTTTATCGTTATCGATGGCAACGTATATATCGGGTTCGTACTTTTGAAGATAAAACATGCATTTTTTGCATATTTAGTTCAGGTGACAAATAAAACTTATTTTCATTTTTAGTGCGGCTATACTGCAACAATCTTTTTGGAAATGACTGTATATGCGAATCAATTTGATGTATTACACCCCCACGTATCATATTAGGGCGATTAGTGTTTTCCACGCATGTCTTTGGGTGCCGGAATGTTATCTTTCAAGTGCTTGATAATAAGTTCTACTCTTTTCTTACTAACGTCATATAATGAACAAAAACCCTATTTAAAGTTGTGCCGACTTTTATAATGTATTTACAGGAGCAAGAACGTTTTAATCCTCCACCCAATTTAGGTCTAGATCTGGCAACGTTTTTTAAATCTATTTGTCCTCCTAAATATGTCCAATTTCTCTTTGTTAGCAATATTGTTAAAGCTTGTCAAAATTTCTTGCTTAGCAGTGTCGTTTATTTTTTTGAAACATTTGAATTACAGTTACAGTTTTTGCCAGTTTTCCTTTCACCTTTCAAACATTTATTTTTGTTTTTAATGCCGATGTAAGATTCTTCTTCAGCTTTCCTTTTCTTAGCAATATTTCTAATCCACTTACTTTCATCTCTTGCTCGTTTCTTGACAACTTTTTTTTCACAACTGTTTGTTTCTGTTCACCGTCATCACCTTCAGAATCACTTTGGACCAGCGATGAAATTTCAGCACTTGAATTAAACACAGAAAAGCGTCTAGCACTAGGTCCAGGGTCATCGGGAAAAAAATCAGGATCTCTGTCCGAATCGTCAAATTGTTCCCTTGGACTATTGCTAGCCGATATTTTACAAAAACTATATTATTCGACAAACTCTCTAAATTTCACAAAATGCACGGAAAAATAACGTGAACTTAAGACAGTTTAATTACCTATTAAACACCATGGCGACGTTTTTCACATTGCACGTGTTGCATCCAAGCGGCTAAAGTATGAACTATTCATTCCGTGCAAAAACGAGGCAGCTCCAGAGCTGTCCCCTTTTTGCACCGAATCCAATAAGGAGGCATCTATATATTCATTATATTTCCCTTACGAATTAAGAGAGCTGCTTCGTTTTTGCACCAATCGATACAACGCCTTTGAATAACCCTATAGCGATTAAAAACGAAAAATCGTAAATATATGAAGCTGCCTGCTTTTTGCACCGGTCTCTTCAATTTCAATAACTTTTTGCTTCAAATATGGTCCTTTTGAACATAGCAAACTGTGTTCTTTTGTAAAATCCATTGTAATTGTAGCTATTCAAAATTAACTTATGGCAACGGCAGCAGTGATTACAGTTAAAATATTCGATCACTTGCAGTATACATTACCTTCGCTTTCCTTGGCCAAGCCTTATGCAAATGCTTTTTGAACACATGGTATGAATATTGAGCTCATATTGAAAATTTAAACACTAAACTATCAATTTGTTCTGAACACCTGGAATTTAAATTAATTTAATTTTTTTCACTGGTAAATTAATTACTGCCCTTGTTTTTAATGATACTCTTGTTAAAATGAAACTTTTTGATTAAATTTTTTTAGAGTAAAATCTAAATATTATTTAAATGTAAATATATGAAAATATAAATTTGTGTACTAAATAATACAATGTTTTCGCATTAAAATTTGCTTTCATACAGCAATCATAAATAGCTAGCAGACCATATACGTATACATGCATAATTTTAAAGAATATAAAAATTGCCATATATGTGTGAAAAATTGAAACAGGTTGTGATGCAAAAATATCTTTGTATATTAAAGTCTTGTTAACAATAACTTTTGGGGTTTCGGGATTGTACATACAAAGAGCATTTGTACATGTCTAAAATAGTTGTAATTTAATTATAAATTACATACGTAACACGTGATATTTTTAATCGTTAACTCATATAACAATAAGCAGTAATAAACACAACATACATAAATTTGCATACTTAGGTCGTTAAACGCGCATTTAATATGTGTCGTGCATTCACTAATTGAGAATAGATAAATTGACATTAATAACCACACGAGAGAGTCCTACTTCATCATCAGACAGGAATGCATCACAAAGTCAATTCAAACTGCCTGTTAAAGCTATTAATAAAATGTTAACGGCATTGTTTTGTTTAATCGTTGGCTTAATTTCGTAAATCTACGGTGACTAATCTAATCGAAATGTATTTATTATTACGATTGAATAAATGAAGCTTGTTTCACAATTGCCAACGAATTTATAAAAATGATAATGAATCGATGTGAATTCTGGGTCAATGCAAATAAACTCGTCTTTAATTTAGCTTATGATTTAGAAATTGACGTATTCATAAATGATGCTTTATAGCATTTTATTAATAAAAGGTCAATGGAATTGCGACAAAATTTGTAGAAAACATTAAAACGTTTTTAATGGAAAGTCAAATCAATTTTAAAACTTTAAAACATAAATTGTATTTACGTCTTTTGCTTCAACAATAAGTGAAATTTGTTTTGAGAAAAATAGAATTGGTAAAGAAAATTAACGTTGTTGAAATTCAAGCCAAATTGGCAAAGTTTTTGGGTGCTAATTTTATCGTAATGCACCTATAAATTACTAGGACTTATAAATTTTGGTCTACATATTTATATGCGGATGTGGATACTTGCCAAGAACCTACAAGTAAATACACATTTCTTTTCTTATTTTATTAACGTTTCGTAATACCGTGAGAGCAATAAAAACCCAAGTCAAAGACACCTTTGGAATATAAAATCGTTGTCTTTGTTAGCTTCATTAAATGTTGTAGAACAGTTAAGGTTACGTCTTTATTTAATCTAAGACAAGAATTCGAAATTTCATAGGTATCTTTGACATGGGTACTTCTTGCTCTTACGCTATGATATTAGTATGAATTCCTTCAGTAGTTAGAAAAACGATTATTTTCCTCTTCTCTCCACCTTCTAATTTTTCTGTCTTTTTATTATAAGATTTTTTTAATTATCTGATGTACAAAGATGTAAATCAAATATTTTTAAAAAGTGATTCTATCTATTAGAACAGATACATAAATTCCTTCCTCTTTGGTTGTTGGATCCTCTATAGAAGCTAGGGAAACTTAGAATCAAATTGTTTTATTTACATCAGAGAAAATTGGTAATCAAGTATGAAATATTGACGTACTTAAATCTTCTCGCTGTAATTTTCCATTCGTGAAATTACATGTTAGCCTTGAATTTAATAATTATAAATTTATTGATCCATTGTCAATTGTGTTTTATATCCTTAAATAAAGTCTGCTGTATTTCGTGAAAACCACCAACTTTCATTTTATTTTTAATAACGAGAGCAATATAATATGGTGCTTTCCTCCCCTCGCGTTCCAAAATCCATGCATACAAGCAACGCAATCAAATTTCAAACCTCATGCGCGTCCGGCAGCTAACAACATTCGCTTCTTGTAGGACAACAAACTTGGGAATGCGTGAAAATTCCTGTCTGACAATGCGGGCGTGCCTTAGCGTAATAATCCGGCTTTAAGTTGGAAAAGTTAGCGGAAATCCGTGCGCTGCCTAGAAAAAATCTTGTCGCCACTTAAAACATAAACGGGCGCGTAATTATACGCACTTGTATTATAGTACTTGGAAGTTGTTGGTGGTTTTATTTATTGTCAAATAAAAAGAAAGTTAAAAGACAGATAAACCGAATTTTCGTATTCAACAGTAGTTTTTAAGGCCACTGGAAAATTAGAGAAACTATTTTTGGAAAAATTTTAGACGCACAATAAGAAATTGGATATTTTCAGGAATGGTCAGAGAAGTAACTGAAATTATTTAGAAATAAGTATGTAATAATTCTTACTACAAATAATTATAAACATCTTATGTGTTTGAGAGAATCAGTTAGAAAGAACTTGGAATGCACTACGTCATATTATGACAAGTTTATATGACGTTGAAAGTAGCCATATTTTTGTAAGCAAAATTTGGTTTTATTACAAGTTTAAGTTCAACTTTCACTAAGTTTGCATTTATTCTGTTTCAGTCTATGTTTCACATAAATAAAAACCTGTTCGTCATATTGCTGACAGAAATAAAAAAAAAGTAGAGTATATAAGCTTGAAAAAAATATTTATTTGTAACAAAATTTACGTGCCACATTTCGATAAAAATCAATAAATATTTCTTTACTTCAAAGTTCTATTTTTAAAAAATAAATTATTTATCCCGAAAGAAAAATATCTTTGCCACTATCGAGACAAACATTTTCTTTAAATGAAAGCGTATTCATTCATTCATTCAACTACAGAGAATTATTTTTCTCAGTGTATTATGACAAAATCAGGTTCTTTCTCTTTTAATTAAACACTTTTTTCCCTGCTGCAGATCAAAAAAAATGGAAGAGGTATGACTGAGGCTACTACTCTAATAGCTCGGTCTATTCCTATGCTAGGTACCCTCCTGATAACGTTTGGTGATGAATAAAATTATTGCTATTTGAGTCTCACCATTACAGATCATTTTTTAATGTTAGCATGATTTTATGTATCCAGAAATTGCAAATTTTGAATACTTACTTTGTTTTTCTTTAGTAAATATCATAACATTTCATTTCAGACTTATTACTACAAAACTGAACTCTAATGGTCAGTTGCACCAAACATTTAAGCTGAGATTAAATTTAAGAAGTATTTATAAAGTGACCTTTGAGGTTACACACTATTATGCAAATCATATTTCAAGTAACGGTTAAAATTAAGCAGAGCTTAAGTGTGCAATTAAGTGCAATTAATTGGCCCTTAATTATTTATACGGCGCTTTTATGTCGATTAGGACTAGTTATCATAAAAAGCAGAACGACCCTTTTTATTAAGCTAAGATACTGGGCTAAACATAAAAAAAAGTGTTCAACTCTGAATGTTATATGCTGTTTTTCTTTCAAGCAGTTTAAGGCTAATTTTGTCAATGTCTTAAAAATTTGGTACAGAGTCGAAAATCAAACGACATGAATTTAAAAATTTTGAAGTGTGTTACTTTCTTTTACTATCTTCCATCAAATAATTTATTCAATAGAAATGAAATATGTGTAAATGCCATGGCACAGCTTGATAAACCAAGCTTTGCATTTCTTGAGACATTTTGGGCAAGTTAAGTGAACGAGCGAAAGCGGTGGAACTGCACAAAATCGTCAAGTCCTGACCAATCAGCAATTGGGAAAATTGAACACGTTCATTTACATGGTGTGTCACGTGGTGTGTCAACGAAATCGAATGTTTATTTTACCTTAGTTTCGTATTAAGAGGTACCATAGTTTTGTTGCTGCTTCGCGTACAATATCCAAAATTCTAGCATTAAATTAATTAATACATAACCAACCATTTAATTTAAAGTATCACAAATTTCATTGTTTATTATCGCCCACAATGACGAAATTAAAATTCGACGCATTTTATGCACGTCTGGCAGATCGGCATTGTTACGCTAAACTATTTTTATGTTTAGATTCCGCGAGTTTTCCATTCATTGCACCGTGCGATAGCTCATTTCAGACTAAACAAAAATAAACATAAGATTATCTGCGTGCAACATTTGGTTATCTGCTGTTTGTCCTTTTGCGCTCGTTTTGCATTGCAAATTCGCTCAGATCGGATAAATAATTATGTATAACAATTCGCCAATATAAAAGATTTTATTCGCATGTTTATAAAAATAGAAGAAAGTGTTGAAAATAGTTCTCACATTCTCAGTTAGTCTATAAGCTTGACTTGAGAGTGCAAGTGCTTATAGGGTGTCGAGAAAAAATAAACTTGAAAGACTACTGTGATTAACTTGTAATTTCCATAACTGATTCTTTTATGTTTGTATTATTTGATATTTAAAAATTTTCATTCCTGTTGCTTTTCTGTTGAATTCAAAAATGACAATTAACTTAAGTAAAGTAAAACTACGTTATTAAAATAGTTCTAAAATAATCTGGAATAAGTCAAGTTCAGTATATTAAATATTTGGGTGCGTTGATATAGTATAAACCGGGGTTTAAAAATGAAGAAGCAGAAAAAAAATAATGGCAGTAGTGCCAGCTGCATCGTCAGAGACACGTAAGCAAGTAGGATTAAGGTAGACCGCGACAGGAGAAGACATGACTTTGTGCAGATTATGTGAAGAGGGATGCAGACAAGTGCAGAGAGCACAAGAGCCTCTAATAGCTCTGTATTCAAACACGACAAGAGTACCGGTGGCACTTGAAACGGTGCGTTTCTCGCGCTAGCAATCCTGACACCAGCAAGACGTGTCTGTGATTGAATTTATGAACAAGGCAGAACGAAAATAGTCGCGGTGAAAATAGAACAATATACAACGGAACCGTTTCCCATAACAATAGAGAACTTTAAATAAACGGATACTTTACGAAAACAAAACAAAATATAGTCTGATGTTTGTGTTTGCATTGGAATTATTAGCTCGCAGTTATGGACAAAAAATCTCATTAAAACTCATGCGCTTCACTTTTTAATGGGGGGCTTAGCTCCGAAATTTCCATGCTAGATACATGAGATCCTGCGATAATTAAATGTGCAATTAGCGTGTGGATCACTTAATGAAGAATGTGTTCCGCTATTGTGGAATAAAGCCATGGAAAAATACAAATAATTAGGAAGAAGTCCTTCGGGAATCTTAATACTCTTATAAGAGGTAAACATCTTCAAAACAGAAATATGTACATACGCTATTGTCAAGTTGTTTACGGCGAGATTGAATTTACAATATACCAATTTTATATATGACTTCCTTCGTCAAAAAGTTCTTTTACACATCGATAATTTTTTCTGCCTGTGGGAACCTTAGATCATTTCCTGAGTTTCATGACAATTTTATTGGAGAAATTAGCTTAGCGTTACGATTGCTTGTTTAATTATTCAGTTATTGAATTTTCCCACTTTAATATGCCACCTGTACAACGTAAATTAAAATGCATATTTTTTTGATGATATCTTTCTACCCATTGCTTTCATAGAAACATTATTAGAGGTGTAATTAAAAATGCTTTGTTTCTATATAACGAAACTAGTACTTGTTATGCATTTTCAGAACGAATCAATCCATTTTAATCCGCGGCAAATCCATTACACAAAGCCATTTTGTAATTTTTGCTGCGGCAAATATTAATTTAGATAATTTTTGAATGAAACGCACACATGCACTTGCATAACCGGCACGCCAAAATGAAGTCATTTCCTCGTTTGGCACTCCTCAGTTTTAATTTTACTTTTTATTAGGTGCATTGTGTTGTAACGTTTACGGTATAAATAATACGCGAAAGCCGACCGCACTTTGTGAATATTAAAGCGCTGTCGTCTATTTGTACTCGTGATGTAATATTTGCATTAATTATTTTGAGGTATTAACGCCAGTATGTGAACACAATATATAAAATTAGTTGATATTTATTTGTTAGTGGATGAGTAAAAAGCATATATGCTTTGGCGTGTTTACTTTGAAACTTCGAAAACGAAAGTGGAATTAAATTAAATGTATGTATATTTGTTAGGCAAACTTTGTAAAGCCTCACAATACCTTCCTCTTAGTAAAAGAATTTTATTGAAATTTATAATTTACTGATTGGGTTCATTCAAAATCAGTTACAACTTGTAAGACCTGCTTGCGGTTTTCAGATACGCAACTTTAAAAATAAATACCTCACACATCCTTAAATTAAGCAATTTTGTTTGTATGACTAAGCTTCCGTTGATAAGAAAAATGACGAAAAGATGTAAAACTTGCAATCAATATCAGTGGTCAACGATTCGATAATTTGAAAATTTTCAAAATAATCCATTTAGAAAGCGTGAAATAAAGAAGGAACTTTATAATATCTTCGTATATAATTAGAAATGAAAAATGTGATCAAAGGAATAACGAATGCATGCGGATTTACTCATATAAGCAAAGCAAAGGCAATTTTCATTTAAACAAACCATTCAACTCCAATGTTAAATCATGTCAGCTGCAGTATTATGACGTCATATAATCTGCGACCTGGAAAAGCTCTATGCTAAATAAATGTTCATAATTCTGCACTTACTACTAAGGTAAGCAGTGAAATAGCAAACTTAAAAAAAATTCCCTTGACACTATTTCTGGCAAGCCTCCGAATTCCTTAATGTTGATCTGATCTTGTGAATTTGTAATTTCAGGGCAGAATATGGAGAATGCGTAGCAAGGATTTTATAGTTAATTGTGAGAAATAAAAGTTATTATGTTAGATATACATATATTAGTACTCTTTGTGAATAATAATCTTCCATCCTCTGAATTTGTACTTGAAGTTTATTCTACATTTTTTTATGCCTGGGAAACCGCGTCACTGCACCTGTTCGCTTTCTGATTATGTAAACATTTTCGTCTTTTTGTTGTCCCACGTATTAGTGAGCACTGAGAACTCGAAAATTAAATGTCAAACGTTAACTTAACGCGGTTCTTAAGGTTTAATTTTTTTAAGGAACACCGCATTGACTGAAAAATGTTCGACAATTTTCCTACATAATCGCATTATTATGAAACTATTGATTTCATTAGTGCGTTATCCTGAACTGTGTAACCTATTGATTTTGAGTATGTGAATCATGGCTAAATAATTTAATTTCATTTACAATTCCTATGTAAGTTTAATTGCAATTTCCTTTGTAAACTTCACGACAGGCAGTAATGATTCCCCATAAATTTTATAATTAATTTATTATGCACATGCATTAAAAGCTTATTTATTAATCAAAAATCGAAAAACAAAATAAATGCATTAAAATATTTTGTCTCCAAGACTCACTTCAATCCACCACAAACGTAGATTAAATATTAATCCTCGTCGACGTAAAAGTTGTTGAATTATTGATGTATTAAAACAGAGCTCGTAAAATTTTAATTTGACGAAATCTGGCAGCTACAATTGCAGTTTTCACGTTTCCAATTAAACAAAATTATGGGGATTCACATTTCATAAATTACGACAGATATAATTGTTCATCGTGTTTAAACAGCGCTAATTCATTAACAACATGCGAGGTAATCCAAGTTACAATCGATCACTGAATTGGTGTTAAATCACGAATTAAAATGATTTATCGCCGCGAAAAGTCCGCGAAATTTATGGCTTGTGATAATTACTAACCGCAAATAGATTTTAGTCGGAATTTATAAATCAGATTGGATTTTTGCATGCTTGAAAAAATGGGCATTAATTTAAATATTTTAAAAGTTTTCTGATTAGATATTTATCAAAAATAAGATTTATTTTCATGTGTAAAATTACATTGAGGTCGTCGACTTTATAAAAATTAGTACATGCAAAATTTTATCTCTTATCGAATGTGTACCGGTTGTTTCATTAAAACTTGGAAAAAATATTATAACATGAAAGATATGAAACGAAACGTTAGCTTGGCCCACTATGCCTTGTAATAATAATAACTTCATTGTGCGTTTTTATTACTAATACATAATTATGTAAGCATTCTTTTCTGATTTTGTTAGTAATACTTATACCTAATTTTTTATACTATTTGTTGTTATATGCGGCAATTTTTTTAATTAATTTGTACTTTTATTAAAGTAACTTATTCAAATCTAGAAACCATATTCAAACTTACTTTTTCACTTTTCTGTTTTATTTAATATACGAGGTAAGTAGCATTGTAGCATAATGCGCAATAATTTGTGAAAAAAGAAAGTAAATATTACAGAACTTGTAAGCAGAATGTGTAAAAATATGAATATATTCTTTAGTATTACAAGTGTGATAAACTTCTTCGAAATGTTTAAAGTTTAAATTATGAACTATCGTTCTTGTAGATGACGCCTGTAAGTAATATTTAAAGTTTCATTTCATTTCACCACAAACTTGATCCATAAATCAGGAGGGCAGAGTTTTAAAACAAGATAACATCAATAATCTGATCATATGTGCTTATAAAAGATAATATCAGCAGGGGTTAAGTTTTGTAAACCCTCGAACATGTCATGAATCTTTGATATCCTCTCTTGTATTCCGAACGACTTCCCTAGATATCCTCGAGAAGTATCAAATAGATGTCGTGTGAGATTGCAATTATCGCCGTTACAAATCTTTACCGCTTGTTTACTAATAGACAAGTTAATTAGCGTCCGCTTAATTAAGCCGGAGTAGTTAAATGTAATTAAACGTGCGAGACGAATTAGTTTTGTAAGCGTTGGTTAAGGAGACGAACGCTGCCTTATGATGAAGTACTTTTAAAATGCTTTATGCAGTAATAAAATTTTTCATCGCGGAATCGTGTGAATAAAGTACTAAAAAGCGTAGTAAATCTTATTGAATGTCCCATTTTCTTAGCGCGAGTTTGGAGAACACTTTTCACACACCTATGCTATCCTGCGCTCTACCTCGGGGAATGAGTGACATCCTGTGATCCACTCTCTGCTAGTTAACTTTATGAGTCAACAGACTTTTCTCTCTTAAGGATTCACATATCAGCTTAGTTCAGTGCACATTTTCTTGGATTTTAAAAATACATACGAGAGAATTATAAAATTTTTAAGAGAAAAGGAAAAGTTACATTAACCATAGCAAATCTTATCAAAATTTATATCTTTCAGGAGTTCTTGATAAACGCATCCAGAGCGGACAAATAAATTCTTATGATGTAAATACATCCGCACTAGAAAGTCTCTTGGCTCTCTTTTAACGGTTTGTAGAAAGTATCAAAGTATTACAAGAATAATTACGAATAGAATTTATTTGCCGAATTTGAGGTATGTATTGTACATATACATATGAAAGATTTTTAATTAATGCTTGGAAATGTCATAAAACCTGTGCAAAACAAAGCTAAGAAAGAATGTAACCAGGTTCCACTATATAACGTTTATCAGAATCTCTATAAAGTTTTCCATAAAAGGATGTGGATCGTTTTTGTTCGATAAATTTTTAATTATTCTGTATATTTAATTTGCTCGCCTTAAAACATTTCAACAAGTTGTATTCTACCTTTCCCAGGGAGAAGAAGTATCATCTTCTGCTGTCTGGTGCAATCTACATAATTTTTTAAAATTTTTATTGTTTATCAAACAAAATTCTTCAAATTCTTCTTGACCTCCCACGATTTTCTGTATTCTTCTTCTTTTTGCATTCTTCTTCGTCATTCTCTACTCTGCGTTATCTTGACATGATCATCCGTCTTAAGTTATCTTTCATTTAGAACATCTCCACTAGCTTTGTATTTAATTTTTAACTAAAAGCCTTTCTTATTGTTTATCAAACTTCCTCCTGCCAAATTCTTTTTGACCTCCCACGGTTTTCTGTATTCAAAGGTTTTACTTTTTGCACTCTTCTTCTTCGTCATTCTCTGCTCTCCGTTTTCTTGACATAATCAAACTTCGTAAGTTATCTTTCATTTACAACATCTCCAATAGCTTTGTATTTAATTTCTACCTAAAATTTCCGTTATTTTTTCCCTTGCTATAATTTTATCTTCAAATAGTGGTGCACATTTTATCACTTAAATTTTTCTTATCCACTTTCCCTTTTTAAGTATTTATTCCTTTGTTTGTTTAGAAATTTCTGCCTTAATAAGATTTCCTGCCGTATGTTACTGAATAATTTCTTGCTGTTGCTGAAGCTTCTTTTATATCTCCAACAATCTTCCGTCTTGTGAACGGTCATTCCTAAATTCTTCTCAAGAATAATTTGGCAGGAGGAAGTATGATAAACAATAAGAATTATGGAAAATGAAGTAGATTCTTATTGTTTATCAAACTTCCTCCTGCCAAATTCTTCTTGAGCTCCCACGGTTTTCTGTAATCAAAGGTTTTGCTTTTTGTACTCTTTTTCTTCGTCTTTCTCTGCTCTCCGTTCTCTTGACATAATCAAGCTTCTTATGTTATCTTTCATTTAGAACATTTCCAATAGCTTTGTATTTAATTTCTACCTAAAATCTCCGTTATTTTTTCTCTTTCTATAATTTTATCTTCAATTAGTGGCGCCCATTTTATCACATAAATTTTTCTTATCCATTTTCCCTTTTTAAATATTTATTCCTTTGTCTTTGGGAATTTCTGTCTTAATATTTCCTGCCGTGTGAATATTTTCTTGCTGTTGTTGATGCTTCTTTTATATCTTCAACCTGTGCACGGTCATTCCTAAATTCTTTTCAAGAATAATTTGGCAAGAGGAAATATGATAAACGATAAGAATTGTGGAAATTGATGTAAATTGCACCAGATAGGAGAAGTGTCATCTTCTCTTGAGGAAGGTATAATACGTTTTGTATTACTTAATATTTTATTCCTCTGATAATTTGACGATTCATCTCGCTTTCTTCACATTTTCAATTTTATCTTATCCTTATACGTCTTTAGTTTCTTATTTTCTGAAGAACTAAATAAGAAAAATCATAAATATTTGAGCAAGAGAATAAACTGCGTGAGCTTAACATTAATTGAAAATGCTAAGTGGCGCCAGCGGAGAAACACTTGGACTAATGAATTGTGCAGGCCGGATAAAGACACATTGTCTCGTGAAATCTAATAGATCGTGGATTACACGAATATTTTCGAAATTTCTAGAATTATAAACAAAAAGCGCACTAACTATGCTGAGTTATTAAAAATTAATTAATTTCGTGTATTAAGTAACTGATATTCTTTAAAAGTATTTTTTAATACACATAATTTCATAATAATTTCGTTACGGATGTGGTGCATCGCACAAATATGCGTAGTCCTTGCCAAAATATTCTGAATTGTTTGAATAAAACGGTGAAGATGACAAAGTACCGCACACTTGTTTTATAAAATCTCTGCCAACTATTCGGCCATTTGGTCTGCGGCATCTGCTATCGATTTCGACAAAATATAAATTGCCGTGTATTTTTAGTACACTTTCCCTTTATACTTCGAGAATAAACTGGGTCACTTATGATTAAGAAAAATTTTAACACGTTGAGTTCATCCGAGATTAATTATAGGCGGAGATATTTCTTTAGTTTGGCTCTAACGTAAAACGATGTTCAATCTGTAATGCTTTTTTTTCGTATGTATTTATTTTTGAACTGAATTGCTGTACTGCAGGAGAAAGCTTTCCTTATCGAATTGTTTATATGGCGTGAAGAATACAGTATGACCCGGAAAAGATTAATGATCTGACAGTTTATCGTTTTTGCAATTTGTTTAACAATTTTTTGTTACACTTAGTTAATGTTCTTTCTAACCTTTAACATTGACCACGATGCCAATTAGCGTTATATCTATGTATATCTTTGGCGGCATAATTTGTCTGTTCACATTTATTAACCGGGTCTGCATTGATTATTTTTTTGACATTGGTACCATCCATATATTAAAAATAATTTTTTTTATATTTTGAATATTTGAGATTTGTTTCTTACCTTTTTTTTAATCTTCAATTTAACGGCGCTTTTACTTGAGCATATTTTATAAAAACAGCGAGATTATAGTAACAGAATAAAAAAATTATCACAATTTGCAAACAACTTATTTTTATTTTTAATTACGTTAATAAAATTAATGTTCTTTGAACTCATAAGTCCTGTTAATTCATGTTGTATGTTTGAGAAGGATAAACACAACTCATTAATCATTATTATACATTTTTCATTAGTTAACATCAATAAAATGTTATTCTCATGAAGACGAATAAATTCAAATTTTATTCTCATAAGTTTCTTGTCTTGCATAATAATGCATATTCTCTCTTTATGCAAATATTTACTAATGTTTACATCTGTCCATAACATTATCAGTTTTGTATAATTATATTTGCATCATCATCAAATTACATTGAATGATGAACGTTGGCAATCGACATTTCTTCGTTTTCTTATTGGCTAATAAATAAAAGTTTCTGTCAAGTTGTGTGTTTCTCAACGATACTTTCAACTCGTTTTTTTAACAGTTTTAGTTGTTAGTTTTGCGTTTTTAATCACTTTCACCTACGTGTTGATGCTTTTAAGATCGTAATGATGCAATTTACGTTAAATTATTTCAAGACAATCTTCTCTTCCTTCTAAATAGTTTTGCGTTTTTATGGCTTTTGGTAACCATAAACATTATTGATTAAACACGTAGATTAGCTTCCAATCAGTTAAGATCAACTAACGTTTAAGGAGTATTTTAATCTAAATTCTTAGAGCACCTTTAATAA
This sequence comes from Serrognathus titanus, assembly GCA_039766575.1. NCBI lineage: Eukaryota > Metazoa > Arthropoda > Insecta > Coleoptera > Lucanidae > Serrognathus > Serrognathus titanus. The sequence continues at coordinate 44,513,478 of CM077914.1, read as the reverse complement.
ATAGTCAAGAAAATCTATAATGTCGAAGTTAGAACGATACTTTAAAAAAGTGTTATTAAGTGTTAAATTAATTTTTAAGATAACGTGACTCTTCCGGTATTTAAGGCAATGTGTTAAAAGTCGCAGACTATTCCCAGGAGAAAAATTATAGTAATTTACTTTCTGCAGAAGAAAAGAAAGTGCATTAGTTTTCAACGGTATTCCTTATAATGAAAATTTTCTGTTCAAGGCGGACTACAGGCATCCGCTTAAGAAGTCTGCTTTTTAAGGATAATTTCAGAAAAAAACTATCTGCCATATTTAATGCAGATTGCTTATAATTATTTAATATAGCAACTCCCAAACTTATCCATTTCAGAAAAGGTATCTTTGTTTTGTGCATTAGCTACAGAGTTTTGTTACATAGGTACTGAAAAGAATTGATGAAAATTGAGAGGGGATTACGCATCGAGTTAAAGTAAATATAATTAAAGGTAAATATTAACTTAACGTTAAAATAGACTTCCAATTGTTGAATTCCTAGGTCATAGACCACGCAAGAGTTAAAACAATTTTAACAAAATTGCGTGAACTACTGTAATTTTCCAATACATTAGTAATATATAAAAATGCGTATATAAACAGGTTTAAATGTGTTTTGTTTCGCGTAGACGTTTTGAATACGCAACTGATAATATCATTTTAGCTATTTTATATATATCTTAATATTAATTTTCTAAAAATATTATACAGTAAAAGTTATCTACTACAAGACGAAAATGGAAGCTATAAAAATCAGTAAAGTAAATTTAAAAACTCAGGGATACATTAGTCAGTTTATATTTAATACCAAAGCCCATGCATCAAATTGAGGATATTTGAAGCATCGAGCGTGTGTTTGATGAGCTGAAAAGCCGAAATAAATCATAATTTGCTTTGTTTTACACTAACACCAAAAAATTCCGTTCATAACTACGCGTATAATACAAAAAATGCTTACTTGTATTTCAGTGATGCTCATAATTAATATAAACGTTTTGCCTTACTGAACAATTATAGAAACATGTTAGAAGTAGATATGTTTATTTCATAAATTTCAGCTACTTTTGACATGGAATAACTCACAGCTAATAATAACTAAATTCGAATTGTGTCTGTCCTATCCAGTCATATTTTATATGAAGAATTTCGAACAAATAAAAATTATTGCTAATTATAATGTTTATAGATACCATACATTTAAATTATTCTACAAGATGCTATGTAGAAGTTCGCGAATTAGGTTGATTAGGATTAAGTTATTTCTAGCAACCTCTAAATGTAAATTGAAGTATTAAAAATTAACGTCACTTGTTTGTTTCTTTGTTCTTACTTTGTTAAGTAAGTACAATAAATCTCTGTATAATGAGCCCATATTTTCGGTAACATACAGTATAAATAACAAAACACAACATTGAATTAAAAAAAGTAATACTACATTTTCTATCTGCTGAGTATTTCAAACATGTCTTAGGTTTCAGTAAATCCCACAGGATAAAACCCGGAACTGTCAAGGATTCATGTCGTCCGATCGTTGTATAACTGGAAAGCAATTCTTAAAATTTACATGAAAATTTGTTAGATGCCTCTACACTGGACGACTTCCGATAAATTTAAAATATCGAGACTGAAAGCAAGTTAAAAAATTCCAACAAGTTGTAACCAAAACTATTTATTTTAATAACTGGAGCAATAGTCAAGTTATATTTATTTGAATTATTTTTTAATAGCTATTCGTGCAGGGTGAGCCATTTCAAATTATGCATAGAGTTTTTTCGAAAACAAAGGCGTTCACTGGAGCTTTTATAAACTTAGAGGGAACAGAATAATTTTATTTCATCCAATTACTTATAGATATCATTATTATTCTGCTAATTCATGTAGGATGGATTGCGTTGTTGTATTCGAGACTGATTTTGTAACAAATTATTCAAATACACCAATTTATTACAGTTGTTTTTTACGTACTTTACCAGTATCAGACAGAGCTACGAATAAAGATTGAGAATGGAATTGTAACTTCAAAATGTTACCTGAAATCTAGAGAAGTTAGGGGACCGACCACGATTCCTATCTAATATTGATTTAGGACAGTGATTCCCAACCTTTTCAAGTATCGACTCCCTATAGAGAAAACAATCCATTAAACCCCTTAAGAAACTTCATTTTTTTATGGATACTCTCAGTGGGAATTTTTCTGCCTTCTTTTCATGGGAGATGTGAAATGGTTTGTTTCCGAGATATTTTTAAGCCACTAATTTCAACTGAATCATTGATGCGATTCATTAAATGAATGGTTACAAAATTCAAGTTTCTAATCGATCATAGATATCCCATAGATATTTGAAATCCATTCTCATATAAGCTCAATTGTGATACCTCAGCAATTCAAAGCACTCGAATGTAGAAGCTAGTGTTAGTAAACAGTTTCTATCAGTGAGTATTCTTATCACCAAAGATAAGAAATCAATTGATCCAAAATATTGCAAAACAGTTATTTATTGCAGTTTCAATTAAATAATTTGCTCTAGATAAAAGACTGCATTATAAGATATTCCAAAGTATTTAAAATATTCAAGAATATCAATAAAATTGTAAAATAATTTTCTTGCAATCATTTCATTGACTGCAGAAGTCTGAAAGTCTGGGAGAAACTAGTTTGAAGTATTTTGCAAAAATAAGAATTATAATCACAGTTCGAAAGGTTGAAGTTCATCCTGTGCATCAAATAAATAGAAATTATCACTTTTTATTGCTTTAGCCTGTTATGTAAAACCTTATTTGTCGTTTTTTTGCTTTTTATCGCTCTACGGAAAATACTTCTGTAAAATAAAATTTTATTTGTGAATTGTACTTCACCACGAAACTTTTGATTGATATTAATAACGCTGTGAGAAAAGTAAAATAGTCAATACTTTCGGTATTATTTCTACTTTAATATTTTTCCTGAAAAATTTTAGAAGTAAGCTTCTCCCAGAGGAGATACCGCTCTATAGCTATAGTGCGCGGATGATATCTCGACAGACGTCTCTTGGGGAGTCTGTTAGCTTACCACTAATCCATCATAACTTTTCAGCGTTAAGATTCTTTTATATACGTTTAAACGCCCCATGCCTTACTATTGCACTTTATATTGTCCATTTATCTTCGCCGCTTACTTTTTGCGCGGCATTTTGTACCTAATAAAAATGTAAAGCACTTCTTTTACATAATTTGTTCGGGCATTAAGTTTTTCATATGTCATGTAAGTGGCTTAAAAGCTGAAAATACGCCGCCGCCCCGTGGCACTTCACTTGCCCACTTTGTTGGTGACTTCAGCTAATATGCAAATTGTATTATTACTTATACGATAGAAACGCGCATGGAATATCGTTTTGTTTTACTTCGCTTCGCTGAACGAAATTGACCCGCGACCTCTTCGTCTCCACTGTATATGTATAATTGCTTTTAACTCTAGTAATTAAGCAGTTAAAATAATCTTGTATTTCAATGATATGACATCACTCGGTGCGTAAGGATAATGTGACATTGGATGATATATCCGACTTTTTACACTCCGAGTTCAAAAGCATGTTAAATTTAGATATCGCTTTGTAAATATTTACTTAAAATTGTTCATTAATAATTAGGTTTAGAAAACTTTTCGCAATTACATCTAAAAACAAATAACCTTCAGCACTCGTAAAGAAATGTTAAGGAATTTTGCTTTGGAAAAAAAATTAAATCTTATTTTGAATTTGATTTATTAGATTTTATCAGCAATAATTATATTAATTTCAATACGAGAAGACAATAAGAAATTTACTATAATACTGCAGTCAGAAAAATAACACAAGTTTGTATAATAAAAATGAAATTCTTTATATTCTTGAAAATGAGTGTTTCGAAATTCATTCCATCACCACAAATTTCAGATAGACGAGATTTAAGCAAGCTTATTGTAGCCTGTGTGTGAGTGTGTGTGTGGCATCACGTAGGTATTGGTTTCAGGAGCATACGATATCTTGGCATAATAAGGTAACATTTACGGCTGCCGGTATACATTTCCGAGCTATTAAGGACTCAAAATTAACTCAATTTCCAGCTTCGGGATCCTAAGCAAATTGCAACACTTCCTCACCTTACAAATTTATAATTATTTGTCATGTAAAACTTGAAAATTTGCGTGAAACTTGTGTAAGTTTGTCTGCGTCATTTATTTTACAGACAGTAATTATAAATAATTATTTTGATATTAATTATAACTTATTTACGGGAATGAAGCTGTTTAAAATATAATTTCACTATAATGATAATACTACTTCATTAAAACATTATAAATATTTATTGCTTCTTCAGGGTAAATATTTATCTTGAAGAAGCTGTAACGTCGACTTTTAAATTTATTTTGTAAACTGCCCGATCAAATTATAACTAATTAACTTTTTGATAATTTTCTTACGGGCGAACATCTTTAAACATATTTTTGAGTGATATGTATTTACCAATAATATTGGAACTGTTTATGATCAAAATAGTCTACAAGAGAAACAAAGCAATTCGAAGAAGGATGAAACAAGACAACTTCATATGCTCAAAACTAATTATAGGGAACAGCCACTGAAGACCTTTTTAGAAACTCTAACGGGACGTCATAAAGGACTAAAGAATTAAAACAAGTGAGAACGTAGGCAATGAAACAGACAGAAGATGGAAGATGGCAGAGGTGTGGTCTTTCCCTATTTGGAACCTAATGCTATCACGTTTGTACTTCATGTATTTAAATCTCCAATTTCCTGCGCTATTTGTTCTCAATACATTGCTATGATCTTAGTTTCAGTCAATTATCGGTATAAACAATAATCATATTCGAGAAAATAGAACTGATAATAGATTACCATAAAAAAAAATAGTAACCAATCAAAAACAAGATGGAACAGATATTGATGTTAAAAATCCATAAAATAGATTCGAATGGGACAAATAAATATATTTGTATGCGTATTTAGGACGAGTCTTCTGTCTAGCAGCACTTAGATTTATCACCCATAACTGCTTGGGCACGGATTAAGATACGCACAATCAGGTGCGGTAGTATCCACAAACTCATGCTACCAGACCGGTCCGGGGTGCACGCTCCTTGGCCTTTATCCAGGCTAGAACAGGAACTGAGATAGATGCGCATTTCAATGGTTAGGATAAACGGACATCTTCACCTTTATTCCATGAGTCTAACCCTATTGACCGGAAGAAGCTTCTCCCAATTCTAACTCCAGCGGGGAACGTAGGGTAGCCCTCGGCCAACCAGCCCCCCACAAACGGTATCAGTTTGTAACACTGGTAGGATGGTGGGCTTTCGCCTTTTAGATAAAGGTCTTTGCAAGCCAGGGTACTGGCCAGATAAGTCAGGTACGGTGGACACGTCACACCCAAAGAGACAATATCGAACATCCGCAGAGATCACCTGAGACGCAATGTCCTCGAATTCTCCCTTCAGTCAGCAGAGAATCCTTTTTACCGGAGCATACAAATAAAAAAAAATTCCTACAATGAAATAAAAATGCCGAAATTTAGGGAATAATAAAACAAGAGAACCCCATCATTCAGAGAACAGAGTTCACCATTAAAGAATATCTAAGAAGCTTTCATCTCAAGGCATACACAAAGAGACTATAGGAACGAAATGAAATATAGGAACAAAAACAAATTACTTTTTTTAGAGAACTTTCAAAGATGATTTGACAGCAAGCTTGGTCACCTTGTGTGAGATCCATAAAGTGTAGTGTCAAATTTTTATTAAGAGTATAATTTGCAACTAGGTTCTACTATCTCAAATAAAAGCTTCTTTTAATAAGTACATCAAAACACGACGCTACTGCACAATCCATTTTATGAAGTACAGATGAGGTTGAGAAAACAATTATATTTTCCTCTTGTTACAATTTGGACATATGCAGTGTTAATTACTTTTTTGAAAAAATTAATTAAACAATTACATTACGTGGGAAGAATTAAAAACTTATACAACAGTGCCACGGTCCAGCAAACGTTCAGCAGCTTTCAAAACAACTTGACGAGGTAGACGCAAGAGTGACGAGACATTTCAGCAAAACGACATACATCTAAAACAAACAAACAAACAAACGAACAGACCAGAGGACAAATACAAAACGAAAGGGGATACTTACAAATGTGAACGCGGCAGTTATAGAAAATATAATTGCAGCTCAACGAATCAAATTAGCATTCCAGAGGGGAGCTCCAAGGTGGTAGACCAGTTTAAGTGGGCGACCAAATACTGGGATTTCGTAGCAAGAGTGCAGCAGAGGTTTGGCTTATTGCGGGAGCCACTAACAGCCTTACATTACCCAGTGGACGGGAGGAAGCCGGCCAAGAACAAGAAAAGGTTGGTATATTTAGGAGACGGCCGAAGACGCCTTCGATGGGACCAAGTGCCGGACTTCTTGATAGACTATCAAAGATTGTGTGGCGAACACTTATATGGAAGTGCTAAAACTAAAAAAGACAAAGTGTAGGTAATAAGAGAGTAGGACATTATTATAGGTTAAGTTTGTTTTGTTAGTGATACGTTGTGAATTATTTTAGATAAGTAAAGCTTTAGAGGTTAGATAATTAGAAAATAATGTATTTTAGATACTTACCTGTTGTTTAGAGTTAAGTTTGTTCCATTTTTAGTTCGATTTTTAGTTTGATTTCCATAAAATGTAGTCATATCTAAGGTAAACGCTAATTGTCAAAACGTGACGTTTGGTTACCAACTCAAATCTAGTATGTAACTAGATCAGAATGCGGATGTTCCGATAACCATGACAACGGGAAAATAAACAACGAAAAACGCTATAAAAAGCGAGCGCTCCGCGATTTGGAGGATTCCTTCTTCGACCTCCGCAGGCAAAAATTCTATAAAACAAGCAGAGAAGAAATTTTTATTAAAAAAGGTTATTAATGACAACGAGGTATTTTCATTAAGAAAGAGAACATTTTATTGGATCCTAAATACCTGTATCCTTTTTCCTTAACCAACGATATGGACGACTCTTCCAGGTAGGGCATACGTGACACACAGACAAATTTTTTTATTTAAACACCACACAACAGGAGACGTTTAGGTATTGTCGAAGGGCGCCTCTCTCTTGTGAAAGAATTGAGGCACATGTGTGATCGGCAATACAGAGCATCCTCCTTTTGACAAGTATACATCGGGTAGGGCAACAGGTCCACCGACCCTTGTGAAAGCGAGGTGACATGATCGACTTGTGATACCTGGTGTTCGTTTTGTACAGATCTATATCGTCAAAGAGCGCCTCTCTCTTGTGAAAGAATTGAGGCACATCCGTGATCGGCGATACAGAGCGTCCACTTTTAACAAAATATACATCTGATAGGGCAAGAGGCCCACCGACCCTTGTGAAAGGCGAGGTGACATGTGCTAACCGGTGTACATTTTGGGACAGACAACTTTTTCGATAAATTTTTTTTATTTCTTTTTCTGATACATACGGACGCATATACATTTAACACTGACACTCCCTTCCTCTCTCCCTCACATTTCTGTGTTTATCATTGTATGTGTCCGCCATGGGGCCTTAATACGCGAAGTGAGTAATTCCGAGTGATCCAAAGAGAAACCCTGAGAGAAAGACAAAAAGAAAGTAGACACGTACCCACATACATAAAGACAGTAATTGACAAGAACAACCCAAAGTGACCACGAACGTAACAATTTTGGCACCCAAAGGCGGTACAAATATATATAAGGAACATTACAATAATTAGTTCGTATAATCAAAGAGCACCATTGAAATTACTAAAAAAATTAAAATTGGTAAATAGTAGAAACAAGAAATGATTAACACGAGTAATATTCAAAATTCATAATGGAAAGAGAAAAGAATTACTTCAGAAAATCATTACAAAATTTGAATTTTGCTGCTATTTACTGTCGTAATGAAATGCAATAATGAAACAATTCGAGGAGTTTTAGTTGTTTGCAGTATTACAGACAGTATAATTAATAAAATCAATTGGTATGATGGCTTATAATATAATATAGTCACCAAGGATTCGCTAAAATTGGTGATAGAGTAATTTTAATGAAAACGGTAATAGCTTGTTTTATTTTGCATGAAACTTTTTACTACTGCAATTGCAAACGGTAATCTAATTTAGGTGGAAGTGCGTTTGTCGTTTCATTTCGAAGTCTCCTCTTTAATTTTTGATCTTTTAATCTGACATTCAGATTTGATATGACCAAAGCCATTTTTTCGCTCGATTTAACTAACTTTGGTCAGTTTCCATTGCAAAGCAAATTAGAACGCGAAACGTAATTTCCAGTCGGAATTAAAAGAAAAAAAAAGCACTGCAATCCGTGTCTCTTATTTACATTTGATTATCAAACGTACACCGCGTGGAACACAATCTGCCTGATTAGTGTGAACTTGTTGAAAGTGGCATATATTCTAGTTCAGTGCCCTTTTACATGAGCAAGATAATTCCCGTTCTATTTATGTATGTACACTAGTATGTGCCACTATACCGGATGCAAGGTCTACCTGCTACTGCTTGCTGTTCAGATCAATCGACGAAAACGAAAGTTTTATCTGCGTATGTTTACTGTATTATTTATCGCTCACCAACGTAAATAATGTTCAAAGACAGACAACAAATAACTACCGTTATAAAATTTTAACGCTCGACGTGTGAGATAACACTTGTTGAATCTCACTGGATGACATGTGTGATTTTTAATTCGTGCCAAAGGTCTGAATAATTAATTTTATACGCAAACTTCTCGCTCGTTTTATAGAAAAACACTTTATCATGTCCAAGCAAAGATTTATAATATATCATTTCGATAACTACAAAGCATTTTAAAATTCGCTAACTTTTAATATTAAATGACAATAATTTGATCATGCATTTTAATTTTGTTATTCCACGAACAATAAAGTCCAATAAATTTTAAACTATTTCTAAAATGCTGAAATGAATAGTGTTATTTTAGAATCACCTGCTACATTTAACTTACAATACATACATAAAACTGAACAGTTGAAATTTATTTCGCAGATCTGTCCGCCAAACCGTTTCGGAGAGTAGATTTAAAATAATTGACTTTTAAATCATTTTTTTACAACTGCTGTTATTGCGATGCAACACGATAAATTGGAAATGATTAGTGATTTGTAAAACTAGAAACTACACGTCATGTTGTACTGTAATGTTTTTATCATTCAACTCGTATCTGAAACTCGAAAAAAAACAGGTTTTTTTTTTTTTCATTACGCTGCTCAAATAATTCTTATAAATTTATAATTCTTAATAAAATTCACTATTTAGCATAGAGTTACTTTTTAGGAGGTCTCGATGAACCCTTAACACAGTAAAGTAGATGATGAAACCAAAATAGAATGATGTGGTAATACATATTAATTTGACCCAAACATTTTCTTGAATTCTATGATAGAAATCAATTAGTTCTTGACCGAAACTATACAATTGTTTTTACATAATCTATAATTTTCTATAACTATCTGTTCAATTAATATTTGAGGACATTTCGAATTCTTTTCGAAATTGTTTCAGCAATCGAAACGAACGATCAAAGGAATTCAGTAGATTAGGTACTCAACACAATCTCAGAATTCCGTTTTCACAATCTACATGGTCTTACGTAAGCTATCACGATGCACTAGTTCAAATACTAAACTAATCTCCCGCTTGTTTAGCGCAACGTAGAAGAAAATGGAAAAATCAAGTTGTCATTTTAATGACTCAATCGGGGGCCATTGGAATTTTTTGTGATGATCTAAACGATAAGTAGAAGGTAAAATCAGAGCAAAATTAACAAAGACTGCTACATCAAAACAAGAGAGTGACTTGAATCATGTATCCAGCAACTAAGAATATATTATATTTATATGTGTTTGCATATCGACTTTTACAGATACAGAAGTCACGATTTAATTACCAAGAAATCTTCAGTGTTAAAGAGAGCGCTAATTTATAGTTCTAATAAGCGAGCGCAGGTGCGGTGATGTATTGTTTGGAATAAAAACACCCACGCTGGCGCAAACCAGAAGAATGCTTCATAAATTTTATTCCCGCGTATTGTTTTAATTTATGTAGATCTCTAAATTGGACTTGCGTGGGTTAGAGGCATTTGTATGAGCTACTCAAATGATTCGCTGGTGTTTTTCTTCATTGCACCTTGACATTTTGTGGTCATACGCATAGTTTCGTGTTCGTTTGTATAAATCTCTGACCGCAACTAGTAAAGAACTTGAAAGAGCTTTTGGTGACCGTCATGATTCATTGAGTTTAGTTTCAATGGTTGAGCAATTTTAAAAATGGTCGAGGAAACTCTAAGCTGGTTTCTGTTCTTGTCGAGGGTTAAGGTTTTTGTGCAGACTGATATTCCCCTAACTTTTAATGAAAGAACATATTCCGAAGAAAAAAGAATCCGTTAGCATTTGAAAGCTTCATCATAGTTACACCAGGTCGCTCTTGCAGCTTTAACACGATAAGGTATCCAAACGACTTTCGATTATTTTCTTTCCTCTTAGCTAAAGAGGAATTTTGTGCGGCCTCAGGCTAGCTAGGCTTTTGAACTTTTCTCGTTTGTATTTAAATCTGTCATAAAAATATATAAAATAGATATCTTAATAGAATAATTCTGCAAAATCTGCTCAATTTTTCATAAATGTCTAAAGCTGTTTCCAAAATATTTCATTAAAAAATAAAGGAAATTAGTTCCAAAAATTAAGAATTTAATGACACAACTTAAGTACTTTTCTTTGCCTGTACTTTTCTTTGTCTGTACTTTTCTTTGCCTATACTTTTCTTTGCCTAATTTCTTAATGAGACTAAGTAGAGTATTTATATGAAGTTTTTGTTTGTTTCAGGTAATTCTCTATTGGAGGTATTTTGAACTACCAAACAACATGCATCCATCAATCCAATCCACGTTCTACTAAAAAGCGACTCGGCTGTTTCGACACGACTAACAACTTCATTAAGTATAATTAGCGACGGACTATTCTGTTTTATTCGAATAAATTTTTGCTTCACGGAGTTCGTGTCACGACGAAAGCGATTTCGATCAACTTAATTTCATGTTCAATTAGTAAAATTTATTGAGCGTGTTTTCTTTATCATACGACTACTAAAGAGCTAGGTTACAGTTTCTTGTAATCTACAAACACGGTTAATCAGAGCATGATATCATGTCTCACGTCACCGCACGCTAAAATTAATTAAATTGATGAATTTCTTATTGTTTTCGTCCACGCTTGCCTATTATAAAGGGAACTTTTATCCTACGCTGCAAGTAATAAGCTACAAATAAAATTAATTCGCAAAGTGCGCGCGTTGGCAGGTCGTTGATATATTGCCGAAAATATCTCGGGAAATTTGAGAACTGGGTCGGACACTCTCCGCACAAAAGATGGGATCCGAATGCCTTGGTATTAAACACTTGCGTATTGTAATAATAATTAATGTCGATCGTTGACGTTCGGGCGTCTGGAAATACATCAACCTCCGAAAAAAGTCGTGACTCAGTTTATGAGGAAATTTATGTTTGCGAAGCGATAAATTTATCGTGTTGATTTCGTTTTTTCAGCAAAGAAAATGCTGCAGGCTACTTTACGAGCAATTAATATAAAAAATATTCTAAACAATATTGTTTCAACGCGCAATATATAATCCATAAAAAACAAACACAATTTCAAAATACGAGATGGTAGAAGAAGTACTTACTGTTGCTTCTCCAAGAAAAAAGTTAAGATTATTAAGTCAAACGTGCAACATTTTAGAATTCGTTCTACTTATGCATCTACATATTAAATGTTTTGGAAAACATGAACTGACTAACGAGCAAAAAGCACAAATGAACTTAAAAACTTAAAATGAGTCCTTTAAAATTAGAGCTCAATGGAAAATATCTTGCTTTACGTGAAGTGCATTTCGACCGTTTCTGCATTAATATAAATTAAGGCTGGGAATTTTATAAATGTTTGTATTCGAGTAATCGTTTAAGTTTTTATTCGAACATTTGAATAATTCGAAAAGTTCCAATTATTTGAATATTTGAATATTATTCGAATAGTCGAATACTTGAATAATATTCAAATATTCAAATTATTGGAGCTATTCTAATATTTGAATGTTCGACTATTTGAATATTCGACTAGGTGTTTGATATTCGACTTTTTAAATATACATCTATATGACAACTGTTATTTCATATTTCTTTTTCTGGAATTCTCATTAATTACAAATAGTATTATGCAACAATATACGGATTACAGGACATGTACATTTTCACTTTTAAAAGAAAAGAAAGTGTAGTATGATAAACTCCTATAAAATAAAATTTACATTTACATAAAACAAATACAAAATAACATTCTCCTAAAAAAATATGAAAATATTAATAAGCAAAAAAAAAATGTTCAAGGAACAAAACAGAGTAAAGGAAAAAAGTAAACGAAGTGGTTTTGTTTCGTATGATTTTACATAAGTTGCGTTCGAAAATTATACGTCGAATGCATCTGAACCATATAATCGCATTTTTCTTATGATTTTTAACCTATTTTGCAACTCCTTCATACGATATTCGAAAAGATAATTCGAATAATTTGAATATTCGAACGTGCAAATAATTCGATTATTTGAATATTAGAATATTTGAATAATATTCGAATATTCGAAAAATTGATTTTGAAACTATTGAAATTCCAAGTATTCGAATATTTGACCATTCGAATTATTCGTATACGAATTCCAGCCTTAATATAAATCCTTATGATTGCAAATAAGAAAATTGAAACCCTTATCTTATGCAATGTATCTAACATTTTCTTTCTTTCTTGTACGGCTTACAGTGATCACATACATATCATTTTAAGTCTTTCGTTTTCATCATACCTTTTTATAGATTTTTGTTTCTCACATCGAGAAGAAAATGACACACCATTTCCGAAACACCCTGAATGTCTTGTGAGCTCACGTAATGCTTTTATGTCGTTTAAAAAAAAAATAGTGCGTTAAAGAAACTTTACCGTACTAAGGCACAAAGTAATCACATTATAATGGTAATAAAAAAAGTCTTTGTACGTGGGCCACACATTAAGTACTTACCTACTAGTGGGTGAAAAATATTTTTGTTAGTGGAAACTAGGAATTTAAAAAAAAATTTTGAACTTGGGTTGTGCGTGCTGGGCATAAAATTTTTATTTCATGAATAGGTTGACTTGGGTGTAAAAGAAATCGACTACTAAGTGAAAAGTCTGAAATATTATTTCAAAATTACTGTCTCAGCGAATATGCATCATAAGTAAAAATTGATTTAATTTCACCAACTAAAATAAGATATTTGAAAAATACCAAATTAAATACAGGACAGATTACATCAGCATCATATATATACAGCATAATTTTCATGCATTTATACCAGATTTTAACAATTCTAGCAATTGTATTTGTTTACGCATGTATGTAGATATAAATTAGTTCAATGACAGACTGAAAATAACTATGTAATTTCAACATTTACTATTAGAGTAAGATTTTTTATTTTCATGTTGACTTAGCTGATCTCATTTGCACAAGACCTAATGTTTGCATATTGATGATTTAATTGCTACATAGGCGCCAACCTAAATTAATGTCTGTTTTATAGCATCTATAAACTCTGTAAGAGTAAATTATAGATGCAGTTATAATAATTTTTAGTACTTCTCTTCAGTACTTTAGGTGGAATGCATGAACATAAAAGCAGAAATAAACCGCAAATAAAAAAAATTTTAATGTCACTTATTAAAAACCTGTAATCATTAATTTGTTCCTGTTTGCAATATATTTGAGATTTTTTCTTTAATTTTTTGAAAATTATTTAATTTGAAAATATTTTCTGCGTCTATCCTACTGTTAACATACTTTCACATTTTTCGATGCTAATTTTAATTTATGTAATTTGTTGTAAATCACTTATTATTTCTGAGAGAAATTAACATACTAACGCAATCTACGCGATCTACGGTTACTAACTTATGTCATTTCTCCCGGTGTGTAGCCAAACATTTGGACGAAGCAGGGCAAGTTGATGTCATATATACAGACTTTGAAAAAGCTTTTAACTGCGTAGATCACGAAATCCTCCTTCGGAAATTGTTAACATTGGGCTTTTCTCAAAAGTTAGTCGTATTAATGGCGTGCTATTTGAGGAATAGGCAATCATTTGTAGTCATTGACGGTTTTCAATCGTCTCCTTATGTACCACCTTCGGGTGTGCCTCAGGGTTCGAATCTCAGCCCCTTGTTTTTGATTTTCGTTAACGATTTACCTCATGTAATCAATAGCGATATTTTATTGTTCGCTGATGATGCAAAAATATTTAGATCCATAGAGAATAGAGGTGACTGTCAATTCTTACAAGACCAACTTGACAGGTTTGAGCAATGGTGCAAACTTAATAAACTAAGAATCAATGTAAATAAATGTAATATAGTCTATAGTATATACCAAAAGAAGGAACGTGGTTTTTTTCGACTACCAATTCATGTCAATCTCAGTGAAAAGGGTATCTGGTTTTAAGGATTTAGGGGTGTCATTTGGTTGTAAATTCACTTTTGAGTTATATATTAGGCAGACTGTTACCAGAGGTCTAAAAATGTTAGGTTTTATAATTCGTACTTGTCGTGATTTTACTAATCTTAAGGCCCTGGAAACATTGTATTTCGGAATGGTGAGATCAGTCCTTGAGTACGCCTCTTTGGTATGGTTTCTATATTACATTTATCGGAAAAATCTGTTGGAAAATATTCAAAAAAAGATTTTTAAAATACATTATCTCTAAGGTGACTGGTGTTTTACCTTCATCTACCAGCTGTAATGAACTATTAAATGTTTCAATTATGATAGAGACCAGGAGAATTGTTTCCGCATTAGTCAATGTGCACAAGCGACTTAATAATGTGATCCAAGAAGAATTTCTATTGTCACAAATTAATTTTAGAGTACCAGTAAATACCAGATCAAATTATGTCCAAGTGTCCTAAATACATCTAACATCGACGGTAAAACATCGATGTTGTATGAACATCGATGTATATCGCCCATCCCTACTATATACATTACCGGATATCAAGTTTGTAGGTCATAATTACAATAATAGTTATTTGAGAAGCATGACACAATAAATAAAAATGTAGACAATATTAATATTTGTTTCTAGTGGCAACTCAATGATATAATTTAGTACCAAATTACAGACATAGGAATTTTTCTGAAAACAGTTGTTACAGACGTTATTTCTAATCTTCATAAATAATAAATAGCGTCTAACTCTGAGACCTCTTTTATATGAAATAGTATAATGTCCTGCTTTCTTAAGATGCTCTGTATATTTAAATAACATTCTCGTATTAATTTATATTTCATGGAGCTGAAGAATATTTATTTTTTATTTTCTAATGATTTTATGCTAAAGATATGGCTCCGAAGGCTGCGAATTATTTGAAGGTTCGTAAATATTTGTTTACAACATTGTTTATCTTGCTTATTAGAAGTTCAGTGTATGTTTAATTCATAGCATAATTTCTTTATTTACTTCTTTTATTTTTAAATATTTTTGTGAAATCAGAATTTCAGTTGAATTACAATTTGTTTTATTAAAATTATTATTCACACTTTAGAATATTTTATGTTAAATTGTGTTTTTCAAAAAGGGTGAAACAAATAGGATTTTTCTTTTATCGATTTTTATTAACTTTTATTTGTGCGGAATGCTTTTGTACTCCTTCAAAGAAAATTGGGAAATGCGAGAAGAAATTTATCTTTTACCCTAGGCAGGCTGGACACCACAAAATTAAGACGCTTAAGAGCAAAATACCCTTATTTTAAAAGATACAGGAAAATGACATAAGAAAGTGCCATTTAGAATTAAAAGCTACAGTACAGCTTCTTATCTAAAAAATAAAAATTCTTTCTTTATTCTGAATCACTCTTTATAACCGCTACATTAGCAACCACCAGTGAGATTAAAAAATTTTAAAAATTTAAAAAGTCATTTATTTTAAATACGTTATATAATGGACGAATGATGAATGCAACAAGAAATAATATTTGCAACATTTCCAAAAATAATGAATTTATGAATGAATACGGAAAACTCCAGCGCACAAACCTTATTTCAAATTAATAAAGGACGTAATGAAATGTGGAAGACATACGTACTATTCCAGCGTAAAGTAATGAAAGTCTGGAAAGGGTAAGCGGCCACCCGACTTCGCCCGACCGAGAGATAAACGCCGTAGCTCCGCCCGTTGAAATTTCTTAGAAATATCTACCTACCCTCAACTGCAGGCATTGCTAATATTACGATACGTAATTATTAAATGTAATTGGCCGACATCAATGAACTTCTTGTTAGCAAGAAGTATTATGCATTCTAAATATTTTTAATGAAAATATTTAGCTTATTCATAATTAATCTTTAGGAAATTATTTGATGCTCTTTCAAAAAGTGAAATAAAGGTATAATAAAATAGTTCATAGTTCATAGTTCGTTTTATTATTTGCAATTAAGATTACAAATTCGTCAGATTACCCAGATTACATTAAATCTATAATATTTAAATAAACATATTACATTAAATACCTATTTGGTAAATAACATTTTTGGTAAAAATAAATACATATTTAACAAACAAGACAGTACGAAATATAATAGTTATTGCGGAACAAAATTATTAATCTAACTGACGCAGGAAGAAAAGACTTTTAATAAACAAATATTGTAATTACAAACTAAATTAAAACAGAAAACAATAATCCAATTATATTGAAGGCGTCCCGTGTCCATCGTATATTGTTGGCCTTCGGTTGACCGCGTGATGGATCAACCATTACACAACGACGTGGTCAACCGAAAACCTAAAATATACGAAACAAAAAGCTGAAATAAATGATTAGTTGCTGAAAAGGAAAAAATTATTAAAAACTCTTAGAATAAAATTCAAACAGAAAATAAAAATGCCAAAAGAAAAAGTAATTAATTTCTGAAAAATAAATGATTAGTTGCTGAAAAAGAAAAATTATTAAAAACTCTTAGAATAAAATTCAAACAGAAAATAAAAATGCCAAAAGAAAAAGTAATTAATTTCTGAAAAATAAATGATTAGTTGCTGAAAAAGAAAAATTATTAAAAACTCTTAGAATAAAATTCAAACAGAAAATAAAAATGCCAAAAGAAAAAGTAATTAATTTCTGAAAAATAAATGATTAGTTGCTGAAAAAGAAAAAATTATTAAAAACTCTTAGAATAAAATTCAAACAGAAAATAAAAATGCCAAAAGAAAAAGTAATTAATTTCTGAAAAATAAATGATTAGTTGCCGAAAGAACGAAAAAAGCGAAGATAACATGTAAATACTTTGTGTAATACCCGTTACTTTCAACACATTCTCTTAACCTGTTTGGCATTGAATTTACCAAATTTTCACAAAAATTTGTGCCTCTAAATGTTTCCCAAACTCGGAAAACATGTTGCGTTAGTTGTTCAACGGTTCTTTCACGAACACCGTGTCCAGCGATATCCTCCCAATTCCTTACCATCGCTCTCCACATATTTTCTATTGGATTGAGGTCTGGAGATCTTGCAGGCCACGGTAATACCTCAATATCGTTGCGATCTGTAAACCAGGCTGTTACATTGGCAGCTTTGTGAATGGGGCTGTTGTCTTGCACAATGGTTATTATTTCCACCTCGTCCTCGGGATATACTAATCTTACTGATGGCAGCATCACTTCTTCCAAAATTTCTATATACCTTGCAGATGTAAACCTTGGGGGTGAAACGGGAACTAATGCACCGGGACCTGCACTCGAAATCCAACCCCAATATCCAGCTGATATGCGTCCACTTGTTGCATTTGGTCTTACGTTTTCCACATTATACCGTGTAATTTTCCTTCTCCATAACACGACTGGGGAATCCTGCGATGTAGAAAATGTTTTCTCGTCTGTAAATATTACATTTTCCCAATTTCGATTCATATTTTCCTCACAGAAACGCAATCTTGCAGCAGCGTTCTCGGGTGAAAGCAAAATTTTCTTGGCTGGTTTTCTGCTGTGAATACCTGCACTCCTTAACCTTTCCCTTACTGTCGTAAAAGAGCAATGCAAATTTAGTTGTTCCCTGATCCTTACTGAAGTTGTAAACGGATTAGCTTCGACAGTGGCAACTATTGCCTGGTCTTCGTTATTAGTTGTTACTCTGGGACGACCTGATTTCGGTGCTGTTCTTAGGGAAGCGTCTTCTTGTCTTCTATTGATCCATCTTCGAATTTTCTGACATATCAACTTGCTGAGAGATGTTTCTTATGGACATTCCTGCTTCTGCTAAACCGCAAATATATCCTCTTGTAGCTACGGATGATTCTCGTTGCCCCATTCTTCTTCCCATTTTGCTAACAAAAAAGTTGCGATTCCTACAAGGAGAACTAATCACAGACGACAAGACCTTTAAAAAATTCAGAACAAAAAATATAAATGGCGGAAGAAAATTAAATAAATTCTAAAATAAAAATTACATAAAAAATATGAAAATAAGACCTTAACAAAAATTATAATTTGCTGAAAGAAAAGTAATTAATTACTGAAAAAAAAAATATTAAAACAAAAAAGAAACAAATGCTAATATAAAAATTTAAAATGCTAACATAAAAATTACTATATTTAGTTGATAAAAATTAAACAAAATATATAAAAAAATATGAAAATTAAACCCCAACAAAAAATTAATTTGCTCAAAACAATATTAAAACAAAAATTAAATCAAAGCTTAAATAAAAGATGAAAATATTAAAAACTATTACAATAAAATTCAAACAGAAAATTAAACATACTGAAAGAAGTATTTAAATTCTGAAAAATAAATGATTATTTGCTGAAAGAAGAAAAAAAAAATTGTTAAAAACAAAAAACAAATAAATGGTAAAATAAAAAAAATCACAAAAAAGACCACAACAGAAAAGTATAATTTGCTGAAAGAAAAGTAATTAATTAACAATATTAAAACAAAAACTTAAGCAAAGTTTAAATAAAAACAATAATAATAATAAAAACTATTGCAATACAACTCAAACAGAAAATCAAAAATAAAACTGACTAAAACTCACATGCTGCTCGTTCAACTTTCCTTGGTAAGGCACAAAGGCAAATGATCAATGTTTAAACAATCGAAGTTTATATAGCTCTGAAGTTCAGATTAGCAGAATACTAAGAATATAAAGAAACACGTGTTCTTTAATGGGATTCAAATGAAATTGGACTAAATCTTTCAGAATAATTTTGTGTTTAATTATAAATCGGATTTAATTATTCCGATTTCGTATTAAAAGAACATTTAGCATTTTTATTTTCTGTTTGAGTTTTATTCCAACAATAGACGATGGACACTGCGACGCCTTCAATATAATTGGATTATTGTTTTCTGTTTTAATTTGTAATTACAATATTTGTTTATTAAAAGTCTTTTCTTTCTGCATCAGTTAGATTAATAATTTTGTTCCGCAATAACTATTATATTTCGTACTGTCTTGTTTGTTAAATATTTATTTATTTTTACCAAAAATGTTATTTACCAAATAGGTATTTAATGTAATATGTTTATTTAAATGTTACAGATTTAATGTAATCTGGGTAATCTGACGAATTTGTAATCTTAATTGCAAATAATAAAACGAACTATGAACTATGAACTATTTTATTATACCTTTATTTCGTTTTTTGAAAGAGCATCAAATAATTTCCTAAAGATTAATTATGAATAAGATAAATATTTTCATTAATAATATTTAGAATGCATAATACTTCTTGCTAATAAGAAATTCATTGATGTCGGCCAATTACATTTAATAATTACGTATCGTAATATTAGCAATGCCTGCAGTTGAGGGTAGGTAGATATTTCGAAGAAATTTCAACGGGCGGAGCTACGGCGTTTATCTCTCGGTCGGGCGAAGTCGGGTGGTCGCTTGCGCTTTCCAGACTTTCATTTCTTTCCGCTCAAACTGTACATAATGCATACCTAAAGAAGATGTACGTTATTAATAAATAATGTAATATCAAAACTATAACAAGGAAAGTGCTTTGTCTTTTACATTTTCAACGTTACGTTTTTTGCGCGAGTTGATGTCTTACGTATTTGCAAGGTCTCTAATTATATTTATGTATAGTACACAATTAATTCTCTTGATATATTTTGATTATGAGGTGATATAAACGAAATAAAAGACTCTAGAAAGTTAGAAAAATATCGTAAGAATACCAAGTTCAGCTGTTCAGTTTTTGATCGAACAATAAAAATATATTTGTCCTAAGTGTGATAAATAGGAGGGGTAAAAAAAAAGGAGATGAGTTAACTTATAGCCGAGAAGTCACGTCCACGAACATATATGTAACCCGAAATCCTCACATCTGCAGTGCTGCCAATAAGATATCATAACACCCTAAATATTCACGAGTGGTGCGCCGCTATGTGTATGTATGATGTTTTAGTCGGGGATCTCTCCCTTCTTATCTTCTTTAGCCGTTCCTCAGTTATTTATGGATTGAAACAAACTAGAATAAACGGCCGACTTTCAACCGACATTTTACACCACCACCTTCTTAATTTTTAACTTTGATTTAGAACCACGACGCCTTCAAGTTCGAGCTAATGCAACGCGGCTCTTCGATTATATGCCAGCTCGATCGGAAATTCCATTTTCGCTTATGCTATATTTGCAATGTACGAATGTACAGAATATTCATCACCGAATTTAAATGCACTCGTAAAATTTTGTTTCGTCAAAATAAATAACCTGAAACTTTTATTAAAAAAAACAAAATGCGTCAATAAAACTTGTTGCTGGAGCACGAAGTGAGATTACATTAAATCTAGTTGTGTTGTATTTATTATTTATAATTTATTTCGTTCTGTCGCAGATGTACTTTTCAGACTAAGGACAGAAAGAATAACATAGAAATGACTGTGCGTCATGTTTATTAAGATGATATCAAAAGCTACGTTTTATTAATTTCTTTGCATTATGGAAATAATTTGATGCTATTTATAAATACGTATATGTCTTTCTTTCCTCAATAAAAAGATACTTACGGTACTCTTAAAAATTAATTCTTCAATTTTAGAAAAATTATTTCCTTAGTTAAACAAATTTAGAATTTTGTTATAAACAAAGCTAATGTCTGTTTCTAGTTTTCCTTATTTTTAATCACGACCATTTAAGAGTGTTAAAAAATATCTACGTGTGTAATAATTATGAAATCTGGACGCATAATCTGAATTTCGTGATGTAAAAATGGCAACATAAGGGGCTGTCTCAGAAAGTTGATTTTGCATTAAAAAAATATTAGGTGCCTTTGAGTAAAATAAAATCGTTGCTATGACATTCAACCATGTTGGTACTTGTCCCACTGCTGCAATGGAAACCCTTCTAGAACTCCCTCCTTTACACATTGTGATAATGGGAGAGGCAAGACGAGGACTCCACAGATTGCAGCATTCATGTCACCCACCTAATATAAGTACGGGTCATATCATTGGCAGCATAAGGGGTCCTTTATGGATGGACTATATGGCTCCCGAAGGCAACATAAACCTGCTCATTAAAATAGAAATTAATGAATCTGCATCGGGAATCTGGACAGAACTTTCCTCCTGGAAATCTGATCTGCTATACGGACGGCTCCAGAACTGAGACTGGTGCCGGGTCTGGAATATATGGGCATAGACCAAAGGAGAAGTTATACTTCCCGTTGGGCCAATTTGCCTCCGTATTCCAAACAGAAATATACGCCATATTACAATGTGCGCGGGAAAACAAAAGGAGGGCTTACACAAATAAGCGGATCTTTATCATAACCGATAGCCAGGCGGCTTTGAAGGTTTTGGTAAGCTCAAAGATCTCTTCCAAACTGGTGTGGGAGTGCTTAAGTGAACTGGCGGAATACAACTGCGTCACGCTGGTGTGGGTGCCAGGTCATCGGGGTATTATCGGCAACGAACGGGCCTATGAACTAGCCAGGCAGGGTGCGGGTATGGCATACCTTGGCCCTGAACCTGTTCTAGATATAACCAAGAACGCTATTCGGGGCTTTTTTAGTGACTGGATAAGCGAGGAACATAAGACATACTTGCTAAGCAGGCCAGGACATCGCCACAGCAAGACTTTCCTTAGAGGTCCTTGCAAAAAGACAGCTGCAGAAGTTTTGCTTTTAAGCAGGGCACAACTCAAGATCTAAACTACAGACTCTGCAGTGGAAAACCAGAGACAGCAATGCACATTTTGTGTAGATGTGAAAGCTTTGCAAAACGGGTCGTTCAGCAGTCAGAAGATCCACCATATACCCAATAATAAAAAGGTACGAAATTAATGGAACGGCAAATTTTCAAAAAATTTCAGGGCGTCAGAAGAATATAAAACGCGTAGAAGCGGTCTTTACCAAGTCACCAGGGACGTCTGTGAGAAATGCAGCCGCAAAACTTGATCTAGATAAGTTAACAGTGTCTAGAATCAAGCTAAAAGATTTGCAAATGAAAGACTTTTCAAAACTATCGGCGCCAAAATGTTTCCAAGACCAAGAAATACGTGTGAAAAAAGGCTGTCGGAAAGTGTATGAAAAAACGCTACGAAAGTCACTCATTATTGACGACGAATCTTACGTAGCTGCCAATCCAAGCGACGTTCCTGGCAAGCAATGTTTCCACGCTCGCAAGAGAATGGATGTAAAATATGCCGATAGAGTGAAGCCCAAAGCCAAATTTTTCAAATAATACCTTGTTTGGTAGGCAACGTTTCCGACGCCTTCATTTCCCAGAGTTCTATGAACCCAGACGTTTACCTGAAGGAATGTGTAAAGAAGTGATTAATTCCCTTTATTAATAGATTTCATAATAAGGACAATATCATCTTCTGGCCTGAAATGCAACATGTCATTACTCGGCTTGTTACCGAGTTTTTACGCTCTCAAGGAATCGAACTTGTCGAAAAGGAAAACAACACACCAAACGTTCCTCAAGCAAGAGGTATCGAAAAATTCTGGTCTATCTGAAAAAAGAATATCAAAAGAATTTGGAAAATCCAAAAAGTTTGTGAGCGTTCAAAAATAAGTGGACTTCAATTAGCAAAAAAGTAGGTGAACAGTCTGGAGTGGTTGTAAAGAACAGAGCAGCAATAAATTTGCGGAAAATGGCCTATGCAGGAGTTGCTGGAGCCAATTTAATATAATTTGTTTATAATAGTATTATGTGATTGTTTACCTGTAAATTAAATGTCACTTACTTTCTAATCTGAAAACGCAAGTTTTTTTTTATTCAACGCCGACATAGATGCACTTAAAACAATTCAAGAAATTCACGACAAATAACAGAAACGTTTTAATTGTTCAAGCAATTTTTTTATAGTTCCAAAAAGAAAGAGAATGAATAACATATTGTACGCAGATCGTAATGTATTTAATTTTTCTGTCTTGGTATAATTAAAACGGGTTCCATTGGCATTAAATTTAAATATGTGCAGTTAAAAATAGTTTATAATTTAATAATTATATACAATTGAGATGCTGTCCAGTATTGCTGCAGCGTCATCCTTTGTAACGAAGAGGTTCGTAGATTTCATAATCTCATTGTGCCTTCGAAGATTGCTTATATTATAATTAAAATTCCTGAAAAACAACACTAGTTTATTAGAATAAGAAAGATCCTATGCATTTGTGTTATAGGTTTTGAAGTTTTCTAATATTTGTAGCAATTTCAGCACGTTAAAAACATTTTTAATCGCACAGATGTAGTGGCGTAAGACGTAAGACTATATTTGCATATTATAAGTAGCAAGTCTTTAGAAGGCTTCAAAGATCGGGACGTTAGATTACACAGAGAGGGAGAGAAGGGTGCGGAGGGGCGTCGTCGGTGTTCGCGAACTCTTGGTCTATTTTGCAAATTTGTTTTTCAAACAAAATGTTGGAGACACTTTTAGAATTTAAAATACGCGTCATAGGTCATCCGTATTACGAGGCGTCGGAGGATTCTCCGCCGCAAGATATTCGGGACCAACGTGAGCCCAATATTGACAAATTACTATCGAAAATTAAGAGCCAATTTCGATGCCATTTATCACCACGTTAACGAGTTACTCCAATAGTCGATTAACTCTGCGTGTGCTCTCGTATTATGTTACAATTCTTAATTACGTAGACTAGAAGAATTGTGCGCCCACACAAATAAAAAGAAAATTCATAGTAATTACATTCCTTACAACTTAATTCCATAATTTATTGATGCATCTGCCTTGCAATTTATTGATAACAATTAAAATGCTTATTTTGTAATGATTTTTATACTTCACTCTATTCCAAAATACTTTCTTCTTACATACAAATTGCAATATATTTCAAGTTAGGAAAAATTATATTAAATTTTCAAATATCTATCAACGTTATGGGTTAATGAATGTGCTGAAAAATGCCTACTAGTGTTAATTGTAACTGAAGTTTGATTGATTGAACTGTTAAATGCAACTGCCTTCTTTCTGTTGATGGCGTTTTATTGGAATGTTCTCCTACTTTGGATTGATATTCATTTTATAACTAGTATCAAGTTAATTTATTAATTAATTTTCAAACCTGTTTTTGGTAATCCAAGTAAATTGATAATCCAGAGAGCCTCTTGTAATTATTAGTTCAAATCATTATAAAAAAAATATTTACGTTACATTTGCAGACAATGTACAGTTGCTTGCTTGGTAGATCTTCTTATACTTTTTTAATAACGAAAATTATTTCATATTCATATATGTACCTATGGCAAATTAAATAAATTCAGTCTTAATTTTCTTTGCTTTCGCAGCGAGTTATATCACATATAGCCTTAATTTACGTTCAATTAAAACAAACACTCTAGTACACCTACTGATTTTGTTTGTGTAATAACATTAATTTGCATGATTTTGTTTAAAAAATGCATAGAATAATTTCTGTGTGCAAAATATGTATTAAAACTTTTCGCTACAATTGATGTTGTTCATTCGGCCGAACATAAAGAAATTATTTTACTTCCATTTATTATTATGCTCTATTATTTTATTTTGATATTAACTTATTCATTTGAGTTTTTTTTTAATATACGACTAAAGCTTTTTGATTTTTTTGATTACGTTCATTATCGGTTTTCTAAAATTATTGCAAGCCAACAAAATTTGAGGCAATTCAAATTTTTGATTAATTTTAATTCTTATTATTGTTAAAAATTTAAATTTAAAAAAGTTTTAAATTTAATAGAATTGTTTTAGAAAAATCACATTCATCTCATACCTACAAAGAATCAATCAAATTTCAATTTAAGTCTTTTTTGAATACCATAATTGTTGTTGCCTTCTGGCAATGATTATTTATTGTTTTTAATTAATTTGGAATTTACGTTTTCTTAAAAATGATTAAATTAATTTTGATTAAACACTTAAATTGCTATTAACTTCACGTGTTTGACCAATATTATGCTTTCTTATATGAATTTTCGAAAGAAAATTGATTTACTTATAAGACATCATCTTTGAAAATATCTGAAACTTTTTAAGAAACTAAAAATATTTCTTAAAAAATTGTGTTGAGATGAAGTCTCTCTGAAAGTGCTTCTAAAAGTGCTCTGGATCACGACTTCGAACTTAAGGAACCATCAATTCTATATTGTAACAGAATAGCTGTCAATGAAATCTCTTTGATGAAGGATGTGCGCTCTTTAACACGTTCCAATTTCCTTCATTCTCCTAAATGTTCGTGTAAGGTTCTCAACTTACTCTCTTCCTCTAAAGTGCATTTTTTTCATAGCATCTACTTAGACTCAATTGTTTAATTAATTTAATAAGGCGAGTCTTTAAAAATTATGTGAGAAAGGACAGATGTCTGGTTAATTTCCATCATTTCTTCATCATCTTTGCCTTTTTTCTATCTTCCTTTCTTCCCTTTCCGTTTTTCTCTGTTACTTTACCTTCTTCATTTTTTCTAGTTTTTTTTCTTATTAGCCTAGTTTAGATTTAAGTTAGCTTGCGTTTATATCCTGAGTGGGTTGTGGCATTCAAGAACAGACGGCTCTTCGAGACCAGTCTGAACTACAGTCCCTTAACCCATATTGTTCCCTTAATGTTGCTTTTTAGTTTTACATTGTTATGTAAAAATGTTTTTCTTCTATTTTTTGGCTTTGGGTTAATAAAGAGAGTATTATTATTATTATTAATTCTAGTTCAACTTTTTATTTTCGATCAGTTAAAACAATTGTCAGTATAGAAATCAAAAAGTTGTGCAATCTGAATCTCTCTGCCATATCAAAAAAAAATTCTTTCTTACGATTGTGTGTCTATTTTTGTGCGAAAGCGAAACAAATGTGATAAGTTAAACTCTCAGAGAAGTAATGATAATTACTAAGAAACAACTGAGAGATGTTCTGAAACTGAAGAATTCAATCTTGAATGTTTCACTGCAAGGTTCATGACTTTTGGTAGCGAGTTTGAAATGGAAGACGAAATCTACCAGACAATGCGATTACTATAAACACACGAATGTGAAAATGGTCATCGACTGTAACATGCTTTTACAACTCGACAAGAAAGAAACCATTCGACGTAACATTCATTGTATTAAGTAGGTATCAACTTGCACTATCTTTTTAAGTACATGCATTTGTAAGTGTATTTATTTTATATAGAAGATTTGACTAATTATAATTGATAATCAATCAAGCAGAGATATTTAAAAATAAAAATGACCATACTATACAGGAATTTTATTTATCTTAGTCATTTTAATTCAAATGTAATAATTTCAGACGAGTGTAGCAAGCACAATGCTTAACTCTAAGTACTTTTTAGCGTTTGTCAAATCAAAAAGAAAGAAAAGTACGATTAACGTTGACTTTTAAGGTGTTAAAGAGTTAGAATGAGTTACCTAATGTAAATGAGTCCTTTTCTGCGACGTAAGGAGACGATGTTACAATGAAGACGTAGCAGGAAAGGCCGGCTGCCGAATCTGCGAACAAGGAACGTGCGGTCTTTACTGGGATTTAATGTCGATTCTTAAAACAAAAAGTCCTTGTCACAGGATCTTAGTTCAGGGTGTTGCTAACTAGATACAGTCTCGAAAATTCCTGTAGCATTAAAAACGTATTTAAATGCATTTTTCGTTGAATTACACAATTGTGTAATCCTAATTTAAATTCTAAAAAAAATGAATCACTTCTATTTAAACACCGTTTATAGTTTTCCCAAAAAATTACTTGTTAAATATGTACAAAAAACTTGTTCATTTTTGAAACAATGCGAAATTCCCCATAAAATTGATTATCATGATTACACGACCTTGCTTATAATTCGGTAGATCACACGTTCAAAACAAGAATAAAAAAATAAATAAAACCAATCTGTGTGAGTGCCTAGTGTACAAACCGGCAATGTAATTTGAGGTTAATATGATCAGTCCAACGTGGTGAGGGTTGAAAGTGTGGCCGGGTGTTTGATACTCCGGGCACGCGCGCGCCATTCTCCGGCAACTTCACACTTTTAGTCTTAGGAATCATTGTCCTCGGGAAGGGGGAAGTAACATGGGTATCAGGGCGTCAGAAGGGTCGAGTTGTAGGGAAACGTCCCCGGACTAATGACGTAATTGCTCCTGAAAGTGTATAAAGAGGTGTTAAGGGTTAACTAATCTTCTTTAATTGGTACATTAAATAATGCTTCCTGCCTTTTGATGTTGTCCCGGAGCATTAATTAAATGATTTTATCTGTCGATTCGAGGTGTATGTCAACCCATCCCAACATAAGTTTCCTCATAATAACTGTTAAAATCTCGGGCAAATCTGAACAGGAATTTTTTGCTAAGGGGAACTGATTCATCTTTAGAAAACACATAATAAAAATGATAGACTATGTTACAAAGAGAATAAATGAAAAGAATTGTACTATAAACTAAAAAAAAAAATGGTAGGAAGAAACTATTAAAAAAGTAGTACCTATGACTTGTTAATTGTATCTTATCCAATAATAATTGAACAAATGGACATGGAGCTATAAAGAAACGAGTTGTCTTTGATTAAACTCTATAATTAGATGATACCTAGTTAGTTTAATTGAATTTAACCACGAAGTAATATATACAAATTGCGAGTATGCTGTAGCTCAAATAGCGCGTGTAGATATTACAATGAAATAAACTTTCATTCTCTACAAAGGGGTATGGCATACCCCATTGAAAAAACTGTTTATTTATGTTTTATTAGTAACATGTACAGTACATGTTATGCTGAATTTAATTGTTATAAAAAATGTTTACAAAATAACGTTGACAATTAAATTTTTCTTATGGAAAAAATTGAGCTTTACGAAAATTTTATATTTCCGAGTTGTAAGAAATACATTAAAATGCATCAAAGTAAAAAAATCTAAATATACTTTTTTTTTACAAAATAATCACTTCTGCCTTATATCAAAACTCGGAATCATTAAAAAAAAATCAATTTTGTTAAGAAGTGCAAACATTTTAACCTTTCGTCGGTCGCATATGTACCAAAATGATGCATGCGCGCATTTTTTGAGCGCCATTTTTAAGTAGAACGTTGTGTAGATCTTACCTTCTCAGTATTTCCTAGTTCCCATTCCACTAACGGTCAGTTGCATTTTTAATGTCATCTAGTACAATGGCCCAAAAGCAATATTTTAATTTGGAAGATTCTAGAGATGTAGAAGCCGCTATGAAATTAGTTTTTGACGATGAAGCGAACGATAATGCTGCAGAAGTAGAAGATTTCGAAGACGAAGCCGACACAGACGCAGAGGATAGACCACCAGAAGAAAGAATTGATAATTCTGAATCTGAGGAGACTGGAACCGATGAGGAACCTGATCCAAACGATAATTTATTTTATATTGGGAAAGACAAAACGACAAAATGGAGGAAAGTACCACGAAAGGTGAACCGTGAAATAAAACATTATCACTCAGGCGTTATTGGCGAAGCACGACAAGCTAAATTAGCTCTAGAATTCTGGAGTAATTTCTTCTCCGCTGCAATGTTACAGAGTATTATTGAGTATACAAATCAATATATTCACCTCAAAGTAAGGGATCATTTTGACCGAGAACGCGATGCAAAGTACACCACACCGACTTGACAGAAATGAAAATCTTCATAGGACTTTTGTACATAGCAGGAACTTTACGTGCAAATAGGTCGTGCTAGAGGATCTTTGGGGTACAGATGGTCATGGTGTGGTAATATTTCGACTAGTAATTGGGCTTAGGAGGTTCAAGTTTCTTGTAAGATGTGTTCGCTTTGATGATTCCACCACAACAATAGAAAGAAAAGCTGCTGACAACATAACGCCATTACAATTGTAAAAAAAGTTATTCTCCTGGACAGTGCGTCACTATTGATGAAAAACTTGAGAGTTTTCGTGGCCGTTGTCGTTTCAAGCAATATATTCCTTCGAAGCCTGTAAAATACGGAGTGAAAATTTATGCTATGTGCGATTCAGTCCTTTTTTACACGCATAATCTTGAGATATATGCCGGCAAGCAACCGGACGGACCTTATGTTCAAAGTAACAAATCAGTAGATGTTGTCAAAAGATTGGCATAACCAATTTATGGCTCGGGCCGTAATATAACGGCCGATGTTTTCGGATGTGAATCTAGCTGCTGAGCTAAAGAAACATAGAATCCCTTTCGTGGGTACCATGAAAAAAATAAAAAAGAATTCCCTCCAGATTTACTGCATGTGAAGAATCGGCCTCTAAAATCCAGTATGTTTGGATTTGGGGAGAGTATTACAATAGTTTCATACGTACCTAAAAAATGTTGTTGTTTCGTCAACTCAACACTTTGACGATTCTATAGATGCAGAATCAAGAGGAGCTGCCAAACCTGAAATGATCACATATTATAATAAGACCAAGTCAGGAGTCGATGTTGTTGATAAACTCTGTGCGGCATACAGAATCACCCGACGCTGGCCAATGATTGAGTTTTTTGCGATGTTGAACATTGCAGGCATCAACTCACAAGTAATTTAGTTAGGCAATAGACAGAGAAGGTTGAGACATCGACTTCTTCTTCGGCAGCTTGGTCATGAATTAGTTCAACCACAACTACAAAGGAGAAGTCTTCAAACACAGGGCATGCCACACGCTCTTACTGAAGCTCTAAAAAGATTCAGACCACCAGAAGAAGTCGAAGGAGAAGCGGAACCATTAGCAGTGGATAATTCAACCGCCTCTACAAAACGTCGTCGTTGCGTTTTGTGTTACGAATCTCGGAAGTCTAGGCTAACTAAGACCTTTTGCAAAAATTGTAAGAGATGTGTCTGTGGGTAGCATACAATATCTGTTTGCACGGTATGTTATTCTCGGCTCCAAGAAAAGTGTGATAGCTCCAGTGACATTTCTCCCTAATTTATTTTGTAATACAAACAATTTTTGGAATTCTAAAATGTAGGGTTATTTTGAGTTGAACTGTTTTTTTAATTCCTTTTCCTCCTTTCTGTAGTTGTTTTTATAATACTTTATAATTATTTGTAATAAATGTAAAAGTCGTTAAATAGTTAAATTATTATAATTTTGTAAGTTTTTATTTTTCTCTAACAAATAAATAAATTTAAAAAATCAAAAAGATATTAATTAAAACACACGCAGGTTTGACTACCAACAACCCGTCATTTTGGGGGTTACGTATTACTCTGATTCATAAAAAACTGTAATGTATCATTATGACACACAGCGACTGTTTTGTAAAATAATGCTCTTGCGACCATCGAAAGGTTAATTGCTATCCCATCTTTCAAACTCGGCACAAAGACATGTGGAATGGTCCATACAAATAAACTGATTGCAGGAGTAACAGTTGTAATATGACTTCCTACCTACTATTCTGGACACGAATAACATCTGTTTGAAAATCTGTGTGTTTTTTGAAATTTTTTGTCTTTTGCCCTGCTCAGGTTCTTTATCATCAATATCTGACTTGAACCTAATAATCATGTACTTGAACCTAATAATCAAGTACTTGAACCTAATAATCTAGTACTTGAACGTAATAATCAAGTACTTGAACCTAACAATCAAATACTTGAACCTAATAATCAAGTACTTGAAATTAATAATCAAGTACTTGAACCTAATAATCAAGTACTTGAACCTAATAATCAAATACTTGAACCTAATAATCAAGTGATCGGGGCCGGTCTCCATCTGATTCGAATTCTAGGGATCATGCTCAGTTGCATTACATTCTTCCCACAGTTGAATTAAACGTTTCTCTTCTCCATACGACATAATGTCCACTATCCACTATTGACTAAAATTCATATTTATTGGATTCTATGACACAAATTGTACGCTGGGGTATGTGAAATCTTCAAATACTTTTATTGCACAGAAAACTGACGAATGAGTTTTGATCAGCGACTGAGAGTTTAACTTAAAGTTACATGATCGCTCAAATTGTTTGCAGTCAGAGGTTTCCTGATAATGTCACATTTAGGTTGACTGGGGTATCTAATACCCCACGGTATCAACGCCGAGTTAATCATCCCTTATATTCCTGAGCACATCATCGGTCTTTTACTTCTCTTTCAGGTTCATCGCTTTTCTTTTATTAGACGCTTTTAGTTTTAAAAGACAATGATATAGTTTGTCCTATTAAAATATATTTGTTATTTCAACGCGCCATTAAGCGTTGTGGAGCATTATGAGGCTAACTTTAGAATTAGAACGTCATTATAGTTTAGGTTATTTATCATAGGATTGAATTAGTTAGGTTTTCAATACTGGATTTTAAAGTTTAGAATTCCAATGTAGATTAAAGTTATTTGAAATGCGCGACTTCGTCTAAAATATACGAATTTCGCAAATTCAAATTAAAAATGTTTGCAAATTTAACCCACCGATAATATGCATCATTGGAGCGTAACCCTTTCATTAATGTATAAGCATCTACTACATATTTTAGCATCGAAATTCCCGTCAATTAAAGTCGGCCAAAAATGAAATTAATTATTGATTTTATTCGTTTTACTGAAGCTGTCAGGGTTGAAAATTATTATTTTCGTTTTCATAAAATTAAGATCGAATTTCTTTATAACGCAATCGGTTTTTTGTTTCCATAAATATATTAGCGCAATGTGATTATAATAACTAGGGCTTCAATTTGAATCTAATATCCGTGGAACAGTTAAAAAGCAAAGCATTCGACCTTAATGCAGGCACAAGAGGAGCGAATGGGATCTGCGAGGGAGCGCGCTATCTTTCCGATATCACGCTGATATGAAGTTATGGGCGAGATGCGCTTAGATTCACTGATGTGATGCTATCTGGTGAACCGATACAGATCGTCGATACGAACATTTTAAATGTGATTGTACGCGAAAATCAAGCTTTTTTTCTCGGCTACTTACAAATTTCCTGTTTGAGAACGCGGTGGGTTTTTATCTCTGTTCATCACTAAACGTGTTCCGCAAGATGATACCTTGAGGTAATGGTTAATATCTTCTAAATTTTATAATAAGTATTCGAGGGAACCGCAAATTTCTTTTTAGTTATGAGCGTAACAATGTGGGGGCCATGTGTTCTGTATTTATTTAATATGATGAGAGTTTCCCGTTTTTCTGGGAGAGACTGCTTTCTGTTACGTTTCGGTTTTTTGTATAAATTGACTTTTCGACTTAGCTTGGAGCTTACATAAGGAAAAATTACTGAAGCAAAATTACTCAAAAAGTTATATTTGTAGATTGTTGAGTTTTATAATAACAACTAATCAAATCAGTTAAGAAACATTAATAAATAGCAATTGAATACATATATGGCAAAGCTTGGTCAAATATATAATCTCGTAAACACAGACTCTCCGTGTTTTCTAAAAAATATTAAGCCTACTAAGAAGTTTTAAAGTTTGAAAAATAAATAATAATTTTTCTCCCTTTTTCTTTCCATGTCTCATTTAAATAATTTGAGTTTCCTACTGCATTATGGACATAATCTAAAATTTTTTAGTTGTGGTTGTAACAGTATAAAAATCTTTTGATGGTTCTAAATAATAATAATAATTGTGTCAGTGAGTTACCTTTCAAAATAGATACTAGATATTGTAAAATATACTGGGCGTTCCATTTACGAAACAAAAATTCTGCACCGTTACTCAATTTTATGTAAGAATTATTTTATTATATTTACTATGATGACTTACTGTAAACATTGTACTACTATCCTGTTTGTCTGCGTGTTTAGTCCTGTGTCAAATATGTATTTCCTTGATATATTTTTTACAATATTCGTTTAAAACTTCATTCTCTTTTTCTGCTTTTGTTAGCTTTCTTGTTCTTCAGCACAATTTAATGATCTTTTATTTTGTATATACATACATTCTGGATATATCCACGAAGTATTTTCTTTGAAAGGCCTTATTTTAATTATTAATTGAAATTTGAAATGACTTATCTTAACACAAAATGGAAAAATTGTACCATTTTGTCTCAGGACCCTACATTTCCCCCCACTAATGTAAAAATTTTTGATTACTTTACCTTCATAAGATTTATAGTACCTACTTCTAAATATTGTTTTTTACGGGAAATAGTAACATATTATTGCTGTTTAACATTTTTTTAAAATTCATTTAATTGGAAATGTTATTTTAGATATTATTTAATCTTAGTTAAGAAAATAATTCTGTTAATTGTCTATCATATCAACAATTTCACTTTCAGTTTCATCCGTTAGTAAAGAAATTAGCATAATTTCTAAATCAATTGGTGATGGCATCAATTAATTTTACAGTGAAATTCAATTTTAAATAGAATTTAAAAAGAACGCCTCTTTCGTGTTTTATACTGACATTTTGTAAAACTTTTCTAAAATTTAATTTTACTTCAGTTACATCATTCTGTCAACTTTGTTTCTATTGCTTTTAGGTCGATTCTGACTTAGTATTCGATAACATAGAAGCACAAAAGCAAGAGCAACACCATATACTAAGAAGACATACTCACCATAGGAGGAATTTACACAGCAACCAACAGAAATCTAGTCAAACAGCTGAAGGTTCGCACTGGGTAGCGAATACCATACACAGGATAAGAAGGCACTTGGATGCGTTATTGGGCACTGGTAGCACCGAAGCACCAGAAGAAACCACGGAACAAGACCAGCAGTATGACGATATTCAAGAGGAAGATGACCTGAGTGTCGATAATGAAGGTAAATTTTTTTTGGAAATTAAATAATGGTTCCCAAAATTGCTTTAATTGATTAATTTTTGTAAATAAATATTACTAATTTGACTCATGTCATTCTCTATAATTAACTTGCATTATGTGTATTTATTTCAGTGAATGAAGTGGACGATGAGTATGACGACGATCTTGCATACGGACTAGGAAAAACTGGATTTAAAGAAAATGACTACAACGGAAATGGATTCAATGGAAGTCATGGCGACCCTTATGGAACTGATGAATTTAGGTATGAAATTGTGTTATTCGTGAAACCATTAGTAAAAGTGTAAATATTCCAGGTCGGGACCAATATCGGACGATGAAGATTATCTTCACCAATCGGGCGATGGCGGTTCTGGGGATATAATTGTGCCCGCTCCCGCTCCAGTTCCTGAAGGGACTCCAAGTAAGTCCTGACAAAAATACTTGCAGCTACTTAAGTATATTAAATTTGATTTAATTTCAGTATATTTCCGTGTTACTCTTACAATCTATGAGCCTTACCATACTGCCTTCGAAGATCATAGGAGTGCCGAATTCCAAAAAGTATCCAGCCAAATCGTAAGAGGAGTAGAGGATCTTTATCAAGTTTTACCAGGAACGCAAACCGCAACTATAATCAGGATACAGTAAGGCGTATTTCTATAAATCATATAGTTCAGAACCTTTTTGGAGCTAGCACCTTTAATCTTCATTCTCTTGCAGAAAAAGAGAAGCCGACAAATTCACAAGCAAAGTCATATTAGATCTGGGCAGCGTTGACTATTACGATTCCAGAAAAATTAATGACACCCTGTACACCCAAATTCAGACGTACCAAAAACTCGGCGAAGTTATGGCCCTGACCGATGATTATAGTTTCAGGGAATTTGAAGGTAAAAAGGACATTCATTCGCGTAGCATATTTTTGAGAGTTAGTTCTCTATAATTTCCTTATTTATGCTTTGTTTCGGTTCTTTTATTTTGTTTATTTTTATTTCAAATTAGATACTAGATATGCTTGTAAGCCAAATGAAGAGATACCATGTCACAGTGGTGAATGTGTACCTATCACAGCACGATGCGATGGAATTCCTGATTGTTCTGATAATTCCGATGAAGCAGGCTGTACCGGTATGTTTTTAATTTTTTTTTGATTTATTTGTTTTTGATTTCCTATTATTTATCGCCAAGTTAAACTTTATATATCAATACCGCAAATTTTAGAATGTGTTTTCAAATTTCATTTTGTGACTCAGTTAATTCGCGATGTGTCCGCATTATGAAATTTTTTTATTCAGTTATTCAGAATGAACACAAAATTTTTTCTTTTTTGTAATAAGAAAGAAATTCATATATATCACGTGTTCGAAATTAATTTTTCTTTTTTCTGGTAACTGTAAGCAACAAAATTAATTTACATAATTATTGCTTAATAATTTTGAGAAAAGCTCGAAATTAGTGGCCACTCTCCATACACTTGGGATTATTAATTCTAATTGATTCGATGTTACATTTGTAATTTTATTAAAAACTAAATAACTTGGCGATAAATGTAATACATCATTGGCAAACCTTATTGCTTAACGACCTTTTTTTGATTAAAAAAAATCGCAAGCACTGAAATGCCCATGATGTTTTCAAATTATTTTCTTAGGTTATTATTATTTTTATTGTTTAATTCATAAACGTAACAATCAGGTGCTGGCTTATCACTTTACACACGTAACTTTTGTCGAAAGTCCTAACATAATCACGTTGAATTTTAACTGTTAAAAACCAGAACATAATACAGTATGTATAGAAAATATACTTACCTATACGCACATGTAATAAGCTTTGATTCGTCTGTTCATGCTTGATTAATAACATTGACTTAATCGTATTTCAACCAAAAGCTATTTTAAGACCTAGCAAGTTTGGTGTTATTAATGTGGATATTTGGTGATGGTGCAAGTATGCGTAGTTTTATTAATATTAGCATAAAATACTGTAAAGATTCAACTAATGCTATATGAACACGAATGCTGTTATCTTCCGTTTCTTGACAATACTCAATTTGAATCCAAATAAATTCAGAATTCTTTGATTCGGTATCCTTACAGAAATAAGGACAAAAAAGCAAAGTCTCTCCATGAATAATTTACCACATCTCCGCTTCAATTGCAATTATAAAATTTTCGAGACAGAAAATAACAGCGTCCGGCTTGTGTACTTTACCGCAAACACATTTACAAATAAGTTTCTTTCACTGTACAAATTGGATCATGTTCGGAATGAAGCGGAAACCCCAAAACTACTTCTATGTATTATAAAAGTAATGGAAGCCATGAACGGAACTAAGTTTTAATTTAGTTTTTAAATTATGTACCAAGAAGCGCTTGCGTTCCGCTAACGGTTGAACGAATTACAAATATACATTTAACCCCGTTCAAGTTTGATTCTGGCGAACGTAGATTTTAATTTCGTTGATAAATCTCTGCGCTTGCAGTGAGAAATGTTAAATTTTTGAACATGATTCAACCAGTTCAATTTAATGCAATTTTTAATTATAAATTTGCATTAAATTTGTATAATTTTACATAGAATAAAGTGCATTACGTTTATTAACTAATGACTGTAAATAGCTTTCCTAAAAGAATCTGCATTAATTTGTAGAATAAGTAAATGATTCCAGTAAAGCTATTACATTTGCTGTTTTATTTATAGCAGAATTGTGTATAATTTTTAAGTTAAAAAATGTTTTTGTTTAAAAAACCTCGCGTTTTGTGGCAAATTTAATAGCTGACTACGTCGATTAAATCACTTGTGCGAATTACAGCTATTTCAGAATAAAACTCAGACAAACTCAAAATTATTTATACTATGTCAAATTTGTAAGTAATTAACACCAACAATCTAAGCCTCATTGCACAAATGATTTATAAAAGAAACAGTTCTAGACTAAAACTAGTTTATTAAGTCAAGTCACAATAGTAACTAGCTGTAGTAACGCTAAAAGTAACGCTTATTTCGATTAACAATTGTATGAAAAATTTAGTCAAACGTAACTGTGGCCACTGCACGGCAATGTAGATAGGCGCTGTAGGAATAACTTGTTAGTATAAGTAACTAATTTCATTTTTATTGTATAAAGTATATTTATGGTTGTTTTATTTTTTCTCTCGTTTCCTATTAACCGCAAACCTTCAATTAACTGACACCTAACGTGTTACTACTAAACTAACATAGAAGAACCTATTCCTTCTGAGCCACCTATTGTCGCCCTCCATACCGTACCAACGGAGAGAGAACCTGTAACGGAAAGGATAACGACGCTTCCGCCGCCGCCGTCAACTGAGCGCCCTCTAACAACGACGGAACAAAAACCACCATCCAGGGAATATAGTGTTGTATCTGGAGGAATTCCTGACGTTTACAGTGAACCGTCATCGTCGACTTCGACGACGTCTACAACAACAACCACCACCACCACTACCACTACCACCACAACAACAACTCCTGCTCCTACTACTCCTGAAACTCCAGAAACTGAGCCTCCCACGACTCTTTCTGTATTTACAGCTCCTGCTCCTGCTCCTACCAAAATTCCTCCTGATTCTGGCAGATGTCGTGCCGATGATGTCGTCCGTTGCGGTGACTCGTCCGTCTACATATGCGCGGATCAAGAGTGCGATGGCATAGAAGATTGTCCTGGTGGTGAAGACGAGAGCACAAAGAAGTGTCATGGTACTGGGATTGCTGTGTTTTATATTTGTAGTATTACTAACTGCTTGACGAACGGGATATTTTCTTTGTGTTTATTAATCATAATTACATCAACATGTGCTCGTACGGAAAAGGATTTAAGGATTACTAATAACTAGCATGATTATGCAAGAGAACTTCATGATTGTTTACAGGAAACTGTTGATGTAATGACCAGCACTAATGTAAAGTTATTTTTATTCGTTTCACTTTTCTCAAATAAGAATGTTTTCCATATAATTATAAAATTCCTACAGGAAATTGGTTTTATGAAAAAGAGATGAGAAATCGAATGCGAATTAAATTTATGTTATTTTCTCATATGTTAATCTTAGACAGGATGAAACCAATGAATCTACTTTTAAATATTATACTGTAATATTACCTGTCACTGTTTATTTCGCTGTAACTCTATACTTTTTTTTTTTTACATTGCTATATATTATTTAAAATTAGTACGCAAAAAATACATGCAAATTAAAAATATTAGCGATCCCTTCAATTTTACATGACAATTATTTTTATATATCACATTCTTCTGGAATTCGGAAAAAAGTTAAAATTTGCAAACGCTAATTTTTAGGCATACACATGAAGAATGGATTCAAATTTAGTACTAAGCTGTTTAAAAAGAAAACAATTTAAAATCTAACTTATATTAAAGAAAAGAAAAGTAAAACAATTAATGAGTTTAAATCTAAAGTATTAATAACAACTTCTTAAAATTGTAATAATTTTTGGGATGACTTTTGTACAGGGTGAGCCAAATTCGACACTTTTAATAGGAAACACCTATTTTTAGAAGAGTTAGATAGAGTTGACCTGGTCCCTGGAGCTTGATTTTTAAAACAAAGTGAAAACCGCATTTCGATATCTTGTACCGCTTAGGATTCTACGATTTCTAAAAGCCTTCATAACTTTTTTGTTTATGAAAATTTTTGATTTCTGTAAAAACTTCTTTAAGGCACTTTTGCATGCAGAATTCATTGCTTCAAATTATTTTTTTCTAAACTGCTCAATATTTAAGATATTAGCAGATATTAGCTAGAACTTTGATTTTTTATATGGAACACCCTATATATTTTTACATATTTGAAAAGAGCAAAATATAAAAAACAAAAATGTAAAACACTTGATATTTTATTCAAAAGACTTTTGAGTTGTAGAGCTTTCATGTTTTAATTAAAATTTTGATGGTTATTGCAGCATTCAAGTAGGCTGTGGATGATGATAGCTAAATATTTTTTGAAGATTCAATGAGCCACAAAAAAATATTACTTTATTTGTAATAAATATAGCGAAGTTATAACGAATAAATACTAATATAATCGAAATTGCGCAAAAATTATATAAAGTATTAAATTGTCGGTCATTTTGTACTAAACATAAACGATTCCGTTTTGTTATGGATTGAGCTGACATCACCAATTCAAAGACTGGTAGTGATGCATTTTTCTTATTCAATAAGGTCAGAATCTTTGTTTCTTTAAAATTCGTATTGCAGAAGTTCTTGCTAAGAAGTTTGCTCTAACTGGCGTCTATCATTTTCAATTTCTCCCAAAACTATAATCTCCTCTAATTCTTTATTTCCGTTTTGAGATTCATAATTTTTTATTTTTATCAGTTTAAATGACTAAAAATTTATTAAATTGTTTTTAAATCTCAAGAATATGTCTCTGAAGGATTGTCATCTTTCAGGATACCATTCATGGTAAAGATTTATCGCTACTTCTGAATTTTCGCCAATTTCTATAAAACACTTTAACATTTAATATTAGTAAAGAAGACAGTGGTTTAGAAATAACAAATCAAAAAAGTTTATCTCCTTAAATATAAATCAAAATAGGTTGTATCCGTAGATACGTATTTCGGCAGCTACGCTGTCATCTTCAGTACACACATACACTTACAAGTTAAAGGCACTTCATGAAGTCTTGAGTTGGTATAAATATTATAACATGTCGAATTTCTCGTAGTTTTCGTACATGTTTAATTATCTCCCAAAGTCTATTTTATAGAGATAGTAAAATTCAAGAGAAGTACTGTGAAAGAGAGATTGTGTCAAATTTTGACAGCGGCCTACTAGGAAGTTAGAAAAACTTAAATCGCTTAGTTATCGTCACCCATAGCCTACTTCAATGCTCTAAAAACAATTATATTTTTGATTAAAATTTTGAATCTCTATATTTCACAAACTGTTTGAATAAAATATCAAGTGTTTTATATTCATATGAGTGAAATTTTATACTCCTTTCAAAAACTTAAAAATATATAGGGTATTCCATATAAAAAATCAAAGTTCTTGCTGAGCACTTTGGAAAAAAATAACTTGGAGCAATGAATTCTGCATGAAAAAGTGTCTTAAAGAAATCTTCACAGAAATCAAAAATTTTCATAAACAAGAAAGTTATGAAGGTTTTTAAAAATCGTAGAATTTTGAATAACGCCCTGTAGCTCCTAAACGGTACAAGATATCGAAACGCGGTCTTCACCATTAATTTTATCTTAAAAATCGAGCTCCAGGGACCGAGGTCAGTTTTTGTCTAACTCGTCTAAAATTAGGAGTTTCCTATTAAAAATGTCTAATTTGGCCCAACCTGTACAGGGCAAATGAAATAATGACCGACGAAATAAAAGCAGTAAGAGAAGCGATATCTTAGATTATAAGAAAAATATTTAGAAAATTTTATTTAATAAATTAGAATGAATTATATATTATATAAGTATTTCATATTTTTTCAGCTGATATCATAGAGTAAAACTGATATTCTTTTACGAAATTTATTAATACGTGCTAGGAAATCAATGAGAATGGTGTAATCAAAATTTACAATCGTCATAATGCATACAAATTAGTTAAATTAGAGAACCTGTAGTGAGGTCGCCTTAAGTGCGATCAAATTGTACACAATAAGTAATGTTTCTGTAACCCGTAAGTATTTACTCGTTTTTCCTTTATTAGAAGAAATCTCAAACACCCTGTAATTCTGATTATTTATTGGAAAATATAACTATGAATATCTTGATTTTAGATTTTACTCTTGTCTCTAAAAAAAAAATGTATTAATATAACGATTGTCATTATATCAATGAATTTAACGATTGTAATTTCGTCAATGAAGGGTAGTTAGAAAATAAATATGTAGTTTATCATTACTGTTTGAGTATTTGATATGTGTCGAATATATTAGATTACTTTCAGAACAGAATATCGCAACTTCACACTAGATTCAGGAACTTATTTTATTTAGTTGAAATAGAGGAATATTTTTTTTTAATTTTAATTCCCATAATTTACAATTATATAGAATTAATGTTCAAATATAGAGGATGACTTAACATATACCTTTAAAGACGTATTAGAAGAACTCATTTGCAATTGATTTATCTCTAACATTGACATACAAAATTCAATAACTTCTATTTATAGAAAATTTCTCAGAAACAATATTTTTAATTTTGTTTTAATTTCTCTCGTTAGTTTAGACAGTAAATAAATGTTGGGAAATAAAAATTATGTTAAATACTTCAATAAAACAAAAATACAAAAGTTAAATTCAGCACTTCATAAAAAGTTGCAATCCAGTTACACATTTGTGCGGATTTCTTTCTAAAATTTAGTAAAACATTTAACGCACAAATGATTTAGAAAACTTCTCTGTTCTATTACTTTTCAAATGGGGAAAAAGTTTCAAGATATAACGTTTATATTTTTGTAATAAATTATTTTAAACGGACACTAAAATTGGCACTGCCGCACTACATTTTACATGGCTTGATAGCTTTGTCAGCAGTGAAAATAAACAAAGTTTTTTCTTCACTCCTGAGGAAGCTATCAAACGATAGTGATACGTAGTGCGATAGTGCCAATTTTAGTGTCCGTTTAAAATAATTTATTGCACAATTTCACGAGACAAGAATTTACTTTAATTATAGTTTACATTTTTATTAGAGATGAAACAGACTATGTAAATAAATAAATGTATGACATTTTATTTCCTACGGCTTATGATTTATTCTAATGTCAGTACCTACATATATCTCTCTTGCCAACAAAAGCCCATTTTCTTATTTTTGCTGCTGTAATTCTAGTAGAATAATTCTTTTTTAGAATTGCTGATGTCTCTTCTTGTGTTTACTTCTGTTACATTTACGATTTTTTTTTAATATGAATTGCTAATTTACATTATTGGATAGAAGAGAATCTACAATTAACAAGACAAAGAATTAGTTTTATTCTTTTTGAGTAATTTTCAATAAAAATGAAATCTAAGGAAAACACGAACTAAAATATCCCGGAGACTATTGGGTTTTCTGTAAAGGATGTTATGATTAAATCAATTGCTAATTAATTCCATCAATATATCGTCAAAAGAATACGTGACATGCCAATCACCATGTATATGTATATATCGCCCAAATAATTATTTTGATATTATCAAAGAGCGGATGACCTAAGGTTTTCATCCAAACCATAACTGAATCAGAATTATTTTTACGGAATCTTATACATTTATTTTATATTTATTTAATCACTTTCAACATCTTATAAATGACTTATTCAAAGTAAACTGGCTACTTCTGATGTTAAAAACCTAAAACTGGCCCTCTCTGGTTATCACTTCAAAAATTGATTATAAAAGCATTTAAAATATAGTACATATTTAAACTTAGTAGTAGTACCAACATTCTCAAATATAGACTAAATTTCTAATTCGTATTTTGTAAATT
Organism: Serrognathus titanus; assembly: GCA_039766575.1. NCBI lineage: Eukaryota > Metazoa > Arthropoda > Insecta > Coleoptera > Lucanidae > Serrognathus > Serrognathus titanus. The sequence continues at coordinate 44,470,690 of CM077914.1, read as the reverse complement.
TTTTAACAATTTCAGGATAATTTTTTTTAAATTCTTCTCCCTGTAAGTTTTCTTTAATAAATACACTAAATATTGAACCAGTATGGCCTTTTTATCTTGGCATTTAAAAATTCTAAGTAGAAAATACTACTTTTAAAGCGAAAACAAAACTCTCAAGTATATATTAAAATTGGAATTCGTATTTGTATCCTTTTTACCAGTTTCGTTTCAGGAATATTTTTTAAAATGTCATACTCACTTCTCTTGGTTTCTAAACATTGAACTTAATACAATTTTTGGTCTCAGTGTTCATTGAAAGTCTATAGAATTATTTTTTAATAGAGTTAAATTAAAAACCTGAATTACGTACTATGTTTGACAAACTTAAACAACATTTTGAGATTGTATTTGTGGAAAAATTTTCTTTTTTCTTTTCAACCGTTCATAGTATAATTTTTTAGCATCTTTAAAATCTGTAATGTAGAAAGTATTAATTGAGTTAAACTTTTCTGCCGCACATTTATTCTGTAAAACAACATATTCAGTTCATTATTTGGAACAATTATTCATTATTATTTTTATGTTATGTTAAAATTTAAATATAAATTATCTCCTGTAATATTTGAAATCACTTCGTTTAGATCTGCTTATCAGGTGTTTGTTTATTTAACAGAAAATCTCGCGTATTTGAAAATAATCGTCGTTAGAGATAAATGGTTTGTTATGGTATTTTTTAATTTATCTAAGGGATAGATTAGGTAATATCTATTTTCCGTTTATCAAATATGCAACTTAACTCTTTATATCGTTTTCGGTACATACATCCACGGATGTTTCAAACTGTGGTATTTACAAGGACATTGTTGATTCTGAAGGGTGCGTAACTGTATACAATTTCGATTTTCCTTTATTGGTATTACAATGTATTTCGACAGGTACATTTTGGCAACGATAATGTAAGCATAGACATGTAACAATATAGAAACTTATCGCCAATACGAACTTTCTCTGCTGAAGATGATTACAAGAATGTCGAAATAAGTAGATATTTATTAAATTAAAAGAAAGTCTCTCCTATATATTATACTAATGTAAAAACAAATTATAATATTTTGGAAGATTGTAAATTCATATATTATGAGAAATTGAACAGTTCATAAAATAAATATATTAATATTTCGTACATTTGCATATTAAATCGGCATTGTTTACGTAATTCGCATTGCAATTTCCGTTTCAGTATAATATTTACTTCTCATCTCATTTCAGTTTATTCAATTTGAAATAATTTGTTTATACTTTTAAACTGGAAAGCATCTCATGAATAATTATTTTTCAATTAACTACATCAGAAATGTCTTAATATTGAAACTAAATATAGTTTATTTATTAACTTATGCGGAACTGAAACAACAAATTATTTTATCAAAATTAGTAATTATTGTTTCCAGAAAAGACTAGACAACAAACTATAAATATATTTCGTTATTTTTGATGAAATTATAATTTTGTTCGCTCTACCTCTCATATGTAAAAGTTTTAATTTCTGTTGTTTTTTTTTAAATGTGGTATGTAATGTACACATTATTTTATTGCTAAAAAAATAATCTTTTGGGAATTAAACGTCAAAACTAACCCTCAACCTTCCAAAGTGAAATATTATTGCAAAATAAAGTAGTTAAATAAATTCCCGACGCAGTTGCACCAGAAAACACATAAAATGTATATTTCCTAACATCTACTAATTTAACTGTTTTATAATTCACAGCTTGCGCCACCGGCGAATTCAGTTGTGATTTGAAGCGATGCATCCCCGCAGACAAGAGGTGCGACAGAACCGTCGACTGTGACGACCAAACCGACGAACTTGAATGTCCCGGTAAGTACCATCCTATATTTATTAGGGAGGGGGGGTAATATCAAATGTCTTATAATTTTGACGCTTCGGATTATATTTCCACTGATTCACTAACACGTTCCCACGCGATAGTAATAATAGAAATACACATTGCATATATGGATGTAGAGATTGTTTGTAGAAACGATTCCATCGACTTATAAGAATATTTTCAGGAAATCTGCTTTAAAAGATATTTTTTCCCAAAACTAAAAATATACTAGGTGTTTGAATATTTAGTAAATACTAATAATTTTCTTTCTTCATTACATTGTTACTAATAAAATAAGAAACTAAATAACTTGGTTTGAAAGTTTCCGCAGCCGTGGTCCATGCTTCACTTGGTTTCCCGACCTGAACCGGGTCCTCGTTTTTTCGAACTTGCCGATGTTTCGTCCACTCTTGCAAGGAACTTCTCTGTAGCTGATCTTGTCGCTGCTTCATCGCGTAGACGCTGGCAAGTCCGATGAAACGAAGACGCGGTTCCAACCCGGAAAATCAAGTGAAGCATGCTTTCAAATATTTTATAAACATTTCGATTGCCAGTTTATAGTTACATGTATCATTGTTATTAAAGCCAATAGTATTTTCTGAAAAACTTTGTTTAAGAACAAATTCAAACATGACATCTCGAAAATAGTTTTTAAATGGCATCTAAAGAAAGAGCTTGTGTTTTGATCAGGAGTAACATGAAATTGAAATTAAGTCTAATTCTGTTTTTTAATGAGCACTTCACTTCAAACTTGTTACACTAAGAAATGTGGAGAAGCTTCAAACTAACAGAATAATTTCTTATGAACATAATATTTTAGGATGTGACTTTGAACAATCTACACTTTCTTCCTTTTTGCCAGATTATAGTTCATACGACTATCCTCTTCGCAAACCATGTTGAATTCAACTGGATTGAATGAACACTTTCTGGGTTGTCTGGGCGAGAGTGTTTTACAAATACTTTTTAAGTTTAGTTATTTCCCATGGTTACCAATTGTTGTCGTACATGTAGGGATGCGGGTGTTTCAAAATATGTAGATAGGCTATCTTTGCCACCCTCTGAAACGAAGAGAAATAGAGAGAGTGTGAGAAGAGCAAAACGTCGCATTACAAAGTGGAGTTTAAAAGCTCTTAGCAGATTGCAGGTCATTGAAATCCTCTTGACATCTCTTTATTTTATGCAGTCAATGTATTTTATTATTTGAAACTACTGTTTTATGGTGCAAGCTCGTTGGATGTCAGTGTACTTTGAGTACACTGATCGCCACAGCTCTTGACCCTATACTAGACATTTAAAAAGCTAATGATCACATTAAATTAATAACGAACTCGTTTTATTAGATTACGGAATACTCCTTGTACTTATTATAATTAATTTATAATTAATTTTTTGCCAGGACGTTGTAAAACGATAATTATATCATAAGTTATCATCTAAAGTTTCACTCTTGTAAATGATTGACACTAAATCAGCTCTTTTCATTTGTTCATTTGTTCTTTGAAGCTATTTCTAGACCTCAATATACTCTTAGTCGATTACGTAATATAATGTGTTAAGGTTCACGTGAAACTATTTAATTAATCTCATATTTCTTGCATTTATAATGAATGTAACTCTATCGCATTATAACACCCGCTGAGATATGCAGAGCATTAGCAGGCACCATAAACAATTCCTGCAGTCACGTTAATTTATTTAGAACCAGCAATTAATATTCGGTTCCAAACATATTCTTATACAGAGGGCTGAATATAAATCACGAAATAATGAACGGCACAAATACTGTCGTCTATACGAAATATCAATACAAAAAGACGGCGTAATTTTCAGCCGCGACGAAACTGTGATTTGTAGTTAGATCTCCACCCCCTGATTGCCGCCCCCTGCTGTGATTGTGATACGCTCAGCTTGTAATCATACTTTATTCATATTACTATTGCAGAAATACCAGATTGTTCTCCGAACGCAACAATAAACTCCGCGACTTATTCTTTTTTGTTTATATTTGCCTTGCATTGAGTTTATAATTTCTACATACAACATTTTATACCATCTCCTTTTTAATAATATTTTGTATTTCTCGATATAGAATAACACACAATTTAAGATAAATCCTCCTCTACAGATTCTTGCGAGTTGTAAATAATTTATTAAATGCCAAAAGAAACAAAGTCGATTTTTGATACGAATTCCTTGCATATCTCGCAGCTTTTTGTGTCGAACAGATAGCGTGATGTTTTCTGCATGTAAAATATCCTGTGATCAACATCCTGTCATTGATGTTTATTTATGAATGCTCGGCGTCCTTCTGTTGTAATTGAAGCTCTTCGAATATTGGGGTTAAGTATTCATCAACTTTTAAACTAAATTGTCTTTGCGCAAACAATCTTAAGATATTTAGGATAAGGCAACACTGTTGCTTTGTATAAGTAACATGAAAATAATTCAATCTATTTATATTCTTTCTTTTTTCATTTATAGCTTAATCTAGTCTTGCAAGAATACTGTGTATTTATAATTGATTTTTGGTATATTCTTTCTTTTTTATTTATAGCTTAATCTAGTTTTGCAAGAATACTGTGTTTTTATAATTGATTTTTGGTATAAGTCTATTAGAGTGAGCAAGAAAGCATACGTTTCTCTAACACGATAATATGATTGGAAATGCGATTTTCTGCTACACCTAATAAAATAATGGAACCAGTATACAAGAGGAGTAACGAAGTAGATTTATTCAAGATATTAACTAGATTAGAATATGTCCTGTTAAGTTTTCTGCTAGCAGAGAGAATGAATATTCAATACCTGATTTACATATGAAGAGTCTGATGCTTGAATCGAGGCGCACAAAGAATACATCCCGGTGGTAACTAACTAAAAAGGACACATAATGCTGGTTTAAGGAAGTCTCTGAAAGCAGAAAGAAACCCTGCCGTATAAAAGCAACGGATTATGGGGCGTCTGGATAGACTTGCTAACATAAGTGCTTAGAGCTTTAGAAATTTGTAGCGGTTGAGGTATTTAATGATAAAAATTCACAGTTTTTCTTCTTCTTGACAGACTTAAGATATAAAGTTTCATTGTGTGGCCGAACGGAAATTTCTGTAATTACGATGTTATTAATTGCTACGAAACGAATTGAAAATAAATCTCGGGATATCACAACACGCGATTTTCTAATAAAATGCATATTATTACTACAAAACTGCATTTATTTCGGAGGCCTTCGAATAATTTACCGTCTTCATAATTTGGAAGACATGCAACATAAATAAATAAAATTATTTATTTCTTATTTCTGTTAATTTATGTATATTGTTCTTTTAACTTTTACAGTAGTAGAAACGAAATACTAAGTTTTCTAAGATAATATTTTATTCTGTCAGAAGCAAAACATGCCATCAGGATGATGGTAGGTAATTTCTTGTAACATACCGTTAGTTATCTTTAATTCATCACTGCAAATATACTCATTACCGTCCAAACATAATTAGGAACAAGTTGTTTCTTGTTTTGCACAAAATGATTCTTTTTACATTTTACGTAAATGTATTCGTGTTGGAATACGGTAGCCAAAACATAGTGTTATTTATAAACAAACAATTTATAACCGCATATTTAAATGAAACAGAAACAGGATTTTCAAATAAAACTTTGTTATGTAGTTTCAAGCTTTCAAATTACTTAAATATGTGCTCTAATTTTATACTTCCTGTCAAGATAGAAAGAAAAAGAAAAGAAGTAACAAAACAGAATGAATAAAAGAGGGACAAACTAAAGAAGTGGCGAATGTATGTATATGATGTGATCAGTATATTAATATACATATATTTTTCTTTTCGTTTAAGGTTTCTGATAGTGGTAATAAGTAATAAGAAATCGAATACTAAAGTTATTACTTCGAGAAGAGTAGCACACAAAATTTATTTGTTATATGCCTATCATGTATTTATTATTGAATTCCAATTTCTCTCCGTTCCGTTGCCACCATTTGTAACCAAAGATTACTTTTCCTTTCATCGCCTATTGACGCAATTTGAACATCTCTCTATATCATATTCTGGCTGTGTGGCTTTTTGTATTGTAACGCCATCTGTAATTTTTGGCGTCTTAATAATTATTTGTATTTCTTTCTATCGTCTTGTCCTGACTTGTATGTCTAATCTGTTGCCTGTTTTCTATTCATAGGCCGGTATAAACATTCTTTTATATATTTGAAGACTTCGCTAGTCAACATTTCCTGGTATTTAACATATGGTGTTTAACATGATATACTGGGCGTTTCATTGAAGATGCATCAAACTTGGTATGCGAGTAGTTGCCGGGAAAAGAAATGAATAAATTTAGAGAAAATCGAAGGGAAAGCAAAGTCGCATATTTTTAGAATGGACTTTAAATGAGAATTAATGAATTGTTACTCATTCACATACGAAATTGGTTTATTGGTTAATTGCCTCTAGAATGTCGACCCAGTCGATGCGGCAAAACACATTTAAAACATTATGGTTGTTGGCAATCAATAAAAATAATAATTAGTCGTTTATTTTCTGTTTTCCATTTAATACGAATTTCTAATTGTTAATTTTAGGATTGTTCAAACATTTAGTAGTTTGCGTTTATTTAAGAATTTTTTATTCACATTCACCGTTTCATGAAATCGTTCGTAGAAATTTAGCGCCTAAGTTAAATTAAATAAGTTTAAATATCCACGCGATTTCACATCGCTACTGCATTCGACGTGCGACAAAGTTGAATACACCGAGCTTTCGGTCAAAGGCAAAATAAAATCTAGTCGTATATTTCTTCGCTGCCCTATGGTATTTCAAAAAACATCGACTCCAAATTATGCAAATTTTAACTTGCTCCGATTAAAATTTTTTATTAATATATTTTGTTTGAAATAATGTCAGAAACGTGTCCCTCAAGTTTGATGCATCTTCAATGAAACAGCCTGTATATACATGTATTTGGCACCATTTGAGACAGCAAAGCCCAAAAATTTTTAATTGTCTGTGACAGAGGTATACAGTTCCATCAAATAAATTTTTTTTCTTCTTTATTTTAAACGAATTTACAGATATCCGTCCACATTTTAGGCGATATAAACTTTCGTGAGTTATTTACGAGAAGGGAAGTTAACCAAATTAAAAATTACCCATCACTGGACAGCAACATTCACCCGGTGCAATTATGCGGCTTAAAATTTAAACCATTCACAGAAAAAGATCGAATAAATTGTGCGCTTTAAATATACGTGACACATTCTCGAATGAAACACAGTTCAGATAAACTTTAAATTAAATTAGTTTTAGTATTTCGTAATTTTTACAAGTAATGAAACATGAACGTTTACAAACACTTAGCAAATATATTTTCATAATTTATTTCCATTTTTATTTTCTCTCTTTTTATTTCAGAGATTTTGTCAGTCATACTACCAGTCAGTATTACTAAAACGTGGACCTGTTCTATTCTTGCTTGTGTTACCATTTGGCACCTTTAAAAGATGTGAGGTTTTCGAAAACCTGCACGGAATTTATAAAGGCCATGTACTTCAGTTTCCTTAGTAACTCGATTTGTAAGGATGAGTGCACGTCCCGTTTTAAAGTAGGATCTTTGTATATTCATTTAAAACGCCTTAAAAACTTCATTTCGAATACAGCAAGTTATCAAAAATAATAAAAATCTGGAGATTTCATAATCGAATGATAGAAAGTGAAACCAAGACAGGAGACTCTTTAGATTTATATTTTTGCAATTTAACATTTAAGGTTTGTGCCCAATTCTCGATAGTATAGCTCCAGTTTCATCGATATCATTTTTATTTGCACATTTTATTTCACTCTTCTGTTTGTTTGAAAACAATAACTATTACCTAGGTGTAACGGGTGGAAATAATTTCAGAAGCAACTTCATCTCTTTGTGACAGTTAAAAAGTATTTATCCAAATTCTGAAATTAAGATATACTGAATTACATACTTTGTTTCAATAATAATTCACAATAATTCATTTAAAAGCACATTATTGAAAAAGGAACTTTCAAAATACATTCGTTTGGTGAAATCTTATATTTGATTCTAACGTGTCTATGTTAAAACATTTATTTATTTCTAAATATTATCCAAGTAAAGACTAGCTAAACAGAAAATTAACAAGAAAAAAATTATATGTAGTATGCGCGTTACATTGAATTTAAGTTTAAAATTTTACTGGATGCACCTCCTTCAGGATAATAAAATACTGACCATCCTAAATCTGTGCATAGACCTATCAATCAGTTAAGAAATTGTATGAATTACTTCAAGCTTTACAATTCTAATTTTGCAAACTTACGCAGCTTAAAGAAATGTTTGTAATTCTATAAACGTACGTACGCGTAATATGTTATCGTTTTTATATGCGTTATGTTATTTTTATCTGCAATGGTTTAGACCCATTTATTCGACCTATTCTTGGTATTTATGTGTTCATGCAGTAATTGATAGAACGCGAACGACTTTCTAATAATAAACGAACGGGAAATTCGCACTGCAATTATTAAACAAACATAAATTCTAAATGTTGAATTATGCCAAGGATTTCTAATATTGTCTTAACGAAATCACAAAGAGTGATTAATTAGAATTTCTTGTTAAATAAATTAAATCCGCGGCAGATGCCTCTCCGAATAACTTTCTCATCATATAATTTGTCAGCCAGACGGGAAATGCAGAGAAGATGTAAACACAACTTAATGTCAGAGAACAAAAAAAAATAAAGATCAAACATGAGAATTTTGTCATAGGTCACGTATTTTGGTTTACTCACGATGACGTAACGCCTTGTGTAACACACTGCACATGTAGTTTTTTTTTTTAATCTTAAATTACGGCGGACATATTTTCGCCTGAAATTCCGCTGAAGGAAAAGCGCCGCTGCATTCATTCTCTTATATTAAATAGTAATAATTTTTTCACCTCCCTCGTAAACTGCGAACAAGTGCGGAGATAACGAAAATTGAAAGGGGATGAGAAGGGCCGGTTATAAAAACGTTCGGATGACGTTCATTTGGAATTTAGTGAATTTATTATTCACCTGGATTTTGCCTACAATTTCATGCGGCTTAAACAATAACAGGGAAACTGTTTTAAAGAATTACGCAAGAACAATATTTGTTTATTTATAAATGTCACACTTATACAAATAAAACAGTTTTCTAATGATAAAGAGAATTAGAAAATTATAACACAATTCATATGATCAAGAAAAAAAATCTGTGAAATAAAATAAAAAACAATAAACGTAAATAAAGTAATAAAAGACAAGAATTGAAGAGATTTTTTGCAACTTAAAAGCAATAGGAAATCAGAAATTAAATTAAAAAGGTAACATTGAAATTTTGGTGACGTTTGTACGTTTGCATGTTGCAAACTAGTCGATTAAATTAAATTAATTTAATTATTTCTAGTCGCCTAGCATATAGAACAATTAACAAACGAGCTGCATTACTTCACTACACATGAATACTTAAAATAGTTCATAGTTCTCTATTCGCTGGTTTAGTTTGCACACTCGCGTCCTAGAAAAAATTGTTTAAATTTAGCCTCGACTCGAAAGTTGACGAGAAATTTACGAGAATGCCCGCAAAACTATTGGAATTATAAATAGGGTCAGTCCTCTCTGTTTTGCTTCATTCATCAGGTTGTAACATTAACAACTAAAATTATTGCTCTTACCACTTATTTGCTTTTGAGTTGAAAATCACCTTTCTTATGACTACCTTTCATCACACATGACAACGTCCCAGGAATCCTTCAAGGGAAATTAGAAATTATTGCCTTTTTCGTTTATTATTTTTGCACCAAGTTTTAAACATTTTTACTGCTCAGAAATAATTTAAATAATACTTGAATACTTTTAACACTTAAATTCATGCTACTTATAAATAATAATAGTAATTCTTTATAATAATGCCGAATTATGAACGTGACTTCTGTATGATTTAAGTGAGAAATTATATGATTTATGTATGGGGTTAATCTAATCGTCGAAATGAAGCACTTGATGTCATAGTTCTCGTCGGTGAGGGGTTGCGGATATAGAAATTTGTCGTTGTGCGGGTGTCAGACCTGTAGCTGTGTCTCTTCGTGGCTGGCACAGTGTCGCACCCTCTCATCCCCCGTACCTGTGTCCACAACCGCCCTTTACATCTACCCTTTCGCTGTTTGTTTGCGCTACCCTACAAATATGCCTGCGTTTGGACAGCGAATACACAGCGTCATGGGATTTCGTTTGCCCTATAATTAATTTATGAAATATTTTAATGCAAATTATTGTAGTCCGTGTGTTTATAAAATTCGCGCATAAATTATGTAATTGTGCGCGGCGTAAAAAAACGAGAATTTCGATAAATTTCATTAACGGTTTATTGTATTAATTCCGGCGCACATTCGTTCCGAAAAACTGCACGGTGGAATTTAATTTAGAATTTTAAATTAAACCGATCAACCTCACTCGACGCAATTAAATCGCATCTCGTTATTTATTAAAATATATACATACATTAATAATTTACTATTTAACGAACAATTTGTTTGGAAATTAAACTGCCACAATTGGTTTTGTTATGTGATACCAGGAATCACTTTCAGTTTGTGCAAAATTACAAAAATTTAAATGCTTTTTAAACTTCACTGATTTTGAGGCTAATTAATAAAGCACAAAGATAAGTTTTTGCAATAAAATATTAAATTTAATTATAGGGTATGTGTATAGAGTGAGTTTTTTATCTTGATTGTTCGACTCGAATGGGCCTATCTAATCAATCGTGACTCCCGCCTCCACCCCCAGTGGGTGGGACGGGGTGCAATTTTCAGATCGCAAATAGGTACCATTATTTTTTATTGAAGATTCGGATTCTACGCCTCAAACTACGTAGGATTTATCCGAATCTTGGTTTTGGATTCCTGACGGATGACGTTGAATTTTTGCAAAACCTACTTTTAGCATGACCCAGAAACAACGACGTGGACGTAGTAGGTTTCTGTTCCCATCGGGGTATTTGTTTTAGGTGAGTCCCCTCGCCTCTCACCATCGAAGTGTTTGTAATATTATTTCAGTAAGTGATCAAAAATGCGTCCATCCACTTCGATGCACTTATTTATTCGCAGTTGGAATGCTTGGATACAACTGAGAAGTTGTCTGGTGTAATCGTCCAGTAGGTATTAGTGATTCGCTCAATGATGTTCTCACGGGTTGTTGGCATGCATAATAAATTTCACCCTTCCTGTAACCCCACAAACAAAAGTCAGGCGAAGTAAGATCTGGTGATCTTGCAGGCCAAGATACTGGACCACCTCTTCCGATCCACCGACAATTGTAGACGCGATCTAATACTTCCTGTGCTGCTGCTGGACAACCGACATGTTGAAACCACATTGTTTGTCGCACATCCAAGGGAAGGTCTTCAGGCAATACATGAAGTTCGTTCTCCAAGAAGTTGTGATATCTTTCATTATTTAAGTTGCCATCGATAAAGAATGGACCAATGAGGTTCTCGCCAATTATTCCACACCAAACATTCACATTCCAAGGTCGCTGTTGTTCAGCTTGGTGTAATCAGTGTGGATTTTCGATACTCCAATTATGCATGTTGTGTCCATTAACCGTACCGTGATTTGTAAAAGTCGTCTCATCAGAGAACAATACGCGAACAAAGAAATGGGGGTCTCGTTGTATTTGTTAGAGCGCCCAGTGAAAGAATGTCATTCGGTTCTGGAAATCATCGCCGTGAAGTTCTTGATGCAGAGAAACATGGAACAGATGATATTTTCTATGCTTCCATATTTAGCAAACAGTAGTCTGACTCAGTCCCGATTCACGATTTCTGCGTTGAGGACTAACGTGTAGGTTATGAGTCACTCCAGCTAATACCGCAATTTCATTATTTTCTCCAGCAATAGTTCTTCGGCGGGTCCTTTTTTGGGTTGTACGCTTCCCTCGGTAGAGATCTGTTGAACAACCCGATAAAACCAAACACGTGACTGTACCTTGTCTGGAAAACGTTGAGCGTACAGGGGTAACAGCATTATTGATATCCCTGCCACTTTCTCCATAAATGTAAACCATTTTAATTTTCTCTTGAACTGTTGTAGCCTGGATTATAACTGATAATGCAGTTAAGTAATGACGGAACGTATTGAAACAATGCGACACGCAACGAGAGCAATGCACGTACTGAGGTAACGCACAGCCGGTACGACATTTGTGGAGGCACATTTCCTAGAAGACCGCTACGTCACTTTCTTGGAATCAACCACTGCATTTGAGACGAGTTCCAAAGATATTGGCAGCGCAGCGTTCAAAAAGCGACAATTTTAATTTAATTTTAATAACGTACGCTATTATTATTTTGATAAAATGTTTGACATTCAAGTTACATCTTTTTCCCCGTAAAATTCGAATTTGCAATAAAAAAATGGTGGTTCCTCTTCCGATTTGAAAGTTGCCCCCCACCCCACCCACTCGTTAGATATCATTAGATAGGTCCCTTCGGGTCGAACAAATTATACTCACAACGTTTTTTGATCCGATGCGTAGTTTTGGAGATATTGCGTTGTCTCAAGATAAAAGAGGCGTTGTCTCAAAATAAAAAATCCACCCGATATATTATTATATTTGAACGGCGGAGGGGGGGGGGGGCATTTCTACACTGCTTAAATTTAAAAGAAGAAGACAGAGGATAATAAAAAGCATGAAAAGTGTTAACGGCAAAATTCACAATCAAAATACAAACATGAAATAAAATCATAAGCGTAAATATTGGAATAAAAATTGCAGAAGAACAAATACACAAAATGAACAAGTGAAACAAAAAAAGAAGTGATGTTAAGACCACGAGGTAAAATGATAAATACCAACAACAAAATCGAACAGAAAATTAGAAATATGAAAACCATGAAATGAAATGAATACGTCACATCACTATGATCTTAAAATAGTTGTTTTCTTCTAAGGTCTGCAAAAGACTCAATTAATTAAAAAATATCTAAATAAACGGCACTTTGTGGTTGCAAATATTTTACCACAGTTTTTCTGTTCCATCTTCTAAATTTTGTTGCGCCAGCCCCACAATAAGGAGTAAATTTCAGTAAAAACCCTTGGGGCATCCAAAATTTAAAGCCGTACCTAATTTGCTTGCCTTTTATAAATTACTTCATCCTGTGATGCCTGTATTATGACTCCATCGCTTCATCTCTAGAAAAAGATGAGCCAAGAGGTTGAAACAAAACTTGTAAAATATTATTGATCCTGTCCATCAATGGTTGTATTTTATAGACTTTGTATTGTTCATTGCAAGATTATAATTTTGGTGAAAATAACGATAAATTGAAACGTTACTGCTAATTAGATCCTACGATACGCGGTATTCTTATATATCCAGACAGGAGCAATGTCATTCATTTTGTGTAAAAAACGTGTCTCCATTAAAATACGCGTATTTCTTTGTTTCTTCACAAATAAACTGTATAAGTTTCATCAAAAAAATATGTTGAAAAGATTTAACTGTTCAAAATTTTCTAATTTAATTCTTTACACAAAACCATGTTCACATGTCTTGCCTACTTTTGTTCTTTTGCGAGACTGTTCCAAAAATTTTTGAGTCCAATTTCTTTTAGATTCTTTGTGTTTTTTTTTCAATTTTAAATCTTTTAGATAATGGATCATTATTTTCTGAAGAAACTATTTCCACCATTTGAGATAATATCACATCCATTTGCTGTTCTAATACTCCTTTGCCTACATCACAAAATGAACATACTTTTTCATCATCACTTGACGGTCACTGTCAGCACTGTCTACTGGTGGAGCGTATCAACTGGAGTTCATTTGAATTTTTTATTAATTCAGAGTCATCATCATCAGATGATACATAGTTAAAAAGTTTTTTGGCATCTCTAGAGCCACTAAAGTACACTTGGAGTATTCCATGTCTAAAAACATGAAAACTATTTGGCGTTTTTGGTTGGGGTGCACTAGTTTCACTGAATAGTCACGCAAAGTATTCTCATGTTACTTTAACCTCATGTAATAAAATATGAAGATATCCTTTATGTCCGCATTCAACAGGTTTTATTACATGAGGTTAGAACAAAATGAGAATACTTTGCGGGACCATTAAATGGAAATAATGCACCCCAATCGAAAGCGCTAAATAGTTTTCATGCTTCTGGACGTTGAACTTACAGATCTGTCAAATAAACTTGAGGACAAAATGGTGCCATATTTTCATTTTACATTTTCGTATCTGAGATGCCTAACTATAATTCCAGCCAAAGAGAAAAAAAATGTCTGATTTAAAATAAGAGATTCTCATTAGACAACAAGTGTCAAATAAAATGAAAATTTTATTAGAATCTAAAAAATTCATGAGAAAGGGCTTTATACTCAAAATACATGTATCCATAGTAATAGGCTTAACTGAGGGTTACATGTATAGTCCGAAAAAAGCGTTGCAGAACGATTTCTGTCGATATAATTTTTATGAAAATTTTATAAAAAATTCTGCACTGAGTTCGGACCTGTGCTTCTGAAAACGTATTGATATTTCGGATAAGGTCATCTCGTACAACTGGGATGTCATAAAAAAACGAACCAATTGTATAAACAAGGCTGTTACACTATCAAATACATTTTAATACTTAAGCGGCCCACTATAACCATAAAAGTTGCTACAAAAGCATTTACGATATGTACCATAAATGATGTATTTGTGCGAACTATTTAGCATTTATTGGATGAATAAAGGAATAAATAATATGAACGCTTCCTCATCAAGGCATTTATTTATAACAGGTGTTCGAAATGTCTTCCACAGGCACGTAAGCAGGCGTCCACAAGACGAAAGTTCTCCTGGACTCGCTCCAGACATTCTGGATCCTCCGATACTCGGCGAGCTGTAGCATGAATAATAATAATTGTTCTTTAGTGTTGATTTGCACCGAATAGACTTCCTGTTTTAAAGCCCCCCACAAGAAATCCAGCGGATTCATATCGGGGCTACGAGCAGGCCACGACACTGTCCGTACCTACCTATCCATCGGCGTTGAAATTGGCTATTGAGATAGGTTCGGACCGGGGGAGTAACGTGCGGTGGTACACCGTCGTACATGAACCACATGTTTCGCCATAGCTCTAAGGACCTTTCGTCCAAAACATCGGGCAATATACTTTGTAAAAATTCTAAATAATTTCGGCCAGTAGCGGTGGTTTAATGAGTAATTACCCCCACGGTAATTGCACCCTACCAATTCGAAGCGTTCTCATCGTAAAATTACTTCTATTGATATGCCTGTAAAGCAACATTTTTGTCCATTCTTAACCGCACATATTGCAAGATCAGGGTTAAGTATTTTACGCTAAGTGTAGTTTCGTACGTGCGGAGACGCGCTAGGGCCGTATTCACTGCTTCATAATTCGATATCTCGAAAACTGTGGCACTTTTTCTATTTTGTCAGAGTCAAAGTATTGTTTATAGAGCGTCATCGACCCATTGATGGCGTATGGTCCCTTATACCTGATACACCGTGTATGGATGCAGAAAATGAAATGAGAAAAATTTTGGAAAAAATATGCCACAAAATAAACTATAAGAGCAAGTGAAACAAAAAATGAAGGAAATATTTTTTGAAAAATATACGTCAAATATTGTTCCTCGCATCACCTGATCCAACAAATAAACAGCAGCTTCTGCCAAAATCGTTGTTAGTTAATAATAAGGTATTATACGAGAAAATTATATCGCTCACGTAACTTCAACCTAAAGTTTAAATTGCTGAAAATGTAACTAAAGTATTTCCAGCTTATCAAAGTTAAATACTATGACAAAATGATAAAGAAGATACCAGGGAATTTTTATAAATGCCCTGTTCCGTTCGGTGCCAGCCCGCGCTCACGCAGAAGTCCTGCGGCTCTCACACGCCACCAATGTACAGTCGGAATAAGTATGACTAATGAAGCCATACTGCAACTTCGTTTAAATCACTCGCTATATTTATACAATTATTTATAGGCAGTTTGTTCATCGAACTTTCCTAATTGTTGGTTAAATGGTCGGCGACGTGATTTAGAGTCGGAATGTATACGCACAGACTAAGATCGATACCTTTATTAATACTAAACGACTTTAGTCGTCTATAAAATTTTAGTGATATTATGTTATAAATTATGGCAGGCAATCGGGGGTAATGGCAGATTTTTGAATAATCAAAACGTTTAAATAATGGCGAAAGCTAATTTATGATGTTTAACAGTTCTGCTATTAGAGTTGAGAATTTACGAAACCAAGCCTTCAAGATATTAATTACTTAATTTGATTTTTTTTCTTTGATTGGTAGGCATGTATGGATCCACATACTGAATTACATCCTTTCTAATAACTGATACTGCCGGAGTGCATTCATTCATTTTTAAATCACCTGTATGTGAGTGTGACTTATTATATTCTGACAGGTCACAGGTTTTCTTTTTGCTTTCAATAAGGACCTCGTTCTTCCCCTTTATCATGCTAAAAGATTCGGGCTGCTGTACCAATTTGAACATGACAGCATTTCACATCGGAATTTTTTTTATTAAGCACTATCCATTATCTGTACGTTTTACTGGGATATTTTGCTGATTTTTTGCAAATTATCCCAATAATTAAAGCACATTTTTACTATGTTGTCCTACTCGTTTGTATCCAATTTCATTTTTGTTCATATTATTAGAGCGCTTTGGAAATAGAGTCAAAAATATTTGAGAAGTGTCACTTCTGAATTGAAAAATGGCGTTTTATGTAATCGCGGGCAAACCTAACTGCCCAAATTTTAATCACGTATCATACGTTTGCATGTACCTCAAAAACACTATGCCGAATTTCAAATATAAATCAATCCAACTGCCCGAAGGTGATTGGGAGCATTGGCTGTTGGACAAGAACCACACCAATGACTGGCATCATACAAAATCACCGATTATTTGGAAAGAAGTATCTAAACGTGGTGGCAAAGCGTACCTAATCGGCGGTATTAGTGAATTTTGGGAATATTGCTACGATTACTATGGCTTACAATCTCTTCTGTCAAAAGAAGAACTAGACAAACTCGTAGAAGACAATCTGCAATATGCAAAAGAACAGGAAAAACGAGTTGAAGAAAAGAAATGCATTTCAATAACAGGCGCCTCCAATGAAATAACTAACTTTCTTCTCCTTGAACTCTTCAAAATAGATGAGTTGAAAAATACAGAATTTTCGTTACGATTATTCGACGATAATGTTGATGCTTACGCAGATCTTGATATGGTAATATTTTTCTTAGACAGCATCAGTGATTTTCACAACGATGTAACTATCGTCGACACATTTCCTCAGGCACTAGAAGATTGTGACTTGCTAATCATCACTGATGATTTCTCACAGAGAACTGATGAAAATCGCGAAGATTGGTTAATGAGAAACGTATACAATATGCATGTTTTAGCCCAGGACATAAACAAGCATGCTAAAAGATCTTTGAAATTGGTGTTTGCCGGATGTGGTCCTGTTTGTTTTAATGCGTCCATCTTAGTCGATCATTGCACGAAAATTCGTCTAAATAACATAATCGTAATTACTAGTGACATTGGTTTATGTCCCTTGAAAGTTATTTCGGATGAAACCAAAATACCTTTAGACGAACTAAACGCCCCACCAGTATGGGGTTTTATTGGCTTAGAATATTTCATCGATGTTGGAAGCATAATAAAAAAGTGCGATGTACATCGTCCATACTCCAGAGCGCTCAAAACCAATGATTCAACACTCCCTTTAGGAGAAATCGTTACCGAACTAAGATATATAAACTACTTGATTCATGACATAGAAAACGTGATCTGGGATAAAGTCAATTCTATCAGGCAAGGTATCAAGAAGCATCTGAACAGGCCTCCTCTATATTCCAAAGTTAGAGCTACCGCTAAAGCATTGCAAATTTGGCTCGGTGAAAAACCAACCGATCAAATTATTTCATTGGGAGTGATATCTAATGGTTCCTTTGGAATGCCCATTGGAATTGTTGCATCGCAACCTGTACTATTTGATGGAAAATACTGGACGCCGTTCACCAAATTTCCGATCAGTGAATTTTCGCAGAGTCGACTTGAAACACTGTGGGCTGATATTTTGAAAATCATGTACACTTTCGGCCAACTGAAAGAACGCAAACGTAGTACATATTTTATTTAAATATAAACATGTATTATCATATTTAAATGTAAGCATGTATTACATGCGATGTAATTAAAGTATGAAATTGTTATCTATAATTCATATTTATTAATAGGAAATGATACCTTTCCCTTCATGAAATAAACCCTATTATTTATTCTCCTTTTTTAATTGGGTTTCCGTACTCTTTTCCCTTCACCTGTTTGGGGATGAATGGTTAATTAATGAAATTCTTAAACATTCATTTCCAATATTGTTTTTTTGGATGAAGACTGAATTATAGAATGAAAGAATCGTCATTGCTCAAATAAAATTGTTAAAAATATGTATATCTCTAAAAAACAATAAAATCTATAGCAATATCTATTAGTAGAACTAAAAGTCAGGTTTATAATGACATTTAAAGGAAACTTTAAATTTAAAGTCACATACTGATGTAAAAATAAAAAAAAACACATTTGTTTACACATCTAATGTGAATGCTTGTAAAGTCTTTTTTAAGTTCCATTATAAAATGGCCCTAAGTAATCAAAATTAATATCATTTAAAACATCCATCTTTTTATTGACGAAACCAAAGTTCACGCGATACTTTGACCACACAAAGGTACCATAATCATTAATTTCTTAATTGAGAGCAAACCAATTTAATTTCCTTTCCTTGCTCTTTCAATTTGTTCTGTGTAGAAAGTAGGGTTGAAATTAAACTATAACCAGAAGATATTTCTTAACAAAACTTCTACATAATTTAGACCACGTTTTGACATAGAGAACTTCTAAACATAACTGAGTATTTTTGTTAAACTTCTTTGCTGTCAATTCACACAAAGTACTCTTTTTAACGCTTCATCCACTGCACTCAAGTTCTTCAATTTTTTTAAAGGACAGGAGTGATTTAAGTCGAGAGTTGACACTAGGATGATTCCTACTAAAAGCTCCTTAATAAGATTCTTTGACTGCATCAGCAGATAACAGCTTTTGTCCTGGGCTTTTAAATAGCCGCTTTGGTGTCGCATAATACGGTACTGTTCCTGAAGCTCGAACTCAAATGACGGGATTCTTTACATGTTACGATGTGATGGTACGAATTGTATATATTTTTATGAATGAATATTTATCATTTTGAAAATTGAATTTAGAGCCTAGAAATTCTACGATTTCTGTATGCCCAATATAAATTAACAAGGTAACTATTAGTTTCATCTTTCAAATTCTACGTTATGACTTATTTAAGCTAGCCTATCTAATTAATGGCCTAGTTCTTAAAGTTAGTTGTTAGTGTAATACAATCTTCAAGCTTAGCGTTCTGAAACATTTGTGTTTTGCAGATTTATTTTATAGTCACGTTGTTTCAGAACTTGTTCCACGAATCTGCAATATGACCTAGTTAAAGAACCGGACAGATATTCTTGATTTTATTGCTCTTAGCTTTAGTTCGGCGAGTTTGTAATGCTTAAGTTAACTAATACTCCGCTTTTTAAGATAAACGTTTACTATCTATTCGACAACCGCGTAGTAATTTGTAATTGTAATGCATGTATGTCTAAATATGCGGTTTGCTTCGAATGCATCAGAGCTTCACATGCCAACTGCGATCAGATAGACGGCGGACAGTAACTATTACGTATTAGATATACATTCGTAAAAGCCTAAAGCGAAGTGCAAATGTCATGTGTACGGCTCAGGGCTGACAATTAGCATATTACGAGTGAGCGTAGTGACTGATATGACCATTAATATCCCGTCATCTAACTCGTAATAACGCATTTATTACAGAAGGACGATAACAACGAGCGTCAAGGGCGGCGTAGAATGTGGCAAAAATGTATCACTTGATTAAAAGCGCCCGAAAGATAACTGTAAAAATAAACAAACAGGAAATGGCCCCGAAGAGTTTCCTTGCTTTGAATATTTTATAATTAGCGGCTCTTTGTAATTAAATTATTTCCGGGTTTTACATAATATTATCAAATGGATACAGGCTTAGTATGTAAAAGCTTTTCTTTTGACCTAAATATTTAAAAGCTTCCAGCATTATCACAATATATATTATTTTTGGAAAAGCTTCATTCAATTACGCTCCTGTTAATACGGTAAACTGATTTATTCAATCAAAGATTTCAGTTTGACATGTAGAAGGCAATTAAACAAGATGCAAAGATTTACTCGTACGTAAAACGAAACAAGGCAATTACGTTTCAAATAGGGAAAAAAAATAGTTACAGCCGAGCTTTATCGTTACCTGAACCAAATTTAGAACTAACTAACTGTTTATTGCCGTTAATGTCTAACAAGAAAAGAAGTAATTGTCTCTTAATGTCCAGTTAAAACCGTTTAATTTAAAAAAATTCATATACCCCCATTTCGATAAGAATCATTTCGAAGATATACCGCACGCGATGGCCGTAAAAACTTTTATGCTCGTCGTGAAATTAACGTGCTGCAGTTTTGATATTTACTTAGTTTATTGTCCTGTGTGAATGGTTGTCGTTGCTTCTATATTTCGAATAACTATTTCTGATTAATGCATGTGTATTAGCAATGTTCGAGTGTAAACGTTTCAATGATAATGAGTCTCCTAAGTAGTCACGAAACAGCTTATCTCTAGTAGCAATCGACAGCAAATAACAAACTTTAAGGATGATGTTTTTATTTCGAAAATAATTTCTAAAGAACATATTATTTTATTATTCTTTATTATTCAGTGCGAGACAATCTATGTATAATCCATTTTTTAATTCACAACGCTGTAAACAGCAACGTACCGTTATAAAATTACGCGCGGGCACAAATTAGCAAAAAATGCAACTAGGTGAAACAGACACCTACAGAAAGAAATAAACAGAATCAATTTAAGAGCTATAATACTGCTAGAGTAAAATATATTATTTATATAATATAAAAAAAACTGAGAGAAATCTTTAATAATTATATTGGAAGCCTTTTCGAATGTGCAACTAGTAAATGAACTATTTGAAGCAAGTTGAATTACTATAGCAGTTTCTACGTGAAGATCAGCAATTTACGTATACGAATGACTGAACAATATTCAGAGCCATAAGTAAGATTACTACACGATATATACCTATATATTTGCTAGATTATGAACATACTATACAGAACGTATTACGACTCTATGGTCAGTCAACTCAATTTCGTGAACTTTCGTTGTCGCCCCGCTAATGTCACGCTAATCTAGATCTTAGACATTTAGCGCATTTTATGCACGAACTCTGTAATCTATGTCAATCCTTCACATCAAACTGAAGCTACGTAACGGTCCGGACAATGATACATCTCTCTCTATCCCAGCTTATACGAGTATTAACGATGTGACTACAGGCGCGCGACACTTATTGTATATCTGCACTCTACGCTAAAACATACGACTCTTGTTGCTGCAGCTACTATGCTCTACAAAATCCAGTATTCATCGTAAACATCGTTCACCTAGATTTACAGATTACAGTAGTCGTAGAAACGTAACGTCAAAAGTAATCGCCGAGAAATATATTCATAGAGGTGTTTACGATAAATGAGTTACGGAATATTCATAGTGGTACTTATAGTTAGTATAGCCAATTGCTCCATATATGTAAATGTTTCCAAGGAATAAGACAATATATTAATGTAAATAACAACAATAATAATAATGACATCGTTTGTTCTATATTTACAAAACATTAACTGTACAATAAAATCAGTTTCCAAAGCTATTTTAAACGGATACAGAGTCCTCAACAATAGTGGATGTATTACAAATCTCTAAATAAGTCGGTAACAGAGGCCAACAAGCTCGAAAAGAAAGTTTTCTTTAACTGAATCATAACCGTTGGTAAATAACATAGGAAAACATTCAATTTATTGTATTTCCGTTGTCCTTATTTATTGCACCTAATAAATTATTGCATATTAAACGGAACCTTTACTACAAAATGGACAGAGATGCGAATTTTACTTTACCTAAACATAAGAACTTTTAAGCATTTACGTCTCGTAAATATTTTGTCGTTTTATTTATTTTATTCAAAGTGCTTGAAATAATTTAACTTGGAGCCTTCCGCGGCCGTTGTCCACAATTAAATTGACTTCTGATTGGAACCGCGTCACGACTGCTTCTACGCTTCTCCATTGCAGAACGAAACGTCGGCAGTAGAAGCAGTTGTGACGCGGTTCCAAACGGAAGCCAATTCAATTATGCTTGAAATAATGTTGGACAAACTGCTGATTGATAATACATTACCAGAGATGCAACCCCAGGCTATTTGCAATGTGTTACATTATCAATGGTACAATTACAAAAATAGATGACAATAAGATGATTTCGAACGTTCGGAACACGTTCGATCTTATCAATAACATACTATTGTTTTAAAATCACTTAAATTGACTTCGAATTGTGGATCTTTTGTCAATATCTACTACTTAAAAATTATTGACTTACCTGTAGTCTATTTTTAAACTAGAGAAGAAGTAAAAGTCAGCCTATCGTAGGGTAGATTGACACTGTGATACTAAATCAGAAATGGATTTAGCTTGCTTAAGAGGTTTACAAATTCTCTAAATAACCAATTTTATCAACAGATTTGCTTACAAGTTTAAAACTGAAGTCACGATATTATAAGGCACACACCTTAATAAACGGAGTTTTTATGTATCCTGACTACAATAGTAAGCGTCAGTTTTTTATAATCGAACATAGGCTGTACTATGTAGGTACATATATATGTGGGCTTTGTTATTATTAATACTCATTCTTATTATTTTAGCACTGAGGCTTTTTTCTCGAGAGAAATAAAAATAATAGTCAGTTTTCTTAAAAGTTGGAGAATGTAATCCAAACGGTTATAAAAATTGGAACCATATTAAATGTAATGATTTTTAATACCAAAAAATGCAACTGAAATTGACATTTTTATTACTAATAACAAAATGTGTGAGTTGCTAGTTCCTAAAATTAAAAGCACTTTTAATCCTGGGAATTTTTATTTTCAACGTTTTTAGTTAAGATTTGCTTTGTGAATAACTTTATTTTGAATCCGGTTGCGAAAAAAAGTAGTATGTTTTATTCGGATTAAAAGAGTTTTTTGTCTCGCTATTTTGCTTTTAATTCTAATAAAACCATATACTATAATTGCCTTAAACTGGACCATTTGCAGATTTGTACGATTTCATTCCTGGAATACATGTCAAATTGTATTATCAAATGTGTGAGAGAAAAATAATGACAATTAAAGTTAATCGTATCCATAGTAACCACATATTTTTCGGACTATGTTCGATTTAAAGAAAACTCAATAGTTAAATAATTGGTTTCCGCTTGAGACCGCGTCACGACTGCTTATACTGCCAACGTTTTGTTCTCCATTCCAGAAAAACTTCCTCAGAGCTCGTATTGCTGCTGCTTTTCGTTCTCATCATTGCAGAAAGAGAACGAGAAGCAGCAGCATCTGCCCTGAGAAAGTTCTTCTGCAATGCAGAACGAAATGTCATCACGCGGTTTCAACGGGAAGTCAATTCAGTTATGGACAACGATCGTGGAAGCCTTCAAGTTAAATCAAAAACTCTATAGTACTTATTAATAACAGGTGTCCAACAATTATTGAAGTCCTGGGTGGCTAGGGAATCAAACTAATTAACTAATTACACTAGACAACAATATTTTGTAACACACATAAAAATATCTTTAGTGGTACCATTTTGGCCGGCTAATTGCATATTTGGCCATAAAAAATGCTATCGTGTCACGTTTTGAAATAATATGTATAAATGATATCATTTTATTAATTACATAATTTATAAATAGGCTTTGCATTCACATATTAAAACAACAACCGTTATTCTGTTTTACAGCAGAGTGTGATATTTATATTCACTTTAGTAACTATGAAAAAAATAAGTTCTCGTTCTTGTGTAAATTCTGCTGACAGTTTTTTAAAATAAATTAAACACAAAGACATTATTTAAAGTAATTATACATCTTTGACTCCACAAATCAAAATTTTTCTTAAACTATTTAAATATTTGTGAGAAGTTTTCAGGATAAATCTTGAGTACCGCATGTATGTTTGTTATGTATCTTGTTATGCGGCTCTTATGCAATGGAAAAAAGATAGAGGAACCATGTATCATTTTCCCAACCAATGATCATTGATTCATTGGTTTATGCCAAGTGAACCAATGAATCATCACGATGACTGCTATTTTTGTTTAACAAGCATTGTTGGATATTCAAAAAATAAAAAAAATAAAATTCGCTATCCCGACATAGACCTGTCTCATATCAAAACGATTATATGCATTCTTCTTCTTCTGATTCGTCACTAAATAGTTGCATTTTTTTTTGAAGAAGTTCAACAGCGAGGAGTTATGAAAGCATACGCCTTAGACTAGAAGGTGTAAATTATGGAACCTCTCAGCAATTGTGTGAAGATTTAAAAGTGATTTCTTTTTTACTGAGTCTGCAAAATGGTTTCACAAAATAATGCTGTTTTTTTTTTATATTTATGGGATAGTCGAGCCACAGATTATATCATTCAAGATTGGCTACCAAGAGAACAAATTCGTGGATCCTCAGAAAATATTTCTTCCTCCTTTACTACATATAAAATTGGGATTGATGAAACAATTTGTCAAGGCTTTAGACATCAGCGCCGATAGCTTCCTTTATTTGAAGCACAAATTTCCAACATTAAGTGAATCAAAATTTAAGGAACGGATATTTATAAGACCTCAAATTAGAAAGTTGTTACACGTTGAGGAATTTGAAAAACAATTAAATTATAATGAATTGTTAACATGGAAAACCCTTACGTGGTATTTGGCTTTTTAGGAAACAAAAAAGCTACCTTAGTAAACAAATTATTTAGTAAACAAATTATTGAAATTATATCGAAAGCTAGGATGTCGAATGTCACTAAAGATACATTTTCTTCATTCTCATTTGAACTTTTTTCCTAAAAACTTAGGAGCAGTGAGTAACGAACAAGGCGAGTGGTTCTACCAGATATTTCTACAATGGAAGGTCGCTCGGACCTTTTCAGGATGGGAGACTACTGTTGGTTTTTAAAAAAAGAAGATGCATAATTAGGTTTATTTTCAATTTTTCTTAAGCAAAGAGGCAATATTTTCTGATTTACTAAATTCACAAAAGAAATGTATGTAACTTCAAGTTGGTGGGTTCTACAAAATTTCTTTGGCCATTTTCAAATTCAGCAGACCCAAAACTCAAATAAACAGCTATTTTAATACATGTACCTACAAAAAGTTAAAAATTGTCGACTAGTGTTATTGTTTGAAATTGTAATTAAGTATAACGTAGTCAAGAATTCATTCGTTGTTTGACAGTCAATATTTAGGTCGTTAATTCAACGATGCGAAGTAAAAATCGACATTTATGTTTGATTCCACAGCCACCCAGGACCACAATAATTGTTGGACACATTTATGTTATACGTTAAAAAATTCTTATTGTATACTGAAACCGTCAATAACCATAATGAAGTCTCAATGAGTGACTAAAATATAAATAAATTATAAGATATGTTTTACCATTTTATATAATCTTTTTCCAAAAGTGGATAATAAGGGAATTATAAGCTCCAAAAGAGGGATGAAAAATATTGTTTTTTTGGCAATATCTTCTGCATTCTTTAAGTTATCAAACTAATACTTTTTCCCACTATATTTCCCAAGCTCTTTGAGCTTATCGGGAAGGGAGTGGGGTTGGCGGCTGCGACCGACTTTTAGATGTTATTTTCTCCTTTGGCATTCCACGTACAAACTGGGGGAAACGTCGAAAACCTAGTTCGAAGAAGCCGTCATGAATCCGAACACGGTCCGAGCCATGAGAATTCTATCTCTCATATAAAATCCACATGCACCAGCAGAGGATTCGAACCTACTCCTAAATAATTCCCCGCAAAGCGTCAAGCCCGTTGCTAGCGGATTGAATCACTCGGCCACCAACTACCTGCAAACTCAATTATAAGGTTAAACTCGGTTATAAAGCACCTAACTGCGTATTTTGCGTATTTTCAACGAATTTGTTTTATTCTCCCTTCTTTTCAAAGGACTAGATTTAGGGGGTGACTTCAGTATTTTATCCTTATTTTTTTTATTTTTTACAAAAATTTACGAGGACAATATTCTTTAGATTACTTAATATAAAAAGACTCTCTTGTTGCAATTCGATAAATTGTACCGTTTTCTAGTAATTGAGGTTCAAATGTTATCATAAGTCTATTGCATTTTGTTACCATATGTTAGAAAATACAGAAAGTGACCCCGTCTAATTATCCCTTAAGAGGCAGGAAGGATCTGACAAATACGTTGTAAATGTTCAGTTAGGTGTCTTATATCTGAGTTTCATATATTAACTTAATAACTCAAAGGATTCAAAAAATCTTGCCAAAAGGACAATACGTTTCACCCCTCTTTCAAAGGATTATATTCATTGACTTTTGGAAAAAAATTATATGAAAAAGATAACATTATTTTCTCTTGTTCTATCCACCCTGAATCACTGTGTGTATGTCGTACATATAATACTGACTGAATACGACTGAAGGGAGTAAATTAATCAACGCTTGGGATTTGAATTACTTCGAAAACACAGGTTTGGATGCAATAAATGGTGGAGGTGGCATAAATTTGTTATATTACGCGCTGTATAAACAACTCCACTTTGTTGGACTAATCGATAGGATTTCATTCATTAATTGGTAAACCATAATTTTTATGAGTGCCTCGAACTAAGAGATCGTATTATAGCATAAAAATTTTAAACACCTTTATCCTTTACTTAAAAATTCCGAAGATCAATGAGGACAAGGGTTCTACACAGTACAGTCTACACAGGATGTTTCGTAACTTCATGAAAATAAATTAAACAATGAAAGTTTGATGAAAATGGATAGAGTGACCATTTTTTGTTGAACAAAGTGTTATTAAATTTTCGAAAAAATAAATAACTTTGTCGAACGGGTAAACCGTTTGAACGTCTCTGATTTAAGTTTATGATGTTTACGAAGAATATGAGTAATGTAATTTATTGTTAGTCATCGCCGGCCAGGCCGGATAGTTTGAAGAATATGAGTGATGTAATTTATTGTCAGTTATCGCCTTCCGGGCCGGGTAGTTTGAAGGTGTACGTTGAGGTGGTTGCATGGAAATTTACTGAAAAAATGGCAGAATTTAGAAATAGTGAGATTGTTGACATGATTCTAGTGCATGGTGAAAGTTGGCAAAACGCATTAGTGGCAAGGCGTTTGTGTGTACAGCATTTTCCAAACCAACATTTGCCCAACCAGTGTCACATTTCTCTCTGTTGTGCAAAGAGCGAGGGATACTGGAACTTTAAGGGCACGTCGCGGAAGAGATGGAGGATGGCAGCATCCACAACGCATTCTAAACAGAGAGGAAGAAATGCTGCAACTTATCGAAGAACATCCTTCATTAAGTGCACGTGGTAACTCAAGATAAACGCGTTTATTGTCCTCCGTTGTTTGGCACATTCTTCGCGAACAACAATTACATCCATACTATATTCAAAGTGTTCAGGCTTTACTACCAGCCGACTATGCTCTACGCATACGATTTGTCGTTGGTTACTGCATAAACAACAGGCAAATGCGAATTTTGTTCATAATGTCCTGCTTACCGATGAACCTGTTTTTACCAGAGATGGGGTGTGCAATTTTCGCAACATGCATTTGTAGGCTGAGGAAAACCATCATGCAATTCGACGCGGCCATTTCCAACAACGGTTTTCTGTTAACGTGTGGGCAGGTATCCTAATTGGCAATTTAATCGGCCCGTTCGTCTTACCGAACCGTTTAGATGGTCTCCAATACATACATTTTCTAGGAACTATTCTACCGGAACTTCTCGAGAATATGAACTTAAATCTTAGAGCAACGATGTGGTTTATGCATAATGGGGCTCCACCTCATTTTCGACAAGAAGTACATGCTCACCGCGACGAAATTTTTCCTGGTAGATGGATTGGAAGAAACGGGCCGATCAGGTGGACGTGCACGTTCACCTGATCTAAATCCGCTAGATTATTATTTATGGGCACACGTGAAAGCGTTGGTATACGAAGAAGAAATCAACACGTTCCAAGAATTGAACGATTGTATTAATGCCGCATTTCTCTCTGTTCGACAACAAAACATGTTTCATAACGCTTGTGAATCATTACTTTGCCGGGTAGATTTGTATTTACGAGCGGCCGAGGGAAGGAATTTTGAACACTTATTATGACTCAGCCGGCACTGAGCCAGAGATTCTAAACATTTGTCAATGCGTTATCAGTTGAGGGTAAGTTTTATTTTGTTTTTATTTCCGTTTTTATTTAGATGCATTTATACACACATCTCATGTCCAACACGCCATTATTTTTTTTTCATGAAGTTGCGAAACATCCTGCATATAGCCGTGGCCATTAAAATCTAAGCTCATCCTTATTGACCTGCAGTGGAAAGAAGAACTATCATACTCTGGTTAGGTTTATTTATGAAAATGAAATTCTAGACACTAACCCAAGCATCTTTGAAAAAACTTGAAATTTCTGAATATTTTATAAAAATCTCTTGAATGTCAAAAAATTATCTTTTTAGGGAGTGTGAACAAAGATATGTGATATCATCTTAAAAATTAATACTTAGAACACATTGAACTTTTCCGATTAAATATTCTCTTCTCTTCTTTTCTTATTAAATAAATCGATTTAATAATTAGCATGAATGTGATAAAGAGAAAATAAACGTTTAGAAAGAAAAATGATTCGTTTCGGTAATTTTCTAGTTGGCGACACTCTTACATGCATGCTGAATATGGTTATTTCGCATTTATAAGGCATTGTTATAATGTAATATATACGATCCACTTTAGTTAGCTGGAGCGTGTGATATTTGTCGGTGTCACGATACTATTAAACGAAATGTCTAATCTGATCACCCCCAAAAGAACGCACACACGCTGTGCCATGTCGGGGTGTAATGAAAGCAATTAAATCAGCGGTCGCATTTGAATCGCGGACTGTCTTAATTCTATCTGAAATCGTGATTGCCCTGTTGCGATTAGAAGACTTGAACACACCGTATAATGAAGTGATAAAGTCGCCTGTGACTAATAACGTGTTTGCGGTTTTAATGCTTCCTGCTCTGCTTCGTGCAATAACTCACTGAATAAAGATGATGAAAAATTATGTCACACATTTTTCTTTCTTTTTCCTTTACGTGTACATCCGCAGTAATAACGGAACACACATTTGCCAAACTAATTTTAACGCACGAAAAAAAATTCCTTGCATTTATTTGCTCCTTCGTATGTTCCTAACGAAACTAAACGCGTACGAGATTCTCATAAAAACGTCAACATATTTTTTTATTTTCAGTTTACTGAAAAATAGCTTTTAATGTGTAATCCTAGCATTCATTTATTATTTTCACAATTCGTAATACAATACGATATAAATAGCTTCAAAAAACAATGTTCAAAAGATACAGTGGAAAGAAACATTATTTTTTATAAACTGAAAGTGAGTGTTTTCTTAAAATAAATGCATTATGGGTATTCTTGAGTTCAAAAATATGCATTTCCTATATTTACAAGATTAGAACAAATTTCATTACAAAAGATTTTTTTTTTGAAATTACAAAACTAAATAAATTTGCTTCAATAAATTAAGTTAAGAAACCAAACTGAAAACTCGCTGCACTTTAAATCTTAATCACTCAAATGCCAATATGCAATTACATAATTCATATTTTATAATGAGCATAGAAAAGAAAGTCTTACATGCGGAAATTAAAAACGAAAATTTTATCTTGCTAATAAAGAATGTTTTTCACTCAGCTTCGTTTGCACCGTTTTGACTATGTTATCGAGCCGTTTGAAGTTTTTTAAGCTGCGGGCAAGCAAACATTACGTATGTTAATAGCCCCCAAAAATATATTTCGTAACACGGAATGCACCTTACGTAACGTCCGATTATTTCGGTGGAAATGCTATCGAATAACGAGTGGAAATAATTTGGCATTCGACCAAATATTAGTTTGAAGTCATTGAATTCATATACATAAAAAGAATGTTCGATTATTTACTGAAAGTTTAAGTTTTGAATATTTCTTTAGTTATATACAATTAATCTTCTACAATAGATTTCACTTCCATCCAAAAAATCCAAGCTGGATCAAATAATATCAAAAAATGATGGTCTTTAGGACAATCTTCTTCCAAAATTGTGAGACCAACAAATTCTAAACCTCTAAGCCTAAGATGTCTTCTAAAATATAAAAAAAATTGTGATCAAGAGTTTAGTACTTTCGTTAATTCAGTCGAAGTTCAGTAGTGTTTGACGTTGTGAGATATAGATTCTATGAATATAAGCAAGGAATTACCTGTAAAGTGCTCATGCCTATGCGAATGCCCTTCAACATTTATGAGTTTTACGGACATGTCTGGGAGCGATATAGAGCACAATTCTTTAAGCATTAATTATGAATTTTTTAGAATCTATGAGACAGAATATATAAGATACGAGTGATTAATATCAACACTGATTAGAACTATAATGACTAGATTAACAAATAAACTTCTTAATTAAATAAACAGTCTTTTAGTTCTAATATTTGAAACAGTTTCTTTTGTTTTCCGCTATTTCTATTCATTCCTTAAAAAATATATATATGTCAACTTCATAGTAAAGTTATGTATTACCTACAGAAATTACGTTTATTCAAAAATAAGTTAAAGCAAAATCCCAGTCAGAAAAATCTGCCCTAATTATTTTATTTCAACTGCAACCTGGCAGTAAATCAATCTTCCCGGTGAAATCCCATCACACGAAATACATTCTAGACGTTGCACCTAAATTATGCACGTCTCTGTTTATTTAAACCAGAAGTAAAATATTTTGTTGAATCTATTCTGCACGAAACGAAACCTAAACCAGCAAATAGGGGCGAGTTAAACTTAAAATTGTAAATTGATTTTTAAATTCTCAGCTCCTTTGTTTATCGATTCGCCTAAATAATTGATCTGTCATTTGAGCTTTTGTCGCACTCTGATCCTTTTCTTGTTTATTATTTATCAGGATTTTGCAGAAAACTACATTGATTAAACAACGAAAAATAATTATTGTGTTTCGTTCAGTTTAAAAGTTTTAGTGTTACTCTAAACATTGCCGTTTTAAAATATCCGAAATTACATATGTGTGAATCATCTTTCAAATTTTTATGTCCTTATAACTTAACAAATCAGCATGTATTAAAAAAATGACGTTTATATTTCTACTTTTGAAAAAGAAAGAAGTTTACAAAATTATTGTTTGTACTTATGCTTATATTTCTGCTTAAAATATCTGTAGAGTGAATAAAAATTAACAGTTGATTGATTTTTAAGGGTTTGTGTAAAATTACTAAATTTTTCGTTCAGTAAAACAGAAGCCAATTTATGTATACATACTTTAAAATGATTTCATGTAAAATACTACAAAATAAAATTATCACAGTATCAGCTGTAAATAGAGAGGAAATATTTCAATTAATATTTGGGTCACGCACATCGTTTACAAAAACATACGTAACATAACTTCATTCGCTGCCAGTATATCGTGAACAGAACAGTTTATTTTTGTAAAGGCGATTATTATATTACACTTAAAATAAACCGATCAGCGAAATAACAAACAGTGTCCGATAATGGAGTTTGACTTTCGGGCCGTTCGTTGACCCAGGCGAGCGAAAACGCGAATTTCCAAACAGATCTGTTAAATCGCCATCAATTATTAAATTGACACCGTAACTGTTTCACATGGTGTCTACCATCCTTTAATTGATAATATTCCGGATGACTTAATTCTTATTTCTGCGCGGTGATTCTTAGATTTGATAATTGG
The DNA here is from genome assembly GCA_039766575.1 of Serrognathus titanus. Lineage (NCBI taxonomy): Eukaryota > Metazoa > Arthropoda > Insecta > Coleoptera > Lucanidae > Serrognathus > Serrognathus titanus. The sequence goes on along the minus strand of CM077914.1, from coordinate 44,438,688 downwards.
GCGCCGCTTATGGTTAACAGATGGACGCTCGTGTTGATAAATTAATTAATTCTAGTAATTAGAACCGAAATGTTCGTTAGAAAAATCGCCGTCAGCTTTGTACTAATCAAGACGAATCTGAAAAGTATGATGATGAAAACATAAAGCTTCAAATATTCTTGCGTAAAACTACATTCAACTTCATCCTATTAACACTGGTAATGATGAATCATGCTGCTTTGTATATATTATTTAGTTACTTTTCTTTACTGTATTATAATTAATCAGTAGTTCGCAAAAAAGTTTTGGCAAAAATAGTACCATATTTTAATTATATTAATTAAGTTGTTAAACCTCGGTAAGTTAAGTAGGGAAGTCCTTGGAATGATCCTTCACGTCGTTATTGGTGCTGATACCAATTCATTTGATGATTCTGTAAATTAGTGATCAACTAAAGCATTAAATGAACAACTAGCAGGAAGCCTTATTGGTTTAAACTTTTTCTTTTTTGCATATTTAATTTTGAAGCTACTGTGAAGTCATTAAGAAACTCCAAAATTGAACCCGATTATGTCTACTCAGAGAAAGAGGGAAATAAGAAAAGTGGTGGTTGACTTGAAAACCTGTAGCAAAATACTTCGATTTTAGGGCCAAAGCTGAAGTTTAAGGATAAGCATAAGTTTCTCAAACCAGAAGTTGATGATCATATTTAAAAGAAACGAAAATAAATCAGGTTTTCCTCGCCAACACAGCAGCAATTAATGCTTTTGAACATTCAATAATGATTTTTATTTTATTTAAAAGCAACAACAGGGATGAAGAACCAAACATTAATTCAGCTTTAAAATAAAAACAAATTATGCCTTTTCTTAAACCTGGATTAACATGAAGCTAAATCGAATAAAAAAGTTCTTAACGTAGTAGCATTTGCGTTGTTATTATTTAAAACTATCAAAAATATGGTAGAGACCATGATTCATTCGCAAAAATAAATATTCATAAATTGAGTTATGTAACCACACATGCCTCAAAGAACATTTCAATTGTTGCGTCATATTGTGTATAAAACTGTAGCTGGTAACTAAAAATTATTGGTTAATAGAGCCGCCTAATTTTTAATAGCCAAGCGGAAAGAACATAAAATTCATTCTAATAAGGTTCGTAGATAGAGTGCGAAAAGAATGATGGCGTTTTCCTAACGAAAGTGAGTTCACCTCATTGTTGATCGCGTGTCAGCATATCCGGAACATGCATTTTTACGGAGTGCACAGCAGACGAACCACGATATTGTTGATAGAGATCACAAATGGACGGTAAATGTTTTCGCTGGTCACTTTTCATGAGCTACGCAAATACGTGCAATTTACCGTCTGTTATTCTGTTGATTTTACATTAATTTTGAGTGACCGGCGTCGGTCACCCGAGTGAAAATAAAACTTCGCTGCAACGGTGACGCCATACTTATGTACATTTTTTTAATTAATTAGCAGTTAAAAAATCATTTGAGCAAATATATTTTCGGCCACTTTTTTTCAAGATGATCACGCTGGCATATATCATGTGTTTCACTTTATGTTGAAAAGATACACGTATATTTGCACGCTCTTTTCTTAAATCCTTTGATTTTTACATGCTCCTCATGCCTAGAATACACAGCGAAATAGACATGGCATAGTAATCAAGCGAATTTAGAATAAAGCCTACCCTATCTCTGTCGTTTTCAGTTTCAGTGAAACAACCGGTGCATGTTGTGAGTAATCATGTGAATAAGTCAATATAAACATGTAAGTAGATACTCGGAAAATAAATTAGTAAAAACATAAAAAAGTGTTTATTCATCAAATTCTATTTTCAAAACAGTAATACATATAATTTGATTTTTACGAGATAAAATTGCTTGCAAGACAAGAAATTAGCTGCTTAATTCGTTTTTCAAAAAAGTAAAAAAATTCCATAACTTCGAGAATACTTAAAATAATATTTTTGTCAAATACATTTTATACAAATCTGAATCTATAGGCTCAAATTATTTGCACAAACTAATTTAAGCAAATTTGTACAAATGAACTAAATCATAGTTCTCTGTTTATAAACCTAATTTATCAAACCATTTAAAGTGACATTGATAATTTTCTAATGAACGAGAAAAATCATAATTATCTATTAAATTTCTAAATTAAATTCTGTTAAAAATATACAAACGTCCGACTTGATTTGTGCAAACGTCAAATTTTCATTGCACCAGTCGATTTTCGCAAATTATATATTTGAACGACCGAACCCACTTTAATTCACATACATATGGCAATATCAAACAGTTTCCGAATTTTTTACATGGTTTGTTTATTTTATGAAAGTTGAGTCATTGGGATGGGCACGTGTCACAGAATATGTTTCTTTATACACATGTTCAAATATTCAACGGTTTTTCTGAATATTGAGTTTAAGTTAACGATCTGCGTGGGTTAAAGTTTATTTAATTTTAAAATCTTCAGATACTAAGGACTCTTACGACCCGAAAATGAATAGTTTCAAAATAACGCATTCATAAATATAAAGATAAATTTTTAATTCGTTAATTTTGTTTCAAAAGATTTACCAAAAACTGAAGGACAAAGTAAAAACTGCTGTTTATTTCCAAATACAATGCTACTTTTGTTCGTTCATTTAACAGTTATGTGAATTTTTACTTATAATCCTTTTAATAGGGCAAATAATATTGATAATCTCTGCTCTACCATTTTATTATTGCGTTTTTCAATTTGTATTTTTCTTCGGACAAGAAATATTGGGCTATCTGTAAGTCAGATACTTCTTCAAATATTCCTTGAGCATTTGCTATAAGTTCATCTTCAGATTTTCGCTTTCTGGCAGATATGAAACTTCTATATTTAGAAAGCGAATTATCATAACATAATAAACGTTAATAAATCAGCTACAATAATGGACGGAATTTAAGAGTGTTGCCAGTTTCTACGCGATAAGGATATTCACTATACAATCCAAAAAAATCCAAGGCGTCTTTGACGTTGCAAAAGGAGAAAATAAAATGGCTGCCGCAATCTTGATGTGGCAAACGCAATGTGACAAGCATTACGAATTTTTCGGCTGTATAAGTCAGAGTCAAGCGAAAGAAAACCTTCTCCGAAATTATTGGATGTTAATCGAAATCCAAGGTTCTTACCCTAGGTTTAAAGAAAAATCGAACGTAGATAAATAACGGCCTAAAAAAAAGGTACAATACTACCTATACCCAAGCCCCAAGGCGTCGAATGACGAATCAAAAACTGAACGGCATGACGTGCTCGCTTTCCCCAGTCGAAATAATCGTAAGATAACCAAACTTTTCTCTTAGAAAATTTACATTATGTGCACACCTGTTTCGAACTCGGCATAAGAAAACTCACCGCTCAATGTTGATCTTAAACTTATCACGTTTAATTTGATTAATGACATAAGAATTTCAAAACCTCTTTTACAGTTGCTATATTAACAGTATTTGATTTGACTAAACAATATTATCTTATTCCACATGAATAACTCAATGACGTGTGTTAAAAGTTTTATTGAATAAACCTTTTTTTGTTTTCAGTTTTCAAATTTCAATTTTCATTTCAGTTTGTAGCATTTACGATGAATAAAGGTAATAACTTTTAAACAATTATAACTTAAAAAGTTTTTTTTTTTTACTATTTCCTGAAAGTAACGGATAAATTCTATAAAATGGTTGAGAAAAATGCTCGGACACATCGATTTTTAAATCGTCATTTGAACATGTAATTGTCAATCCCTCACCCCTCAACCCCTAAACGTTAGCAATCTTTAGCAACTTTAAAAATTCAAATAGCAAAGTACTCCTTGTGATACCTCATTTAATAGCATCTTTTATTCTGAATACAATAAATAAAACTTTTTCTAAATCCATTGATAAATAACTGAGATATTCAACAAAAATGTATTGAAATGAAAGTGGTAATATTTGAGCAGGCGTTGATAAGGCTCTAGCAAAAACAATTGCAAGTTTTTAGTTAAATGTGAAATAGAATAAGTTCACGTTACGTAATGGAATGTGTTACTTGTTTAACGATTGGATAGCAAGAGTGAGACTTACTGAAGCCGAATAAATTGAAACACGTACGAGATAAACCTAAAACCAGATAAATAAAAACTGACAATTGGATGCCATGTTAATGGACCACATTCATCCCTCGTAGATATCGCTTTGCATCTTAATACGTCAAAAATGCAGTTGATTTCATCGTAAGGAAAGTGCACTTGGTGCAAGAGCTATCCGAGGATGATTTATGATTTGGACCGACGAGCGCAATTTTGCGAGATAATGATGGAACTCTCTGATGCAAATCCTGCATTCATTAGCAATATTCTCTTTTCTGATGAGGCAATATTTTGCGGAAATCGCTGTCAACTCGCTTATTTTAAACGGGATGCTACATTTTTTGTTACGTTGTTGAATTCTACTTGTAAAAATATTTCAAACTGCAATACTTTTCCCTATCTCTAAATTGCATCATTCTTGAGATATTTGGAGTTTTCTTAAAAATCTGGATACTGCAATCTGATTTTCAAAAAATGATAATAATAAAAACTTGCATTTGGATATTTACTATTTACAGCAAATAAAGTAGTCTCTTGAATTTTCGCAAGTATAACTTCATAAATTTTAATTGTTCTTTCATCATCCTTTCCTAGGAACGCTTGTAATCTTATAACAGAATAAAGGATGCGTTTCATTACTTCGAATTGAAGAATAGAATAGTCGCTAGTTTGCAACTCTCCGGGTTAGCGTGAAAGAGTTTTTAAATCATCGTTATTTGTTATTTGATCTTTGTTTTGTTTTCCTACATTTTATGTTTTCAAGTTGTTTACAATTAGGTTCAATCCTTCCAAACTTTGCTTTATTCGTGGGAAACCAGATCATTTTTCATGAGTTTAAAATAGATTTAAAATGCCAACGTTTGAATAATTATTTTTGATTATCCACTTTTTTTGCTTTAGTTTAAAATTTGTAGTAACGGCAAATGTCAAAATGCAACTGTTTTCTTGGCTATAACAACAAAATTAAAAATATTTGACCTATATAGGTTAATTAATTAATAGTTGAGGAGCTATTGAAGATATCCGTACATGCACCATGTATAAGTTTTATAAATTCTATGTGTTTCGTTATTCCACTGCTTTACTAAAAATTAAGCAAATTGAAATAAATTCAAGAAAATTTTAAATGGGTTGCTATTATTATCCTGAAAATATTTTTGTTGGCGCCCTACCCTTGACCGAGAAAACACTCAATCTAAAAATATTTGTTAAATAACAACAACATAAATAGCCGGGTGAACACTTGAATATGTATTATAAATTTAAAATACTCAGACGAGTGCAAAGCACTTATTTATACTATACGTATGTATACTTCAAAATATTCGAAAACGTTAAGTAGCTGCTACAACACTGCATTGAAAATTACATGCCAAGACATTCATTCGTTTGCTCTCCCTTCTATATTTCCTTTTCTTGTAAACTCATTAATATTACTAGTTTAATTATTAGTTTTTTTTATATTTTTGTTTCTGCAAAATTTAAAAATAGGGAAACTATTTATATCTATATTTATTTACAGTTTTATTTAATTTTCATTGCATTTATGTCTGTGGTGTAACTTGATGTGTTTTTCTAGTCCATCTTGCTATAAATATTTTAGGTGTTCACTTTTGGCACAACAAAATTCGACAGTGCCAGAGTTAATAATTGTCATGTTATTGCATTTAATGCATACATCAAACAAAATATTTTTTTGATATTGCAAACAATTTTGTTTTACGTCTTTCGAAACTGGAGCATCTTTTTTCCGAAAATATAAGAAAAATACCTTCCAATTTCTAGTTCAAGTAAATACAGGGTGCACCATTGGTAAGGTCAATAGCTCCTTAACTATTATAAGTGATTATATTTAACGTTTTCATTCTCCAATCGTTTAGCAGTATTTTTTTTATCACGTGTTTACTGGGAATAATCTACTTATATTATTCTCGCGAGAATAATTTGAAGAATTTTGTTTAGTGTTTATTAACTACTCAACAACTGCAATCAGTCTCCTGTCAAATTAAGTAAATTTAAAAAATAAATCTCAAACGCTTTAGTTCCGCGCCTGTGGATAAAATTAATATAAAAATTCGAAACAAAAAAATAACCTTCCTAATACCACTCGAGATTTCGCTAAATTAGAAATTAATTCTCCAGATTGTTTTTCAAAGTTTCCATTTGGCAACAAGTTTTCGAAAGAAAATCTGTCAAATTATTTTTAATTTACACTCATTGTATCGTGATAATACATATGAAAGTATCTTGTACAAAAGTTATCGCTTATAATAAGTTCTACAAGCCCTACGGTTTTAGTTATTTCTTATTATTAAATAAGAAATGTCATCGTTCACCTTCATCTTTACATAATTTTATTCTTCTCTGAACTGATTGGAAGACATTATTTAGTATCCTTGCTATCCTGGTTATCGTCTGCTTAACATCATTCATGGCATACACAGTTGGTAATAGGGCAAATAGTTTTTAAAAACAAAAAAATATTATTTATTTCTTGAATAAAATGTGTTATAACGAATTTAGTTTCCTTTTTAATAATTTTTCTTTTGTAACATACTTACATGTTGTACAATTCTAATAGCATGTTAATACATTTTTTTAAATTTATTAAGAACTTGGTAAGTTACTTGACAAAAAGGCAAAAAATTAAAATGTCCAAACCTACAGTTGACGGGGCTCGTAAATTAGTAAATTATTTTCACCTGTATAGCATATTTCATAAGTGAGTTATCCACCATACTTATACTTTACGCATTTCGAAGACCTCTTAAAAAGTAAACGTGTTTTATTAAGCACCTATAGCTCTAAATCTAATCACTCGCAATCTAGAGCTACTCAATTAGAAAAAAGATTTGAAATATAAAAGTATTTTATTCATAATTTGTCCTGAAAAATTATCTTTACTGTACATAACTAAAACACAATGTTAGGTAGACTAGCCTCTATGTATTATAGTCATAGTTGTAGTAATATTTTCTATGTGCTTTTCCACAGAAACAATTGAAACTTAAAAGCTTTTCAAAAAAATTAAATGGGTTCTGTATAATTTGACGCACTTGCACTGCTCATTGAATTCTATTTCTAACATAAGAACGTAAAATGTATTGGTCTAAAGCTTCCGGTTTTCGAGATACTTGGTTACAAAAAATAAGCACACAGAAATTTACAGGTAATCAAAACCAAATAGATGCAGTTCATTATTAGTCGCTCTATATTAACTACAGTTGAACTCGAATCTCAAGGGATCAGAAATATTACTGCAAGTTATAGAAATTTCGAGTTAAAGAAAGAGATTTCAGTTGTACACAACGTGCAGGGACATCAGTAAATTTCGACTTACAAAAAATTTCAAGTTGTGGAGGTGCGACTGTATTATGAATTTATTATTTAAAAAATTAACTTAGTTTTTTTTTTCAACTCATTAACGAATACAAATTTATTATTCTGTAATTTCGATTTGCTTCAATTTCCTGAATTGAAACCCAAAAGCACCAGCGACACCCGGTGTATTGACACTGTAGTAAACATCTTACGGAATTTTAAGATCTGCAAGGTGACTTCGAATAGAAGGGAAAGTAGATATGAATGGGCTCGACATTTTTTGTTACTTCTGAACTCCTGATCGTAAGAAAAGGCATTAAATATTTCTTGTTCTTTGAATTGATTTAACGTAGGTGATAAAGCGCGCATGCAAGTTATATGCCGCAGTAACGATTATTATAATGCAACAAAGGTAAATGTTGCCTTTCTTTAATTCACCTTTCTTGAGATTTTACATAACTGAGTATTAATCGAAGTGTTCTTGTGCACTTTCGGTATTATTAATAATAATAAATATAAATATAAATAAATATAGATATGTGCTTTACGATGCAGCACGACTCTCTAGGAGTAACTCGCGGTCTGCGCGAACAACACGAGTATATACAGAAGGATTAAGTACGCGTTTCATTCAGTTCTAGTTGGCCCTGCTCAGAGCCTACTGTAAAAGTGCTACCTGTTCACCGCATCACCCACGTTACAGTGAAATTCTCTCGTCAACGCTCCAGCATTTCGTTAACAACTACCAGCATGTGATTTTTTTGTGATATAATAATTTCGTTGTTTCAAGTTTGCACTGCCACATTTTGTGTTTCGTTTTATTTTGGAACGGTTGTGTAAATTTTTTAAGTGTGTTTTTGTTTATTCTTTCAAAATCGTAGCATTGTTTTCGTTCAGTTATTTTTTTTTTCATTTCCGCACAATACGAAGCAATTTATTATACTTTCGCGCCGAAAGAAATTTAATGCTCCTATTGCGAAATTAAAGCGAATACTTTGAAGTGTGCGCTCTTGAAAGTTTCCTGAAGTTTCAGCGCTCGCTTCTCGTCTTCTGATACGGCGGTATTTTGTGGTAACGCATCCTTACGCTTTTATCATAGCTCCTTAAATATCACGATTGTTTTGTTAAACATGAATGTAATTAGAAAAATTAACCCCGTCACAATTTTCCATTAACTCATAATCATTAATTTAATAATTCATCAAGGCAATATTTTAAAGTCTACAGGTTTGAATTTGATCATCACGTCAAAAAGTAATTAAATAATTACTAATTAAGTTAAGAAGTAAAAACTTGCGTCTAAGTCACAGAGTTTCTTTTTAGTTAAAATTAATTTCTGTCAAATATTGAACTAATATAAGTCTCAATACTTAGCTAATTAGCATTTAAACAAACCCATGATTTTTATTATTCTAGATGTAAAGTGATTTAGATCAAAATTTTGTGTAGCGAATTAAATTTTAAGAAAGAAATTATGGGGTAGAAAGTAAAATAGATTTTAACTAAATAGAAACTCTACAGTAATTTAATTTCTGAACGCATTGTAACTAAAACCAATAATTGTGCGGAGGCGCGGGGATTCCCTAACGGTCAATTTTATTTTGAAATAAAATGATTCAATCAGACCTTCAAATACATTCAAAATAATGCACTGCCATCCTTAAACTATTTTTCAGTTTTACAAGAAATATTGAATAAATTAAATCTTTTTGATATTTAATCCGATTGATATGACCAAGGTATTTGTAAATAATATAGTTATATGAAATTACAATGTATGAAGCGATGTGAACCAATGGAGCTATAAAGCTAAAAAATAAACAATAAATTATTGGCAAAAAGTTGTACAATCCAATTTTTTATTATGCAATAATTTCATTGTTAAAATCAGATATTTAAGTACGAATTAGTAATCTCTTAAATTTGTTCCTGAATCATGTCGTCGTCTTGCTCATCGTTATTTTATTTGATTTGCATAATTTGTTTCTATTATATTATTTAATATTTTATGTAAAATTCACCGTGATTTTTAAATTATTAATTTGAGGCACTAACGAAATAGCAAAATTAATTGAATCAGCATTATTAACATAAAGCAAATGAGAAGAAATAATTCTACATAATACCAGTTTTTCTGTAACGGGTGTTCATAATAGAACGATAGCCAGTTGATATATAAAGATGAAATATCTTTACTTGTATTTTAAAAGGATATTAGCACCTATCGTTGTATTAACAAAGTTTAAATCTTCTCCCTTGACGATATTTGTTTCGTTTTATTTTAAAAACTGTAGTCTATCCATATACATATAAAGTAGAAGTCAGTTATTTTAAGTACTCAGTGCTCAGATTTGTTTAAAATTTTTAAAATTCAATATCTTTCGTCACTGTTTTTGTTAGAATATTTGAGAAATTTGCTTTCGATAAAGGTACTACGCCCCTAAGAAGGAAATTCGTAGAAATTTCAAAATTACAGTAACTTTCTAGACACACTATAGTTCGTTTAATAATTAAAGGTGTCATTTTATTTTGAATTATTTTTTTAACTTGTTTGAACGAAAAGGCAACATTCAAGCCTATAATGTATAATTGCGTTAAGGATAACAGCGCAGTTATCAGTGTAACTACTCTCACTGTCAAAAATTAATATATTGTATCATCATAACATAAATTCTTCAGTTATTTTGTAGTGTTATTTTATACTTGATTAGTGTTAAATGTGATATGATATGCAAATCAGCGATTCATTCATCTTACTAAAAATTTCCGATGCATTTAATTGGGGTGTTACCCAAGCATAGTTGAGATACCATAACTGTTGATATCGTCTTAACAATCATGATACATGGCCTGATTAGCTATAGATAGTATACTTACAGTAAAACATGGCATCTTATACATTATATTCCGCCATTGATAGAAAAACTCTCGTTCTGAAAACACTGTATTTTATTTTATTTTTTCGATAAAAGCATTATTTTCTTAAAAATAATACTCAATGATACTAAAGTTTTAAAACAATTAGGCGACATGTTTATGTACAGGATCAGATAAAACGAGAGTATTTTTATATATTGTCTTGTGAAATCAAAACAATACTGTACATGACAAAAATAGATTAGGATAATAAAAAGACGATTACAAGAAACTGTAAATGACGTAATCTTAAAATTGAAAATAACCTCTTTGTATACATCGTTCATAAAATTAGTTCATAGCTCTTTTTACACGTGCTTGGCTTGAGATACATTCAGTGTTGTTGGTCGGTTGATATATACTTCTAAGTATTCTCATAACAAAAATAATCAATTTAAAGCTTTATTAATTTAATTATTGTATTTTAAAATCCTTACATTTTTATATAGTTAATTTTGTATAAACTTGAACTTCCTCTGCACTTTACGTTTTATTTCGTTTTCACATCCAAAATAGCTTTACGACTAATGCTCTATGTTTTTAGAAATTAGTTTCAAGTTAACATGTTTTTTTGTTATTTTACAAATACACAAAAAAGATAATAATAATAAAAATAATTATTATCGTATATATCACCTCAAAATTTTATTTGTTATAAGCACGGTTCATATTTTATCATTAATCTTCTTAAATGAGTAATAAGAAAGTGAATAATGTCTGTCTGAGCAAAGAAATATTAATTTTAAATGTTTTCAATTTAAAATTATAAAGGAAGAGGCGTACGAATTTACTAAAATACTTCTCTTAATTTGTTATTAGCAAATGCACTCAGACTGAATTATTCATATACTTTTCGGAATAGAATCCAAAAATAAACTTGCTTTCGGGTTTAGCGACGTGAAAACGTTCCGTAGCTTCCGTAATGATGACCGAAAATCCTGTTGTTTCGATATGCACTCTTTATTTTTAGATCTTATTGTACCGCACTGATATCATCACCGCCGTGATAAACTCGTTTTATTATATCTGCAGATGCCGTGCAATTTTAATATCACTTTCAGTTTTCTCGGAACGTGCTGGCCTAACGCCTGCAAATGTGAGTTCATCACATAGAAAATTCCCGTCCAGATTTATTTACTTGCTTAGGCTGCAATGTATGCACGTTTAGCTCCCAAAGAAAAACCTCGTTGGCATAATATAAAATTAGAAAATCTGTGAAAAAATGCAGAGAGTATTTTTCATTTTCTGACCGATGAAGCATTTTTAGGTACACAGATTCATTTATCATGGATAAGTTGTAAAAACATTGTACGTCCTGATTTTTAGATTCTAAATTTAAAGAATATTTATGCGAACACACTTTTAGTAATGTACCTCATGAAGAAAAAATGCTTGAAATCTGAAAAAAAAAACTTCTTTTCATTAATTTCCAATAAAAAACTGCCGTTGCTGTAATCGGTACATGGAATTCATAAGGAATAAAATACAATTTGGAACACTTTGAACGAAAACGTCTACTATCATGTCAGTAAGTATAGCATAGCACGTTCTGAAATTTTCAGCTATTTCACGGTATTGGCCACCACGAAAAACTACGATTTTAGAGGCCTCGGTATATGTGAAATAAATTCAGTTAAAAATATTGAAAAGTCATTTATGATAACGAAATGTTTGATAACAAATACGAAAAAAGATTTCATGATCAAAGAGAACTTTAATTTAATATTTTCTCTAACTCTGGTAAATGTAATTTCGCTATGAAATGTTTAATTTTAATATATGTCTAAATACGTTTCTTAATATTTGAAGCCAAATGTATTTTATGTGAAATTCAACTTCTTTCTGCTTCCTGTTCTACGTTTGTCTTTTCGTTATTTTATTTTTTATTTTGCTTTGTAATCTCTTTTTTCTAACATGTGCGCATAACTTCAAAGAATTAAGTAATGTGGCAATGACATAATTATTATAATAAAAGTCCTAACTGTGTGATCATCTCATTTCATAATAAAGTAGAAACTTGATCAAATTTAAGTCAGTTTAGTGGAACTTCTTTTAATTTAATCGTTTAATCATATTTTGTTTGTTTTCTACAGAGCTTGAATTCTAAATAAAATACTATAAATATTTTTTTAAACTGATTTTCTATCTTGATTTCCATCTTGAATTTCGTTTTACAATAATAATTAGAAAATCAAGTTTTCTTGCCAGATGAAAATTATGAAAATTAATTAAAATTGTGTAACTGGCAATATAGAAAGTGTTACGAAAGAGTTTATACATGTATTTCGGCCTTATTGGGCCTCATCAAAACTCTGTACCTTAAAAAAATTTTTGGTCTATTGAAAAATTTAGAAAAACTTACCCCTTTTTTTAATTTCTAAAATCCCAAAACACAAGAACAGGAATTAATGATACAAATATGAAAATCTTTTGCAAATTATACATATATATATATATATATATAATGCCTTAGTAACATCAAACAAATATTTTAAAAATGTCACTTTTGTGATTTTACTAGAGAATGCAATCGCTTCCTTGTATAATTTGCAAAAGATTTTCATATTTTTATCATTAATTCCTGTTCTTGTGTTTTGGGATTTTAGAAATTCAAAAAAGGAGTAAGTTTTTCTAAATTTTTCAATAGACCAAAAATTTTTTTTAAGTACAGAGTTCTGATGAGGCCCAATAAACTCTTTCCTAACACTTTCTGTATTACCAGTTACACAATTTTAATTCATTTTAATAATAATGAGAGCGCGCAGTCGATTTTGTCCAAAAATCTAAATTTTTCATAATTGCCTTGCTGGTGTTTCAATAAACCAAAGCGGACGTGTAAAATCACGTGCTATAAATTTTATGAAAATAAATCAGATCTGACCGAAAATGTATTATTAGAATATGTGCCATGATGATATTTTAGTTACGTTAGTTTAATTAGTAACCCGACGACACATTTATTTCTTTGATTCAGAATCTTTACTTGACTTTCACCATTTACTTATTTGTGGTACATCCTAATAAATTTTGAGTTCAATTTCTTTCTTGGGTTGATTACTCAACGAACCCTTTCAAATATGTTGAGCCTAGACATTCCGATAATTGAAATGATGAAGGATAAAATAATAATAGCCTGCCAGTGCAACGTGGCTCGCCAAATCTCCAATGGAATTCTAATTTGTAATAGTCTTAACGTCTTGGTCCTTTGGTGGTCCAATGAAGACAGATTAAGTGGACAAAAAATAGATATCGGCTGCATAATCAGACATCAGTAATCATAATCCTTAAACTTTCACTTAAATTTTATTTTCCTGCACTACTTAAATGAATTTAAAATAGTTTTTTATTCCCAAAATTATTTTCTTAAACAAAAAAAAACTTCGCGGCGAAACGTTTGATGTCTAATCATAGAGCAGAGAAAAAAAAAATTAATAACTTCAGGTAGCACGCTTGGAAAGATGAAGGATGAGATAATAAAGCTTACGGTGCAATGACACTCGTTAGTTTTAGAATCGAATTCAAATTTATTATAATAGTCCTAACACGCCCGACACTATATGACCCAACGAACACAGATTGACTCTGCAAAAAATTGGATTTGACAGTCCTGGCAGCATATTAATGAAATCATTAACATATGTCATGTTATGAATAGTTCGGCGCACCGGCGGTGAAAAATTTTTATTAAACAGCGTTTATTTACAAGGCATCGACGTAACGTAATAGACAACGTAACATAATAGATGTGGCAGACGGTGCCGGTTTTTGCCCATGCAAAAAAATCTTCTTAATGTTTAATTCGCGCGATAACCATCTAGAGTTGAACGTTAATGTATCAAGGTTAAGACTACGTAACACTTGGCGAAAAAGTATTTCTCGCTTGTAAATTGTTTTGTTGTCGTTCAAAGACGCCTCCTCGGTTATTGTATACATGTTAATAGAACACATTCTATTTTAATATTTATGCCAGAAGCGTTTCTTTTGTGCGTTTGTATTTAACGGTTTACTAAATCTGGAAACGAAAACTGAATTTTTGTGAGCGTGTCCATAGTTTTCCAAACCCAAATACATAGAAAACCGAACAAAAAAGTTTTTCTGTGTATGTACTATTATTGTACACAACGTGATATAAATTTACATATATTACACGTATTATGTTATTGAAGGATCTATGTAGAAAAAAACAATTTTCCATTAAAAAAATTGTATGTATAACATGATCAGAAATATTAAAATTGCGTGCGTTTGATTTGATGATACAGGAAGTACCCCGTATGGATTAGAATTGCTTATAACGGATAGTGTATTTGTTTGGCTATTTTTGACAGATGAAAAAGCACTTTAGATAACTTGTCGAACCATGTTATTCAGAGTAAAATGTTTTTCTTTTAGTATTTCGCTGAGTTTGCGTGACTCAGCTACGTTCTGCTCCTTAAAGCATAATAAACTGTTATTTTGTGATATTATAATATTAAGTTTTATCGTATTCGTTGTGTTACAGACAACGCGTACCTAAATATTAAGTTACATGCAATTGTGTTCTATAAATTTAGTAATATTGACAATCCCTTTCATTGATATGTCAGGAAGACAGATTTTAAACATCCGCATGCACAATGCAAATGTTTATTGTAATAAGCTAATAAGCAAGCATAGTTCAATAACCCAATTATCCTAAGCGCAAAATAGATTCGTATCATCATTACCAGCTCAGCGCGTTAATATTCAGGTGATCATAAAATATTTGGTTGAACTCTTTCAAATTACACCGCCGGAATAAATCTATGCGACAATGTGTTTTTATGAACGCGGATTTGCTTTGCACGTTGATCAATAATAAATAAAGTAGGTTATACGTAAAACAATCACAGAATTGTGCTGCTTAAACATGCATAGAATATATGTATTCGATTATTTATTTATAAAGGTAACTCGATTTTGCACGTGAAGTTATAAATTACGTGGGTTTGTCTATATTCATCAATTTGAGATATTTGTGTTAAGCATTTTCTTTGAATTTGGATTCAGTATTTATATTTAATTCTAATTCTAATAAATTTAAAAAAGTAGTATAAAAAAACAAGTACAACAAAACTAATTGTTATAAAGTAAGCTTTTGTCAGGAATATCTACCATCTATTAAATTAATTATTCTCAAGTGCTTCATTTACATTTTATATAATCTCTTGTAGATAACTTACAATAAGTGTGATAATATCATTTTCTAATTCCTGTATGTGCTATATATTACACTATAATAACTGTGTAAGTACATGTCACTACAATAATGTTTACCAATAGAGGCTGATAAAAACAGTAATTAACAAATGATATCAACTTAAGAGCGAAAAAAATTAATTATTTCATACTGTTAATTCAATATTCATTTACGAGTAAATAATATTGATTATCAGAAATTAGTAAAAAAAGCATTATTGACCTACCTTTTTTTTTCTCGTTATAGATTTTAGGTTGAATGAAAAGTCTAAGTCGCGACATTTTGCAATCGCTTTTTGACCTAACATTGTATTTGGATTGACAAGTTGCAGCCAATTTGCTACTTAATAAGTTATCCCATACAAGGCGGCCAAGCGTGCTGTCAAAGCATATTGAACATTTTTTAAAACTTTATTTATTAAGTTTTAAAAAAATTTCAGTATGCTTTGACAGCACGCTTGGCCGCCTTGTATGGGATGACTTATTAAGGAAGAAACTGGCTGGAATTTGTCAATCCTCATTTAATGTTAGTTTAACCTAAAATCTATAATGAGAAAAAAGCTCAGTAATGCTTTTCTTTACTGATTTCTGATAATCAATATTATTTACTCGTAAATGAATATTGAATTAACAGTATGAAATAATTATTTTTTTTTCGTTCTTGTGTTAGTTAAATTTTATTCATTGAATCTTATAACTAATTTATACGAGGGATGCCTAATAAATAAGTGACCAAACTGCAAAGGAAATAAAACAGCCTAATAATACTTATTTATTTTTCAGTATACGCAAAACGATATATCCTTTTTACATTCACAAAATTGCTTTAAAATTATCTCTTTATATCCAGTTTCAATTTGCGTTAACTAAAAGTTGCTATCGTAGCTTAGATCGCAGGAGAATCTGAGGTTTGCTGTGTTATGTAAAAACAATTTTTAAAAGAATATGGTTTGTTAGAATATTGCATTTCTTTTAATCGTCGATTAATTACGGTTTAATGTGGAAGAAAATTTCTTTGAAATCTCCAGAGATCATGGCCATTGTCATGTCTGTCTGTGAATACTTTTGGCACTACCGAAATTTTTGAATTATTAATCACTTTTATATTAAGATGAACATGAAATAGTCGAGTAAAAATTACAGAAGCTTCGGCTGACTCTAAGAGTTATTTTAATGAAACCACTACTAATTATTCTTCTTGACATTCACCAGATTCAAATTTTGTTGTGAACTTTCAATCCTTCGTTGTTGTTATCAAAAGTACTGAACATTATGGAAATGATCTAGCGCTTTAGTTTGATATGCCCAAATATTTGTGAATACTATTTTACGTAGAATTTTCATTAATTCATCTGAATTCGGATTCATCTATTTCTTTTTATAAATCTTGCCTACCCTCTGCGATTATCGCCTTCTATGCACTTCCGGCTTCCTCTGAATAAATTCAAAAGCATTGAATCCTGTAAGACGAAAAATATTTCTGACCCTTTTCCAGTCTAATACAATTGAAAAATTATGCGCCACAAATATGTAAAATGTGGGAATATAACTTTATAAATGTTAACATATTGTAAATGTCACTAATATTTCAAGGAATGAACAATTGATTATTAGGAACTTTATTTACCAATGTTTCCTCGTACCACAGCTATGGACAATACTTATTAAATATCTACATATATTTACAAAAATAAAAGGAATTTATTTTACATTTAGCGTAAGAGACGGTAACTTCCTGGAGACTAGTAAGGATATTTGTAACTGTTTTAATGAGGTGTCTGGCAATAGAATTTTGCATTAAATTGATTTTAATTAACTTGTCCAACAAATTATACAATTTATAGTTTTATATCTGGTAATGTGAATTGAAGTTTTATGTTTGTTAATCGATTCATTAATTTACATTTCAGGTTTTTTAGTACCGTTAATATCAATATATTAAAACTTTTCTGTTTACAAAAATTGATAACTTTACATAATTCGTCATTAGAGTAATGAATTGTAATACTAAGTTAAATATTTTCATCATTTATGTGACCCCATTAAAAACGACATATAGCTTAAAATAAATAAAAAAGAGGAAGCAATGAACTTTCCGTTTTGGATTAGTTCTTCTTTTTTTCCTTTTTTTACTGTTTATTCCATTTAATAAAAAAACGAAAACTACTGAAAATTTTTGAAACAACTTCGCTAGTTAAAAATTTAAAATATTTCGTAGGTTTCATATGTAGAATGAGCTTTTCTTCTCAAATATGGGCAAGATTTTTTCAAATGGATTTTAATACAAGCCATGGAAAAGATTAAAAAAATTCATATCGTATTATCATTATGTTTGTCTAAGTGATGACAAAAAGGAGGAAACACCACGTTCCCTCTTCTTCTCATCATTTATTGAAGATTTAATTATTTATTGTTGTTTTCATATCATTTCGTACTTTGATATTTTTCTCCATATTGGAGGTTGTAGACCAAAATATGATCTTTTTCAACAAATCATATGCTGCTGAATTTAATAATAAGTATTTCTTTGGCAAGACATTCATATTTTCATTTAGATAACAATACTGATATAAACACAATTAATTTACTAAGATAAAGATGCTCTGAAATTTCATAGAATTTTTCGGACCTTTCTTGTATTTTTTTGTTCCTCCTCTGATTCTTTTATTTAATTTTAATCAGTGAACGCGTTGTTAGAATATAAAATCTCAATACAAACGGGAACTCTGACGATCGCGACTAATTACCAAACCGCTTGATTCCAATTCAGGAGCATGTTTTCGCCCCCAAGGCCCAATCTATTACGTTTTTGATCAGTCGCTAAACAGAAGGCGTCAAGGTCCGAACGCTAACAAAGCAAAAGCCTTTGATATGGGAATCGATACGGGCAACTACATTCGTAAATATTTCGTAACACTTCTTGAATATGAATCTCGATCACGTTGGAAACGCCGCTGCTATATTTGCAGCGTTTCGGATCTCGTCCAAGGCAACTAAATATTCTGTTATATGAAATATGCAACAGGTACGCGTTAATTGTTTATTTGCATCACAAATTTCGTAGACCTTTGCATTACAACGCGTCTAAAATGGTTGGTTAATTACCAAGACATATAATTTATAAAAGAGTTCATTACACTGATTTATGAGAACGTTTTTTTACTTCTGCAAGAATTCTTTTTGTATTCTAAATGAAGTTGTTCCTGTTGATGAGCGTACAAATATTAAGCACGGTTAAAAAAAAACTGAATAATATTTGGAGCGAATTACAGCGGTATAATATTTTAATATAAGCTGAATTAAAAAGTAAACCTTTCAAGATGAAATATTAATATTTAAGTAAAAGGGCGTCCAATATTGTGAAAATAAAAACTTTCTTAAGATGTGCAAATTCGCGACCTCGTGTACACGCTCCGAAAAAAGAAAACCTTTTACAAACTTTTCGACCGGACAGAAGTTCCGGGCAAACTTCTGATTATTGCGTAAATATTAAATGTAATTAAAAATGATGCTCACGCGAAAAGTAATCGTAAATATTTGTTTTGAAGACGGTAAGTACCTGAACTGTGCGCTCTTATTTATCAACTTCTCTTAGTGCAAGCAAACATTACTTTTGTGCTACACAGATTTATCTCGCGATAATTATCGCGCGGTGTGCATAAACTTTACATAAAATCTGCGTATAATAATAAACCAGTGCAGTCTTATAAGTATGTCACATCAACAATCGTTTTGTGTGCAGCTTTGAAACGCTCCGCTGAATGATGAAGATCTACAGATAATGTACACAAAACGAAAACTGACGGGATGTGTTTTAATTAAATCTAGTTTTGTCTATACAATACCTCCCTGGCAAAAAATATATATTGCACACACCGAATCTCACAAACGACAAAATGGAACAATTCAAACTTTTTCTTTTTTTGAAAAGCGATCAGGAGACATATGTCAACTTTCAAAAGAAATAAATTCGATGATTTCCTTTCTTTAGAACAGTTTCGAATTCACAATCGCTAATCACTGATTTCATACTCTTTCCCTGCTGTCTTTTCCTTTGTAAACTATTTATTCAAATGTTTCATTTTAATTTTTACTTTTCTTTGTCAATTTCTTAATTAAATATTATTGTTAGATTTCTATTGAAGTGTTCTTTATATGCTTTAACATGATTCTAATATTTAGGTATTTACTAATAGTTTTTTTTTCGTCAGATGCTATTATTATTTAATTTTTGTTTTGTATTCAAAGTATAACATACTAATTTAATTTTAGTTTGTATAAAACTAATATCCCTGCGTACGTAAGTTATCTGCAGATTTCTTCAGCCATTTTCTGGTCATTAATTTACATGATAATTCGAGGCGGTAAAAAAATTATTTAGCATAGTCGTTAACAGTGTTTCAGAGCTTCGCATTAAGCTCGCAGTAGATGCTAGCGAGCAATTTAAATAAAACGGCGAAGATAAAAATGTATTTTATCTTTTATGCATGCGCGTATTTACTAGAACAACCTTTTAACTTCAATTGATATCTAAAAAGCTGCCACCAAATTTATATTCACTTGCCATTGCTATCGGTGTTTTGGATTAAATATTAACTGGCTGCTTCTTCCGGAGAAAATTACGCTTATAAAAAGCATTCCACTTCAGACAGATTTTATTAGCCAATTTATTAAAATTTTTGTAACGTTGTAGATCTATCTCGCTTGTGGTTTCGTTTCTTTTTTAATTCAGAAAGTAAACAAATCGCAAAAGCATTTGCAATTAACTAGTAAATGAAACTTACGATTGACATTAGCGTAAGCTCGCTAATGACCGTAATTATTTTAATTAATAATCCGAAAACTTTATTTTAATAACGAAAACGTATGAGCTCCTCTTGCCTGCCAATCTCCCCAGGGATGCTTCCCTGTGAACAGTCTATGGAGACATACCAGATGAATTGACTAGACCCTAATGTGTCCGGATTTAATTTTAGAAACAAAACTGCACTTAACGGAGTTTCTTTTTTGTGAAGAAGGCCGATTTCTGATGATTAATTGTGCACCTGACCGAAACTTTAAAAATAGGCTGATTTATAAATAGATGGATTAAAAATGATGTATTTAATACGTAAACTCTTGAAATTTAAAAATACCTCCGAAACTTGTTAGACTGATTACAGCAAAGTATAACTTCTGGATTTCGAGCTCGTGCTTTTAAGATGTGTTATGTTTGCATTTTAAAACTTCTTAAATAATAATTTAAAAGTTTTTGCATATTTTAGAGCAATTATTAAATTAAATGAGTATTTATTATTTCACTACTTTGGAAATTATTCCAAAATAGTTGTCTTTCCTGGTAATTAGATCATAATTTTTATGAAAATTAATTAAAATTGTGTAACTGGCACTATAGAAAGTGTTAGGAAAGTGTTAGGAAAGAGTTTATACATGCATTTCGGCCTTATTGGGCCTCATCATAATTTTTATATTTACAAAAGAATTATAAATGAAACCTGAAAAAAGCAAATTCATCATTTAATCAAATTTCATTTGCTTTTTGGAGAAAAGAATAAGGTTCATGTCTAAAGTACACTGTGATCAACAATGATTGAATATGCAGCTCTACAATATCTTTTTTATTGTCCGCACGGCGTTGTGTAGAAATTATTATTGATGTCCTTGCAGATAGTACTTATATGTACAGCTGTTGCGGAATGCAAGATTGATAATATTTCAGATGCAAGCCTTCAATCATTGTTGGTCTCATATTTGTTTCAAAAATATTTCTTTATGATTCACAAGGTTTTCATTTTTTTGAGGTCATATTGACGCGTCAATATCAGGAACACATATTTCATTTTATAACATTTTTTCCATTTCATAATACTTCGTCATTCAGTTTTCATCTTATAATATTTTATGATATAAATTAATTAATTAAAATATAGGCGAATAGTAAAAGAGACTATGGTTTAAAAAATAAATACGTATTTCTGCAGATAAGCTGCCATCTCCAGTACACACACTGCCAATTTAAAAGCACTTCATAAAATCTAACAATCAACTAATCGTATTCATAATTTACAAAATAATATGTAATTATCTAAAATTAGACCGTCAAAAAATAACTTACAAATAAGAGCAAATCAAATAATACAGAAGTAAGTATTGGTCCATTCTCCTGAAAAAAAGCTCTTATTGTACCGTACTTTCGTAAGCATTTAATTCCGTGTTATTTGATACTGCCCTAAATATTTTAAAATGTCCCTAAAAAAATTAATAAAATATTTCTTTATAAATCGTCAAAAAACAACCTACAGATTAGAGCAGATCACACCCATATACCAGAAGCTGAGAGCACTTCAGGAAATTTATCTCCAAGAATCCTCTCCAAGATTTGCACTGGATATATGATAAGGAGAGGATTCTCTGAGATAAGTTTTCTGAAGTGCTTTTAACTTGTGGTGTATGGATGTCATCTGCTCTAATCTGTAGGTTATTTTTTGACGATTTTCATAAATATATATATATTATTAATTCCTTTTAGGGATATTTTAAAATATTTAGGGCAGTATCAAATAACAGGAATTAAATACTTACGAAAGTCCTTTATTGGGTAGAATAAGGACTTTTTTCAGAAGAAGGGACCAATATTTATTTTCGTATTATTTGATTTGCTCTTATTTGTAGGGTGTTTTTTGACAATCTACTAATTGT
Source organism: Serrognathus titanus (assembly GCA_039766575.1). Classification (NCBI taxonomy): domain Eukaryota; kingdom Metazoa; phylum Arthropoda; class Insecta; order Coleoptera; family Lucanidae; genus Serrognathus; species Serrognathus titanus. The sequence goes on along the minus strand of CM077914.1, from coordinate 44,416,440 downwards.
AGATAATTACATATTAATGTCTTTCTGTTATTAATTTTTATTCATTTAATTATATTTTTTTATAAATTGTGAACATGATTAGTTGGTTGTTGGATTTTATTAAGTGCTTTTAATTTGGTAATGTGTATATTGAAGGTACGGATATAAAAATTATTGTGGGTGCAGATTAATTTTTAATTATGGGCGAATGTATGGCTGCAGTTTTAGTATTCGTTTAAACCATTTTTTTTTCTTGCATATTTAAAATAACTAAAAAAATATCAATACTAAATTTCTTACAGAAATTGAAGTAAAAAAAAATATAGAGAATTGAAAAATAATATATTTATATTTATGAATTTATAACTAAAAATAAAATTGGTCGATTAATGCAAGGTAGCATTTATAAAAAAAATATTATGTCAATAAACACACAGTTAGTTATAACAATAAATTAATTCTTTAATCTGGAGAAAGCTATAAATGTAAGACAAATCGTCAGATAAAAAGTAATATAAAGTCTAGTCAGGTTTGATTGATCGCTTTGTTAAAAACGTCCATAAAGTCAAATATGGGCAGTTTTAATATCCTCTGAAGAGCTAGGAATATTACGATAATTAATATCAAAATCTTTAAGAAGATTAACTCATCTGTCATGCTACAATTCACAGGTGTTTTTGATTCTGAATATAAAATATTCCTTTTTAAAATTCATGAAATTATTAAAAAGCTTATTTTGATTTTCATGTCTTGTACATTGTCCAATCACCATTTAGATCTTCCAGTATTTTCTCAGTTTCATCTTAGAATTTCCTCAACTCTCTGTTAAATCAGATGCTCTCCAGTCAGCTTACGTCAGCAAGCGTTTGTTAGCACACGCGAATTTCTTATTCATCGAACTGCACATTTTCTTTCTCATGTCTAATTGTCCTGTTACCTCTCTAAATACCAGGTTTCTGTTGCTCGTATTAATAGGTTTTGGGATAATTCTTAATCTAAAATAATTGATACTACAAACTTCATGGCAAAATAAAATATCACTAAACTCTTCCTAGATTTGTTTTTCTTTACATTTCTTACAAATGTATTGATTTTCCACTTTATTAAAATTTGTTCTGCGAAATTAGAATGAATTTTGAATATGAGTTAATGCCACTTTCAATTATGCAAACTCAAAGGCTTTTAAAGAATTTATTTTATCAATAAATTCAATCAGTTCCTGAAATAAGTTACTAAATATAACTTTCCGTTAACAATTTATGAACGTTGTTACTTAATTGAATGTATGTAAGATTAATAACAAGAAAGTGTCAAATAAAAATCGAAAATTCTAAGAACTTGCATTTAAAATAGATCAGGATATGATATTTCCCTAGAAAGAAATTACAATACAAAATACTTGGAATTTTAATACCTACCGTTCGCATGTCATGAATATTTGATGTTTCATACTTTTATGTAAGAAAGTTAAATCGGAAATTAGAAAAGAAATCATTTGTTGAATCTCGGATAAATTAAAAAAAAAAAAAAAACAACGCGCTCTTCATATTTTCACATTAGCTTTGTGAAAGTTGTAAACACGATAAACATCACTCATATATTCCTTATCCTTTTATTGTTATTGTTAGCTGCGTCTGCTATTTTCTAGGGCATTAAAACTCGGAAATTTTTATTGTCATATCTTTAGTAAATGACTTGACAACTTTGGTTTTAACGAGTGAATAAAAGCACGTGCTCTATTAAGAAAAATAAAACTTTTTGTATGGAAATTTCAAGTTGATTTTTCTAAGGTTTTAAGTCTGACGGCATCAATTTTCCCATTATAACGACTTTAGCAAATCCACGCAGCGCGGCGACAACAGAAATCTATTAACGGCGAAAGAAATTAATTCATTTTGTATAGAGCGCGGCATCCGCCGGCTGGTTTATTTAATTTCTTAAATAACGTCGCGTAACCCAACCCTAACCAGTAACCCTATTCAAATTGCTTAATTCAAACTGTACCTTCAAAATGTAATAATACACAGAATCCATTAAATTTCTATATTAGCATACATACTAATTTGAGGTATTACATTTACTACATATATAAACAAATAATGTAATTTGCAGAGCTGAAATGTTCACCGAGACAAATGTATATAAAGCGTAAGTCAAGATAAGCTTTGCTCGTATATTTTATGACACGATGAAAAAATCCCGGATTTTCTACACTGTTCTTACTTTTATTCTAAACATTAACATTTAAAGTACGGCCACTTTTTACAATTACGTATGGCTCTTATTTCATATCTTGTTAATGTGCCCTACATTTTCGCCTTCATATGTGAAAAGAAATGTAGGCCTTCAAATAAATGTGCGTGGAACAAATTGAAAATTATTTCAATTTTATGTATTTAAACTGAAAACCTTCGTTTAATAAAAAATAATAATTTTATATAATAAATCGACTCATATGATATTAATTTAAATCGCATTTAACAAGAAAAGTTAGCATAAATATTATGTCAAATTCATAGTCACGATTGTTTTCGGGCTGCATATTGCCTTAAATATTATTTTATGCTAAAACTGGCAAAATTTGTGTTACGATTAGAGATAAATTAAATAGGATAATTCGTGTGATAGAAAGCCATTAGTTTATTTTTTCCCTTTCAGTTTGACCTTATTTTTTTTTTGAGGTTTGCATTACAATGGGACAGATCCATGTAAATTCCTCATTAAAATAGTTTAAACTTTGCCTACGTCAGTTTCCTACGAAATTCTCGTTGATAGGAAATAATGAAACCTTTAACATTATGATTTTACACAACATTCAAATCATTTCTGCCAACTCACTTTTTAGGACATATAAACTGCCATTTCCTTTTAGAAATTCTTCTCTTCATAAATATCATTATATACGAGGGTGGTCCGATAAGTACTTTGCCTACAAAAGAATAACAAAAATTTTGGAAAAGTGGCGATTTATTTCTCAACATAATCTCCTTTGAGTTCGATACACTTCACCCAGCGATACTCCAACTTCTTTAACCCGTCTGAAAAATACGCTTTCTGGAGGTCTGCAAAGTAGGCCTCCGTGGCAGCGATAACCTCCTCATTCGACTCAAATTTCTGCCCAGCGAGTGACTTTTTCAAATTTGAAAACAAAAAGAAGTCGCACTGGGCCAAATCCGGAGAATACGGTGGATGGGGCAGCAGTTGGTAGCCTAATTCTACCAATTTGGCCGTGGCGACGGCGGAGGTGTGAGCCGATGCGTTGTCATGATGGAAAAGCACTTTTTTCTTCGCCAAATGGGGCTGTTTTTTCTGCAATTCGGCGTCGAATCGGCCCAATAATTCGGCATAGTAGAGCCCTGTGACCAGGAAGTCGATGTAGATCACACCTTTTGAATCCCAGAAAACTGTGGCCATCACCTTTCCGGCCGATAGAACAGGCTTCGCCTTCTTCGGAGCACGTTCGCCGGGTGAAGTCCACTGTTTCGACTGTTCCTTGGTCTCTGGTGTGTACCAGTGTATCCATGTTTCGTCAACGGTCACAAAACGACGAAAATTCCTTCGGATTGCGCTTAAACACCGTCAAACACTGCTCTGAAGTAGTCTCACGGTTGCGCTTGTTGTCCGAAGTGAGCAAACGCGGCACCTATCGCGCCGACAGCTTTCTTATGCCCAATACTTCATGCAGGATATGACCCACACGGTCTTTTGAGATTCCTACTGTCTCAGCTATCTCGCGCACCTTCAATCGGCGGTCTGCCAATACAAGATCGTGGATTTTTGTCACGTTATCCTCCGTGGTAGCCGTTTTCGGGGCACCTGGGCGTGGCTCATCAAAAACCGACTTGCGACCACGTTGAAACTCGTTAAACCAATTTTTGACGGTCGCCATCGAAGGAGAAGAGTCATCGTACACAGCATCCAAGCGCTCTTTGATTTCGCTGCGCGATTTCCCTTCCCAAAACAAGAATCGAATCACCGACCGATATTGCTCTTTTTCCATTTTTCTCAAATCCGCGGACACGCTCGCTTCCACACGCGGTCAAAGCAAAACTACGCGTCTGATTCGGCTGAAATTTTGACAGTAACTGTCTACGATAATGTACTACGCGATTAAAAATTGCTCTTGCGATAGTGGTGCTATCGGGCGGTGAGGCTAAGTACTTATCGGACCGCCCTCGTATTTCCCCATCTTTCCATTTTACTTTTTATTCCTTTCATCGTGACATCTCTCTGGGTGAAGTTTTCCTTCTCATTCTCTTTTTCATTGTTATCTTCTCTTTTAGTCTCTCTTCTGTTTTTCTTTCTATTTCACTTTCGTGGCTGCCATTATGTTTTCTATATCATTGTAAGCGAGTCCATTGACTATTGATTTCAAATGTCTTAACAGTGATTTCAACGTTTTTTTTTACTAATGTAAATGATTCTTCTAATTTAGTTTGTAGTCATTCCCATAGCAGTGTGATCAGAGTAAATAAATTTAAGATTTATTATTATTGTTCTAATTTATTTATGAAACTAATATTTGGTGAAAGCACCATAATAAGTCCTCATTTTTTATGTCGCCCGTGGTACCTTTGACTATTTTCCTGTGATGCCTTTTTTCTTTACAATTTTGCAATGTTAATCCAAAACTACGTCACCATTTCAATAGAATTTAATTTTTGTTTTATTAGTTTCTCGGGCGATTCCATAAGAACGAAGCCTATCAAATTAAAAAATTAAGTCTTTCTAATTAATTACAATTCAAACAATAAGCAGTATTAAGATAGAATAAAAAATATCATCCGAATTTGACATAGCTTTCTCACTGCAAAATTGCCTTCTAATTTACAAAACTGCTGCACATTACTCAAGTGGCGTTTAATTTTGTTTATGTTACTCTTTTTTATTACTCTCACACAACCTAAAATAAATAGCATGTGGTTATCGAAAAAGTAATTAACGACCGCTGACTGGTAACATTTAAATGTTAAGTCTGCAGTATAGGCATTAGATAGTGCTTATATTTTCACAAACTGCGTCAAACAAATAACGCAAATACATAATTTAGACATTTCAATCAAATGTTTTTTTTTCGTTGTGTTTCCAGACAAACATTAATAAACAACAGAAGCCTTACCTTTCGGCACTTATTTGAAAAAAAAAACTTTTCCCAATTTAAATGTGTATGAAAAGCCTAAGCTCTTCAAAGCCAGTTTAAAAAAGAATAATTTATTGTTGCCTAAATAAGATTGTTCCAATAATGCTTTAAATTGTTCTGTTGGCAGGATAACACAATAGCAAACTTAATTTCAATTAGCATTTTAATGATCGCATTATTATATTTAGCAGTGACGACTTATAACTTCGACCATGTAATTTCCGCAATAATGTAAATTTGAGCCACCACGGTAGATGATCCCATACATGTAAATTGGAAACAGTTATGTAATAGCATCTGTCGATTTATTACCATGGCAAAAACAAGTTCCTTTTTTTCTTTTCCAGTTATAAATTCTGCATTTTTCCTGAATGTAAAATAAATAACCCGCTGGTAAACCGATCTTTAATTTGTGCCACCCATACCGCAAAACGCTCGGTGTGTAAATAATATTAATGGCGTCCGCGTGCATTTACCACAATGATACGTTTTAATAATATGAGCATTAGTTTTCTTTCACGTGTTTGTTCTGCGTGAATTATTTATGTTGGACTTACGTGCAACGACTTTTTCATGTATGTAGGTTAAAATGTGCGAACATTCTAGATAAATAAATTAATTATTTTAGACGATATAAGTTATTAAATTAAAGTGACAAAGACTGAAGATGAAGAACTCTAAGTTATTTACACATCATACCAAATCTGTATTATTTATTTTAATAGCTGTTATTAACATTGCAGGTAAACATTTTATACTTTGTCTTACGTAACGTAAACCCAATCTTTCTATTATTAATTTATTTGTCCCTTATTTACTGTTTTGTTACTACTAAATCAAGATTTTCAAAATATGCATGTATAATAATTGTTGGTCTTTTTTTCAGGTGAGTACCATTTAATACTTCTGAAAACACGGTAAGTTTTCCTGCGATTTTATCATCATTTTCTGTACGGTGAAGCTAATGCACAAGCAGGTAGCTTCATGATGAACGTAAATTAAGCGCAATGTCATTCATAAATCAAATGCGATTACATCAAAAGTGCTTCAGTACAATAAATTATTGATTTTGTGTAAATAACGAAATAACATTTGCTTTCACTTTTGTTGTTACAAGCGAAAATCAATGACATGAACTATGAATCACAGAAGTTTAAGTTTCCTTTTTTTTGCTGAAATACATCAAGTCAAAGTAAACTTTTTTCTTAACAGTAATTTATTATTTTCTAAAAGTTATGGAAACGTGATAATTTACTGATCTTTTAGAAATACAAAATTTACGTAAAAACCGATTATGCGAAATTTAAATGATATAAAAACAAGAAAAAATTAATTAAATCCAACGTGCTACAAAAATTAAAATGAAAAATATTATAAAGTATGCTTAGGCTCTTGTGCTAAAACTTTTTTTTTCGTCAAACCACCATCTTCTGAACCGTTAGAAAAAAATATTGTCCAAAATTTGTGGTGTCTTGTTTCTGCAGAATAATTCATTCACGCATAAATCGTACATTACAATACAATACAATTCATGATTTAATTTTTGACCTATTTCAACACGCTCACCTCACCAAATCTAACTTCCTCAGACTATCCCTTGTTCCCTCACCTGTAAAAGAGTTTAAAACGCCTCATATTTATTTTCTAAAAGCTATTCAGGGGTGATTTGCAGAACATGAAGTCTTAATATTTTAGTTACTTCTTTGTCGTGCTAAGAATATATTAATACAGTGAGAGTTTTTTCGCATAAAACTCATGCATCCTTACTGCAAAAGTAAAAGTAAGTTTTTTTTTTAATCGAACATAGGTTCTAATATGCATGTGGGCTTTGTTTCTATGGGTACCATTCATTATTGTTAGTTTAGCATTGAAGTTAGATAAAATTAATAGTAACTTTTCTGTAAGTTTGGGAACGTATCCTAAATGGACATAAAAATTGTTAATTGCCTTGAACAGGACCCCTGCTCAATACTACTTGTAGATTTGTATCCTTTCGTTTATTGAATGTAAAATACGTCGGAGGTATATCCATTTCTGTTTTATTAGAATATTGTTGGTTAAACGTGTTGAAAATATCGCAGGGGGTATGTCAAAATAATTTGTCAAATGAGTGAAAAAAAATAATGACAATTAAAATTAATTATGTCCACAGTTACCTCGTATTATTCAGTCTGTTTGATTTTAAAAAATCCAATAGCACATTATGTATAATCTATTCCTTATCTATTTGTGAAACTCTAATGAGAATGTTATACTCATGTCTATAACTAAATTTTGCCAATGAACGGCATATTTATTTAGATTTTAAGGTTACTCCGAATTAGGCAATGTTTTCTTTTCGTTATGAGGTATATTCCCGACCAAATTTACAGACTTGATATTTTTCATGAGAAAGACTGATTGATTAACATATCATTTATAATTTATTGTTGAAAATTATTAAAGCAATTAACAAAACATTTGCAACATAAATAAGCAAATGTAGTTATAACAATGATAATCGATTATTTTTGTACAATATATATATATATATACATGTAGATTAACTATTTATGCATGTTTCATGTGTTGCATTGAAATTCTGTTATCATCAAATGTGCATGTCTTCAATAATAATCGGCTTCGCTCTAAAGAGAACCCGAAGGCTTCGTTGTTCTGTTGGGGTGCCATGACGGAGAGGAGTTAGAAAGCACCGGAATGTAATACAATTACATCTTGATTTTTAGATTGTTTACAAATCAAGCGTTACATTACATTACAACCTTGCGAATAATATATTGAATAGATTTAGTATATGCGTTCTCTTGATTTGATTAGTTTGAGTGTCATCTTTTAATAAATAATCTAATTTTCCATTATGTTTTCTAAAAGATTTTGATGCCAAATAAATATTCCATTACTTCCCTGGAGGAATCTGAATTATTAGCGCTTTCACATTCGGAATTAGATTCCCCAAGTGAAATAATGAAGGGAGGAATATTTTTTCAAGCGAACTAGTTCCCATTTGTTGTGTCCAGTCTGCCGAAATAAGATTTTCAGAGTGCCTACAAATATTTTGCCTCATGTCGAATCTCAAACCATAAATTTATAACCCTATCCTTTGATCATGGTTGCGAATTTATGCGGTTGTTGTAGTTGGTCTTACAAACCCCCGTACTATTTCGATGGGATTGTTTGTTTATTATAGTACACTTGCTTATTATACAATTAGATGTGGTCGTCAACCTATTGTAATACATATTGTAATTTAATAGGAAATAAACATACATAAGGAAGGAATCTTAAGATTCGAGATAATCATGCACTGTCTAGTGCGTTTAGTCAATAAAAGTTTTTAAACGTCTTTTAAATAAGTTGGGATTCTTGATCGTTCTTAACTCCGAAGAGAATTTATTGAAAAAAGAATAAGACTGGTGATTTTTCAAATAACGCACTACTATGAGGCACAGGTCGAAATAATTCGGCATTCCTAGTGTCAGGTCCGTGTAGATCACCATTCGTCGTCAGAGCAACCCTATTATCGAAAACATACATGGTGCAACGGAAAAAAATATACATGATAAGTCATTACCTTATGACTGATAAAAATATCTTTACATGTATCACGAGGTTTTACATTAAAAATCAGTCTGAGCACTTTTTTTGCGCAACAAACTGTTGGAGCGTTTTTTTTTGTCTTATTTGGGTCAAAATGATAATAACATTAAACAGGGCATACCTAGCTCTGATAAAGACTCGTTCGCTGGTTAGTCCCTTCTAGTCATCTCTCTCTCTCCTCGTCTCGCTTAGCGTGCATACGATACGTCGTGAGAAACGGATTCACATACAACAAACAATGCGATTTACATCGAATGTCCGAAAATATATCAAATACTACTCACCGGAGGGCATTGCGCGCCCCCACGGGATCCAACGGCGAATCTAGTAGCAGCAGTTCCCTCATATTGATAATTGACACTACGGAAGTTATCCTCGGACGTTATCTTCTTATCTTCGCATGCATTAACCCCACATCCACCTGTGAATATAAAAACCCACCCTACCGATGGGTATTAGCATACCTTGCCTCCTAAGCTTACGTTCTTAGGATCAATTGATACCACCGACCGTGTAAGTGTCAGCACACTCCGTTTCCCGATCCAGTTAACATCATATCATGTTAGACCTCTCTGGAGCACAATGCTACCACCAGATCAGGAACACAACCAGCTGAAATCCCATTCACAATGAATACAGAATACCAGCTGATCGTCTTGCCGATATCGTGCACTTCATCAGCGTTACTGACGACTGCGACAAGTTACACGATATCGTATACTGGTGCACGGTAACACCCTTGGGCAACGCCCCGGATCACTGCCAACAGGACGTTCTTCATCTATCCGAATAACTCCACACCACTGCACGATCCTCATCCCGCATTGCCAATAACGGGGTGTACCGCGATACTATCGTCTCCTCAAGACAATATTCTGCAACCACCCCCGAGATCACACTCGGTAACACATCCCGCCGTTTCAACGCGTAACACCAGGCCAATTCGTTATGCCCTATACCGAGACGTTTCTCACTCTGCTTTCACGCGAAGACTGCCCTTCCTTTCGTCCTAATATTTTACATTCCTTCGACCAGCTTATCGTCAAAACATAAACAAACATCCCCTGATATACAAATATTTATTAGGCATTTTAAACTACAGGCTAATTCATTTCTTAAAAATAATATTGGCTACGACAAAACCCTCTTTTTGCAGAAGTAGCATTGCCCCATAATTCACAGCAGTAGGCTAACGTCGAATGGACCAAACCATAATAAACCTGTAGGAGGTATGCAACATCCACACATTCTTTTAGGTTTAAAATTGGGAAAGTAGCGCTATTTATTTTGTTACATACTTCCTTAATATGAGAATGCCATTTTAGCTGGTTGTCAAGTGTTAGTCCTAGTAGGCAAGCACTCTCAGACAGAGTAATGTTCTCATTTAATAAGCGAATGTCCACGTCAGGAAGGATTTTCTTTTTGTAAAAAAAAAACGCGAACAGTTTTATTAGAGTTAAGTATTAAATTATTTTTATCACACCAGACACTGAACTGTGATAAGTCATTAAGCTCAGATTTCAGTTCATTAAAACTATCACAAGCGAGCACCACAGTCGCATCATCAGCGAATGTTATTAACTTTCCAGTTACTTGGAGATTGACATTTAGGTCGTTAATAAAAACCAGGAAAAGCAAAGGGGCCAGTACGGAGCCCTGGGGTACTCCCAGGTTCACTACTGTTTCTGTAGAAAACCGTCCGGATACGTTGACTGCAAATTTTCTGATTTTGAGGTAAGACAGCAACCAATCAGCGATTTTGCCTCTAATGCCCAAGAATTAAGTTTTTGTACTAAGAAATCGAACTGTACCATATCAAATGCCCGGCTAAGGTCGAAATAGGCAGCAGCTACATACCTATTGTGGTCGAGAGCCTTGTAGACATACTATGCAAATTCAACGCAAGCGCTAGAAGTAGATTTATTTCTACGAAATCCATGCTGGGTATCGGAGGGGAGATTGAAGTGTTCTAGGTAATTACTTACTGGTGCAAGAATTATTTTTTCGAATATCTTTGAAAACTCATTAATTATCGTGATAATTGTTTGATTGTATTGACTATTGTATGGGGGTAATCGTAGCGTTCATTATGTCAGTTCTAAAAGGTTTTATTTAATTCCATAATTGTTTTTTTTGTAATGTTGTCCTAAATTTTGACGTTGTGTTTAATCAATCATTCTTGCATTTAGTTCTTATTGCAAGAAAATATGGGCGGTTTGTCCAACTACACCGAATGATACGGTGCATTGTCCACCATACACTTACCTTGTAACTTGGCTAATGCAGGAATAAGCTGATTAACCACCCAATTTTGAAAAATTTCCTCATTCATTAGTTTTATGATAGTCTCCGTCATTTTTCGTCCAGTAGAGTAACAAATCACACCCTTCAAAAAGTCCTCTTAACTCCGCGTGTAAAACTGCAAAAGGCTTCCCTTCACTATTAATTTTGACTGGATGACTTTTCAAATCTGTTTTGTGTATCCATCACTGATCCATTTTCGTAGATCGAAGTTTCGTCTAGGTACACGAATATTATATTTTGACTAGAATTTTGAAACCGTAAGAATTTGCTTCGAAAAAAGCATTTTGGATGCAACGAAGTGTTTTTGTTCACATAAAATTTTGTGCTTGTAACCCCTAGATTTAATAATTCTGAATAAAGTTGTTCTTTCCCTTTTAAATTGCAAAGCTTCGCGAGAGTCTGTAAGTAATTTGTTCAAAGTGAAATATTCATTTTTCAAATTATGTTGCCAAATTAGTAGCTGTAAATCTTTCCTAAACATGTAATTTAAAAAATTATCCGTAATAGGACGGTTGCCAGAAGAAAAAGTTGTCAATTCGTCTTGTCTTTTCATCAACACATCTCTTATACAATTTTGTAACACTTACAATAATTATTTTAAAATAAAAGGCACGCAGAATTGGAATACCAAGTACCCTCTCCTAAAATTTCCTCTAACCTTTTAATAAGTTCCGTTTTCCCCAAATCTGGCTTATCTACTTGAAATTTTGCATATGTTTTCTGTATAAAAACTTTCGCGCTTCATAACTTTTACCATTTTCATCTGACAATTAATAACAAATTCAACATACTTGATAAAAATAAAAATTTCTTAGAGTTGAGAATTAACAACATCGGTTATCTTTCTGATTTGAATTGTCACAATTTAACGTATGTTAAAATGACACCAAATTAATTTGTCTAAGGGCCAGTTTCATAATCGAATTTAAAGGAGACTTTAAATTCGATTACGAAACTGCCCGTAATTTAAAATGATAGCCAACCTATTAACTTAAAACCATGGCCCACTGCGATAACAAATAAATAAGAAATGGATTATGTGTTCTACGTCAAAAAATTCTCACTGTATATCCTCGTACCACGAAAATATGTTGAAGCAAATATGGAAAACGCAACAACCATCTGTGGGGATACGTGGCGCGCGAGCAGACTCCACGCTTTGTCTTATTTCCTTCCGGATCTTATTAATTACACGAATTGTTATGTATCACAAATCAGGTTTAGAAGTTCTCAGACAAATTTAAAAATACAAAACTTGACGTCCGCAGAAATTTTTTCAATTAATTCGAATATTGTACGTTATTTTTGATATATCAATCTAAAACTTCTTCATGTACCTTTTAATTTTTAATTCATGTTGTTACATTCACCTAAGCAAAAGTTATGCAGCAATTTCTTTCTTAATACATAACTGAGATAACCAGTGGTTTCACCTTTACAAATTGCATAATTTTATGATTTTTATCTTTCTAGTATTTATTATAAATCAATAGTATTTTTATGTAATTTATGCATACTATCATAAATAAAACTTCTTCATATTAAAACACGACACAAATATAAACAAGAATTAATTCCAATTTGTAATACTGCTCGTAAATGTATGATTTAATAAATGGAAACATAATTGTATTGGGTTTCAAAATTGTGAAAGAAATTCTACATATATGTGAAATAGTAAGAACTCAGATTTAATTAACATTAGGCATCGATAATTATACATACTTTACTTTCAAATATTCAAAATGCTTTCTCGCGTATGCAAGCTTTACATCTATGAAGAGCAGTTCAGGACTTGACAAGCTTGTGCAGAAACGTTTGGATTTGTTAACCTTTAATTGTAATTTTTCTTTCATACTATTATTATTTGATAATTCTAAAGGAATTAGATTTAATGAGCGAGGAAGTCAACAACTGAACTTCAGCGTCCAGTCAGCAATTAATGACAATGAAATTTTCAAACAATTTTAATAAACCATTTTAGTGGTTCATTAGGCGCTTACAAAAAAAAAATTTTTTTTGAGGGGAAGGAACACCGCAATTTCTTTTATTATGTAAAATGCTGTAGGCACACATCAAATAGAATGCATCACTCTCTATCAATAATTTTATGATCTATACATAGTTCATGTGTAATTCAAAAAAGTCCTGAACATCCTTTTAATTAAAATAACTTTGTTTCAGCGCAAATGTGTAAACACATCATTCTATTTATAATAATTATAGGTATTAAGTTGAATGAGATCACGCTCCATCTTAACCTTGATTTTCTATCATTGACAACAATTTCTGCCCACACATTATAAGTCTGCGTTTAATAAAAAAAAAGAAACAAGAATTGATCAAATATTTTACCGATTTGTGCCGTGTCGTGATCATTAATCACTGTCATAAATCAATACGTTCCGTGAAATTTCCCTTTTCATTACTGATTTATAGATTTAATATGCTACTTATAAAATGGAACACGTATAAAAAATTTACAGAATAGTGGCTTAACTCGGCAAAAAACGCTAATGATAGATTACGTGACTATCCTCATAATGCAAGAAGATTTTTTTAAGTTTAAAATAATTAGGATGATTATAACTGGTTTTTGTTACTGACAGCTGGTTATAAATTGTGTTCTATTGCAGTGATTTCCAAACCTTACTTTAACGTAATACATTTACCTACTGAGTAATCTGATGTGAAAAGGCAATCGATATAAGATTTATATGATGTATAGAAATTATTGAATACTTATCTTCATGACTTTCTATAGGTACTTTCATGTATTTTAATTATAAGTATTTAAATACACATTACAGAAGAATAATCTACGGTACCATATAAGCTTATACCTATATTTTTGAACAGCCTGTGTGTAAATGTCAAATGAAATATGACTTTTAATCTTTAAATAAAATTAGCAAATTATTATAATAATGGGTACTCAGATAGATTTTGACTAACATTAATTTAAATAAATATGAGTTTATTTCACCTTCATATTATTCCTCTAACCGTCACACTTCACAGTCACAGTTATTATTGCCTCAATGTTTTTCAAAATAAACCGGAACCAACTTACCGGTGCATCATAAAAATACGATGGTGATACTCATTCCAGGCAAATTACACTTTCATGTTTGCCATAAAAATACACGTGATGTCAGCTAGCACCTGAAACGCCATATTAATTTTCATATATTTTTCTAAATTTGCATTTTGTCATGAACAAACTGCATTAAATGCGAATACGTGGGAGAGAAATACTTTTACCCAGTGACATAACGATACGATTTAAATACTTCGACAAACATATCGCGGTTGTTATGTACGCCGCATTGAATTCACGTGCATTCCATTCTCGTTGAAAAATGCTACATGTGTTGAGGAAGACCGCAGGTGTACCAACACCTTAGTACGACACAGTGTTCAATCCAGCTTTGCAGAATTTAGTGCCAGCCAAGTACAAAAGTGTTATGAATATTAATACCCGGCCCGATGCAAGCCAATCCAAGTGAAACGTGTGTGTGAAAAATTGGGGATGAATTGTTTATCCGATTTTCCCGCATTAACAGCACTGTCACACAATAAACAACCCGCTTTTGAGATTAAATATTACGATTAGTGCTGGGTAATAATTTTTCGAGAAAAAATAACTGCGAACTGACAGGGTTAATCGTTTAATAACAAATTAAAGCGGGATTTTTAGCGCTGGTTGTTGTGCATTATCAAAATTCATTATTGCCTGGACAAGATTCTTTTAACATTAAATAACAGTTAAAAATGATAATCATTTATGAGAACATTCAAATTTGATCAAAAGCCAAGGGACCACCTAACTCTAACCAATAACGATACAGAGTAGGGCTGCGTTATATCGAAATTAACGATAAATATATTCCATTTGGGATTCGATATCTTGAACCAGTACTTTACCCTAAAATCATCGATTATTGGTGTCAACAGAAATGGTCAATTTTATAGTCGTGAATAATAACGCTTCGAGTACTCCAGAACTTAGGCCAACAGAAAATTCTGAGGACTGACGATATCAAAAGCTTTACAAATGAAGTGAAATGTCGTAAAACTTGGTAGATGATTCTTAAACTTATTAATTTGCTTTATTCAGTTTACGAAATCGGTTCCTAGGAACAGCGTTCAGTCAACGGTCACTCAAACAATGTCATCTTGTAAAATTTGAATGTTTTGGTTCTCTCGTTAAAGCTATTGTCAAAATCTTCTAGTATTTCGAAATATAATTAATTTTGTTCATAAGCCCTTAAATGTTAAGTTATTTATCCGAGCTATGAATGTTAGAGTGTACTACAAAAAAAGAAAGAGACGCAGTGAGCAACATTTTTACATTTTCCAAATGAAATTGAAGAAAACATTATAAATACAATTCATTTATAGATGGATTTCTTATTTTTTACAGATTGTTCATATTTTAAATTAAACTTATTTTTTAGCTACCAGTTAAAACGACCGTAGTAAGTATTGATCACAGCTCTTACTCTCAATAATATTACACTACATATACAATAATCCCACACATCATTTGCCTCAGTAAAGGGCTCTCCAGGATTTTACATTTTTGCCATCTCTTTATCTCTATTTTCATTTTTTGTCCTCACTTTGTGAAGCAAATACAGTATGTTGTGGATTTTAAACATTATCTATACAGGCTGTTTCACTGCATCAAACTTGAGGAACACGTTTCTAACATTATTTCAAACAAAATATCTTAATAAAAAATTTTAAGCGGAACAAGTTGAAATTTGCATAATTTGGAGTCGATGTTTTTTGAAATACTGTAGAGCGCGGAATCGTGAGACAAAACCGGCGATCTAAATTGCATTTATGAATGGCACACAGGCAGGGAGATAATAAATCAATAAACAGCGAAGAAATTTATGACTAGATTTTATTTTGCCCTTGACCGAAAGCTCGGTGTATTCAACTTTGCCACACGTCGAATGCAGCAGCGATGTGAAATCGCGTGGATATTTAAATTTATTTAATTTAATAATAAATTACAAATATGGGGCTATGCAAAAATATGCATTTAGTATGTACGTTGTCGCACATTACAAATTGTTATTGGTTGAGAAGAAAGTGAGACAGTACTAAGAAAAGGAAATCAGTAAATTTTGCGCTCATGGAAAATCTAATATCATAAAGTCCTTAATGG
Organism: Serrognathus titanus; assembly: GCA_039766575.1. Classification (NCBI taxonomy): domain Eukaryota; kingdom Metazoa; phylum Arthropoda; class Insecta; order Coleoptera; family Lucanidae; genus Serrognathus; species Serrognathus titanus. The sequence goes on along the minus strand of CM077914.1, from coordinate 44,400,238 downwards.
GGTAGTACGGCGAACGAAATGTTTTGGGTAAAACCAGGTACTTGAGCACTAAACTTCTACGAACGATTTCATGAAACGGTGAATATGAATAATAAATTCTTCAATAAGCGCAAACTACTAAATGTTTGAACAAACCTAAAAATTCTTCAACTAACAATTACAAAATTCGTATTAAATGGAGAACAGAAAATAAACAACTAATTATTATTTTTATTGATTGCCAACAACCATGATGTTTTAAATGTGTTTTCCGCTGGGGCGACATTCTAGAGGCAATTAACCAATAAACCGATTGCGTATGTGAATGAGTAGCAATCCATTCATTCTCATTTAAAGTCCATCCTAAAAATATGCGACTTTGCTTTCCCTTCGATTTTCTATTACAGAGAAAATTTTACAAAGAAACTTTTCTTTCTTTTCCCGACATCTTCCCACATAGCAAGTTTGATTCACCTTTAATGAAACACCCAGTATATGATCTTAGAAGTATACCTATATACTTCTAAGATCATATACATATTAATTACTTTTTTCAATTTCTTTGATTTTCACTGCACCTGACAAAATGATCTGCCTTGCATAGATTCTGTCCTGTATTAGGAATGCGCGATATCACATTTTTAATATCGGTTATCCATAACTTAAAAATATCAATATTTATCGATGTATTGATAATATCGATATATTTATAACTATCAATAATATCGATAATTTCGATAATATCGATTTATCGATAACTTTTTTTTTAATGGGCATCGACTGCAATGGTCATTTGCCCAGGGTATCATGGGATCAATATGTTCTACAGAATATAGCTAGATGGCACATCAAGTAAAATTTCACAGAGGGAGTATCACAGAGTAATTTATCACAGATAGTGTAAGCATCAAGTTATGAGTAATAACGCTGATACGGGTTATATAATCAGTAGAGGTGTATGATGATTAGATGGGTCCGTCATTCAGGTGGGGATGAGGGCCGCTTTGATGAAGGAGAGAACTGATCTTACTCGTTCAGCCGAATTTTCAAAGATCTCCGAGAGTGTCCCCCTAAAGTGGTGAACTCTACGGAATCGGTCGAGGGAAGGGCATTGTAAAAAGATGTGCTCAACATATGGTACAGAGTGTTTGGGGCTCACCGATCAGCAAGCGAGTAGATGAAAATTTAGTGTGGCCGATTCAAAGACGTGTAATTGTTCTTGCTCTCTTCTCGTCAGTGTTAAGGGAAAGTACCAGGATCTCGTAGATGGTTTAATTAGTCGGAAGGTGTTCACAACATTATCCCACTGTCTCTGCCAGGATTGTACAATCTGGGTTTTTAGATATGCTCTTATGTCTTCTCGCTTGACTGGGAGGTTTGCCGGAGGTTGGGTAGTCGCTTGATGGGCAGTTACGTCAGCCAGTTAATTTCCCGGAATGTCCATATGGCCCGGAACCCAAATAAACAGACATTTCCGGGTGTATTGACTCAATACACTATTGATATTTTTAAGTTATCAATAACAGATACTGAAAATGTGATATCGCGCACCCCTAATACTGGACAGATAATTTTGTTTAAGATGATATCGTTATATTGATATCCGAAATGAAAGAAATATCGTTATTCATTTTTATCGATAATGTCGGTATATCGATAAATTCTCGCAGCTTTAATTGCAGCACAGCTTCAAGATGTAGAATTTAATACTACCTGAACCAATTTCTTGTTGTAGAGGTAATCATTTCGTTATGTTTGTGGTGCAGAGATGGAACTTATCTGTAATATCGATAAATATCGACAATATCGATCTGAGAAAAGAAAGAGTGAACACGTAGTTTTTTTTATAAATAATAGAGGCCTGCCCTGAAAGAATTCTTCTTGGATAGAATTTTCAGTCAATCGTAAAAAAGATAGATTTTTCAAAATTTATCCAAAGTCATTTAATTTAACTTTCATTTAATTTAACATTCGGTTCAACTTTATAATAGTAATGGGATCTAGTAAGCGCCCAAAAGTCCTTTTAACATACATTTCATCATCCATTAGAAGACACGCAACACAAGATCAAATAATTAAGTGTCAAATTTTTTACGTCCTAAAATTGCTCTGCTTCTTTGATCGTTAGTACGGATTTATACTTTTTGTAGCAACGGAAATTAATTTTGTTTTCGTTTTGTTTTCATTTTTTTTATAAAAAAGCTGAATTTCATATTTTATATAACCTTACCGATGTACCCTGGATTACTTTGAAGCTTCTTCAGGATTTTTTTTCTGAATTGACATCATTTATGCTTGATGGTCTGCCGATCTTCTGACGTTTGGAATTCATTCAATCCTTCGAAGAACACTTTGCATGGCAATCATTAATTTTTTTCACTTTTATGTTTCTTCTTATTGTTGCAATAAAAAACGTGAACCTCGGTCAACAATTTTTTTTTTTGTAAAACGAAACAATAAATTGTTGACCCAGGTTCACGTTTTTTATTGCATTCAAGCTTCCGGTCAAGAAACTTCGAAATTATTAGTTTCTTCTTATTGTTTTTTTTATACATATATTGGCAGTAGAATAAAAAGATCTCTATTCCTTATAGCTTAATGAGCTTTATTAAAGAGAGTCATTTTCTCCTCATGAAAAGTAATACGAATTTTGGGCAACATACAATATAATTCAAATTAAGTTTAATTTCTCATAGAAATCATTTAGAACAAATTATGTCTGTTGTTCATTCTTACATTTGAAAGTAAGTTAATGTTCCCTTTTTTATGTTTCCCTTCCCTGAATATTTCCCTCCCCTGAATATTTGTTTAATTTTAACGATGCTAATCATTAAGATATATTTACAATTATATATATTTACAATTTTAAGCCAATTTTAGATTTTAATGCAATCAGCAAATTGAACTTATTTCTTTTTTACAATTAGAAAAGAAATTTAAGTAGTGACTTAAATACCGTTAGAAAACACAATTTTAGCATCACTCATATTCGATTAGGGATAGTTTATGGGATGGAAGTATCCATATTTAACTAGCTCATTGAATTTAGCGCTCATCCGTTGCAATCTGTTGCTCTTTTCGTATGCAAGGCAGGTGGTTCCAGTGATCTCATCATGGCAGATCGAGCGTTGAATGTGGTTTCTGTTCCCGTGCACTCGACACGCTAATGAATTATCCATGTTGATAAATTTTTGCTAGGTTTTGCATGGCATAAACTGTAACAGTCACATTAGAACGATCAATTTAATTAAGTCTTCGATTTATAATTCATACTTATTTATTACTCGTTCCGGCATTTTTCCAAAATTATTGTCTTGTGGAGCATTTCCTTTTTTCATAGTTAAGACCCAAATAATTTATTGAGAAAGAATACATAATTTCTTTGTCGTAAATATTACCCAAGCATCCAATTTTACGCGAGTACAAACGACACCGGGATAAATGCAAAGCAAATAAGCATTTTTAGCTGAATTATGAGTTTAAAGTTCCAAGAAAGGCTATTGCTCCGCGCTTGTTTTAATATTATATTCTCTTTGTGTCTATGAGGACAATAAATGAATGGAATTTATTCAAACTCCGCTTTGCAATTATGCAAACACTTTTATTTAAATTCCTCTTTGACAAGAAAATATTTATTGGTTTTATTTTTGTCTATGTGCGATCTTTATTTCTCTGTTAAAAAGCTACAAAACGAGCAACTCATTGTGTTAAAATGTTTTCTTTGATTTACTTCTTAGTATCAGAAAAATAATTTACATAGACTAACTAACAGCTAACTAAATTTATATCAATTTTGTGTTGAAAATAATGTGATAGACAAAAACAGATTTAGCTACAGTAAACAGTAAATTTTTGAAGAGAAAAAGTACTGGTTTGAAAGAAGGCGAGTAGTAAAACGAATGTAAAGTTGCGCTGAATTTTTACCTTGTTCTTCTTCTCATAAAAGAGAGCGCCGTAAAAATTGTAATATTGGTTTAAATTCGTGTTTTTGCTCACGTTTCGGCGGATATTTTTCATATGTGCAACATCTGCATGCAATCGATATTATGCTTTATGATATTACTATATTTTGAAACGTTTGAAAAAGATTGTAACTGTTTTTCGAATATAAATTTTGGATTTAGCGCACTTGTTTGTCCCTAGTTTTTTTTTTTATTAGCATTTCTGATAATTACATTTTAATTATTTTGTAAAGTAAACTTCTACGTACGTATAATACATACAAGGTGAGATTGCTATTCGCGCGTGTTCGCAGTAAATTTTATTTGGACGATTGTTGCGGAAAACTACGGGAAAGGGATCAATAAATCTCAAAACGTACCCGCAATATTAGCACTTCCGGAAACGACAAGGTGTTTCTTTATTTATGACAAAATTTCATGTATGTGTTTGGCACATTTTACGTAGTTTATTTGTCCATAATGTATGGCTTTAAATTTTAAACACCATTTAACATTGAATCATAACGTTTCTTTAAAATAACTTATCTGAGGTTCCTTATTTATTTAAACCTTATGCCTTTCTACTGTATTTTTTCAAATGTAAAATGAACCTCGGTGGAATATAGTAATTGTAATATACAGTGAAAGCTCTCAAAAGCGGACACCAACGGTTACAACTTTTTTGTTCCCTTATGGGAGCTTCCGCTTATAAGAAAGGTTAAGCGAATTAATACCCAAACTTTTGGTTCCAGAAAAATTGTTCGTTCATGGGAGATGGAGAGCTTTCACTATATTTTAACGGCTTCATCATGTTCTTGGAAATATCTGCTTTTGTTCTCATTTTATGAGTATTGTCAGACAGCAGCAGAATTTTCTCCCTGCGAGAAAACCCATCTTGCCCATCTATATGCGTGTATTTATCTATCTTTTTATGTTTCTATTTTCTTCTACGATATTCTACTTTTGCTTCCTAGCACAGTATTGAGTCATAATTCAATTAAATTAAACGGATTCCATCATATTTGAAGGAAAAAAATACTAAACTGAATAAATCAATGGCATATAAAAAAAAAAAGCTATTACTCTTGAAAATCACATTTTCATTATTCAAATTTGACTTGACCTGTCGAACTCCTACTTTTTGCATTTAATTCCAGCTAATAAATTTATCAAAATTGCCGTATATTATAGAGAAATATGTTATTCAAAACGGAATATCGATACTTCGTTGTAACCATTAATTTCAGGTCCATATATTTTCCTGAAACTATTCCAACTACCGCAGACTTCAAGTTCCAAAAGAAAATATGCCCGAAACAAAGTCAGTTGTTCTTGACACAAACATTTATTAATATTATTATTGTTTTCCCTCCTGTAATTGACTTATAGATACGTGTTATTTCCGCATGAATTATTTATTATAACGCCTGCATTAAGCGCACACAAAATAAGGTGGTGTGTTGACATTTGAAAAATCTGTAGATAAATTATTCATGCGCGTATTTTTATATTAAACTCGTAAACATATCGGGCCACGTCAATTATTAACTTTTCATGTTGTTTGAAAATGTTTTAATGATAAAAGCTGCTTTTGCACGCAGCGTATCTGATACGTGGGCACTTAAATATTAGTTTAAAAAAATGTAAATATTTTACTTGAACCATTTAAAAGTGCATTTGTAAATATAATCTGTTTTTTCCCTAAGGAATGGAATATTTAAATTTTATTATTAAACGTAATAATATTTTCACTAAAATATTAATATTGTTCGAGAGAAGAGATTGAGATGTTATCCAATAAAGAATAAACAATTGTTTTAATACTTACCTTTTAGACTCACTGACGTTATGTGATTAAAAATTCACCAGAGTATTTTTCTTTTAATTTTATTAAACGTAGACTTTAATAAACTAAGCGAGAAAGGTATTATTAACTTTCTACATTTTTTAAGGCATTTAAATATATTCGACACCAGTTCAGGGGGATTTTTTTTCTCAATAACTTTCTTGGTGCTCTTTAAATTAATTCAAAGGTTTAATTTCGAGAAAAGACAAAATTTTTCGAATTAATACAGGTAGATTGTGTTACATATGATATTTTTCTTCTTTCAATTTCAATAATTATCCATTTTATAATTGTCTACAGTGTTATTATTATTCAACTAATTTTTCATAAATTTCCTTCAAAATGATTAAAACTTCAAGAGTTAAGGAAGACTTAATAAATAACGATAGATACTTTCTCCAATTTTGCCGCATCTTTATTTATGCGGGCTCGCGGCGTTTCACATTACCCGTTCAAAATTAATCACATATTGAATTCACTCTTTAGGCCTAACTTAATAAAGCCACGGAAATTCATTAAAGTAATTTTCAAGTTCGCATTTTTTCAGAACTCTATTACGTAACCATTAACTTCATTATTAATATCCTCTCTATCATCTATCATGTGTAAGGCTGAACCAAATTCAGCTTCATAATAGTCAAGCAAAATAAAAAAGGAAAGTATATATGATATTAAAAAAATCACATATTTTTTTTATATTTACAATAAAACTTCTCTTTAATAAAGTTGCATTCAAATTCTCCAAAAAAAAATTTAATAGCTCTGCAATCGATATTTCCTGTTCTAGCCTTATAATAATTCTACTAAGCTATGTCCTTGGCGTGATTGTAGTTGTTATTTTGCTAATAATTGAAGTCATGACTCCTCACTTGAGAATACGTAAGCGAGTGGCATTTTACTATTCCTTTGCAATTAGGACGTAATTCAATCCTTTTCAGATCCTCCTCTTTCATCGCATCCACCTGAATTTTCTTTGATGGGCTTCTTATTCTTCTTATATGAATACCACTATGAGAATTCTTTGCAATAGAATTTCTGGTAATCGTCATATATACAGGAAGTCCATTTTTCGAGTGCCACTATGGGGATCTCGCTTATCTATGATACGAAGTTGGTTAAATTAGGGCAAAGTTGCGCATTTTCGTGCTGAATAATAATCTGAGAAGAAATTTGAAATATCTTCAATAGTTTTGAAAATATCCCAAAAAAACGAAAATTTCTGATCCAATCCAATTTTTCATTTTTTGCGAAGAGTGCTTTGGAAAAACAAAACGTTGTTTTGTTGTGAACAAAAGTTTGACAGTTTGATTCTATTTCAAGTATTGTCATTTACAATAAATCATCTCAAACGGACACTGGAAAATGGCACGAATGCTCAACCTTGAGAAACGTTGAGCATTCGTGCCATTTTCCAGTGTCCGTTTGAGATAATTTATTACACAATTTCACCGGACAAGAAGCTATTTTAATTATTGTCATTTACGTTTATGCTAATTTTATCGCGAAAATGCCTTTTTCAAGTGAAGAACAAAAAGATATGAACAAATTTACTACACTTCGCATCGAAACAACTTAGGTTGAAGTATTTTTCTTTGCTGCACAGAAACTTGGGCGAATATGGTTCGTTTAAAAAACGTAGACGAAAATATGGCAATAGGTCACATGAATATGAGCAGGAAATTTTGCAAGCCGCAAAAGTTTTACATGATTACAAATACTAAAATACGTATTCATCATTTAATTAATTAGGTGCAAGACAATCCATCTGTCTCCTCAAGAGAAGTTGCAGCCCAGCTGAATTTGCTGTTGCATCTAGTTGTTTGGAGAACCCTTAAAAAACAAATATCGACCTTGGGCAATTCATATTTCTCAAACGCTTCATCCTGGAGATCATGAACGGCGGTTAGCTTTTTGCACGTTTGTAAATAATCAGATTCAGGAAAACCCAAATTTCCTTAATAATGTCATATGGTCTGATGAATGTTAATTTACCAATGCAGCAATGTTTGATCGCCACAATGAACATTACTGGTCAATTGAAAATCCACATCAATTCAAAAAACGGCGACCACAAATACGTTTTAGCCTTAACGTGTGGATCGGTTTATTGGGCGATACAATAATAGGTCCCTCAATTTTCTGAGGACATTTCTAATAAATTTTATTGACGACATCGTTGCTCTTCATTGTTTGAACGCCATCTGGTTCCAGCAAGATGGCGCATCGCACCATAATGCTAGGAGGGTTGGGAAATGCTTGTCGGAAATGTTGCCCAATCATGTTATTGCTAATAATGGCGCTATACCCTGGCCGGCGCGGTCACCTGACATGTCTCCCTTGGACTATTTTTCGTGCGGAACACTGAAAAATAATATTTACAAAATATTGCCAGCCGACCTTGATGAACTTCGTCAAAAAATTGTCACCACTCTCAGACACAAGATTAGAAGAAGGGATGTGTCAAGAGCTATAGCAAGTCTTAGGAAGAGAGTGGCACTGTGCTTAGAATTAGGAGGCGGATAATTTGAACACATGTTATAATGTTACATTCGTTAATTATTATCTATTCTTATTATGTATTTCGGGGATGCCATATTCGAATTCTCAATAAAAAAGTGTCTCAATAATGTCTTGGTTAGAAATATCTAGTGCGATTAGTTTAGCACAAACGTAAATGACAATACTTGAAATAGAATCAAACTGTCAAACTTTTGTTCACAACAAAAGAACGTTTTGTTTTTCCAAAGCACTCTTCGCAAAAAATGAAAAATGGGATTTTTGGCAAAAATGTGATATTGGACCATAATGTGTGATACATTGTTATAAAGAGAAAAAAAAACGTAATCTCAAAATGTTAAAATCCCAAATGGCGTCCGTAAGAAAAACTGAAGTTGTCAGGTGTTTCTCCGTCATCTTGAAAATTATTGAAAAAGGATGCTATATTCGAATTCTCATAAAAAAAGTGTCTGAATAATGTCTTGGTTAAAAATGTCTAATACGATTAGTTTATCATGAAAAAATTAAAAACGAAAATCAAAAATTTTCAAAACTATTGAAGATATTTCAAATTTCTTTTCAGATTATTATTCAGCACGAAAATGCGCAACTTTGCCCTAATTTAATCAACTTCGTATCTCTTAAGATAAGCGAGATCCCCATAGTGACACTCGAAAAACGGACAGCCTGTATAGGGTTTACCAATAGAAAGTTGAGGATTTTAAAATGAAACACAGCGGAAACTATGATTAATAATCAAGGGATGTTTATTTCACTGTAAAAAAACAATCGCTGGCATTGTTTTGAAAATGATATTCAAATGGCCTCCACAGCTTCGTCTGGTTGGGTGAATTTTGAAGATTTTCAAACACATAAATTGTGCGATAGATTTCCATGTTCGCTTTAGAGTCACGAATCGTTTGCAGTTTATTCTTGTAGATCAGAAATTAGACACGTAGCCCCCAGAAAAACAAATCTAATTGGGTTAAATAATACAAACTTGGTGACTTGGTTTCTCAAATAACGCCATCAGAAATCTTTCTTCGCAATAAATCCGTTGTTTGACGAACTGTGTGGCAAGTTGCACCGTCCTATTGAAAATGGGCGTTATTTAACACCTTCCAGTTGAGGCCAAAAATATTTTTTTCACAAAATTTTAATCGATCTCTAACTGCTCTTTCTTAATTCGCAAAGTTCCGACGCAAGCCATGGTCTCCATATTAATTTGTCAAACATTACAACTGTTGAATAATAACATTGACATTCCGATCGTTGTTGCTACCGTAACATTTTAAAATTCTGAGCTCCCGGTCATCGTAATCTACTTGCTTCTAGCTATCGTAGTGATTTTTCTTTTTAAGTCTTCCACATACTGATTTTAGGTTTTCCATAAAAGCTTGTCGTTTTTTCCTGATTCGCCCTCCTATCTTATGCACCATTCATCTTTATATCTCCATAATGTTTTCTCAATTTTTTGTCTCATCCATATTCATACAATAGTTATCGTTAAAACGAGCCAAAATTTAAACTTAAAAACCAACTTCAAATTTTTCTTTAGATCAGTTAGACACATTTCAATAATCTTTTGTTTATGCACTAGTATATTTAAATAACATTAACTTCTAACTTATTTCGCAAATTCTGTCAACAAATGAACAATACCTAAGATGTCAAAATCCGCTTGACGTAGAGATATAAGAGAATTGTATTATATCATCACTTATCGGTATTTGCTTTGAGAGTCTGTTATAGCTCTTATGAAAATATTACTTTGGTTAGAGCTATCTTCAACACTAAATTAAGCAATATCGGATGTTTTAAAAATTCTATCCTTCTTTACGTATTTTCTCTTGGAATTTTACTGTCTGCTTCATTTTACAGTTTTAAAAAATGTTTAAAGTGTGAATCATGTAAGTAGGAGCACATGTCCCCATTGTTTATTTTCTTGTAATCTAATAGGAGTCGCTAATTTTTCTGTGGTGATGATGACGACATACTGATAGCGTTAAAATAACGTAAATTTTTAATAATTTGGAACTTATGTTTTATTTTAAATAGTATTTTTAATAATGTTTTTGTTTATAAGAAATAAAAAATTATTGTTAGTGTAAAAATCTGTATCTCTTTAATATGTTTACTACACGTAAAGAAGGTAGAATCTCTTCTTTGTGCAGAAACTTTTCCGTTAAGATGTTATAAGTGTATAATGCACACGTGTTCCCTGTCAAATCTCTCATCTAAGAAACATGCGTTTGTATATATGTGCATATGTATTTGCGTTTAGATTTACAAACATACGGAGAAGTATTTCTTACTCAAAGGTCTTGTGGACACGCGGTGGTTTAGTGTAATTGAGTTTCTCGCCCCTCGCATCCGTCATTCCCTCAGGACGAAGTCCTTCCATGTTCCTTCGGTCGCCCCGCTGTCTCACAGCCACTACATTACGGCCTCTTGTGTTTGCAACGTCTAAAAAGAATCCTTTCCATGTTTTTGCCTTTATTTTGTTCTCTTTATCCTTGTATACGATGGCCTTTTTATTATATAAAGAAAACCGACATGAATATCTAGTCGATTCGCATTTGTTTCTTCTACAGTGCGTATTCACCGATGTAAGGTTAAAAAGTTTACTTGTGCGGTTCTTTGGGAGGTAACTTTTGTTTTATGTCTTTTTATAATGATGAAAATAAAGACGTAGTACGTAAATATCCCCGTCGTATTTTCACTGTTATGTTCTATGAAATTCAAACAACATATTTGTGTTTACAACTATTACCGTCTTTCTTTGTATATGAGAAGAAGCTAGTTGTCTGTTTAATTTAATCAAAACAACAAATTGCTTACAAACTATATAAATGTTAATTTATTCTGCTGGATCAAACAGTGTTTACATGCTCTCACATGCTCTCCTTTAATTACAGGGACAGTTTTCTTTACAGAAAACGTTCGGATTAAGTCCTTGGAAGAAGGAGTAAAAATTTTACATCTACTGCTTGCCAGCATACCATAAAAATTTTGCACACCGTATTAGTTAGGGAGCATATCCCTCAAGTGCTTAAACTAAAACTGTAAATTATTGGAAAAGTAAAAACATAAAAATACGAAGTAAATTTTTGCATTATATTCAAATAATTTTTGAACTAATTGGGATAGTTAATTATTCAAATATTGTATTAAAAATCCGTCGTCGTTATGATAATAGACTTTACTTCTGATTCAACGTCGCACAAAGTGAAATTATAATAATTAACAAACCAAACAGATTACCAATGTGTTTACTAATTAAAATGTTTTAAATTCCCCGGTTTTAATCACCACTTCTTTGTTGTTAGGAAAGTCTACTGTTATTAAAACATCAGCGATAAACCAAATAAACGAAATAAAGGAACCCGACTGATTAAAATGCAAGAGAAGGGTAACGCGTAATATTAGGCCATAAAAAGGTGCCGAAATGTTTATGATGGACACGTTGCTTGTGGGAGTGCACTTTATTTACAATACAATTTAAATTAAAATTATGGAAAAATTATTGAGAATTGTTAACACGGAAATTTGAAATGTTTTTGTGTTGTAGCGATTTACTTGTTTACTTGCCACAGCTGGTGTTCATTGTTATCTTTATTTTAAACAATTTGTACAATAATTTACTTCATGTGAAGTAAATATTTTGAACTTCGTATTGCAAGGTAAAGTTTATACCTAACGCCGTAACAATTATAAAAATATAAAACTCTTTTATGATTGTATTTATTTCTTTCAACTACTGCTCTTTCTTAACTAGGGACATACCTCATCTTGATGATCATTTTTGTTAATTGCTTATGGAAAATTAAAATACATTTTTCCCATATTCTGTGACATTTATTCTTTCACCATTTTTTTCAGGAATCACTCTGTATAAATCTTTATCATAATTTATGTAAGATACTCTTAAAATTTTAAAATCGTGAATGTAAAAAATGCCAGAATAGAAGAAAAATATTCTATACAAAAGTATTTATTTATTATTTTTTTATTTAAAAACTTGAACGTACCAAGGCAAACAGACATACATAATGTAGGGTGAGTGCAAAACGCAGTACTACTATATCATACGGTTTAGAAAAAGTAAAAGAATTTCTTTTTGTAACAGATGCAGAGAATACTTTATAAATGCTGCAACGAAATAACCTTAGTGTGTATACAAATACACATATAATAATTAATTTAGTCGAGTAACCTATAATAATTAATTTAGTTGAGTAACCTTCTATTTATATTTAGTTTAATAACAAAATTTTAAAGTTACATTGTCACATCTAATAACGTTGTACCTAGCTGGTTATTCCGTCATAATTTATTAGAAAATTGTTAAGTGTGACTGTAAAAATGTGTACTGAAAATATTCATGGTTACATTTCATTTCCGGAACAATGTACAGTTTGCTTTGATGATTTTTTAACATGCTCTCTGTTTTCCATAACCATCGCCCATCAAGAAATTTATGATCACACTGTGCAATAGTAAACATGACTCGCCGCTACTTCGTCTTGGCTCGCCATTTGCAAACTCGTTCGACAAAGTGTAACTTTACTACCTTGGTACATAAATAACTATTATTCATAGTCATGTTTAGTGTTGCATATTGTGACTAATGTCACGCAATAGATGGATGGCCGCTGTGTTAACCAGCTAATGAAAAACAAACAAACAACAAGCAAAAATGCTCGTACGAACAATCCATGAAATTGATTAAAGTCTTTATGTTATTTAAAGTCTTACAAATTATTAAAACTCATAAAAATAATGCTTATGGCAAAACAAGGAACGATTTACTGACAATAAGAGCAATAAAATATTTTAACAAGTCCTGACTTTATAGATGTATCAAATTTTGCCTCGAAAATTGAAGCCTACTCTAACAAAAAGCAATGACAACTTTTATTTTTTTAGTAGTTCATTTTCAGCGATTTTATACAACTAAGATTCAATTTCTAGATATTTAACAAAATTTTTGGAGTATGTTATTAGCCATCCGAGTAATAATCTAGTTTTGTGTAGCAGAAAATGGAAGCGTTTCCGTGATGTATAAATTTGAGGGTACATGTCTGCTACAAAGAAGAAACATATATGGAACAGCGAGATCCAATAACTAAATTTGATTTGAAACGTATTTACCATTGGCCGAGTTCAATATTCCACGGTAAACATTGTTATACGTTGTGTCGTGCACAAATCTAATTTTTTTCGTTCTCTTCCCACAGAGATACAACGGCCGCGGCGTAGCTCTTTGATTCTCACCGACAATCAAATCACACAAATCGAATATTTAAGTAAATACGTAAAGCGTTCGCGCGCTGTATGGCCGAGCAAACTACGTTATTATTTACTATGGCCGAAGCACACTTTACCCACACTTGAAATGGTCATTGTTCTAAATATGAATTGTATATAGCAAATCGTTGCCTTCATACATTCAAAGCTACGTTTACGTAAACAAAGAAAGACGCCGAATGTTACGGTCGGCGCGGCGAAGCTTGCTGATAAATACTTCAGGCGCACAAGCTGAAAAAGTACATATGTGGTGAAGCCACAAGAAACGCATTTACGAAGGTAAATATAAAACACAAAGTTACACAAAGAGATTTGTGCCATTGATAAAAAGCAGAAGCATTTCGTTCCTCGTGCTGCTGCGTTCTCTAAAATCTAATTTACTGAAGAGAAAAACAATATGCAAGTGCGCGGTTTCGGTTGTAATTATCGCTCAAAACATTGTTTTATATTTGCACAAGTTGATAGAAAAAATAGATATGGGTAGCTGGAACAAAATTGCTTTTAACCACTTTATTCGGGCTACTGATTTAAAAAAATCTACGTCATTGCTTGAGAGAAACGTCTTCAAAGAAATAACAAATACGAATGAGTAAAATTAACCAGCACGGGTAGCAATTCAATCGATACCAAAATAATAATTATAAACAACGTAAGAAACAAAAAAATGGTCTACGATTTGGATGTAAGAACACCTTCCGTTTTCACTTTTACTAAAGAAGACGTTCAAATTCCAATCGAATTTCCACTTCTTTCTTCTTAAAAAAAGACAAAATTTCTTCCTCGAAAGAATAAATAAAAAAACAAAAGAAAACTTTTTTTGTTAAAAAAAGTCATTCATTTTCCTTTGTTATCTTCTTTTACAAAATTGTTAAAGATTATGTTTTTACATATTGTTGGTAAAAAGGAACTCGATTTTCATGTTTGGAATTATTTTATGACGAGCGTCACCATGAAATAACGGAATCAACTGAAACAATTCTTTATTTTGCAAGAGCTTTCATTGGTTTCGTTAAAATTATTTCCTAAAAAAATTACTAGATTTGCCATTAAGTCAGTCGGGAAATGGCTATATTATCGACTTGTCTGAACTCACTGGAAATTGTTTGAAATGTTTGCAAAAAGTCACTAGATTTAGTCGCTGAATGTGTGGTACTATAAGCTTAATGTGTTTATTTCTCACGGCAATGCTCATCCGTGGATCTCTTACACATTAGATTAATATAAAGCTAAATCGTTTCTTGTTTATTCTAATCACGACTTTAGTTAAATACGACTTTAATCATAGGATGAGAATATGGGCCAATGATTGGCAACACTGGAGCACAAAAAGAAATTTAAATGACCGATCATATTTTCCCTGTCGCAAGCATTACTTCCGAATATAAAGTTATATTTTTCATTGTCTGTATAAGTAATGAATATTAAATTAGACAAAAGCTAAAAATCCACGTCAATATTATACATTGGCGTCCAGATAAAGCGTTACTATTCGAGAATACTATGATTCCTTGGTCAACATTAGTAAGGATACAATTAGTATGCAATGGTATTAATTTAGTTATACCCGACTGTCCATATTGCTGCTGATCCAACGAAATAGAGCCTTTAATTTCTCTACTTGAATATTTGGTAGGGTCGCCGGTGGCTTAGCGGTTAGCATAGCCGAATTTGGAAGTTGTGTCTCGATGGCGTAGGTTCGATTCTTACCATTAGCCATGGTTGTTTATGCTGTTCAAATTTAGCTACAAAAATTTCAAAAGTGACTGTCTGAGATGGTTAATGCCAAAGAACAATAATGTAGCATTGCTGCGCAAAGCGAAAGCAAAAGAAGAATGTTTTGTAATTGTCTATAAGCTTGTTTATATCGAATTTTATTTTATAACAAAATTTATGAATCAAGTTTTCTGATGCATAAAAATTTAAGGTCATATATACATAAATTTGCACTACGAAAGAGAAACTTTTTGTTCGTGAACAAAAAACGAAACGCAAAAAATTATATTTAAATAAACTTGATCTTTCGCAGCTACGTCAGGTTTACTTAAATATACATAGTTTTTTGCTTTTTTTCAAAAGTTGTTTCCTTATCACGAATTTTATAAAGTTATACAAAAACAAGATGTAGAGAATATTCACCAAATTAATTCCAACTTTATTCAAAATTATAATAAAAATTTAAAATGATTTCAATATTGAAAAACTAAATCAAGATGTAAAGAATAAAATGTACAATTTCAAAGGATATAAAAAAAAGAAACGCATTAAGAAATCATAGAAATCAAAAATTAATTAACATTATTCTCAACATCAACAGTAAGTGAACTACAGGCCAAAAGCTATATTTATCGACAATTCGTAAAAGAACTAAACGGATAGATTGTTGCTAGTGTAGAGAGACCATTTGTGGCCACTTTAAGCAAATCTGCAGTTGAATAAAATGAACAAGAGAATTAAATTAGCAGCAGATCACTTTCATCTACACATGCCTTGAACCGGCTCTTTATGTTTTTCAGTTTTGCTACGGTTTTTAAGTTAAAATGGCTAAAATTTCCGTAATTTAATTATTATGGCAACAGGAGAAATTTCAACGTGGCCTTTTTTAATACCATTTGTGGCCACCCTTATCATTTTCCTTTCTTTTTGCAAAATTTATTGAAATTAGGAAATATTGGTGACTAATAGAAAAATATTTGAAAATGTACCTGGCATTAAATTTATTGTTTGTTTTCGAATAATGAAAATAGAAAACAAAATTTTGAAAATAAAATATTCAAAATATTTATTACAAAAACAAAATAAACAAAATATTTATTACAAGAACAACAAAATATTTCCTAAATCAAACGCATTACAAGTGCGTCATTTTTATCTTGCTCATAGAATTCCTGGGAAACCATTTCTGAAATCCGAGTTTCGTGTGCTTGTTTTTTTCCTGATTTTCTCTTATTCATTTATTAATTTTTTTTCTGCTTCTAATTCTTTCTTCTTGTTCATTCTTGTTTGTCGTTTCTGTAGTTTCCCTTTATTCTCTTTTTCTTTTGCATATTGTTTAGATTCTGCAATTTCTATCCATTTTGACGATTTTATAAAGCTTGGTAAACGGTCGTGATTTCTTTTTTTCTTTGTCTCTGTTGAACCTGAATTAGGATAAAATACTATTTCATTCAATATATCCACCACCTTTCGTTTTGGCGCGGTAACAATAGATTGTCCATCGGCATTTAATACTGATGATGAAATATTATTGACGTTTAATATTTCATCATCAGTATTGAATCCCGGAAAATCAAATTCAATAATGTCAGTTGGATGAATTTCTCCTGTTGTATTGTTATCAACTGCATCAATTTAGTTTTCATGCACATTGTCAACAGATTGTGAATTAGCATTTATGGTTCTATGCTCTTGTTTAAATAAAGTCCACATATCAAATAAGGATTTGGTAAGTTCTGTGTATTGTTAAGTTTTTAAAATTTGCTAAGATATTGGGATCCATTCATTGTTTATATTATTCAGGTCTTCATTGTTATGCTGATGTTGTTCTAATCTTGTCATACACTTCGAATAATCGACATTATCTGCAGAAAACGGAAATAATCCCGCATTTTCGGAAGCCATTTACAATTGCCGTCTTAAAATGAAGTTCATTCATTAAATTTTTTAGAACGTTAGGAATGTCAAACTTGAAAAGATTCAACCACTTCCGTCCAAGAGTATTTGTAGTGAACGGAGTTGGTATATTTGTTTTTAACGGAGTAAATGAACCCCTCTTTTCCTAAAGGAAACCCCATTTTTGAAATGTTTTTAATCCATTCGACCAATTTACCTTCCACATCTCTACCTAAAACTGAACTTCTCCCTACCTTTCCCGTAGTGTCAGGAACCTTTCCACTTAATTTATTTCGTATTGTTGATCGCGGAACTCCATACAATTTACAAATGGTTGCCACTTTCAAATCATTGTTTATAATATCAGCCAGAGCATTGGTAATTTGCGAGGCTTCATATTGAAATAATTTCTTCTTTTCTGCTGACTTTCTGTTTTGTATCGACTTTTTCTTTGCTTTTTGAACAACTTTTCGTATTGGAGCCATTGCCTAAAAATTATATATGAAGATAGTAATCTAGGTAGGTACTAGCCCAAAAATATGAAATTACCTAAACTTGCGGCCAACAAAATGACCCATTCTATTTTTGCAGTAAATTATTCGAATTGTCATATTGACTCACAATAGTTTGAATAATGGTTCATTTAAACTTGAAAACCGGTGCACAATATGTAAATATAAATAAATAAGTATATAATTTCAATGTGATGGGTAATTTTTTTGTTCGCAAGTGTACATAGGTATGCAGTACAAAACGGCCACAAATGAAACATGTGATTTCCATTAGTCGCCGCTTGATGGCCAGAAATGTAACATTCTGTTTCCATTAGTGGCCTCATGGTGGCCAGGTATGGAACAATGCGGTTGATGTTGGTTCCATTTCTGGCCACCCAATCTAAAAATAAATATCAAAAAATAAAATTCATTTAAACACAGGAATATAATGTATTATAATGACTAAAGAAACTTAAATGGAAGCATTCTCATAAGTATTTCATGAATTAAATCTTATTTACTCCTACCTTGTTCCTTAACGAAATCTCTTAAGCCAGTAAGACATGGAGCTTAGCCGCAAATTAAACATCTTTAATTTGACGTGTGCAACAGAAACAAATGTATGGACGGCAAAAACTTTTTGGCGGTATATTTATAAACGTAAATTTGTCACATTTGTTTTTTTCTAATTCATGTGAATCTTATAAAAGTACATTTATAATTAAAGTGGTCAGAAATGGTGTAGTGTCCACAAATGGTGTCTCCACCCTATTCAAATACTGTTTGTTTTTTGGGTCCATCCACAGAGTGTAAATAATTTAGTTTTTAATTTAGTTTTACATTAAACTTTTAAAAGAAGTAACTAAAACTTTCTATACGCAGTACTATCAAAAAGTCTGCGGAATTTATTTCTTATGGCTGCCGGTTACACTGCGTCATAATTTCTCTTCCACCGAAGTTTCACCTTTTTATAAAAGGATTTCCTCGAGATTGCTATGGACCTTTTGTATTAAATGACGAAATGTCAGAAGAAGAATTGTGACGCGCTTCTACGAAATCGATATCCTGTGGCGTATTAGTACAATCTACAATTCGATTTCTTCTCTTTTACAATCTCAAAAACATTCTCTAAATTTTACTTTGGTTTTTAGGAATAAATGTGTTAAAACTAATGTAGGTATACTAAGGATATGTAACGATCTACCTTTTATTTTTTCATAAAAAACAGACTCCCTTGGAACTAACAAAACTAATGATAAAGTTCCATGTGGGACCTAGTTTGAACAATTTTGGTGCAATTAGATTTGAACTTCATATTTGATCAATTTTAAATTAACGGATATTAAACCAGCACACAGTCTCGAAAACACATATGAACCTTATAAAGTATATGGAAGAAATAAGTCGGTGCCACTTAATATACAGACTCGCAAAGCTTGCAGATAGCTTTTACAAAATGGCCGAAGGTTGCGATATCATAACATCAAAAGCGAAAAGTCGTAAACTTTTGGGTATCACTCTGTATTTATACTCCGGATAACTTGTACACATATCAAGTCTAAAATATAATTTGATTTAAGTATATTTAATAGTTTTTTTTTCTAATAATTACAGTTAAATAAATATGATAAACTTTATTAATGTAAATTTTATTATTTTTCTGCTTTTACTATTTCGATCGATTTCTGCTAATGACTTTTCAATTCTTTTTTTTAAACACTGTCGGTTTATTTTTATACTTATTTCGAAAAATTAATTTTCAAATGAACAGACCTAGATTTTGTCCAGAGCTCGTGAGAAAATTTTACTGTTGCTCTGTGAATTGCTTAATAAACTTAAGGCCAGGATCACAGAAGCAATCTATGTAATTATTAAGCGGCAGTCTAGAAATGTTTTTAATGAATTAAGAAATCAGCTTGCACGATATGTTACGAAAGTGGTGACCTTGTCGAATGTTAGAAATTGCAAAATGTAAACAAATAAATAATACTATTTACAATATATTTCTATCAGTGAGTTTCAAAGACGTTTTCCCTGGTTATCATTCGTTTGCTAATTTTTTTTTTGTTCTTAAACTATTATTCCTTATATCTCATGAATGAATTTATGTATACGGTTAATGCATTCGCCCCACAAATAACGATATTTGCCAGACTACAATTTAACGGGAGTAATTTAAAATGTTTAAATTAGAACGCTGAAAAATTAAATTGCTTTCTTTCGTCATCAAAATTTGCATAGGCGCTAAAATAAATTGGCACAATTGACATCACATCTGTATAAATAAACTATTTTACAAAAGTATTCAAGGCTGCGTTAATTACTAAAGAGGAAAAATTAATTGTCCACACTCTGGCTAACTTTTGCCAAGATTTATTTATACTTATGATCGCGCTCTATACGTAAAGTTTATTTTGTCTTCTTAAACGAAAGATTTATGTATTTTTATTACTAAAATACTTGCTAAATTTATTATTTGTGCAGAAATACATGTTTAACGAATGGAATGAAATTTATATCGACAAATTGTTTCAGATTTCAGCATAAAGTTCCGGGTCTTTATTGTAAAGTAATAATTTCACGTGTGTGGTGAAGTAATGTAATTAAACATAGAAGAAGAAAACCCACCACGTGCATCATACAATCGTGAATATTCCCGTAATAAATACGAAATGCGAGATTCATATTTTAAGAACTTTGACGTTTGTTATTAAACAGCGTATTCTATTATTGCATGATCAATAAATTAGTTGAGGCGATATATCTTTCCACATGACAGACCGTAATAAATGATAAAAGTATGTTAAACATTTCAAATCTGTTTTTGATCTAATTTTGTGCCGCATTATTTCCCCGCACAAAAGATAATTCCATACGGCACTTTATTAATGATTTTATAGTTAATTAGTCATTTTGACGTATTAACTGACTGGAACAGATTTATACGTTTCAGAAAATGAATCATTTGTTCGACAGCCTGCGGCTTTCTCGATGTTACTTCCGTTAAATACCGCGGTGTTTTCCGGAAGCCGTCGCCGCTCTTTGTTGTTTTCCACGAAAAATATTTTCTTTAACGCCAGCGCAAGCTCTAGTGTAGTGATTTCTCGTTATTATTTCCTCCATTAGGTCAAATTTATATTTAAAAATACCACTCTCTAGACTGTATTAAACTAACTCTCCACACCTACATATGCTCGCAGTGATTCTCGGAAATCTAACCTCATATCCTTTTTCTTTAGAGTTTTAACTTTCGAGTATCACTACAAACACACCCGTGCGCCTGGAGTCATCTTCAGAAAACCTGAAATTTACGGGAAATTCTCTGAACACTAATGTATTATCCGGTATTAAATTACGATGTCATAAAATATTTTGAAACAATATTGCCTTCCTGAATTTATATTCTGCTTCATATAATCAAGTATCAATTCACATAAACATACCTTCGGAGGCTAATAAAATTTTGCGAAGTTCATGCTAACTGTGCTGATTCTGTAACATTTGATCATTTAAATGTTATGAATCAGAATAAAATTAAGTCAATAATTTAATAATCGTTTAATAAATAATCAATTATTTAAAAGTAATTTGCGATATACGTAAGAAAAAGGGGGAGAGAAGCGTTTTTCCAGTTTCTAGTGATAATGATACGTCGAAGAGCTTTTAAAATCGTTACGAATGTAGATGTTATATACGTTGACAGCTTCTTCAAGAAAAGAAGAAGACAGGAAATCTTAAAACAAGTTTTACATCTACCTTATTTTATATGTATGTATTCTTTTAGGATTCATTTTTCGAACACTGAACGTTTTAAGTAATTCTAAGTTACTTGTTTTTAATTATTCATTCAAGAAAGAGAGCTTTGTACTTACAAAAATAATTCTCTTGATTTGTAATTAATTAATAACACAAATATTTGGTAATCACAACAAAGCAAAATTTATGCAAAGGTCGAATAAAAATCCATGTACTTTGAAGTTTAAAAAAATATTATTAGAAGTTTTAGTGAGATGTGTTTTTGGAAATTAATAAATCCACAAGAACAATTGGTCTATACACCTCTTGTATTCCCTATTCCTTTTATGATCATTTCTTTGTGCGCATCCTGCTACAGCAGAAATAATTAATTTAGTCCCGTTATTAACATCAGGTTTATTGCGAACACTGCAAAGGAGAAACACAGGTGTTTTAAAATAAAACAGACGCCCACCTTCTATTTCTTATTATAATGCACTGCTAATCTGATTGTGTTCGCCATCTGACTCTAATTATATTACGAGATGACTTATTAAGTACACTTGTCTCGTTATTCAGTTGGCGACTTAAGTCCACACCTTAAAAATTGAATTTTTAGCATTAAGTAAGAAAGAAAAGGAAGGTCAAAGTATGAAATATTTTTCTTGTTGAATGAATGTGACAATTTTTTTTATCTTTGATCGCCTTTGCAAATATACGTGCGTATATGAGTGTTTAATTTTCTGTACTCACGCCAACATTTGAATAATTTCAGAGAGCAAGGCCAGTGATGTTTGTCTGCATTGCAATATTTTTAGCTGAAAATTCCAGAGAAATTGTTAATGTTGGCGTAAAATACCACAAGCGATTACAAATAAGATTTCCGATATTGCAACTTCTTTTCCAAACTTTTTTTTAATTTATTTTTAAATTCGTCTTGCATAATATTTACATAAAACGTGTATATTGTCTGAAAATTTATGTTACCCATAACATAACGGACAAAAAACTAATTTCGTCGTCTATCACTTTCAAAAACTGGAGTTATTTCCATATTGTAATATTTAACAAGAATTACAATATTTAAATGCAAATTGATTTTCTTTTTCTAAAATGTGAAGGTCAGAAAAGTAAATTGATGTTGTCGGAGAAGTGTTCATTGTATATGAAATTTTCACGTATTAAAGCGCTCCTTAAATACCTATTTGGCAGACGTATGTCGTATGTAAGTATATGTGTCCGTGTAATAGCTTACGTCATAAATTTTGCAGCATACAATGCTTGTTCAAAATACATACAAGCATTCAGTTCACCTTCTGTATAATTCAATGGAAATCCGAAGTTAACAAAGTTTATTGTTTTCTCCGACGTCGACGAGAAGAATATTAACGCCATAACTTAATATGTGAACCGAAGTTAACCGTCCAGTCGTGCTTCAAGATCAACCCCCTCGAACATACGATCGAGCGGACGGACGCAAAGGGCTCCGGAATCTGCTTAAAATTAAACAATCGCCTCCACCGAAATTCATTTCTCGAACGTGATTGCCAATAAAACTGAATTTGCGAAGGAATGCCGCATTGCAAGCCATAAATAGAATCTAGCATAATTTGATAGATCGATTTGCCCGAGCTATTGTTTAAGACGGGGACTCATAAATAAGCTACAATGGAAACGGCCGTGTCTGTTCTATGAGCAAATCGTGACCCTTCGCCAATATAAATTGTACCTGCAGACTATGTCGATGACCAATATTACCATACGGTGATTTCTGAGAAGTGAAACGTTAACAATGATATACTTTTTTTATAGTCAGGTTTTTTTTAGTTCATGCACGAAACGTATAGAGTGATAGACGAGAATAATAATCTGATTTCAGACACTGAAATATATTTTAAAATCATGCTACTACACTGCCTGAGAAATACAATACGACGTTTTGTAAATAAAAGCTGTGAAACTCAAATTGATATTTTTACGAAAAAGTAGTATTTGCCAGGAATTCAACGAGAATGGTGATATTAGAATTTAGAACCGGTAAATATGCGTCAAGACGCGTATTAACTAAATTAGTAGGAGCGCCTTAAATGCGTTTAATTATTTTGTGTTTGTTGTTTAATTAGTGAACTTAAATTCGCGCCACAGGATCTGATTACTACAGTTCCAAGGAATTGCATAAACATAACAGTTTCTTCCGAAAATGCAAATCACTTCATTTTACTTGCAATCTATTGCTAAGAATTTTTTACCATAAATGGCAGGCGTCGTTCACAGCATTACAGCCGATCCTAAAAGCTCTCGCGTCGATATCTAAGTTGCATTCAGATATAAAACAAAAAAACTTTATTAAATAAAGCTGTGGAATGCTCACGTGTTCATTCAACGTAATCGCCAGTGTAGAACTCAAAAAGCTGCCTTTATTCAAATATTTTTTTTATTTATATTTAAAATTAATAAAAATTTTATTGCAAATCGGTTTTGGTTGCAATGGACACCTCAAGTATCTTCTGTGCAGCTGTTTCGGCCTTATTTGGGACCTCGTTAGCAGAAGCGTAGCTCGAGACTTCCACTCAAACCAAATCGTCCTGTCCTGTCCCAGATTATTCGCGATTGTGATGTAATAGTAATGAATAGCTTCAATCGCGACATCTTGCGATCACTTTTTCACACAACATTGCATTAGAAATGACAAATTGCAGCCACTGCAATCAAAACCAATTTGCAATACAATTTTTAAATTTCAATATGCTTTGACAGCACACTGGCCGCCTTGCATGGGATGACTTATTAAGTAGGAAACTGGCTGCAATTTTTCATTTCTAACGCAATGTTGTGTCAAAAAGTAATCGCAGGATGTCGCGATTCAAGCTCTTCAATAAAAAATTAATGTTCCTAAAAAGAAAAGAAGTTCAAACACTTTTAATCGTCAAACACTAAGTTTTGTTCTATCACTTAGAACAAAAGCTATTTGTAGAGTTTTGTAAGTCTGAAGGTGCATCAATACCCTACTCTAAATCATTTTGTAGTCGATGGCATGTTATTTATGAAACTAGAGTTTTCAGTTTCTAAAAGAAAAGAAATAATTGCAGCATGAAACGAAACCTACTAAGTATTTTATTTTAAAACAGAAGGATAAGAAGCATAAATTAGTATCTGAATGTGAAGACTACGAATTTTAATGGAAAGAAATTACAAAGCAGCTTAGAAAAAAGCTATTATTTGCAGCCATCATTATTATACAATAATTTAATGTAACTTTAGATAAGCTTTCCTTCTTATAATTTTTTCTTTTTACATAAATGCGAATAATAAAAATTCCTTCAAAAACACTTACGCCATGGAAAATCGTTTTAGTTCATTGAAACCGCTGACCTGTAATGCATTTATCTTTTCCGGTTATCATTGCATTAGGGCGTATTTTGTATTTGCAGTTATGTAAAAGGTACAATCAGAATAAATCAAGGAGGCGCTGTGTCCGGTAGGGCGTAATTATATTTCATTAGGTAACTAACAAACAGAAAATGATGCACGTAACGGCTATTTGTCGAAGTTAATTTTCATTTTAAATGCAAGGGCCTTCGGTGGCGATCCATCGTAGCGGCGGCAGAGTGTATGATGTGCTAATTACTCCAATTACTTTTGTGCGCTGTTTTTAAACGATGATTGCCCACAATTAAAATCACTACTTGCGTGCGCTTTTTGCTTGATTAAAATTTTCATCGAGCTTTTATTCTGAACGCTTTATTAAAACGTATTTTATAACATATTTACCAGGAGTTAAGATGATTTTTCACTTTAAACAGAAAATTTCCTCTGCTCTACCTTTACTAAAATTCGTAATATAAACTAATATACTCTAATGAATGAGTTCGATAAAATTCGAAGACCTTTTTTAATTTCTGACGAACATCTCCAAATGTTTAGGTAAACAAAAAAACGTAAACTCAAATTCGTGCATATTTTATAAAATATTTTTAAAAAACTCTCCTCTTCAATTCGTTCAGATATAATACTTCCCCAATCTCAAACACACATATTTACAGTACCTAACACAACATTAAAGATTTTGTGAAGTCTTTCTTGTCTTATAAGATTTTATCAATCTAAAAATTATCGCTCCTTCGATACACTTCACTTAATAACTGCGTGTTTTTTCGGACAACTAATTATAAAACACAAAATTTATGACATTGAGCATAGATACTACAACATGATGAAAGTTAATTTCATATCTGCGAAGCGAGTGCGAACCTCCTCAATACTTAAAACACACATTAATAATCACGATCGGAATGCATTTGCTTGCTGGAAATGAATGAATAAACATGGAATTTTAAGGATGGGTCTAAATACGAACGGTATACGATTATGAATCCGAAACGAATTGTTTGCGCTGAAATGTTACTGAGAAACTTATCCGAATTTCATTAAAAAAATTTAAGAGGCGATACTTTCTCAACGCTCTTTTAAATACTTTGTGCTTTTAATAGATGTACTCATAAATAAATACTAAAATAAAGAATATATAAAATATGTTGCATAGATGTTGACAGAAGCCAGTATTAAACAAAAAGTAAACTTATCCACCTTTAAACAACTATGTTTAAAAGACGAAGTAAGGCTACATCAACTTAGAACTACATTAGTTAAAACTTACCAAATTCTGCTACGCATTTTTTTTACAAATCTTATTTCAATTTCCAATTTCATTCGGCTTGACATAATGAAACGAAATTGTCAATTATTTGAAATAACGATAATTTAACGGATTTTAATCTTGAGAACATTAGGAATAAATTTTTTTGTATAAATTTACCTTTACAGAAACATTCCTCATTCCTGGTAATAAAATACTGTCAAATTGATGTTTATTTTCGTTCATAAATTGCTCATTAGAGACTCATTAATCAGATTTGTTGAAATATATGCAAAATAATTACAAAATAATGTTTTTTGAAGATAATTTGATGATGCACTTAACTGTAATTAATTAATCCTAAAGTAAAAATGATTTGGAGCTTAAACAAGGTTAAAGAAAATCAAATTCACCAAGTACATTAATCGAAAAGTAAACGAAACAGCTCCGAATTATTTACCGTGTAAATCAAATTTTGCCCTGGCTTTTACAAATCCAATTTCTAATTGAGTAAACCAATACGCAGCAATTAAAACGGCAGAGAAGATAATTACTGTTGTTTAACATTGCTGAACCTACTTCGTTAAATAAATGCAAGAAATCATTAAAGTTCATATTTTGTTACACGCCTGTATTAATTTCATTAAAACACGGTGATAAAAAACGGCCGAACCAAAATTGGACGAAAAATCAATGATATTTTACATGCACAAATTAATGCAGGCAGTTACAACTACTTCACCACTTAATGGGACAAATGTAACAACGTAGAAACGTGCCATTATTCTGGGTTTGTTCTGTTTCCAGCTTATTTAAATATTTACAAGGGAAGTTAAATTTTACGTGAAAGAATTGCTCTTAGAGATTCTTCCCTTAATGTCCCAGTTAAAAAATTGTGGGAATAATTTTAGCATCTTTGGAGTAATATTTTTTGCAAGTATAATAATATCCAGACTGTATGACAGAGTTACATTATGATAATGAACGATGATACCCCGTGACGGTGCGCGACATCTCTTAAAAAAAGCCACCCCTTTCTCAACCCCTACGAAACGTGCTTCGCTCTCTCTTTTTAAATAATTTTTGCACGATTCGTTTTTATGTCTCATAATGAATCATGCCATTTTCCTATAATTAAAGTTTGTTTATTTTAATGTCGGGAATTTGTGCGCGGACTTAATTTTTATTTTTACTTCTTGTCGCAAGCGAATCGATTAGCGAAACTTTCCATGTTAATGTCAAAAACTTTGTGTCATCAACGAAGTATAATTTAGATTTGTTAGAAATTATTAAATTATTTATCCGAACTTAATAAGATTAAAACGATTATTCTAATAATCATTTTCTTAAAAGACAAAAAATGTTTGTTTTAATTTTTTTCTTTTACTTTCTGTAATTGGTCTCTTAATAAATCGATTATCCAAATTGTTACATAATTGATAAATGATAACCAGAATCTAACTTCTTAAACATAATAAATAAAAGCTACAGTAAGATAACTTATTAAAATTTAGTTAGAATTTATTTTCAAAAAGTAAATGGATGTTGCACAAGCGCTACTAAAACAGATACATATAACAACGATTTAAGTATCCACTATTATAACAAGTTCATTATGTTATAGCAAACAATAAATAATTAATACACGTATGTAATGGCAAGCATAAAACCGTTTCATAAATGACTACTAAAGTTAGAAATAAAAAAGAAACACAAATTGTGTACATTCATAAGCGCAGATTTGAACTTTCATGTAATACAAACATCATTTGCATAAATAGATTTCGTATAAATAATAAAACCAATAACGATAACTAAAAATGAAAATTAATTGTCTGGTTTTTTCATTCGTTCAAAGGTTATCTCCTTGCTTCGTTCATTTTCCTCATTTTGAAACTTTCAGATATTGTGCTACTACATTAATTCGTCTTCCACATTTTTCATCTCTCTGTTATGTCAAAAACCGCGTCAATTCTTCGTCTTGCCGACGTTTCGTCCATCTCACCGTGGACTTCTTCAGGGCTTCGTTGGAGGCTGTAGCTGCTGATGTAGTCGCTGCTGCTGCTGTGAAGACTCTCACAGCAGCAGTCTTCTTTCTTTTTCTATCCAATTCTTCCCGTCTCTAAATAATCCGTCTGATTTTATTATTAAACTTTAATGAAGTTATTGACCTGTAGCAAAACATGCAAAATCAATTGAACTATTGTTGTTACAAATTTATTACATCTGACCACATACAGAAATAAATTCTAGGGGAATATAAATAAAGTTGACATAACTTGCAAAATTACATATTTCACAAACAAAAAAATATCTCTTTTTTTTCCTTTTAGCAAGTTATATGGAAAACCAATGGAAAATTAAGACGGTGTAAATTCATTTTCTTTCTTTCATCAATTGGCGCGATAGTTGGCATAAACATTGGCAGCGCCTCTATTTCGAGAAACTATGATTCATACAAAAGATCTGCACACCTTGAAAATTTAAAATTCAAGGCATTAACATACATTACATTATCTCGTAAGATTAAAACAATAACCCTGTATTAGGTACCAAACGTGTAAATTTAATTTTATGTTGTTACGTTTATCTCTTTTAATCTCCGAGAATTAAAAGCAAATATACATCCTAAATTTGTAAAAAAAAGTATTCCAAGCACAATTTTTATTACTTCAAGCGATTTTATTCATTGTTAGAAGAATTTTGAAGTACTTTAAACCGCAATAATAGTTTGAAACCAATACATTTAAAGCTTTTGTTAATTTTGTCTCCGTGTACGCGTTATTAATCGAAATCGATAGTAAAAGAGATAATATGCCATTTGCAGTTTTGTTTGATCAATTGCCGGAGATAATTGAGCGCAGCTTTATCCGCATTTCATATCACCACATAATAACAGTATTTTTGCCTGTTAATTAATTCAAACAAATCTTTTGAACGTGCATCGCTTTTAAAAACAATTTAAACAAAGCCATTACAATCCAACACTGTCTGCTTGACGCACGTAACTGCAGCATAAATACGAAAAAGATATGGCTTTAAAATCATATTTAGTTACACGTACACGGAGCATCTGTGTTCTTGCTAGTCACCTTAGAAGCTCGATTTAAAACTGTAATGTGACTCGCAGGATCTAAACTCACCGGACATAAAACGCGTAGAACAATCCTGGTTGCCGCGAGGACATAAAGGAACTTCATCGTCCAGATGAGACATTACATTACGGAAGGCTTAACAGGGATGATGTCATATATTTGAGATTAGCGCGATTTTAAAACGTGCCGGATGATCAGACAGATAAATAAAAAGTAATTGCTTCGAAAAATAAACGCTCCAAGTTACAGCTTCGAAGTTTTGGCCTCGCTTTACTATAATTGTTCAATTTATCGTTGATCCCACTCTTTCATTCACTATAATAAAAAAAATTAAAGCTTTCTTGTCAACTCATTCACTGAAATTTCAGTCTTACATTCTTAAGAATATCAATTGGAAATTTTATATATATACGCGTGACATATTTTCGAGGTGCAACAAAGTAGGGGAAGTATGGGGAATATCGACCACTTAAGAAAAACCCCTTAGAACTGCCCTTCTAATTACAATTTACGATCGTGTTTTATGTACAGTTTATCAAACACATCCAAAGGCACAATAGCAAGGGAGAAAAATGCTTACATTTAACTAAACAAAACGTTTATTGTGTGAAATAAAATAAAATCAATTGATTGGTATTATCCTACCTTTTCGGATAATTCCGACCACAATATCTTGTAATACCAACCAAGTAAAAAAATAAACTTAGGTTTACAAACTCTTGAAAAAATGAAGGTAAATTAACAGTAGACATAAAAAAAAACTATGGTTGACAAAAGTGACACTAATTTCCACTTCCGCACATTCTGCGTGAGATGATTGTCCACAAGGACACGTTACCCATCACTCATTGTCCTTACCAAATTCCATACATACAATGCATGGGTCCGTAGCCTCTTCAACGATTTTTTCTTTGCCTTCCGTTTAGCTTCATTCGGTTTATCGTCTGCCATAAGTTCTCGTTTGGTTACTTTTTATTTTTCTAGATCCATCTTTCTCTTATTTAGATTTTCTTTAGCTTATAATTCTTTTGTATTAGGTGTTAAGGTAAACAGTTTAGAATGTAACTTCTTGGCATTAAGGACCGAGGAATTGGTTGAATATCTTCAAATGACACGTTAGTGCTCACACTTTTATCCTGGTCGTTATCGCTATTGTCATCTGTATGGTAAACTATACTAGTGTCGGATTCGCTGTCGCTTTTGCCGTCATGGTTTGTCAACAGCCTTTTTCGTTCTATTGTTTCCGAAAAACCTACATATGCGAGGTCTTTGTTTGAAATATTGTTGAAAATGTTATATCTCCCATCGTTTTGCCCTTATCAAGTCTTTTCCTCTTTTTTCTTTGGTGTAATTTTTTCTATCGATTCTTTTCCATTTGAATCAATTTCTCCAATAATAATAAACTCTTCCTCGTTAACAACATATCTATCTAGTTGGAAAATTCCTGCCGCCTCAAATCCCTTTACGCCCTTTGCAATTGTTGCTGTCTTATTGTATACATTTTTGAAGAGCTCTGCTATGTCAGTCTGATGTATTCTTTGGTAGTTTTTGGATTTCATAAAGGAATCACATTCATGGTTGTACGCTGTTTTTAAAGGACCATAGAAACTAACGTCTAGTGGCTGTAGCCGGTGGGAAGTGTGCGGTGGTAATGTCACTATGGTTATGCCATTTTCCTTACAAAAATTGTACGCTTGTAATGTACAATGACCACTGTGGTTATCTATAATTAATAATACTCTATTATCGAATGAGCATTTCGTATGCTTGGCGAAGTGCTGAATCCATTCAAAGAAGAAATCCTCGTTGATCCAGCTTTGAAGTTTTATAGATAGCATTTACGGGACCATTTTTTGTGAGCTCGTATTTCATTCTCATCCTTCCAAAGATGAACATGGGAAGAACGTAATCTCTCGCAGCACTAACTGCACAAAGTACGGTCACCAGCTTTCCACGTTCTCCGCTTGTGATGGCACCAACTTGTCGTTGTTCCTTACCCGCCAAAATTCTTCCAGGAGTGTGCACCGAAGTTATGCCGGTTTCATCTGCATTGTATATCCTACTTGCCGGATAATTAAATTCTTCATATGCTTGAGATAAATTTGTAAAGAATAAGTAAACTTCTTGTTTGTTGAATCCCTTTACCCGATTTAGTGATGTGCTCTCTGACTTTCTCAACGAGATGTGAGGCAGTCTTTTCAAGAACCCATGGTACCAATCATTACCATAAAGCCCTTTAACTTTGTTGAATTAGTTTGAGATTTTGTTTGCTTCCGTATACTGAAAGGCGACTTTCCTGACTTGAAGCCTTGTCAGTCAGTAAAACAATTTGGACATTCTAATAACATAGTTAGTTAGCACTTCCTCCTGTGCAGAATTAAGAATTGCATTTCTTCTCTGTTTTTTATTTGTGTTGTTAACTTTTCCTCTAAGGCGGTCTTGTGGGGTACCATAAGGTACTTGATATGCTCTAGATGTTTCTCTTATCCTCATAGTTCCATTTTGGATGGCGTTTATAGCTCGAGTCATGTTTTCAAGAGACCAAGTGCCGCGCTCTGTTTTTCTCGTATATTTAAACGGTATTTTACATTAACTCTGAAAGAAAAACATGTAGGCTACTTTAGATAAGACCGAAAAATATACAATACAATTTTGGGTAAAACCGATCACTTGATCGATTTTACCCCAACATGTATGTCCTTTCTCTTCGTTATTTCCATATGGTTATTTTAAAAATGTAGTTATGTGCCCTTATTGTTATAAAATAACAAAGGTCTGAGCTAACAAATGTGATAAGCAAATCAAGAAAGAAGCACTTTTTTCAGATTACTCACCTATTTTTAAGTGGCGAATACTTGTATTAATCGCGGCTTAAAACAATTTTTATGCACAAAAGGCGGAAAATAATAACCACTACTACTGTTTAGTATGCTTTAGTACTCACAGATGACACTGTTAAAATGGCAGTTTGCGCAATTTTTTAAATAAAAAGAGGGTGATCGGCTTTACCTGTCTGGTCGATATTCCCCACACTTCCCCTAAATAAGCGCAATTCTATTGATAAATTATTTAGTAGTATGAAGATAAGTTCTTGTGCATTTATGTAAAAAATTTGAGTAAAGCAGTTGAAAGACTTTTGCTATGAACTTTAAATTTTTATCACTGCCTGCCAATCCACAAAAAAATTCAACGATGTCAAGGTGTTGCATTTTTTTAATGCAGGCAGTATAATTCAGCACATTTAAATCCAAATGGTAATTATGTTATTTAGCAATCAGGAATTCTTGCCGCAGAATATACCATGTAGATAAATTTAAAAAATATGAAATAAGCTAATTTTATCAAAATATTCAAAATAAAAATGTTTAAGAATTAAAAATGACATGGTTTTAAAATCTTATCTTTCCATAAAAAATTGCAATACAGTAGAATCCCGATTGTTCGGACTAGTCAGAGAAAGAAAGAAGAAAATTGCTTATTAATAAATATGTAATAGAATGTTTGTTTGTCTGTTTGTTTTTCTAACGTGTCCGACCGACAGTTGAATTTGTTTTTCGTAAAGTAATAAGAAAGTTGAAATTATCCGCTGTAAATTTATTCAATTAATTTGTAGTTGTTTTGAGATAGCTGTCAATATACAGCAAAATGTCGATTTTTTATACATTTTTTTTTGTCCGTTTCGTATAAAAATGTTTTTAGTTTTTATGATTATTATTATTATAAACTATTATTTGAGATATTATACATACAAAATATAACCTTACTACATTAGTGCATATTTTTACTGTCGTACACGGAAGCTAATAAACACAAAATAATCTTGTACATATCATCAGCTATAAACATTTCTTGCGCGATTCTATAATGACATCAACCATATAATATATTATATAGAACATTATTCATACTGGAAGAGACTCGACATAACTCATCTAATTAAAATCTAGATTCGGTCTTGATAATAACTTTGCGCTTCACATTCTCTAATTATTCTGAATTTAGGAAATACACCACATATCACCACTGTATTTAAAAATGACGCCAAGGCGGAAAACTAACAAAAATTAAGATTCAGAATTAATAACGCCACTATATTGCGCTGAACATATGCATTTCATAATTATTCGTTGCATGTGTTTATAATTTTCCGCTTACCAACTTTATTAATTATGCTGTTTAATGTCCTCTTTAATTATGAACGGCTTACATGCTTGTAATATATTACTTTATGTCATTTTGTAACACTTGAAGAAATTTCTTGACCACGATTATATAAACGTTCTATTTTCATCCTTATCTTTGATTATCTTCTTGTGCGAAAAAGGTTGTAAATTGAATATAAAAGTAGTCATTGTATTTTGTAGGCCTATTTTCGTTATTACTTGTTTAAAAAATACCCAAATTTTATAATTTATTAATGCTCACTGTTAGGTTTAAAACTTTAAAAGCGATAGCTGAAAATTTAGAATGGTTTCCTTTCCGTGTAACACAAAAAAGCAATTCCACGAAATATTGATGTGAGCTGGTATAATTAATATTGACGTCCGAGCACGTGAAAATTCCGGAAAATTAATTTTGCAGGTTTCGCGATAAATGCAAAGCAAACAAAAGAACACGATAATATAACTAAAAGAAAGTAAGCGGCGTGCGTGTAACCAACATTCGATTGAGTGCTTCACGCAGAACATGAAAAAGACGTGCCAACTTAACCGATAATGAGCGTATTAACGATTAAAAAATGTATATGGCTCATGCAAATCCTGTCAGTAATAAATAATGTATGTTTTTATAAAAGTACCTGGTACTTCAGACCGTCGGCGTCGTTTACCGGCTAGGTTTATTTATTAAAATTAACAAAAGGAAATTTCTCGGCACGCCCGTGCACATTACTCAGAATGCTCGTCCATTTGTTTAACAATGGAAGCACCTGATGTAATGACACGAGCTCTTTAGGTCCTAGGACAACATTCACTGTTGAATAAATGAATTTCAGCATTGCTACTTACGCTAGAACTTCGTCTGTTTCATGTATTTTATAGTACTCTTCAATTGCCAGTAAATGTGAATTTAACATTAACATTAGCATATGCTCACATGTTTTGTTTATGTTATACAAAAATGAAGGTAGAAGCAAAAAAAATAAATCAATGAAACCTAAGTTATTAATTTTTGAAGAATGCCTAACTTATTTCCTACTTCTTTTTCATATTAAACAAAACGCATATTAAGGAAAAAAATGTCATGAAAAGTAATAATCATAGCATAAGCTGTAGGTGTTTTTATTCATTTGTTCACATATTCCATTTTATAAATCATTTCTAGATATTTTGGTATACTTTCGCTTAATATACCGTCCTCGCCTCTTTTTAATTAATATTAATACTAATTACACTGAACTTTTTAAAACGAGCGAAACTGAATGTAACTTACGCATCAACGCAGGAATGATTTCCATTAATTTAATTAGAGTGAATATTATTGCGAGAATTCACACAAATTATTAATTTTTTTTTAATATAAAAATTGGTTAGCTTTTTCTGAAATAACGACTCAATAACAAGAGAAGTTCCTTAAGTTTAAGTTTAATAAACTTAGAAACGCGGGGATTCTGTTTATTATCATAATTCACCCTGTGGTTATTACTTAGAAAGTAATTTGTTGCGTACATACATATATGTAACAATCGGTAACATTCAATTATATGAACGTAAGCGTTGGTGGTAATTAGGGTTTAGGGTGCAGTAAACCTCATCATAAACCTGTAGGCCATTTTGTGTTATATCTTAGCGCTTATATACGAGCGGTGTTTATACCTCGTAAAATGAAATAAATTCGCGAATATTTCATAGAACACATGTAGAAACAGCTTTTCGCGAACAGCTACCGTTAATTTTTTATTAATATTGATTTAAGATGTTAAAATAATAAAGTTAAGGCGAATTGCAATGGCGTATCTATTTCTACTGAAGTGTTATTATTTCCATTGTGAATTACAATTGCGTATACATCACAATCATTGTTTACTGTAATAAAAAAAAAACACATGTGAAATGAACACTATTGTTATATGCAAATTAACAATCTCATTTATTGTCCGATATTTTTTTAACTCTACAAAAAAATACGTGTTATAGGTCACACATGATAAATCTAATTAATACATATAAGACATCGTCTTCAATTAGTTCTACAACAATAATTAATAATAATAATTAATACTGTTTGTTTCTAATACGTTTAAAAGATTTCAAAAAATGTTAACAATTAAAAGTTACTGCTTACGAGTCAAAGAAAGGAAATGTTTGAGTTCAGGTCTTTTCCTGCTCGTGTTTTCCTTCATTTTCCACCTTTATATTTTCCCAATTCCTTTTGTTTCTAACATCTGCATAAAATCTAATGTATGAAATAAAACTAAATATGCAATCCGCTTTAATACCTACTGCATTTGAATTATTTTCTAGTTCCCTAAGAGATATTATTAGAAATTCACAAACGTTGTTCATTCATATCGGTTGTCCTTACTTATTTTATTTACAGTACTTATTTCATTCATGACTAATTATGATGTAGCTGATTAACTTAGCTTCAGATTTAGGAATTCTTAGATGTTCTTTTGTGTCAACATTCAATTATTTTGTTAATTTAGTTTCATCATGTTATTACTAAACTATACACCTTCCCAACTAATAATTTGTGTCGTTCCCGTTGCGAGGTTTAACGCTTTCTTATATTGACATTTTTATGATAAACATATTTTGTTTATTATCTATTTACGTTAGTTCATAAATGAAATATTTGATGCATTCACTATGATAACAAATCGTCGTGGTAATTTTCGAACTAGAACAGAGCTATAAAACAGATGTTATGCTAAAAGTATTTTTAAATTCTTTCACGGATGATCCGGTATTGGGGAAATCCACGGCCGTAGCGTCACGAATCGCACGAGTTCAATACATTTTAAACTTAAATAAATGTTCAATTCAAAGTGGCGATAACATAAATGAAATAACAATTACGGAGGAAATTCTGCGGAACATTAATTTTGGGAATAATTCGAAATAATGGGCCTGCGGCACGGCAAATTCTAGATTACATTGTACGAAGCAAATTTGGCGCACGCCTCTCATTAAAATTAGGCCTCAAGATTAAAAAGGCGTAGGTACGAGAAAAGAAAGAAAATTAGTTCGGTCGAAAACAAGTTACATAAGCGTGTCCCTGCTGTCGTGATCATGACATTTTGTATTTTATTATGAAAGTGGCGCTACATGTCTTGTGCGTAAATTTTTTGTTATCGCATGTACACGTAGGTAATCTGAATTTAGAGAAAATAAATTTTGTTCCTAAAATGGAAACTTAACACAAGCACAACTCCATCTTTGGAGCTAAAGTAATTACATGAGCCGCCGCGACCGTATTATCTAGATGCCTGTTCTATTTTCTAAATTTGTGTTTATCTTTATGACGTCTGCTTTTATCTTTCAAATAAAGTATTATAAGTTTTTTGAACACTAGAGCTATAAAACTCATATATTTAAAAATTTATCCATTTTAATGTTCTTAATGCACCTTCGTAAAACTTTCCCACTTTTTAAAGCTATTGCTATTTGTTTTCTTTGAAGATTAATTAAATACTCAGTGGACTTAATTTTTCTAATTAAACAAACCCGTTGCAGTCTTAGCGTAACATTCTATTTTTGTTCTATAATCTTCATAAAAAACAGAAAGTGTATTGAATAATGATTTCAAGGTTTTCATAATTACCTAATTTTTTTTAATTAAAATTTCCAAAAAATTGTCAGTATTTACGGTATTGTCTTAATTTTAAATTACGGTATAATTCTATAAATAAACAAATTATTTTTGAAAAAAATTTAATGCTCAATAGTTATTTTACTTTTTATATCTTTTGCAACCATTTTCTATTTCTTTTGTTCAAAATCCATGAGAAACCTTGAATGTAAAAAAACACATTACTTCCCATACGATTTCTTTTGAACAGATTTTTTGGAAAAAAAATTAAGAAAAATGAGAATGGTCATGAATAAATTACTTTTT
This sequence comes from Serrognathus titanus, assembly GCA_039766575.1. Classification (NCBI taxonomy): domain Eukaryota; kingdom Metazoa; phylum Arthropoda; class Insecta; order Coleoptera; family Lucanidae; genus Serrognathus; species Serrognathus titanus. Next base: position 44,363,039 of record CM077914.1, on the reverse strand, counting down.
ATTTTTTCAAACATTCCTGAAAATAGTTTTAAAAACTGCCTGGTGCCTGGAATTCTGCGTAGACAAACAATTTTAATTTGAAGTTATTTTATAAGTTCATATTTTTGGAGTAGAAGGATTTTGTGACATAAAGGGACACTAATTAGAAGCTACTTACGCCTCTGCACTCAAATTGCAACCGTATTCGTAGCAAAGGCAAAGGTCAATTCCATAGATAATAGAATTTGCTAGCATTTTGATGAGTTGGGAGTTGAAGTCTTTTTGATTGACAGTACACACAGTAGATTTCTGCCTTTAGTGGGAAAGTTGACGGGCAACTTTGTAATTTCGCCTTCCCAAATTACCATTGCGGACATTTCTGAAAAGAAAAACTTCTAAAGTTTATTCCGAGTCGCCGTATACATTTATAATAAGTTTCCTCCGAAAATAATTTCGTTTAAATATGCTATCGTATAGTATAGAGCCGTACACATTACCGGGGTCAAACAAACCCTAATTTATGAAGTTACAAGGGTTAACTATATGTATTATTTACACATTAAGTATCGTTTTATAAAGGACACGGTTTGTAGTAACACATGCACATATTTTATTTATTTAAAACACACGCTCGCATACCTAGCCTGCAACACAAAATAAACCTGGTACCGCCGACTATTTCGGGGTTAGTTATATGCATCATTGATGCAGTTTAAAATTCCAAGTTTTACTCTGCTCGCAATTATGTATTTTGCGAATTCTTTTGCGTTCGTCTCGCTCGGCGTTAATAAAATTTTAATTAATCCGTTCCCCGGAGGCGCCAGCTTACGCGAAACGCGGTTCTAATAATAAATAAAATAGATAAGTCAACAAAGTAAAATTTATTTCACGCGAAAGGAACATGTTAACATTTGTTTAAACACTATTAACCTCATTGCGAATGTGAATTTATTGCAGGCGACCATCTCATTGCGGAATTATGCAATGAAAAATGCACTCCACGAACGAGAATTGTAGAATTTAATGTACACTCATGGATGCAAGCAATAAAATACGAGACCACGTTTAGGACGAAATGCAGCAACTAATTTTATTTTCAAGTATTTACAATTGAAAAGTTATTTATTATTTGAAAGAAAACATATCATTAATTAATGACAATTTAAATAATTTATTTATAGAATTAAAAAAAGGAAATTTGACTTTTAGACTTCTGAGAGCTCAAAATAATGTAAGAAATCAAAAATAAATCGCCACTATTTTCTCACAACTTAAGCCATGCGCCACCTTTATTACCAAAGAACCTCTTAATCCTTAATAATTTGTTATCGCAGTCTTGTAGGGGAGAAAAATTCTTCGAAAATAATTACATTGTTCTGTAATATTAATCTTATCCTGCGTTTTTTTTGTTCTACGTTCTAACAGTCCCCATTTTACGATTATAGTCTATAAAAGTATTTCCAATATAATATTACTAACAATAAGTAATTTTTGTTCTATTTAATTATGAAATTCATCAGGTATAAAACTTTAACATGTTTTGCATATAGTATTAACAATTTAAATCACCCAATAATTTTCAATTGTAGCGTGACGATAAATGACAAATTAATATTTAATTACCTTCAGGTGAAATACACAATTTTTACGTCGAAGCGGTGTAAATATTAATTAAAAGTTGTTACACAATGTACGTAAAAAAAGCACAAAGAATATAATTTTGTATTGATAGTTTAATATTGTAGGTACAAGCCTTTGTAATATTAATGTTTTTTTTTAATTTTCGGTTACTGTGATATACTAATTATTACTGAATTCTGTAATAACATGAAAACTCTTCTTTACAAAATACAAAAATAGACAGGACGCACTTTTGAATTCTATTAACAATTACAACATTAACTTAAATAATATTTCTGTTTTCAACTCTTTAAATTTGACGTTTAAATTTGAAGTACTCGGATTTCTTTTAACATCAAAGTTAAAAAATGTTAGTCTTCGAAAATTCATATTTATTTTTGGAAAAACAAGATAAACATTTAACATTTAAACTTTTATACACTTTAAACTTTTTGTAGCAGGTGCTATTCTTGTTTACTTTTACAACAATTCTGCTCTTGAAATTAAAAATCTCGACTTTATGTAAAAATTCAAATGTTATTTGGGTTATTACAAGAAATTACATTAAAACTAATTACTTTAAATTGCAAAAAAAACCTGAATGATCTGCACCTCAAATAATATACTAATATGTTATAGACGAAGAATTTTGTAGAATCTTGATCAATTACAGATTATTTTTAAAAATGAGATGCAACTGATGGAAACTGTAAACAGTCATCGAACGAAAACTTCCTATGGATTTATTTTTTTGCGATGAATTCTTTCTTCCTTTATCAGAACATTTTTTTAAATGCTTATCTACGTATGGCTTCCTCAAAAACCTAATGGATCGAAGGAATTTAAGATTAATGTCCGACTCCGTCAAATATTATATGTTCAAGTTCTGGAATGAGTCCAAAATTTATTTTTGAGAAAATTGTACGCAAATAATTGAATTTAGACCCACAACTTTATCTGCACTAGCCAATCTGCAGATTGGCCATGAACAAAATAACTTCGCACAAACAGAATCGACAAAAATAATAGTAGTAATTTTTTTTCCTCAAAAAATCTGAATTTTTGCGAAAATATTTTGAGCAATGATAAAATATTATTTATAGCGCGTGCAGATAGACAACACTGCAATAATTTCAGAACAGTCTAAATATATCAACTACATACATCGATGAAATACTGCAAGATACAAACACTTACCAATTATTAAATAAAGACGTTACACTATAAAATTAACACATTTCCAAAATCGTTGCTAAATATAAACTTCTAACAACAAATAAATACGGAATTTACAATTTATCAAAATGTTGCAATATTCTTAAAAACGTAACAAAGAAACCAAATTCGTATATTAAAAAATCTTTCAACGAACTAAAATATTAAAAATCCTTTGCAATTTTTCAATTTGTTCAATCATTAATACGGAACAAAAAAGAAAACAAACCTCATACAATCACTTCTTTCCAAATCCCTGCTACCAATAACAAAAACAACAAATCTTTCCAATGTATTTCTTTATTTTATAATGCATTACTTTATTTTATAATAATAATTTTATAAAAGCCTTAAAAAAATTAAAATCCCATGAGATCGTTATTACAAAAAAGTCAAAAAATCTCAAAAATATTTATAATTTTTTGTTTTACTTCGAAAGGCAAAGTTGAGACTAGAAAAATCTTATAACATTTTATAAAACAAATTGTGGTAATAAAAAAAGACAGCAATCGCCAGTAATCACAAAGCAAGACAACGCTATTCACTTAAGCCAAAAAAAAAATTATAAAAGTAATATTTTAAAAATGTTGTCAAATCAAATATTCACTACATAGAATAGTGTTCTCTTTACAACAATTTACGTTCTAATTATATGTACTTATACTTAACTCGTTCTGCTTTCGACATGTCCAGAAACGAAAGAAAATAGTATTCATACGCTTCAGTTCTATCATAATTTTCCTCATGAACAGAACTCAAGATTTAACGTAAGTTTGCTTAATGTTATTAGTTTTAAAATGTATAAGTTATGAAAGTTATTGCAGTGAATAGTAACAATACATTTCACTTTAGTTTACATTGAAGATGAAGGAGATCTAGTTTGGAAATTCAAAAAATAACCGACTATTCCTTAATTTAACAATTAAATTATGGTAAGATAATCTTGACTTCCAAATAACTTATCGATAAGCGTATTATACAGAGTGGAACAAAATGATGCGAATCACTTTGTGACCACCATTTTGCTGCATGCATATAACTATAGGATGATTCATTTAGGGGTACTTTTCTCAAAAATAAAAAAAAAATTCAATTTTATCGGGTAATCTTTATTATCATACAAAAGAACCATTCTTTACATTTATTTTTTAAACAAAAGTTGTTATTTATTAGGTATATCGGTCAGGAGCAAACTAAAAGAACCTTTTATCAGTGCTGAGCTTTCGCCAAAATTTATTAGCTTCTTCGAAGCATTGAAAGTGGTTAAGTGTAACAATTAACACTTAGTATTAAACAGACAACGTAGGTCAGTGAATATATAAAGAACATAACATTTTAAAAACAATTAAAACTTAGAAACAAATTGTGAAGACAAGATTTCTTTCTAATGTTGGTCGTAACTGCTCCTAACATGATCCATTCTGAAGTTCCAATTTTCGATGACGCGTTCGAGCATTTCGAATGGTATTTGACGAATGACGCGAGTAATGTTGGCTTCCAATTCCTCAATCATAGCCGACTTATCCATGTAGTCTTTGGGCTTTACATAGCCCCAAACGAAAAAGTCTAGAGGTGTGATACCACATGATGTAGGCGGCCAATTCACCGATCTGAAGAGTGAAATTAACTTTTCATCGAATTGTTCTCGCAATAAAGCCATGGTTTCACAGGCTGTGTGGCAAGAGACGGCCAAATTTCGTGGAGATCATGGGGGTTTCATTTTCAGCCAGAAAATAGTCTTGTCAAAGCGCGATAACGGGAGCCATTCACAGTTACGTTCCGGCCAAATTCATTTTTGAAGAAATATGGACCGATGATTCCCCACCAAACCGTTATTTTATCTGGATGTATTGGCAGCTCTTGAACCTCTTCGGGATGCTCTTAAGACCAAATACGGCAATTTTGCTTATTGACGTAGCCATTAAGCCAGAAACGGGCCTCATCGTTGAACAAAATTTTGGTTGAAAACATTGGATCTTCTTCAAGCTTTTCAAGACCCCAAAGACTGAAACGGTGACGATGTGGAAGGTCGGCTGGCTTCAATTCTTGCAAGAGTTGAATTTTGTATGCTTTTAAACCAAGATCCTTACGAAAAATAAGTCAAGTTGTTGCATACGACAAGCCAAGCTGTTGAGAACGGCGCCGAATCGATTCATCACAGTCATCACGTAGACTCTCAGCTACCGCCGCTATATTTTCTTCACTACGTGCTGGATATGGCCTATTTGGTCGCATATTATCAAAAAATGAAAATTGGGTTTCAAATTTTTCAATGATATAGCGAATTGTACGTTCGGTAGGTCGATTATGTGCGCATGAAACACATTCCTCGTAGAATACAGCTGAATAATCTGTAGACGCTGTGTCGGACTAAGTCTTTCCATGATGAAATGGAAACAATACTGAACAAAAATACCATAATAGTCTGACAAGACTCATCCATAATCTGTCATAAAATCCTCTAAATGAATCACTCGCTACAAGTCGTGTTTCGTATTATTAAAAATGTGCTGCTCCGGTGTTACCTCGTTATATTTTAGTGTGATCCTTGCCATCAATTCTTGCAAATATGGAGAAGTCTAACGGGGCGAGGCCTAGTGATCTTGCTGGCCAAGCTACAGACACTTTGTATTGATATATGTGTAAACAACGCCTCAGAATCCCTCTAACGGTGGAGTGGAACACATTCATTTGAGCAAAAATACGACGTGTTTAGGTGTTACGGATTTTATACAGCGAGCTCTTCCATTCGTTCGACGACATTTTGGTCAGTTTAAGGCCTTCCAGTGGATTTTCCCTTTATCACTCTTCCCGTTCTATGGAATCTCTCGACAATTTGGCGAACATGGTGGTGCAAGGCAGTTTCTTCAACAATTTTGTTCGGAATCCTAAGTCGAAACTGAGCTTTGCATTCATGATTGAAATATTGCCATACTCAATTTACCACACGTCGAGATCGGAAATAATCTTCAATAATGAAAATGTTTTCTTGCAAGGTATACATTTTAATCGCTTGTTAATTCGATTCGTAAAATGTAATAATTTGACTGATTTATGATATTGATTGACAGAACTAGTTAATCCAAAAAGACTAGATCGGCACAGGAAAGTTTACATGTGACAAAATTCCAAATGTAATTAAATGAGAATTACTTCGATCTACTTTGTAGAAGTCACTAGAAAAATTGTTTTTTTTTTCTCTAAACTGTGTCCCTATAGTTTCCATCGATTTATTGTCAAAACTTTTTAATTCTGTCTGTGCTATTATCGGTTCGCTGCAGTAAAATGAATTACCCGTCTAATATTTCCTTCAGTGCCAATGAATATTAACGTAGAACTAATTTTCTAAATCGCGTTATATTAGCTGAAATTTCAAATTAATTAACAATCACAATTACCTTCGTACCACCAGGGCAATTCAGTACCGAGTGGCTCAAATATAACTAAGAGCGGCATAAATTGTGTAACGAGACTACGAAAGCCGTCGTGTCATGTTACCGGTTGCAATAACGCTGCTGCTGAAGTACGGCTTTGATATTTAACGCCGGGCTCGTGAAGAGGCAGAACTGTGCAATATCGCCTTGTACAAATTGATTTTGGAAGTTCTTGATATGGAAACCGAACCGAGGTATATTGTCCCGTCGTTGTATATTTTCTTTGCGACAAGATTTACCGCTACGCTAAAGCGAAACGGCCACTTTGTGCTAGGCACGATCGAATTGTATGTACTAATCGCTTACGTTATACCTGACGGTTACAAATTGAATCCATAATATGTACATTATTATTAAATGCCGTCTTATTTATACTTTAAATAGTTCTATTTAAGCGCTCATTGTTAAGGTCTCTGTAATGACTATTATATTTCAGTTCGCATTAGTCTGACTTTACTATACGCAACGCAGTTACGATCGTATTCGTGTTTAAAATTAATTAGGATTTCGCCAACATCACTAACATTTGAAGTAAATGAAAAGGTGTAGACCGAGATTTACGAAACATATTTCAAGAGGTTAAGCGTGAATCTCTGCAATCGAATAATTTATTAATAACTTTCAGATTTCGTTATTCAATTAAAAATCTTAATATTTTCCGACATGTTCAGAGAAGAAAACGTTATAGACCTCTCAAAAATCGGAAGTTTTTTACATCATAGGAATGACTATAGTCAGAACGTTTCTTCCAATCCATCTACCAAGAAAAATTTTCTCGAGGTGAGCCCCATCGTGCATAAACCACATCGTTGCTGTGAGATGTTGGAAATGGCCGCGACGAATTGCGTGAGGGTTTTCCTCAGCCCACAAATACATGTTGCAAAAATTGCACACCCCATCTCTGGTAAAAATAGCTTCGTCGGTAAACAGGACATTATGAACAAAATTCGTATTTGCCTGTTGTTTATGCAGTAACCAACAACAAAATCGTATGCGTAGAGCATAGTCGGCTGGTAGCAAAGCCTGAACTCTTTGAATATGGTACGGATGTAATTGTTGTTCGCGAAGAATGCGCCAAACAACGGATGACGATAAACGCATTTGTCTTGAGATATCACGCATACTTAACGAAGGATGTTCCTCGATAAGATGTAGTATTTCTTCTTCTCTGTTTAGGATGCGTTGTGGGCGCTGCCGTCCTCCACCTCTTCCGCGTCGTGCCTTTAAAGTTCCAATATCCCTCGCTCTTTACACAATAGAGAGAAATGTGGCACTAGTTGGGAAATGTCGATTTGGAAAATGCTGTACATACAAACGCCTTGCCGCTAATGCGTTTTGCCCACTTTCACCGTACACTAGAATCATTTTCGTGCAACCACCTCAACGTACACCTTCAAACTACCCGGCCTCTCCGGCGATGATTAACAATAAATTACATCACTCATATTATTCGTAAACAGCATCAACTTAAACCAGAGACGTTCAAACGGTTTACCCGTTCGACAAATTTTCTCAAAAATTTAATAACACTTTGTTCAACAAAAAATGGTTCATTCTATTCATTTTCATGCAAACTTTCATTGATTAATTTATTTTCATGAAGTTACGAAACACCCTATATAAAAATTTTAAATAAACATCAGTTTTTACATTACATGTTTATGCTTCATTAGAAGAAGTCCAATTGTGTATCTTTCGTTAATATTAATAGCTTTAACAGATTATCAAACGAAATTCGGTATTATAAATTGTACAAGCTAATAAATTTTGAATTCGGCAAATAAATTTTGTTTTGAAGGAGCATCACTGCTGACAACAAAATTCAATTAAAGTAAGCTTCGCCTTGCAGATATAAACCGGAATTTTTATACTCTGCATATGGATATTAATTTTAAAAGGTTAAAGACCCTGGCGTGTTTACTTATTCAGACTCCTTAAAAATGAGCAAAGAATTTTCCATAACTCATTCATTTGTTTTGTGCGAAACCAACAAATTAATTTAATTATTAAAATATTCGAGTTTACTACGAGTAGATTAATGCACTATATCCAACAAGCATAGATAATTTTTTTCCTAAAAAGTTACAATTACATACTTCTTCCTGACTGCTTACTACAGATTTTTATAAAAATAAAATTAATAACCTTCATCTGAAATATACGTTCTTCGGACTTATGTTAACGAATTATTTATTTTTCGCAATGTAGGTTAATTTAAACGTATGAAAGCGAAATATGTTTAATACTACTTTTGGACATTTGTTACAAAAGTCTCGCCTTGGACAAATACAGCAAAAATTGGACTAATTTAAAAGTATGAGTGGCATACGTCCATTAAGCTAAATATGAAATTAATTGTCCTTGTAACAGATTTTATCCTTTTCTTATCACGCTTTAAATACACCTACCTTATGAAGTAATTGAGACGAGATTCATTTTGCTCGTGCCCTACCTTGAAAGCGATCCTTTCTTAATAATAGGTCATTTACAGCATTAATTATTTATTCACATTCCCATTCGTGCGTGTAATTACGTGCGATAGTCTTTAATTTTGCGTGTGTGCTCAAATCACATAATCGCACCTAACAGATGTGATGTCTTACTTTTATGAACTAATACCACGACACTATTGATGGCATAGAAATGTCAAGTACGAAATCATTTATCCTTCAACTTAAGCATATGTCATTGTCTCATCTTTTTCTATGAATCGAATAGTTCTACAAGGTTAATGTTGGATAATACATGTTACGTTGTATACAGCGTGGAAACTAAGTAACGGATAAAATCCATAACTCGGTTAATAATTGTGATAAATCAAAAATCTAAAAGGGGTATAGCGATTAAAATTATAGCGCATAAGAAGAAGTCATTTTCAGATATTTTCATGAATTTTTTTTGAAGTTATGACGTCATCAAGGTTTTTTTTAAATGACAACCTATATTTTTTATTTTTCATTTCGGTGGGATTTTTTAACCTACTTTCAACAGTATAAAATTTTGGATCGATTACATAACAAAAAATTCAAGAAAAACAGTCTCAAAGTTTTAATAGTAAAATAGTAACGTTGAATGAAATGAACTGAAAACCTAGGTAGCCAGGTGTAAAATAAACAAAATTAAGGTGTAAAATAAACAAAATTTGATTTTGACAGTCATTGGAATCACAATAAATGTTCAAACTGACGACCCTGCACCAACTGACAATACCCAAGACGCTCATAAAATTCATTTATCACATTTTGAATAGTTTGAGGTGTTATTAACCTACACTCCTGTCGAATTCTTTCTTTAAGATCGTCTAAGTTGTTAGGTCGATTTTTATACACCTTGCTTTTTAAGTACCCCCACAGAAAAAAGTCTAATGGCGTTAGATCAGGGGATCTAGCCGGCCATTCCATTGGACCTCTTCTTCCTATCCATCTACCTGGGAACACCTCGTCCAAATAACGTCGCACATCAACTGCGTAGTGTGGCGGAGCACCGTCGTGTTGCATCCAAATGTTATTGTTTGGTACGTCACAGTCATTTTCATTAGGGAATAATATCGCCAATGCAGGTACTAATTCGAATTGTAAGAAGTGTAGATATTTCTCACCAGTTAAATTACCTTCGATAAAGAATGGCCCTAAAATTCTGTCACCGACAATTTCTGTCCATACATTGAGCTTCTGGGGATGTTGAGTATGAGCTTCTTGCATCCAGTGGGGATTTTCCCTAGACCAATATCGACAATTATGTCTGTTAACAGTTCCATGTAAAGTAAAACTTGCCTCATCAGAAAAAATTATACGCCGCGAGAACATTGGATCGCGAATGCAAATTTCCAACATTTCTTCACAAAATTCTTGTCTATGATCATAGTCAGTTTCTGCTAACTCATGGACCAATTTTACTTTATACGGATGAAACTTTTGCATTTTTAAAAGTTTCAGTACCGAGGTATGGCTCAGGTTGTGCTCTAAAGCAATGTCTCGACTAGTCGAATGCGGATTATTTTCTATTTCTAGTAAAATATCAAGCTGCACATCGTCGATTAATTTTGTCTTAGGGTGGCCAGTTTTTGGAAGGTCTTTCACAGTACCGTAATTTCAAAATTTATTTTCTATTCTGCTGACTGTGGATTGACTTATTTGCTGATCAGGATATTTGTCTATAAAAAGTCGACACACCTCTTGATGAGTTCTAATTCGATCGCCATACCCAACCATCATTAAAACTTCAACTCTTTGTTTTTCTGTCAGCAACACCATTTTGGTAAAAGAAGGTTTTTAATAATTGGTGTAACTCCTACTATCCACAGGGAATAAAAACACTCACTTACTTTATTGTGACAGGTATTTACAAGTTCTTGTCAATCAAACAAATTTTGTTTGTTTTACACCTAGCTAACTAGATATTCTGTTTATTTCTTCAACTTTACTATTAAAACTTTGAGACTGTTTTTCTTGAATTTTTTGTTATGTAATCGATCCAAAATTTTATACTGTTGAAAGTAGGTTAAAAAATCCCACCGAAATGAAAAATAAAAAATATAGGTTGTCATTTAAAAAAACCTTGATGACGTCATAACTTCAAAAAAAATTCATGAAAATATCTGAAAATGACTTCTTCTTATGCGCTATAATTTTAATCGCTATACCCCTTTTAGATTTTTGATTTATCACAAATATTAACCGAGTTATGGATTTTATCCGTTACTTAGTTTCCACGCTGTATAATAGATCTACATGACTGAGCAATATACAAACAACGCCGGTCAAAAACCTTATGTTATTTCTTAGTTTAAAAACACACATGAGTTAATCTTTTTAAAATATTCTTGTTTATCCAGGAAGAAATTAACAAAAGACATGTTTAATCTAAAATCTCTTCAAAAATCCAATAATAAAATATTTACATTCTTTATTATTTGTTATTGATTTTTACTAACTAATTGAAACATAATTGTGATTAGTTTTGCAAATCCTTAAAATATTTATTTCTAAATGGGTAACCCAAAACATTAGATACCAGCCGCAGCTTCTCTCGTTTGAATAATTTATAAGCTGAAGTGTTTGTAGACCTCAGCTTTCAAGTAATCCTCGAAAAAAGACATGGTCAAACAAATGTTGAAATCACTGAACGTTATTCTGTAACAAGACCAACTGCTCTGCAATAGTTCTCTCAAAACTTTGCTCTCCTTACCGTACAAGCGATGACTCTCCAGCCTATGTAACCAAACGTCTAGATTTTCAAATTCGGTGAGTTTCCCGAAATTCCGTAGCAACTCCTCGTGCTGATCGAAAGTTATTCTAATTGTTAGACTTCCCTTCTTCAAAAGTAAGGGCCATAAATACCAAAATTTGCAACAGCGCTCCAAATTATGAAAGGTTGGATGTAAACGTCATTCATGGCACTGTTGAAAATTGCTTTTAGAAGGAAAAATTCGATTTGTTTACGTAGCCAGATAAATCAGCGCGCATAACAAAAAAAACTAAAGTTATTGCATGTATTATATAATTCTAAAAGAAAGTGTTTCGAGAGTCTATCTTATATATTTCGTGTTGTAGCGAAAAAATTCAACTTAAACTGACAAAAAAAGAACATTCCTTGGAGTACCATAATTATTTAATTAATAACCATAAATATTTTATTTACAATGTTACATAAATATGTAAATTCTGAAACGTTGATTACCATAATTATATGGGTAGCAATGAGATCTATAATTATCGAATTAAAAGCAAATTAACTCTTGAACGTTTATTTTAGACTACACAGGACGAAACGAAAATCTTATAGCAAATGTAAGAAAGAAATATTCCTCAACTAGATATAATAATCTAATTAACACTTGGATATCGAAGTTCAATCCAATAATTAGTTGACCAAATCAGTTTTACTCTATAATTTTATTAAATTAGCTATGTATTATTTTAAACGTATTCCATTACTTGTAATCTTCCTTAGTAATAATAGAGCAATCGATTAGATCGGCAAATAAATGAATTGTATACCGAAACACAAGCTTTGAATATACATATTTATCACTTAGTTATAGATAATTCATTTTCAGAGTTAGTAAGTACAAAACTATCCCCGTATATTCTTCTGTTAACCGAGGTGATAAAAAAATTAATTCGGGCTTCAAAACTCAATTCAAGGATCTACATAATATTTATACTATATTTTTTACTTATTTGTGTTTATTATTTTTTCTTTTCGCCGGAGTTGCTAATTAGCACCAGCTGAAAACATAAAAAACAATAAAACAAAGAAAGTTACCAAACCAATTATTCTTGTTAACGCGCTTCTTTGGATTCATCACCCGCAAAAGAATTTCTGATTTGAATTGTTAACGTCAAGGATAAATTACATCATGTTATGATTTACGTTCTCTGTATAAGAACAATTAATCTACTAGACATTATCGGCGTTTAATTATCTTCTTGATTAATCGTCCTGCTTTGAACTTGAATTACAAATCAATTAGAAAAGTAAAGTGTCAAGGATAATTTTTCTGGTATTATTATGCCCTGAATAATGATTTCTATTGTAATCGTAATCACGTTCTAATAATAAAAGAATTCCAAATTTGAAATGGATATTTAATTAAAAGGCTCTTTTTTGTCTTTTTTTATATTGAAGAAAATTTAGATATTTTTCGTGCAAATTCTAATTGTTTTCAACTACACCATGCGTTCTTCTCGTGCGTAAAAACGGAATCAAAATCGAATCTTTCAACATCCTAACAAAAATAAATTTCTCTAAACTTCTGTGAAATGTAGAATTTATTTTAGTTTGTTCAAGAGATGTGAAAGCAAGTGATTCGTATAATTAAGATTATCAACTAATACTGATTTCTACTATTAAAAAATATTAATAGTATTGGGTATTTCCTTTAAAATTATTAATTTAAAATAAATTTTGATTTCAGAACCGCAATGTACATCTGGTCAGTTTAGATGCGACGACGGCCGCTGTATTTCGAATAGTCAAAGGTGTGATAGGGCATACGACTGTTCTAGGGGCGAGGATGAATTTAATTGTCCAGGTACGCACCACTTCATTTAAAATCATTTTAACAAGCACTATGCTATTTTAGAAATTAATTTCGCTTGTCAATTTGTTTTAATGTTTAATGATCGAATGAGCTAAGATATGCAAGATACAATTGCAATGAACGTTTCTGTTTAGCACGGTGCTCTGCTGATCAGTTTGAGTGTCCAGAAGGCACTTGCTTGGACATCAGACGCAAGTGTGATGGATACAACGACTGTTCGGGTGGTGAAGACGAAAATGACTGTCCAAGTAAGTCCCCATCGTTTTTCTTAGCTACTAAAATTGTATTTTTTGAAGAATGCCGACATGCCTGCAACGAGCTTCTGATTTGGCAAGTTTTTTAAGCTTTTGCTGCGATGTATTAAGAGTTCGTCGCTGAATTACTAACTGAGATGGCTTGCATGCACTGTATTGTCCTAAACATGCGTGTCGTTAATCTGCAATGTGTTAGAATAAATGCTGCAGCATGTGTATGCCAAAAATTGATAACATATTATACAAAAAGTACATATCGGTCTAGTCAGTTTATAAATATTGATAGTTACAATTTCATTCAGTTTATTATGATTTAATTTAAAAAGGAATCTTATAAACTGAAAGAAGTTCCCGGATATTTCAAAAAACCGCAAGAAATTTCATTGCGGCGGTTATTTAAATTACCCTCTCGTTAAAATCAAAATGTAACTGCGTGTTTGATAAATCCAGAAAGGTGCAAAAGTGGAGAAGACTTCACTTGTGGAGACGGAACGTGTATTCCGCTAGAAGCACAGTGTGACAGAAAGTACGATTGTCCAGATCAATCAGACGAAAAAAGCTGTCGTAAGTGAAAAAACTATTTCTCCTAAACATCCGTCCATTTTCGTAATGTTTGTTTTTTGTGTTGATCTTCTGTCAGTCCCTTAATTTCCACATACTTTTCGGACAAAATCAGTCCTAACTCTCAAACTAAATCGTGAAGCCTACCTTTCACCCCTATTGTATACGTTTTTTTTTTCTCATTCTAAGCTTACCTCTAAATCACCTTCACTTCAAAATCTTCTCTGTAACCGCCATTTTAAAACCGAACATTTTTCATTGTCAGTGTACGAAATTTTTTGCAGGATGTAAACCTGACGATTTTCACTGTAAAAACGAATTTTGTATTCCCAAATCTCAACGTTGCGATGGAATCAGGAATTGCCAAGACGGTTCGGATGAAATCGGATGCACTAGTACGCATTTTTTTACCATGTCCTAACATTTGTATAAAATTGTTGACTCTTGTGGTGCAGGCCAATTCGAAAAGAATTCCAATTTTGGTGACAGTGGTGATGGAAATTTAAAATAGATGATTTCATTACATACAATCTTAATACGGAAAATGATCACATTGATAACTGAATGATGCAACTACTTTTAAGCTGTGATGAAATCATCTATTTGTGTATTTGGGGCACTTGGTTTTCGAACAAATTTAATGATTAAATATGTTCTAACTCTCAGTTGGTTGGTTGTTATGGCTGAAAACGTATTAAGAATTTAGAACTAATGCCTAAAGTAGTAGTAAGAATTAATTAACCCTGTTATGCCTTCCTCCAAAGTGTACGTCTCTCAATCTACCCCCTCATTTTTTTTTCTCTCTCAAGACGAACATATTTAATCACCACAAAAAATTCGTACTGTGCCATTTTGTCTTGATAAAAACGACCTCGCACCATTTGAATTCAAGTATCAGCCAAGCATTAAGTAATTAATGTAATTGCAAACCAGAAGCAGGGACGTGCGAGTATTACGAGCGACAGTGCAAAGACGGCACTTGCATAGACCAAACGCTCTGGTGTAACTTAGAGCCGGACTGTCCGGATCGTTCTGATGAGATGGATTGCATGTGCCTCCCAGACCAATTTAGATGCAACAATGGAACATGCTTAAGTATTGACAAGAGGTGTGACGGGACTGCAGACTGTCCTTTCTCAGAGGATGAGGAGTCTTGTGGT
Source organism: Serrognathus titanus (assembly GCA_039766575.1). NCBI lineage: Eukaryota > Metazoa > Arthropoda > Insecta > Coleoptera > Lucanidae > Serrognathus > Serrognathus titanus. The sequence goes on along the minus strand of CM077914.1, from coordinate 44,347,771 downwards.
TAGTTCTTTTTAGAATGGGGTCTTATTTCAAATATTTTGATTCCAGACTGTACGTAACACGATTTTCAGAGTTTTAATTATAATAGAAGTTCTAAAACACTTAAATTTTTATTCTTGGTTCTCCTTTCTCTTTTTTTCATATTATCTTTCCTTTCACATTTCATAAATTATAACTTGAAGGTATTCGCCTTCATTTACGCTTTCAAATATTTTCATTCTCCTTTTTCTTCTCCTGCGTTCCTATTATTACATATTGCATTTCGTCTATTTTAATTTCCAATCTAGTTCAATTTAAATTATTTTTTATTTTATTTTTCATAATTTCATGTTATTAAATTTAGGTGACAGTGACATGAATATAATATCTGAAACTGATGTTACGTACAGTAAGTAAACTCATAATAGTTTTCTGGCAGATACGTCGCTAATTAAAGTAATATTCAAATTTAGAAGAAATAATTCACACCCTAAGTGACCTTTTAAAGTCAAGTTTTCATTTATAACGTAGAGATAATATTGTTTTTTTTTTAAATTTTGCCTTAATGGTTTATCCCCTAAATTATAGCGTAAAAGAAAGAAACCAAATAAGAGCGGAGTTTAAATGCTCTAAAACCACCAGAAATAAATCACAAAATTTTCTTTTCGGTGACGGTTTCTTCAAATCATTTCGCTTTTGCTACTGCATGCTAGACCCGAAATTTTTAATTCGTACATAAGTAGCCCCAAGACGTGCCTCATATACATCACATTAATTAATGTCGGTGTTCAGTTTTGTGCAAGGCTGAAGAATTCAGATGTGCAAATGGCGATTGCATAAATGTATCTGGAAGGTGCAATGGTTCGAGAGATTGTGCAGATGGCAGTGACGAGGAGAATTGTGACGGTAAGAAATTCTCTTCAGATGGTTCCTCCACTTTAGAATACTTTCTTCAGTCTTACTTTTTTCTGTTTAGTAAATCTTACGTTTTATCCTTTTTTGTGGTCTTCTGTGATGCGTCTTTTAGAGAGTTGTGTACTCCTACTCCCATACGTTTCGTTCTAATTTTCCCCTTCATAATTCAATACTAAAACAAATCATTTAAATGTTTCCTTCGATATAATAGATTTATTTGTATATGTGATGAACTACTTTTACTTTACCTTTTACATTTAGTCACATATACAAAGTAATCTGCGAAAATAAAAATATAAATTATATTTTGTTGCTTATATTCGTAAATATTTTAAGAATATACTGCATCTAACAAAATATATGCATACCATCATGAGAATATCATCTACGTTAGAAGACAAACGCGATATTTCTGTCGATCTGATTAACTTGGATTGTGACGATATTATAAGAGCTTCTGTTCATACAGATTCATTTACAATAATTAGAGTATTGTCTCGTTCCCAGTTTGCAGTAACGATAGAAAAATCGTATCTGTCGGGTCAAATCAGATTATTTTATTAAACATAATTAAAACCAAATACTAATATCATCACTATGAAACTAGATTGGTAATTAGGTATAGTCAAAATAAGTGTGCATGTTGTAATTGATTCGCATGTAGGTACACGAGACTTAGAATGTAGAAATGGTACTTGGAAATGTCACGATAAACTAAAATGCATCCCTGAACGTAGTCGTTGTGATGGACTCTACGATTGTCAGGATCACTCTGACGAACTTTGTGATAACAATGCATTTGCATATACGTCACCGCCGGAAAATTATGAAAACAAAGAAGAAGGTAAATTGAACCCAAAAACTGTAATTTAGTCAAATGTGTGTAGTTTGTAGCGAAAGGTTTTTGGGAAATCTTAAGCGTTTTTGTAAAAAGTAATCGGGAGAGATACTGGCTTTTTGAAGAAAATCTTATCCTAAACTGTCGAAAGTTTTCTACGTAGTTTTGAGCCTTGAACGCTGTTTACTATTTCCTACTTATTTTTTAGATTTTTTTCTAGAACTTTTTGGTCACACCCGGATTGTACTTAATTCATATAATTCTATTATTTTAGATGAGCACTATACATAAAAGAATCGCACTGAACATTGAAACTTTTACTTATCTTTGGACAAATATGTGCAAATGCAGTTGTAGATTTAAATTTGTTTTTCTTGCATTCTCACATCTTTTACCTTTATTTTCTGATGAATAAGAGAAAAAGTGTTAGAATATTACACCTTAATAACGAGGGATGCCCTCCTCATTTTTTTATTTTCAAATCTAAGACGAATATACAGAATAATGATTCTACCTATTACCTATTCTTCTTGTTACCTACCGAAGATAATATTAACAAGAACTTAACATGCCCAATGTTTTCAAATCAGCAACTCCTAAATAAATATAATTCCTAAATACAGAGTGTTTCGCAAATTTGTCAATACGTTATCACGCCATTAATCTTTTTTTTTCACGACCTTGTGAAACAGCCTGTATAATAAAATTTAGTTTAACTTCAACATCAGAACACAAACAAACAACAAAAAGAAAATAATTAAAAAAAAATTTTTTTTTGTTATAACTGCAGACATTGTTAAATGAAATCTACTAAACCTGCGTAACTATAATGAGAAGATAGGATATTTAAATAAATATTAACTATTCAAAAAAACTCTCCTTTGAGTTTTCATTTCATTGCTGAAATAATTCCAAACTTCTGTGTGTAAATATATTATTTCAATCAATTTCATTTCATAAAGACAGCGTTTCTCAACCTATCGGTATTTGCGACCCAATTTTCAATCACAATTTTCATCGCGCTTCCCCCCACTCTCCTCTCATACAATAACAATGTATTTTGACGCTAAAGTACCTTAATTACAGATCTTAAAAATTACCAAGAATAGATAATAATAGAGATTGATATTTGGCAACACCGATACGTTGCATTGACAAAACCAGAATCGAAGCCTCTTTTTATTGCTCACTGTCTTACAACCACTATGTCGGACATTCTCGCGGCATCGTGAACATTCTGGAATGTCTGCGCAAGCGTATATAGATTTTGCATCTCGTTCAATTTCAATTGTAATTTGCGTGTTAACTGCAATTCACGGTATTAGATATTCACGGCAGGTTTATACAGAAACACGGATAAATTTTTAAGTGGGCGTAAGTGAGCATTAGACGACAGTGCAGCATCAACAAGTGCAGAGACGAGCGTGGTTCCGAAGATAATATCAAGAAAATATTCTTAAGAATACTTAAATTTTGGGTTTACTAGTACTGAAGTAAATGAAGAAGAAAGGCACCTGTGTGTCAATTGCTCAAAAATTTTGGCAGCAGACAGTATGAAACCTAATAAACTTAAACGACATTTAGAAACGCTTCATAGTGAGTACGTTAACAAACCCCAAGATTTCTTCAAATTCAAATTAAAATCATATGAAAAGCGAAAATCATTTTTTAAAAAAACTTTGTGAATGAAAAAGCTTTACTTGCCTCTTATAAAATTTCATATAAAGTAGCCAGTTGTAAAAAACCTCACACCATTGTTGAAAAGCTTATTCTGCCAACTGCAATTGAGATTGTAGAAACTATGTTTGGAGATAATTTTGCCAAACAATTGCAGACCATACCTCTATCAATTGATGCTGTTCCCCGTCGAATTGGTGATATAGCTGAAGATGTACAGCTTCAGCTCTTCTGGAAGTTGCGTGACAAATTATTTTCAATTTAGCTTGATGAGGCAATAGATAGCAATAAAGATGCTCATTTAATTGCCGATTGTTCGATTTTGTGATGGTATGTCAGCAGTAGAAGAACTACTTTTCTGCAAACCGATAGAACTTGAAGCAACAGCACTCACATTATTTGCTATCTTAAATGATTTTATAAACGAGGCAAGCATAGAATGGAAAAATCGCGTCGAAATATGCACCGATGGTACTCGTACAATGTCTGGAAGATTCCAAAGTTTACAAACACTTGTGAAACAAAAATCTCCGCAGTGTGTCTGGACACATTGCATGATCCACAGAGAAACTCTGGCTTCCAAAGAAATGAGTCCTGGTCTGAATATTGTTTTAACTACGATTGTAACCGTAGTAAATTATATAAAAATGAGACCTCCAAAATCAAAAATCTTTTCTGCACTTTATAAAGACCTGGGTGCAGTACATTCAGCGTTACTATTTTATTACGAGGCAACATGGTTATCACATGGAAAATTTTTGCAACGTGTTTATGAATTGAGAGATGAAATCGCCATTTTTCTAGAAGAGGAAAACCGAACGGCAGCCGAGAAGTTTCGAGAGGTTTTTTTTCTGATGAAATTGAGCTACTTGGTCGACATATTCGAGAAATTAAATACCTCGAATCTTCAACTCCAAGGGGCAAACACAAATATGTTGGATACGAGTGATTAAGTTAATGCTTTTTGTAGAAAATTGGAATTGTAGAGCAGAAATTTAAAGCAAAAAAATTTAGAAATGTTTGCAAATGTGGATGAATGTGTTAAAACTTACAAGGCTGAAGAACAACATGTGAAAGTTGTTTTTGTAACCATAGTAAATCATTTAGCCATGCTAGCAAAAAATTTTAAAAAGTATTTTCTTGCTGACAACAACTGCTCTGAAGAAAAAAATATAGATCTCAGCTAAATATAGAAAAAGAACTCAGAGTGTCTATTTCTAATATTAAACCTTCTTTTGAAAAAGTTTGCTTTGCAAGACAACCCCAAGGAAAACACTAATAATTATGAAACTTGTTTTTAATTTAGTATTGATAAGTTAATTATTAAATACATTGTACAATACGGACACAATTCTATTTTTAAGTGTATTATGCCAGTGTAAAGGTGTATTTTATTTTATGTTATGTCAGAATGTATTTTATTTTGTTTTTCCTTCAGTAAATTAATATAATTTTTTTCGCTGTACTCGCGCCCCCCTCTTATTATTATCACGCCTCCTCTTAGGGGCCGCGCCCCACAGGTTGAGAATCGCTGCATTAAGATGTTTGGAAGTCAAAGACCTAAGTACTGAATTGGTCTTCTGTCGTCCATCAGTCTATTAAACCTGCTTCTACCATAACTTTCTCTGAATGTTGATCCAATGGAATTTCCAATCCTTACAGATATTTTAGTAATTTCAGTACCTACCTAAACTTCTACTAGCTCAATTAACCGTGTTTGAAACACTTTCTTTTGCAAATCGAACCGCCATTTCATTTCCTGTTTCCCAACATAACTTTATTATGGCTTTCAAACACATAACGATTTTCCGTATTCCCAAACCTCTTTCAACATGATTCAAAAACTGCAAATACCTTTAGAAATGAATGATTTTCAGTGAATATATATATTTCTTCTTAATTTTCTGCTGTAGGTGGATATGTGATGAGTGTATTTGTCAAAGGGTTTAAGTTCAATTTCATGTTAAACAAAGACATCAAACTTTAATATAAAGAATGGTTGGAGCAACACGAAGCCCAGATTTTCAATTTCATCCCTTATTGATTGGTGATATGGAATGAAGATCGAAAACCTCTACACTGTAGATCTCTAAGCTTATTGAACCGTGTTATTTATTAAACATTAAGTTTTAGCCAGATTTCAATTGGTGTTTATCTCTTTCGGGAGAAGATATCTAAATTCATTGTATCTCCAATGATTTAGAACTTCACAATTGAAGAAAACAAGTGAACTTATTCCTTCTTCCTATATTTTGAAGGACTCTATTTCCTTCAGTTACACAAACCAATTATATGAATTCAGCCAAATTTCTTCGTAATTTTTTTTTCTGGACCTCCATCAAACTAGATGTCCAGCTTCTTCTAACAATTCCTTATGCCTCACCACTTACACTAAGATTACTTTGTTGTAGTTTGCTCAAAGTTTAAAGTTTTCTCTAAATTCCCAGTCCTGCTTTTTTGACTTTAAAACCTGTAAATAAATGCCTTTAGAGTAAATTATTCGAAATTATTGTCATATTAATGTAATCTCTCGTCAGATACTCCTTGCATAAATTTCAGCTTGAAACATAATGTATATCTGCCTCCCTTTTTCAGTGACAGCGATCTGGAAATACGTCGCGTCGTAAGCCACTTCAACTTCCGTCCATTTCTGACCAATCTTTCTAAATGTAGCACGTAATTTTTCCCCACGAATTGCATTTATCTTGCACCAACTTAACATCGTTTAATTCGGTGCAGTGTAATTAGGAATTTGTCCACTGTTAGAATTAACGTTTTCTCTTATCCAATATTCGCTCTTTGTTTGTTGCTACGCTAAGAATGTATAGCTGTCATATTTTACCTCCTCTTACGTTTTGTTATATTTTACCTCCTCTTACGTTTTGAATCAATATAATATAATTTTTAAAATATGCACGCTTATGTTGCAGATATATTATTATCGCATCACGCAACTTAGTGTATACCGTGCGATGAATGATAGTAACGGATCTCCAAACAATAAAATCAAATCATAAAACTGTCGCGCACACTTACAATAAATGACACGAACCCAATGGAGAGCGATGTTGCTGAAAATGGCACAACATCTAATTAATTTGGATGTTCAAAAACCGATTCTGTACCTAACTCAAACTTAATTTTTTTTTAAATTTTATGATTTTAAATGGATAATACTTTTTCTCTTATTGCATTTCTTTTCATTGCGGATTGGAATATGGTTTTCATTTTTGTTTGTGCACGTTTGGTGTTAGGGTTTCAACATCAATAACTAATCTGAGTGTATATATAGAGAGATGTATGATTACTAGAGTAAAATATGGTAGTAGGGGGTGGATACGGGTGAACGGTTGGTTTTAGCTCGTGTACATGCATCAAAACTAACATACCACTAACAAAATCACGTAACCTTCTCATTACGAAAAGCGTTATTAGGTGAGAACGAGAATAGGTGCTTGGACGGTGAATTTCAGTGTGCCGCCGGGTACTGTGTTATGGGGTATAAGCAATGCAATGGAATTAAAGACTGTCCCAGCGGCAACGATGAAGACAATTGTCCGAGTACTACTCCTTTTCCCGGTATGTGTGTTATTTACGTTGAATTTTTTTTAGAGATATACATATTTTACGACGTAGGAAAGTTTTTAATTCTGGATAAGAATTAATTTTATGCAATGGTCTAAAACTCTTTCAGATATACTTTCATTTAAAATTGAGATAAGATAACTTTTGTATATATTTTCTTATCTAAAAACGACAAATGGGTATTTAGAGATAGGGAAGTGTATTGCAATTCTACGTATTTTTACACACATAGAATTCAAAAACGTAATAAGAAATGTAGCATGCCGTTTAAAATAAGCGAGTACGTAACGACTTCCGGTGTATCCGGAAGAGCTGGAAGTCAATTTTATTTTATTTGAAATACTTTTGAAGTATTCCTGCTCTTCATTGAAAACCTGTAATGAACGGTTTGTGTTAATAACCCTGTATATAAATTATTAAGTTATCAAATATTTTGTTTTACAAAAACACTCCTGCTGAATATAATTCAGAAACGAACAAATAGCTTTCCTGTTGAACCTTAAATAAATAATATCTTGCTAATATTTCGGTGCGTTTTAGAACGTGTTCCTTCAAAATACAAGAGAATTTTTGGACATTATACGTAGTCCCAATAGTAATAATAACGTTGCGTTAGTTTCCATTCCTCTCTATGAAGTTTTAACGAGGTGTCCGAATTATAACGACATTGTCCTGCCCATAATAATTGCTTATGTCTGTGTTTGCTTGCCCCATGTGTGCTAGAACCCACGTGTGAAGTGGACCAGTTTAGATGTGCCGATGGTCATTGCATTAGAGCGTCGCTTAAGTGTGATGCCATACCTGACTGTCAAGACAAATCAGATGAGATTGATTGTGAAAACCCTCCTACCCGTGCTGGTGGGTAAAGTTTTACGTGCTCATTATTAATTCTGTTATTACTTGTTATAGTTCGTGAAGTAACGACCTAGTAAATGAAATTTGGTGTACTTGCAGAGAAGAACTTCTTTAATTTTAACCGACAAACTGTTTTAATCGTTTTGCATTACTCCGTACAAATTAAATTTGCGATCTAAAATTAAAAATTAATTTTGATTTAACGTCGTTGATTACCTTTCAAATACAGATCTTATTGTCGTTAAATTGAAAATTCAGTTGTTTATCATCGTTTGTAACTTCACTGTAATCATCAACTTAGTTAATGAGAGTTTTATTATTCTTTAGGTTAAATTATCGCTTAGATTATTTCAAAACCTAAATCTAATCATTTACCAATCATTACCAATTACGGTTCAAATTCTTTACATAATTTCATATTAAATATTCCTTTTTAAAGTAATCCTTTCCTGACAGATGCACTGTAAGAAAAATTCTGAGTTTGTTTCAAACTGAAGCCTTATTATCTAGCCCCACTTGTTCAACTGCGTACCAACCGAATTTTGATTTCTCCCCAAAACCAAACCATTTTTTGGAATCGTACTAATTCAACTGCATATTTTGCATTTTTTCTTATTTTACTTCGGTGATCCCTCCTCACAAGTTTTATTGCAAAGATGGGAAACCATTGGATCCAAAATTAAGAACATAATTTCAATCATGACGTGCAATTTTGGATCTTTCCAAATAGCGCATTAAATGAATTCGATTAAAAAGGTTTTCAGTTAAAATTAATTTTTTTTTCTGCACGTGATGTTAAACTCTTCTTCTGAAGACGTCTACATCAAACCTAAAAGATTTTTTTGATATTATTTTGTCATCTGAGTCATTTGAAGTTACTCAAAATGGAAACTGGAACACAATTTATTCTCCATAAGTATATGTATGAATACACCACCTAGACACCCAAGGCTTTCATTTCATTCAGAGAGACATACACTTATTCACTGCTTTTGCTTTCACTTAAAAATTTCTCAACCACAGCACAAACAATTTAATATAAATACCCTGTTGATCTTTTGCGACTCTTAACCATAAATATCATTTGTCAGAGTGTGGGATAAACGAAGTCAGGTGTGACGATGGAGAATGCGGAACACGCTGCGACCTGATTTTTGACTGTAGTGATGGTTCGGACGAAGAAAACTGTGACTTTTGTAATCTCGATCAATTTAGGTGTGCTAGCGGAGGATGCATTAATGAAAGCTTGCGTTGCGATGGAAAGCCTCAGTGTTCGGATGGTTCAGATGAACTTGACTGTGGTAGGTCATCAGACATCAATCTTTTTAATGTATTTGTCTGACAATGAACTGATATTAAAAATTTGGAACCAATTTAACACTATCTCGATAAAACACATCCCCAATCAGTCGTAAGATTAAAAATTTGTTCGCTCTTAATTACTCAATTAATTTGTTTCTAAAAAGATCCTCAGAAATGCTTATTCGCGTCTATTCATATATATATCCATCCAAAAATTTTAATTGTTTAAAAATAGTTTCCCAACATTTTCAATTCTTTTTTTTCAATTCCTTTCTTTTCAAACATTTTTTCCCATCCTATTCCTTTCATATTTTCGCGAAAATATTTGCAACAACGCGAAACGAATTCTCCCTTTCCGCAGTTGTTGTCAGATAAATATAATAAATTTCAATTCATTGGGTTTCATCACATTTGTCTAAAAGTAAAAACCAAATATGAAACTTTTAATTCGTAATATGAGAACGCTTTTAGTTAATATTTTTTGAAACTGTGCAAAAAACAATGGCTCTCATGGTCATTTTCTTATTTACAAACTCTATTTTCATTTGAAATACTTCAAACACGTAATCTTTCAGAATAACAATTTTAGATAAGTCAATTTACCACTTGCATTCGTTATCCATCGTAACCAATGTATATTTCATGTTTGATTTTTATTATTGCGAAAGGAGGAATGGACTGTTTGATGTATTATCTTGATTTGATATCCTTTGATTTTCAATTTGTTTCTATGATTTTTTTTGAAACAATCCATTCCTTCCATCAGCTTTATTATGTATGTTTGTTTCCGCTGATTTGTAATAACAAGTCTCTTTACTTCTTGGTGCTTTCTTTAGTATTTCACTGTCCCCAAGACATGTTCCAATGCGATAATCGCGTGTGCATTCTTAACTCACGTCACTGCGATGGATTCGAAGACTGCGCGGATGGTTCAGACGAGAAATTCTGTCCAAACATCAGTAGGTTTACATATTACCCTATTCTATCTCATTTTATTTTTTATGCATGGCCCAATTAGGAACATTTCTGTACCATACTCTTTCTTACCGCTCTATTGAACAAAGTAAGCGGCGACGTATTTTCCTGATTAATTAACAAGACTTAAAATAACTTGGCATTGAGGTATATTAATTAAATAAAACGATTAAAATAGATAACACATCTTATTTGACGAGTTGTAATATTCGCATAGAAACTTTTATCAATATATAGGGTATAACAACCTAAACCTTAATGTGTGTCATTCACGGTTTTTTTCGGGCAGTACATAAGTAAGTAAATTGTGAGTCAGTTTCTAACGAATCTATACTATAAAACTCTCAGTTGAAACAAACACTGTGTTATACCCTGTATATAAAAATTAGGAATATAGATTTCAATCTTCTAACCTACCTATTTATATATCTAATAGTAAATAAATAGATCTTAGAGTTAATAGTACTGCGGTTTTTAGAACTTAACAAATAACTGACATGTAATTGGCACGTTTTAGTTGTTAAATATGTATTTTATTTATTATTGTGACTTGAAATTCAACATCTAAGAATGAATCTGTTGAAGTTTGGGTCTGTTTAACTTTATGCAGCGTACATATATGCTTTCGTGTTTTGGTGAAGGCTTTTGTTACATAGGTACATGCACTCTGCTTTCTGCCACTAAGGTAGTGACTAGTGACTTGGTGCATACCTATGAAAACTTCCTAGCCTTTTAAATGTGTGACACATTTGGTGATGGTTGTGTTTTTAGTCACCAGCACCTAATTAATCGCTTTCCACATCACATTAAGTTAATTTTGCTTCTTTGTTCTTCAGCTTGTGACTCAAATGACTTTCAATGTAGCAATAAAATGTGCATTAAGCAAAGCTTTGTGTGCGATGGTTATCGTGATTGTTCCGATGGAAGCGACGAAGAAAACTGTCGTAAGTTACTATCGTTGAGTGTGCATCTTTTGAGAATGTGCCTATAAATTTGACCGTTGTTGTAGCGGCGGCGTGTGAAGACGATGAATTCGACTGCGGCGACCAGTGCATACCAATAACGAGAAAATGTGACAGACGTGAAGACTGCTCGAACGGATCCGATGAACGGAATTGTCCTGCACAGGCCTGCAGCAAAGACGAATTCACCTGTCGAGACTTGTCCTGCATTCCCAGCTATTTATATTGCGATGGATCGGCCCAATGTCCTGATGGTACCGACGAAATAGATTGTGGTAAGTGGAAATTAGTAAATAGAATAATTTATTCAGTGAAAGAAACTTTGCAAAAGTGAAATTTTAATCTGGAAAATGTATTTTGCAAAATGAAAAAGCATTTTTGTTGTAAATATCGATTGTTAATTAATTTTATGAGGAGAAGACTTTATGACATTAGATTTTGTTCCAAATGTTATTGATACTTCATTACCCATCAACTGAAAAGAAATCTTGGAAAAAAATTACGTATATACCGAGTGATTATTTAAATTTTTTTTTATCAACTCCTGCCCTGGAATCAGGACGGCTTGTCTTAGTTTACTATAAAAAAAGCATCAAAGAGTGAAATGACGTACTTTTCACTTAAGCTAAGACATGGCGTTCAGAATTCATAGCACGATTTGATAAAAAAATTTAAAAATCACTCCGTATTTACAAGGTGTCCACGGATCGACTTGATAAGAGGAAAAAATTTTTTAACCCTGCGGTGGTGAGACTCGGTGATTTTTCTTTTCCCGCTTATATTCGAAAAAATTCCTGCAAGGCGCCGTGTCTTCGTGTAACAAATCGTTCTAAATTTTATTTTAGTTTAGTATTCCAAATTTTTGTTTAAGTGAGCAGTACATGTTTACAATTATTTCTAATGTAAATAAATAAGTAGATACTGTCAATAACCATGAGCTACGAAGTAGAACACAACGGCTTTTACGTCTTTGGAAGGAAATGGAAAATGAGGGTACTTTGGATGATAGTTCGGAAGATGAAGTTGATGTTCTAGAGCAACGTTTGGAAAATACAGGTACTGAACAAGATGAAAATTCCGATAAAGATATACCACTAGCGAAGCAAAGTAAAATTCCATGCTTTATGGGCAAAGATGGCAAAAGCACATCCCCCGCCAAAATATCCGAATTCGCTCATGGAATAAAGTAGCTCATCTTCCTGGAACTGCCTTCCTTGGCTTCTGTAAAAATATAACGATTGCGTCGTACGTATCTAGGAAAGAAAAAAATGTTCTTATGTCTTCAAGTTTTCATAACAGCGACGCTAAGAATGCTACAAGTAATCAAAGTAAGCCTGAAATTATTACATTTTGCCATTTTACAAAATCTGGGGTAGATGTGGTGGATCAACACTGTGCCGCGTATAATGTAGCTCGTAATACCAGACGCTGGCCCATGGTAGTTTTATATGAATATAGCCGGAATAAATTCTCAGTAATTTTTATAGAAAACCATTCTAATCCGGATTCAAATTCGAAAAGAAAAAATTTCGTGAAGGAAATAGCTTTGAGATTAGCAAATAGAAACGACGAGCTTTACAAGCAAACCTTCCACAAGAAGTTCAGTTAAAACGAAGACAAGTTACGGGAACTTCTACCAAAGTTGAAGCTATTGAAATATTAGAAGGAACGAGCAAATATGCAAAAATAAGAACAAATGTCGATATTATTGTGCGAAGTGTAAAAGTTTCCTGTGTTTAAAGCATGCAAAAATTTTATGCTTAACATGTTAATGTTAACATTATTACATTTGCTAATGAACATAACAAGTGAAATTCATAGTCTACAGGGATTCAAAACTAGTTTTAAAAAGGTTTATTTTAAAAATATTTCTTTTGTTATTAACATTTTTGCTTAGAATCTCTCAGACTGCACGCCACCAGTCCAAAAACTAACTGTACGGGGCGCCACCACCGCAGGATTAATATCAATTTTCGCAAAAAAGTTATTCTTTACAAAAAATATTGCTTCTCCAGAAACTTCAGAAACAATGCTTAAATTTAAATTTTAAACTAAAATTCAAAATTTAATTTTACAGATATCAAAGTAACGTTTTTATTATTGACTTTAGACAAAAAATGTATTTTTTACAAAAATTCTACTGATCGAACATTTTCAGAAATCACACATAAATTCAAGTTTTTTGACTACAGGGTATCTGAAATATTCTAATTTAAATAACGAAAAAAACTTTTTTATTATTCATTTTTGGCAGTTACATTCTGTATAAAAACATTAATCTTCTCGAAAAACCTCAGAAAACATAGTCAAATTGGAGTCACGAAATACAGAGTGTCTGAAAGTATGGTAACCTTATTTTCTACAAATTAAATTAAAAAGTGTGTAACTTTAGGGCACTTTATATGTAGTGAGACCAATTCGAGTATAGCTCTGGGGTTTTCCGAGTAGATGAATGTTTTCATACTGAATGAAACTAAAATCAATAATAAAAAAAATTCTTTGGCTATTTAAATTTGAATATTTCAGACACCCTGTAGTCCAAAAACTTAAATTTATGTGTGGCTTCTGAAGGTGCTCGAATGGTAAAATTTTTTTAAAGAATACATTTTTTGCTTAAAATCAATAATAAAAACTTTACTCTGATATATGCAACATGAAATTGAGAAATGTAAATTTTATAAACAAACTGTAGTTCAAAATTTAAATTTAAACATTGTTTCTAAAGTTTCTTGAGAAGCAGAATTTTTTCTAAAGAATTGATGTTAAAAAGTTTTCCCCTTATTAAGTCAAACCAAGAACGCATTGTATATATACATATACAGAGTGAGTATAAAGTTCCGCAACAAATTTATTTTTTGTAAAAAGTCCTGAAACAGGTCGATTTTGTTTTCAAAAAAGATACGTTTTGACATAAAATGTTTATTTCTACCGTCATTGGTTTTCAAGTGATGACGTCATCGAACTTTTTTTTTAATGACAACCTTCTTTTTCCTTAATCAATTTTAATAGATCGGCTCACGAGCTAAAATGTTAATACCTTACATAACAATTTTTTTGAAACAAATACACACTAAATTCAAAAAACACAAATTATATTCTTAAGCAAATTAAGGCATAATTATGAAATCAAAACATTGTTCTTATTTTTGAATATTTGCTCGTTCCTTCTAATATTTCAAAAGCTTCAACTTTAGTAGAAGTTCCCGCAACTCCTCTTCGTTTTAACTAAACTTCTTGTGGAAGGTTTGTTTGTAAAGATCACGAAATTTTTAGTTTTCGAATTTGAATCCGGATTAGAATGGTTTTCTATAAAAATTACTGAGAATTTATTTCGGCTATATTCATATAAAACTACCATCGGCCAGCGTCTGGTATTACGAGCTACATTATACGCGGCACAATGTTGATCCACTACATCTACCCCAGATTTTGTAGAATTGTAAAATGTAATCATTTCAGGCTGATTTTGATTACTTGTAGCATTCTTAGCATTGCTGTTATGAAAATTTGAAACCATAAGAACATTCTTAAAGAAAAAATTTAACGTAAATGTTCAAACTGGCTCCCATTCTGTGTTTGACACATTCCTACACATACGTAAACACTCTCTAGGGCACTGCTAATTGTGTCCTGGCTGATATTCCGCATTTCTTGTTGAAACCAAATTGTTTCAGGGGGTATGTCGTTATCTTCGAGGTTAGGAAATAGTACGATCAAAGCAGGAAGCAAATCAAATCTTACAAAATCTAGATACCTGGCGCCCGTTATATTTCCATCAAAAAAGAAAGGACCTAAAAGACAACATCCTATCATTCCTGCCCACACATTAACTTTGCGTTGACGTTGGTTATGGGATTCTTGCGTCCAGTGAGGATTTTCCCGAGACCAATATCTACAGTTGTGGCGGTTTACTGATCCATTTACGTTAAATGTGGCTTCGTCAGAGAAAATAATGTTATTTAAAAAAATTATGATCCTCATCACATCGCAACATAAAGTCTTCACAAAATTGCAAACGCCGATCTGGATCATGTTCGTTTAGCTCGTGAATTAATTCAACCTTGTATGGATGAAATTTTTCTTTTGTAAATAATTTTATGACTAATGCTTGACAAATGTTATGGTTCAAGGCAATATTTCTTGTGGAATCATGAGGATTTTCTTCAGCTTGAAGCAAAGCATTTAATTTAACTTCCTCGTTTATTTAAGGTCGACCACTACGCGGTAAATCTTTAAGACTTCCAGTCTCTTCAAACTATTCTACTGAGTGTAGATTTTGCGATAAATCTATCAGGATGTGTTTCATTAAACAACACACTAACTTCTTCATAACTCCTAGAAATAGACATTTTATGTAAAAAAGTATCTTTTTTTTTGAGAACAATATTGACCTGCTTCAGGATTTTTTAAAAAAAAATTAATTATAGAATAATGAATTTGTTGTTCATACTCACGCTGTATAATTTTTTTGCTTTCTCTTTTACCTACATATTTTACTATTAAGTTTCTCTACAATAACCCGAGATGACTTGAGGGCAAAGTAAGTTAAAAACTGTATTAAATACTACAATGTAAGAAAAACACTAGATAACTTTGAATTTACCGTATCACAAGGTAAAACGTTTCAATTTTTGAACTAAATTGAACTAAATTGAACTAAATTGAAATTGAAAAAAAAATGCTTTTTCATTTTTAGTGAACACTAAATTTTATCTAAAAAAATAAACAAAACGAGACCAGTTTTTTTGCAAGTACAATGTGTATATGGTGGTAATTGTGTTGGTACAACAATAACAAGCATGTTCGGGCCCTTTTGGCCAGGGACTTGCGCGGATCCCGACTGGTTCCAGTGTACGGAAGGAGCATGTATCGCGGCGTCCCTGCGCTGTGACAATTACTACGACTGCAAGGATTTTTCAGACGAACAAAACTGTTTTGGTTAGGCTTGTATTTTTTCATATGCCAATATAGATGTGTCTATGTCAGTTTAGAGTAAATTAGTATTGGTAAAGTAGAGGAGAAGTAATATTTAACGAGGTGCACACATGCGCCGATGTGCATTGCAAGTGGACTTAGTGTTATAGATTACTTGTTGTACCAGAATGTATAAACGTTTTAAAAGTATTTTCCGTTTAAGTAGGGTGTATTCATTGTACATAGAGATTATAGAATAGTTCATGATGTTAGAGGAATTGACTATTCATTAGATTATTCTTAGGTGGTTGGTTAAAATATATATTAGCAACGTTTTCTCGAAAATTACATCTCTTCCATGATTTTGCACTTTGCATGATAATTTTCTTTTTTTAGATAATATTGCACGTATGTTATATTTTTTATCAATTATTTTTTCGTTATTACAAGTTATTTTGACAAGACTCTTTCAAAACTGATTTCTTATTATCAACAGTTTCTTTAGGAAAATTTTTCGTCAATACTTGGCAAATTTTACAAAAGCAGTTTTCCTAAATTGTCAACCTCCAAAAAAATGGGGAAGTGATCCTATTAATTAAAAAGGGAGTGCTTTCTTAGAGAGAATAGCAATTTTAAAGTGGAGCTCACAATTTGGAGTGGACACTTGTATGTAATTTTAATTTAATATTTAGAAAATGTCTTACAGATTTGACTGTTTATAAATTTACGCTCTCTTCGTGTACCTACTTTATAAAAAAATATGTTTATTTATACTCTTTAGATATTTTTTATAACTTGATACAAATTGATAAGTTAGCTTGACCTTATCGCAATTAATGTATCCCTGGATATACTCGGAAAGGAATTTCTTATTAAATTCAAGTCTCATCTTGGCAGCAAAATATCAGGTATTTGTAAGTACCTAAATAGATATATGAAGTCTACTAATGTAATGAACGATATAAGAATAATGTTGAAGAACTCTGCTGCTCACGTAGTAAAAGCATAAAAATCTCATAAAACTAGTGTAAGAAGTACTAAAAAGTTGTTGCTCAACGGGGCTTGAAGCATCTAATATTAAGTATAATACATTATACATATAATGACTATCCAGAGTGACTATTAAATAAAGTCACATAATAGTAACAAAATTAAAAATATTGATTTTTCTTATGAATGTACGCAGTGAAGTCCTAAAGTTCCATGCCCAAATAACAGTAACAGAGTCACTCTCTATTTCTAGTTTTTTTTTAGCGTGGGTAATTTACTTTTCTATTTCATTGAGAAATTGTTCTGAATTATCTATGAATTTATTTAAAGATGCAGAAAACTTTTTCTGTATCTGTTAATTATTCCCCGTATAAATCCGACTTCATTTTTAAAACAAATAGCCATCAGGCGGATACAAGGAATCTTTTTCTTCGACTAATCTCTTTGTGCATTTTCGATATACAGAGTATTTCGCAACTTCGTGAAAAAAAAAATAATGGCGTGTTGGACATGAGATGTGTGCATAAATGCATCTAAATAAAAATGGAAATAAAAACAAAATAAAACTTACCCCGACTGATACCGCATTGACAAATATTTAGAATCTCTAGCTCAGTGCCGGCTAAGTCACAATAAGTGTTCAAAATTCCTTCCCTCGCCCGCTCGTAAACACAAATCTGCCCGGCGAAGTAATGATTCACAAGCGTTATGAAACATGTTTTGTTGTCGAACAGAGAGAAATGCGGCGTTAAATACGATCGTTCAATTCTTGGAACGTGTTGATTTCTTCTTCGTATACTAACGCTTTTACGTGTCCCCACAGATAATAATCTAGCGGATTTAGATCAGGTGAACGTGCAGGCCACCTGATCGGCCCGTTTCTTCCAATCCATCTACCAGGAAAAATTTCGTCGAGGTGAGCACGTACTTCTCGTCGAAAATGAGATGGAGCCCCATCGTGCATAAACCACATCGTTGCTCTAAGATTTAAATTCACATTTTCGAGAAGTTCCGGTAGATTAGTTCGTAGAAAATTTAAATATTGGAGACCATCTAAACAGTTCGGCAAGACGAACGGGCCGATTAAATTGCTGTTTAGAATACCTGCCCATACGTTAACAGAAAACCGTTGTTGGAAATGGCCGCGACGATTTGCGTGAGGGTTTTTCTCAGCCCACAAATGCATGTTGTGAAAATTGCACACCCCATCTCTGGTAAAAATAGGTTCGTCGGTAAACATGACATTATGAACAAAATTCGCATTTGACTGTTGTTTATGCAGAAACCAACGACAAAATCGTATGCGTAGAGCAGAGTCGGCTGGTAGCAAAGCCTGAACCCTTTGAATATGGTAATATGTAATTATTGTTCGCGAAGAATGCGCCAAACAACGGAGGATGATAAACGCGTTTGTCTTGAGATATTACGTACACTTAACGAAGGGTGTTCCTCGATAAGTTGTAGTATTTCTTCTTCTCTGTTTAGGGTGCGTTGTGGACGCTGCCGTCCTCCACCTCTTCCGCGACGTGCCCTTAAAGTTCCAGTATCCCTCGCTCTTTGCACAACAGAGAGAAATGTGGCACTGGTTGGCAAATGTCGGTTTGGAAAATGCTGTACATACAAACGCCTTGCCGCAAATGCGTTTCGCCCACTTTCACCGTACACTACAATCATGTCAACAATCTCACTATTTGTAAATTCTGCCATTTTTTCAGTAAATTTCCGTGCAATCACCTCAACGTACACCTTCAAGCCACCTGGCCCGGCCGGCGATGACTAACAATAAATTACATCACTTATATTCTCCGTAAACATCATAAACTTAAACCAAAGACGTTCAAACAGTTTACCCGTTCGACAAAATTATTTATTTTCTCGAAAACTTAATAACACCTTGTTCAACAAAAAATGGTTCATTTTATTCATTTTCATGCAAACTTTCATTGTTTAATTTATTTTCATGATATTACGAAACACTCTGTATAAAATCGACTAGTGACTTTACTTAATTTCATTTCATCCGACCGTCAAATTAGGGAATTAAACTGCAATTTCATTTCCTGACAATTGAATCGATCATTCCTTTTTCGTTCCTCTTACAAAATGCAAAAAATTCAGTAATCGTTCCTCACGTTGTTGTAGTTGTAAAACACGGTGCTTCTAATTTGCTACAACCGTCTTCATGTGAGTGCAAGATGAGTCCTAAAACTTTTGAAGACAGCGTTCAGTGGTTTCAGGACCAACAAGCACTCACTTCGTTCACACCAAGATGGTATTTGGTTTTTTGAAAATCCGCACCTCATTAAAAGTTCTTTAGTTTTCAATTGCAGCACTGCTTCTTGCAACAGTGTAATTGTACCTATTCGAAATTGGTCTTCCTTAACGAGGATCATCTTTATTGAAATCTTTCCTTAAGTAAAATTCTTAACCCATTTTCTATCACCGAACGCCTTCTTTCGTCAAAATTATTCACTCTTGAATACTTTCAGTTGAGAGACTGACAGAGTTAGATTTTTCAATTCTTGTTAACATGTTCTTGTCGGAAACTTTTAGACCTTACTGCGTAAATAAAATGTATATTGTCAAACAAAATAACAATATTCTTGAAAAACTATGCCAATAGAATTTAGATTTTTTTTTCAATTTAAATCACTAAAAGCTTCAATATTTCTTATCACGTTGCTTTTATTTTATTATAAAAAAATTAAATTTTGTATCCATTAAAAAGAAGATGGAATAATTTAGAGTGAAATTCGTCTTGTATATTGAATACCCAATCCTTTTGGTTTATCATTTTTACTTTCTGGTTTCTATATATAATTTATTGTGCACGTTTTTGCAACTTCCAAAATCTACCTGTGTGTTTCAGTGTTTTAGTGACCATATTTCTGTGTACATATATTCCCCGTATTATTATCAAAAAAAGAAAGAAATTATTAGATCTATTTCACCAACGAAATATATAATTTGAAATGATGTTGTGCCCAGGTTGCCGACATGATGAGTTCCAATGTGCTAGCGGAGAGTGCATTTTGGGCGATCGTCGCTGTGACAGACGACCCGATTGCTCAGATAATTCCGACGAAATTAACTGCCCGACCCCAGCACCACAAGAAGTGGAGTGCCCACCTGGACAACTACCTTGCAAAAATCGCAATGAGTGCTACCCATCTTCTGGTATTTGCGATGGAATTCCGCAGTGCTCTGATCGTTCAGATGAATCAAATTGCTGTAAGTATAGTCCACATCTTATCAGACTTAGATTTTCTTTAATGTAAAGCAAGTGTTAAATTTGTTGATGTCAAATGAAATTATATAGATAATCAGGCCGGATATGCTTGTTCAGAAGGATATTTCCGCTGCGAGAATGGCCCTTGTATTAAAGAAGAACTGCGTTGCAATAAAAGAGTCGACTGTCCCTCTGATACTAGCGATGAATTAGATTGTCCTGAATATGCCCATGGACCACGTTATTATCGTAAGTCGGTCGCAAAAGTAATTCCACCTGTAATGCGACTGACTTTAAATTGAATTAATCAATTTCTCTCACTGTCTTAGATATTAACACAGTTTTAACATTTACATGGAAGAATGAATTCAGAATTAACCATTGAGAACAAGAAAGATTTAAGGGAACATTGTTTCTTGTAACATCGAATGGAATTTAACAAATCACTTGAATGAAAAATCACATTAATTATCTCTATCTAATTTTTAGCTTATTCAATTT
Organism: Serrognathus titanus; assembly: GCA_039766575.1. Classification (NCBI taxonomy): domain Eukaryota; kingdom Metazoa; phylum Arthropoda; class Insecta; order Coleoptera; family Lucanidae; genus Serrognathus; species Serrognathus titanus. The sequence goes on along the minus strand of CM077914.1, from coordinate 44,327,051 downwards.
ATTATTGAAATTACATATACATTTTTTAAAAGCATAGTACTATAATAGTTTATGAATGAATTCGTACAGAAAATTTAGTTAGGACTTACAACTAAATTTCCTTGACACGAGCAAAATAAATTTTTGCAAGTTATTTACACTTTTTCTTTGTTCCTACTAGCACCATATCCACCAGCGGCCGGCCTAAACCTTCGAACTTACCCAGATGCACAAGACATAAAAGAAAGTGAGTATCCTTTTTCAATTTGTTTCTATTATTTAAATTTAAAACAATTTACTTTTTTTATTAGATGAAGTAATTATTATTGTAAATGTCTTTAACGGTAGCGATTTTTTTCAAAATCATTTTTTATTGTTTTCTTTCTAATTTGAGACTGGCTATCAGAAGCAGGCATTTACAAAATTTGGTAATGTTTGCGGTGATTTGTTGGTACAAGTGTAACTAATTTTTGTTTATTTGTCTATGCAATGTGGAGCAGGCATGTATAAGCCGGGTGAGTACAATTTGTCCCAGTAGAGGGAGTGCCTTTCATCTCATACTTCCATGCGTCAAATTCCGAATAAATCATACAAAGACAATTGGCCAGCTAAATTTTAAATACGATTACAAAATGAAAAATCTCGCCCAGTCACAGGGTTTTTGAGTTTTTTATAAGAATAAACTCTTTTATTTCTTTAATTGGTTCTAAAACTACCCTCATAAGAACTATAAACTCAATATGATTTATTCACGTGTAAATTAACTTTAACTTCAGCAATTTTGATTTTTTTATTATAGCTTTATTGTGGTGTTCTGGGTTTACGAATCATTGGTTCTGGTTTTTTGGTTGTGTTTGCTTGTGGTGAAAATTGTGGAATTTCTTTTTTTTTTCCTGTTATCTACCTGTTTTACAAACTTTTGCTTTCATTTTCGATCTTTTCCTTTAGGCAATGAAGGGTAAAGTTAATTTTATTTTTCTTGTTTGTACTTGTTGTTACACAATTTCTAAAACTAGAATTTTTCAAGTTAACATTTAAGCATCTTTATTTATTTCATTACAAAATTTAATTAAAAATTAAATAAACCCTTCATTACCTTTAATGAAACTCTTATACTTTTTACAAGTATAATAGCATAGTTCCTTCGACTTTCTGGAAATAAAATTACTCTATTTAAAATACTTATTTATTGGCATAGGTACTTACATACAAACATTTGCAGAAACGTCAAAGTTACATATTTGTCTATTTTACTCAGAAAAAAAGAAGTATAGAAGAAAATATTTACATTAGTCTCCAATATAGATTCTAGAAATATTATTTGATTAAAATTTGTTAATTTATATAACACCAGATTTTATGGTTATTTTATTTTTAGAACTTCCTTTTTAAAAAGTTCACACGAACCGTCATGTAACAAACGAATACCAAAGAATAAACCTCTTCTCTAGTACTGCAAAATTATTATTGCTTGATGAATATGATTAGTAATAATTTTCAAGAGGAACTCTGAAACATTCACTTAAAAATTATTATTAAACACCTTAAACTATAAAATTTGCAATATATTATCGAAGTCACAAGAAAATAGCCCTGCGTCATCAATCACCTAAGTTAAAACCGACAAATATTTCAGTATTATTCTTTGTCAAAGGATAGATTTAATGCTTTTTGTGTCTTACATGATTCAGTGCCAGACGCGTATAATTTATGACACAGGCTCTTCTCTTATGATAGCAATAATAAGAAAATATTCATTGAGACATTCTTTATGACTTCGTTGATGAAAATATAGAAACAGTCTGAATTTTATTTCAACAAATCAACAAACACCAACAAAAAAAAAACAATATTTTAAAATATTTATTTATAATTACAAATACAGTGTCTTTCAAAAAGTGTCTATACAATTTTTCTTTATTATCGATTTTTATTAAATGTTAGGAATACAAAACGTTTCTGCATTCCTTCAAATCAGATTGGGAAATGCCAGGAGAAATTTATCTTTTATAGTATACACCGTGGACGCCGAAAAGTAAAGACGGCTTAAAAGTAAATTGCCCTTATTTTAAAAGATATAGGAAAATGTCATAAAAAATGGCGTTTAGGATTAAAAGTTATACAAATATAAATTTATAGCCTCCTTTATCAAAAATAAAAAAAATCACCCTTTATTGCGAATCACTCTTTATACACACTACATTACCAGTAGGATTAAAGTATGCAAAGATAACTTGAATGGAAAAAGACTAATCTTAATGTTGTTCCTCAGTTATTTCGTTTGATTTGCAAAAAATAACACATTTTAAATGATAGAGTAAAAAGTACTTCAAATTATAAGCTTTTTATTGTAATATTTTTATATTATAAAATTTAATAAAAATCAATAATAAAAAAAAAATTCATTTGAAAGACACTACATGTAAAGGGCGACAAAAATCATTTTTGTCCAGAACGGCGGAAGAGCTAGATCGGGCTCTGCTTTAGATCGAGCAAAAGTATATTAAAGCACTTAAATTTAGAGAAACGTAAATTAAGTACTTTAATATACTTTTGCTCGATCTAAAATATCAACTAAAATTCTCTGATTTTTAATAATTACACATGAATATCTGGTTTATCCTGCTAACAAGTAAGTTTTAGACACCATCGTTGTTCTATAACATCACCAATACTTCCTTTTCCTTGATTATGCCTATGAATCAAGTTATCTCACATTTACAATGATAAAATCCGTACTGCAGCAGCAGCAATGACATCCTACATATTGGATTCTGGATTGGTGATGGGAGTGAATAAGAATTCACATGCCACAATTGATCCCATTGTATTACCCCCATGTTTAGCAATGTTTGACTGTCAGCGTTCTTCGAGCCATCCTACCTTTTTGATAAAGCGAAGAACGTCCGATAGAGAGGCACTGCGAATTCCAGCCATGTCAGGCCAGAACTCCCCTAACATGGGACCTCTGATCGAGGCGAGTGCAGGGCAATCACAGACGATATGCTCAGCTGTTTCTTCCTCTAAATTACAAACTCTACAAATCAGGTTGTCTGCTAAATTAATGCAATGCATATGTTTGTTTAGTTTGCAATGTCCTGAAAATATTCCTACGAGTAATCGTAGTCTTTTTCTAGGTTGCATACAGAATTGTGTCAGTTTGAGTAAGGGGGCCGTTATAATCTTTTTCGCTTAGTGACACTTGTCTAGATTTATCCATCTGTCGATATGTCGGTCCTGGGTTCTTTGTTTCAATAAGGCATTGAACAGACTTGATGACGATGCTAAGGGCCACCCCGTGCCCTCTCTAGCCTGTTCGTTGCCAAATTTTCCAACGTGTCCTTTAACCCAAATGAGTTGCAGGATGTTGTATTTGGACACTTGTTCTCGTGTGCCGTGACATTGGAGTGTTATTACTGAAGATATTTGTTACTGTTTAGAGCCAAGAGAGCCGCCCTGCTATCACTAGCTATCTTGATGATTTTATTCTGAACACCCCGATCCAGAATTGCTTTTGCACCTTTTATAATGGCAACTAACTCTGCTTAAAAAATAGTTGTCAGTTAACCAATTACTATGCTCATGTGAAAGTCCAAATCGTCGGAGAAAATTCCTGCGCCTGTTCCTTCCAAAGTCTTAGATCCATCAGTGAAGATGGATTTATCGAGTTTGGGTGCATCTTCAGCGTTCAAGAAAACGTTGAAGTGCTTCTTGAATATATATGTATGTGCGAGGGACTCAACCAAAAAGAGGAGTTTCTTGTAGAGCCTCCTTCAGGATGAGGTGATGTCTACCTCTAAGATCTTTTATTATTCCACACCTTTTTTGCCCGCAGCCTAAGGGCCGATCCCACTGTCGCCTCCTCCGCATATATGTTCAGTTGAGGGAGGTCAAGGTTGACCTCTAAGGCGGCGGTAGGGGTGGATTTCAGTGCAGCGGTAGCACTCATGCATGCCTGCCTCTGTACGTACGAAAGCTCCGATGCCGTTGTCGATAGTCGGGCTCTGGCCCACCAGACCAATGCTCCATAGCGAAGCATGGACCTAATTACGGCAATGTGCAGCCATAGGGCGGCTTTTGGTGATGGTCCCCAAATTCCGCCCATTGCACGGCGACAGTGTCAAAAAGCGACGCATGTCTTTGCTACTTTAACATTATAATGTTTACCCCAATTCAATTTCCGGTCAAAAATACTCCCAAATATTTGACTTCATCTGAAAAGGTTAGTTCAATTTGGAAAAGTTTGGGGACTCTACGGATCTCAACTTTCCTCTTTTTTGTGAACAGAATTTCCATCTTTGAGGGATTGATTGTCAAAGAGTGTTCTGCGCACCAGTTTTCGGTCAATATGAATGCTGCTTGCATTAGGTTGCACAGGACTTGTTCATATTTTCCATTAAGCAGGGCAGTTATGTCATCTGCATGTCCTACTGTGTAGAAGCCTCCCATACATTGGGACTAGGATGACAGGATGATACTTTTCGTACGATCCTTGTATTTATTAATTGATTATACCCGGTGGGCCATCGAAAACGAAACGGATTAAATATCTTACTGAAGAATGTCCGTTTAAAAAAATACTAAAACACGTCGATTTTTTATCCAAGGGAAATACATTTCTATCCTGTACCCAATTATCTTACATCATCGCTCTCCTTTCCACCTCTCTAATCAATAAAATTTAAATATGGTATGTACTAAGAACGTCATTATTGAAAAAGTAATTTTATAGATGAATCAGTAATATGAAAATGAATACCCAGAGTTGGATCTGAACCCCCTCTTGCAAGAAAAAATTCGTTGTGTGACAGCTCATAAAAGGTGGGAAAGCAGGACAGAAAAAAGTGATTCTCTTGGATTAAAAATCGATGTTGTAATTTTAAATTAATCCATTCCCTATTGTCCTCTGCTGTCTGTATCCAATTTATCTGAATTCGTTCGTACATCAATCGCTTGGATGGATATTTTATTTAGTGAAAGGCGACTTTCCTATATTTTCATTTTCTTAATTCCACCTGCTGTCAATTGTCCTAACGCGTTCCATTTCAAGAAAATTATTATTCTGATTGTAAAAGAATGTAAACCACTAATACTTAGGTCATTAAAATTAGGAGATTCTAGACTCAATTTTTTTTTTGTATTCTTTAAGAAGGCAAAAGACGAAAAAACGTACTTTGCTGACACATTTCTTTTCTTCAGATAACATTTTATATTGACTATCTAGCCCAAGCTGACTCATTTGCTCTGTTGAATTATTAACATTATCGGAAATTTTAATTAAGTCATAATTTACTAATCAGTTTTAGTTCAGAAAGTGTTTCTGGATAACGGCAGTGACCATTCATATTTTTCTTGATTTTCTTAGAAGCAACTCTTTTTCTACACTTAAACATGCAATAAATCTTCATGTGTCGATAGTTCAAATGTATCGTTTCTCAAAGAAAATACACTTTACCAAATTTTGCACCGATCTAGTACGCATTATTTCTCCATGTGTAATTAGGCAACACTAAACTCAACCCTAAAATAAACAGCGTTTTTAGTTTCGTAAACTCACCAAATATTTCCTTAAAGACAATAATTCTTGAAATAGTTATAAGTTTTCAAATAATTCTTTCATAAAACGAAATATTTTATTGTAATGGGGATCTCCAATCAAAGATTAGGAATACAGTGTACTTCAATGTATTCAAAATAACTGCTGCATTTTACATATCACCCAAAATTAAAGCAAACACTAATTTGAATATTAAGTTTTATTGAAATTTCTGAAATATTCTCATTATTTTTTGATCTTCGAAATAATTAGACTTTGTTTCTAGTTTTTGCAAGATATATTATATGTACTGTTTTTATATATTCTCTTTATATCAGTGATAACATACTTCATTGAAAGTTAATTTTGAAATGAAGACAAATTACAATAGTGAAATTCTTGTAATTTTTTTAATAAATGCCGACGTTTCAACAAATGTCTTCTTCAACTTATTTGGGAATTCTAATGCAGATTCGATTCTTTTCCTTTCTTCCTCATTTTTATTCAGTTAATGGAGAAAATTTCAAGTCATAAGACGCAATACTAGTACTGAATAAACCTTCATATTTAGAAAATGATTGCATGTACAAACTTCTTACTGTTTAAACACCACGTCTCTGTTTCTAAAAATATTTCCTGGCGCACAATATAATCGTGCTTCTATCTTAAAGGTCTACAGCATTTATTTTGTTTTATCTTTCAAACTATTGCTAGTACTTTTAGAAATAGTTGTGAGTAAATATAAATGTTACTGTAGTTAGTGTTGTGATAACAAACATTTTGTTGCTTAAATTACTTCTTACATTAAGTACTTTCGTTTTTAAAAAAATAGTCAACAGTAGAATATTTTTATAAAAGGTATTTTAAATTAAAAATTATAATAAAATTATCAGATCTTTTGGTGTAAAATAAATTAGTAATCCATAAATGTAAATGAATTCACATAAACCATGTCAATCTAAATGTAAATAAAGTATTCATAATTTAAAAATATTAATACCGGGGTATCATGCACTCCATTGGGGCAGTGATAATACATCAATAAACAACATACTCATCAGAGTTAAACCAGGACTAAATCAAAATAATACCATGTATATAACTTCATGCATGGGATGATCAAGTTATTTTATTTATAATAATACAATATATGTGTATGTATAGGTCGTGAAGTCGTGTTCCAATGCCGTGACGAAGGACCAATAAGAGCTAGAGTTCACTGGATCAGAGGAAATGGGTCGCCTTTACCACCAGGCTCACGTGATAGAAACGGCCGTCTTGAAATGCCCAACATTCAAACTGAACATAGTGGCACTTACATCTGCGAAGCTCTTGGGGTGGCTCTCAATACCCCTGGATCACGAGTTTCTGTTCAGTTGAATGTGGATAAACGTGAGTATTTTTCTTGAGTCTTTGTCATTGATGATTTGATTAGTGGACATATAAATGCAGCAAGGAATGCAAGTGATAGATCACAATCTCCACTTTTGAAATATGGTGTTTTGCCTCCTGTTGATACTGAGTACCATGGTGCAGGTATGTTTGTACGTTTGTACTGTAATGCGGCGACGAGGTTTAATTTGCAATTTTTTTCCCTTATTCCATTAATGCTACCCGTGATATTATTCTGGTAAGTGTTTTCTCTAAATAAAAGAAAATTTATTAAAACTTCTAATTTGCGTAATGTATGCACTACGGGTTATTACGTAGTAATACAAAAGACAAAAAAATAAGGGGCTCATGGAAGCAATGTTAAGGACAAAAATATGCTTGATGTGAACAGAAGACAGAGTTAACAAGGCATAAAGGAACAGCTTCGAACTGTTCAGTGGCTTTAAGCTTCGTATTTCTTTTCACAAAGCATAGAGAGCGTTCCATAGACCGAGTAACTCTGAGCTACTCCAGGTTTTAAGCCCCGGGGCTTCACAACTTCAAATGAAAAACAACTATTATCGGCACGAAATCTATAGAAAAGGATATGCATTACAAAAAATATGTACACATAATAATATGGAGGAACAACAATCTGCTATATTTGTAAAAATAAATTTTGAAGAAGAAAAGATACAGCAACTTATTTGCGAGAAGAAGAAACTTCATGAAACATATCAGCATCATCTCTTATGTTATATGGATAGCTTATGTATCAGTATTCATCAGGATTCATTTCAACAGATGAATAATTTACCTTTCTTCTACAATCTTTTTTTGCTAAAGATTTAAACATTTTTAATTTATATTTACAGTCGAACTACCTACACCAACTCGACCACCACAAGCATGTGGTCTTCAGGAATCCACATGTGCAAACGGCGATTGCATCCCCAAACAAGCTGTCTGTGATGGCAGATTTGATTGCCGAGATGGATCTGATGAAACGAGATGCAGTAAGAAATGCGGACTTTCCTCTAGACTTCCATCCATTAATTTACAATTTCTAGATCCACATGGATGCGAGCCAAATGAGTTCACTTGCAGCAATACGAGGTGCGTCTTAAAAACCTGGGTTTGCGATTCTGACAACGATTGTGGTGATAATTCTGACGAAACAAGCTGCGACACCAATAATACCCCTGGTTCACCCTGTAGTTCACAGCAGTTTGCCTGTCGGTCTGGTAATCAGTGTATACCTAGGAGCTTCCATTGTGACCAAGAAAGGGATTGTGTTGATGGAAGTGACGAAATCGGTTGTTGTAAGTCACCACCTACCATTTACAATAGAAATATATTTTTCAGCAATCAAATTATCTTGACTGGGATAAGATTCTTATTTTTATTTTAGCTTCTGTAACTATATCAAGACCACCTCCTCCGATGATGGAGTTAGAAGTCGGAGCTACATTTATAATTACCTGTACTGCAGTGGGAGTTCCAACTCCAGAAGTAATGTGGCGTTTGAATTGGGGTCATATTCCACTGAAATGTAAAACAACCAGCGTAAACGGCGTGGGAACTTTAACTTGTCCTGATATCCAAGAGCAAGACCAGGGGGCCTACTCTTGCGAAGCCATCAACATACGCGGTTCAGTAATCGCAGTTCCTGACACTATTCTCGTCGTTAAACCAATTGACACGACAGTCTGTCCACCAGGATATTTCAATGAGGAGGCTAGAAATCAAAATGACTGTATCTCCTGTTTCTGTTTCGGTGTTACCAGTACCTGCCAATCTGCAGACTTGTTTACGTACCAACTTCAACCACCGTTTGATTCACAAAGAGTCCTTGGAGTCAGAGTTGATCCTACCTCAGGTGTTGTCGATGTTAGAAATGAGCCAATCTTCAGAGGAGTGCAACCACGTATTACACCAGTTCCAAGTAGAAATGGGGTGCATGCTTTCCTTTCCACACCATCTGGTCAGTTAGCACAACCAGACGTCTATCCTTACCTAGTCATGCCAGAGAACTATAATGGAAACCAACTGAAGAGTTACGGAGGTTACTTGAAGTACAATTTGAGGTATAATGGACATGGAAGACCTACATCATTTGCACCTGATGTTATAATTACGGTAAGTTTATTTACTGTTACCCAGTTTACAGTTTTTTAACTAGAAAGTATCAAACAAATAATCAATTTCTTAATAAATTTTTATGTATATAAGATTCAAAGATTTTTAAATACTAAGGCCCTTGAAATATGAAATACAATAGTCAGTAGAATATCATGATCATTGCGTTATAAAATGCAAGACTTAAGTAATGAAGTACAGTAGAAACAAATATTCTTGAGTAATAAAAAACAAAAATTCTTATGTAGTTAAGTAAAAAATCCATGAGTTATAAAATGGAAACATCATTAAGTACTAAAATACAACTCAGTTTGTATAATAAAATATAAAATCTTGAACTATTCAAATATGCTTGTGCAATGGAATGTCAAAATCATGAAGCCATAAAACTCCTTGGATAATAAAATACAAAAGCTTTTGTGTAAAAATATAATTACTCTTAAATTATAAAAAGCACAGCTCTCTGAGTAATAAAAAACAAAATCTTTCAGTAATAAATTACAACAATACTTAAAAGATGAAACACAATGATCCTTGATAACGAAACACAGACATCCGTAAATTATAAAATACGAAAATCCTTGAATAATAAAATATGAAGAATGGATCTTGGACAAGAATCCTTGAATAATGAAATGCAGATCTTTGATTAATAAAACACAGACATCTTTGAGTTATAAAATACCATGGTACCTTGAGTTATAAAATACGAAAATCCTTGAATAATAAAATACAAAGAATGGATCTTGAAAAAGAATCCTTGAATAATGAAATGCAGATTTTTGATTAATAAAACAGACATCTTTGAGTTATAAAATACCATGGTACCTTGAGTTATAAAAATACCATGGTACCTTGAGTTATAAAAATACCATGGTACCTTGAGTTATAAAATACTATGGTACCTTGAGTTATAAAATAATATGTTACTTTGATTTATAAGAGACCTTGAACAATTAAACACAAAAATTCTTGAATTATGAAATGTAAATATCGTCCTCAATTTGTTTAGTTAAATGCTAGAATTATGAATTATAAAATTCAAAAATTATTTTGGAACACAATACAAAGGCTCTTTTAAACAATGAAATACAGACATCCTTGAACTATAATACATAAAGACTCGTGGATACTGGAACGACAAGATCTCGTAGACCTTACAGTCAAAGGTCCTTAAATAATAAAATACAAAATTATTTGTAAAATAAAATGTTGTAATCTTTATATATATTGTAAAATACAAGAATCTTCAGAACAAAGCTCTCGAAATAGTAAAGAGCAAAGTCTTTCAGTAATAAGTTACAAAGATCCTTAAATGATAAAACACAAAAATCTTTGGTTAATGAAACACAAACATCCTTGAGTTATAAGATACAAAGATGCTTGAGTATTAAAGTACAATGGACCTTGAATAAAATTAAACAAAAATCCTTGAATTATGAAATACAAATATTCTAGAGTAATAAAGGCTTCACTAAACAATTTGTTTAATTAAATGCTAGAATTTTTATGTTACAAAATTGAAAAATAAATACAATAAAAAGCAGACATCCTTGAACTACAGTGAAACTCAGATATAATAATGCTCTTGAAATAATAAAAACGAAGTTTTTGAGCAATAAAATACAAATATCCTTAAATGTTAAAAACAAAGATCTTTGGTTAATGAAACACAGACAGCCTTGAGTTATAGAAGATACTTGGGTAATAAGATATAAGAATCTCTTATGTAATGAAGTACCACTGAAAAAAATTTTCTTGAGTAATACTAAAATACAAGAATTCAGGAGTTACAAAATTAAAACATTCTTAAGTAATAAAATACAAAGCAGTTTGTATAATAAAATACAAGAATCTTGAATAATGAAATACAAAAGCACTTTAATGATAAAATATAGGTATTCTTGAGCTATATAAAGACGTACAGGTAATGGAATGTCAAAATCAGAGCAATTGAATCCCTGACTCATAAAATTCTAAGGTATTTGTGTAATGAAACGCAACGACCATGAACGCCAAAATCCTTAAATGATGGACTGCATTAAATAAATAATAAAATACAAATATTCTTAAATAATAAAACACAAATTTCTTAGTGTTTTGAAATACAAAAATTATTGTAGGGTACAAGCACAGCTCTTGGAATAATAAAAAGAAAATATTTGGATAATAAAATGGAAATATCCTTGAATAAAACACAAGGATCCTTAATTCATAAAATATAAACATCCTTAAGTTATAAAATAAATACAAAGAAATGCAATAAATTATTTTTTTTTTATAAATCTTTTGGTAAAAACAAAAATCCTTGAATAATAAATACAACAAATTTTGTATAATGAAATACAAGAATCCTTGAGTAATAAAAATTTCACAAGAAGTAGTTCAGTTTTCTAAGGTATAGTTTTTAGGGAAATGGTTATACTTTGCTGCACGTAAGTTCACCCCATCAACCCGGAAAAGACGAGCAAATAACAATACGCTTCTTTGTTGGTGAATGGGTGAAACGCTCTGACAATGCTCCTGAGACCCTAGCAACCCGTGAAGAAATCATGATGGCCCTCGCAAATGTGAACAACATTTTGATTAAATTGCAATACGTCGATAGCCACTTGGATACCACCATTGAAAACATGGAGATGGACTCTGCTGCTGTGAGGAATACCGGTCTTGGACAAGCCGTTTACGTTGAAGAGTGTAGGTGTCCTGTTGGATATGCTGGATTGTCTTGCGAGGTAAATACAATTTTATTATGAACATTACTTGTTTATTTACTGCAACTTTTTAACAGAGTTGCGCTCCTGGTTACACCCGCCATCAATCAGGACCTTGGCTTGGAAAATGCTACAAAGAAGCTGAGATATGTCCACCAGGAACTTATGGTGATCCATCCAGGGGAATTCCTTGCAATATTTGTCCATGTCCGCTTACAAATCCCAGCAATCAGTAAGTTTATTAATGACATGGCATTTCAGAATATAATCCAAACTGTTTTAACTTTCTACTTGTTTTTAGATTTGGTCGAACTTGTCACCTTGCTCCTGATGGTGATGTCAACTGTGACTGTCCACCCGGTTATGTAGGAAGAAGATGCGAACAATGCGCAGCTGGTTATACCGGCAATCCTTTGAAACCTGGTGACTCGTGTCGTCCTGGAATCTGTAACCCTGATGGTTCTCTTTATCCTGATCCAGATGCGTCTGGAAAATGCGTTTGCAAGGTAATGACATGACTGATGATGATCTAAAATACTTTACGAAACACAGCAAATAGTATTTATTGATTAAATTATTTAATATTTTAATGCTTTCTTTCAACACAAAAAATGGTAAGTTTTTGAGGTTTTTTTTTTGTTCTACTTCATTATCCTTCCAGCTTTTGTAGTTATTTCCATGGATTTAAGAATGTTCCTTGTTTCACTCTATGTCCTATTTATCCATTAATTAATATGCAGTATCGTTCTCTCTGATGCTTCAATTTGTTTTCTTCTGTGGTTTTATTATTTTAATATTGTATTTAAAATTTCAGTTTGTTTGTCAACTTTCAAAAAACCGTCCTTTGTCTCTATTCTCTTTTATAAGTTAGACTTTAATCTTTGTTTCTCCTAGGTATGAAAATAATTATCGCCTATCCTGGAGCCTTGCAATATTGTGTTTTAATTTGAAATTTATTATTGTTTTGCCTTTCTATGCTACCAATGTCGGTCCATATTTTGTCTCTTTATTGTTTATTTTAAATTCATAATCATGATAACAGCACTTACTCTATTTTAAACTGCTTGAGTTTTTTTTTCCGTTAGATTACTACAGAAGGTCCTTATGCTTGTTTCTCATTAACTCTGGTCAAATCGGAAATGTCTCAATTTTCTGGATACTTTATTTTAACAAAAATTATTCAATGTTTTCTATTTTTTTTTGTCTCAACAGGATTTGACTGATGGCCCTACTTGTAACCAATGCAAGCCAAACACATTCCATCTGAGTGCAGCAAACCAGTTCGGTTGCATCGATTGCTTCTGCATGGGCGTTACCAATCAATGCACAAGTTCAAACTGGTACAGAGACTCAGTAAGTCCCAAGCAAACCAACTTTCAACGCTTTCACCACCTACTTTTCCCTTTAATTAACAGATAAGCACAGCATTCACAAGATCAAAGAATGATTTCAAAATTGTCGATGCCCAATACAAAGAAACTCCGACGGACCAAGGAATCACACTGAACCAAGACGCCAGAGAAATTACGTACACGAACTTCTCCTCAAGGTCTCCCGATGTTAAATACTGGTATTTACCCTCGAGATTCCTCGGCGACAAAATAACTGCATATGGTGGTAACTTGAAGTATTCTCTGCGCTACGTGCCCACCCCTGGTGGTCAAAGCTCAAGAAATACAGCGCCTGATGTAGAGTTGATCAGCAAAAACCACATTAAGCTGTGGTACTTCAATCGCGACCAAATTCTGCCTAATACAGTCCAGACGGTTTCGGTGCCTCTCCTTGAGCAATACTGGCAGAGAAATGATGGGCAAAAGGCTGACCGTGAACATCTTTTAATGGCTTTGGCCGACATCGAGACAATTTTAATTAAAGCCACTTATACAACTAACTCTCGTGAAGTTGCACTAACCTCAGTTTCACTCGATATTGCTGATGACCGTAACACAGGCTCTCTAGAACGGGCTTTATCTGTGGAACAGTGTCATTGTCCTAACGGATACACGGGGTTATCTTGTGAGGACTGTGCTGTTGGTTTCAAGAGAGGACTGGGAGGAATTTACTTGGGAACCTGCGAGCTCTGCGAATGCAATGGTTACTCAAATGAGTGTGATGCAGAGACAGGGGAATGTTTCAATTGCAGAGATCACACGACTGGACCGAACTGTGAGGAATGTTTGCCTGGATACCAAGGGGATCCATTAAATAGAATTCCTTGTCGGTATTCTGGTGACAGTAATAATTGTATATGTGATTTGCGAGGGTCTGTTGGCACAAGCTGTTATGGAGGTGCCTGTCGTTGCAAGGTAAAGGAATTAATTGCTTACTTTAATAATTCTATACCAGGTGACTCTTGCTGTATAAAACATTTTTATTTATCATTATAGGCAAATGTGGTGGGACAAACATGTAATAGATGTCGTGATGGAACCTTTGGCCTTAACGCTTCATTAATAGAAGGTTGCCAGTCTTGTTTCTGCTCTGGAGTTTCAAGGGAATGCAGCGAAAGCAACTTGTACATCGAACAAATTCCAAGCCAAATAATAGATCCGGATAGACATGGATTCACTTTATCTGATCAGTACGTTGCCAAACAAGACAAACATTGAAAATTATGATTTTTTTTTCACAGGCTCAATACGAAGAGAATTACCTCAGGATTCCAACTTAATGTTGCTATGAATGAAATTGGGTACATCTTCAGACCCAGCGAATCTGAAAGACTGTTCTGGTCACTGCCAAGTTTGTTCACTGGAAACAAAATTAAATCATATGGAGGTCGTCTAGAATTCACCCAGCGATACACCCAAAGACCGGAAGCCAAATACACTCTGGATCAAGATGTAACCATCTCAGGCAATGGCATCACGATTTACTGGACTAATCCTAAAGACTTACAACCCAACATTGTAAATGTAAGACAATGTTTTATGCCTTCGTAAAACATTTTTTCCAAATTATATTTTTGTTTTAGAAAGTTTCTGTGGTGCTTAGTCCTGTTGCGCCATGGCAACGTGCAGATCACAGGCTTGGACCTCATCCGGCTTCACGCGAAGATATTTTGCGTGTTCTCAGCAACATAGAAGCAATTTTGATTCGTGCACACCAATCCACTGATACATCCAGCTCATTTATCAGCGATATCACTTTAGATACAGCTGTTGATTCCTACACAGGACAAGATAGAGCCACTCACGTTGAAGTTTGTAGATGTCCATCAGTAAGTAATTCGTCTTGAATTGCCTCGCACGATCATCCAAAACAAAAACTTATCTTATTAGGGCTACAGAGGAACATCCTGCGAATCTTGTTCATCTGGATATTATAGAGATATTAACGACATTCAAACTGGACCATTAGGATCATGCTCACGTTGTCCTTGTAGTGGCAACGAAGAAAGCTGCCTCCTAGGACCTGACAACAGAGTGGTTTGCAATTGTTTACCAGGATACAGAGGCTCCGATTGCAGCTTTACTAACACTGGTAAGTACAAGTGCTTCCAATCGACTTGTTCACATGAAGTTTCTAAATAAACAGGAGTGATGGAGATATCACCTTTAGACGTTGTTGCACCCGTTGGAAGTCAAGTACACATGCGTTGTAGATATCGAGGTTTAGAACAGGTAAACGTAACTGTAATCGAGTATGGTTGCAAGATAAAAAGCACAACTGAAACTTGCAACGACTACGGTTGTGTAGTTACTTCATGGTTTACTACGGTGCCCTTTTATCCAATGCGTGTCGAGTGTGTTTTCAGGAATGAGTGTGATATTATAGTCGGGATTATTACAGCGTCAGTCGCTCCAGGTTTGAAATTTAGGTCAAACGGCTTCTGTTCTTGTCCCTTGAAATTGTTGGTGAAGGATTTACGATTATATTTATTTCAGGCGTCTTGGAATTGTTGTTTTAATTTATTAATTCTGTGATGTTTTTGTAGCAATAACATGACGATACACTTATTAACATTTTTATGTGCAGAATTTTGTTTTCGAGAAATTATTGATGAGTTATATTTTTCTTAGAAGTGACAACAACTCCGCCACCGTACACAACTACGCCGTCTCCTCCACCTACCATTGTAGTCAAAATATCGAATCCATCTCTGCAAATCGTGCAAGCTGGAAGTACAGTGAGGCTGCACTGCTCTGCAAGAAGCACAACTCCTAATGTAAGTTACCATAAAAAGTATTATTAAATTTTACTTTTTTGAGGAAGACCATTGTTTTTAATCAATAGAAGCAAAGGCTTTCATAATCTTCTTTTTTAATAGCCTTTTAGCAGCCACTTCTGGATTTAGGGCTCACCTTAAACTTTCTCTTCTACATGATGCCATCTCTTCCTACTATTTCTTTAATGTCGTCCAGCCAGCGTTTCTGAAGTCTTCCCACGTCTCTTTTGTGTGTTCTCGGCTTCCTGAGTACAGTAGTTTTTATCCATTTTTCATTATCTCGACTTACTCAGCTCCACTTCAGATTTCTCATTTTACTGAAGACATCCTCTACCTTTATTCTTCTTCATTCTTAATGTGGCCTCAAATGTCTGTTTCTAAGCTCCTTTAAATCTTTTTATGTTTCTTCTGTTTTAGTAATCGTTGTAATTCTTTGTAGCTATCATTGCAATAGTGATTATTTTTTGTGGTTTCTTTGGTTTTATTTTTGTTCTTTTTCATTCTTGCCCTGTGTAGATATCTTTCTTTCTCAAAATGTCTAAACTGTTTTCTATATTTTTTTTTCAATATTTACTTCTCATTTACACTTTTTTTGTTACTTGTTTTAGCTTTCTTTAATCTCAAGAGTATACCAAATTCTGTATCTCCTGTTACCTTCCCAAACTTTTTGTTTCACTTTTCTTCGTTTTCAATTTACCTTTTCATAACTACTTCCTGTTATTTTCTAGATTATACTTGTCTTTAATTTAAAAACCATTTCTATTAACATTTTTTCATCTTGCATATTACCCAGCAATGTGAAGAATTTAGTGTAACTTCTAAGTTTTAAAGTGACTTTATAATTAAAGAAACAAATAAGTTTTCCACCACTCATCACCTTGTACACAAACTAATTTTTGATCTTCGCTTTCCTACTTGTCATATAATCTGGAATTCAGGCACATTTATCAACACTTGAGAGATTCTATGAATCAGAGGGAATCAGTGACAAAGGAATTACTAAAAGAAACTACGAAAACAAAGAGTTGTTTTTTTTTGTGCTCGAAGTCTGTACTTATATTATATATCTCAATTATCTCTCCTTTACAAGTTCCCTATTAGGGTTTCCTGGCTTGGATGAAATAGTTTTCTAAGATTAAGTTGAACGCTTCATTGGCCATTGTTCATCTTCAACACAAAGAACAACAGCAGCACTAATAGCTCAAGAAGTTCTTCTGCAGAACAAAATTTGACTCACTTTAAATTGGAAGCCCTACTAATTTTTTAAAATTTGTTGTTTATGTAAATATCGACTTTTAGGCTGTGAGGGTGAACTGGAGCAAAGACGGTGGATCTCTCCCATCAGACAGAGCTATCGATGACCACAAAGGTCTTCTCGTCATTACCGATGTCAGAATATCTGATTCTGGAAGGTACATCTGCGAAGCTTCTGATGGTGTCAGCATTGTCTCCGACCATATAACGCTTACAGTCGGAGGTTAGTTCCTTCACTTATCATTATTTTAAAAAATCTATTGGAGAAGAAGTAGGTATCATATAATTAATGTTTTAAATTTATATTCATGCTGCTCAGCGATTTCAAAGCACTTAATAAACGTACCAGGTAAAAACCTTTGCTTACATCATAATCATCTTGAAACAATCGTCATTCATAATTGTTCACATCATGTAAATTCATTACTTATAAAAATGCACTTGAATTCCTTTTACTATACTCCTGTTTATAATTAATAAGTCAGTAAATCACAAGTAAAGTAATTTTATTTAATTATGTCAGGAAGTGTCCCGGTGCCTCCACGAACCTCTGTATCTGGTTACTCAGAAGTGAACGAAGGTGAGCCTATTCGCCTGCGATGTGATGCTACTGGAACGCCAACTCCAAATGTACAATGGCGACGAGTTGACGGCATTTATCTAAATCCAGATGTAAGTTTATTCCACATCTAGGGTTTAAATTAAATTGCAAAATAATCCTTTTTTCTATTTCAGCACACGTTCGCCAATGGTCTTTTAACTATAAACTTCGCAAGAACAACCGACAGTGGAGAATATGAGTGCATAGCAACAAATAATGCAGGCTCTCACTCCAGTCACATTACAGTAATAGTAAGGCAGCAAGTGGTAGAAGAAATTAAAGAACCGATTATTACGCCACCATATTTCACTGGTCGAGCTGGAGACTCCTTTACTTTGACCTGTGAAACGAACGACCAAAACCTTCATATTCAATGGGTAAAGCAAGGAGGACCTCTGCCTTACAACTCTCGCCAACGAGATGGTATCTTAATAGTTCCTGACCCCAAACCTGAAGATTCTGGTGTGTATGTTTGTGTTGTGACTTCATACACCGGACAGACCGGAAACAAATCTGCAGTTGTTACGATATCACCGGTGCAAATTGGGTAAAAAAAGCAATCGTTGTCTTTCTTGAACTCACATTAATTTACTTCTGGTAATTTAGGGATTTACCAAAGGTGTATATTAGACCAAAGAATCAAACAGTAACTCAGGGATCAACGGTTGAACTGTACTGTGATGCCGTGGGCACGCCAACCCCAACAATCAAGTGGACCAAAGTGCACGAACAGCTCGATAAGAATGCGCAACAGCTTGGCTCTGTTCTTCGAATCACTGATATTCAAATTAAGGACAGGGGAATATACGTGTGTGTGGCAAGCAATGCCAATGGCATAACACAGGATTCTTCTTACCTTGAAGTGGACCGTATGTCTCTCAGGATTTGGTATTTCGCTTAAAATAATAATATTGCTTTATTTAAGGTCGCGAGAAACCTATTATTGAGATACATCCTTCGAAGAGTCAGATTGTTACAGAGGGTAGCAATGCCATATTGCAATGTAGAGTACTCGGAGGTATTCCCACACCGACTGTTACATGGGCCAGAGCAGACCGACAGCCTTTAAGTTCAAGGATTGAACAGATTCAAAATGGAGTTTTAAGGTAAATTTATTTTAATGGAACTTTTTCAAAATGTAAGTAATTCCTTTCTTGCTATCAGTAGCATAATTAATTATGTAATATCATTTGGGTAAAATATGTTTAGTGTTTAATTTTTTTTTAATACCAAAACCAAAATATTTTTGTCAAACAATACATTTCTTTTTATAATGTATTTGAACTTTTAATATAATTTGAAACAAAAATTGGGAAACGGTTAAGGTATAATAAATATCAAACGAATGGATTACGGAATATTAATAAAAAATAAAATTGAGTGACAATACGTCAAAAAATTGACACATTTGACATAAACTACTAAATTTTTGTGTGGCACCATGAAATCGCCTAAATTTCATTCCAATTACTTTAAAAAATAAAAAATGAAGATACTTGTTTCATAGAAAAATGGAAGTATGGCAAAGATTCCTGCTCACAGTTTTATTTCTCCTAATGCTACTGTTTGTTTTCTTTAAATTATGTAAACTTATCATTTTCACAACAAGTCTTGTTACATTGGGCTATATTTTAAGAGAAATTCTTATGTAACGGCGGTGAGTAACAAAAACTTTAATTTTGTTCTGTAATGAAAATGGTATTTCCAGATTTTCGGGCATAACAACTGCAGAAGCTGGCGAGTACATTTGCTCAGCAAGCAATGATGCTGGATATATTACAGCCTCCAGTTCAATTGTTGTCCATATTCCTCCACAAGTTACAGTGAGACCGTCAAGTACCCTGCAAGTACAGCAAGGAGAATATGTTCGCATTGAATGTACAGCAACTGGACAACCTCTACCAACAGTACAATGGTCGAAATATGGTGAAGAATTCTTATACCGTGGCGTTGCTGCTCAAAGGTAATAATACCACCCAGGGGTGGCAGGTCACTCCCTTCCATCATTTTCTATTTTGAGTTTTACCTTTTTAATATGTAACTTTCTCTTAAACATTCTGTAAGAACTACTCTCTCTTTAGTCTCCCTGTTCTTATGTTTCATTCTATTTTCTCGATACTTTCCTTAATGTTCATTCCTAAGTGCCCTAGCCATGGTAATCTTGATCTTACTATTGCATCTTTTTTAGTTATTTGGTGGTTTATTTTTCTTCTAGCGTTCTGTTAAACATTTTCTTTTTCATCTCAACATCTCAATTATTTTCCCTGTGACTTCTAGTTTAGAGCCCGTATTTTGTATCTCTTGGTCTTAACATACCGAATGTTCTATTTTAAATTGAAAACGCACACTTATTTTAAGCCTCTTGACTACACACAAGCCTTGCCCCCACCATAATGAAGAACTCTGTCCTTTACTGAATAACATAGCCATTTGAATCTCATTACAACTTTTTCCTAAGTTTGAGTAAAATAACTAATATATCAATTTGTTAACAAATATTCATATACTATTGATTTTATTTTAAAGTAATATTAATTTTTCAGTGGCGATTTAACAAGGGAACTTCCTCAAGTGGCAGTTTATGAAATCACTCATGCATCAAGCACTGATGAAGGCACTTATGTGTGCATAGGACGCAGTGAAGCAGGAGTTGCTGAAGGTCGCGTGCAATTATTGGTTGACACTTACCCATCTCGTGGAGACATAACAGGTGAGACTTTCGGTGAGAATTCGAAGCTTTGTGCTTGGAGTGTTGTTGGAATTAACTTTTTCAATAAATTGAAAATATTAAAATTAGATATAGGTTCCCAGTAACTAACTAAAATTTACTAAATTTATGTTTACTCATGTAACATAGTTTTTGTGTTTAACATTTTTAATACTTATATTTACGTATTATTGAAATTATTTATTCAAGCATTTTACTTCTAAATCCCTGATTCAAGAGTTAATTACCGTTATGTTGTTCACATGACCCTTTATGTTGGATTTTTTCATTTGTATGTGGTTTAAAAAAGCAAGCTGTATATAATATATTTAATTTCCTCTTTCTGTTGCCTTTTTATGATTTTTAGTTAAAATTAAAAGTTTTCATTATGGCATATTCAACCAATTTTGTATTATTTCATTTTTGCTGTACATACTGACGTAATGCTTATATTGCAATTAATTATGTGATTTATTTCATGTCTTCTATTAATTGGGAAGTAGGTACTCATACACAGTCACCAAAAGGTAAGTTCATTAATCATGTACATATTTTCTGCTTCATATTAATTACAGGCTTTTTCGAATAACGAGATTAACAATAATCGTATTTCTCTTCTATATTTCACACTTTAATTAAAAGTAAATAACATTTGTGTTTGCAAAATATTTATTAAGAATTCATTCGAGAGAGCCTTTATGTTGTACATACATAAATCGCATGGCTTTTCATTTATCCTGTGTAATATATAAATTGCGCATTATATTTTCTTCAATAATCAAGTTTACTGTATTCACAGAAAATTTTATTATTAATGAATTCTTTTACTGCCAACAATAACGATCTTTTTTTATTCTGAATGTTTAGGTGAAGACGCAGGTTCAGATAAAGAACCTCCAGTATATACTCCAGATGTTCGAGACAATGAAGAACATGCACCAAATATTTTCGATGACACCTTCATTGCTCCGGTAGGCACCAGAGCCGAACTAAGGTGCCGAGTTAATAACCAAGGAGGTAACCATTGACCCTCTTATAGGCAAGAACTCTTTGTTTACTGTCGATTTTTCTTCAGGTTCTGATCAAATCTACATGAACTGGATACGTGCAGACAATACTTCTCTTCCACGCAATTCCGTCGTGCAGAATGGCATTCTCTACATTGACAACGTCCAACCCACAGATAGTGGAGAATATCGTTGTCTTGGTATGTCCCCCACTAAGGGCGTGCTCTTCACCGTCACGGCCAAACTCATCGTGCGATGTAAGTTTTAAAAACATGCCCTTTTAACTAGCTTTTTGTCCCAAGTTTTGTTTATTAACCCGTTTTTTTTCTTTGTTTCATTCAGCCGAGGAAGACATATGTGTACTGAGAGGTACTGTGTTTTCGTCGGTGTTAATCAAAATTGCTTGTAGGCCTTTGATTTTTAATGGTTGCATTTTTCACTTTTTGACTAGACTCTTTTTTTTTTAATAAACCTCTTATGTAAAATGTGTGAAAATAAAAAAAAAGGATAAAGCTTGATTGCTACATTGGAAATTATACCCCACATCGTTTTCTTTTGCATTTAATTTTGTATTGAAACTAACTTGAAATATCGATTTCACATATGCATATGACCTGTGAGAAAATAATTAATGTTAAAAATACCAAGTGATTTTTAAAAAGTTTTATCTTGCCATGGAATTTGGTCGGCATCTCTTAGCTTTACTGTAAAACAGTATCAAGGAATGTAATGACGTACTTTTCATTTTAAACATAATTAACTAATATCGTAAATGTTGACGTTAAATGCCTTTCTAAATTATTACAATAAATTTTTCATCATCATGGAAAATGTTATGTGATATAAGCTAGTCTAAAGAAAACAGGAAATACCAGAAAATTTACAAGAAAGGAAGTAAAAGATAAACAATAAGAAAGTACTTTTTAAAAGTAAATAACAATATGTGTCAATAAAAATTTTCCAATTATACTCACCATGGAATTTGTAAATGCTAATTTTTTGTACAAGTTAATTAAAAAATAATAATTCAAATCTATATGAGATACTCATTTAGGAAGGAAGAGGTTTCCACTTCCTTTAAATATTTTTGTAATGGCGTTGATTAGTATTTAAAGAGTAATTATAATCTCGTAGTAATGGCAGCAGTACGCACATTTTCCATCTATCTAAATTTTATTTAACACAGGTGCATTGGAAAAACTATAGTGCGTCTCTTGAGTAATTTTATTATAACTAATTTTTACATACATATTTATTTCTATAAAAACAATTTTAATTAATCACTGAGGAGAAGATGAATTTATTATATTAATTGGTTTTAATCATTCTGAATATACTTACAATTAAATATCGATAGAAAGTGCTTACATTTTAACAGCTTGTTTTAAGGACTCTACATATTTGAAATCAATTATTAAAAACCATTCAGTAGAGAAAGAATTTATTATATTAATCGATTTCAATAATTTGCAGTAAACTTCTGGGCAATAAAATTAAGCACAATAATTATTTTATAGTTTACACACGTCAAAGATAACATTTCCGCTCATTTGTAAAGGTAAGATTCGGATAGGCACAGTGCACAGTTTCTAGAGCACTTTTGAGGTTTTCATTTGACTTTGCCTTGTATTTTATTCTTATAAATATATATTTCAGTATGATTAATTTTATTACACAGAAGTGCACATAATTAATTAACACCTTGTTTTAAAAACCCGTACTTTTTAGAAATCGATTATTAATAACACAGGGGAACATTGATTCTGCGGCATGGGATTTATTAGTCAAACTTAGGTAATTATGGTCTACTAAATACGAAAATAATAACATCTTTGTTAAATTGACTCCACTTTTTGAGATAAAAGCAATCCATTCATACTTGAAATAATTAAAGAAAAGAGTCCAATATATTTAAAAGCTTTTCTTCAAATGATTCTTGTCAACTGATACAAAGCTTGTCCATGCTTCCAGTTCAACCTGAGTCATGTATTATTATTATTATGAAATCATCGTTGTTCATAAAAGTTTTGATACGTGGTCCATCAAAGACGCCTGCTTTTAATATTTTTGTACTGAGGGCAGGAAATGATTGACAAATATATTTGAAGCAATCACCATTCGTATCTAAAGCTTTCACAAACTGTTTCATAAGCCCAAGTTTAATATGTAGTGGCGGAAGAATGATTTTTTTCTTGACTTATCAATGGTTCTTGAATGATGTTAGATTTTCCTACAGTTATTTTTATTCTCGACGCTAGTCTTTCCTACCCCTGTGTTCATTTTTTGCACGACTGCCTCATAGACAAAGAAAAAAGGGATATTTAGTGTATCCACTTTGCCATACCTAATAAAAACTTTACCATTTTTAAATCTACACACGCTGACCACTGATGTTGGACAAACGAAATTTTATCTAAAACAAGTTTGATATTTTGGTATTCTTCCTGAAGTTTAGTTGAATGACCTTTCGGGATCGAAGCTAATTTATTTCAATTATGAAGTAACACACATTTCATAATTATTTTGAGCTATCTATGAAGAGTCGCCAATCTTTTGGTTCATATACTGGAAGGCCCATTAAATTTAAAAGCCCAGAAATATCGTTACAATATACTATATCATTTGTCTCAGCGAAATATGGAAGTAGTGTTGTGCAACGTAGTGGAGAATTTAACGAGTGATTTAACATATACCATACTTTTAATTGCACTTTCTTCATAAATAAAATCCAATTGCATAGTTTTCCTGTCATGATTTTAGGCCGAAATTTATTTATGAAAATATAGTAACTTTAAAAACTACCAGTTTTGATTGCTTATTGTCTTTCATTGTCGTGCCTCTAAAAATTGTAAAGAATTTAACACTGATGATAACTTATATTTTTCTGGATTTCACTTTTATTGGGAAATATAAATATGTTTATTTTATAAATTACGAAAACGACTAGACTAAAATGGAAACTCAATTTACTCAATGAGATTTGAGGTGTGGTATCTTGGCATTGAAGATAATAATTTTTTAAAGGTGAAAATATTTATAAAACAAGTACTTTTTAAATTAAAAATAGGTGCTCCTAAAAATCCCAGTAGAAAGGAATTTTTTGAAAGAAGGTGATTTGGGGTATATATTGTAGTACTAATTTAAATTTATTTTATTCTTAATTTACGTTTTGGTTCTTTCCAGCTCCGCCAAGAATTGTTCTAGAACCCCCAAGACAGATTGTAAGACCTGGAGATAACGCGATAATTCAGTGCAGAACCACTGGAGATGAACCAATAAGTGTGACCTGGCATGCAATGGATAGACCTATGCCTAGAACTGTTTATGCTCGGGATGGTTATCTTCGATTCCAAGGCATTCAAGTATCAGATGCTGGAAAATACCGTTGCACAGCTACTAATGATGCTGGTGAGGCTGATGCTGTTGCGGAAGTCCTAGTTGGTGGTGAGTTACTAAACAAAAATTAGAAGAACCTAACACATTTTTAGAGTATCATTAATTTGATGACCTCGCTTTTTTCAGAAAAAGAACAACAGCCTTCGGTATCTGCTGAAAACCGTGAGCAAAATGCAATCGTTGGTTCTTCTGTCACTCTTCACTGCATTGTATCACACTCCACTAGATCTGAAGTGCGTTGGTTCAGAGAACACCAGCCCTTGCCTGCCAATTCACAAGTGAGTGGAGAATACCTGCAAATTAGCAATCTCCAGCCTGATGATCAGGGCAGATACTTCTGTGAAGTTAAGACAGCCGAAGGTTACTCAAGTGATTACATTAATCTCCATGTAGATCGTAAGTACTTTTGCTTTCATTTTTCTTTTAAGTGAATGCACTAGATGTAGTAAATAATTTTTATTTGACCCATGCATTCCAGTTTTAAGAATCACCAAGTATTTTTTTCCTTTTTGGTTTTGTGTGAATGGTTACCATTCATAACAATATTAAATTTAAATCAAATTTAAGTTTGTCCAATTTTATATACTATTTTTTATAAAAATTCATAAGCACTCTATTGGTAACTATTTCACACTGAACTTACACCATTTCCTAAATTAGGGGTAAGTTGCCTGTTATTTTTGAAATGAAAATTCAGTTTTTATTTATGACAATTTTGATTAAGCATTTAATTGTTTTTGTAATAATAATAATAATAATAATAGCTGAGATAACATTACTTGCACCCTTAATGTAAGGCAAAGGTGTAATTCGTCAATTAAATTGATAATTTTGCATGTAGTTGTTCGATGGCGATGTAGGCATACCCAATGGCAGTGTAACGATGGCACCTGCATCAACGATTGGCAGAAGTGTAACAAAATTGTAGACTGTAACGATGTGAGCGATGAACTGTACTGCAGATACCGACGTTTGGGTTTGTCTTACACATATAATGTTGATGTCTTTAGCTCTTCATGTCGTCCGTGCCAGTATCAGGGGATCACTGCTTAGTTAGCACATGAATATATTTTGGCAAAACATGATCACCTATTTTATTAACAAGAGTTGAAGCCATGTTTTACCAATTTCAAAATAAAGAATCTGTAATGTGAGAGCTTTCCTCGTTTTCGAGTGCTTTACATTATAGATTGTTTTGCTTTACCTGTTTACTAACTTGTGACAGTGTTTATTTCTTATTAGAATAGATTAAACACATTTGTAGAATTCATTCGAGCATGACAAGCTTTTTACATATTTAGATGGGATTGTATTTGGGGAAAAATAATCATTGGTGTAATTTTATTCAATTGGATCATCTGGTTATAAACTTGTCATGACACTGAGTAGGGGAAGTTTAGTATTAGGGAGTTATAGTTACAATTCATTTTGCAGATGTCTTTATGTACATACATATTTTCTTTTAAATATTACGTAATTGGAATTTTGATAAACTTATTTGTTATAGCAGTTATGATGATATTTGAGATGTGCTATTTATCATAAAAAATGTAGGTAATACTAGAAAGAGATGATCATTAATTGAAACTTGCAGAGTAGTTTTCAAAAGGCCATACTTTTCAGATTTGACAATAAACTTATTTTAACTACCCCATGAAATGCACTTTTCTGTTTGCTTTGTCAAAGCTTTGCTTCGCAGAATTTCATGGAAAGCTTATTTCTAACTTGATTCTACTAACAAGGTCTCTTCCTTCCATTATATCATCTGATATATAAAGTCATGCCTTTCATCAATCATTTCATAGTAAAATATTCTGTTTTATAATTTTATAACTTCCTTCTTAAAAGTATTTTTTATTGGATTTTCCATAATAAAGCAAATGGCAACCTTACCTCAGTCCCAAACTAATTTTTGTGTTTTCCTTTGCTGTCATCGTTTTCTTAGTGTTATGATAGAATTATTCGACCAAATTTATTTATATAGTTTGGCAGGCGCCGCATAATTCTAAATCTGTGAGTTAAACTATCTATGGGTCTAACTTCTTAAGCAATATTTCTTGTTCTTCTTTTCTGTATGGGTACCACAACTATAATGTGTTATATTCAAAAGTATTTAAAGGGACATATAACATTTCATATTTAATAATAAATTTTGAGGATCAGTTTATTCTCCATTTCTTATGATTTTAATAAGTCTAACTACGCTTTTGTTTTTGATTCTGGCTCTTTCTTATTTTAGTCACAGCCTTTCAATTTTTCTATTAATCGTGCAATGTACCATACAGTATATGTACCATTTAGTTAGACTCATAGCATAATTTAGTTTTGATTGACTGTATTTTCATACATTTTTAAAGATAAGTAGTGAATACTTCTCTCCTTGATTTAAAATTCCAAAATTCCAATACACATCTGCAAGGAAACAGCCATAACATTCTTCAAAAATAAGATGAATGACAGTTGGGTGCAAGTTCTAGTTAATTTTTGATTTCACAGCCGATCATCCAGCAATACAAGCACCTGAACTTACCATCCAAGCAACCATTCCTACCACTCGTCTTGGTGACTCCTTAGATGTCCACTGTCGATCCAACGAGCTTGGCGTGATCACAACTTGGTCTAAACTTAATGGTCGCCTTGCTGATAATGTCCAAACCAGCGGAGGTACTCTTCGGTTCAACTCTCTCAGATATGACAACGCTGGTACATATAGGTGTGAAGCCAGAGGTCATACTGGATATTACTACAAAGATTACGATGTCGTTCTTGTCGGTGCGTACTTTGCATGTAAAGAAAGAACCATGACATTCATAATTTATAAATCTTTGTTCGTGCAGAATCAAATGAAACTTCCCGGAAGCCTCCAATTGACATAAAAACCGCACCTCAAGGCTCTACAATTCTCATGGAATGTAAAACGGAACTCGAACAACCAGTCTCATATCAATGGAGCAAACAAGGTGGTAACCTACCGAGGGATGTAAACGCGTTTAGTGTAGGTCCCACCCTTAATCGAATCAAATTAAATTTCCTAAACACAATTTTGTTACAGCGTACGATTCAAATTAATGACGTGACAAGCAATGACGCTGGAATATACGTATGCACAGCGAATAATGGAAGAACATCCATTGACATTCCAACCATTCTAGTCGTTACCGGCATAGTTCCTTATTTTAATCAAGCGCCCAATAGTTTTGTATCACTGCCTACGTTCCCTGATGCATACATTCAACTGAACTTCGAAGTTTCGTTCAAGCCAGAAAGCCCAGATGGTATAGATTTCAACTTTAGACAGTGTGCCAAACTAATCTATTTTTTTGTAGGCCTTATTTTGTACAACGGAGATAAAGGCAATGCAGAAAACAGTGACTTCATCTCACTTGCTCTAGTAAATGGCATTCCAGAGTTCAGATTCAATCTAGGACATGGAGTTACCATCGTGCCTGCAGAGAGCCCGATAGAAATAGGAAAGTGGCACACCATTAAAGTGCACCGTAACAGAAAGAAGGGTAAATTATCATCTAACTGAACTTTATTGGATATTATTTTTTTTTCTTTGGTAGGAACTATGTATATAGATGGTGAAGGACCATTTACAGGACTTGCTGATGGAAAGTACTCAGGTTTAACACTCAGGGAACCCTTGTACTTGGGTGGCGTGCCTGATTTTAGAAACATTGCACCTGAAACAGAAATTGATACTGGTTTCGTGGGATGTATTAGTCAGTTTAAGATCGGCCATATGTATCATGATATATTGAGAGACGCCAATGTGAAGAGTGGCGTGACTACCTGTGAAACGTGCTCGGAAAATCCATGCCAAAATCAAGGGGTGTGCCAGGAAGCTCTGTCTAAAGAAGGATTTAGCTGTATTTGTCCTGAAGACTACAGTGGACCTACATGCAGTAAATTAGGCGCAGAGTCTTGTTCTCCATGTGAGTGAATGATTTATTTTTGTTTTTTGTATTTTTTCTTTATATTCTGACATGTTTATTTCTATATCTCTTTTGTTCTTTCCCTTCTTCTTTTCTTTTTCCTTTATGAATCCTGTCCAATGTAATTATCCTTGTTCTGTGGTTGTTTTAACCACTAGAAGATTTTTGGTTTTATCCCTTCATGTTTCTCTTTCTACCTTTTTGAGGAACCTCATTTCTAAACTGCTAAATTTATTTTTTTATCTTTTTTGGTTGTATATGATTCTCATGCGCGTGCTTTTTCTTTTATGGCCTCTATTTTTCATTTTTAAACGCACACCCTATTATCCTGCTTTGATTTTAATAAAATTTTAGATGCCTGTGGTACTGGAAGATGCGTTGATAACGCAGTAAGCTACGAATGTTACTGCCCATTAGGTCTAGCAGGTCGCCGTTGCGAACGTGAAATATCTGTAAATGAGCCAGCATTCTCAAACGATGCTTACGTAGCTTACCCAACTCTTAAACCCCAACGTCGGTTAAAAGTCAGCATGAAAATTAAGCCCAACAACCTAAATGATGGTGTTTTATTATACTGCGGCGAAAGTGATGATGGTTACGGTGATTTCGCCAGCTTGGCCATTCGAGACGGATACGTGGAGTTTAGATTCGATGTTGGAAATGGTGGGATTTTCAAACCTAAAAAAAGCTCTTTGCACCAGCAACATCTTTCTGTTTAGGACCAACAATTATCAGAAGTAAGGCAAAACTGCAAACAGGTGATTGGATACCTATAACAGCCACAAGATACTTGAGTGAAGGGAAATTGGTGGTAAATGGTGAGGCAGAAGAAGGTCGATCCCCAGGCAACCACAAAGCACTCAGACTACAAACTCCATTATACGTTGGAGGATTTGATAAAGCAAAAGTTAAAATTAATGATGGCGTGGGGGTTAATACAGGATTTAATGGTTGCATATCTGAGGTAAACTCAATTTTTATTTGTACCTTTTGAATGCTAAAACATACAACTTGGCTTCCATTTATTTTTTCTTAATTATTTCAAGTTTGAAAGTCAAAACTTTTTAATACAAATGATTTAATTTCGGTCTTTATATAGATCAGTGTCTCCGGCGTGGATTTGCACATAATACACTCAGCTACGGATTCTTCCAATGTGCAAGATTGCAGTGCCGTTAATTCTTTTGATTTCAATGAGAAGAACAATGAAATTGATGGTACTGTTGGAAGTCCACGGTCTCATGACGTCAGGCAAACAGGATGCTCCAACAATCCCTGCAGAAATGAAGGGCAGTGCCTTCCCTTATCATCCACGGAATATAAATGTTCTTGTGTGAATGGATACACGTAAGTTTAGAATGAATTACTATCTCTAAGAAAGAATAATGTAGATACTATTTATTTTCTCTTTTCATTCTTTTATTGTCCTGCTTCTTCCCTTCATATTTCTCAATCTACCAACGCATCTCTGATATGTTTCCATCATTTTCATAGTTTTAAACTTTGTTTATTCCTAGAAATCAATCAACAATTAAATTACTTATGTGTTTTATCTTTCTTTCTTGGAGTTATGAAGAAAATATTAAAACAGGACCATTAATTATTTATCAGTCCATAATTGTTAATAATTGCTGAATTGTTTTAGTGGAGATGATTGTGAAATAGTTCCCAACCAATGTGATCAACTAACACCTTGCCAGAATGGTGGAACTTGCCACGGTTCAACCACCCATTACACCTGCGATTGCCTTTTGGGATACACCGGTACCAACTGTGAACAACAAGCTCAACTTAGAAACGACGTCCACTTCAGCGGAAATGGCTTCTTGGAATTCAGCCGATCATTGTTAACTCATGATGATGACGACGCCAGCGAAGTAATCGCGTTTGAATTATCGACTAATTCCAGCAACGGTCTAATATTCTGGCATGGACAAACCCCCAATGAAGAAGGGCAGGGCCAGGACTTCATTGCATTGGCAGGTTTGTTACCTTAAATTAAATGAACGCTCCAAGGTTTTAATTCTGATTTATGCTTGAAGTTGTGAACAATTATTTGGAATTCAGCTATGACTTGGGCTCGGGGGCGACCACCATTTACAATCGCCAGGTGAAGATAAACGATGGAGAGCGACACAAAGTCATCCTGAAAAGACAAGGTAAATCTGGATCGATTGAAATAGATGATGAATACCTGGAAGTGGGAGAGAATCAAGGAATTACAAGTAAAATGAATTGTAACGGCAATATCTATCTTGGTAAGTCAATATTAAGTACTAATAATTTCGCAAGACTTGCAATTTATTTTAACTTTATTACAGGAGGTACACCGAACTTGTCTTTGATGACTGGTAGATTCCTTGAAGGATTCAATGGATGCATACACGGATTTGAAATACAAGACTCTCAAATATTAGAATTAGGCACAAAGGCTGTTTCTGGGCTAAACGTAAAAGCCTGCTCTAGGTAAGTCACCGAAGTCAATTTTATCACGATTGCTAATCTGTCTTTCTTGCACGCTGTCATTGCAACAGATTAAGGTGGATTCCGTCCTCATTAATATTTTCTGATCCTTATGACTTCGACAAAATATTCTCACCGCCTCCGGTGAATATAATCCATCCAAAACCATCCAGTTTTGCCACTCCTCGTAATTTAGGTTTAGAAGTGTGCATGTTAAGCGCACTTTGTATACATATGCTTCGCATACTAGGAGTTTGACTGTGTTGCGTGCGTTTGTAAATTTATGCAATAATTTTTTTACAAGACCTATGAATTAAGAGTATATGTGGTAATAATGCTGTAATCGTAGACTTTTTGCATCTGATTATAAAAAAAAATGAAACAAATATATGGAAGCAATAAGAATGTACATATCATAGATGCAACATATTCGATTTAACAGTCTTGAAGAAACGTATACTAGCTTATTAGTGTCTCAAAATAAATGGGCAAATAAAATTAAGAGTTTGAAAATGATTTAAAAAGCGTTTGCTTAGTTGTTTTATTAAGGAACTAAATTGTTAATGAGATTTTAATGTATGGGATGATAATTTAAAATCGTTAGAATATTTTCTGGTCACTTAAAATAATTTCTATGATAGTCCTGAAAATTATTATCAGTTACTTAATATAGTTATTATTGCATCTAATATATTTGCTCGCTCACTATATTTAACAGATCAGACTCTATTAAATTAATTATTGAAAAATAATAACTTATTTTTATTAAGATATTTAGGAAGTTTCAATCTAGTAACTCTTTTACAAACAACAATGTGGGCCATACATATTTGAGCACTGCCCTAAAGTAAAATCAAAAGTTGACAACAATGCAATTACGGGTTGATTTGTTTAACCAACTGTACCTAACATAAAAGGAATTATACGAATGTTACCTGAGTCAGACTAAAAAACAAAAATTACGAAAAATAAGTTTACGATTATATCATGAAGAATGTTATAGATTAAATTATTAGTAAGGTTGTTTGTACATACATATATTAATTAATAAATAATAGACTGATCCTATTTTCTGCATTGCTGTGCAATACTGGACGTATTTCTTGGGTAAGTTTGAAAATACCCTTTTAATAATTGAGAAATTATTGAAACAGTATATAATTGTTGAATGAACCAAAGCAATCGTTTGTGTGTTACATAGATTACGTAGTTTAGTTTGCCTGCTTATCTAATTTTATTTTCGTCTTCTGTTACAGTTCCAACGATATCTTTGACGACGAATATGACGAAAACTCAGACGACTTTGTGAATTAGAAAGGATGAGCTATCTCTCTTAAATTAAAGGCAGTGAAATACAATTTCTGTCCAACTTAAGTGTTCCCTACTTTTGTGTTCATTTTTGTAATTTGTGGGAATAAGACACTTTTATGCTTATGATTAAGTTGAGAATATAATGTTCGTTATATTATTATTTTTTCTATAAATACTGTTACGTTATGTCCTCAACACTTAATATGCTGTATTTCACCTCATTGCTTTATTGAATATTTTAGCTTCATGTTTTAATGCTGGAAATACAGCCAATGTTAGTATTAATCTTTTACTGCCATTACTCAAATCCCACTTGTTTTTTTTTTACTTAATTTTTATGTACTGTATTTACAGAATAGTTGACGCATGTACAGTAAACGAATTGTGCCATTTTTAGGGATAGAAATGTTGGTAAATATAGTCACACGTGTATCAAAACTTTTAAAAAAATGATGAACAAAACGGAAAAATGGTCCAATTGTAAATTTATGTTTTTGTTTATTTTATAATCGTAGTAACTCTTAATAATATTGTAATGGTGCTAGTAACAATTTGTATGTTTGCTTGTTTAACTTTTGTCATTGCATTTAAATCAGGGTTTCAAAATTGTATTTTTGAAATATATATTTATGAAATTTTTGTGTTATGAAAAATTGAGTTTTATTAAATAAAAATATTTATTTCATTATTTTATTTTGTTTTTATTTTAATTTTGTGCTAATAAGCCATCCATCCATCTCTCTCTGTAACACACTTTATACTATTTATTGCCATTTCACCCCTTGTATTGATATGGATAATTTATTACAGTGATTAGTGCAAATATAAAGTAAATTAATCACTGTATTTATTTTTTTCATTTTCAATTGAAATATGTTCACGAATTAAAACCGTAAAGATAAAGAAATAATAAAATAATAAATAATTTTCTTTGGCTATCTCAAATTTTAGAACTCACATTTTAACAAAAATAACATTTTTAAATTGAAAATCTAAAAAAATAAAGAAAACACTAGTTATTCCACAAAATAAATGAAATAAACTGTTGGTTTCCATCTCATGACGACGAAAGGTTCAGTGTCTTGCAGTTTAATTTGTATTTATTTTTCAATTATGTAGTTAATATATTTTGTAGTAATTTTGATATTACTATACGATTTTTGATTTATTTTAAACATTCTCTTGTTTGTTACTATTTCCTGCCATTGGTTTTGGTTATTTTCGTTTGCTATAATATCTATTATTTAGTGAAAAGAAATGTAAAGAAATCATGAAATAATTTTACTAAAAAATAAATGAGAAATAATTTGTATTTATATTTTCTTTGTCATTTAATTTTTATTTAATATATTAGGTAATATAAATAAAAGAAATTATTTTATGTTGATTAATTTGA
This sequence comes from Serrognathus titanus, assembly GCA_039766575.1. NCBI lineage: Eukaryota > Metazoa > Arthropoda > Insecta > Coleoptera > Lucanidae > Serrognathus > Serrognathus titanus. The sequence continues at coordinate 44,293,071 of CM077914.1, read as the reverse complement.
CGTTTTATTTACTTTATTATCTTTCATAATTTTGGAAATAAATATATGACTTGATTTATTCTGAACATTTTCAGAATTTGTTCATTATTATTCTGTAATTCGATACAAACATTTTCATTCATTTGATTTCTTTTCAAAACGACATTAATTCTCTGCTTCCTAGTTAAGAAAGAAAGTAATTTTCTAAAAATATTAATTATTGACCATATTTGAATTTGCTTGCAAATTCATTTTAAAACACGCAAGAAAGTAATGGTTTTCCACAAAAATTGAAAAATATAAAGGATTTTTTTTAGAAATTATTTAAAATTTCTCAATTCTTTTCGTTAGTGACTAAAATGTTATAAATATGCAAAATGGAAGTATTTGTACAAAAGAAATACAAACTTGAATTTAACTAAAAACGATCAAATTAAAAATTCCATTCATGGAATCCTTCAATAAATATCTGCAAAGGCCTAAAATAATTTGTTACACTTGTTTATTATAATTAACTGATATATCAGACATAGAAAATCACAATTCAGATATTTTTTTAAAAACATTTTTGAAACCCTGATCGAAACAGACTATGGGAAAAATCATATATAGATACATATGTATTGTGATTTAAAAATCGAAACTAAAACGTATCAGCAATGGTGATTTACAATAAATACTACTTATATATTATATATAATGTAAAGCTTAGATTACGAATAAGTGTTTTATATGTATAAGAAAAAGGCTTGTATATAAACGAAATATAATTAACTAAAAGAATCGCTGTCCAAATTAGCATCGCATAGCGCTGAGACGAAAAATGTATTACAGTATCGACATTAAAAAAAAAAAAAGAATATATAAAAGATATATCTAATTAGTAAGTGTAGCAAAAATCTTGTTTTATGTTATTAGATGGCATTTGTTTCTTTCTATCGGATAGTTACTTGCTTTATGTTTGACGTTATGATGAATGCCTTCTGATATGCTACTGATTATAGTTAAGTTACTTGTAAGTGCATTTTCAATAACTAAAGACAATAATTACTCTATGAAATAAATGTATGTCAAAAAACAAGCGTTTTTTATTTAATTTATTGTCTCTCTCCTGTTCTTTAATTTTATAGCATATCAAGGAACATGAGAAGATAAATATGTTTCAAAAATTCAGATTCCACAATTAGTACCAATCAGTGATTTTTTATTAAATTTTTCCAATTTAATAAAAAAGGAACAAGGAAAGAATTTAAAATAATAAAGTGAATAAATTATATTAAAAGCAATTGTATGTCCGGAGAACTGGAGTAGATTTACTGGATGAGAATGGAATTGGATTTAACGCATTTTTTATAACTTAGTTAGTTTTTAAGCAAAATGAATAAAGACAAAAATAACTACAGTGTGCAATATTTGAATGTAGGACTTTGCAGTATGAGAAAATCCCTACTTGAAGGTTTAAAATTAAGTAGCATTGCAAGTCATGCAAAGTGTCTAAATCTAGTAATACAATACACTGCATAAATTTAGATTGTATCAGAATATTACGCCAACCTATTAACAGGCAAAAGGCTTTCGGAAATGAAATCATAAAACATGCATATTAACGCTTACGTCTAAGGTCATGCATAATTGTTTATTCGAATTCGATGAAAGCGCGTTGTATAAATACTGCGCAAATTTAATATATTTACAGAACAAGAAAGAAGGATAAGGTAGTTGATAAAATTAAAAACTTGAATTTCACGGTTCAAGAGTTTTCGTCGGTTCGATTTTCGTTCCGATTCAATATAAATTACCTATTTTGGAATGGTTTTTGTACTGATTCGCTTGCGTTATTTTTTTTCCATAGTTTTCGAAAATGTTTTTGTTCTATTTTAACTTTCATAATCATTATTAATGCTGCTTATGATAATTATAATATTTATATGTGGCACATCACATAGACGAATATTCAACGTGATCTCATTAATGCATCCTCTAATGAGAACTTGTTTGGTGATTTATTAAATATAAATATATGCCATAAGTTATACATCTGATTCCTCATAAGCATATGTCTGAAAATGCACCGAAATATTTTTTTCCTTTAATGCGCAGAGCACTCAACGGTTCGAACCGGTTTACAGCGTCGAGTAAATTCAAATTAATAATAATAATAATAGTATTTATTCAATTATCTTACCATTATATAAATGCATGTATGTATATTTCCAGTACTGCGGTGTCAACTAATAAAGAAAAATGTGACCACATAACTCAGAAAGACTGAACATTCTTGAAAGTCTGTAAAAGTGATATATTTAAGATAAAAAATAAAATTGAGCTGTTAGAACCGGTTTAAAGCGTCGGGTAGATTCAAGTCAATAATAATAGTGGTCTATATTCGATTATCTTACCATTACCAATAAAACAAAGATGATCAACTCATAGGAAATTGATAAGTAAGGATGACCGAATCACAGCTAAGACAAACTTCAGATTTAGAAAAATTCCTAAGCATGCTTTAATGGTCTTATAGTACTGGTTCGGTTCAGTTTTCTGGTTCAAGAAAAACACTCGGTTTCGGTTCAAGGAAAACAGTCGGTTTCGGTTCACGTTCCGATTTGGTTCGCATCTTTAAAATAAAGCAATAAAATTTTGGTTCATATGAAATAGCTCACCCTTTAAAAACAAAATAAGATGAAACTGCTCATTACTGATAAACTTACTGATATTTTTACAAGTTTCGGTTCAAAAAAAAAACACTTGGCCAATCATAAGTGTATTTATTTTGGTATTTTGTTTTGAATGTTCATAGATAAACAACAAATTCTGAAAATCAATTTTTTAAAGCAATTTTGTTACGTAGATTTTAATATTAAAACGAATATTAGCGTTTTTAAGTTTTTTTTATAAAAACTACAGTTTTAATCGCGACTTTGCGTGACCGAATTTTCAAAACTGAATATTTTTGACATAATTTGAATTATGAATATAAAACTTGGAGAATTCACTTGTGAAGTTGTTAGAAAAATTAGAAAACGAAAACTCGAATCCCCTTTTAATAAATTTATGTGATTAGAATTATAAAATGTCCTAAAAGTTTTGAAACAAAAGATTTTGAATGTTTTGTCTCGAAACTTTTATAAAACGCGCTATACACATTACTTTCTCGAAAGTGCTAAAAGCAAAAAGATTTTTTTTAAGTGTGAATGTAAAATATAATTTGCAATGATAATGTTGACCGACCGACAGCTGCTGCACGTAAAATGACCAGCCAGTTTTGCATTTAGGGTTTCGATAATGTAAGAGGTTTAACGGCAACGGTTTAGGAGGGCTGGAAACATGCAAATCTTCATATTGTATCGAAAGTGATATAAGCGTCATGCATAAAATCTTGCTTTCAAGTGTTTAGTTATGTAACGCATAAAAAAAATTTTCAAGTAACTGTTATCTAAGGTTCGAAAAAAATAGTGCAAATGAAAAAATAACGTTGAAAAAATGCTTTTGATATCTAATATTTACATAAAGTTTTTGAATTTGTATTTTGATGAATTGTTATTATGTTCAAGGAACATAGCAAGTAGAAAACTCTTTTATTACTGATTTTTCTGAAATTTTATTCTTTATAAAAATTTGTGCTTTATCTAGAATCTGTAAAAAAAACATAAATTTTTTACAGCAGTTCTTAAATGCCGAAAGATATTTAAACTTCTGACAACTGAATTTGACATTTTACCTTTAAATATATAGATACCAGGTGTTCTGAGTAGTTCACGCAGTCGGCGTAGTATTTCAGTATTTAAACGAGCAATTTCCTCAAAAATTAATACGAAGATATTCATTATTCCCAAGGCCTGAACCCTCATCTGACCTACATTTTCTGGAATATTTTTATTAGGTTCTTTAAATAAATAAGGTGTATCAGAGAGACCATTTGATAATTTAGTCGATTTGGAAAACAAAATAAACTACAACATATTCAAGTAATAATCCAAATATTCTGGAGAATGCAATCAGACGGACAAGTTTATGATATTGAGACAGAAGGGAATCATATCTAGTGACTTTCATTAACTCATGACTATTAAATTTCATACTTGATCATTTTTTAATAATTAATTAATACCATTTTTTTAGAATATTTTAGGTTTTTATGGGTCTTAGATAAGCCACAAACTTTTATAGGGAATAGAATTTACTGAGAAATCAGTATTAAAAAAGTTTTGCATATGTTGCATACTTTCTTGGTCATGTATACAATTTTCATTTTGGTCATTTAAGAAGTTCATAATGGAGAAAACTTATTTTCATCCAACTCTCATTCAGAAAAGCATTTTGGAAAAAGATTTTTTTGACTTAATCGTGTTTGTGATACAAGGAAATATATACCAAACGAAGAAGTCCTAACTTCTTGAATCACGTAAAATACTTCTACCTACTCTATTATTCTTATCTTTCCCACTTTTAAATAATTTTGTATATACAAATACGAACTCAGATTATTTCCTTTTATTTAAAAGGATCTCTTTCTTCAAGGAAGAATCTTAAGAACACGTTTATTTTATGGTCTTAATTTTCAGAGATTTTATTTGAAAGGCCACGTTCACTCATTGTTCTACTTTGCATTGCCTCAATTTTGTACTCCTAATTTCCCCAGAGCTTCTCTTACAGTTTCTATATGCTCTAGATCTTCAATTCTTCTTTCTTTAATTTAATTTTATAAATTTTCCAACCGGCAGACTGAACATGTGCATCAATCAATTTGACTTCTACATTTCTGTTAGTGTACAAATTTTGGTCTTAGGATGGGTTTATCAATCACAAGTTAACTCTAACTGTCAGTTTGTTCCCATAGTAACGACTATGAAGGCAATTGTTGCTATGGCAATTAACTGAAGGTAAGAGTTAACTTAGAGGTAACTTGTGATTGATAAACCCACCCTTAGTATATTTACGTTACTTCTCGGTTCATTGTTCATCTCCTCATACTATTTGTCTTTACTCCATTGCACATTCCTTTTAGATTCTCTCTTTCTCATGTATTCGAAGTTTCTTCAATCTAATGGTTAACGAATTTCGGCTTCCCTTGGTACAATTTTGGATATAATTATTAATGGACATGTTCACTCCCTTATTGACGATTCGCTGTAGGGTTAACAGCTTTTACAAGATTGAAAATTTGGTTAAGTTATTAATCCCTAAAGAGGCTGATTTAAAAGACGTCCTGCGAAGTAAAATCACCAAAAAAATGTGACCAAACATTAGGTGTGGTCTTCTCTTGCTTTATTCAAGTTGTGTTAATGTGTCCAGCTTAGCATCCACTACATAAAGAAATGTATGCATGTAGGTATATTTGCAACACGCAGTGTCAACTAATAAAGAAAAATATAATCACATCATTCAGCAAGACTAAGCATTCTTGAAAGTCTGTAAAAGTCACATATTTAAGATAAAAACAAAATTGAGCTGTTTATTTGCATTTACATTTATAAACACGATAAGTAATGATTGACGTTTTATTATTTTGGAAATAGAATTTCGCAATACATAAGTAATTAATAATAATACTTAATCATTATGAAAAGAAAAGAAACATGAATGTGGAAAGTTGTATAACTTAAAAATGAAAGTAAAGTAATCGGCATAAAAATTTTAGAATATTACAACTAGCAGGAATTAAATCCACAGTTAAGAAAATTACGTGAAGCTCTGGAATGTTTTCTTATAAAATCATCATCCTTGATACAAGGCGGAAATACCATGCCTATCAAACACGTTACTTAAGTTGCTTTAGTTTGAAGAACTCCTTCAGATTGATGCTAAGTTTCTAGAAGTACCGACGAAGCTTTACTCTTAGTTTTCTTCTCGTGTTGTTGTTCTACAAATTACCTACAGTGAAGAGAACTTGTTTTTATAACTATCTACCGAAGATGATGTGCTTATTCTAATAAGTTCTGGAATATATTATTTAACTCACCTTACCCAAAAAATATCACGTTACGTCTATGATTAACTCTTTCGTGGCACCACTCTATCAACAGTGTTGGAAAAACATTTTCGTTGCACTTCCTTATACCATAATTTATCTATATTTTTAATTTCTTCTTCTCGAAGGGCGTCCTCTTCTGTTAATTTTCTCATTCTTTCCTGTCGCACTCTGTAAAATCACTCTTTTCCTTCATTATAAATAAGTTGAGACTTTTCTTGATTTCTTATTCTTCACCAAACATCTTTGTTTCGGTTTTGAATAGTTTCCCTGCATTTATAGCAATGCTATATGCAATATCTTTGGACAAGACACAATGGGAAACGGAAACGGTACTGTCGCGTATTTTTACGTTCGCTTAGGTACTTTATACATTCATAATCATTAATAATCCCAAAATTTATTATATATCGTACAAAAAACTGTTCGTTTCTAAAGCTGCAAGTTCAGACAAATGAAAGGATAAAACATAATAATGTTTTCGTAATGGTATTACATATTGGCAATTATCACAAAACACACCTATCAACTATAGTGAAAATCACGTTACGGTTACAACAAACCAAAATCCGTGCATTACGCTAACTTTTGATAAAATGAAGAAAATGGTTTATTTGCAGGACAAACAATAACTTTAATTTTATGATATGGTTGTTTTATTGTTGTTAGATCTTCTGGATCAAGTCCGCCCCAATAATGAGGGAGAATAAAAAATATTATTAATTCTATTAATTTTCGAATAAAAATGTATTGAGGTATTCTCTCTTCCGAGTAGCGAATAGCTATACGAAGTTGAATGGGGTGATTTCTGATGATTTTCATATATGTGCACAATAATTAATCGCCACTTTAGTCAATTAGAAAAGTATTAAAAAAAAGATTTTCTTTGTTTTATCAAAATCATTAAAACGGGTTGATTTGGATGAATCTTGCAAACCAAGCGGAATTGATGAAGAAACAGAAAAACAAAAGCCGTTGGTTATGGGCTTTCGCCGTTGGAACTGTCTCCTCTTTCTTTGGAGCAGGTTCGCCGGATGCAGTCCACTATTTTGACTCTTCGTTCATTTCCTCAACAGACAAAAAATTGTAGCAGAAACTCTTTCGGATTGCGCTTAAAGATGTCAAATTCGCCTGCCCACGAGGCGAACTTTCACTTTTATTTCGCTTTTAGGTTGAATTCCACCGATAGGTTTCTCATGCCCAATTGAAAAGGATATTTTATGCACTTTCAATGATTGACATGTTTACAACGGTTACATTCTCAGTGATTTTCACTCGACGGTCTGCTTGAGGAATTTCTTGACCATATGCTCCATAGTCAAGTCAATTGGACGGCCGGGATACTCTTCATCAAAAACTGATGTTTGAATTAATTGAATCAATATCATGGTAGTCAACGAAGGTAAATAGTTCATAAACGACGAGCATCTTCTTCTCGATTTCCTGACACATCTTCTCTTCCAAGAAAGGAATCGAATCATTGACCAATATTGTTCTTTCTCCATGGTTGCAAAATAACACAAACTTATTCAATTATGATTCAATTTCAAGAGCTGTCAAAATAGAACTATTTGATAAATTGCTCTGAAATTCTTACAGGTATTGTTGGAAACGTGGTACTAAACGTCGGTACAGATTTTGAGACAGTAGCCCCATCACTATTAAACAGGGTTCTTTTCACATAATCCTTGTACAAAAGTTGAATTTTAACAGTTCAACAGAATGCATCGTCGTTATCTGTCAAATGAAAGTTAAATACAAAGGTTTACAGAATGAACGACGTCAAGCGTTGTACGCGAAAAGTTCAACTTCCAACGTTGAATAAGTGAATAACAAATATGTCCCACTATCGCATTTTCATCCGGCAATTTCTTGTTGGTGATAATACAACAAATACAGGATGTTCTTCAGCTTGATGTAAAAAAATTAATGGCGTATGTGGTGCGAGATATGCATCAAAATTAAAAGGAAAAAAAAAATTAAAAAATTCATACCGACATCCGGCAATTCCCTGTGAAATGTTCATTCATAATAAGTGTTTGAAATTTCCCCCTGCGCAAGACGTAAACATACATCGGCTCGACGAAGCAGGGATTCACATGCGTTACGGAATTGGTTCTGTTTTCGGATATTTTCCACTGCGTGCGTTGAGTTCGTTTAATGTATTTACTTCTTCGGCGTACACTTGATTTTTTAAATGTCCCCACAGATAAAAATCTAATGGATTAAGGTCTAATATTTAAATTTACATCCTCTACGAGTTTCGGCAAATTACTTTGCAAGAAACGTGAATACACCTTTTCGACCAAGCGATTAGGTAAAACAAATAGACCGATTAAAGTGGCGTTGTTGAAAACTACGGCCTTGCATTGCATGAGGATTTTTTTCTGCCAACACTGCATCCCTAGTTAACACTAATTCGTCGTAACGCTGTGCATACAAAAGTCTTTTGACCACATTCGCCGTAAATTAAAATCATGTCCACAAGAACCAGTACTGGAAAATTCGGTGATGTTTTCAACACGACAAAGTACAGCTGACAACTGACCCACTTAAACAGCCAATGCTGACATCAGCAAATTTCTCAGAGTACGTAATTACGTCATAAAAATAAACCAGGGACTATCATCGTTCGCTAAAAACATTTATTATCTCTAATATTTTGTTTTTGTATAACAATTGATTAATTGCTGCTTCATTCTATTCAGTTAATGAAAACTTTCACTGGTTTCATTTTTTGTATAAAGTTAAGAAACACCTAGTATATACCAGTTGTAACATAAACATATATAACAAGATATACTTAGAATTTATCCGTATGTGGCACAAGTTATTTCTATTTTTAGGTTAGATTGATGACATTGCACTTCGCTTTATCTGTGCATGTCTTTTGTAGTGATAGGTTGGCGTGTAACGGCGTTGCATTCTGTTTAATCCTTTAGTATGAGAAAAACTGCCATTAAAAATATTATTTATTTATATTTTAAACTATTAATTTTATTATATAAAGGTAAAAGTCGATCAATAAAACCTCCGGATATAGTAAGCCTCATTTAAACGATTGCCGTTACTTCGTTATTCACGATTATACAAATGAAACAGTACTTAAGAAACATATAATCAGTAAAATGAGGTTATTCTATAATCTTAAAATGGAAATTATTATTGCTACTGTTCTGAAAATAGATTTAATATCCGCAAGGTGATAATGTGACATTCACTCACTCAGCAAAGCTAATATGTTACTGCCATTGTCAAGAATTGTTTTTTGATTCCAGATTCAACAAAGAATGTTCTAAAATAATTCTGAAAGAATTAGGTTTTTATGTAAATCAAATCAGGGAGTTTTAGAATATATATAGGTAATGTTTCATAAAAACGATTCTAAAGCATTTGATCGAATTTATTGATTAAAATAATAATCCAATTTATTGTTAGCAGCAACTGTACAAATTTAAAAATCTAATGAAAAATACAAGTAGTTAATGAATTTTATTTTTAAATTCTTTTAAAAAACTTGGTAGGATAAATTCCTTCAAAGTCCCTTTTTTTAAAGAAAATCGTATTAAATGCAATGCAAATTACAATAAAATGCATTATCAACATCTACATTTATATAAATAAGAATTAGTGACTTAAGTACTTTCAAAGAAATAAATTTCTTTCATTACCACTGTCATATACCGTTATTTTGTTTACGGAAGCCTATAAAACATAATTAATAATAGTAAAGTATGTAATTAACAGAAGCAATATTAAATCCTATGTATTAGTTTACTGTAGCATTCAATTAAAGCAATAGTTTTAATGACAGTTCTCGAACAACTGGCGTCCAGTTATCTCCAAAGATAACCGCGTCGCAGAAAAAAGCAGATATTTAATCGAACAAATCAGTTTTATGTGAGAGGAATTAAAGCATTTTTATCAATGGCGAATTTAACATTGAACCAGAGAGTTCAAGGTGAACGTTAAGTCAGTCTTCGAGCGGTCCATAGAGATCTCAGCAGCACCCGGCATATGCACAAAGAACCCACGAGGAGTGGGAGGAACCAAATGGTACCAAACAACGGCGGTAGCCTCGTGTCTGCCTGCCATGATTCAGAACAGATTCTTCTTGGATATCGGCGCAGAACTTTAAAACTCATTTAAGGCGATAACTAACAACAAACGAACCGGATTCCGCGCTTCGGCTCGAATTTGAATTGTAAATACACTTGCGCGGTTTCTCGAAAGACCGGGTGCTTTTTTACGAATTGCATAAATGTGAAAAATTTCGTAATTTAAAAAGGTGATAGTTAATAGTGATGTTGCTCGCAGTGATTGTGTACAGTTTACCCGACAAATATTGACCAAGTTTACGCTAAGTACACGAAGTGTTAACAAAGACATAAAGGCACGTATAAAATGCTAAGCACCTTCCATAAAGGCGCTTCAAATAATCGTACTAAAGATTAAGGTAAATATTTTAACTCGACTTGCTTTAAACATGCTTTAAAGACTTTTCTTAATCAAGTAATTAAAATACGACAGCATTTTACTTAAAATATTTATGCGCTTTTATTTATAAACTTTGCATAAGCATGACTTCATGTTTGTAACATTCGATTTAGTTTCATTTTTAAGAATTTCGATAAGCTAATGTCAACAGTTTATTAATATACTGTACGATCCAAATTTATAACTTATTTATTTCATAAATCAATGCTTCAAACATTTTTAGATTATAACTATATTTGGTATTTAGAAAATAATAAAAAAATAAATAAAGCAAATTTAATGGATTAAGTGCATTTTAAAACTGATGTCTTGCTTGTCAGCTACCTCAGGAATATAGCGAAACGTCAGTTTCGAAATTGCTATAAAAGTTGTCCGGAGAATAATAATTACAAATACAAATTATTCTTAACTACTTTTTGTGGAAAGAAAAATCTGGATATTTTCTAATCTGAGTAATTATGTCATTTTATTTTGAAACTATTTTCGCTAACACTTCATCTAACTTACAATTAGTAATTATATTTACATATTGTGAATAACATTTAATTATTACCAACTTCTTTATACTTTTGATTTTTTTAATGAATTATTTTTGTCAAAGTTAACATTTTGTTATAGTATGAAAGCAAGATCTTACTTCTTACTTAAAGGGTTAACATGGTTAAAATGGCAGTTAACTTCTGTTTTTTTGGCTGAAATGACCATGGTATTTATTAAAAATTTTAATTAGTTTTGAACAATTCGTTTGTGTTGAATTGCTATTTTTGTTCGTATAAATTCAAAAGAGCTTGTCTTACCTATAGTTACATCAGAAAGAAATTCCAGTTAAATTATAATCTAAGTATATTGACTTCGTAGGTGAAAGATATTTGTAGCTGATTATGTTCTTCGTTGTTTCTCCTTCGTAGATAAATTTCCTATTACTTGGGTTTGTTGAACCATATAGCTGGTCGTTTTCTCGCTCTATTTCTTTGTACTTTGTCTCTCACACTCTTTTAACATGGTTCATTTTAGTTAAATCAACACCACTACAATTGGCATGTTTCTTTCTTTTACGATGAAGTAGATTTTCAATTCCTTCCTAAATTCACTTTCTGACTCCCCTTGTTACTTCCAGCATATTTTTTGTATATTGGAGTTTGGTTTCTACGTAATCAATTTTTACATCTAAAAGAGGACAAGTATTTTACCTTTCTCTGTATGTACATATATTTTCTTTCTAGAAGCATGATAGAGTCTTGGAGTTTTGGATAATATTTTCATTATTTTGATTTTATTTGCGTTGACTTTTAAAGTTTTAATTGCTAATCATTACGTTTCATATAGGGTGTCCACATTTCACTGGCGATATTCAATTTGTTTCTCTTGTCATTTACGCTTATTGGCTACGAATTAAAGCTTAAAATAATATCTTTAGCCTCCTGTATCTTTTATTGCGTGGTATAATCAACAAAAAGTGAAGAAAGAAATCGACGAGCATGCTCGATATTTTTTAATCAACTAAATATAGACATATTGCTTTTCATCAGTGAGATATGATTTCATTAATTTACCGGCAATGCTTTAAACGTCTTACGAAATTATGGTGTTTTTATCTTCTAAATGCGTTACAAGGCTTATTTTTAATACCTTTTATCATAAGATGTCATACATATAACTCGATTCCTAGACAAGCGAATTAGAGGTAATGTAATGAAATCGTGGATTAATTGATAAGTAAAATCCTTAAATATAAATAGCCTTAAAAAATTGCAGATTTTCTTTCATGGTCATGTCCTTTTGTCTTATCATTTATTTACATATTTCCTGAAATTTTGTATTCTGGAATGGTAAAATTTTTCATTAACGGATTTAAAAGAGCAAAGTTTGTTGTTTTTATTCACTTACATATTTTTGATTGTATAATTCTTTTTTGTTAATTGTCATGTTTCATTGCTTCTACGATGTTTCTATTCTAACTGCTTCTTAGATTTCCCCAAATTATTCCAAATTAATATTCCATAAGGTCTTTAAGTACTGAAATAAGTACACTGTTAGAATTTGATCTTTTTTCTTTGTCTTATATCAATTTAAGGGATACCAATACATTATTTAATTTTATTATTTTCTTTTTAATATTGATGCTCTATATCTACCTCCGAGTACATCTACTCTTCGTGTTGAGTTTACCTTTCACTGCTTTATTTTATTTATAGTGCTCTTTCAGGAAAGATATTGTGTTCAGTAACCATAGGCTATTACCATTTCTGGAACAGTACGATCAACCATTCAACTAAGCACACGTCTTAGGATCTCATTTGAACACGTGACTTTTTCGGAAATAGCAAAGCCTTTAAGAAGAAGAAATGATTTCATTTCACTGGTTGTTTGATCATAATTGTTATTATCCTATTACATGTTATCTCCTTCTATGAAATAAATTATAGTATAAGTCAGTTTTCATTCTCCAGAGTTTGTCGTTCTTTCATAAATCTACTAAAAATGGCAGACATGTCAGGAACTGATCCTTTATTATCTCTGTGGGTGTAATTCCAGATCCTGATGTTTTCTCCTCCTCAGGTAGGGCTTATTTTTATACGTAAATATATGTTTGGGTCGTTATCTCTTCTTCTCGAATTTAGAGGACGTAACTCTACTCCAATTTTATCCAGAAGTGACTGGTAATTTTAAGTTTAAAATTTAGCTTTTAACATACCATATGTAAACAGATTTACGGAACGTTTACATGATCGTCAAGGCAAATTAGGTAAATAGTATATAACACGTAAGTCCCCATTTTATTTATTAACACCCTAAATAAAATACGATATCTTCTTTGCCTTGGTTAATATCATATTACTACATTATACAAGTCGGTTAACTGATTGTGTGTTTAGATCAAAGCATAGAATTTTATACCCGTTTTCTTGAAAAACTGACTTTTGTGAATTCCAGTTGACTGAATGATGTTATGTATACATAATAAAAATGTTATGTTCCGAGTTCTTATGCTGCAAGACACAAAGGAAGAATGAGAGAAATTGTGAAAACAAGTTGTGTTTCTAATGAATTACAAGATTCTTCCATTAATTTGCAAAGAATTTTGTTAATAAATTGATTTGGATAGATTTAGTTTGGTTTCACAATTAATAAGAAATTCTATGCAACGTTGTGGTTATTCATTTTTGATTTGTAGCTCAAAGGACTCTTGTGTTGATTTTTTACTTTTCAAATATATTCTTTGGGTTACTCAAGCCAAAGTTTTGTTTCCTACTTTTGTACTCAAGGAAATGTTTTTTGCATTTGATTACTAAAAGTTTCAGATCAACAATTTTTTATTTCTAAGAATAAAGTGATTATGTTATTAGGTCAGTTTAAAAGTGACCATTTTGAAAATACATATTCTGATAAGGAATGTATGTACGTGACGATATATAATACATATCTAATACTTGAAAGTTATATAATTTGCGGAGGTCACATGAATGTTTGATGATAAACAAAATTACCAAACAAGGTTAAAAGGATTTGCTACGCTTTTATAATTTAGTTTTGTTTTACAGGTACGATATTGCATCATTTCATTGGAGAAAACTCGACATTTGGACCAACAGTACCGCATAAAAACTCGTGTCATTCAGTGCAGTCCAGTTAATTAAAAAAACTTGTTTTTGTTTCGAGAATTCTTGCGCATTACGCCTCACTGAGTAATTCCATCGGGGCCGAGAGGTTTAGTGCAAATATTCAGGAGGTGATAAGGAAGTTGTGTTTCAATTTTACGTGAGTGCGCGGTTGCAGTGAACAGTAACAACATTGCATAATAATACAAAAACAGTACCATTAACATTTTTTGACCTTTACAGTGTGTGAAATTCAATCGGCGATCAAGGCTAGGTGTTTGTGCAAAGTTTTTACTCGTGACTGCGGTTTTACTTTGGAGTTGACGCGGTTAGGAAGACGATTGGATTAAGCTTTTTCGCTTTAGAGGAAAATGGTGGGTATTCTTTTTAGGTAGTGTTTATTACCTACGATGAATTTGCTACGTTCTATTTTATTTTGTGTAATATTGTGAAATATCAACGTTTTAATTGCGTACATTATTACTGAAGCAAAACAATGCAGCCTTTGTGTGCTCTCTGTTTTTGTATTGTAATACTTACCAAAGTTATTTTATTATCCGTAAATTATTCGTAAAAGATTGGGCCATTTGATTTACTCTTTATGTTTAGAATTAAGATTAAAGGAAAATCCTTTATACGTGAGTAGTGTCGCCAGAAATACAAGTTCCAAGTTTTATGAAAGTTTCAAGTTTTGCGGCTGTAAAATTCATTGCGGTTAAAAGCGCCAATAATTCTTTTAAACATTTCACGCCGTAATAACTTTCTTTTATGAAGTTTCTTTTCGAATTGCTTAAGTTTGTTGGAAATGCAACTTTATAAAATGTATTGATTTGTTTCTTTTTAATACGTTGCACATTTTCAATGAGTTTTTATTTATTTCCTTATATCTTTTTTGAACATCTGTATATAATAATTTAACATTATTTTCCTTCTTTCCAAAGGGCAGTGCTTAAAATCTAGATATATATAGATAACTCACACCAAGAAAATTTAAAGTAATATGAGCATAATATAATATTGAGAATGTGGTACCTTTAGTTTGTACAGCCTGTTTTAACCCTATTAAGACAA
This sequence comes from Serrognathus titanus, assembly GCA_039766575.1. Lineage (NCBI taxonomy): Eukaryota > Metazoa > Arthropoda > Insecta > Coleoptera > Lucanidae > Serrognathus > Serrognathus titanus. Next base: position 44,277,954 of record CM077914.1, on the reverse strand, counting down.
TTCCTGATTTATTTTTATCTTTCTTTGGTATTTCGATTAATTTTTGAGTTGTTAATTGAGGTACTTTCTTGTACGTTGAAAATTATCACAAAATTTTTAATTATAACTAATTGGATGAGTTAAAATTCAAATGTTGTTTGAAAGTCGACGTTTCGCTGTACAGCGACAGTTTCTTCAGAATAAATAGTAAAGGCTTAATATACAGCATAACATCGAATTTTGAATCGATTTTGCATCCTGTATGATGAATTATAATTGAATAAAACTATAAAAAAATTAAATAAAAGACGAGGAGCTTGCTGTGTATTCATTCAACAATATTTAGATCTAAAGCCACTCTCAAGTCGGATATTTTGAAACTTCAAAAGTACATTGACCAAACACTAACTTCAAAACAGTATTTATTTTGTAAGCTAAGTATCTGGCCGCTGTGTTTATACAGCACTCGGTATAATCTTCATACAATGAACTGTATAGGTGTGGTAGCTGCTTCCAGTTCTTGTTTCTACACATCGCAATAAACACAATTTTACAGCCTCACTTCGAATCTTTAATATTTGTCCCACATTTTTGTTTATGTAACTTACAGCCATTGTGTTATTGTAAAAGGATTTGTTTTAAGCAGTGCGGCGTCGAAACTGAATGCGTTAATATTTTAAAACCTTTGCATACAATAATCTTCGGTGGCGGTATACATACTTCTTGTATGTGTTCGAAAAGGTGCAGGTAGATGGATGGACTTTGTGATTTTTTTAATGCAGTGAAACGTGGGTACGAAATGCCTTTAGGATGCCTCATCGTGTCACATGTTACTAGAAATTCCTGGCGACGTTTTCACAGTTGTGTAAGGAATTTTAAAGTTATCTCGCTTTCTTTGTTGACTTTCGTGGCGTTATTTAAATCAAGGCTGTAGGTTTGTTCGTTACATTAATATCATGTCGGTTGTTGCTATTTGGTCTTATTTCCGAGCTAAAAGTGAAAACCATATGTCACTGCATGAGTCACGGGGTTTATTAATAATAATTATTGTTTTGTAATTTATCGCGAACGGCAATGCGACGAGTGAGTTGTGAACATCTGCAGTAATTAACTTGCGCTTTGATTTAGTGACATTGATTTTGCCCTAGTTTTAGTTTTGTAGCGGAAAGAACTAGTATGTATGTGTAGACTTTGTTGTTAGTTAAACTACAGAAAACTTCTGATGTAATATTTTCTTTATTTAAGCACGTTGAAAGTTACTGCAGAAAACAACTATAAATTATCTACTTTTTTTAAATGTAATATGAGTAATGTTAATTAAAATTACTAATAATGCAAGCCTGATAATGAAATTATCGAACGAGCAATAGGAGCAGAATGATTACTAAACGTATGAAATGGTCATATCTCTGGAACAAAGGTAGCAAGCGAAAACTATTTTTTAAGTAGTCATAAGTCATAATCATAACAATGTACAACTTTAAAGAAAGAAAAGATAACTGAAAGTATACTCAGCAAAAACAAACAGTAGGTAAAAGGGATGATATGTGATATGATTTAATTTTAAAAAATTATCATTTTTAAAAATAATTAAAATAATCAAGCTGTTTAAATAAACAAATAAATAATTGTTTATTAAACCAAAGTCTCGGAGTATACTTTGTTCACGATCTTTTTACATTCAGAGTAGGCCGTGTGAGGGTGACATTTTTGTTGGTACCACAAAAAAATATATTTGTCAGAAATTTGATTGACGTTCGTTTTTAATTTTGTGGTTACGTTTTTGAAAACTGCCACTGCCATTGTTGCCAGTTGCTGTACAAAGTATTCCACGAAAACGAGAAATATCGTCTCGAATAAACGTTTAATGATTAATTATTTTTTTCATTGAGAAAGTTTGGGGTGAGGTGTGTTGTTTGCGTGTTCTTAGTCAACAATTGTGCCACAAAGCGAAGAAGTGTTTCTTTATTAACAAATGTGACTCCAGATATGATAATAAACAATAATGACAGAATGTTTGTTTGTGTTTTTATAGAATCTTGTGCACAGTGGTGTGGCTAAATGGATCTTGCTACTTGTGCAGCGGGTGGAGAGGTGTATCGGCTTGGGTAACCCGTGAAGATGGCTTGTTCAGCCAGGAGTTTGTTTCTTAAAAGATACAAGACTTGTAATACAAGTGTGTATACTTGTAAATAAATAACTTTTCAGAAGTTTATGTTTCTAGAAACCACACCAAGTCGATGTGACTTTTATACAAGTGTTTTTTTACAAGTATAAGTAAATTTTGTTTCTCGAAATAGTCGTTAACGTTGTTAACATATATGTAAATTTCTACGAGTGTCAAGCAACCCTTCAAACCTACAAGTCGCGTATATGCACAATAAGCTGAAAAATTAAAGTGAGCTTGTTTTATTTTAGGAATTTAACTTGATTTTATGAATATTTTTTAGAAAGATTATTATTTATAAACTGTGGAGAAATATGGTCAAGCGACTCAAATGTCAGAGAGGAGGAAATTATTGTAGTGAGTCGGCGCAAAGTTTTTAGGAGAAGGATTGATTATGGACATATGGAAATGTCATATGAATTTAATGAGAGGTATAGACTTACAGCTCACAAATTACAACTTTTACTGAACCTACTAGGTCCCCATTTAGAGAGGCCCACTCATAAAAATCATTCACTGTCTGCCCAATTACAATTGCAAGTTGCTCTCCACTGGATGGGGACAGATGCACAATATCATACAATCGCAGACATGCATGGCATCACCAAGGCCAGTGTGTATAGAATTGTCCACAATGTAGTGGCTGCTGTTAATAATACCATTTTCGCAGCCTATGTTAGGGGCAAGTGCAAGTGGCAGTTGAACGATTTTATGCTATTGGTGGAATGCCGATGGTTTTCGGCTGCCTTGATGGGACTCTGATCAGATAGATGCTCCCAATGTAAACGAAGAAGTCTTTGTAAATCGTCATGGGAACCACTCGATCACTTGTATGTTTATATGCGGTCCAGATTTAACGTATGCTAATTGGCCTGGAAGTGTACATGACTCCCGAGTTTTGAGAGATAGTGGTCTATTTAATCAAATGGAAAATGGTTGGAGACCTATTCCAAATGGAATTCTTCTAGGTGATTCGGCATACCCTCTGAAGGACTGGCTACTTCCTCCAAACGTAAATAATAATAATGAAGAAGCAAATCGGCGATTCTTAAAGCTCATAAATCTACTAGAAGGCTAATTGAAAATGCTATAGGTATTAATTAATTAAAAAATGCTGATAATTATAGAGTTTTTCCTAATTTAACTTAATTTCTATCTTTAAAACTAAAGAAAGTTAGGTGAAGATTCAAATTAAACACCCAATATACCTACCTTACAAGATGAAAATGAAACCGAATGAAATAAGAAATAAACTTACCAATGTTCCATGTTTTATATTCGACCAAAAGGTATCCCGGATATAAGAATAATTTTTCTCCGCACTCATCAAATCAAGGGCTTTACACTTTTGTAAGATTTTGTTCCATTCGGCAACATACATTTTTTTTTAGATAGTCGAAAAATACCCCGAAAAGAATGTCTTTAGAATCCCGTATTTGGCGTAATACAGTCAGTTTATTACCTGTCTTAGCCATTAGAAAACAACAAATTATGGACGGCTTTAATAATGGTTACGACATGTCAATATTTTTGAACAGCCTATTTCACTTGTATATTTTTTTGTACACTTGAAAAAGGTTCAAGACATGTAATTTTCTTTTAGAAACAAAATTTACAAGTTCTTGTGAAATATTTTATATAGCTTGTAACTTGTTAACTTGTGTTTTCTGAGAAACACGGTCCAGAAGAGTTTTTTTTCGGACTTGTTCAGACAGTAGAACTGTCGTTCTCAGACCCTGGATGGCCATTTTCACCTCGCTGTTGCAGAAGGGATGAATTTCTGAAGGGGATTCGAGTTTGGTGCCTGGCAATAGTGTAAAGGTGCGCTGCAGGTGGCGCAAAAGTATAATATGAAGGGGTATTTAAATAACAGGATCTTCTTGCTGTTGCCGGTGTCTCAGAACCTTTTTCCATTTCTCATTTAAAATTCTGTCTACGTTCACTATCTCCTCCAATACGCACACCATCAGATTCTTCTGCTAACACTAAAATTTTGCAAATCTGTTTATATTTGGGCATATTCGTGGCTATTAGTTTTGACTTCTAAAAGGATCGTCGCAGTCTATAAGTTTCACAGATATACATGCGTTTTCTACACTATAAAATTTTGATGCCAAATTAAATGTTCCCTATTCCCCTTCCATTGATTCTATAGAAGAATCTGATTCATCATCAATTTCTGATTCTGAATCAGATTTTCCTAATGTAATAATGAAAGGAGGAATATTTTCAAACGAAAAATTTTCCATTTGTTTCGTCCAGTCTTCCGAAATTAATTTTTCACAATGATTACAAAAATGATGCCATATGTCGTGGGTATATTTTGAAAGAGCCTCACGCCATAAATTTGCAACCCTATCTTTCGATACTGGTTGCGAATTTATGTGCTTATTGTAAAAGCCTTTGCACTGCCCCCATGCAATCTCAATAGGATTGTATTGACAACGGTATGGAGGCAATCTAAGAACTTCATAACCATACTCCTTCAAAATTACGTCATTCGCGTATCGTTTTGTTGTTCCGTCTATTCTAAAAGGCTTAATTAATTCCCATAATTGTTTTTTTTTTGTAATTTTGCCCTCAATTTCGACATTGTGTTTAAAAATGTGGGTGGTTTGTCCAACTGCACCGAGTGATACGGTGCATTGTCCATCGCCACCACACATTTTCGTTGCAACTTGCCTAGTGCAGGACTAAGCTGATTATAACCATCCAATTTCTGCATTTGTGTTTTTATGGTAGTCTCTGTCATTGTTCGTCGAGTCAAGTAACAAGTCACACCCTTCCAAAAAGCCAAGTTTTGTTCCCGCATGCAAAATTGTAAAACGTTTCCCTTCAAATTTAATTTGGCTGGGTTACTTTTCAAATCTGTTTCGTATATCCATCGACGAACCGCAGACCCATTTTGGTAGATCCACGTTTCATCGAGGTACACGAATATTATATTTGCACTAGAATTTTGAAACTAAGAATTTGCTCAAAAAAGAAATTTTGGATGCAACGACGTGTTTTTGTTCACATAAAATTTTGCGTCCGTTAATCATTTTGTGTTTGTAACCTATAGATTTCATAATTTTGAATAAAGTTGTTCTTCCCACCTTTAAATTCCAAAGTATCGCGAGCGTCTGTAAGTAATTTGTCCAAAGTGAAATATTCATGTAATTTGTAAATATATCCGTCTTTTTACGTCTGCCAGAGGAGGATGTTTTCAAATTGTCAGGTCCTGCTTTCAAAATTTTAGTTATTCTTCTTTGCGAAATCTAAAACATACATATACCTACATTAGAAAATGGGGCTCATTTAATTTATGTAAGCCTTACTCCATGTATATCTATCAACCTGCTTATAATTTCATCTTGTGTGAAATCTGGACGATTCTTTTTATAATAATTGAAGCCTTTTTTATGGCTTGTTTGGTTTGCCTGCTTATAATTTTTGGCATTTTGACATGATTAAAAAATGTAATTAAATAATTAGTTATTTGTTTTAAGTTACTTGGCAACATAGTCACAGTTGACGTGACAATGTCAATTTTTTTCACGTTAGATTTTGACTAGCTTCAAAACATATGCACGTAACATATCAAAAAAAAAACATGGCCTACTAGAATGCAAAAAGTTTATTATGAGAATACGTGGTAATATAATGTGAATAATGGCTGAACTGATTTTATTAATATTTATTTCCTGTTTGATTGGTATAGACTTCTTCTTTCAGTATCTTTACTTTTTCTTAATTTTCATTTTATACTACATGTCGATATTTTCTTAAACGTGGTTATGTTTTAAATTTTCTTGTTTTAACTTAAAAATATATTTTGTACTTATTTAGCATTGTCACCAAACTTTTTAGCAGGTGTCGATACAAACCAAGATTTTATTGAATTTAAATGATGTCAATTAACATAAGTCTGCACCTGGCGCAGATTGCTTACCAATTTGTCGAGGTGTTTCAAGAAAACACGTGACGGACAAACGGTGTTTGTCCTATTTCATACCCGCACATGTCGCATGTTAACTCACATGTCATAAGTAGTCATTAACGTTCACCTCAGAAAATTATCCCACCAATTATTTTAAGTATACGTATTTATAAGTCTGCCCTCAATCGAAAATCAAGTCATCCATATTTTAAGGTTGATAATTACAGACAGTTTTTTTTTTTTTAAATTTAGATTACATATCAAAGTTGATTTTTCTTATGAAATAAAATATGGGTTTGGACCATTTTTTTAAAATACATTTTGGAATATGCTTTTATTAAGCTCTGAAAGCCTAAATTTGATTTTTCTGATATATTTAATAACCAGTCTCCTATTCTGAAGCTTCCAATTTGATTTTTTTAAAATCTTTATAAAGGGGTTTCTGTTTTACAAATTATCGTAATTTGCAATTGCTTTTATAAAGTCTTCTTTAGCTTTATTTTACGATGGTATTATTCACCTTTAGAATTATAGTCTGGATTTGTCTTTTTGTCTTTCTCGAAATAATTAATGTTCTTATGCATTCATTTTTCCTGTTCCTTTCATCAGCCAGTTAAATAGAGGATTATTTCGACCTACAATTAATCCTCAGCTAATTCCAAAGTTCCGGGAGATATTTTTATAAATTTATTTTCATACTACAGTGCTACTGAATGTCTAGGTTATTATTTATTCGGAATTTATAAATAGGGAATTGAAGTACGTACTAATTCTGTCTTAAGCTTGTTTTATATAAATAAGCACGAGATGAAGTGTCAGATTACTGTTACACATTAACTTTATATTTACAGATTTGGCTTATTTATTTTCGCTGCTCATATAATATTTTGACAGTCTACATATATACATACAGAGTGAGTCGGGAGGAATAAACCAATTACATTATTTCCTTAAATAGTTACAGCGACAATAAATGAATTCCTCGATATTTTTCTTCATCCATTATATTTTAGAACTTATTTAGTCATAAATTTAATTTATTTGTTTGTAAATGAAATTTTCTTCTTTCTGCTTAGTTCTGTGAGCTTGTATAAGAATGCTCACCTGAGCTTTTCTTGGCAGTTTTCCGTTTTAATTTTGTGAAAGAAAAAAAAATTCTCTCTCGTTCTATAAATGGGATTTTGAAGTAGGGGCGCCGCGCCCTATATTCAAAGAAATCAGTTTTTGTTTTATTTAATTTCGTATATGGTTTGTTTATTTTACTTATGTTTATTTCTGCGTGTATTTCCCTATATTACCACATTTTTAAAAACGATTACTACATTTACAAACATAAAGACAAAAAAATGTAATTACATTTGTAAATATTTCTAGGAAAATCCCTGTAAACATTTCAACACAAAATCCTAAGAATTACGCCCGCATACATAATAAAGCAAACAAATAAAACGTTAACGCAACATATCGGTGCGTTACACTTTAGATAAGGTTAACGATCTCCTTTTTCTATCTAAACTTTACCTATTTTATTTTTAATTGACGCGGCGCCTTAAATTCAACATTCGCCGCTTCTTTGAAACGAAAAAATTTCGACTCAGTGTTCTATAAACGGAAGGTCGATGTTTTGAATTGATTTGCCCCTTTCTGAAATCACATTGTGTTGTTTATAAACTAACTAGATGGAAATTGTGTTCTAGTTCCTCTTTTATACTACATCACGTGTATGTTTTTAAAACCTGCCAGCAGCTGTACGCGAAGGTACCATTTCGGAAGCCAAATTGTCTACAACCGGGCATAATGACCTTAAAGGCAGGTAAAAATTGTGTGGCCCAACTGAAAACGGACAAGTTTTAGAATAACGGGATAATAATATCAATTGTGGCAGAAAATATTTCGGAATTTTGCTAACATTCTAAGGGGATTTTGTTAAAAGTATATATCAAGTTTTATGTAACGTTTTGTGTGGATCGTTTTATATTATGGATGTAGGTAAAACATTCTACCCTCTAGACTTAGGTACCTACTTCAAATTTTTTTTCACAAACCTGCTGTATGCTTTAGGTCAGTCTATTAATGATTTATATTTACCTAATTTTATACCAAGAACGACAGTGAAATCCCTCGGAGTGAAAGTTGTTCTTATGACCACATAAATACTAGGAATAAGCGCTGTATTTAATTGATTAAAGGTATATTCGTAAATACCAGTTTCGATTTTTGGAAGATTTGATTTTGAAATATTTAAAAATAGCGAAGGTTTTAAAGTTTATGATTGTGATTCATGCAGTAAATTATTTAAAAATGGGAGAGGAAGAAATTTGAAAATTTAAGATTTAAAATATGCATTTTGTCATATTCGTATTATTTTAAATATCCAAACCAAGAAAACATGAAGAAAAGGAACACTTTAAAATTGCATAGTGGGTCAGCATTTTGTTATTTTTAATTCAATGTCCATGAAGAAGAAAATAAATTATCTCATTACGTAAATATTTTCGAAAGTCTCTATTAATAAATTAACAAGTAGGTTCACAATTAGCTTTTATTATCATCGCAGCAATTTAGATTATTTAAAATAATTAAATCTGGAATTATTAATTAAAAAAAAGCAAAATTATAAATTATAATGATAACAAGAATATCTAAATACCATTTACGATAATCTTTATCAGACTTGGCTTGATTTTGCAGAAAATTGAGTCATCGGTTACCATCAACACAATTACAGAAACAACAATTAGGTCGCCTTATAAATAATGCACTTAGCAGTGATTCATATTTATCAGCTGGATTTTACCACAAATGTCACTGCAGTGCTGAGGTAATAAGTCTTCCGATGACATCTATTTAACGCTTCTGTATATTCTAAGCCATAAATTTACTTTATTATTATCTCAACAGTAGAGGTTTTTGGTTGCAAATTATTTAAGGAATACAATAGTTAAAGTTGCTCATTAAGACATAAAACAAGAAGACGAAAGAAAATGGAATTTTTCAATATACAAGCCAAGAATTCAACAATGGACGACGGCCGCGGAAGCCTTCAAGTTAAAGTATTAGGCACCTTACATTAACTCCTATAAAATCAAGTTTTCTTGCCAGATGATAAGTATGAAAATTAACTAAAATTGTGTAACTGGCAATATAGAAAGTGTTAGGAAAGAATCTATACATGTATTTCGGCCTTATTTGGCCTCATCAGAACTCTGTACCTTAAAAAAAATTGGTTTATTGAAAAATTTAGAAAAACTTACCCCTTTTTTGAATTTCTAAAATACCAAAAAACAAGAACCTTTATAGCCCATTCCAAACGAGACTTTATTTTTTTTAGTTTAGTTTAGTTTCTGAAAGCCAAGGCTTCTTTCTTGCTTTACAGTCCTTCAAGCCAGCTTCATTAAGTCTTCTTCTGGTCTCTGATCGGTCTCCCGATTTCCTCAGATAAACTGGCAGCGAGTTTGGAGGAAGTTTTCTTTTGATTTTTAAGTGACTCTCGAATTAAATTTCGATCATCACGGTCCGAAGTTATCCGTTTTCTACCTGTTCTTGTTCGGTTCGCATGTGATCCAGTACCCACGTAACGTTTCAAGGCAGATTGCACCGCACAACACGAACGTTCAATACCTTTGGCTATTTCTCTCTGTGAGTTGCCTTGTTCGTACAAGAACTGAATTCGCAAAGTAAATGCTCACTAAGTTCGTTCTTTTTAGGCATTTTTTACAGCAAAATTATAATGAAATAAACACTATACTGGAAAGATCGTTCTTACTACAAGACTGACTACCTACTTACGGAACCATAATTGCGAACTGTCATCTGCCATATGTTTTACAACCTCTGTAAAGTACTGCGCATTATTTAAATTATCGTTTATTGTTGCCGACTATATGATAATAAAATTCTAAAGATTTCTGAGTAATATTTTCGGAGATAAATTAGAAAATTAAGGGTGCCTAATACTTTTGGCCAAGGCTGTACATGTGTGCGAATGTGGTATTTCTCAATTTTTAACACTCGTTTGGAGAACACAAAATATTCCTAAAAATTGTATTTTGTTGTCTTTTATAACTTGTGGTTCAAAAAATCTTTCACCGAAGGATGATATGTTAAATAAAGAAAGGTATAACATGCATGTCTGAGACTCAGTTTGTTTATCCACTCGGTGCAGGAATGGATCAAAGTTAGAATGAGAGCAAAGCTGTTTTGGCACATGTAAAAGTGAGATAAAATTGCGATAGTCTGAACGGAGTTGGAAATACGAACTCAGTCCATGATACCACATTAGGTGACATTTCAAAATTACGTTTGTCAATTCTGTCAGATTTAAGTTTTGATTATAACCAGACAGAGGCGAAAAATATTTATCACCTCTCATGCGGTAGTGGCGCGGTCCTCAATCCAGCTGTGTAGAGGTAGGTTGTAGGCTTCGCAGTATTGCTGATATGTTTGATAGAATCGTTTGAGTTTGAAATTACACTTGCAGGTGCATAAAAAGTTACTGTTTTATTGGCATATAGTTAAGTTAAATTTTGATTTTATTAATTTCATTAAGAAGTTCTGATTTACTTTTTTTAATGCTATATCAAAGATTTCTATTTGATTTGTACGTTTCACTGGAATTTTTATTTTTATCATTAATTTCTATTGAGAGGTTTTTATTTTATTTTATTGTGAGCCTTCATTATGTCTTTTTCTACGGGAAAAATACATTGATGGATCGTGGAATTTTAAGACACATTCTCCTTCATAAACGTTGACTGCAATGTGTGTGACATACGTTTAAATTTCCACCAAAAAAGCGATTTCACACATCACGTTAATAACATAGTTTTGGAATTTTTTCAGATCTAATTATACAAACTGTAATTGTAGTATTTAAATTTATACTTAAGAAAATTATTCAGTGAAGATTTAACAAAAATTATAATGTATTATATAGCAGCTAAAGGGCCATGTGTTTCAATGGTTCGCAACTTAATTTATTCTTTCTAGGTACACGAGGGATATTGTGTTGCCTTAATCAATCTTGGGTTAGTCTTACTTAATGGCACGATGCCAGATCCGGCCAGAACCTAATCTTATGAACATGACGTATTTGAATAAAATTTACCAATTAAGGGTAAATATAAATATAATAATATAATATAAATGCCTGCCTACAGCTTCTCCCCTAACTCACCCAATTTCAGGCCTTGAAATACCAGCTTCCGAAATTGTCCTCGAATTTCGCTTCTTTCTTCTTACATCATTAGAAACGTCCTCAATGTTGTATGCTTTTAAGAGCCCTCGTTTTCTTTTATTTCGGAGTTAGATAATGTAAAATATTTTTCGTCGTCCAAAATTATCGTGGTATTGTCTCTGAAATGTATTCGTCTTAAATGTCTGGAATCCTCTCTAACTGAGCAGCGTGTATTTTGGACACTTTTGTCGCTTTCTAAACTTCAAATGATTTCTGTTAATTTCTGTTGATTGCCATATGAGATACGTGAAATCTTCGGCCTAATCTCGTTGAAACTCTCTTCTATTTTTTGCGATTCAATCAACTTCTGAAGCTCTGGACGATTCAAAACTCGACGGCACCCATCTTGAGAAGATTTATGCACGGCAGACCTTCCTCACATTCCCTAATAACTTGATAAACTATTATCTTAGAAATATTTTGGTTTCTATAAATGGCGACGATATCACGTTTGGGCATTTGGACAACCAAGTTGTAAAAACATTTTTCCACAATTCTAGTTTTTGACATTGTATTGTCAAATTGTGGAGGAAACTTCTCAACATCCAATAGTAAGTTGATTGCTTTACTTTGTAATAAACGAAAAAATTTCCCAAAGCTTTTGTTACATACGTTACAAAAAAAACACATAAATGCAACTAATCAAACGTGACCCTCTTTGGGTTTTGCCCTGCAAACGTTCCGTTAAAAAAAATTAAAAATCCTTCTACGAAATGCCAGAAGATCTAAGTTTCCGTTGTAACGCTTATGTATCTGTCAAGTGTTTTGGACAGCCATATCAACGGAATGGGTTACTAATGGAAAATACCATTTCTTCCCTCTAATTGCTACTCGGTACACACTGATATTTTGGTCGGAAATATCAATTAATTATTAATTATGGAAATATCAACGATGTTACTACGATTATGTTGTACAGCATAACGATTTGTCTCATGTGCTAGAATGTCAAAAGTACTTCGTCAAGGAAACGACAAAACAATTCCAAGGGATTCTCACATCCGGCTATTAAATTATCTTGTATAAATTCCGAAAGTGTGGAGGTAAGTGGCAGATCCTTCAACTCCCAATTGTAGGTCTTTCTCTTTTTTGCTGAGGTTACGACTTTTTCCTTTGTCTTATAATTATTTAGGTCTTTCTGTAATTTCGCGAGGGAAATATCATCTTCAGATGAGAACTCATCATCAGTTGTAATCTGTCTTATTTCTGCTTCAGACTGAAAGTGAGATCCAGGTAAATTATTTATGGATAAGAAATTTTCATCGCCGGAATCTTCATCCGTGATATCGCCACATGCATTAACAGGCGGAAATATTGTTATGTCCGGAGATATTTCTGCATCGCTGTTTTCCTCCAGCATTGTAAAGGCTTCATTTAGCGAAAATCCCCTGAATCGCGAAATAATGACGTTACTTGTTCCACGTACCTTATATTTCTAGCGTCCTACATATAGGACATCAATAATAGGAACCACAGAACTCAAAGTTAAAAATTATTAACTTTTCTTATATCACTTATCATATATACAACATTGAACAATGAAACTGCAAGAGCAACGCAAATATATGTCAAACACAAATCAAGAAAATTACTTACCTTAAAAACCGCCATTATTAAAAATTCAATAACGTTAAACAATACTTATACAAAAGGGATGATACACTACTTTAGTGATACACAGGTAAAAGCCACAATATAGGTGACTATCTGTACCACAGATACAGAATACAGGAATAAATTTGTTAATAGTGTCCTACATATAGGACGTTAGGCACATCTGGGTTAAATACTTACCGAATATTAAGGCAGAGTAATAAAATAAAGTATAAGTATTAAAAATCAACGACGATAATTAAAGAAATATTTTAAATAAATCATAAATACAATTCATACTTTCAGCGTAAAATTGGTAATTTTTTTCGTGCCACACTTTGATGAAAGTTTTATTGAATCACAGGTTACATGTTGATTTTATTGTTATTATTTTCATGTATGCATTTTGATCCTGCGAAAAAGAATATTAATTTAGGATGATTTTCTTAAAAGATGGTAGAGGTATCGTGAAATGTCCGAAGTTTTTAAAACCATGTTATTAACAAATTTATTACAATTTTACTTTTGACTTAAAATGTTCTTTTATATCTTTAGGTGGGGTTCAATTCTTTCTGTGTAGCCTCCCCTGTGCTCCTCAAAAAAATTTCATCACTGAATACAATTTACAATTATTCAATAAAATAGGCAAATAAAAATATATAACGCCATATTTAAAGAACTGAGGAATTCTTAAACCCAATTGACACAAGAAAACCTGTAAAGTTACTTTGAAAGTTTTCTTAAAAAGTCCGTGTACGTGTATCATAATCAAATAGTTAAATCTATAGTGGCTTAGTTTAACAAAATTATTACAAATTAAAATACAGTGTGCTGAAGACTACTCATGACAATTGACAATTTAATTTAATCTTTGAATAACTTCTAAACAATAACACAAAAATATTGCCTGAGAAAAGTATAAATGTGAGGGAGGGCTTACCAACTACCCTTTTTTTTATTATTTATAATTTGTGGATTTATGGGATTTCTATCCTTTTACTTGGTTTTTTATCTTTATTTCATGAAAAATAAAATAAAATGAATTGATACTGAAGTTCATTTCGTCATTCAAAGTGTTAAAGATCGAATGTCTTAAAGGCAGCATTTTTCAGGAGAGCAAAAAAAATGTATGTTCCTTTCGATTTGATTCTACTTTATACTATAATTATATTATAATTATGATATTAAAGGCAAATCAGAAGAAACAAATTAATCTCCTGAAAAATGCTGCTTTTAAGACTCATGGCCTTTTGCATTTTGACTGACGATTTGTAAATTTAAAATTCTTAAAATTTTTCGTGCTCTTTATATGTTTCATGTGTATAATGCAAATGTACGTAAGCGCAAGAACATACATAACTTCCTGTCAGCTTATTAACCGTGTAATATGTTATTATCTGTTGATTACAAAACAACGCAAAGAAAAATTTACTTCAACATAGGTAATTAAAATTACTTTTAATTGCGGTAATGTCTGTAATATATTGTTGCTCAATTTGCAGGCGCTAGTATTTATTTATGTTCGTAATGCAACACGATACTATTTCAATAACTGCTGGGGAAACGTTTCCAGCAATGTTTTTCTCTGAACGGCAGACAAATAAATTATTGATAATTGTCAGTTAATTGCATCTTGTAAACTCGTAATTGTCACTGTGTAATTTGTAACTGGAAGTTATTGGGTTACATAAAAATACTTAGTTAACGTGTTAATAAGTTGATGGAATATTGTTACTTTCTTTAATGTTTTCGGTTCGATTTTACTATGCAAAAAAAGAAATATAAATTAATCATTTCAAAAAATCCCTTAATAATAGAATTGATTTAGAAACCTGTAGCTGTATCGATAATTTTATTTAACTTATAAAAAATACAAAAAATTTAGGGTTACTAGGTAAGTACTTGTAAAACGGAATACAAAAATAACGTACGATTTTTATTATCTTCGAGAGGCTAATTTACTACTTGCTTGCTCACTTTCAATTTAACCTTCCAAATACTATTTTTATTTGTAACCTTTTTACGACTAACATATGACTAAATGTAAATATAAGTGTGTGGGTGACCCTACAAGAAGTCGCATTAATTAATTACACTTTCCTAGTTTAAGTATTAAACATTGACATTCAACTTGACTTACAGATTCATATCGTACGGTCATTTTAAGTTACATCAGAAGCTTTTGACGCGATTAATATAATTGGGCTGCCAATTATCGTAAAACAGATTTTAACACCGTTGTTTTAAAAGCGAAAATACTCATAAATTCGAAGGCCAAGAATTTTTCCTGTTGGAACTAGAAAAGTAAAACGCAATCTAGATTCTTCAATGCCGCCATTCTGCCGTCATTTTAGCGCATGATATGATTTATTTACACCTACTAAACAGTATAAAAATGCGAATTACGTAATACGACGATCGTTCTGTATAATGATGTAAGATGTTAATAAATTTCCTATTCTCAGAACATTTCGGATTATAATTTCTAATTTGTGCTAATTTTGCCTATGACATAGTATAATACATAATGCAATGGATTTTATTTATATACCAAAATTGAATATGTAAAATAACAATTTGCAGAATTTCTGAATAAATGTTCTTTTTTTTATATTTGAAAGTTTAGATGTGTCGTTGGGGTTACTAAGAGTTTCGCTAAATGTTTAATGCCGACATGTGTCGACCTCCGAAAGGGCCATCTTCGCGGCGACTAAGTAAGGTAATGTAAGCACAAAAATATTTTTTCACAGTAATTAAATTATTGTATAGTCACAAATATGAAACACTTCAAAAATACAATACAACACGTTAAAAATGACATTGTACAACTAATACATAGTTTTGCACAAGTGACGGTTTTAATTAACGACAAGTAACGAAAATTGAACAATTTCATTACTTATTTATCTAACTAAATTTAATCATTGAAAACTAATGATAAAGCGAGAGCTATTGCTTGTTGATGTCAATACTAGCGTTCATGCTTATTGAAAAACTCTCAAATATCCTGCTTGTTTTGTCGTTCAAATTTGTTCGCAAATTTTAATTAATTTAGTTTATAATTAATTACTTGTTTTAGTGTGATGTGAATGCATATATAACGATGTATACATATAAACTAAACTGCATTATTAAAACCGCAAACGAATAAGAATAATTTGAAAGCAAACAATTTTATTTATAAAACTAATTCTACATTTTAACGCATATATTACGTGTATGTTTATTCTACGTATACGTCTCAAGCAAGAATATGCAGTGATTTATAATGTATAAAGTTATAAAGTTACCTATAAGAAAAATAACATAATTTACTTCAAGTAAGCTTTGGGGTTTTAGGTATTTTAGGTATAATTGACTTATTATCTACTTTACTCTACATATTTATAATTTAAAATATTAATGAATGGCCTTTTTTTGTTAGTTTTAAAAATCTGAAAAAGAATTTTGACTACTTTTCTATTTTCAGAAATGTATTTACTGTTTAGAAAATTAGGATAATAAATAAAATGTATTTGAATTGAAAAAAAGTAGTTTTCAATAGCGGCCAACGTTTGACTATGTTTTTGACTATTCAATATTTTTTACCGAATAAACTGATGTATTGAGCTTAAAAGGAAAAGAAAAGAAAACATCTACATAAACTAACTAATTAATTAATTAGGTACTGCATATTTCGCCTTGATCTAGAAATTCTTACCTCGTGCAATCTGCCCAAAAACAAAAATGTGCGAACGCATGGGTTCTATATTTTTTATTCTGTAATAGAAATAGAACCTTTTCTATTATGTACCTGTCCTACTGCAAATTTGATAGAACAATCTTTAAGCCCAGTACAAACCAGTGTTGATAAAAGTCATGATTTTTTTAAAAAAACAAAAAAAGTCACGATTTTTTTCTTAAACAATCACAATTTTTTTTATTTTTATATATTTTTTAAAATTTTTATTATCTTTTTACATAGAAAATGCAATAATTGACATTAACAATAACGAATAATTGAAAATAACAATAACGACTAAGATACGTGTTGTTCAAACTTGCAAATGAAATAACTTATGTGTAACGTAACAGTAATTAAAGGGTGCACCACCTTGCACTTTCATATAAACAAAAGAAATTCCTGTCAGAACTTGAAAATTCGGCTGTCTTTATATTGCGGGGATAGCGCGAGTTGTCGCTATTTTCTAGTCTACATTGCGAACGTGCGTTGCGTAACGATAACTATGTAATACTTCATATCTATATATGTCTTCTCATAGAAGTGGTAGGGAAAAAGATCCTATTTGGCAACATTTTATTGAAAAGTTGTGTAAATCTGCTGGAAAAAGAGGAAGTAAAGCTACTTGTCAAAAATACAAGGTAGAAATGCAAGTGCTTGTGGAACGTATGAAAAACCACTGGGAAAAGTGTGTTTCAAGTAATATAGAAAAAGAAACAAAAACAGGTAATGGAAATGCCTCTGCAGGAAAAGTGGCAAATGTACAATCGAACACATTAGAAGAGGACAGTTTGGATAGTGCCCCATTGCTCATAGCTTTACTTGATCAATTAATAAAAGAAAGGCATCTAATTCTAGTTTTGGGTCTTTATCTTCTTTTGTCGT
Source organism: Serrognathus titanus (assembly GCA_039766575.1). Classification (NCBI taxonomy): domain Eukaryota; kingdom Metazoa; phylum Arthropoda; class Insecta; order Coleoptera; family Lucanidae; genus Serrognathus; species Serrognathus titanus. Next base: position 44,260,451 of record CM077914.1, on the reverse strand, counting down.
GCATACAACGAAGTCTAGTAAAGAGGAAATAGATAAACAAATATTTATGCAACAAATAGCAACTTCACATGTGTTGAGCAACCGGAAGTAAAATCTAAAAAGTCTATTTACGGCCTGGATATATATCACTCTCTAGAAATGACTGCTAAGTGAGGTGTACATTGAAGAGAAAAGTAAATGTTTTAAAAATTTTCGGGAAATTCGGTTTGTCTGTCATTGGATGGATGGTCCAATGTACACAACGAATCAATCATATGTACAACAGTCACTACAGAAACTGGGTTCTCCTTTTTAGTAGATACAATAGACGCGTCTGAAAATCCAATTTAACAGAACTTGCAATAAACCTAATTAAAATGTTAAAGACTGAATATCGCTGTGCAGTAAGCAGTTCTGTAACAGATAATGCTGCTAATATGTATGCAATGCGAAATCAGATCAAACAGTCAACAGAATTAAATGTTAATACATATGGTTGAGTTCCTCCAAACATCTTAAACTTGAACGGACCTGGGAATTAGTGAAATTAAGGAACATGTTACGTTCATTGTAAAATACTTCCGAAACAATCATTTTGCTTCAGCGACATACGCGATAGGAGGAGGAAAAAAGCTTATTTTACCTAGTGACGTGAAATGGAAATCACTTGCTTACTCCTTACATGGTTTAGTTGAAGCATGGCCCAAACTTTCTAAAATTAGCGAGGAACGTAAAAGTGAAATCGACAGTATAGTAAGGCAGAAAATTTCGAATATTTATTTGAAAAGAACAGCTGAAGATTTCTTAACAATACTGAATCCAATATCTGTTGCAATTTATAGGCTTCAAAGAAACGATGCAATTCTATCAGACGTCGTGGACCAATTAAACATACTAGAATCACATTTTGAGGAAACTGAATTTACTCTAAGCCAAAAGCAAAAACTTAGACAACGCTATGAAAAGAGTATCACTCCGTACCATTTGCTAGTAGATTTCCTTCTGGACCCTACGACAACGGAGCATACATTAACAAAAAGTGAAAAAAATTGTGCTTTAAATGCTGCAAATGATTTACTGGTTTACTACCATTGATTATTAAATTTCTGGCTAAATTCGTGCCATTTGTCCAAATAATGTTTCACGAAGAAATTCTTAGAAGCACAAATCCAATGGAATGGTGGAAATCTCAATGGTGGAATATTGAGGTTATTGATAAGTTATTCCCAATTATTATCTGCTGCAGCTTTTTCAGCCTCCGGTGAAAGGATATTTTCAACATTTGATTTAGTTCACTCTAAAATAGAAATCGCTTAGGGACTGAAAAAGCTGCTAAATTAGTTTTTTTTTATAAACACTATAATTAGAAAATTAACTTAAAATGTCTCTTTTTAAGTATCTGAACCATGTTTTATTTTTTTTTAAATTTAAGTTTAGTTTACCTACATATTCTTTTTAAGCAGGTAGTTTTAGATATGTAGTTAATCTAATATTAAATAAATTGTTCTTTTTATTTGAGTTTTCTGAAATTTGATTTATTTAGATTATCAATTTTTTTACACGATTTGATTTAAATCATGATTTAAATTTTTAAAAAATCAACTGGTTTAAATCGTGGCAACGCTGGTACACACTAGGAAACTCGCAGCTTCAGCTTTGTTGTAAAGTGTATTGGTGACGGACTCCAATTGATTCAAATATTTTACATTTTTTTTTAATTAATGTGATGGAATTTTATGTAATTTTTTGAATCGTTCACATCACTTTTTGATTAATATTGTAGAACTTTGCGCTTCATATTTATTATACAAATACAATTCAATCACATTATTAAGTCATTCACGATAAACTGGGACTTATTATCGACATTTACATTTCCAACAATTTCATTCCTTTATTCTTTCTTTTTCAAAACTTGTATTCATCGGCGGAATATAAAAGTGTTAGTTATTTACGCATTGGGATCCATTGAAAATATTTTGATCCGCCAATCGTGACATAAATAAAAAATATTACTCTTTTTGATGTAAAATTTTTGCCCCAGCAACATCTGTACACAAGCGGAAATACTTTTTTAATCTTTTCACGTCCCTTTTCCGTCATTAAACCGCACTTGAGTGTCTACCTTATACATCACCGGTTTACCTGCTGGGTCTCTGCGCTCCGTAGTTTTTCAGTTCCTTTCATACCTCGCTTTCGGTTTTAAATTACGCTTGAACTGATTTATACGTTGCCCACCCTGTCATTATTTCTGTTTTATGTTGTATGAGACTGTTCGCTATAATACTGTGATAATTATTAATACGGCTTTTTTTTTGCAAGCTCAAAGTGGCTCGTTGATGCCCATAATCCGATTCTTTTACTTTTTAATTGTAGGTGTTTAAACAAGCCTTCAGAATTTATTTCTTTGTTTGTTTGACAATAGTAGCAGATTTAGTAAATTGCAACGCCCATTTTTAAATTTAAATTTCGCGAATGTTTTTTGCATACCTTCTTGATGTTAGTATTCAATGGTTTTTCCTGTGATGCAGATTTGGTTTTAATTAAAATGGGATCGTTTTCAGTGGTATATAAACATGGACAGAATTTGATGGGTTTCGTTGATACTTTATAATAATTCGATCTTTTTATATTGAACTTAATTGTTTAATTTTAAAGAATAAAAAGAAAGATATTCATCTGATCGAACATTTCTGTAACCAGAACTAATTTTACTATTAAAAAGTTACATGTTTTAGTGACTGAGATCTTATGGGCTATCTTTGAATATCATACCATGCATATTTGATTGGAACAGTAGATATATCCGCCCGTTTGCATGATAATCCACCCTTAATGTTGAACATGAGTTTATAATGTACTAAAAAACGTGCACGTATAAGCAACCATTTTTAATTCTCATGTTTTTATTTTCGAAGAGAAACGAAAAGGTACATCCCATGTGCGTGTTCAATTGTGTACGAACCGATAATTATCATACTAACATCATATGTACGTGCCAATTAACTCTCCAACATACTTCTGCGTACCTACGTACGTGTCACCTATTGATGTGTATAATTTATGGTATTTATTGCTATCCAGGCATTTAGGACTGTAATTACGAAATTGCGTCTAAAAGGACGTGGACTCGTTACACTAACAAAGCGAAGCTGTAGCACGCTAATTCCGTGCGATTGCTAACGCCTTCGCATCCCATCTTTCAACGCCCCCCTGTTATCCGACTGGGGCATCTACATATTTGGAGTCCCATTTCAAGAAAACTACGACAGACGGATGCGTGTGGATGCATTTAATAACATATGTCTGCCATACATAGAAATTATGCCCTGGTGTATCGGAAAGAGCAATTGTACTTAATTATGATTTATGGTATAAAATTCGAATTCTCTGACCAAGTTATTGATTACTATGAATATAAACTAAACGAAATAAATGTTACATACATATATGGACATGATTTAAATATAAGATGATTTTATATGTTTATACTTCGAAGACACTTCAATAACGGGCGGTTCTCGTGGATTAATTTTCCTATATTACACGTTTCTCTGGAATATGTTATTCGATAACTTCTATTATTATTACACATTTATGTGCTGTGTCCTTGTTTTGACCACGCATTCACAAACTTTCTGACTCACTGTCTTTTTTCTTCAAAATGATAAATCAATTATATAAAAGTACATTCATATTACTATCAGATATAAATTAAGAAATATTGACTAATGAGAAGGATGAGCCTAACGTTGCCTATCATGGCATTTATTGTCGTCTTCCAAATACAACCGCTGTGCAGTTTGGGAATAAATATTATGACAACACCTTAAAAACAAAATAAAATTGTTAATATAAGACTGGTTATAGTTTAGATTTAACAATCTGACAAAAATATTTCTAAAAAACTTTATTATTATATCGAATAACTCGTCTCATGTATATGCAGTTATTGTTGAAAAGAAATTTAGTATTTCATATGATGCAAAGCTTGTTGCTTCGCTTACAGCAAAGATTTTTTTCTGAAAAATGTTTTGAGAATAAATCCCTTCTTTCAATGAAAAATTATTTTCTCCCTCGGTTGCGTGCGAATTTTCCAGCTGCAAATGTAAACTTCACTAATTGTTCGTCGCAAGACGCCTTGGTTAAACCTACTTAGAAACAAATTTATTTCGTTTACTGTCGTGAAGATTTATTTGTGTGCTTAACACTTTGAATTCCGTTGTTAAATAGCGTATTTATTGCGCTTAATGACGGAGAAAATCGGAAAACAAAGCGCAAAAGAGATCCCGGAAAGTTTCGTTAAATTTTTTGTATCCTCTTCACTCAAACAATAGGGCCTTATTTTATAACCTGCGACTTGGTAATTCTTGACAATTTAGTGTTGGGTTACGACTGATGCCCATATCTCACTTTTTAAGGTCAAGTATGATTTAATCATGTTAGCTGTCAACGGGAGGAGAGATCCCCTACTGAATTGTTACTTCCTGAATTAAAGAATTCTGAAGTAATTCTATATTTATACTACGAATTTGTTCGGTGCAAGGTGCAATATACTCTGCGTGAATCCTAAAAATAATTTCAGGCTAGAAAGTTTAAAAATAGTCGAAATAATTTGCAGTTCGCTCAAGACTGTTCCTTTGTCTGGAGAAGTGTGAATTATTGCGTCTGCAAAAGGATATATGTATGTGTGTAATTGCGAGTGTACATTGCATGCGAAAACCGGTTTGTTTCCGGCAAATATTCATCGATGAATTTTATAGATCGTTTTACGCTCTAACGTGGAATGGATCGAATGGTTTTGTTCTAGTCGACTGAGCATTTCGATCTGATTAATTTTCTTATCGGCAAAGTCCTGGGGTCTAATAAAAACGAGGGCTTATTTTAATGAGGGAATTAGTGGGCTTTAATTTACGACGAAGTGTTACGAACATTGATTTTGTTTTAAACGTTACCATTACCTTCATTTCTTCAAAGCGTAAGAAATGATTTGCTCGGTTGGTAAAGTAAATGGTGCCCGCTTGTAATTATCTCTAGAAATTCAAGTTATTATGACCGTAGGCGGTACAATAACATTTAATAAGTTTAAGGAAACGGAATGAGGTAATTCTTCACTTTTGCTCTGCTCCGAGCGCTTGCAGAAAGTAAAAGGTTACGGAAAATAGGCTAAAAGAATTCGTTTAGATTTGCTTAGATTTTATTAAATTACTCACGTAAGAAGAAAATGGCAGGTTCGATTATTGTTAAGAAATTGTAATGTGAGAATAACAGTTATTACTTCCTTTTATGGGAGTTTAAATAAAACTTGTAAAATCATTGTTTGTAGCAAAACATTTGGTCTTGATTATTATCTAAAAAATATATTATTGTAAACATACTTCAATGTTTAATATTTGTTTGTTTGTTTATCGTTCCCGTGCTTCTTTTTAATGTAAAATAGAATTGTTGTAAATATAGCTTAAAGTTTAAATTTTATTTTCTTGGTTTATCCTTAATAGCCCATTGCTTTTCAGAGAATATTTGTTCGTATGTTACATCAACAACCCAAAAGGAAAGCATAACCTTTGTGTTTATAAAAGTTCTCAGATTAAAAAAAAATTGAATATTTTTGTGATATAATAACTACATTACTTAGTCGCCCCGAAGATGGCCCTCTTTGAGGTCGAAATATGTCGGCATGAAACATTTAGTGAAACTCTTCGTTTTTTCTTAGTAACCCCAACGATACATTTAAACTTTCAAATTTTAACTTTATGGTTACCAATAGCAACTTGCCAAAACTTAATATCGTCTTTTAGTCGAGATATTTATAAATGTCTTGATCTTGAAAGAGACGGTGATATTAAATAAAGCAGTTTCTCTTACAAGAATGAAAATTTATATTTGACATTCAAGGACGAGAATATATTCATTCGGTCCTGAATAAAGGATTTAAGTTCACACACACTTGCTCTACAAATTATCGTGTCAGCTAACGTATTCAAGACACATGCGAAATATAAATAATAACAATGATGTTCTGCAGATGTTGGAAGTATTTTCAATGGAATTCTAAGTGCCCATCTAAAAATCCCTAATTTCTATTTTGATATTACTCTTTCTTTTGTTTGTTTCTTTATTACATTAGGAAAAATATTACTTTTTGATAAGAAAATGGAAGAAGTAACTTAAGACGAAAACGATTTGAATGAGGATAGAATCTTAGTTATTTTAAAAATCCGTGTAAAATAAATAAATGCAATATGATAGTTGAAGGAAATTAATCAAAACTATGTCAAAATAAATTATTTATAAATAGAAACAACAACAAACCATAAAAATTGTTTATTTTTTTCCGTATGCAACTATGAATAGCCTATATTACTGAATAGATCGACGAATTTGTTATTTGTTCAGAAACAATAAATATCACCTATAAATATGCCCATGTGGCTTCCATTTGCCGCCGCTTTTATATCCTAATGAAACGTTTTTGTTTGCTTTTATTGGAAAAAGAACGAGCACAGTGCTCGGATGGATGCAGTTGAAAGTTGTGAATGAGTTGCACAATAACAAACGATGCGATGATGAATGACTGTTATATAAAAGTTTTAATTCCTCTTAATAATAACTCATTATGATAATTCACTCATCAGTCATACGCAGGTTTTGTATTATACGGCTGCACTAAAGACTGCATGCCATATGGAAGGAAGTTTTTTTGTTAAATACAAGAGTTAATACTTCGATTAATGTACACACATAAATCACAATGTTTATTTTCATAATAAAAAATTGTTTAAATTATAAAAAAGACATTGTGTAATTTATAATTTACTTACAGAATTTTTCTCATAAAAAAATTAGATTAAAATAAATTATTCTAAACACAATAAAAATGAAAAAGAAAAGCATAGTTTCTGATTATAAGAACAATTTAAAGAATGTTAAAAACAGATTCGTGGCTATTTTTAATTTTATAATCGTCTTTTCCACGTTGTGAATTAATGACGTTCTGCGGTTGGTTTAATTACAACGGCACACGCGTCCCTTTTCTTTATTAAAATCTCGTTTATAAATGACGAACACATACTGTTTCCATTTTTGAGTGTGTGCCTACACTCCAGCACTTGCCATGTTTGCTTAATTAGGTATTTTAAACGGTGAACATCAAATGACTTCACTAATTATTTCGTCTTCTTAATGACAAGCCTTAGTAAGAAGTGCGTATCAGTTATCTGTTTAGGATCACATGACTGCTAATGTTGAAATTTCATTCACATTCGAAATAGAAATTGATTATGAAAATATAATAGAAAAGAAATTTTACTGAATAACGAAAAATAACCGAAAGTAAAAAGTTTAATTCGTTAAATTGAGTTCTGAATTGTGATGTTATTTGAAGAGTACGTTCTAAACTCTGCACAGCATATTTAGTTTCAATAAATTGAATTACAACTTTGATAATTAAAGTGCCTTTGAAATTTTTCTGTACATAAAGTCGCAAATCATTCAACTTTTACACAAACAAATAAAATTATATCTCTTGTACTGTGCCTTACACTAAACCCGATATGCCATAGGCACTTCGTTTATTAATAGAAACCACTGAACCAGCTCGTTCCAACAACTAAATAAATATTTGAAGAAAACACTAATTGCAATAATAAACTCAAGTTTAATTACAAAGTGCAAATAGAACATCGAACCGAAAAGGTTAAAGAACTTTTTAATCAGTCAAAGTGCGTTATTTTATTTTGGGAATGTGCGCTTAAAAAGTCGTCCTTTGAGACATCAGGTGTGGCATTAGAAAAATCTGCTTTTCATTTCAGATGACTTTGCAGCAAGAGGTTGACTACAGTCAGTATTTTACCGCTGTAGGGTACGGAAGTAATTTCCTCCTTTTATACATCTCATTTACTTCGCGTAATAAGGAGCACTCTTGCTTTATTTGTAATAAAGCATGAAAGACTATGTAAGTAAATAAGGAATATTAAGGTAGATGGTAGATATCTCTTTTTCCATCTATTTTTTATCTATTTTAATAAAAACATTTATCAAAAACAAGACTTTGTTCTTGTCTCTATTTAAAGATAAAAATTTAAATATGAGTTTTCAAGTCGAAATAAGAAAGAATGATCATAAAATTTTTAAATTCGGAATAAATTGAGGATGCGAATAGCTAATATTTCAGGAACAATAACGTAATGTATAAATTTAAAAAGTTACTGGCAATAGTACGACAAAATCAACCATCGTAGTTTGCAGTGGAGTTTAATTATGTTACTTATGAACGTTTTCACAGAACTTCATTTAGATTAAACATAGCTTGCAGTGAATGAAGTTTAGTTCAAAATAGCAGCCCAACATTCCATTTGGTATGAGGATATTTACTTTGATCTCATTCTGTTTCATTTTACGTTATGTTTAAACTAAATTAATTTAGTACTCTTAACTAGAGTAGATATTTTTCCATTTAAATTGAATTTAAATGTAGTTCAGAGAAATTAGTTCTAACTTCTGCTTAAATAATGTTAATTAAAAAATACATTTTCAAACAAACAACACAGAAAGACTTATCGAAAACAAGAAAAGTTTGGACTACAATTGTTACATATAAGAAAGAATATTAATTTATTTTTTTTAATTTTCATCTGAGTTTTAATTGCTAGTTGTTTTTAACCTTTCGTAGAATAGAAAAAGTTTAAACCGTAATACAAAGGCTAAATAGAATTAAATGAAATAAACACGTGGAGTCTTATTTCTGAGTTTGAGATAATTAATTGCATTTTCACGGTAATAAATAGTATTAAAACAAGGAACAATTATTCCAATTATAATGCCCACAATTATAAAAAAAATAAAGTATTATTTACATAATAAATTCACTAGTTCGTTCAGATACAGCAAGAGAAATTTCTTTTCAATTTTTAAAAGTACTCTCAAGTATATACAACTTTCTGATTTTACAGTGTTACAGTTTTTAGATGTTTTTTTCAAACTGTATCAAATCAGAAGCGTCCGTCATAGACGTTCACGTTGAATTACACGTGTAATTGACGGAGGGAAAAGTATAGCCCGAACAGGAAGACAAAATTAATCCAAATTAGAAAAGAGATTGTAATTATGTTCAATAACAGATTAGACAAATTAATTTAATAAAGCTAATCATGGGTATCGTTAAGTGAAAGCAATTGTGTGTAGTATTTATGTACTACTAAAGTGAAATCATGTGCCTCACATACGAGTGAACAAAAAAAAACTAAAATTTAAATAATTTTTATAAAATTATTTTCGTATTTTATTGTGTTACTGAAATTGACATATTTTTTTCTGAATTATTACGTTGTAATTTATAGCTTTTCATGAATTAGTTTCTTATTGAAAAACAATTCGCATTAAAGTTGTTAATTTGTGTCTCCGTCTTTTCATTTTCGAATTCATCTGATTAATGTAAAAAGTGTTTATGTCAAAAGTCAAAACGTTATCTAGTAAAGATGTTTAATGTTTGTGAATTTATTTTAGAAGTTAAAATGAAAGTAATACGACTTTTACTGGGACGAACGAAAATCGAATGTCAACAAAAATTGGAGCCAGTAGTGTACTATTAGTTTATAACTTTAAAAATAATTTTGCAGACTTAAGTGGCAAAATGCGAATCTATTAAAAAAAACTTGCAATTTTTAGTAAAACTCACACTTTCCACGTTGCTTAATTTCCTCAATCAAATACAAAATAAAATTAGTAAAGAATAAATCATAAATTTCAATCAATAAAAACTAAACGATTTATTTCCATGGGAAATTATAAATTAAATAGATTTCACTATTTATTATTTATCAAATCAGCTGCAGAAATTCTTAACGTTCATTATTTGTTGTTGGCGCTCAATATTTACACTCTGAGTAGTCAGTCTATTTGTGATCTAAATGATATGAAGTAGTTGAATATATCTATTGAATAAGCAATCGACTTATAAAAAAAATTCCTAACGATAGTTCGTCGAAGTTGATACCATATAATTCAGTTCGCGAAGGTCGTGCATGTAACCGATTTTGTTATTCCCGAACACTGATTGTAATTTTTATAGGTAAAGTGTTATGCAAACTCTGATTACTAACGTCATGCAACGACGTGACGTTAATTTATAGCTTGGTATGCCTAATTATAACACCTTAAGCTTTCTGAATGTTAGTTATAAAAATGAACAAATAAATGATATAGCAAGAAAGTGAACTACCTTAATAATTCTTTTTTCTTGGAATTAAATTTGGTTTATTATTCCGGTGAGTTACATTTATACTTAATTACAAGTCACAACTTTGAGACTAAATAAAGGATGCAAAATTCAGAACCCCTCCTCTTTATTTCAAAATACTACTGTTTTAAATCCAATAAAATAGAATCAGATTTCGCTGAAGGGCTATTAAATTTAAGCAACGCTAATGCTCTTTGTGAATCAAAGCATAGAAGAGCAAGCAGCTTTGATATTGCGAGTTTTAGCCTCTCTGTAATTATTTCAGCTTGACGTATTTAAATTATTTCAGGTAATAATTTTCTCCTCATGCGTATTACATTTATTGTTCACATGGACATATTCAGTTCTTTATTTGCGGATACATCGCATCTTTTGAAAACCTTGAAATGATTCGGCCGTTGTGATAGAGTTAAGCTCGGAAAGCTATTCCACTAAATGAAGAAGCAATGTCAATGTCATTATTCGACAGTTGTACTCAGTTATGTTGGAAAATTAACATGGAGTCCATGGCTTGCGTCGAAACTTAGCGAATTGAGCTAGAGTAGTTAGAAATCGATCCAAATTTTGGGAAAAAAATTTTCAGAGGAAGCACATTTGTGACTTAATGGAATTAGAAATAGGTTTTCGCCCAACGATAATACTTAAGAAATCCATGAATTGCTTTTTCATTCTCAAAAAATTACTGTTTACCACTGTTTTTGGGCACAAGAACATATATTACTGAAAACAAAGATGGAAGTGCTCTTACTATCAAGGGAAAGTCTTGAAGAAATATTTTTGGCCTCAACTGGTAGGTGTTGACTTAGGCAATGTCTACTTTCAACAGGACGGTGGAACTTGCACACACAATTTGTCAAACCATGGATTTATTGCAAGAAAAATTTTCTGAACTTGTTATTTAAGAAACGGTAACGTTAATTAGCTGCCAAGATCATGAGATTTAACTCAGTTAGACTATTTTTTTCTGGGATTATGTCTACATCACCTTAAAACGTTATTAGAAATTTAATGATCAGAATGGACGTAACCAATCGAAGCTGTGGAGGCCATTTGAATGATGTAATTTTGAAGACATAATGCCATCGATTATTCTTTAAAATGAATAAAGATCATTGGATTATCACCCATAATTTCCGCTGTGTTTCATTTTAAAAACAGACCCTATACTTGTGACTAAACGTTAAACCGATTTGAATTGATTTTTATAATCATCGTTCTTTCCTGTTTTCAGGTCTTATATCTTCTTGATAAAGTAAAGAACTCTATATAGGCCTTCAAATCTCAAATAACAATAAAGTGTGTTTGGTATCAAATGAGTTTTACTTTTTAATTAAGATAATTCTTCAGAAGTTTGGAGTTTGGAAGATGTGCCTTTAGCCATTTAATTTGGAAAAGATATTTACTCATAAGGTGGTTTGCGGTTCGTACTGTTCAATTGGGAAGGCACTTATAGGTGGTCATTTATTAACGGAGTTTTATCAGAGAATCCATGCTTCAAGCAGTAAGATCTGAATTGAATAGTCCCAATTATGACCTTAAATTCAATATTGAATTCTAATGCTTCTCAGATCAATTTTTGTACAAAGCAAAAGTCAGTTAATAAGAAGGATAGTCTATGTGTGATTTTATAAGTGCCCTTGACAAAGTGAGCATGATGTGCTTCGCTTGGGAGGTCGCATAATCTAAAGATACAGTATTTACAGAAGGTATTAGCCACCTTTAGTTTAGAAGCTAATCTAAGATCGAAAATTTTTCCAAAAGCCTCGTCTTTAGCGACAGAAATTACGTGGTTATTAAGGACAATATCCTGAAGATTAACCGACATCTTTTTTTCCTAAATATAATTACTTATATTTTAATAGAACAAAGTTCTCTAAGTTTCATCTAGTTATTAAGTGGAAATATCTTAATCAGCGGTGATCTCTGTAATCCTATCAATTCTGCCAATGTGTCGCACGGGGATGGCTTATTCTTGTCATAGCTAAAAAATTTTAACAACACTAAATGTATCGTTGCATCAGAGAAAGACCATTAAATTCTTAAAATTAATTAAAATTGTTAACTGGCAGTATAGAAAGTGTTAGGAAAGAGTTTATACATGTATTTCGGCCTTATTGGGCTTCATCAGAACTCTGTACCTAACTCTGTACTCTTTCCTAACACTTTCTATACTGCCAGTTAACAATTTTAATTAATTTTCATAATTTTCATCTGGCAAGAAAACTTGATTTTATTAAATTCTTAGTAAGAGAAACAGGAAATATTAAAAAAAATGGAGGAAGAAAAGTTATAAATGCTTTTAATTTCCAGCCATAGAATAAAAATATAAAATGTTTTAATTAACCAAACAAGTATTAATGGGAAATATATATAGATTCATTGATTTCTTCATACTAAGTGATTTCTAATAACGTCACGATTTTCTACGGCCTAATACTCGGAAATATAAATAATTAATAAATCACAATAGACGATATTATTGACCGATCTGAGTTGCCTGTATGTATTGTATTGCTTCATCTTAATGAGTCACTTGCTCTTACATATTTTATCGTCCATCAAATAATAGAGTTCATTTACGTCGTAGCATTCATTGGTAATTTCATGTACAGCTAAACTTTAATATTGTGAAATGCTCGAAACTTGCAATATATCACCACAAACAGTAAGGAGTGAGTTACCTAAAAGTTAATTGATTTAGAAAAAATTGCAGCTGAAAGATTTAGAATTTAAAATTTAACATTTAGGTTTAGTTTTCTTAGGTTTAGGCATTAATTTATTATTATTCCTACTTCAGAAGTTCAAGATTAGACGGTAGAACAGTAATAGTTTGTTGCTACACTGAATCTCTCCTTGAAACTGCTTTACCACAACATTAAATCAGTTTTTTTTTATTTTCTCATTTTTGTTAACTTTAATATTTTTGTTGTTTTGGGCAATGCAATAAAGACGATTATTAATATTAAAATTGTATCCAAAATGACGGAACAGCACTGGCAGTTACGTTAATGAAAACCCATGCGTGAATGACAAACTACGTTCGTCTGGTCTCTACTCCTTTAATTACAGTCAAAAATTTCTCAGCAATGAAACGGAAATATGATTGTCGTGTCCTGTGACGGTTTCCAAATATCCTCAGCAATTTAAACATCATCGTCTCTTGTATAATTTATTTCCTTATAAGTCTTGTTATTTCCTTGTCTCTACGTAGCATTTTATTTTTGGCAGAGAGAGAAAACGTTTATCTACTGTAGTTTAGGCCCCGTACAAGTACCTTTAGTGCAGAACACTCGTAAAATATAAATTCACTAATACAATAATGAACATAAAATAATGAATTGCTCTTAAAACGATCCTACTACTTCAGTTAATTTTTATGCATCATGATGTACAATCATTGCCCAAAAAAACTGGCACACCAAATTTCCTTTCATAAATGCAACGAAAACTGGTCTTGTATCGCAGCAGCCAGAAAACTTAAAGTAACTGTCACACAATTGATTATTTTAAATTTTTTTAAATAATTTGAAGGTAATAAATAAAATCATGTTATCTTGCCGGATGAAAATTATGAAAAGTAATTAAAAATTGTGTAGCTGGCCAGTTACACAATTTTAATTAATTTTCGTAATAAATACATTTAAAAAGGTTGGGACTGTCGAAAGGTTGACGTTAGCTGAGGAATTTAATGTCATTAAGACCCGGTCTTTTAACTTCCTTTCAAGTTACTTATAAATTTGTCTGTCGTGTAAGTGAAAAAACTGTAATTTAACTGCCTCTCAAGGATTATGCATCTGTTTCGGATTAATTAAACGATTGCATCTACCTAAATTATATGAATACACGTTGCTATGACCAATCTGTTGCCTTTGAATTTAATGTTCATTTTAGTAAAAAGGGAGTTTACAAGCAAATTAAAATGCAGGTTGAAGTCTACTAATGAAATTAACGGAAAGTTGAGAACGCGAGGGAGAAATTAATTAAATATTAATCCATTTCTTATTGAACAAATTCTGCATTAAAATTCATTCATTTAAGTTTTTATCTTATTTCCGAGATCGTAGTAAAAGCGAAACAAAAAATAAAACCATTGAGGGTATGGCACTTTAGGAAATGATGCGAATGACTCCTTCTTTCTTATATTCTTTATATGGAGTTTCCAGAAGTTATTCTAAGTGTTTCCAAATTTGTGCTGCTGCAAACCTTTTGTAAATATAACCGAAGACTAGACAGCATGACCCCTTATAAGAGCAAATGTAATTTCAGTTTTATTGTCACAACGCCGCTTCGAAAGAAGGCGTTTTTAGCCAAACATTTATTAGCAAGAAAGATTGCATATGATTTCTCCTATGAAAATGAGGATTTTGTGTACTCCAGATCCCCATATTTTGGGAATTAATGTATTCTCTTAAATGAAACCAGGGCTCATCGGAAAAGAAAGTTTTGTCCAACAAATTGTCATTGTCATTATTGTTTAAAAACCAATGACAGTATCTTAGTATTGGTTCAAAATCTACTGGAAGCAATTCATGCACGCCAGTCAAATGATGAGGAAATATTTGCAAGTCCTTTTTTAGAATAGTTCTGCAGGTCTCATCAGATGGATCAACTTGTTGTGACAGGTGACGGATGGAAGTGCGAGGATCGTTAGTCATAATTTGTCTCACAATTTCAACTACCTCATCAGTTCTTACTTTAGGCCTACCTGATACCTGTTTTCTAGCCACACTGCCAATTTTCTCACTTATTGAACAAATTCTGCATTAAAATTCATTCTGTTGGCTAATTTTTTTTTTTGTTAAAATATTGACAAGTATTGCTGTCAGAGGACGGAGTTACAATAAACATTCACTCACCCTTTGGTTAGATCTCTCTTTTTCTCTCTTTCCACCGCTTGCAGAGCTGAGAGTAAACGTCTTTAACATACGTGTGCCGCTTTTCGATTTGACAAGGTTGTCATGCAAAATTACAAGTAACTATTTACGAGCATCTACTCAACGATGTGGAACATTTTACTTACCGGGGCCCTTTGCCGGCCCCGCTTACTCCAGCGGTGGATCTAGACGCAGCAGCTCTCTGTAGATATAGAAACTCACGAAGAAGGGTCCTCGAATGTCCATTTTCATACTTCGCATGCATAAAGGCGGACCCCAGGTGGATATTAGCATATTTTGCCTTCTGAGTGCACGTTCTCAGAATCATTGGTGCTGACCGTCTCCTTCAGTGATTGCCACACTGGTCTAAGCACAGTCAACACCAAGTCAAGACCGTTCTTGGGAAGCACAATGCAATCCACGAGGTCAGATGTTTACCGACATCACCGGTCCCCTGACAGTGTTGCCACACCGCGACCGTTCCCCGGCGATATCGTACTGCTGGTGACAACACAATACCATCCTCAACAAGTGCTCAGGACTCCGCCCCGCCCGACGGTCCCTTCACTTCGCTAAGCCAGGTCGAAGTATTGCGAAACTTTCTTTACCAAAATATCACCATCTCCAGGTCGATATTATCTCTGGCAAGTTATCGCCTTCTCAAGGCCGATATCCCACATAAAACCCTTATCAAACATCTAATACATTTCATTAACAATACTTGCGAACGAGAGTATTTTTCGTACTTTCTAACAATTCATTTAAGTTTTCTTTTTTTTATTTCTGAGATCGTAGTAAAAGCGAAACGATAAATGAAACCATTGAGGGTATGGCTCATTAGGAAATGATACAAGTGACTCCAGCTCTCTTATATTCTTTATATGGAATTTCCAGAAATTATTCTAAGTGTTTCCAAATTTGTGATGTTGCAAATCTTTTGTAAATATAACCGAAAAGACTAGACAATATGACCCCTGATAAGAGCAAATGTAATTTCAATTTTATTGTCACAACGCCGCGTCGAAAGAAGGCGTTTTTAGCCAATCATGTATTAGCAAGAAAGATTGCATATGATTTCCCCTATTTATTCCAGAACGTTTTGATATGGTTACGTGAACACTCTGTATAAGCGAAATTTTCCTTTAAAAAGCTTCGGAATAAGCAACTTTTATGTGATCTCCACAAAGTTAAGGTCATTAAACTGTTAACCTAATATGTAATTATCTCTTCTATAATTAGCTGTACACACTTAAAGGTACTACAGTTATGAAATTTATTTCCTCATCCTTTTCACTCCAATTCGCCGGAAGCAATTTTAGAAACTTTGCAATTACGAAATTGCTCTTCTATGGTAGTGACAGCTAATAAGTAAATCTGTTACGTGTCCTTTGTCCATTCATTTTCAATTTACCTATGCGTTTCGGAGCGATAAAAAGTGATAAAACTTGCAGAGTGTACAGGTCGCTATCTAAGCCCCTGCGGGGCCCCAGTTCTCGGTTTGCCGCGTCCACAGCTCGTTGTTTAATTTAAAAAGTGATTGCCATTGCAATAATGCAGTAGAAGTTGAATCAAACCTGCGCTCTCTCGCAGTCTCCACTGATCTTCAATGTGATTTCGTTTCGATGAAACGTTTCGGACTTTTATGTGCACGTTAATTCCCGTTCGTTTACGGGTTGATTAGTTTCCAGTGGATCTGTTTTCTGTATGATTTAATAACCGAACGCGTTCACTTTCTACTGGAATCAAATCAAGCGCTGCAATTTACCAGTACAAGGTAATGATATAATTACACACACACATGCTTTTGTTTGTACCTATTAGGGTATTAAATAAGTGATGTGTAATTTCTAAAATTAATTCGATTATATACTTTGCCAAATTTTGAATGCTGTTATTGTTAAATTTCGAACATTTGTTAATTGATTTGAAAAGTATATTTACATGCACATGTAAAAGTATTACACAATTACGTTAGTTTTATTTGCCAAACATTTTTTTTTACTAATTTCCTTATTTTTTAAAATAGTTTATCTTGTCTTATTATGTTTTATTAAGTCTAGAGCTTCTTTCATTTGTTGTTATTCACCTTCTGCTTTCTATATTTTTTTGTTTTGCCCGTCGACTTCCGTTTGTTTTAATTAGACTTTCTCTTTTTTTATTTCATCTTTACCAATTGCCTTCTCTATATGATTTCTAAGAGAAGCTATTTCATGAAAATGCAGCTTTCACATTTCAAAATGCAAAAACAAAATATAATTTTTGCAGCATGAGTAATTAGTAGATGGTGTATTACCGGAGGTAAAAAGTGACGAAATGGTTTCCAGAATGTTAAAAATAAATTTTATTATTGAAAACTTTACACATTAAAGTTTTATTATTTAAAATGGAACACTTATAAATAATGTATACATTCACGGAGAATCTATTATAAAACTTCAAGAACAATATAATATTTATAAACTTAATTCTAAAAATATATATTTTTCTGAAAAACAACGTTATCTCCTAAAAATTGTATATAAATTTATATAATTCTTTCCTTCTCATCCCTAATTATTTCTTTCGATACATCTTGAAACAAAGAAAATACAAAAGTACAGAAGCCTTAATGTAGGCCAGTGCAACCTTTTAAGCAAAAGGGACAAGCGCACATTTTGTGAGTTCTTAGCGGATCGCACTACTTTCTTTCAAGAGCAGGGGTGGATCCTGAGAATAATTGCAAATTATCATAGAAAAAAATAGCTAAAAACATTACTTAAAACCATCATTATTAAACACACCGCGACACTGTCTTCCAAAATTGTACGAGATTGAATATACCCTTATGTAAGGGTAGCCCAAAATATCAACGCTTTTTTTTCAGTATTATTAAAATGTGGTAATGTATGTTATGCTCGCCATTTCCTTTGGCTACCGGGCACCGTCCGCCACCGTCACTTTCCACTGACATGGTATCTGGTGTTCTTTTAAATTTGGCGTCGAAGTTGGCCGTGTTAAGGTGCTTACGGTGAACATACCACAATTTTGATTATTTGTGTAAATCTTATTTTCTTATTATCTTTTTTCGTTTGTAACCATAAATCTCATTCTTAGTGTCGTCTTATCGTACTGTTGAGTTCAAACCTCGAAAGCAAGGTTCAAATGTCAAATTGACAACTGTCATGATGATGATGGTTCACAATTAGATTTTCATGGCAAGCTTCGACGCCAGATTAAAAAAAAACACTCTTTACATTCATGCAACAATAACGAGATTACAATCATTTGCAAAAGACAACAGTTATTTACTCACCGGGGATCCTAGTCCCCTGGCCCCAACGGTCTTTGGTCGATTCATAACTCAACCTATAAAATTTTAATAGGTTACATATTTTTAATTAACTGGAAGTCAATTTTATTTTGATTGAAAATCTCTTCTTGACCTCTCTCTGCTTCGTAAAACTTAAATAGCTACCTAAACTTCTTTTTTGAAAACTATTTATGATCGGCTTGCATGAATAACTTTGTATACATTTATATATAATCGTTATTTTTTATAATATGTCGATCTAATCAATCTGAGTTAATAATATAACGTGACTTCCGACTGCTAAAAGGAGATAGCTTTATAAAATTTCTTAAAATAATCTCTGGACCAGCATATAATAAAAAATGACTACTTGTACTTATATAAATACGTAATATACTTTAATAAGTCACTTACTAGATAAGGAGGATTAATCATATATTACGCTTTAATCGAATTTTTACTTTTTCTCCACCTATGTAATTAATAAAATCAAATTAATAGATCTGATGATTTGTTAATTTGAGGATCCGTTGACCTTCTAATTAGACCATATACTCGAGGAATTATCAGCGTTATATGCATAAAACGTGTACAAAAAAATTTCCCATCTAATGTGTTGCTCTCATTTTTTCGCATGTTCACGTATGTTCCGTACTTGATCAGTAAACGCCAAATTGACATCCAACCTAGACATAACGTCAACGGAAAATCATAACCAATAATTACGTATTTGAAACTAAATAAAATAAAACATTGAAAATAACGTTGAACGTGAATTCACAACAGATCACGTCTTCTTCGAAGCATTTTCTACCTCTTCTGCGACATCCATTAATAACATTTTGCAAAATGTAGGGAAAATTATTTATTTCATCACACTTTTCGATGATCCTTTGGGTAACTTCCTGTAAATCTTTAAAGAACACCTCCATGTGATTTGTAGTGATGAATTTAATACAGTAAGAAAGATAAGTCTACACTACAATTTTGGAAAAACCGAAACACGACCGGTTTCGTCCCACTTTAGGACATTATCAAGTGCAAAGCCAAACTCCAGGTAAAATAAAATAAAACTGTTATGAATGGAAACGAGCACGTGCTCGTACACAATAAAATCAGTAAATCATTAACGGGCGTTTTAAAAATGGAATATTTCAAAAGTAGGACCAAACAAAGATCGCGGAGGCCATACGTTTGTCATATTTCTGCTAATTATCCGATCTCCAAAAAACTCTTGAAGGAAATTTAAAATATCTCCAGAAGCTTGGGCCGTTGCACCATCCTGCTGGCAATATCCAAATTGCAACTCGTCATCATGCAGTTGATTAATAAATGGATGCAAAATCTCTTCCCGATATCTAAATGCTGTTGGTGTGCCATTAAAAAATATTGGACCTATCAATCTTCTTCGACTTAAACCTATCCAAACACCAATTTTTTGAGGATGGAGTGAGGTTTCAATGAAAATATGAGAATTTTCTGTACTCCAGATCCTCATATTTTGGGAATTAATGTATCCTGTTAAATGGAACCAGGCCTCATCGGAAAAGACAGTTTTGTCCAACAAATCATTGTCAATATTGTTAAAAAATCAATGACACTATCTTCGCCTTTGTTCAAAATCTACTGGAAGCAATTCATGCACGGCAGTCAAACGAGAAGGGAACATTTGCAAGTCATTTTTAGAATAGTTTTCCAGGATCCAACAGAAGGATTAACTTGTTGTGACAGGTGACGGATGGAAGTGCGAGGAACATCAGTCATAGTTTGTCTGACATTTTCAACTACCTCATCAGTTCTTACTTTAGACCTATCTGATACCTGTTTTCTACCCAAACTGCCAGTTTATCTGAATAGTCCTACAGAGTACTGAAGTTGATTAACAAATTTGTGGTACAGAAATACAGTTTCTGGAAATTTTTTCTGAAATTCTGCAATACAATCAGGAATAGAACAGATCCATTCGCTATTGATTTTTTGGGCGTTTCGAAAGTAGGATTCAACCATAAAAGATTTTTCTTCCAATGTGAAAACCATTATAAAATCAAATCAATAAAACAATTTTTTTAAGAGACTTGTCTGTTTTTAGGGTACGAATCAAGTAAAGAACATACCTAAACATGCGAGAAAATGAGAGCAAAGCACTAGATGGGAAAACTTTTTGTACACATATTAGTATTTATGTTTTTTATATTCTCAACATATACCCATAATCTTGGAAAATTATAGTGTATAACAAATAATAACTAATGTTGTAAAAATATTTTAGTAAAAAATTTTTAGATCACGAGATATTCTAATGAAATTGAAAAAAAAAATTTGGAATAGTATTATTGAAAGTGCAATATAAATTAATATTATAGCAACTGTTCGAAGTTATTTCCAGTTATTTATTGCTCGCCGTAGCAGACTATTGACAATAAATTGCTAACAGAAATACCAAACAAACTTCATTTGTCATTATTAACTGTTCACACACTATTTGTCATCGTAAAGGCCATGAAAATCTATCTAATTTGATTGTCACAATTTGATGTATGTTATAATGGCATCAAATTAAAATTTTCTGCGATGACAAATAGTGAAATTTTTATTAGATTTTTTTACATCATTAGTCATGATTTATCACAAGCTATCATTTCCCAAGTTTATGCGTATAGGTTGAAAATCACCCTGTATCTAACTCCGGGAAAAGAACCAAGTATGTACTTTTTATGCACGTGATATAAAGAGTTTCCACCGCTCGTCTAGTTCGTAAGTTTGCTGACACATGTGAACTATTCAAGGCATCATTCAGCTGTGTAAACGTTGTAATTGCCTTTTCAAACACATACCAGCATTCGTGGAAGAAATTGCCGTTTTAGGTCACTACAGTTCGCGCATAAATCTCCTTCAGCCTAGGAAAACTTGTGAAATCCGCAAAGATAAGCGGATTTTAATATTTTATGTCTACTTTTGTGTTTGATTTCATTCTTGATTGCAAATTTACTGAGTAATATTTTGTTAGCCAATTTCTTAAACTGTATCTTTTAATCTCGTTTTAAATCTCAGAAATCACGTAAGCAAAAAGACGAAGAAACTATTTTAGAACTTAAAGGCGTCACTGTAATAACATAGAAAGCCTGCAATGGTCGGACGTTTCAATATTGCAGAATGTGCAACTTCTCTGTATCTCCATTAGAAATTGAATGAATCATTCATTGGTTTTATTAGATTTTTACTCTGGTAATATACTAGCAACTGATGGTTATTTTTATTTATAATTTATAAATATATAACACGTTAGCTTATTTGATCGTTTTAATTTAGGACTACATATTTAGCGATGAATTCCTCAAAGTTATAATCTACTTATTTGATTATGTAAGGCGCAAACAATTGTATTTATGCGAGTGAACTAAGCTGTTTTCTTTGTCTGTAAAATAATTTTTTGTAGGAATAACATTTCGAGTTATTAATGATTGTATTCCATTGAAGCCAATAAATTTTGACGGAATTAGAAAACCATTTATTCCAGACTAGTTTAATTAGCTCTTTCCTAGACTAATAAACGCTGTCTTGAAGTTGCCGGCAGAAACTTACTCGGTACGTTTTATCACGCAGCCAAATAAATTAGAAATCCCGATGAGATAGAAAGTTTAAGTAATTTCAAGCTTAAATAAATTGAGTTATAAATGTTTCTAAAGTAATTATTATTTTTGCTTACAAATTTGAAAATTAAGCAAAAAAAAATAGAAATTATTAAGAAATTATACTAGTAAATTGTAATATTTGAAAGCACGGTCTTTTATTTCGTATTATGGTGCGTATTCACCAACAATGTTTCGAACTAGTTCAAAGCTAGTGCAGAAGTAGCGAGTTCAAAGCAGATTAAAAACTTTTCGACCTGTACGCATCAAAATCTGTAGGAGTTCGGAATTACTTTAGAACGAAATCTCCGAACTGGTTCACTATTATTAAGTTAAAAAAAAAAAAAAACTCGTCCACATTGGAAATAACTTCCGAGCTGGCTTGCAACTTGTCTAAACTCCTAATACTTTAATCTTACCCCTACTTCTGGGATTAGGTTCGGTTCGCTAAAAGCTCAGAACCGGCGAACATGAGAATTGTTCTCACCAAATTCAGATCTTTTGTCGGCCTAGCTCTGAGCATGTTCAGAGTTTTGGTGAATATGTATACGCCTTTACATGTCATAAGTATTGCCATTCACTGGGAAACATGTTGGGCAACATGGCTCATAGAAACAAATTCGCTTGTATAATGGGTGGTAGGTCAACATGTTCGCAAGTTGTAGGCTCCCAAAAGCCAGCAAACAAGCCCGAGCATATTACCCTGTGTTTGGCGTTGCCGCAACATGTTAACTCATTGACTGTTAATTTCACCTAAATTTTATACGATACGCAACATACGCGACGTCTTTCAATGACAACAAAGAGTTTTGAAAAGAATTTATCAAATTAAAGGAAAATTTCTATCACTATTGCCAGGCTATTGCAAGTACCATTTTCAGTTGCTTTGATAAAAGTCCTTACATAATTAGCTCGCTTGTTTTAAAACCAAATGAAATTTAAGATGCGTTTTACAGTATGTGGTTAATAGAAGTTATGTTGTCGAACACGTTCCGAGCATGTTGTCCGACATATTCACTAGTGAATTGATTGTTATAGAGCGATCTCATTTTTCTGTTAAGTCATGGCATGACAGTTTCTTGTAGACACGTCACCTTCTAATATTAAAAAGTTAAAGTTGAAAATACTTCTATTTTTTAAAATATCGAAAAACTATGTAAAATATATTTACCTATATACAGGTTGATTCAAAATAAGTGCCCGGCTATAAGAGGCGTACTTACTAAGGTCATGTAAGTACGAAATTGAAACAAATAAATTTATGGCATTTGCAAAATAAACCTCTTGTGAATCCTAAATCGAAACTGTTTAAATACTACTGATGACTATTAGAACCCCACCCCCTGTCTCCCGACTCACCTTTTTATAACGATAATAAATTTTATTGGCATAGTTAGCAACTGTAGCAATAAACGCATAGTAAAAATGAATGAACTATTTTGACATAATCGGCATTGAATTTGGCGCCGTTATAAAAGTTAAGGTCAAGTTTTTTGTGAGTTTCATATTAATATTAAAGTGAAACGGTGCATCAACTTACGGTTTTTATAACAGATGCTCTATATGACCCCCTTCTTGTTGTATGATATTAGTTGCACGATTGATGAATGATGCACGTACTCCAGAAAACATTCGATTCGTATTGTTTCGAATTATTTCTGCTGCGGCAAAAATGCGATTGTTAATGGGGTCTTTATAAACCAAATTTTTATGGGATTTATATCGGGCGAGCGAGGAGGCCAATCTACTGGCCCACCGCACCCGATCCACCGATTTCCAAACTGAACTGTTAAAAAATTCCTCACATTACGTTGAAAATGTAGCAGTGCACCATCGTGTAACCATCACATTTCACGTCGTATGTTCAGAGGCACTTCATCGAGTAGTTCGGGCACCGTATTACTGATTTCAATAAATTTCCATCAATTGCCAATACAAATTAAGCGAATGTTTCGCGTACTAACAAGAATTAATTTACACTGACAAAATCAAAAATACTCCTACGTACATATGTCGTAAAAAATGTGATTCATTTTTTCCGTCTGCACCACACGTTCGATGTCCGCAATAAATGAATTGCCCGTTCTAAATTCTTTCCGCATAAATAAGGTCATAAATAAAAACGTTTTTAGTTTCAGTGGAGGGTGAACGCACGTTTCGTTTTATTTTTGCGAGAGATTGTTGCTTTCGTGACGCAAAACAGTTATTCCAGTGGACATCAAACAATTTACATCTGAATCTTCAACTAATTTTACCTGAAAAACTATGCATAACAGACCGCCCATGACTATAGTTTTTTTTGTTTTGTTTTTTCATGTATTACCTGTGGTTAACGGGTCGGACACTTATTTTAAATCAGCCTGTATATTGTGTCTCAGGATTTTTTTTGCAAAAGAGGAAATACATTTTTGTTTTACGTTTTAGAAATGTGTAAAATGAAAATGTCATCGAATTCTGTTATTAAACGTACGGATTTTGCTCATTTAAACGACATATTTTGTAGTTTTAAACAGTATATCGATCTGTCAATTTTAATATTAATTAATACTTATTCAAAAGAATTTATAAAAGTAAAAAAATATGTATCGTTTTACCATTTTAGTTTCCCTTGACAACTTTATTTACTCGACAACCTTGTTTACTTGACAACTTTATTTATTTTCACTACTGACGAAGCTATCAATCGATAGTGAAACGTAGAGCGATTGTGCGAATTTTATGTGTCTGTTAAAGTAATTTATTATACAAGAAAAAATTAACGTAAAATTCCCTGATATTCATATTACGATTAACATGTTAAAACATAGTCCAAACATTTGACGAAATTTGTTCTCTATCTTTAAGTAACGTGTACAGGCAATTTACATACATGATAGATAAGTGTTTCCGTACTTAAATTAATAAAAATTTTCGTAGAAACAAATGTGTAACGTATAAGATTTCAATGTTTTAATAAAGGAAACACTTAAAAGAAAAGAAACAATGAAAGATACATCAAAGTCATATGTCACTCGACTATTGCGGTAAATCCGTGGACACACTGTATAAAATGAACCAATTTAAAGTCATCCTCAGTAGACCATAGCATTAAAAATAATATCTTCGCGAGATTATGATTAAAAATTTTATGAATTTACCTAAGACATTAGTTTTATCTCCATGGGCTTCTAAGAACAACTTTAGATTGAAATCACTTGATAGAAAAAGGGAAATTAAAACTTTTGAAATTAAAGTAGAACAACGCGGAATAAAAAAATTATTTTCTTATTCTTATAGAGCATGAGCTTGGAAAAGAGGAAAATATCCTGGAGGTCGATAGCATGGGTCATTATAAAAAAAAGTTTAGCCAACATGGCTATTATTCTTAATATTTTGGAGTTACATGCATATCCTATTCTCTTTCCTCTTCCGTACAGTTGGAGAAAGCATTGATTACCAGGAATTCTGGAGCATATTCTTTGAACGTTACCGAAGAGACCACACTATTAGCAGGTCGAAACTCACCACATTTTTTTTCATATTTTTCCCCAAGCTCACAGATTTGTTGGATGTTGGCGTCTGCGACCAATGTTCATTTTTTCTTCGGCATTCGCCTTACAAATTGGGGAAACGCAGATTAAAAAAAATCTACGTCTTCGAGCATTTTTCTGAAACATTTTTCTCAACCATTTTATAGCATTTATCCTTACTTTTGGGAAACACTGTATACGTGATAATGATTTCATCTTAAACTATTTAATCTCATAAATATGATACATTCTTGTATTAATTTCGTACTTCAACTCCACAAAAGTTTAGTAAATTGTAAATAAATTATAGAAAAAATTTATATGAAGGACTACCCAGACGCGCCAACACGTTTAAGAGCATGTATATGAATCCATAAAATCGAGCAGTTAAAAGAGTAAGAAAGAGAAGTAAAAACTATTATTGTCGTATAATTCGGTAACTATGTACTGGGTTTCAAAAAAAAAAAAAATGAACCATCCTATGGTAGTAGTAGTAGATGCAGAACTTTGAAATTGCGTGAAAATGACAAGCGCATGCAGACAAACAAATGATTAAATTAAGTCTAACACTATTTATTCAAATAAAAATTAATAATGTGTTACATCTCCTCGTACTCTTATACATTCAGCAACCCTTCTGGGCATGCCGGAAATCAGATGGTCGATTGTCTCTTGAGGGAGCTCAATCCAGACTACCTGCAGTTGTTGACGCAATTCGTCTAGCGTGTTGGGAGAATGAGGTAAGTGACGCAGTCTTCTGTCCATCATGTCCTAGACGTGTTCGTTTGGGTTTAGGTCCGGTGATCTTGGCGGCCAAGGTAAAATGTTTACATTGTTTTCTGCTAGGAAGTCTAAAGTTACGTGGGCAATATGACGGCGCGCGTTATCATGCTGAAAGACAGGCTAAGGAAGGTTTTGAAGAAATGGAAGAACAACGGGCTCCAGAACTGTATCAATGTTTAGTGTGCTTGGAATGAATACTAAGGGAGACTCGCCTCGTAGCATATTGCCCCCCACACCATTACCCCAGGATTTAAAGCTGTATGGCGATGCTGATCATACTGTAAATTTTGCCTCTGACCTCTCGGTCGTCTAATCCGTACACGACCATCAGAATGCCACAACCAAAAGCTGGATTCATCACTAAAGATAATTTCTTCCCATTCATGGTCCCATTGCTGCATGTCTTGACTCCACTGCAGTCGGGTAGCTTTATGTTGTATTATCATAAGGGCGATATGAGCGCTGTTCCCACGAACGTATTCGGCGATAAATCGTGCTCATGCAGACTCTTCGACCAATTGCTCTTATCCAATTGATTCCAACAGCTCGTAATGGTTCTGAAGGGTCCTGAATTGCACTTCGTCTTAAGAGGCGATCTTCCCGTTCTTGTGTTGCTCTGGGACGTCCACTACCTTCATGACGAGCTTCTAGGTGTTCTTCCTGCCAATCTCTCCAAGTTTATCTCACAGTGGCATGCGGTCGACTTACACGTCTACCAATTTCAAAGGGTGTAAGTTGGTGAAAATTTGCACGTCTTCGCTCTCGTGGCATTGTTAGAGGCACCAACAAGTACACCAGTAAAAAGGAAAAGTAATACGGCGAAATAATACGATAAAGAAGGTAACTGAAACAAAAAGACTAACTAAGAGATAACTTCTTTAAGAACTGACAAATGGCTGTCATTATTTAATCATGCTTTTGTCTCCATGTACTTCCTATTTCCATGCAATTTTAAAGTTCTACGTTTACTCCTTCTGGGTGGTTCATTTTTTTGAAATGCAGAATATTAGGTATCCTGGACACGAACGTGAATATTTGAACTTTGATCGTAAAAGTGAAGCAAATTGGTGATTATATTGATACAATTCGAATACAGACTTTTTTTGTTTTTATACATACTTATCTATATTAATTGAATCCTTGAGGTGAGAAAGCTTAATTATGACTATACCAATACTCTATACCGATGTTTTCTTCTTCAAAAGATGAAGAATTTTATCTTTTTCTATAGGTGCACGCTACCGAACTTGTCTGGAATATCATTACAGATGTTCAGTTTGTTATAGATTTGCAAAATACCGGAAGTAAATAGAAACCTTAAAAGATCTTGTTAGTTTCTTTATCAAATGAATTCAATTCCGTGCTTTCAAATCTATTAATATTTAAACGCGCGTTTGAATTCAATTCGTTACAGATTTGTAAAGTATCTGCAGAGATTACAAATATTAAAAGCTTGTTAATTTTACATCATTTCATTTTCAAATGAATTCAGAGCCTACATTCGTTGGTTGTTTAGCGTGTTTAGAACTGAAGTCTTTAATACTTTAAACGTAAATGATTTATTACAGATATATCAGATCCGGATTTTTCTTGACCGTTACTTCGGGTACCTGTTCCTGACTCTTCCATACATATACATAATGACATTCTCGAGGTGAATTTTACCCGCCAAGAAAGTGCATTGCGACCATTTCAAAGAGTTGAATAATATTTTACTTCAGTTAGTTTTATTGCATTTGTGAGTAGTTTGAGAAATTAAATTTCTGTATTGGATAAATAAATAAAATAACTTTCTCAGTGTAATAAATATATAAAAAATTACAATGAGTGTTAAGTAAGTATTTTTAATTCTAAAAATTCGTTATACTTAGTAATAGTTAAAAGTAGTTTAACTTTCGAATTATGAAAAAACATTTTATTTTATGCCTCAATGCTGTGATTTGTGATCAAAATATGAATATCATTAATTAAGGAAGCAACAAATAACAAATGAGTGGCATTAATAATTAAAAGGTCTTATAAATTATGCGTATGAAACCAAAATGATCTTCTTTCTTGTTCAAATGTAATTTTAATTATAACTTCCGATTAGCATTTTGTGATTATACTCTTAATACAAAATATTTTGTTATTCAAAAGATTGAGGAACAGAGGAAGCTCGATTATGATTACATTTTCTAACGTGTGAGTCCTTGAACATACACATTATGTACGTTCTCGAATAACATGGAAACGAAACTGACAAGTTCAGATAAAATTAAGTAAATAATAAAGTTGCTTTGGATAAAGCGGATTTTGAATAATGTTGATTCCTGGGATTATCTGAATTCTCCTATATTAAATGAATTGAGCAAACTTACTATTAAATTTGTATTTGTATTTTCTCATACATCATCGTTTAACGTCAACTATTCCTGTTGCCCTATGTTTCTGGTAGACATCGAGGATTGCTTTTCTGCTGTCGATGTGAAGGCAAGGTTTTGTTCAATTTCAAGTTGCAGACAGAATTGCAATAGTACCGGTAAATCCTAAACGAAAAATGTAAGAGAGGAGCTTCGGGATATGTACGTACATACATGTGTGTATGTACGTATGCAACTGAAAATAAATATCGGAGAATTTATATTTACAGAGAAATGTGTCGAAGGAAAAGCGTAATCATAGTTTAAAAATGTAAGTAAATATTTATTCATTTATTTTCTAGAATTCCTCTGTTATTTTATGATTCATTTGTTTGAAAGGCAAAACAAAAAATTGATACAGTTTTCGCTTTTTAATTACACATATTAGAAATTTGTATAAATAAAACCCTCAAATACCAAGAATAACTTTTGTTCTATTTTCATTCTACTTTTAATTAACTGATTCGTTCGGCCAGTATTCCCATAATTTCTGTCTGTTTTGCCTTTTTTCAGACTTGTTTTGGCCATTTTTCATTTTTATTTAACTTTTGCGACAACGCTTAACTTCCTACAATATCTGTTCGAAAGTAATTATGATAACTGTAAGTTGATAACATCTTGCACTTCAAATTAAGTTGTTAATAAAACATTCACTGTCCTAAATAAGTATCTACATCAGCAAGGTTAACAAGACTCAGCACATTACTGTATTTTAGCGAGACATTTCGACTTCCATTTATTTTTCTGGCAGACGAAGCTATATTATATTTGGCGCTGTGAGATTCAATTGTATTTGGAACGGGAAATTTATATCTTTTGTTTCTGCGACAAACTCTCGGATATTGTTACAGTTACGTAACTTGTGAGGCCAAGACACTCGGAGGATCGAAAACTGAATCGAACATGAAGGGTAACTGTGTAATTTCTTAAGAAAATATAATGTCAGTATAGTACGAGAAAAATTATGAAAGAACAAAGTTTTGAAAATAGAGTTTAGTAAATTTACAATTATAAAGATTACTTACTGCGGATATACTACTGAATAGTTTTAATTTTTTTAAGTTTTATGATCTCTGTGAGGTTAATGTGTAACTGAAGTTTAGATAAACTCATCAGATGTTTTGAATATTTAATTGGCCTGAAAGAATATGCCATAATTATTTCGTTATTCAATTTATTTTTTTTTTTTAATTTTCAGTATTCAATGTTTCATGGAACAATTATTTTAATAGCAGTATTTCATGTCTATAAATATAATAACTCGTTTCATTCATTTTAAAAGGCCTCAAACAATAAGCGTTCATATATAGGTCTTCTTGGTTAATAGCCGTTACTCCAGTTTTTCTTTCCTTTTACTTCAGTTCTTTTTCCAAGTTCTAAGTTTTTTAAAACTGTCTTATTGTTATTCGTTCATTTCTTTCAACCATTTTATCTATATTACTTTAAGAACTGGGTCTTTGTCCATCTTTTTTTAAAATAGTTTCAGTATTTTATTACTTATTTTCCATAATTCTTGTTTTGTTTCTTGTAAAAGGATAACATGTGTAAAATAAAATGTCAAATGCTGTCTTTAGATCCAAAATTAGAATAACTGAGTCTTTTGAGTTTAAACACCTTCAAAGTCATTATAATGATAGCGAGATTGTCGTAATTAAGAAATGTTTCCGGTATTTTTGAGAATTGTAAGTAAAGAAGAAAAGAACAATGTAAAAGAGCAAAGTTCACAGAAAAACTTCACCACGTATTAAGAAGCTGGAAGAAAACTAACTACAATTTAAGATAAAGATATATAAACAAATAATCGATTACGATTCAGCGTAATTGAAACTTAATTTATTACTGTTTTATTTTCCTACTTGCGGAATTCTTAACGTCACCCGATATGAAATATCATAAATTTGGCGTCATATTTATTTAAAATGCGATGATCTTGGTTTACTATCTTAATTGACTCAAAACAATTTTAAAAAGACGTGTAGACTCGTAGATAAATAATCTCGTAATATACGCCTGATAAGATAAAACTTATCGCGAAAGCATCTACGGAAAACATCAACAAGCAGTGCGCGTTTTATGCACTTACAAAGTGAACGGGCCCTCCTTTTTATGCAAAATGTAAGTGTTGAGCAGCTGCATAGCAAACGGTGAGTTCCCATTGTATGGTTTTATGTTATCGTCCTGTTTATTGCTACATTGAACAAATCAAAATTATTATTGCCCAGTGAGCATTGTTACGTAACAATTTCAAGTAAATTAATTTCCGTTTCGCTGTAATGAATTCATTAATTCTGTTTTCCTTCTTTTTTTTTTGGTGAGACTCAAAATAGTGGTATTGAATCAGAGAGAGAAAATATGAACAAAGCAAGACACACTTTGGCACACCTGACATTTGCATTTCATTCACCTCATAAAACTGAGAAATATAAAAATAATGATCTCAACCAATTACTTTTGCTCTATATGAATGCCCACAGTGTTTCGTTAGAGTGCTTCAGTCTAAGAGCAAAAATTTAATAATTTCATTAATGAAGTTCCAGACTAATTAATACTCAAATAAGGCATAAAGCAAAGCAGTTACGTTGTTTTACTACTAATTATCCCCCGGAGCTGAAATTTTATAAACAAAAATAAGCTAATGATAATTATGCATTTGCATGTGCAGCGGAGACGTTCATTGTTTACCGTCTATCGACATTAAAGGTGTGTTTTCCAATATTCCTTATCACATACGACTTAACAAACTTTGGCTCGTTAAATACTATAACTTAGAGAATACTTTAGCAGATTTTATACTTCCTGCCTGAAATAAAAAACAAAATTCCCGATTTGGAATTACATTTATTCGTTTTTTTTTTCGTTTCAGGACACGACAAGTAACGCATTCTGCAGTCCAAACGGACAAGGCTTCGTAAAACAAAATGGAGAATCAACCGAGCACCACAGATGATTCCAAATCGAATTTTATTTCATCATCAAACGCAAAAGTAGATGACATCGTATCAGTGAGTGAAGTTAGCAATGTTGTGAGAATTACGAGGAACACTCTCCAAACATCAAGCTTTAATCATCCAAGTGGCACAACTTCCACTGATCAAATTTTCATTGGAGAGCCATCGGTCAGGAGAAATAAAATCAATAAGCAGGTTTACCTCAAATTGCATCGGAGTAGCTTTAAAACGAATGGGAACGGCATTGAAGCATTAAAAGAGAAGTATGAAGTTACGCCGCCTGCGATCGATGACGAAAAAATAAACAATGATATCTCTCTAAACGATAACGAAATAGGTCCAGATAAAAACAACAAATCAAATTTGTCAGGCAGTGATGATAAAATAGTACAGTGTGAAAATGAGGCTGTTGAGCTGAGAAAAAAGAAACTTACAACGGATGGTACGATCGCTAATATTGAGGAACTGCAAAGCAGATTGTCATCCAAACTGGACAAAGACGTCGTCCTAAATCTGAAGAGTAAATATTCGCCGGCTAGTTTTGGTTATCCCAAGACAAACGATCACCTTCCGAAGGAAAACACAACTCCTCCTAAATTACCGGAGAAACCTCCTGTTCCTCCACGGAGGTCATCAACTCTATCTTCAACCGCAAGGCAAAACAACGAACGAAGAAATACAACCGTAATTGACAATTTTCAATTAAGTAGAAGAGCACCTTCGCCAAATATCGTACGTCCAAACAGCACCATTGAACCACGATTGCAAATTCGATACGAAAACATTGAATTTGCCGAACCGGAACAAAGAAATATTATTGTCCGCCAGTCCTCCTCTGAAGATAGTATCGAACAAATAGAGAGCATTTTATCAGACTTTACAATGGATAAGAAAAAAGCGAAAGAATATAAAGAAAAGAAACGCTCGAGCAGTTTTCGCAGAATTCTGAGCGGTACTTTCTTTGGAAAAGATAAAAAAAAGTCTGGGTCTGATAAAAAGGCGGATTTAGATAAAAAAGTAGACGACGACAAGGTCCCCAAGAAAACAGAAAACGTAGTGTATTCAGACAATTTTCAGAACGAACACGCTTTTAACAGAAACTCTGTACAGAGACATACCGTTGATTATTCGAAAGCCGAAACTAAGCACAAGAATAACGTTGAGGTTCCTAACAAATTCCTTGACGAGTCATTTTTAACAGATGAAGAGAAACGCTACGCAGAAATGCACATGACACAGTTTAATCAGATAAAGGCGAATTTTTCTAATCCGGTAAATTACCGAAAATCTTCTGCCGAAGATTACACACCAATGCAAGGAGCAAACGAGAAGAAATCGAATTCTCTCAACACAGCAAATGTTGAAAAATACATCGACACAAGTTCGTCCTCTAACACCCTAGACTCTGATAACCGAGGGACATATGAGAATGCTTTGATTGCCGAGGCAGAAATGAAGCAGTTAAGGGACTTGGAAATCAGAAGGCAGAATCAAACTAAAAAAGAAATTAACGCGTCAGGTGCGTTTCACCGTCCTGTAAAATCACCCGAAAGATTTTCTGAAACTCCTCCCCGAGCACTAGAAACTTATCAGAATTTGCAACTAGTGAAACCAAAAGCTATCATACCGATCAATTCCGAGAGACCACTTCCAAATCCGTACCACAATGACCAAGAAGGTTCCAGGGAAACTCCTCAAGCTAAAACCATCGAAAGAAATCTGAATATTGATGGAAAGGAGTATCCTACAAAATCTGCTGAGTACCATCGAGAATTCGACCATAAGGTTACACCGAATAATAAGTATGGTATAACTGAACAGAAACAGCAAATCAGACCTGCTGATAATGTATTTTTCCCGAATAATCGTGGCTCACCGAATTTTCCCCCGCAAACCAGTCCAAAGTCTCCTACTTTAGAGAACTCCAAATTGCGTTTGCCACCTAACAGAGAAAAGGTGAATTTACAACCGCGTATTAAATCACCTATTCCCCAACCC
The DNA here is from genome assembly GCA_039766575.1 of Serrognathus titanus. Taxonomy (NCBI): domain Eukaryota; kingdom Metazoa; phylum Arthropoda; class Insecta; order Coleoptera; family Lucanidae; genus Serrognathus; species Serrognathus titanus. The sequence continues at coordinate 44,226,803 of CM077914.1, read as the reverse complement.
AAGGTTAGTACGGATAAAATTATTGCAACAGAGCTTTTGAAAACCAAGCCGGAAATAAGAAAAACCGACAAACGCGAATCTCCAAGCCTTCAAAGATTGGGGGTTGATTTCGATTATCCTGAGAATGATTTTTCTGAACGAAAACAAATAAATAGGGAGAATAATCAGACACCTGTACGTCATCATTCACCTAATGTTATATATGTAGAACCTGTACAAAACGTAAATTCATCTGCAGATGCTTTCGAAGCAGCTAGGTGGCAACAGAAACAAAGAGAGTTAGCAAAGTCACCATTGATGTTAAGTCACGATTCTTCGCAAGTTGTAACTGATGCAACAGTACACATTGATTCGCCTGTTGTGCGAAATAGTCGACAGTATGGTTCATTACCGCCAACATCGCGATCAAGACCAGTTTCTCGTGATGCTGCACCAGTGCGGCAAAGGTCAATCACACCAATAAGACGCATACCTTCATCGGCATCTCTGCAAGTTTCACCACAGAAACAGGAAATAAGGCAGAGCGTTGAATTGTACTTCTTCAAGGAGATGCAAAAATTGAAACATAAACAAGATCAGGAATTGAACTTTCAGTTGCAGTATACACCATACGGCTACGTGGAAGACCCTATCATCATGAGAAGATCTAGAAGTACCGAACCAAATCAGCAGCGCAATACCAGGCGTAGTGCGAGCCTACCCAGAGAAATTGCACCCATTCCACTTGAGCGGAACATATCAGGTAGAACTTACCATCGTGAACCCATCCCGGAAAATCGTCCGATCATATACGGAGAGGACGATATTTACGCCCAGAAAAATCCAAACTTCATGCGAGGTTCTCCTCAGAGACGATCCGTTACCTTGCAGAAAACAAGCCCGACCTATGAGGGCTACTACTCAAATACAACCACTTCAAGTCGGCCCATAATCAATAGAGGCAGTCTAAACCCCACTGTGTCTAAACAAATGCAAGAACAGTTAAATAAAAAAGTGAGTTTTTCCAGTGCACAAAACCCAGAAAATTTACAGTCATGGCCGACACGAAATGGTTATGTGCAAAGACCTCCGCAGAGACTACTTGAGCAATCGCAGTCAGTTATCGATGATGAGGTATTCTTACCAGCTAAGCAAAACGATGTGAAACAAAACCCTCCTGGTTACGTTACACAAATTGATGGGAAACAAAGTAATGCCAGACCAAGAGAATTATATAAAGAATCACTGTACGCTAATCGTCAACCCTTATCACTTCCAAAGCAGAACGCGATTAATGAAGAAGCCTTATATGTTTCGAAGCAGAATTTAATCGATGCCAAACAGAAGCAGAATATTGCAAGAAATGCACAAACACAACGTCAAAACGAAATCAACCAAAATAAACAGATTTTATACGATCCTGTTTATAGTGCAAATTTAAACGAGTCCCCATATGGAACGCGAACGCTTTCGCAGTTACCACCTAATTCCAACCAGTCATACGGAAGTATGCGTTATCTCCCCAATGATGGAAGCATTAAGAACCAACAACCTAATTCTAACCAGTCATACGGAAGTACGCGTAATCTTCCCAATGATGGAAGTGTTAAAAACCAACAACCTAATTCCAACCAGTCATATGGAAGCACGCGTTATCTTCCCAATGATGGAAACGTTAAGAACCAACAACCTAATTCCAACCAGTCATATGGAAGTATGCGTTATCTCCCCAATGATGGGAGCGTTGAGAACCAACAACAAGTTTCAACTGAGTCGCCTTATGGAAATAGACAGCAAGTTATGATAGAATCACCATATGGAACAAGACAAAACCGTAATTTAATTGAATCTCCCTATGGGATGAAAGTTCAAAATCGGGCGGGTTATGGAGGGAGTCAGCAAGTCTTGATTGATTCGCCATATCCTGTGAGACACAGTACACCAATGGTGGAATCTCCTTATGCCAGCAGAGTCCCCAGGCAGAATTTAAACGAAGTAAGAGTCGATCAGCAAGCTCTATATGGAAGAAGGCAGCAACTACTACCAAATACCGCAACGAAGGAATCACCCTATGGAAGTAGACAGAGTGTTCAGGCTAATGCGAATCCCATGTATATATCGAGAGAAAATGCAGGGAAACAAATTACTGTAACAGATAAAGTGTGTGATATGTATGGACAAATTCATGAAACCGGAAATAGAAAAGCCGTGTCGCCGATTAACTATGGTTATCAGACCCAGACTGGTATTATTTATGGTCAACTGCAACCGGGTGGGCTAGTTTTGGACAAGCCTCCGCAGTACCAAAGTTACAATCAAATGTCGGGCAATTTTCCAAGAGGGACTCGTCTAACTGCCAGCGCTAATGATATGCACAGACGTTACCAGGGCGATCCAAGGTATCGAGTCGAAGAGATTACGTATAGACAACAGAACGCTCCATTTAATCCTGATGCGCCATTACCGCCGATTCCAAATGATGGCAAAAGATTCCTTATGAAAAGAGCGAACACAAGGACACATCAGACCATTTCCGATACCGAAAGCGATACGAGCGAAGTTCGAAGGATAATGCACAAAAATTACATACCTGGTAAGTAAGTAGGCAGTGATAATGATAATGAAAAATTTTGAGGAAGATTACTAGTTTATACAAATGTTTATAGAATATTTCTAACGATTCTAGTGATTAAGGACTTGCCATGCTTTTTTTTAATTCTTCAATGTGCGTTGTTGAAGAATTTGTTATTAAAGTCAGAAAATTATTGAAAGTGTGAAAACAACCACGAATATGTGTTACTTCTTCGTTTTTCAATAAGAAAATGAACTACAAAAATCTTGTTTGTGATGACGTAAGTGATAAATTTAATTTTGCTTTATAGTAGAAGAAAATTGTGATAAATTGTTTTTGAACGAATCCGAACAATTAAAAATTGATAATTGAATATAATGATATTACGTCTAATAATATTACCTATCAAAAATTAATTTTGCAATCATCAAACAAAAAACGAGCAATTTAAAGTAAGGGCGCTAAAATGTTAATGTGAAGAAAGCTTATTTATTCAAAAGTTTAAATTGCTAGATAGTATATGTTCAATAGAGCGCTGTCGTTTCTGATTCTTATTTAGTTACCTTTTCCACGGTAGCTTGAATTGAGAATAAAACGCCATTAACTTCCAATTATTTATTTTATGCAGAGAAATTTATGTACAAATCACGTTTCTAAAATTACGGAATTACTTTGTGCGAATTTACGTTTAATTTCATTGCGGGTATGTAGTAGCACCATACTATTGATCGTCCCTAATCATGTTCCCAAGTATCATCGAGCGTTTTCAATGAGAGGTAATTATACCCCACACAAGCGACGAAAAATATTGCGGTTTTACGCCATCATTCGATAAATTCCGGGGACTGTAATACTGGGATTTAATTATCATACTTCAAATAATTATGGCCGATATTAACCAGAATTTTATAGTATCTGGATTGCTAATTTAATATTAATTTAGACGATTCCTAGTTTATTCGTGTTGATTGGAAACGAATTCGATATGTAATTTGACGTAAAGCAATAAATGTGTTAATCATTGGTATTGCGCTGGAAATAAAAATTTATGTGCTCAGAAAATTGAACAGTGATAGGACTATAAATGAAATACAATTATTCTTGTTACTTTTGAATATTTTAAAAAGGAGATAAATCAAATGTTGAAGTCAGGGTTGACGTTATATTTTTGACGAAACTTACACAAAAAATATGTCTGCTAGCCTTTTATAGGCGTTGCACTCGCTTCTTCCATGGCTTCCATAGTTACTTCATTGATTCTTATTTTACTTTCTCTACAACCGTGTCTGAAGTAAATACTTTAAAGGTTAATTTCAGTTTGTAAAGTGTCACTTTTTAAAAACCAGTGGAAGAAAAGTTCTTCTTACGCACTAGGCCGTAAAGTAAAATGGGTTTCATTAATGTTTTCAAAGCATTTTATAATCTAAATGTAGATAAAAGTAAAAACTAGAAATAATGTAATTAGCAATGTAAAAAAAGCCGAAAACAGATTTTTAGGATGTAATAGTATATTTAAATTACTTACTAACATTTGGCAGAACTGACTTCGCTCTGTCAAAGTGAATGGCGATCATTGTGACGATAATAAATTATTAGCCTACTAATTAAAAAAACTGTTTCCTTTTTCATATAATAAACAATTTTTGAAATTTGTCCGGTTGTAGAAAAGATGTTACATACAACACGTGTGTAAACGTAATCTTTTTATCTTGTGCGCCTCGTGCGAAAAGTTCCACACTCAATTACTTTACATACTAGTTGCATAAATAACTATTTTTTGTAATTAATTGCTTTTAAACATTAGTTAATATAATTTTTATTGATTAATATTAGATTGACAGTCTCCAGAGAAAGTCAGAACATTTAGTTTCATTTTCTTTTGTCATTTCTGCGATTTGTTGCTTTTCTTTTTACACAAGTAGCGTCGAAGTTCATTAGAAATAGATATGATGGTTGTCGATGGTGGAATAATGTGACGTAGTATGTGAAAATAATTCCGTCCTTGTTCTATGTTTGTAAATCTGGACCTTATTATCTCTATACGTTTATAGCGATCTACATATACAGAACGTGTCACGACTTTATGTTTAGACAACTAAACTTACTTATATCTCGAACTCTTATCATTTAGGGAATTTTATGCGTGGATCACTTTTTGTCATGTAAACATCTAGTACATCTAGTACCCATCAAGTGAAAATTGATGAAATGCAAATTGCAGCTCATATTTTAAAGCAATAAAAGGATACTCTCTTCGTAATTGGATTTCAAATATAAAATCTAAACAAGGCTCATATGAATTTGAAGATAAATCACTGTTACATGAACTACAAGACATAAATATTGCAAAAGAAAAACGACTGATATATATTTCACTAAAAGTTAATAATAAATCTGTAAGTAATAATTAGTCTTAACAATTAAGTATTCACCTTCCTCAAACTTCAGTAAACGTCGCATCAGACTAAAGCTAGACCCCGTACCACAGTCGTGGTATATCTCTCTCCCTCCGCGTAAATGAACATTAACGATGTGACAATAGGCGCCTGACACTTACCGTAGACTTAATTTTTGTTTATCCATTTAATATTTTGCATTTTTATTTACATGCCTATAACAGCAGCGGTAGCGCGTTAGTTGTCTCTTGTGACTAGTCTGTTCTAACAACAGCTTGTGACTGTCTCGACGCCATCAAAAGTAAGCAGTTTTCAATTTGGTGAAGGTGTCAAAACCAATCATTATTTATGTGGGCAACTGATTCTGACGGTTTCGAAATGGTCAGAAATTGATTCTTGAACAGACCTTTGTGTTACATAAGAGAGTTTGACAATTAGAGCTCAAAGACAAAAAAAATTGTACATTACGTACACGCTTAGTAAATATGGATAGATTTTTAATTGGAGGAAAACGTAAGATTAAAGACGAAGAAGTTTCACTAAATTAAGATTTTTTCAAATTTTTGCACTGATAGTGTTCTGGATTGTTTCAAAAGCTCCAAATTGTGACCTTGAGTTGTAACTGTAGATGTGCCAAGAATAGAGTTACACTTAGTTTATCCAACAATTGTTTTAATGTTTTAAAATGTACGAACAACAGTAAATGTTTATTTGAAAAGTTCTAAGTAATGAAATCATAATTTTTATTAAATGTACCGAGTGATATTTAACTTTCTTATCAATTCTTGTCGTGAAATTTGGACTGCATGTCTTAGCTTTAGTGTAAAACAGCATCAAGAAGTTCAACAAGCAATGATTTAATTTTCACCTAAGCTAAGACATGCCGTTCAAATTTCATGGCAAGAGTTGATGAAAAATTAAAAGAATCACTCGATAATTTGTGGATTACTTGCAATATCATAGAGGGTGATACAAATTACGAAACTTTTTAAATAACTTTCTTGAGCAAATAAATAAGTAAAGCCACATGGAAGTAATTTTAACAAGTTCTCCAAAAATTCAAATAAAATTCTTACAAATTACTTTATTACCTTCTAGAAACAAATGCCTTAATTAAATAATAGTTCAAAGAAAAGGAGAATTGCAGTCTATTACTACTTGTGTCGATTGAGGAGAGGCACATATTTACAACATTGACTGATAGTTATTGCATACTTTTCACAGCTGTTCTATTTTATTTATTTATTATTATCCTGAAGCCTCTGCTATCTCTCGATGTAGGCTGGGGGTCGGAATTACTTCATACTTTTTCCAACTGTTTTTATCAAACAGCCAACTTCCTCACTTCGTGCCAATGGACACCTCTCCTTTACGTTGCTGTTTTCTTCTCATTTTTCCAGGTTCTTCTCCAGCTTTTCTAATCAAGTATATAATCAAGTTATGTATCAATTCTCCGATGATCTTATCTTCTTTCAAATGTTACCTGTTGCCAAATACCATAACATGGACGCAACATACGCTCGCTCCATTGCTTGTATCTGATTTGCTTTCAATCTAACAGCTACGATGAGTTTCGTGTAGCTCTTGATGTGATATTATAATATGGAAAGGAAAATAAATGCGTTTGTTTGACCTTTCTCGAAATAAATTGTCTAAAAGTGATGTAATTGACTTTTGATAAAATGAAGAATCCCCTTCGCAAGACGTCAAAGCAAGTGCGCCATATAAATTTGTTTTCTTTTCCATATCACCAACTAAGGTTTCGAGATCATATTCTTCAACCCTTGCTGGACTTGATCGCCTATTACTTGTTGCATATAATGATATATTGTTTAAAAATGATTTACCTTGATCTTGTCTTTCTTCTACAAATATTTCCCTTTTCAAAAAACCGTGCAACTCACAAGCGCCAACTTTGCTCTGACTGATTCTAATTCCGTTTACTAACAGTATTATATACTATGGAGAAGATCATACTCTTAAATAAATATAAATAAAATTTGCTGCATAACTTGATATGTCAGTTGTTTCATAGAATAAAATCAAACATTCATCACCTGCTTCAATTATTTCGATTATGACCTTGACTTGTCTTTTATCTTCGAACATTTTCATTTTCTGTAAACCGTAAATTGCACCTCACGCGCTTTACTCTTGCTGAGGCTGTCGAAGTTTTTACTTTACCAAAAGCTTTTCAATTTATGAATTCCAATATTATATTCTTCAACCTTACGACGAATTTTGTTCAGTTTTTAGTGAGTTTTGCACACAATGCAATGGCTCTGATAGTAGAAAGAGCGCGCTTTCTCATTCTCATTTATTGGGAAAAAAACTCCTTTGCAAAACAAATTTTTAGTGATCAGGCGTGGTCCTCTTGAGCCCGAATAAATATATGAGTACTTGTTATGACAGATAAAAGCAGTAAATAGGAAAAACCATTTTGATTACTTAGTACCGATTAATCATTTAGAAACGCGAACTCATCAAATGGATTACTTATAGTTAGTTCGTTTCATCTGTACATGTTGAAAAGTTTCGAAACATGTTCTTCATTAAAAAAAAAAATTGGAAGCATGCGCAAAATTCAAAACAGTGAACGTGAAACTTACGTCATACATTTTAGTAGAAATGACACGTAGTAAATTAAAGTGTCAGCATTTAATTTATGATACATTGTTATAATTATGTATATTGCTACCAGTAGTTATAGTTTGTTACTAAGTTTTAAATTTACTTGAAACAAATTGTTCCTATATTTTTTAGTTAATTAAAAAAGAGCGGTGCTTTAAATTAAGTTTTAATTTACTTAGTTAATAATAGATCGAACAACAAGAGAAGAATCTTCCTCAAAATTTTGGTAATCTTGAATTGAAGTCGCTATTAGGTCTTAGATTGTAAACTGTGAATATATAAGTAATCAGTATTAAATACACATACATACTGTTGGATAGTACCTTAGATAAGATTGTAATTATTTATTCGTCAATTTTGTGTTCGTTTTGTATTTAATGTATCTTTATATAGTGTGATAATAATTTTTTTTTTGTAATAAAGATTTATGTTCAGGGAAATTCGTTTTATTTCCGTACCCTAATAGCCTCTTCAATTTGGGATTCAATCCTCCGGTTAGTGTGAAATACAAAATGTCCTCTACCTCGAATTCTCACTTATTTAGAACGCGGGATACAATACGAAATTAAGATCGATTCAGTAAATAAATGTGAGTATTCTCCGGTTGAAGGCAGTTTCATAGTTTGCATATAACCAGATAAGATAAGGATATCGATTCGTTGTTTTTTTTTGCAGCAGATTAGATAGCTTATGCAAAGATGATTTCGCAGGAAATGAAATATTTTTATCTTCCTGGAAACACACGATACACTTTAGCAGATTACTTCTGTTTATAAAGTATCCGCAATGTCGAAGTGAATTTTCTACTGAGATAATTCAACTCAATTCATTTACATAATAAGTTTTTTTCCTTTTAATTTGACTTACCAGGAATGTTCTATTCTTTCTATGATACGAAAAGGAACGACAAAATAATACGCAAACTGGAATATTTTTTTTAGTAGATAAACAATCTATCTATCAATACACTTCTTAATTACTGTTGCTCTCTCTTACTTACGAGATCTGGATAATAAATCTTTAAATGTAGATTATGGTTGGGCGAAAAATACGATTAATCTATTAACTTCATGATTAATCAAATGACTCAGTATTATCATAAATAACCAATTAATCAACAAAATCATTGAGTTAATTCATATGGAAATTATTTATAATCTTGCTTTTATACAGAACTTTACTAAACAATATCCAAAAATGGCATCAAATTTTAAATAATTTTTTTAAAGATTTTTAAGAACAATTTAAAAACAGAAATAGTAATGAAACCAATTCTCGGACATAAAGCGTTCTTGTTGTACAACATTATTTTCTGTTAGTTCTACCGATTCCTAAAGTTCTCAAGATTAAAACTTGATTGATAAAATAAAAAGTTAAATTATGCGCAAAGAAAATGAAAAAAGGGCAAATTGAAAATATTATAATATTGTGGAACTTCATGCTATTTGAGATAGGGTCTCAAAAAATTAGAGAAAGAAGCGAATCCCTCCACTATAACGATATTGTCTTCTCCGGGAAGCAGCTCCACTACTTGGTCAAGTAACCACTTGACTGGGGGCACATAGTCTTCCTTGTTATCATCAAAATTCACTAGAGATCCAATGCACTTGTAACTTTGCTGTTTCCATTTTGTGTGATGTTTTAGCAGACTCACATATTCTAACGACCATCGTTTTCGAAAACCTTGGTGCAGTTCTTGCACCTTCTTTGTATCTTGTAACTTTATTTAAACAACTGTTTGATTGCAAAGCACAAACGTCTCTGGAGGAAGTATCTGACTGTGACAGTTTCACCAACCCTAAAAAACTTTCTTGAAGTTCCTCAACACCTAAGTTTTCTAGACGATATTTATTGAATACAATTGTTCTTAAGTCGTATGAAATAAGCTATAGTTGCTTTAATTTTGAAAATGATGAATAGTAGGAAATTATAAAGAAATTTTTGTCTTTGTCAGTAACATGAGGAACATATCGTAACGTATTCAGTTATACACATCGACATTTAAATTGATATCATTTGTACATTTACTTTTCTTTATAAAAAAGGCTTTTACACTGTTTCTGTTTCTCAATTTTCCAGACTTAAGGTCCCATATGTACTACATTTTAAGAAATTATCTTGCGAACAGTTTAAAGTTTAAGTTGCCTAATTTAAACTCGAGTAAAATTCGCTTGTTATCCTACCCCTTGTCCCAAAATAAATTTGCTCCTAAACGTAAACATTAAACACTTAGGCTAACGCATTGGCAGTACTTGGTGATAATAGTTTTAATAAAGTGTAGACGCTCGTCATTTCATGATAATCCGGGGCTCCAACCGCGGGTCCACCCTAAAAAGAAGGTCCAGTTTTATTGTCCTGCCGGAAAAGGGTTAGTTTAACGAAAGATCAACAAAAAAGCTGTCCACACATCCCGGGTAAAAGGGCGTGATTGCTGAGGCAGGGCGTTCACCCCCTTGGTACGAAAGCTCGCCGCTAGCTGCCAGTAGCGCTCCAATCGATTATCCTGACTCGTTACGTCACGGATGCTGTAATCTAGTCGGCGAAATCCATGGCCCACTGTCTTGTGCTCTCGGCCTAATGCTACGAATCGGCCTACAGTTTACAAATGATATCTCACAGTGCTAAAAACACGTGCAAGTAAAAAGGACACTAACCCACTTATCTAATATCAATTTTTTTTAAACGTAAATAACAGTGCTAAATACTAAATCATTATTTTTGTGCGTTGTTGTAAGTATGCCGGTCTTGATAATCGTTGTTAGTATTTGTTATTAACGTCGATTAACAATTCATTTATGTAAATGATTCGTCACAGTTTTGTTTTATGACAAATTCCGATTGATTTATTGCACATATGTATGCCGATAAATATATAGATTACATACCTTTATCTCTCATTACTGCAACAGTCGTATTTTTTTACGTTTGGATTATTAGAGACTTTAAAAAGAGCAATTTATTTTACACCAATTATTATATTTTTTTTTTCTGAATTTTCTAAATACAATAAGTTTCTGATTGCTCTTTTATGACTTAGGAATTGTGAAAAAAAACTTTTAAAAGTTTAAAATTAATTTTGTAAAGAGTAACTTCCTTTGGAATTATATTTTACATAGAAATTAAATGCTACAATTTTTATTCGTTTAGTGTTTTATTAAATCTGTACGCATGTTTTATTTTTCAATACTTACTGAAGAGTTAATCTCTCTGGTTTTTAGTTCTTACCGATTCCATACTTACTTTATTTTTAATTATATTTACTTTTGCTTCGCGTAATTTAAAGATCTATTGATGACAACTTTATTAAGCGATTATTATGGCAAAATAAAAGGACATAATTAATGTGAAAAGAAATTTAAAGAATAAGGAAAAAAAAAGTATAAATGAAAATTTTATTTCATATTTTAGATTGTTCTTGTTACTTGATATCACAATTCTTGAGATTTTGTCGGTGTTTCCTCTTTTTTAATTTCTACGTTCTTCTGCAATTTCGGTAAATCAAATAAGGTGATTAATCCGACATATTTTTTGTTAAATAATATGAACGAAAAAGAAACGTAAACAAAAAGCGAAAGAAAGTAATAAAATATAAAAATTCTTATTTTATATCGTTTATTTTATTAATTTATAATCTGTTTGAAACTATACAAATATTTTAATCACCTGTTACAATTTAATTTTCAAGACAGTTTCAGTTAAAATACTCCCATGGAGAAATTTATTTCAGAGAATTAATTTGACCTGCTACGAACGGATTGATTTGCTATTAGATAAAATTGGTTTCCGGTAATAAATTACCTAATGTGTCTTACAAGCCAGGTGGGGGAAGAACACATCAAACGATAATGGTGCAATTTATTTGTAAGCTGAAATTAATTTGCCGGAAAGCTCGCAATCATAAGGCAATTTGCTTACATCTATTTTCTTTCTTGAAAAATCGGTTAGCTTTGAGCAAAAAAAGAATGTTCTGAGTGGGAGTTATAATTTTTCAACACTTCAACAGATACGCAGATTAACAACGCATTTTCACACATTTTCATGATTAAATAAAAATATTTATATAATTTCTTTTATTTTTCTTTTTAATTGATTTTATATTCTATCAAATTGAATTATAAATAGAAGAATAATATAAGCAAAGAAAAGAATACACCGTTGTTTGATATTAAGTTGTTTTAGTGAAAATGTTTTTTTTTTTCTTTCAATATTTTGAGGCTGCGAATGTACAGTAACTCACAAAAGTATGACCATCATAACTAATAGAATCTATATAAAATCCAATGCGAAATTAAACTTGGAAATATCATAACAAGTGTTGAATTGAAAAATTCAGTAAATTGGTTTTCCTTTTTTAATCAATGAAGAAAGGGATGATTTCCAAAACCGATTGATATTTGAATGACAGTTCTGGTTTTGCTTAAACTTAACGTCATATAACCTTAAGTGACATTTCACGTTGATCTAATTCAAGACTTCACAATGTTATAAAAAATTCAAAGACTACTTGGTAAACTTTTCAATTGAACATCTGATATATATTTACTGGTTTAACAAAATACAATGATACAAAATAAAGTTATTATAATAAACCAAAAATATTTAATTTACGTTGAAGAGAAATGAACAAGAAATAATTAAAGGGACATGAATCGAGAAACAATTCAATGTGAAATTAACAGTGATATACTTATATATTGAAAAGCACATGTGAATAATGGTTGATTAAAATTAAAGTTTGTACAAAATCTTAATTATTAACAAATGTCAGCAAAGAAAACACGCGACTCCAAAATACGTACACCAGGTGTTCTTATAAATTGACAAATACTTGAGTATGTACATAGCAGCTTATTATTTTAACTTTAATTATTATTGTAACTTTGAGTCAGTTTGAGACAAAATAACTGGCACGCTACAGTTTTTAAAATTCTTACCATTATATTTTTTCATCGTATTTTTGAATTAAATAATTGCTTTTTAATAACTTATCCAAAATTCCTCATGTATAATGTAACATGGAACTTTCCCAGGAAAAGAAATGTTAAGTGAGAATCTCAATGATGAACGTCATTTTTGGAATTACGGTCATTTATACGTTTCTGCTTTATCAGAATTTTATATGCGATGGCTTTTTTTTATCACAGCGATAATATTCGTAATATTTTGAACTTTATCATCGGCATTTCCGTATTCCGCAAATACAGAGCAATAAAGCATATTTAAGTGTTTAAATTCGAAAATGGCTCCGCAGTAAATTTCCTTTTATTGTTACTCCTTCGTCGTTGCTTGACAGTTAAAGTACGTTTAAGCTTTCGAGAACATTTTAGGCCTCACTATCTTTTCGCTTTTAGCTCGTTACTCTTTCTTTCCGTAAGACGTGTTACTAATTTACTGCTTGAGCCTGTACCCGTATAAGATCCTTGATCCTTTGCAGGGTTAAAGTAGATTATTTATAGGTTCGAAGTCCTTTAATCAGGTTGGATCTGAAAAGCATACCATTAATTAATTTTATTTAGTTTTCTGAACCCTTTAATCAGATAGATCATAATACTAATGAATTTTATTTATTTTTCAGAATTAATGGAATTTTTTATTAAAATTAAAGGATAACTTCAAATTGCTTCGTATTTTCTTTTAGAAAGAAATTCATTTTGTAATGAGATAAGAACTACAATATTTTATTTTACCATTTTTGGGCGAATTATTTAATGCAATGAAAATTAAAATTAAAATATTCAATAAATAACCACTTCTATTTTTCTCTATTACATTATTATGTTTGCTTTAACTACAAAATTTTAATTATGAATTATGTTCGCTTTTATTTTTAATCATTAGACAATACGAAACAATTTGAGGAATGTAGGTAGAATGTAAAGCAGAACCTTCGTATCTTTTTCTGTTACTACAAAGAATTTAGAAAATGCATCAAACCTTAAATAACAAAAATACCAAAATGCTATGTTATCTCATTTATGTGTTTTTGCAGATCGTTTCTGCGCATTTCACTACTTAACTTCTTTTTGTAGAGGAGAAGATTCTGTTACTGTTCGATAATCACTATCATCTCGCATTAAGCCGCGTATACATTGAGCAGACGTACGTCGAAAAACGTTTGAACACCAACACGGAAGTGCATTCGACTAAGTATACGAAGAAGCAAAACGAATCTAACACAAACTTAACATTTGATTCCCTTTCGGTTGCATTCTCTCAAAGAACGGTACATCAAAGGAAATTAACGTTGACTTCAAACTTTATTTGGCGCTTTGATGTGAATCAGCCTCGGAATCGTAAACGAATAGATAATAAATGAGCACCACTGGGCGTTCCTTTGCCGTTCACTCAGTGTGTACTTGGCTTTACAATAATACGAGTTCATGAAGTTGGGCCACCTGAGCCTGAGTTGAAGATGCACTGAGTGTATACACATTTCGATACTTGCTTAAAGTAATATTTTTATATATCGTTTTCATACGATATAATTATTGAATGAAGAAACGTAATAATAAATTTTTTTTATTGCAAATCACTTTTCCTATTTGTTTAGGATTCTTCATTAAAATCTAGTCTTACCATATATTTTGATATTACAATTCTTGTATTATTAACGCGAGTATTGGTCTAGTCATGTTGGTCCATCATACTACGAATATGTATATTTTTTTATCATGAAGAAAACTTTTCCTCGTCAGGATTTTATCATCATTCAGCAAAGAAAGCTTATCGGAAATTTCACAGCCATTAGGTTTATAAATCCTCCTTGAGATGAGTAACAGGCACGACATGTTGAAAGTACTTAAATTCCCCCTAAGAGAAGATTATTAGATTTAAATTTCAAATTTAATATAAATCTGACTAAAATTATTCATAATGTTATTGCCCAAACTTAGTTTTATGCTATTAGTAAATGATTCCTAAGTGTGTTTTTCATTTTGGCCAAACTCTTCATTGCATAACTTTCTCTATATTTGCAATAGTTTGTGTTTGGTATATAATAATTAGATGCAGCATTTTTGTGCTTTCAAATATTTCTTGACTTTTTTTTGTTAATCAAGTGATCGTGGTCCAATAAAACGACATGGAAATAAATGCAAGAACAAATGTGGATAAGTAAAATATAGTTAAAAAATCGATGTCCATAAAAAAATAGTACATACCTACATCGTGAGTATAAAGTTTAGAATAATCAGTATAAAATGTAAATAATTGATTTTTAAGAAAATTAAAAAAAAAACATCAATTTTTGATTTAAATTATGCATTCTTTGGCATTACAACTGAATATACAGAGTGTTATGAGTAAGAGTTATGCCGTCAGTGTTTTTTTTTAATCAATAACCCCCAAGTTTGAGTTGATATACAGCGTGATTCAAAAGGGTCGCACCATCGCTTTGGTGTAAATACTGACCATTAACAAGAGCACAAATATATTTTTAGAATTTTTTTTCCATGAACAGTTTTTCAGATATGAATGTTTAAAAATAACGCAAATAGGCAACGCTGCACCTTGTAGATGCACTTACAAATTTGAAATCATAGATCATAGGTACCCTCTTTTTTGTTGACAACTGTATACGCGCTGGTTTGTCAAAGCCTTTGGAAATAAAATTTGACATAATAATAAATGTCAATTCTTAACTGTGGTTCTTAATATCCTTCTTTCTTCAGCTGTTCTAAAGTTCTCAAGTAAAACAAACAATAAAAGAATTGGTTGAGGCGTGCTTTCAAAAAGTAAAAAACACGGTAAACTTAAAATTTAGAAAAATCAGAAATTAAAAGAAGCAAATATGCAGAGAGCAAGAGCAAGGACAATAAGGTTCACTTCAAAATGTAACGTCTTAATAAATTATTAAAATATTATGTAAAACTAACTGAAGATCAAACAAAAACAATCTAAATTCTAAATTAAAAATTAAATAGCTGCAATAAATGTTCGAAATTTTGCCCATTTGCCTCAATACATTTTTCTAACCTTCTTCTGATGCTCTCTTGAACATTTCTTAACATTTAAGGCATTATTGTCTGTGAAGCATCTATAATTCTCTGACGAAGTTCTTGCTCAGTGTTGGGGGACAGTGCGATAAACAATTTGTTTAATGTGTGCCCATAAAAAAAAATCTAGCAGAATATCACAAGACCGCGGAGGCCAAGCGATATTACCTCCGCGTCTGATCCACCTTCCTGGATAGTTTAAATTTAGCCACTGCCTTACAGGTCTAGCAAAATGCGCAGGTGCATCGTCTAATTGCAACTATATTGGGTTGACTAAAACAGTTCTTGAAAATCGCCTCTCAAGAAATTCAAAAAATTATGCCCATTGAGGTGATTTGGTAAAAAGTACGGACCCATCAATGTGTCGTTGATAATGCCAGCCCAGACATTGACGGAGAAACGTTGTTGAAATACTCGTCGAAAACATGGGGGTTTTCTATTGCCCAATAATGAAGATTGTGCATGTTAAACACACCATCACAAGTGATGGTACATTCATTCGTCCACAAAATCAGATTTTGAAAATTTGGATTCAAATTCATTTGATCCAGCATCCAATGGCAAAAGTTAATACGAAGAGGAAAATCAGCTTCACACACAGCATGCACTTTTGTATAGTGGAAAGAATGGTAACCTTCTGTTTTTAATACATGCTGAACAACATTGTAATTTACATTTAAATTTCGTCCAATATCTCGAATGCTGACGTTAGGATTGTCTTCAACGAGTTGTAGAACAGTTTTCTCGACTTGGAGAGTTCTGACGGAGCGTGGCCTACCTATCACTTCATGGATTACACCCAATCGACCTGTTTCCCTCATACGCTGATCAAGCCATTGAAAAACATTTTTGTTTGGATGTCTATGTTCACCATATCATTCAACATAAGCTGCTGCAGGGCGTCGAAAGTTTCCTCCACTCTCTCCCAGTATTCATTTGAAGTAAACATTTTGAATTTGAATAAATTCTTCAAATCAATAAAAAAATTTGAGTTTCAAAATGTGAACATCATTGATAAATTTACTTGTCAGGTCACACTATGGTAACATAACCATAGTAAAACCGAATTTTCGGTTTATCGTTGCCGGCTTTACTTCTAAAATAATGTTAACATTTCCAAAGACTTTTCCTGCCTTATTACTTAATAAATATTATGTTTTATTAGCAAGGATAATTTTACAGGCGTTTATCTATACCTTTCATTAATCAAAATATAAAGTTAAATTATCTAATTACTATAAAATCAACATCAGTCTCGAAACTTTGAAGGCCTATATCTTCGTAAAGAAATCATCTAGAAAATTTTTATTTACACTTTTGAGAACAAATAAGTGTGTCTAAAAACCACCTAAGTAATGGTGCGGTCCTTTTGAATCACGGTGTATTAAAAGCCCCTGTGACTATGAAAACGATCCTACAAAATTTTTTATCCCTTTCATAAGAAATTTCGAGAAAATCTATAAAGGAAACTGAAAAATAGAGTTTTAATTTCGACGTTCCTAAATGGCTTTTAATAAAAAATAAATTTGGGAATAAAACATTATAAAGGAACAGAATTATCCCAAAATGTCCTTCATCTGCTTCTTCAGAATTTCCAGTTGAAAATAGCCTCAATAAGTGACAAGTTTTAATCCCTTAACCTTCACTGCTAGGTGATTTTTAATTGCCGCATTATGTGATAGAGATTTGCTTTCGTTTAACGAACGAAAAAGAATTGAAATTTTAATAATGCATGGGTTAAGATGACAAAACAAAGACATAAGATGAACAATGTAATTTCTTTAACAACAGTCACCCAGAAAAAGCATCTATTTCTCAATCGACTGTCAGTATATTTTATTCGCCTTAGAAATTAGGGAAATGCAGAAAACCCAGTTGGAAGGAGCCGGTTTGAATTCAAACGTTTACCTTCGGGGATTTGGTAAAATTCAGGCATATCTAAAGAACAGTAGAAAGATGGAATTAGAGCTACACAATCTAAAACTATTACGTTCAACAAGAGTTTCAAACTAGACTGCATATTGCCTGCCAAAAACTTTTGATGGCAGACATGTTGAACTTGTATTTTGAGATAATTTTATTCCTTTACGATGCTTTATATCCTAAGTGTACTTATTTTTTAATTGAAATGCATTTAGGAACGTTGAAATTAAAGCTCCTTTTCAGTTTTCATTATTAATTTTCTCAAAAATTTTCATATGAATGGGATCACAATTTTGTAGCATTATTTTGACAGTCATGTCTATTGAAATACCAACGCAAAGCTGGAGGTTGCTATTTAAAAAAAATGTCAGTGACGTCATCACTCTTACTTGTAACACTCTGTATGTTTAGGTGCAATACCAAAGAACACGCGACTTAATGACAATCGCTTAATAACTAACAAAATAATTGCATATCTTTATGTAATTATTTTCCACGGCTTTTCTGGCCTTTCTTCTTTTATTCTTGTTCTACGAATTTCATCAATTTCTTTTCATCTCTTGCCAATCATTCTGCTTTCTTCCATTTTATTTTCCTTTCGTTTACTTTTGCAGCCACTTCTCCATCCCAGGTTTTTCTTGGCTCCCCTTCATCTTTTGCCTGCCATACGTTTTTAACCTGTCTACGATCATTGATCATTGACCATTTTAGTTGTGAACTTGGTATGTACTTTCTTTGTACATTTGCTATTCTTCGATGTTGTTTAATAATCTCTTCTGCTTGTAGTCTTTTTCCTAATATTTTTATGGTTATCCATGACTCGCCATTTAATAGTTTAGCAAGATATATTTTTTTTGTAAGCAATCAACTTGGTTTTCGGTGCAATTTCTTTCCTATTTATAAATCCATTCTTCATGGGATGGATATAATTTAACTGTTGCTCCTATTTTGCTATTGATTTCTACATAATAATTTCCCGACTTGTATGACTGTTACCAAATATTTAATATCGTCAAGTAACTCCATTATTTCCTATTTATTTGTTTGTTGTTATTCTCATTCCTACTTTTGTCTGCGCATCTGTGCATATCGACGGTTGCACGACAAAAATACGTAAGCTAAAAAAATCTGAAAATGAGTAAATTGTTAAATGAATCTTAACCACCAAGCCTTTCATTCCTACTGCAATTATAAATCCCACACATTCAAGAAGCGTTAAAATTCAAGTTTAAGTGACGCAAGCAACAGTTTCAGATTCCAATTAAAATCAAGTAATAAAAATAAAAGGCGTATATCCGGTCAAAGCGACCCTCCAGCGCTCATTTTGTGAAAGTTAAATGGCTTAAGCATCGGCAAGTGGGGCAAAAATATAAAATAATATTTAAATTAGAGGATCATTGCTTGTTTTATGGTTAGAAAATGCTGGAATTAATGTTATGGATTGTGAAAATGTCAAAAAAATTATCAAAATAAATTTGATAATTGTTTTTTGTTTCTCCTGTAAAATATGGTGAATGGCGCTTACGTCCTTTTGTCGTGCAACCGTCGATATGTTAACATTGTATTGTAATGCTTCTTAATTTCTTGCAATTCATACCAGATCAAATGTGAAATGTAGGACAGTTTTATGTCTCATAAAAAATTTGAATAGCATTGCTCCACTTGAAGATTTTCAAACATCGAAAAGTATTTACTTTTCAAACAATATTTAATACATAATCGTATATCTGGAATTAAATGATGTACCGTCGATAGCAATTTTCAGTATAACCGGATATGAATAGTCTTTTCTGAAGTAGCTTTGCTTTAAAAATACCTATTTTCTACTAAATCCCGCCCTTGGTAATTTTTAATAAACGATGTGCGTAAATAATTTTGTTTATATAAGATTAAAATTGTGATGTACTAATGTGCAGCTACTCGTATGTTGACAATGACGTTCGTATAACATTTACTTTAAAATGCTAACTGATTATAATTACAGAAAAGTGAAAGACTATAAAATGATAATAAACAAATGCCTTCAATCTTAAATTCTTATGAAGTAGGTAAAACTCTAAATAAAAAAATTAGGGCGTGAAAATTTTAAATTTTCCAAATTACGATATGAATTATTTAAACTGTTATTAGCTATTTTAAGGTTGGAAAGTTTTTATTTGAAGGGTACACAGGAAAAACGATCTAAGTGACACCAAGGTCAAAAATGTGTTAGACATGCCATCTTATAGTTTTCGAGGTGCTGTTTCACGTGAGAAATGCACGAAAAACAGGTGTAAGTAACTGTAAATGCTACTCAAATAATTCCTATACTTTGCAAGAGCGATCCAAGTCCATGCGTTTGAACGGAATAACGATCAAAGTTCACACACCCAGTGAAATTTAATGCTAACTTGTGGTGTGTTTTCCTGTATCCAATCAACTACTAGCCTTTTGCCGCATATCTCTATATTGTCCATCCAAGTCCATGCGTTTGAACGGAATAACGATCAAAGTTCACACACCCAGTGAAATTTAATGCTAACTTGTGGTGTGTTTTCCTGTATCCAATCAACTACTAGCCTTTTGCCGCATATCTCTATATTGTCTTAATACCGTCTTAATTTCGATCATTTAGGCTTTAGTTTCCAGTAGGTAGTAAGTGAGTAGGGTGTCGTGTCTGCGCCCTGGAAAAATTAGTTCAAGCGAAAATGATAGTGATAGCGATACGAACCAGCCGCTGAGTAGCTTGTCTCGTAAAAGAAAATCTTACGGACGCATTAAAGATGCTACAAAGAAGATGAAGAGTCATACATTTGAAACTGGTGAATCGTGCAATTGTAAGAGGTTCCATTCTTTGGAACGTAAAACAGATAAACAGAAACGTATTCTTGTTGCGAAATTGAACGAGATGAAGGACAGAAACGAACAGGACAATCATTATTTGTGATGTGACCCAGACATTAGGAAAATGAGGCCAAATTGCGAGACAACTCTTTTACCTTCAAAGTCAGATTACCTCATGGTAGAGGCGCATTCAAAGAGTTGGAATTTTGTCAAAAGGCATTCATCAGTCTGCATGGGATCACTAACAGGCGATTTATTACGCTGAAAAGCTATCTGAATGATGCAGGACATTCCCTCAATGATCGAAGAAGGCACCATCAATATAGGCCTCATAAGTTATTGAATAAAACTGTGAACCGCGTACAGGACCAGATTAAAAGTTTCAAAGGTCGAAAGTCTCACTACAGTTTAAAAGACACGAGGCGAGGCTACCTTCCAGAAACATTAAATGTGAAACAGATGCACAAAATGTATCTAGAACAAAACAATCCCAAAGTGAGCTATGAGACGTACAGAAATATCTTCTTCAAAGACTTTAACATTGGTTTTGGCTATCCTAGGTCCGACACCTGCATTACTGCGATGTTTCGAAAGTAAAAATTGAGTCATTAAAGAATCAGTTGAGTCAGCTTAATACATCCGACGGGGAAGAGGCATGTCAACTGAAAAGAAAGTTGAAAGAACTCGAAACAAACGACAAACTTCACAAACTAAAGATACAAGCATTCTATGACAGAAAGCGAAAAGCAAGGAAGCTATCCAGAAAGTCCCACGAGTTGGAAGCTATTACTATGAATTTCTCGAAAAACTTGCCAACACCGAATATCACTACAAATGATGTTTACTATAAAAGGCAACTCACTTTTGTCAGCTTTAATATCCACGTCTTATCCGCGAAACAGTCTTGTTTTATACCTATTCACAAAATATGGCAAAGAAGGGAGTTGATGAAGTCATGTCTTTTTTATATCATTTCTGCTGCGACATCCTGGACCCACGAGTGAAACATCTTCCTATATTTTGCGACTCGTGTGCGGGGCAAAATAGAATTACACGCTTGTCAGATTTTTGTGTTACATGATCCATGCAACGCAGAAATTGGAATCTATTCACGTGATCATTCATATCTCGAATGTGATAAAGATTTCGGTCTCCTCAATCAATTTAAAGTTGAAGTTCCCGCATAATGGAACGAAGTATTTCGGGCATTAAGGTCCAAACTCATGTCTTTCGATATTGTAGAGTGTGACCAGAAGTTTTTTCACGCTTGGACAGATTTTTTACGGAATTATTACCTGAAAATTTGCCCATTTGCTACGAGACCAGTTTCAGAGCAGGAGTTCACGAAGGAGCATCCACGTACTGTAGTAGTCAGGGAAACAGCATACAATGCTGCACTAACGCATTTTGTCATCAAGGCTAAAAGATAGCTACTGGAATGCCAATGTTAGTCCAAAACCACTCTTTTCGAACTTAATACCTCTGTCAAAAAAGAAATATGACCGGTTCCAGGAACTGAAAACATTCGTGTCACTGGAGTTCCAGTCTTATTATAAAGACTTACCTTTTGTGAATGTTACTGACAACCAAAGCGATGATGAGTTTGATGTAAGTTATACTTTCGAAATCACTTCCTCAACTGATATGCACGTTTTTTGTTGTAGGAGGTATGAAGGACTTATTCATTTTTCCTTAGAATGTTTTACATTCACTATTATTATTATTTTTTATAGTTAAAAACAGTTGATTTGTTTTGATTCGCATTTCTAATTGTACCCTAATATGTTAAATAATATTGCTATCGAAAACGTGTTTTTCTATATTTCCAAATGTATAAGTAGTAGCGTTTTAAATTTTAAATTTCATTTTTCTCGATTTGTTTGAAATGTGACTTGGATCGTTTTTCCCGTGTACCTTCATTTGATATTATTTAACTAAATGCATGTGTTATGCATGTAATTAATTAATAAAATACTTATGTTTTATACGAAAGCGATTTGTGATAAACTTCATTTTATTCGTAAGTCTGGAAATATAATATGCTGTTGTTTATATAGGGTGTACTAGTTAATAAAGTATTTAAGTAGTCGTTTTGATAGTTTCTAGACAGATTTTCTACTGCACTTTCAAATTTTAGTAGAATGTGTGCGCGAACTCCATTAAAATATGTAAATCGAAGCTTCAAAACTTCTGCAAAGAAAATCGTATTTTCCATAATGAGCTTAGGGCCTCGCACGTATAACTTCGTTTATAAAACCAATTTTCGTTAATGCCTCAAGTTTACATTAAAATTACGTCACTCTATGCCGCGTGTCAGTTGAGTTAAAAATCGGAAAAACTTAACTTGGAAATATAATCGAATGAGTTTCTGCAAGAACGAACGAAACGTACTTATTATATTCAGAAGTGCCTTCAATTTATATTTTATTTTTGAAATAATGCATTGAAGTGTTAAAATTAACGCGAAACAAAGAATCTACGTACAGAAAAAAATATTGAACTTTTTCTTTATTTTGAAAACAAAATAAGCCATATAATACTGCACACGTATTGTTCGCAGCTGTAAATTTTTACTTCCTGTGAAAACTCCCTACATGAATTGCTCAGTCGAGCGATATTTTCATCATAAATGAGCATTTTGTTCGCCTTACTTTAGAGCATTGTAATGCAATAAATCATACGCGAGCTGCTGCGTTACGTGCATTTGAAAAGTCGTCGGAAAAATGGATTTATATTTATTTTGCGTCGTCCTTTCCCGACCATTTGTTAAAAGCAGCGGGTTCACTTTAATGCTTGCTTTAATGATCTTTTAATGGGCGTTCCAGGTAGAACTAAAAAGGAATGATAAATGCGCTTTGTAATGTACTTAGTTGTTTCATATGTTACTTGGACAGCTGTTTATCTGCGACCCTCGAAGATGCAGGGTTAAAATATACATTGTTGAAGCAAAGTAGAAATAGAGCAAGACAGCATTTATGATAATTTCGGCATGGTAAATTTGCAAAGTTTGATGCGCCAAGCTGAAACAACAAACTGTATAAATTAAAACTTTCTTGTTACATATGATATCGTTGGTGGGTATCTGGTGAAATATGCTGTGGACTGTCTTTTTTATTATAAAAAATAATTACAAACAAAAAAATGTAATTTGAAATGGAAGAGATAAAGTGTCAAAATTAGGATTCCATTTAGAACTCTTTAATAACTTCCGAAAATACCTATATTATCAATAACATAAAAATTAGAAAAATCCGTAGTAAGTGCACGTACTAGTTCTCGAAACCAAAACTCAATTTAATATTAATACTCTTTTAACAAACTGCTATATTTATATACTTCAATATGCAAGAATTGCAAAAGCAAATAAAAGAGTAAATATAAAATCGATATTTGAATGCAATACTGAAACTCCTATTTGCAATCATACTGATTAAGAACTTCCATATTAGCGTGATCTAGTACGTAGAAATGATTAAAGGATATAAAAGAATAGGAAAAAAAATCAATTACAGAATGCACTAACGTAACGAATTACAGAAACAGTTTGAAACCGAAAATGAAATATTTTCACATTTAGCAAGAAAAAAATTCACCGGACTTGGTGTAATAGGCATTGTATCATACGTATCATAGAAATATAGGAATCTGAATGAACAAGCGTACACTTAATGAAAAAGCTAACAATGGAATGAATTCATTATTGTAAATCTTTTCGAATTAATTATGGAAGAACTATTCGGTTGATATGCTGAATATCTTATAGTGTTTTCGATTCATTGCTCTAGAGCAGCCTCAGAGTTTTTTCATTTTTTTATTAACCTTATTTAATAATAGATGACGAAGATACTCTGAAAGTGCTCTAGAGCTGTGAATCGAACAAACCAAAGAACACTTACGTTTTTTTTCCAACAAAAAAGAAAACTAAATTTAAGTTAATGACTTTCTTGATAAAACACTCTATATTTATTCGAGTTATTGTTTACGTTGTTATTTATTTTTAAATTAAAGTTTTAATTAGCACTCCCAAACCTTATTTCATACGCTTAATTTGGGGCAAAATATGCCTATGTATAATATACCGGGTGGAATTTGGAAAACCTTTGATGCTGCACCGTCCTTATTTTTTTTATCCAATTTTAATAAATGATACGTCGAACAAATCGTTTTAAAAATACTCTAACCTGATCTGCTGTTAGATTTTTTTTACAACTATTTTTTGACAAATCGTAGCCAACTTTTTTTTATATATATATATATACATATATATATAAATTTTTTGTATTTATTGTAATAGAGATTTTGCTTCTGAATACAGCTACATTAAAATTTTAAATAAAAAAAAATAGAAATTCACAAAAATCAAGCAACCGTATTTTTAGTTCATAGTTCGTTTTATTATTTGCAATTAAGATTATAAATTCTCAGATTACTCAGATTACATTGAATCTATAACATTTAAATAAACAAATTACATTATATACTTATTTGGTAAATAACATATTTGGTAAAGAACAATAATATATTTAACAAACAAGACAATACGAAATAAGAAAAGATCTTGACGTCATTTGATTTTACCTTCAAATTTGAAATTAAAGAATTCATTTAAAGCATAGAACACGTTCTGCGTCAGAAAGCTCTTTATATATGTTTGGAACTGTTTTTCATCTTTTAGTTTGACTTCTTCTGGTAAATGATTATAGCATTTCGGACTCCAGTAGTCTATTCCTTGTTGTGTCAACTTAATTCTGTGATAGGGCGTTTTTTGAAGTTCCAACCTGTGCCTGGTGTTATAATTAGGAGTTTGGCCATTTAGTTCAAAGAGATTCCTATTTTGGTGAACGTACTTTAGATATCTTCTCGATTTTAAATACTTCTCTGCAACTGTCTGTGCTTCTTAGATTGCATAGGGCTCTCATTGCAGTTCCTCGAAGTCGGAACACTCGGATTGCCTGATTTGAAGATCCCCAAAATGTGATGTCATATGTTGCTTTGCTATGGAAGTTTGCATAGTAGAACATTTTTGCAGCACGATGCGTCGAAATTTGTTTTAGGCGGCGAATACTGCATACACTTATTTTTAGTTTTTTGCACAGTATGTTTATATGTTCTGTCCAGTGTATTTTATTGTCCAGTGTTAAGCCAAGGAATTTTAAAGTTTGTTTTTCAGTTCTAGCTTTATTTATTATTAATTTCTGTGTTTTAGTTTTATTTAAACTTAATGAATTACTTTGCATCCACACTGAAGTGTTTTCAAGAGTTTTATACGATATTTGTTTCAGTTCCGATTCACTTTGTGATTTATTTACAAACGTAGTGTCGTCAGCAAATAGACAAACACAATTTGCTTTTAGGTTAAACGTCAAGTCATTTATGTAGACTTTGAACAATATGGGCCCCAATACTGAACCTTGAGGAACTCCTTGCTTTACCCTTTCTTCCGATTTATCTTTCCAGTGTATGATCTGTCTGTGCTCTGCCAAATACGACGTTAGAAGTTGATGTGGTAAGCCTCGTATACCGTAATAATGCAATTTTTTTTAGCAGTAGGTCATAGTGTACTGTATCAAACGCCTTCGTTAGGTCACAACAAGCAATATCTATAGTTTCCTGGTTGTCCAGGGCGTCGATTACCGTCGTTAAGACATTTATCATAGCTGTTGTCACTGATTTTCTTTTTCGGTATCCGTGTTGACTGTCTGCAATTAAATTATGTTTTTTGAAGTAACTTATTAATCTATTCTTTACTACTGTCTCATATATATCTTTGAAATTACAGGTAGAACAGATATCGGTCTGTAATTATCACAATTGTTTGGATCTACTTTGTTGTAGCACGGCACTACTTTGGCTATTTTCAATTTGTCTGGAAAAACTCTTGCGGCGATGCATTTATTTAGCATTATTGTCAATGAAATCTCATAGTTTATTTCCTTAATTACTAAAGTAACTGTTCGAAATTATTCCCATTCTGACCCAGACACATTCGACATCTTCTACTAACGCCCATTGCTGCGTTTAATAAAAAAAATTGGTGGCATTTGTTGACATCCTTTTTGCTAAATCAACTCTAGCAGCGAGCGGAGTCAAATACATATTATCTTGAATGTTGGACCACAAAAAGAAATCTAGTGGATTCAAATCTGGCGATCTAGCAAGTCGTCAAATAGGTCCATAAGTGCCTATCCATCTATCGCCGAAATCATTATTTAGAAAATCAGTATTTATTTGTGCATTTTGAGGTGTGGGCACCGTCCTGCTGGAACACTACTCTGTTCAACTCAGCAAGTGGTAATTCATTTATATATTCGCTTAGTTTGTTGCTATTATACTTTTCTTGGTTTCGAATACCCTCAATAACAAAAGGACTCACTAGCCTATCGCCTAAAATGCTATACCATACATTTACGCTAAATCGATTTTGAAAATTATTTTCCACCACAACATAGTTATTTTCACGGCCCCCATAGCGATAATTATTTCTGTTGAAGACACCATTTTTCTCTTAATTTATTGCTGAAAAACGTACAAAATTGAACCCTACGTTGAGGATCGTTTACACCTAGAGCATGCAGCTTTCGTGGTTTATAAAGAAGGAGCTTCTGCTTATTCATAATGTATCGAACCGTTGAGTGGGATACTTGCATATAGGAAACAATTTCTCGTGTAGATGTAACAGGCTTTTAAGACCATAACATTTAAATCTATATCTTGATCTTGAATTTCCCGTGTTATCCTTTTGGTTTTTTTGAAAGATTCAAAATTTATCGGCATTTTGAAGTTATCTGTCCAGAAAACGATTTCCATAAAGTCGCAAGGCAGCTGCAGCATTTTTTCCGCTCTCAAAATATGCTTCAATCATATCAACATACTCCTGGTTATTTAGACTGAAGTCAATTAGTTCCTTTCGCAAAAAATGTAGAACGCACTTTTATTTTTGTTTAATAAGATTACTTAATTTATAAAATTTCTATATTAATTCCTTAAATTGTCGTGTCTTTTTCCATTCATATGTATTGTTGTTTACATGTTCATATTCAGAAAAGAAATCTCCATTAAAAAGAGTAAAAAATAAAAACAGTGCAAATTGAAAAAGAAAAGTTAACTGTCATCCGTCAAAAACGGAATTAAAAAAAAAATTAGACGATCGAAATTGTAGTATTTTTCAATCGATTTTGTTTGACGTATCATTTACTAAAATTAGATAAAAAGTAAGGAAGCTAATGGCAGTGTTAGAAATAACGAACATTTTTAATAAATGTTAAATTTAATTAATTATATAATTAATAAAAATGTATGTAAGAAGTGTATTTTCTCTTGGAATGTCTTGAATCGCTTCGTTGTATCGGTTAGCAGTGTTTTCAAGATCATTCACCTTTATTATCTTTAAATTACCTAAATAAATTTAAATCGATACAACTTTTTGTAATAGCATAATTAAGTAAGTTTTGTAACATAATTGCAATAGAAACACGATATTGTGAGCTATGTAAAACGAAACCTGCTCATGTTTACGACTTATTTATAAAAATGAAAATTAATCTAAAAATGCCTTAATAAATACAATTACTGTTTGGCACAGTTTTCATATATTAAGCAAATAGAGTGACTTCTCGTGTTTTCGACTACCATTCAAGTACTGCCAGTTGGTCGTCCACTTACATAATCAATATCTGTGGACACTATTTTCAAATAACCAATTAATAAACTTTAGATTTTATTTAAATCTGCTCCTATTACGACTGATGCAATCCAAAACTTAGTGATTGACTATTTTAGAATATTGTTTATTAAAGTGGGCGATCAACTGGCAGTGGCCGCCACTGCCAATAGGCGTATATATCCTATATCGTCCAGTTATTTCGAACAAGATTTTTTTTAAATGAATATTTTCAAATATATTTTTATAAAATAAATAGTCTGTATTTTTGTTTAAAAGATATATTGTTTCAACAGATGAGTTTAAATGTGCCTATGTTTCTTTCTGAGTTTAAATGTGCCTATGATTCTTCCAACTTTTGTTTCTACAGAAAAATAAATCATTTGCTTTCTCTTGTAACAAATTTGTCTGATATTCTTGAATACTAGTACTATAATTGCTTCAACTTCTATAACACTCTATTAATTGCACAAAAAATGAATTGAATTGACATTGACATTACCTACAAATTTCGTTAATCGTAGTAGTTGCACTGATTTAGCATAAAGCTGGATTTACATGAAGCGTTAAGCGCGTCAAAGCGTCGGGCGTACTGTACTTTCATTGGTTGCTGCTATTTACGTGTATAGCATTAACCAATAGGAGTTTGACGGTTTGACGCGCTTAACGCTCCATGTAAATCTAGCTTAAAACTGAGATATTTGCTGTACTTTTTGAAATATTGTTTTAAATATTTGAAATTTTGTTAGACACATGGTAAAAACTACTACTCCTACAAATTCTTTTTAAAATATCAATAAAGATAAATTAAGAGAAACTGCATTACTGTTCTTTTTTTCATGGATTTTAGTTCTTGATATTTTAATTTATTAATTTATTTTCTTTTACTAATTTCGTCAGTATATTCAGCAAAACGAAAAAGATTAATGCATGTCGGAAATTATACGTCCATTTGAATACTGCCTCCGAATAAAATTTTTAGTAATTATATACTGGGTGTTGCATTGAAGATGCATCAAACTTGATGTGCGGGTAGATGTCGGGAAAAGAAAGAAAAGTTTCTTTGTAAAATTTTCTCTGTAATGAATAAATTTAGAGAAAATCGAAGGGAATGCAAAGTCGCATATTTTTAGGATGGACTTTAAATAAGAATGAATGGATTGTTACTCATTCACATACGAAATCGAACAATTTGTAATGTGCGACAACATACATACTAAATGCATATTTTTGCATAGCCCCACATTTGTAATTCATTATTAAATTAAACAAGTTTAAATATACACGCGATTTCACATCGCTGCTGCATTCGACGTATGGCAAAGTTCAATACACCGAGCTTTCTGTCAAAGGCAAAATAAAATCCAGTCTGTTTATGAATTTATTACCCCCCTGTACCTGTGTGCCATTCATAAATGCTATTTAGATCGCCGATTTTGTTTGACGATTCCGCGTGCTAAGTATTTCAAAAAACATCGACTCCAAATTATGCAAATTTCAACTTGCTCCGATAAAATTTTTTTATTAAGATATTTTGTTTGAAATAATATCAGAAACGTGCCCCTTAAGTTTGATGCATCTTCAATGAAACAGCCTGCTTTTTGATTCTGTATCAGTCTGAGATTTGTAGTTATTTTTTGTGCCATTCAAATTTCTTTTAATTTAACCCCATTATCATTAACGATTTAGTTATCCATACATACGGGGTGAAGCACATAACATATCACAAGCGCTACTTTAGTAAAATTCAAATACTATTTACAAATCTTTACTAAACAAAGTTTATTTTGTTGAAAAAGTTGTCAATTAAAGTAGTTCTCCTTTACCTACCGAAAATTCGAAAAAAGACGTATGGATTGAAGCAATTTTTTTTTTCAAAAGACTTAAAAACAATTACATATATGCAAAGGCATATGCAAATTAAATGCCATAAAATATGGCATTAAATTTTATTAACATTTCTTTGGATAACACTTTGAATAATTTAAATAAAATTTAATTGTTAATAAATTGAAAGATCTAAATTCTTGTTGTAAGCGAAATTAGAAAGAAATATGAAACAATCCGTTTTTTATAAATTGTCAAAAATAGGTACACAAAATTTTAAACATCTAAAGGCGCGCTTATTTGTTATTATGAGAAAAGCCTGCCCCTATAAAAGACATTTTGATTCTGTCATAACTAAAAAGGGTGGACCTTAAACGGCAACATTTTTTCACCGAAATAAAAAACTTAGTCAAGATATATAAATAACAATCAATTTGTTTTAAATTATCATAATACTTATGAGTACTTATTATCAATAATTTAAAACTGATATTAAACTTTAAGGGGAACCCCTTTATTCTATATCTTATAACGACATCGTTACATAACGACAATCGTTCAGTGACATCTTTTAACCAATCAGTACTTAAATGTAAAGCATTTCTATGTACTGATTGGTCAAAATACGTCACTTAACGATTGTCGTTATGAGTTAGAAAATAAAGGTGTTAAGCTTAAAATAAGTTAAGACTCTTATTCTATAACTCATAATGATAATCATTAAAGTGACTCATTATGATCAGTCACTACTTGGAAATGCATAATATCAATGCATGACTGGTTAGATAATTAGATAATTGATACTTAAATGGACACTTAGCTTGATAAAACCGGCAGTTAATTTGCTTCACTCTATATAATACCAACCGCTATTTTTATAAAATGCATTCTCCATAATAATTTCTTCTTTGTTTTCTCCAATATTGATAAAAAATAAATATTATTTTACAATTTTTTCCCAACATTATTTAGAAAATCATTTTTCAGTAAATATACAGTTAATGCGGCGTGTAGGTGTAAATTACCGAGAATCTCTCACCTTTTGTTGGAGTTCGCCCGCCTTTTAAGTCGTTATCAGGAATCTTCCTCACCGCAACTTCGCGGTCTGAAAGGTACATCGCTTTAAAATAGGGGGAACATTATTCCTTAATTATGAACCATAGGTGAGCCTGCATCCCATTAAAAACTCATCAATTATTATTACACTAATGGTCTCTGATGGAATGTCTATATCGACCCTGTTTTTACATGAAATTATATTTCTTTTTCACAGATGAGACGTGAACTTACATACGAAAAAGAAAACTATTAAAGGACAAAATTGCTTTTGTATTTTTAAGATACTTGCAGAATAAGCAGACTCTGTAAACTAAAGTATAACCTTCAGAGTAATATTTGCAATTGCAATAAATAAAAAAAGATGTTCACAGCAATTGGCTTCTTATTTTATTACAATTTAATATTTCTCATCCTTCGTCAAAATTTATTTTCGTTTTATTAAGATGTCAATTTTCATTATTTGATCGAGTTGGTTCGCTATTAAGTAAGGCGTCTTTAATCAAGAACGCAAATAATTTATATATCCAACATCTAAATATGAAAAGGTTAAATTTATTAATAAAATATTGTTTCTCTGTGGATAAGCTTTTCTCTCGTGTTTGTTTACGCATATATTGGGGTAGAAACGTAAATATTGGTTGCCTTTCCGGATTTATTTGTTTACATGTTATTTTGGCATTTATGTCGGTGAAATTTACCAGGAAGTAGACCAAATTCGTATTTTACGCACCGAAGTTGAAATCGCCTAGAATATAATCAAATAGTTCAATGAAGCTTTTCATAGAAGGTAATATGTTGTATTATTACATTACAGTTCTTAATATTTTATAACTCGCAAGTTTTACAGTATTCTGAAGAGAGATGTGCAGAATACTTTCATTAAAGAATTACTGCCGTCGAAAAAATGAGTGTATAGGTTGTTAAAATTAAATGGTTCACTATTGATAACTTTTCTATGTTTAAAGGTATAAGTTCGATTAAATTTGCTTCTTCGAGACCCTCGATATTGAGACTAAGTAAATAGAAAATAGGATATTGAGAAATAAGTGTTGCTTTTTTATCTTCACCTGTTCATTATTTTTTTTAATGCTAGCTGTCAAGTTCTTTTTTTATGTATTACGACTTTTTGTTCCCTTCCCAAATATGACATGACATGAGTGCACTATAGCGTCAACAATTAACTCCAGATAATAAAAATATCTACAATTCGTAGACGTACCCTTTTGATAATGCAAGGCTAAACACTGTTTTGAATTGTTATCGAATATGGTTGTATGAACACATAAAATGAAGAGCTAGAGCAGAAGTATAGATACCGAAAGAATGATGTAAGTCGAGATTCTTAGATCTAAAAGGCCGTTTTGAAGTTGCATGCTTAGTTGTCTACCAAAAGAAGGAAGATCAATTCTGAGGAAATTATAAATTGAGATCTTGATTCTACATTTTTGGCTAATTGTGATGATGATGATGCAATGAATGCACTGAGAGAAAGAATGGAAACACTCCTGCTTTCACTCGTTAAGTGCGAATAAACACATTTTATGAAAAAATGTAATTCTTAATTCTCTTTAGTGATACACAGATACATATCTCCACGGTGTCTGTGTGAGAATTATGGTTTGCCATGCTATTTCATCTTGCGTTGCGTCGTCTTATGTTGATGTAACCGACTTCAACCTATATGTAAACTAAACTGTTTGACAAATATTTTTAAAACGAAAACTTTCCGCATCATGATATTATTGGTTTCTAATCGAGTTGATAAAACGGCAATATATGAAATGATTTCAAAATGCCTTTGGTGATGAAGCGCCATCCCTCAAGGCTATTGAGTGTAGGTACAACGAATTCCAATGTAGACAGTACTATGTCAGTGCTGAATTTCATGAAGATCATCTGTCAACAGCGTGACAAAAATATGAAAACTAGATACGCCACAATGACATTGAGACATCCCCTGGTAATGATAAGAGCCACGCTTTGAATTTCTTACACTTTAAACAACTTTCAAAAAACAGTTTGTGAGAATTAGATGAGTTAAACATTTCATAAGTTTATAATATCGATAAATATTTAAAAAATGGTTATTAGCAAGTCCCTCTTATGCCAGAAAGCAAACCGATTACAGCTTTTATGGTACCACGCAAAGGATTAATGCAATTTAAAGTTATACCTTTTAGATTACCACACCTGCCACCTGGACATTTCAGTGACTTCTTGACAAGACACAATTGGAACCACAGGCCATTGCCTATTTATATGTCACATTTGACTTCTTGACGTTAAACTAAAAGTTAATCCTGAGAAAAGCAAATTCTGTGTGGATAGCCTGAGATATCTTGGACACAGAGTGGACAGAAATGTGGACAGAAGTGGACAGACCCAGGAGAAGTGGCTGCTGGTGCTTGTATGATTGCTCCATCAAATATTAAATAAATTCAACTATTCCACGGCATGGCCTCCTGGTATGGACGATTTATCTCAGACGCTGCCACAACTATAAAATCATTAACAAAGCTTACGTGAAAAAATTCAAAATGGACATGGGGTTCAGAAGAAGAACACGTATTGATTTTATTTGCAAACGGATGCTAGCGATGTAGTCGTTCTTGCCCAGATCGTGGAAGAAAAAGAACGAGTAACAGCTTACGCCTGTCGTACTCTAAGCAAAACCGAGCATAATTATAGCGCCACCGAAAAGGAATGTTTAGCCGTGCTCTGGGGCATACGAAAAATGAAAGCCTGCCTGGAAGGATATATTTTTTCTGTAATTTTTGATCATCAATCTCTTAACCCTATAGGAAGATTAGCAAGGTGGACACTCCACTGGAACTCCAGCAGTATGATTTTGATGTACAATACCGACAAGATTCATTAAATGCCGTATCCGATGCACTCTCTCGGCAACCACTACCAGCCGATTCCAACAAAGATATAACGAGTGTTTAACAAAAAAATTACTTCGAATCAGCCTTGGAAAAAACATCGTATTTCGTAGTTTGCAAAATCAATATTTTATATTTCTGAAATGGATAAACATTCGATTAACCTCAAAATGTTCGTATGAGGACAAGATCTCTAGCTTTTACTTGTTAATTTCAGTTGTTGGACATCAGATATTCGTTGATAGAAATGCCTAGTACAAAAAAGATACATTGGTCAAAAAAATTAGCGAAACGAGATTTTAAATGGTTTTTATTTTTGTCACAACTGTCAAATTACAATTTTTATGGTAGTTGATTATTTTCCAGATTTTTATTTTCAAATAGCTAAACAAAACTTCTAAGTCTACAGCCGATGAGAGATCTTGATTTTTCACTTACTGAATACGTGTAGGAAGAGAGATTAGTTTATTTTATTCACCTCAAACAAAGGAAGCCTTACGCTCTAAAAAATAGATGACATGCAATAAAATATAAACCTTAATCGTCTCGAAACTTATTCCTTTTATACCTAGACGACATAGAATCTAAGAGTCGTTTAGAAAATCAACTTCATCCCCTGTAACCATTTACAAGAGAGAGAAATGATAACTTGAGAGTATTCCTAATTAATCTCCTTTCGTGACTACTAAGATTTAGAGAATTTGCATTTTTACTTATGGAATGCATGTTGGTAATAGAACTGATTAATTTAGTTCAAGCCCAAAGACTTTAGAACCTTACGTCATAAAATATAGGCATACGAGTAAAGGCTGAGTTAAGTGAACGATCAACTTTCACAAGATCGTCAAGTCAAGGCTCGTGATCTCGTGACCAATCGCTAATTGAGAAAATCGTTCACGAGAGCTAGTGTGTGTGACCGTTGACTTAACGATTTTAAACACAAGTTGGTCATTCGCTTAATGCAGCCAATGTGTAGGTAACGTAGAATGAAATAGTTCAAAAGGATAAATCATCTCATCAGATTCTTACCCTGACGACATAGGAATCAATGGTAGCCTACAAAAGTTCTTTCCTAGCCACTCCAAACTATTATAATTGAGCAAATATAACTGAATGTTCTATTTTCTATGTCATTTGGTATATTTGCGAAAAACAAAAGAAATTTTATAATTTTTCTAAAATGAAAATAAAATTAGAATAGAATTATTCTATTTTTGTGAACACAAATTTAAACTTTGAAACAAGGTTTGAGGAGATAACAACCGTTTTATAACCGTTGTTATCTACTTGCACAGAGAAACCTCTCTAATTAACTTGTACATTTTTGAATACGAATATCCAACTAATACTTCTCATTTATCTTCTATGATTAAAGCAATTATATTTAATTGCATTAATTTGCATCAATTTTCATTATTAATGTCAAAAGGCATTATCGAAAATTGATAAAAAAAGTCCATCCATTAATTATACCATTTTATTGTCTTACTAATATACCTTTAAAATAGCTTTATGTAAGATAATGCCTAACAATAAGTCAAATAAAGTAAGCCAGTGTAACGAACTTGATGTTAAAAGAGAGTAAATAAATATTAACGAGATCTGAACGTAAGTAAACAAAAGTGCTGCAATGTTGATCCGGTGGAAAAACAAAGACAAGGACAAAGACAAATGTGAGAAAACAACGAACCAGAAGTCTAACTCTTCGTCGGTGACTTCCAAGAAGAAACGGAAGTTCGGAAGGGACGGAGGTAAATTAAATGTTGTTTGTGATTGTGTGTGGTCAATGTATCATGGGTGTTGTCGCCCGAAGTGTGACTTCGGTATTTACATTTTATTTTGATAAATAATAAGACTAGAAAAAAAGAAAATAATCTGAAATTCAGAATTGCGATCTTTTATTTGAATAACAAAGGTGTACTATTCCACCGGGAATTCTCGAGACCGAATTAAATTATTGTTCGCCGATAAATGATTTCTTCTATTTGTTATGATGGGTTTTATTTAAAAATAAATATTGAATTTAAGAAGTAAGATTACTTTCGCACAACGCCGTTTCCACCTCGTAATACAAAATTCCATGAGCTAATATTAAATTAAATCTTAATTTTTGCTTTTAATATTTCTTCGATTTTTATTTTAGAATATATGGGGTCTGGCTTTAAAATTTGACCTCAGAAAAATTAAGCAACAAAAATGTTTACAAAACGGTCTATCACAAATTCTCTACTATTTCTTTGCTTTTCTTGCAACTTCGTTTCAATTAAGCATTTGAAACGAATAAAGATTTCATATAGAACTTTTTGATAATAGTAGATGTACTAACGCGTAAATCTTATACATCCCCAAAAAATGCTTAATAGAAAGCTGTTGAGTGTCAGCGCAACTCAAGGAAATTTTCAAAACCTGTAGAAAGTACATCTAGCTAATTGTCTGACGTTCAAGCATTCAATTAATGTAACCAATAGCTAATTAAACATTCAAGAAAGCAATAGTTTGAATCGCGACATCCTGCGATCACTTTTTGACACAACTTTGTACAAGTTACAGCTAGTTTGCTATTTGATAATTCCTCCCATACAAGGCGGCAAACCGTGCTGTCAAAGTATATTGAAAGATTTAAAAAATTTTGTTGCAAATCGGTTTTGATTGCAGTAAATCCCTCGAGCATCCTCTAAATGGGAAGATTTATTAAGAACTAACTGCAATTTATTATTTCAAATTAGACAACCAAACTCACTCTTACGGTAACACTTAGGTCCAGTTTTACACGCCAGTTTAAATTTAAGCCGAAGATTAGACCTATGGCGATTATTTCAACAATTGTTATTAAGGGTTGAATTAACTTTAAAGTGGCATTGTAAAACCAAGCCTTAACCACGCACATCTATGTTCACTTTGGTTACTTTTCAAAAATAAATTCTACAGAATTTTTCAGAAAACATTCGTTTTTCTAAAATCAGTATTTATCAGTTTTTATTAAAAAATCAGTATTTATTAAAAAGTAAATGTTTAGAATTAGAGAATTAGGGCCTGTTTCAAGGAAATAATTAAATTTAAATTTTCCTACACGATTTCAATTTAATTCATGGCCAATAAATAATCCAGAACTTTCGTACATGTAATCGCCACTTTACACCGTGTAAGTTTGTTTCTTAATTAACCCCGTTCGAAAACCGTGTTCCTCCCATAATTAACGTACGCCTCGTTTTGCAAGCTAAGGTTATGGCGTGAGGGAGCCATAAGCACAACGGCGCAAGGGTTGAAACGTCAAGCAGCCCCTTTCGCGCGTATAATAGTAAATCTCAGGGAATTACGCTTACGCCGTGTCACATTGACACGGTGAAAATACGTACCGTCGCGGCGCCAGGACATATACAGAAAATGGCTCGGCAAAGTACGATGTATGCCGCACCTTTATAACTTTTTATTAGTAATGGTTTTCTGATAATGTCCTTTTCGGTTGGGTTGGAGATGTATTTGACAATCGAACGTTTTTAGGATCCTTTTTCTGGTTTTTATTTCCTTCCTAAATTCTTGGAGAATATTAAAGCAGAAATATTTAACAATATTTTCAATTTATATAGGTATTATCTTTTTATTTTATTATATCTACCCCGATATGCTTTTACAAATCTAAAAATTG
This sequence comes from Serrognathus titanus, assembly GCA_039766575.1. NCBI lineage: Eukaryota > Metazoa > Arthropoda > Insecta > Coleoptera > Lucanidae > Serrognathus > Serrognathus titanus. Next base: position 44,189,408 of record CM077914.1, on the reverse strand, counting down.
CTTTAAGTTTCTGAGAATAATAGCAGTTCCAGTTACACTCCGCACAAAAATTGTCGCACCATTTCTTCTTACTTTCTTTTTTTATCATTATTTTATCATATCAAAAAGTGAATTAAATATTCTTGTCTTTTTTAGATAAAGAATTTAAAAAAATATTGCGGATTTTGGAGGTGATTCGAATTTGATTTGGAGTGGCATTTCTTTAGAGGGACGCACAGAGTTAGTGGTCATGCAGAATTCTACCGTGATCGTTAAAGATATAGATAGGCAAATTTTATAGGTGATAGCTTTGCGTTAGTGTAAGACAATGCCCGTTCATAAGTAGCACGAATAGTTCAAGAATACTGTAATAAAGTTTGTAGAAAGATTTTGAACTGGTCAGCTAGAAGTGCTGATCTGAATGCGATTCAACGTGTTTGGGACCATGGGCTTTAAAAGCACGCCAAATTCCTCACCAAGGCTTAAATCAGCTTAGTGTAGTATAGGCTGAAGAATAGAACGACCTTAATCAGGATTACATTAGATATCTCTAAGAGTCTGTGTCGAGAAAATTTGAACCTGTAATACATACTAGAGATGGAAATATACGGTAATAAGAAATTTTAATTTACTGTTGTGACACTTAGTTTCTTTGTTAATTGAAAAGAAGGTTACTGCCATAGAATATGGAATTTATGTGACCATTTTTTTATCTCGTGAGATATATTTTTAAATAACTGGATATTTTGGATACGTATTTGTAGTATACAGGTGAGTTTTTTTTATCTTGAGACAACGCAATATCTCGACAACTACACATCGGATCAAAAAACGTTGTGAAAGCAATTGTTCGACTCGAAGGGGCCACCCCCAGTGGGTGAGGCGGGGGGTAGCTTTCAAATCGCAAATAGGAACCACTATTTTTTATTGGTGATTCGGATTCTACGCCTCAAACTACGTAAGGTTTGTCCGAATCTTTGTTTTGGATTCCTGACAGATGACGTTGAATTATTGCAAAACCTACTTTTAGCGTTATCCAGGAACAACGATGTGGACGTGGTAGGTTTCTGTTCCCATCGGGGTGTTTGTTTTAGGTGAGTCCCCTCGCCTCTCACCATCGGTGTGTCTGTCTGTCTGTCTGTCTGAAACTGCAACGTCCACATTTCTTCACTATATATTCAAAAAATATTCTAATTGGAGCTAATTTATCTTTTCTTGCTCGTGCAATTCGTGTTGAAACATCATCGAACCTCAAACAACGGAGAATAAATAGAAACCTTTGATAACTCATTGTCATATGGAAATATCCAATATCATCACTAGAAAACAAGTCTTTGAAATTCAAATGTGAAGCGCATAATTCCGGATAAAATAGGTAATCCTAAAAAAACTCTTATTTCTGCAACAGACACTGAATGAGCATCGCGTTCCCCTCCAAAATTTTGTAGTACTTTAGAGTCAATATAAATGTTAGTGCATTGAACGAGCATTTCTACAAGTTCATTGTCAAAAAATGACAAAAATGCTTCTTTCACACCTTGGACACCTTCTGCACGTCTTTTGCATCTAGGCAAATGAGTTGTTATATTACGTTTGCGTTTCTTAGTTGGTGGAAAAGGTAAGGGATTTCATTTTATTGATCTGTCACGGCCGAGATAATAATTATCGTTGATTTCTACATTATACAAATCACTGTCACTTTCTTCCAATTCTGAATTACTGTTATGATCACTAACATTTTCATGATCCGTCCAGCCATCACCACTTTCTAATCTGATTTCGATATCTTCTTCGACAGCTTCGTACAATAAACGTTGAATTTCAGTGAAAGATAACGATCTTTTACTAGAACTTGCCATTCTAACAACTCAGAAAAAAGTAACTGAATTGTGAGGCAAATGCACATATATGATTGATTGAAACTACCCGATTATTTAGAAATTTGGTAAAATACTGTGACAGTATAAAGCTTAGGGAAGAACCCATTCACGGGAAGCACAGAATTTCCTCCAACAAGCCGAAGAATGTCGAGATTATCCGACTATGAAGTTTTGCTTTTACATAACGCAAATACTCGCGTGGGGTTGGACAGGCCCCATAAAGTGTCTACTTGGAAATAATAAACAAATGCGTCATTTTTGATTATTGATATCCCTGCCACTTTCTCCAAAAATGTAAACCATTTCAATTTTCTCTTGTACTGTTGTGGCCTGCATTATAACTGATAATGCAGTTACGTAATGACGGACACAAAACGACACTCAACGAAACCAAGGCATGTACTTAGGTAACGCACAGCCGGTACGATATTTGTGGAGGCACTCTACGTCACTCTCTTGGAATCAACCACCTCTTTTGAGACGAGTTCCAAAGATATTGGCAGCGCAGCGTTCAAAAAGCGACAACTTTAATTTAATTTTAATAACGTATGCCATTATTATTTTGATAGAATGTTTGACATACAAGTTACGTCTTTTTCCTCGTAGAATCCGAATCTGCAATAAAAAGTAGTAGTTCCTATTTGTGAATTGAAAGTTGTCCCTCGCCCTACTGGGGATGGGGATGGGGAGTCGCGATTAATATCATTAGATGGGCCCCTTCGGGTCGAACAAATTGTATTCACGGCGTTGTCTCAAGATAAAAAACTCACCCGGTACACTAACTAATGCGATAATTTATTTTTGTGCGTAGTATAGTATAAATGGATTAAGACTAATTTTTTTAAAAATTCAAGAAAATAAAAACGTTTGAATATTAATTTAATTTATTTCGTAGAACAATATAAAAATTCTTTCTCACGTTTTATATATTTATTTTTATTTTTCTGAATCTAAATTGTACTTCCTTTATTGCTCCTTGAAATTCTTAGGTACACTTTTTTTAATAACAAACAATGGAATTCTTATATTAGTTTTTATAGTTTTTTCAAAATCCCACGTGTTTGTGTTTTATTGAGACAACTTGTTTCAATTGTTTACAGAGTAAAAAAAAATATATATTTCAGTTCAGGTTCATAAATATTTGCAACGAATTTCATATTCCATTGAAAAACATTCAACGCTTTATGAATATCATAAATTTACTTAACACATTAATAACATTTGTCTAGCAAAGAGATTTTGTTGGCATGAACCTCAAAAGTTAGTTCCAAACACGAAATGTACGTGCATCTATGTAAATAGCAGGAAAAGGTTTATTTTTGAGATTTTTTTAAAGAATTATGCAGTGTGCATTTGATATTCAGCTCAGAATTTCATTTTAGCTCTGTTTTAAACTGAAACTTTTTAAGTTTACTTCAAAATGTATAGTTCTGGAGAAAGCTATGAATTGCAATTTTTTTATTGGTTTTTGAGGAAACATTTTGTTGAGATGTTTTAATGTGTAATAAATTAACGAAAATGTGTCTTCCGTTGGTGTACTCAGTTGTCTAAATTATTTTTCTCTTTCTCTTTCTATATAAAAAATAATAGACAACCTAATATCAATCTATTGTAGTAATAGAAACTAAAAATAATTTCATACTATTCACCGTTTTTCAAGCATTTTGTTTAGCTTAGCTTAGCTTATATTCAGAGTAGAGCAATTTTTTTTGTACTGAAAATTTCTTGGTAAAAGAGAAGATCTAATTTATAGCACGTGCTTACAGTTTACAATTAATAAAAATGGGGATTTCAGTGGCGCACTAATGTAAAATAGTCTCAATATATTTAAAGTGTTCGTGTTCCTGTTCTTTAAAAAAATTACGATTTACATTACAACTGAAAAATGAAATTTAAAACTACCGTTTATACTTCACTGTAAAGAGCGCTGCCGGGGAAAAGCTGCAATCAAGTTAAAAACAAGACAAATACATTTCCCTTCCAGGATTGTACAGCGATGTTTATGATCTCTTTAATGAGGGGCGTGCAAAATTTACGCCGGAATTTCAAGCAAACACTCAAACGAAACGTAAACGGAAGGACTTACTTAGCGTTAAAAAAATTTTCGGGAAATTCAGTAAATGCGATGCAGAAAGCGCTCCCTTGATTCTCGCAAAGAACGGGGCATGCTATTTTTATTCCGGCGTGCGCTCGTGTTTGCAGAATTCCTATTCTACATGTTCGGCCTTGTTTAATATTGTATTCCTTTTGAAATATGAAACGTAATATTTCGTAAAGGAACTCGCCGTTTTATTTCGTATTTGCGTTAAATTTTGTGTTCTGAAAATAAATTTCAAACACGTGTCATTATTTTGTAAAAGGCATATGTATGTTTAGCACAGATAATTAAACTGTCAAAGAATAATATTGCCACCTTAGTTTCAAAACCTTCTAAGTCCATTTTTTTCAAAAAAATGTAATTCTTTACAAACTTTGAATCCAATAAAGCCTAACATTAAGTTATTAAAAAAGCCTATCATTAAGTTTTAATAGCGAAGAAGACGCACAATTTTTTCAGACAAGTACGATTTTAGGCGAAGATAAGAAGTCTATTCATTCCAAAGTTTTTTAAACCTCATGTTTGTAAAAAGTATTTAGGAGGTTCTGAAAGTAAGGTGATGTTACATCATGCTCAACTATTCCTGTTAAACCCGACACTCTCTAAAAGATCGGCCATAAATTGCATAAAATTAAAAGAAATTAATTTCTTTAACCATATATTTTGTTAACAATCGGTGGAAAGTCGGTGGAAATTTCTTCAGTATTGTCATCCTAGTTCCAGAATGTTTTAATCTACCTGATACTGAAGCTAAAGTAATGTTTTAGCGCGTATCTAGTTGATATATCGTCTACTTTGTAATACATCATCTTTTCTATGAAAGCTGATTGCTGTGCTGTTAGAAAATTCAATTACAGTTAGCTTCGGTTTGGCACCATTTGCGCAGTGCTATTTAGGAAGCAATAGATAATTTTATGAAGTTAACTGTCAGCATTTTCCGCAGGGTAAATTATGGAATTTAGACCTTAATATCTTCGTACCGAGAGTTGGGACTACATAAAACGTAAAAGAATAAGAATGACTGAGAGACATAAATCATATGGGCCTACACTTACTTAAATATTTCATTGATTGAAAAATGTTTTTGCCTATAATTGTACAGGGTGGGCCAAATTTAAAATTTTTAATGGGAAACACCTATTTCTAGAGAATTTAAATAAAAATTTGGCTAGCCTACTGTGACAATGCAAAAGAACATCAATTGTTTGAATAAGTCATAACTTACTGAAATATTGCAAAGCTTCACCATTAATTTTATAATAAAAATCGAGCTCAAGGCACCGAGGTCAGTTTTTATCTAAATCCTCTAGGAATAGGTGTTTCCCATTAAAAGTATCAAATTTGGCTCACCCTGTACATATTGCTAATTTTCTAATAAATTAGTATTTGAAGCTTGAAATACAAAACCAAATTGAATGCCTGATTTACTGGTTCTTCGAAGATGCTGCTTACTAATCTAATAAATTCGCTCAGTTTATCAAACTCGGAAATTAAAAGTAATCAAAACCAGAATTCTCCCCCGGTATTTTGTTAAACGAAAATAAGAGAGGCGAGAGCAATTAAATTTTCATTTTTCAAACGGACTTACAACTCTAATTATTTTTTCGCGCTTAAGTGGTAAAATCCAGAGGATAATGCACCTTCATTAAAACTCCCGCATTCAATTTTTCGTTCGCGTTATTTTTGATATGAAAGTAAACTTAAAGTCGCCGCCAAACTAATTGAAGTTAGTGAAAAATTAATAACAGAAGGCTCGATTCCCCCGTAAGCTAAAGCACGCTTTAGGAATTTCAATGAGTCGCAGTTCATTGTGAAAGTTCTTTCGTTCTTTTGGAACGTAAACACACGCACAAGAAGGTTTTAATTTCGTCGTATCTGACTAAACGAACGTTCACTCTTCTATAGGAAAGATCTCATTTTTTAAACTTAAGTATTTTGAAGTTAATACTTAATTTACCGTTATTTATTTATCGAAGCTAAAATTTCCAAAAAAGCTTAACAATTAAAGCTTTACCAATTATGTTAAAACTTAGTACGGCATATTTAATCGATTATGTATACAAACTCAAATTTAGTGATACACTAATACTGCATATGTTTCTCTTGGGAATCCTATCAGGCAATCAACTGAATTTTACCTCACAGTTGATCATGACTCGAAAACGTATGTCGTAAAATATTTAGATACGTCTCTTTTGACACTTAAATTATCGGCATTGTGTTGTATGGTAACATTGTAAATTTTGGCACATAAATGAACTAAAATGGCATTTACAATAGTCCACAAAGCTTTCGTAGTTCACTTTCGAGACGGACAGAAAATAGACGATCTTCGAATACATTCAATTTGTAATGGCATGGCAGAATTACAACAGCATTTACTCTAACATAACAGTTTATCAAAATCGCTAAGATACTGAAAAGCAACAGCACCGCAGACCTAGTAATTTTACACCTGACAGGACGTCTCAAAACCTATGTCTTTAATTAGAACTATAAGTATCTCATTATAAAAAAGATTGATTCTCCAAATCCGAACGGTATTGCTCAAAAATGAAAAACTGACTAGTTGAGGCAAGTCCGCTTTCAATAAAAAGCGAAAACTGCAATAAATTTTTTATTTACGTTTGAAAGAATTAGGTCAATGTCTCAGATGCCGCACGCGCGTCATCGGCAATTTTTTTTATATCCATCTGTGTTTCACCCACTATTACTGGCAAAGCGAAATGTGTTTTTCGTTGCATTACATGATATTTATTTCTCGCTTGTTCAGCAATTCTTTTAATAGCTTATTAAAGAGACGACATAATCAACATACTTCGTCATAATTTGTATTTTAAACACAAACTTTTAACTTATCTAATCAAAAAGCTGGTAATTTACTTTGTTTATATGACGATATTTGTGCAGCTTATGTAAAAATAAAATGCAGCTTTCTTAAGGAAGTAGGTGCAATGTGACAACCATTGTTGTATTTAATTAAATTTAACAGATCGTAATTTAAGAATTGAAACTGTACGTCTACGGTTAGCAATATGCGAAATAAAAAAATGTACAGTACAGCGCAAAATGCATATCAAACGTGTTGTCATAGCTGTGCATTCATTTTGACCTTAGAATTTTAGTAAAGTTCACTTCTTATTCTTGGCACTGATATTTGTAATTACAATAAATGTTCAAAATGTTGCCCTGCGATATTAGCTTAATTCGGCACGTCGTATCGAGTTATTTGTTACTGTTGGAAAATTATTTCGAAGTTCCTCTACCACGGCACGTATACGTTGACGCAATTCATCAACTGTATCCACTTCAGACACATATACATGCTGTTTTATGTACCTCCATAAAAAGAAATCCAGAGGATTTAAATCGGGACTACGTGAAGGCCACGGTATATTTCTTCTGTGACCTATTCAGCGTCCAGGAAATGTTGCGTTTAGGTGGTCCCGCACAGCATGTTTATAATGAAGAGGAGCGATCTTATGTAAAAACCAAAGAAGCCGAATGTTTAGTAGCACATCCTCAAGAAGTTCTAGTAGCACGTCTCTTAAAAGCTGCAAATAAGTTGCTCCATTTAACCGTGCAGTTAGCTCATATGGACTTATAAGAGTATTATTGACAATTTCCGCCCACAAATTAACAGAAAAACGCTGTTGAAAATTAGTACATCTAATAGCATGAGGATTTTCAAATGTCCACGCATGTGAATTTCGGAAATGTAAAATACCATGGATTTGTCAGTGCATAAGATATTGCAAGGGAAATTTGCATTTTCTTGATGCTACAGTAAACGCCAATTACAAAACCTCTGACGGAGAGGATAATCAGTGGGAATCATCGCGTGCACTCTTTGTATGTGATACGGATACAGCTGATTTTGTCGTATAATACGGCATACGCTAGAACGAGATACTGGAAAGTAGCGTGCAATTTCACAACGGATTTTCTTCCGCAATCATTTATAAAATGACTTCCTCTGAATATAATACACCTCTCGGTCGCGGTCTTCCTCCTTCGTGTCCAGATCGACCTCTTAAGGATCGAGTAGTCCGTCCCAGTGAACCGCTTCAATAAATCTTCTTGGTGGCGGTGTAAATCTGTTTGGGAATCATTCTGGGTATAATCGTGCAGCAGCAGCAGCATTCTGTTCAGCTTCCCCATAACAAAGCACTATGTCGATCAGTTCCTCATTAGAATACACATGAGCCATATTTATTTACTTATTTACACTTCAATTAAATTATGTACACAGATGTTTACACGAATTAAACTAACACAAAACAAACTGCACACTACGTAAATTTGATAAATAATACTAAGCCTATGAATGTTTTTAAAAATGTATTTTAACCTCAGTCTTTTATAAAATACAAACGCACTCGCTCGAACTGAAGTTTCTCAAAAACAGCTCTTCGTCTTTTATTCTAACCTCCTCCCTAATGTAAGCATCTGTGAATTTATGACAGCATATTAACAATAATAAAGACAAACAATAAAGTACGAGGAACGAAACTGAGCCAGCTGAATTTTATTTTATGACAGTGCAATTCTTACCAATAAATCGCCCAGGCGAATATAACTAAACATTACTGAAAATTAAATTCGGATTTATTTTAAACCAGAATTAATTTTTCATCACGAAAACTAATTGAGCCACTCGATTTAATTAATATTTATCAACATATTTAGTAAACATTTATTTTCGTTTTATTAAAAAACATAAACATAACATTTTGCAGTTTACAGTGTTAAGGTCGATGAACCGTCATGAAAATGAAATAAATAAAACTGAAGTGCATAATGCCACGAATTCAGTTTGCTTTTAAGTTTTACTTTGAATAAATAAATAAAATAAATTGTCGGAGGAAACCTCCCTACAAACATGACCTAGTCCAACAGACACATCTCGGCGTTTATGGCCACAAAAAACATCAATTCTGCACAGCTGAGACATTTAAACCAATTTAAATCGCCAGAATTTCAGAAAAAATGAAAACCAAAACTGATTTTTACCGGAGTTATTATTTACTATTCTTGTATGACAAATTTTGCTTCTTTTTTTGACTACTCTCAGTGGTTTCAATTAAAAACATAGGTTTTGAGACACCTAGTAGAGAGCAAACTCACTCGATAAATTTGCCGCAGAAACGTATTAGGAAAATAGTATTGTGTGTTAATTTTGCCATGTTAATGACCAGTGCCTTCTGGAATATGTGAATGTCTTCTGCACTGCGCATTTTCGGCAAATTAGACAAATGTCCATCGTTCTGATATGTATCGACTTTTGACAAATTTGTAATGTTACATCTTTCAGTTATAAATACTGCGAGCAGCGCTAATCTCCGACATCATGTATTGTTTTTAAAGCCCACTAGAGGTAAAATTCAATTGATCACTCGATATTTGTCCGGGAACACCTTACAATATTAAGGAAAAATGGAATAATTGTAGACATTTTTCTCCAATGACTCCAGTACTTATTTATATTTGCATAAATACTGGACTATTTTCATTTCGTTACCATATTACGTTATAGTCGTAGAACTTTAAAATTAAAATTAAGTTATTTTAATTTCAATTCGCTTACCCCATTTACCTTACATCGTAGCTGTAAACAAGTACGTAGTATTTGCTTACTCACTTTAACTTGTAACAATCAATCTAGCCAGTTTCATTTTTATTCTCAGACTAGCAACTTAGTTTAAAGCCGCGGAAACTTCTAAATTTCGAAGGCAGCTCTGTAGGGAATTTTGGTTACCAACTTAGTCTTCAATTTTATGTCTTGTTACTTGTGATCCTGACCAAGTTTATTGTTAGTTTATGTGTAAGTATTAAAGAGGAAGAACAAGAAGAGAATATAGCTAACGTAAATCACACGAGATGATAACATAGAGAAGAAATAAATTTTATAAATTATAGGTGACAAATGTAACTGCAAATTGCAGTTAATTCATACTTGACTGTTATATTGCATTTAAGTAAAATCATATGTCGAGTTACAAGAAATGCCGATTGTTGAATCAAAGTAAGATAATAGAAATTCGAAGAGAACAAATTGAAAAGGGAGCAAATTGTTGTCCGTGTGGCAGTAGGTTATTGAAGTAGCAAGTTATGATTGGACGGCAGAGCGAATTATCTGTTTAGTGAAGGGTGAAGGCGACTTGTGATTGTGAACTGGAATAAGGAATGTAAATAATTACATCAATTTATTAAAGACTTTCAAGAAGGAGACAAATATTGGCCATCATCGCATTGAGACAATTAAGACTTTCCCGATTTCGATAGCTTCACGGATAAATCTATCTCTTGGGGAAGTGGTAAGAATTTTCGAGTTGGTAAAATTAATGACGGGTGTGAAAGTAATGAGGACTGAAGTAGGTAGATAGCTGATCGATATTCGTCGATTGGTTTGGCCGCTATAAGATTTAGATCAACTGGTAAACGAACTTCATAGATGTCGAGGCATTCATTCTTTGAGATTTCCGATTAGGGTTGAGATTTTTAATTCAGGAGATGTACTCTACTTTTTTTTACTTTGTAACTTATATGGATCTTGATCATTTTTAATTCGAGAAGGGGCGCCGACATCTTAGTTTCAATATTGTAAATTTTTAAGACTGCTTATTTTTTTCTGTAGCGCCTTTGATGTACGAAAGAAAAGGTTTTGATGATCAGATGCATTTGAAGAGTCTGTCTATGGAAGGTGGTTGTTATTACAGATGTACAAAAAATGTTCAAAGAAATCCCAATAGTACTTTTGGTTCCTGTAACTATTAATACATTCTTATAACAATATTATCAGTAACAGTATAATTGCATAAATAAAAACTGCAAAGTAATTCCTCGTTTATGACGTTCTAATAAACAACAATTTTTTGATGGATCTACAACCTCATCCTCGTCACCATCTTCGATGTTTTATGTCCTTTCACTAAGATAATGACGGTACCTTCTAATTATAAGACTTAAGAGATGATATAAATAAAAAATAATCTATATTTAAAAGAATAATGTAAATGTGTGTTCAGTAACGCTTAAATAATATTAATTTGAGGTTTACATTGTCTCTTGTGGCGTGACTTTTTTGGCACGCTAATTCTTCGCGGTTCAGTGAATTTTCGTTAAAATGGTTTAAGCTCCGTCCCGACCAGCAGGTAGGGTAGAGAATAATCGGGTCACTCTGCGACCGAATACTTCCATTTAATGCCGGACGAAATCACCAATTAAGGCCTTCCTCGGAAGGGTAACTTCTCTCCGGGAATGTGCCCTGTCGACTTAGTTTCCAGTTTGCTTCTGTAAATTATTTCGCCACGCCAACTGATTAAATTCGCCGCTTAAGTTCGGATTACCGAATTTATTCTTTGGAAATATTTTTTTCGGAAATGAGTTTTTTTATGACAGGATTTTTCCCGTCCGGGGAATATAGAGCCGAGGCTTTGGATAATTTGCTTTGGAAACCGTGCGTGCTGAATTTTGATTCGGATTGTTCATTTCGTGCACGCTTCGGAAGCAATTTGTAACCGATATCTGTAGGTAAAATGTCATCAAGTCTAGGGGGAAATTCGAAGGCGTATACCACGAGTAGATAGACATGTGCGGAACGTGACAGTTCCTTATTTTGATACCAAATAAACAGAGTGTGTGGTAATAATCGCATTAATAATTATAAACATGTTCGTAGGAGAAATGATAATGTAAACAGTAAATCTGTACTTTTGATCTTCAAAATCTTTAAAACTATTTTGAACCAAAAAGTTTTAATATCAAGAAACGAAACGAAAACGAAAATAATTACACGTTAAATAAACAAATGTAAAAAAAAATAAAATTTTGGTCTGAATATAACATTAAGAATATGTGACAGCTTAACAATATTATCGGCTTCTCACTTTATTGGCTTAACGTTTCCTGGAAGTAAAGTTAGTGTACATAAAGAATAGGACTTCGTGAATTGATTAGGCATTTTAGGATTTTGAAAATAATAAAATCTGTGCGTAAAGCCAGAACTTTACACAGGTTTAGTAAATTGCACAAAATTAATTTTATTACATCGAAAAAAAATCACCTTCTAAAGCACTCTGGAAAGTTTTATACTTAAGTGACGAATGGGACCAACCAAAAGCAAAGTCAGAGCTAATTGAAATTCGAGTGACTCATCGAATGGAATAATATTACCATGATTACTAATTACGCCATGATAATCACACGATTATATAAAGTTAGTTGGGGTTTCGCATATTAATTTCAGCAACATTATACAGTATGAAATTAGTTATGAAGTTAGCGCAAATGCGTCGGAGTTATGAGGCGGCGGCAACTATTATTATGTTCCAAATATGTTACGGTAAAGTTTATACCGTGACCGGTTTATTTTGCTCGGGTCACACAAGGTTAAATACGTTAGGAAATGGATCATGCCTCCATGGTAAGTCAGCGTCCATTGTTGCTTGCTGTAGGCTGCAGTTTCTTTGTTCGAGCTTTCTAAAATTGAGCGTGATTAAGTTTTTTTTTTGCAAAAATTAAAAATATCAGTCCTCGATCTGCTTGTTCCTCATGTGAAACGTGAGATAACTAAGCTAATGGTATAACCAGCAACAATTTACTTAATTGTTAAATTAACCACGTTCATTTTTCTACGTTCATATTATATCCCTTTCACGTAAAAATATTACAGCTAGATAGATATTTACTCATTCTGAAAATAATAGAAATCTAATCAATTTCATTGTCCAAATACAAACATCCTTTAATTTAAAGGACAAAAGGATTCTTTAGAAATATCTATGTTTTGTTGTATTTAAAAAGTGCCCATTGTATAGTATACCTGATATAAATCTAAAATATCATTAATTGCTAATGAAATAAATTAATTTTAATTAAATTTACACCGCATGCTTCCACAATAGATTATGACCTGATGAAATACCCAGAGTGCCTAAAACAACCCTAGCAATCTAGCAATTCGATATCCCTGATTATATCTATACTTCATTATGCATATATGAAGCTTGCCTGGGCGGTAAGAACGAGGATGGAGATTCGAAATGAGCGTAGAACCAACAATGACGGCCAGTGACAGTCGGTTACACGGTCAGTGCGCTAAGCCGCAACCCTGTGTCGCTGACCACTAGCCGACATCCACCTGCTTACCGCCTACCACCCCATTCCGCTGTAGCCCTGCTCTTCTAATCTACGCGAACTGTATCGGACACATTGGACAAGATTGCAAGTGAGATGGATTTGGGAAAGCAAATAAACGCGAACGATACTTTTAAACGGACTAACAGTGACGTAAATTTCCAAAATTGTAGTTTTTTCGTTTGCATTCAAAAAATTATGTTGGACAACCAAAAAGAAATTATAATACTAGATTTAGTTAAATAATAATAGTTCATTTCACAACAGGGATACAAAGTGACGTCTTGTTCAATGACAAAGCAGTTTCTGGTAACAATGCCTTATTAGAAGAATCGTTATTTTTCATAAAGAAGCAGAATGTCTTAAATTATCTAATAATTTGAATATGGTACCTATTTGTAATTCAATCACCGCCCACAAAAATTTGCAAAATCACGAAAATTTTAATTTTAAAGTCTTTATCATTAATTTCGTCACCGACCTTTAGACCGCCTTACTGCTCCTCAATTGCCTCTGAACCCGTTAGCGCCCCTCTAGAAGGATTCGGCGCCCACTTATGGAAATTTAGGATCTAAACTAATCAAATTCCTTATAATCTGAAAAAACAAGCTCGCATCAATTCAAGACACAGAAGGTGGTCACATGCGTAGCATCATCTACACTGTGATAAATAAAATGATCTACAATAATTTTTTTATTGTCCGCACGGCGTTGTCTAGAATTTATTATTGATGTACATATACAACATCTTCAAGAAAGTAAACATCAAATGGAAAACTCTTTTATTCCTAATTTCTCAGAAAATTTTATTCTTTATAAAAACTTGGCGCTTTATTTAAAACTCATCAAAAGTATCCTTAGAAAATTATATTAATTAATTATTACAAAATTATAAAAGTATGAATACTGAATCACAGCACGTGCGCTAGGTGCAGATGCACTATTCTATGTAAAACAGACAGAACGCCTTGCATTTAAAGGAATGTCTAAAAAGAATAGGGCCCAATTGCTTTTCTTTTCCACACCAGACAAATTAATTTTTTGCGATTGATTGTTACATTCAATTTTGAAATTTGGATTCTCGACTGACCATCAAGGACAGTTGTTTTGTGAGCAAACTGTACCATTTATATTGAATGTAGCTTCATCCATAAATAAAATTTTAATTAACACTAATTTATAAAATGCTTGTATCTTTGTTATTTGAAGTGAATATTTCGAAAATATTTCAGATGAAATGTTTCAATTATTGCTGATCACAAACTTTGGTATTATGTAACTACATAGGTCGTACAGAAAATTTCCACAATTTTTAGTTATTCATCCGATAAAACCAAGAATGTCACCTCAGAAACAGAATTTTCGAATAACAGTATCGCCTGTATTCGAAAAAAGCTCACCACGCATTTTATCTTTTACTTTGGAGAATAAAAAGAAGTCACATAGTGATAAGGCAAATGCTCTGACGTTCCAGTAATTTTATTTTTAACTGCTGCAAAAACTGCTTCTTTTGGTACGCTCTATGGAAGGAAGAATTATCATGGTGCAAAACAATGTTGCTTCGTGGACGTTTGAACGACCTTTTTCAAGTCTTTAAGTAAACAGTGTACCACTGGGCATTAATTGTATGTACATTAACCTTCCAAAGCAATGACGAGTAGCCCTTTTTTCCAGAAAATCACGCGATTGTTTTCTTGTTACCACTTCGGATTTGTTTAGCTTTCTCTGGATTAGAATAAGTTGCGCACGTCCATTGGTGTTTCGATTAGATCTACCGTTATCATATTTTCTGAGAATTTCCTGACACCATTCAACGCGATATTGCTTTTGGGCATTAAATTATTATCTTTACTTCAAACTTATCCTCCCCAATCATCTCTCAGCAGCAAAGTTTTCTTCAGTGACTGCAAAAATTAGCCATACTTGCAAGAGTTCGTAAGTCAGGTAAAATACCTACGTACGTAAAAATATTCATTGAACGAGGTGTACAAGCGAAGGTTTTGCCTTAAGCTTACTTGCTGTTAGTTTATAGAAATTTCTAAGCAACTTACCTTATGTATGAATCGCATTTTTGATTCACTGCTTTAGAGCTTCCTCAGAGTATTATCATCTTGTTTTAACCTCATGAAATAATAGAGGATGGAGATACTCTGAAAGTTCCAGAGCTAACACGTTACCACTTTTAAAATTCTTAATTGAAGTGAGTCACGTCTTTTTAATTTAATTGGCAATATTGGACGAGTGACATTTAAGGCGCTTTTCAATTACGAACTCTAAGTACCTGAACTGATCTGATCCGAGCTACACTTTAGAAATCATAATGGGAACGCTAGCCGTCAGTTGTGACGTATATGTCAAACTGACCATGTGCGCGCCACATGTATTCCCTTTCCCCACCTTTTTGGTACTCTAAACGCCACAGGTGCTCGAGGGGAAGAGGGAAATCAAAACTGATTAGTTCAGGTGCTTCACGTTCTTACAATTGGAACGCTTCGGATCATCTCCGGACTAGTCCCGAGTAGCACAAACGTGTAATAGGAAAGCGTCTTTAATTACAAGATCAAAACGTCAAAAATAAATTTTGAGGTTAATAAATTTTATTTGAAAAATAGAAAGAATTTTAAAATTGAAAAAATTAAATACTACTGGACTAGCTCACAGTATGTATTCAAACTGACTACCATCTGGATGAATACGCGCAGCTACCCACTTTTTCATGCTTTCGAAAGCATTTTCCAAACATTGTGGCGTAATTAAATTGCAACTATTTACAATTGCTTGTGTGAGTTCATGGAGATTTTGTGAATTATTTTTAAAAATCGTGTTTTTCAGATAAGTGAAAATAAAGTAATCCATGATTGTTAAATCTGGAGATCTCGCTGGAAAATCAACCAAGCGATCGTCATAAAATTCTCGTAGATATGTCACGTGCTGTAGGAGGTGTTGCATTATCCTGTTGGAAAAAAAAAACCATACTGGATCTCATCATCATGCAGACTATTGACAAAAGGCTGAAGCAATTCCTCACGATATCTTTGAGCATTTATTATTCCATCAAAAATTTTGGACCAAATATGCGCCTCCGGGTTACGTCCATCCAAACTTCATTTTTTTCTGAATGAAGCGAATGCTGTGAGAATTCTTCAGGCTTTTCACTTTACCAAATCCTTATGTTTTGCTCGTTAACGTATCCTGACAAATGAAACCATGCTTCATCAGAAGAAAATGTCAGGTTCAATGCTTCGTTGTTGTTCAAGTTGTTTTGAAACCAGTGTCTGGTAAAAGTTCTTGAACAACAGTTATTTTATAGGGGAATAAATTTAAATTTTTCTTTAAAACTTTGTGGTAAATTGAATAAGATAAATTTGTTTCTTGGGCCAATCTTGCAATAGACTTTTAGAATCTTGCTGCATTCGAACCCGAACGTCTTCTACTACTTTGGGAGTTCTCTTCAAAGGAGGACCACTTCCTAGTTTACGAGTAACATTACCTCTGGTTCGGAATGCAGAAACTGTATGGCATATTTCTGCAGCAAGATCATTGTAATTTGCTTGGAATTCTGGAAATTTTACTCTAAAATCTTCGATGCAAACCGCAATAGAATATTTCCATTCACCATTTTCATCTATTTCGGCATTTTTAAAATAGCTTTCGACAAGAAAAACTTTTTGCTCTGAAGAAAATATTTTTAAAAATAAAATTGAGAAAATTCGAATTTTAGAACTTAATTCAAAATTTAAGTTGCCTAATGTCAGGATTACCAACAACCTTTGAAAAGTCATGGCTTATTTCAATTAAGAATTTTAAAAAGGACCCAGTATAAATAATGAATATTTCAGAAGCAGTGGAAAATTTTGTAACATCTTTAAAATTAGTGGAAAATATCGTTTGGAATTGGCATCGTAGGTGCTATAATCATCTCATAACCATCTGATCTCACTCACTTTACTTAATGCTTCAATATAAGTAAAGACATACAGTGTTTCTTGCTATCGCAAATCAAGACGAGCTCCAAACGTTGGAGTTTTTGAACGCATGAAAAAGGTGTACGAGCGTGCTTGGAAATTGTTTTGTGAAAAGAAAAGAGCATCGTTAACACTGAAACAAACCACCCACAACTCTGTAAAGAAAGAAATAATATTTGCAGTTTTATTGTCCTTGGCATCCAGCATAAGGTGAATTTTAACAAATTCGATTTTAGCAAGATTTGTACTAACCAACAGTTAGCCTTTAGCGGAGCCCTTGTCCCAAAGGGTTCGTAGCAACAGTCCTTTTCGAATATTTTAAAATTAAGTTATATTTTGGAATCGATGACAAGAAAAAAGAGACACTAAACCAATTGAAAGCTTTAGACGCATAGAAATGAAGCTCAGACTTAAAAGCTTTTAATGGCAAAGCGTCGAACTCTTGACCTTGAATGCATCATGTGAGGGTTATAAACAAAGCTAAGACAATCGAAATTATGGAATATACGAAGACTAAACAATGTGTATGTATCGGTGGAGGAGCAACTGATCGAGTAACTCTCATACAAGCTTTACAGTCATATATTGTATTTTATGTGTTATAACTGTATGAACCGTATTAACCTTTTGCATCGTTAGTTTAGCATTTTAATATCTAATATATACTCACAAACAGTTTAATATCTAATATACTAATATACACTATACCTGCATCACCACTTTTGCGAGTGGTGTTATGCTAATTGTCCTCGCTTTGGTTATCAGTTATCATTTGACAGACGCGACTGAATAATAAACTAGGACGGCAAGAGATATAATACATCATTGATTGTTAAGACGCGACGGGAAAACCCGCGACAATAAATTTCAGTTTACGTTACTTCAACAGAGACCAGCTGTGGATATATTTAAAAATATATGGAATACAATGAAAACAGCTTGGTGTTCGTTCCACGTACACGTTAGTTTTTTTTTTATACATATTTACTGTTGCAAGTAAGAAGCAGCTGAAATAGAAACTGATTCCAATACGATTTGTTCGTTTTTAATATTTTGACAAAATTTACTTCTAACTACTTATTTTTTTTATATGATCAAAAGAAGGATTATATCCATCACTAAATTCAAAACGTTGAGTTAAACAAGATGAGAATATTTAATGAAGTTATCGTGTAGCAACAAGCACTTATGTACTTAGAAGTAAACGGGAAATTTATATCGACAGTTCTTCCTGCTGCTATAAGATTCATGTGCTCAGTGTTTATGCTTTCGCTCGTCTGGAACCTTCTTTAATGATTCTGCTGCATCGATCCAGTAATTTTTCCGCCTTTCCAGTGAAGGTTTTCTCGCGTATATGAGGAAATTGACTTACATCTAAGAAACAGAATGTGTTAATCAACGAGGTAGTTTAGAGGATGGAAAAACTTTATCTACTGATTGCATGCAGTTGTAGATGCCCTACATTTACAGGAACTTTAAATTAACTTATTTGAAAATGCAGTTTGCTTCCTAAGATTTTGAAATATTTATCTCTCTTGGTGTAACATTAATTAATGTTAACTTAAATTGCTTTATCTTTTTGCATCTAAAACTTTCTCAATAACAAAATGTAATTGTTGTTGAACATTGCTATAGTCGTTTTCAAAAAGACTTTAATAACATTTCTTATAAAATCACTTAATAATAAATTGTATGTAAAATTTGAAGTACCTCCGTAAATTGAAGCATTGGAATTATGTAGATAATTTTATTCAGATATTTAAAGAATTGATGATAATAATATATTTTCTTCGCTCAAATATATTGCTTCTTTATACAGAATTAGATATTCTGTACGGGAAGCAAGTATTGATTAAACCTGTTAAAACCTGCTAGAGATTCAGGACGGATTCTGATTATTCTAAAAGTATCCTATCAATTTTAGAGAACTGCAGACCAGGAATGAATGCGAGCATCTCCTGTGTATTACCAGGAAAGAGACAAAAGCTATTGAAACGCGTGTTAAAAGAATAAATTTGAATGAATTTAGTTGGAGGAGTATTCATTAATAAAATAAAATTAATTGTTTGTGGCGTGATAATGCCGATAAAGGATTTAGCTAGAGTGATCTCGTTTATTTGGAATTAATTGGATTATTAAAAATTCAGGGAACTTCTTTCAAAATCGTGGTTGAATCTTTTGA
Source organism: Serrognathus titanus (assembly GCA_039766575.1). Lineage (NCBI taxonomy): Eukaryota > Metazoa > Arthropoda > Insecta > Coleoptera > Lucanidae > Serrognathus > Serrognathus titanus. The sequence goes on along the minus strand of CM077914.1, from coordinate 44,170,166 downwards.
TAGTGAGTTTATCTAATTATGATTTAAAAAACGTTTATGATACTTTAATTTTCCTGAAAAAAGTGTTGCTTGTGATCAAAGAAAATGCGATACAGTTATAAACTTTGTATTCTTAGTGTACAGGATGTCCCACGACATCATCACTTCACCTACGTAATAATCAATTCAAATTAAGTAAAAAATACTCTTATAAAGTTTTGTTCTAAAGTTAATTGTTTGAAAAATACCGAGTGTTTAATGTTAATTTTTTAAATTTTTTTAAATTTTAAAGTTCATCTAACCATTTATCCGTTCATCTAATAAACAATTCAAACTAAAAAAGCTTTATCTCAAAAGGTATTGTTTGCTGAACACATTATTATTTTTAAGGCCGCACATTTAATTAAAAATAACAATATGTTACAAAATGCAACTAGATATCTTTTGAAGAGCGCTAGAATGTGTTTAGCAAACAACGAGGTCATTTTGAACACCTTTTGAAGAAAAGCTTTTTTTAAGCTTAATAATAATAATAATACTAAACGTCTTCATTTACTTGGCGGGGTTCAATTAAGCTGATCTACCACCAAACTAGGAAATTGGCTACAATTGCTAAATATAACATAGATTAATATGTGTAGTTCAATTACAATCAATGGATAAAAAGATAAATGAAACTAAACAATTAGTCACTGTAGCAGGGCAAAGAGGTCTTGCCGATATCTTCTTTCGAAGGGGGCAAGTAACAATGACCAAACCTAACGCGGCACTGAATTATACAGCTTAACGGCAGCATAAGAAAAAGACCTTTCAAATAGTGTCGCTTTGTGAAATGGAATATGTAAACCGTTTATACGACAAAAATGTCCATCGTGAAACATGGATCTTACGGTTAAGAGTAAGTTAAGATACGGGTGAGACGAAGTGATCCATACCTTATGAACTAGGTTAGCCATGTGACGAAGCCTTCTGACAGCCACATTAAGCCAGTTAGCGTCATGAAGTTTATGTGACACATGATCACTCCTCCTCAGAGCATAGATAAGGTGGAGGCAAGAATTTTGCATTTTCTGTATTCTCTAATGAGTTATGAAATTTATGCAAGGGCTATAGGTAAAATCACAGTAATTGAAAAGGGATAAAATAAGTAAAACACATAATTGTATTCTTAGAAACGTAAGAAGAAACTCCCTATTCATGTATAGATGCTTTAGTGAAGAATAAGATTTTTGTATTAATTTACTAACACGACGCGTAAATCTGAGATTGTCATCAAGAATAACACCTAAACATTGAACTGCATTAGTAAATGAAATTTGAATATTATCGATATATATTCTCATACTCTCTATGGCCCTCTGACGATCTTTAACATTACAAATGTTATAGCTATGCAGTGAATGATTAGAAATATTTATTAAACGCTGAATATCTTCATTTACTAAAACAGAAGCAGTGTATAAATCAACTAACAATTGAGTGCCATCGACATAACAATGAGTTGAACAAAGTTTCATCTGTGAATAAAAATCACATGTACACAGAGAATACAAAAGTGGTCTAAACATCGACCCTTGAGAAGCACTCAATACTACAGGTCAGAAGAAAGATTTTAAATTATTAATGAGAACAGCCTGTGTCCTATTGTTTAAGTACGAATTTACAAAACCCACAGCAAGATCACTGAAACCGAGAAAATGAAGTTTTGCACACATCAATCTGCGACTGATGGTATCCAATGATTTAGAATAGTCAATCAACACAAGGACAGTCAAATCAAAGCTGTACTCGTGCTGTATCCCGTCCTTAAACCTGAATATACAGGAGACAATAGCTTATATGTATCATTTAATACTTAATCTGGTCTTAAGTATTAAAAGAAGTAACATGTTTAACCTTTGCAGTGGATATAACTAAGGATTGCTTCCATGCTTCAGGAAATTCACCATGTGTAAAACAACAATTTATTACGTGAGCTATATATTTGCTTAAGAAAGGTAGACAGAATTTTATCATTTCTTTAGAAATACTGTCAGATCCATAAGCTTTCGATTTAATAGAATAAATTATTTTTTCTATAGCATTTATAGATAACACATTAAATTTAAATATGATTTGATCCTTATCAAGACGATTATTTAGACAGTAAGATACAGTGTTTATTCTACTGTATCAAGGAAAAAAATATTGATGTCATCTAGGTCACGGAAAGCATCCGGCAGAGATTCCTGAGATTGAATTTTAGAAACATCCATTGTTCTCAAAGTATGCCAAGTTCGTTTTAAATTATTTGTCTGCAAACATGTTCTAAGTAGCAGTGGTGACAGTATTTCGTAAAAGTTTATAGGAATTTCAATCAGTAACCCTTTAATATGCCTAAATTTGTTAAGGGCATCATTTCGCAGCTTAATCATATCCCACGCACTACCTCAGACACCCTTATGGTCGTTAAAGGAGCGTAAATGTACTTAGTGCTAGAATGTTATTACTTAAAAACTCAACTTTACCATTAAGATCTACAATGTAAAAAATGTTGTCCCAAGGGTTAAAACATAAACAGTTATAGAACCTCTGATACAATTATACCCTTATCCTTATTGACAACAAAATCAGGATTGTTAACACATATAACATCTAGCAAAATACTACTGTAGTTAGTAACTCGAGTTGGTTCATCAATATTTAGACAAAACCATAAGAATCTCTCAAAGCTAAAAAAATTATTGACATTAGTGTTAGTCAGATTAAGAAGATTAATATTTAGGTCACCCAAGCATCACTTCGTCCACTGTCCCTAATGTAGGAGAATGAAGATTCAAGATCTTGAGGAGATAAATTGACATTGGTACTAGGAGGACGATATAATACTCCAAACTACAGTTTTACCAGAGACTTTTATGCTGATCCAATATTGTTCAATGAAGTTACTGAATTCCACATGATTATAGTATATGATTCCTAACATAAAAAACCTACTCTTCCGCCCCTTCCTATTCTATCTTTACGTAGTACATCATATCCAGGTATGTGAATGATATCTGAATCAATACCCTCGTATAACCAAGACTCAGTTCCTGCAATTACATCATAACTATAGTTTGAAACCACATCAGAGAACTCCCCTAATTCACGTGCACAATGACCGTATATTCAACACAGCTAACTTAAGTATGATGTAAGGCTTGAATATAAATATAAAATTATAACTATGATTTAGTGACCATGAATGATAAAATAATAGTAAAAGTCATAATGTACATAATTCATTTCGTAATTCATCACTGTAACGTTATATGTCACCACCATTTTAATAGAAGAAAATATAAAATTCACATCCATGATTATTGCATTTTTTGTTGACGCAGATGCTTTTTGAAATATTGTGGGTTTTTGGGACCTAGATTCAAGTACGTTTATTGACATAATTTTTCGTATAATTTTGTTCGGTTAGTTTATACCGTAGTCGCATATTAGAAGGTAGTCATACTTACTTGTGAAAAGTACTTTGCTGTCATGGTGCATAAGTAGAATATTTTTTCGACTACCACTTACCAAAGTCAATAATTTGAAGTGTTCAAAACTTGCAGATTTATATCTATACTTATAACTTATAAATTTTTTAAAGATATATTTCATTTGCCTTATAACATGTTATAAAAGACATTGGCGTTTCGATGAAACCAAAAGATGCATTGCGAACGCAAATATTTTTTGAATTGATTTGAAAAACAAATTTATCAAACAATTAATTGATCATCATAGTGTCATCATAGAATAGTGTTAATGAGAATTGATTAAAGTCATTTCAGAATAGGTCTAAATAGGCTTCGTCACAGTCAGGCAAAATATTTTACCTGTCTAGGCAGGTAAGGTACCGCTTTCTCTCCTTAAATGGGTCTGATAAAATTCCTTTTTCAAATATGGTAGTCGAAAAATATTTTTTTGAGAATGTTAATTGTACTTTCCATTTTTGTTTACGCTTTAGTTCAATGTTAATCATAAAACTGTAGGAAAAATTCATATTTGTTTTATTTTTTCAAGTCCTAACTGGATGGAACTTGATTTTTGCGTGATAGAATATAGATAAGGTTTGAATTACAAAGTGGAAGCGCTTTATAACTATATTAAAATGTTAAAATGCAAATATATAAGAAATTTATTTATTTCTAGAAATAATTAATATAAATCGCATAATCCTTATATGTATTAGTACTAGTCAATATGACCGGTGTTGGCAGTTTAATGTAGATAAAATTTTTGGCGGTTCTAGTGTTAACGAGGATCTGATTATAAATTCTTATATTTTGAAAAGTTTGATTTTAAAATGTCTAAATAATGGCAGCCAATTGAAGTTTATGATTTTTGTAGCTGATATTTTACAGCTAATTGCATATCGGCACATTTGAAAAATGAACATAAGAAATTTGTTATTGTGGTATATTTTGATCTTGTTAGAAAGAAAAACAACCGCATCATGTTGGTCGCAGCCGCAACCGGCAATATTAAGTGACCAGCCGAACTAACCTTGTCGATTAACTTTAGAGGCTGCGCATAGATTTATGTTTTAAAATAAAACTAAACTGATTCATTCATAAACTACTTTAAATAATGTGGAACATAAATGATTTTTTTCTAGATTTGCTAAAATTAATGAATTAAGGTTTACATAGTTAATTTTTTTTATAGCGAACATTAAAGTGTGCTTTGTCCAACTCAAAACGTCGATAAAACAGAATTTTAACAGCAAAGGAGATAAAGTAACACTTTAACAGCAAGGGTAGATAAAGTACTTTAATTTTGTTATTTGAATTAATAAATATTACAGCTTAACCATAGCAACAACCCACACTAGTTACTGGGATCATGATCATACAACGCGATTTTGACATGGTTGCTCTTTTTATTTTTCTGCGAAATTGTTTAAATTTTGTCTTTAACGTTCGCTATAAAAAAATAGAATGTTTCACACGACGGTAAAATTTAATTAAGGACTCGTGAAAATTAATTCACTCATCGATAAAAATCAATTTTACCGTCTTGTATAACAAATAACTATTATTTATCAAATTATAGTGTTTTTTATTTCCTTTGTTTCTTAGCGAATACTGAATAACATTTTTTCTTTGTTTTCTGCTTTTCTACCTTAATAATGTGTATTTTATATTCTTCAGTTTGGTTATTTATCCTTATATTATTTCTCCATTTTGATTTTTTCTCTTTTTAATTGATGTCTCGCCGTTTTAATTCGCCAGAGTTCACTATTTATGATTTTCGCATTTTTGGATTACTTTGGCCTATTCAGCTGAATTGTTTGATCTACGCACTTATCATTATCATTACGTCTTGTGTTATGCTTTTGTTACCCTTCTTTTTAAAATTCTTCCATTTTTGCTTTATTCATTCATCTTCTCCAACTTGCAGTAATTTATTTTTTCGACTACCACATTCGAAAGTGCAATTTTATGATGCCCATTCAAGGAGAGAAAGCGATAGATTATCTGCCTAGTCATGTAAAGTACCTGACTATGACGAAGTATACTCAGACCTATTCTGAAATGAGATTAATCTACTCTTATTAATAATATTATTTATCTATAAATTATGATCAATTAATTGTTTTGTATTTGATTATTTTTCAATAATGCTGCTAAAATCTTTATATTTTTGATCAACTAGTAATTATTTTTAATTCCGTTTATCTAATATGTAAAAAGCGTTGCCTACATTATCGTCGAATCCAATTCTTGGTCGCCGAGCTTCGCCTTGGCTCACATTTTACAAACTCGCTGGACAAAGTGCTACTTTGCTACCTTGGTACATTATCTACGACCACTACTGTAAATGATGAATTATGTACAATGCATAAATTAAGTAAAACTGTCATGTCTAATGTAAGAAAATCGCACAGCGACCACATTTGTATTAAACTTTTTCTCTCGCTTGTGTTAGATCGTCGTAGTTGCGTCACATTAGATTGACAGTTGTTGAAATTGCAACTGTCGTTGGTGATTATTTTGAACTTGAATAATAAGGTAATTGCTTCTCCCGATATATTTTTGTGTTAATTTCTTAGAAGTAAAATGTATACTTTCGATTACTAATTCGTTGTCTATATATTTTATTTGTTCTCTATTTGAGTTTTTTCTTCTCTTCTTGTAGTTTTTCCAAAAAGTATTTTTGTTTTCGAACCTTTCATTTAAGTCTCTCGTTATTATAAAATTTGAATTATCTACCTTGATTTATTTGTTTTTTTTTTTTGAGAATTTATCTTTTTTAATGCTGCCTGCATTATTCTTCCATTTTTACGTCCTCTTGAATGCTCAGTATCAATTTAATTTTTATCGTTATCTTTATATTTGCTTCTAACCAACATGCAAATTTCAATTGCGTAAATTTTTAAGTTTCTTAAAATCCAATTAATTGCTTGGCTTAATTTCTTATGACCGAAAAAAGAAAAAAAAAATAAGTATTAAGCAAGCGATTTGTTATCAATTGTAAAGTTATAAATTTGTCAGAATAACACTTTATAATCTAAATATTTGATTTGACATCATAAACATTCAACATCCCATTGCGAGATAAATAATTGGTACGGTTGCTTTATAAAGTAGGGTAAATTTTCAAAATTTTCGCTTATTGAAATGCTCTTAAGTGCTAGAATTAAAACAACCACTATTCTACTCCAACACATCAGTAAGCCTTCCGCTCATTGATTCTACTAATTTTCGTGCGTATTGTGAAGTGAGAATTTCCCATGCATGTTGAACTGCCTGAATCAGCTCATCCTTATTCTACGGCCTAAAATCATTCCTGTAATTTTTTTAACGACGTAATTCCAATGTTCTCAATGGGGTTAATATTTGATTTCTTGAAGGCCAAGGAAGAACTTCGAGTTCATTTTCTGCCACCCAATCTTGCATGATTCTCACTTTATATATAGGAAAATAGAATCCTTTAGTCACTTTCAATGAAATTTCAAAAAAAAAAAACACGTGTAGTGTCATGCTCACCTGCTGATATACAAAATGAAATTTTTTTATGATAGACGGAAGCATCACGTCATTCAAGAGTTCAACATATTTTTGGCCATTCAGATGACCACCTATAATTCTACCAGGACCATTCGAAAACCAACCCCATACATACACAAAAACCGACCACTCTGCTCTTTATGGTGTAGGTATTTTTAATTATATCGTTTATTTCGAGGGCGGTCTACCCTTTGTGTGGCATTATTTTTTCATTCATAAAGACAACTTTTTTCCAAAAATCGTAATTCTTATTTACGAACATATTTCCAAACTCTATTCTCCTTAGTTTATTTTCTTCTGTTAGAAAAGATTCTTGCACTGCTGTCGAGTTCCGTAAACCTGCTCCTTTTAAATGTTTCCTAGCAGTATGCTCTCCAGCAGGGAAGTCAGTTCTTCATTTAGCCTCTATAGTCGTAGAAAAGGGATGGTTTCTAATATGATTAACAAGATCAGTGTCATCATCATGTGTTGTCTTCCGATTACGACCTGCACTAGGAATATGGGCCAATGAATGTGTTTCCTCCCACTTTCTTTTGAGTTTTTAGATAGTGAATTTTTTTGGATCTAGATGATTTGCTACTCTTTTCAAAAATCATCCCTCTCCCAGCTTAGCAATGGCGGTTGCTTTTTTGGCCTCCGAAAGACATCTTAACTCTGAACTCACCAAAAGTTAATTTTCCAAATACATATGAATTATTGTGTTCTGTTTGATGTAAAATTATTGGAATTTAAATCAATTAAATTCCTCTGAAAAATAAAAATAAAACTCTTCGTCGAGCTCCGTTTTTTTGTTGTTAAATTATCTTAATTTCTACAATGAATTATCTCAAATGGACACTGAAAATGGCACTAGTTTTCAACGTTTCACTATCGCTTCATAGCTTCGTCCGGAGTAAAAATAAATAAATAAATTTATTTTCACTCCTGACGAAGCTATCAAGCGATAGTGAAACGTTAAACACTAGTGTCATTTTCAGTGCCCATTTGAGATAATTCATTACACAATTTCACCGGATAAGAATCTACCTTAATTATTTAATTTCTGTGTCGTTATTAATCGTTTGGATAAAATAAGAAAATAAAACAGCGGAAAACAAAAAAGACGTTTCGTGTTGAGTAAATTAGGGCATCCTTGACGGAATTGAGAGCGCCGTGGCGAGGATACAGAAGAGGGTTAGTTTTTGCAACATTGATAACTTTGTATAATGTACGTCGGTAACCTGGTTCTGCCCTAGGTAGGGTATATTCGAATTCAGCAGGTATATGACCGCCATGCGCGGTCAGGCAACTCTGCGAACTGTGGAGGCTGTGGGAAAGCCTACAGTACACAACAGGTCCTCTTTGATATCGCGCGCACTATTTTAAATTTCTGACCATTCCGCTAGATTAATTGACATCAAACGCAATACGAAATTTTACTAAACCAACTTAAACCTACAGTGCCAAAACAAAATTCACATTAAAAAGGAAAACATTTATAAAGTGCCAGTGGTCCAGTGGGTAGTGCATTAAATTATTTTAACCCAGCTATAAAAAGAATCGTGTTCAAAAGTGTAACTAAACACCTGATGTAACACGGCTATCGATCTTAGGATAGGTATTTTTATCTGGTTATTTGAACTGATTTATTGAAGCACTACCTTTGAACACCTATAACCCGAGGACTCTGTTTAAAGAGTAAATACTTGCCCTAATTGCACGGTAGCAAAGTAACTATTATTGAATTTACTTAAGGGCGGATCCTTACGTAAATACAAGGCTTAATGAAATTACATGCGAAACTTAATATATGTAATTCTAAGTTTGAATTGAAGTTCTAGTTATTTCGTCACATAGTTTAATCGCTCTTAATTTTTTATTTTTACACATTCTATAGGTATTACAATACGAAAGTAAACAAACGTGCAAACATTTCTTCAAAAGTCAGTAGCCTTAGTTTTTTGATTTCTTAATGAAAGATGTTATGGGACTTCATTTCTTGAATTAAGTTCTCCTTTCAATGAGGTTGTTACAAATTAGCTCTTTTCAGTACTAGACAAAACATCTTTTTTTTTGTTATTTGTAGACTTGTGGAACGTAAGACTTACTTTAATCAGAAGTCAATTAATTCAAGACCTGCTTCACAATGTTACGAAAAATTCAAAGCTTTTCAATTGAACACTTGACATAATTATCTTTTAAAAATTCGAATCCCATAATTAAAAGCTTATTTCATTCTTTTTTACGTATTAAATTCCCGCAGCGCATAACATATAAGCTGATAAAGCTTGCAACTAATTAGTTTACCATATACTTCGCCATCCAATAGAAAACTAATTTAAATCTTGTACTCGATTTTGCCTTTATAAAGATCCCCTTTTTAAAAAGCTGGAAGTGAAAAGCTTTTTAGTACAAATCTAGCATCTCATGGCTTATAATGAATTTAAATATTTTCTACATAAGGTCGCTAAGGTTGATTTGATTAATCCTATATTGATCAGTTTAAGTATCACATATTATTCTTGCCTTAATCACTAATAAATTATATTAAAGTTTTTTTAAGATCTCTAAAAGCAATATTTTTGTGTGCCTATTTTGGTACCATTTGAAATTCTATGACAGTCAAAAAATTATGTTTCTGTCCCAGATAAACCATTCTGGAGGCATGCATGAATTCAATTTTACTAGCATGGAGTGAACTTATCCAAACTTAAGAGAGAATAAGGTTATTTTTCGTTAATGCCCCTAGGGCAATCCTTACCCTAATTTGATAAAAGATTCGTAAAAGATGGAAGGAATAATTTTTTCGTTGCACGTAAATTTCAGAATTCCGAATTAGCTTTCTCGTTGTTCCCTTTTACATAATTTCCTGACAATAGGAAATTTAATACCCCGTCGGAAAGAAAACATGCTGATGGCGAAAAGGTGTTTAATGAATTTCTTTCGGGGCCGATAGGGTTTTGGAAAAAGTAACGCCAAAATGTTTTCAGGGTAATCTATCATAATGCGAGAACGTTGAATAAATTTGCGAGGTAATGAAAGGTTCGGGCCTAATGGTGCAGCTTTCGTTTGAATGAAACACATTTCTTTCAACGACGACCTAAATAACCGAGTCGGGTTCGGACGAGAATAAATTTAATTTCTTGATTTTTAGAATTCTTTCCGCTCGAGTATTTTGCATTAGTAAGTGGTTGAAAGTTCGGTAATGATTGAATTGATCTCGATCGGCAGGAAGTGTTCGAGAAAGCCTAGTTGCAACTTCCCTGGAAATTTTCTGTCTTTTGTGGGATATTTCGCGTACGAAGCCCTCGCTTTTATCGAATTATTTTCATCCCTGAGGGTAGGAACTCAAGCGAAATTCTCCTGTTTTTTTTCCTTATATGAACGAGGTCAAATTTGAACTCACATCTCAACATGGCAAACAATAAATCAAATAATGTATTATAGACTAGTGAAGGTATTTTAGTCTGTAAAACAACAAATTAAATTTATATATTTTACTCGATAAACAAACAGTAATTTGATTTCGTTTTTTGCGTATTGGTTAACACGACATCTTAAAAAAAAGAAATATCTGTAAAATACGTATGTGTAAGACGTCTTACATATGAAATTGAGAATCTCACTTTATAGTATTTGTTCGTGAGTATACTTTCCTTGCTCCATATTTATATTCAGCACAAAGCAACACGTGAAGACCTCTCGAAATGTCGTAACCAAGCTCGAAGAATGTAGAAAAGACACAATTGGAGAATATTAATATTGATTTCATTGAATGCGTTACTTTTAACCTAAAGCGAGACGTAACAGAATTATGCTAATTTCATCCAAGTCAAAAATTTGCAGATTTTGGTGCTTGTGAATGATATTTGAAATTGATTCTAATATTTTAGAGGAAAAACGTTGCAGATCCTGTTTTTGATTTGAAAATCCTTCATATTTTTTAATAGCATTTATTCAATCTGATTTACTTAATTATTTCTGCCACGCCAATGTATGAGAAAACAAAAAAAAAACAGTTATTTGTTAATAGTCTTTTATAATTATTATCAATGATGACTGCTGAGAGTGATGAGGTTTTGTGTTGATGATTTTTTATGGTTTTGCCTGACTCTTGTAAATCCGCAACTAAACTGAAACGAATAGCACATATAAAGCGACCCTCATAAATAGCAGGTGAAAAAGGAAGTCATAAAATTTCCCTAATTACTAATATGAAGTATATAATACGCATTTATAATTACAAAGATTTACGATTCTCATTCTCTCTCTTTGTAATTAGGACCAGCTCTGCGTTTTTAGTCTTGCTTTGGGTGTATCTAAATCTTAAATTTGAAGTTAAAGCATTCACAACATATAGAGGAATTTGTCAGGGTAACATTTTAAGTGTTTTCTTCTTAATAGATAAAATTACTAAAAGAATACATAGAGGAAGGAATTAAGGTTGTGCTCTTGATGCGCCCTAATATGAGTTACCGTAACTATTTCAGAAGCATAAACAGAATGTACAGTAGTGGCAGAAAAATAATATTGCAAATGAATAGTACATGTATCTATGTGAAATTCACACAACAGGAACTGACACTTACATATATAATATGCGTAGGATTTAAAATTGGAAATTAACTAACTAACTGTAACTTAAGGGATAAAATAAGAGAGACCTTGTAAGAATAATATATTTAAATTATTACATTCTTGGGCATAAAAGGTGAAAATAAAGGCATGTAAAACTGTAAGTGATTTATTTTTGCATCTTATGGTTCAGAAAATATTGCAACCGAAACTTGTATTGCAATCAAATGAAATGAAAGCTATGACATAAACGATAAGAAAGATCTAAAGCAAATAATGTATAATACAAAAGAGAAAATTATATAATACAGGCAAGGAAAAGATATCATGGATAGAATAAACCATGGATGGAATGAAAGGATCTAAAAGTGGATTATCGGTGGAATAGAAGAGTCCAAGAGATAAAGTTAAGCTTAGAGGTAAACAAAAGTGCTATATTTTTAAAGCAGCTACAAATGTGATGGACAGCGTAGCAGTTTTATCGTAAAAATTTATCTAAGAATGTTGAATGAGAATTACTTACGTTTCACGTCAGACGGAAACAGTTAAACTAAACTAAAAAATATAGACTAAAAAGAATGTAAATTATGCTATACTGTTTGCTCCTGGTAAAAAATTCCTCGAATTTTTGTTTTATGTCAAATTTTGTCCTATAAATTCAAAACATGTTTCACAACATTTGATTTATATTGTTGTGTCCAAAGTTTGACATTTTTTAAATTTAGTTTATTTATTAATTATAAAAAAGTATCAACATTAACAATAACACATTAGTATAAAAAAGATATTCCTCAAAAATATTATTATTTCTCAAAAACTATTTTGCCCCAACCTAAGAGGCAAAACCACCCAGTATGTGGGCCAAAATCGCCAGAATCAACAATTGTGTTTAAAGATATTTGTTACAAATCGTCCAAATCTTCATCTACTAAATTAGCACATGCGTCGCGATGTCATTTGAAACAGAGACGACACTGCAATCTTCCTTAGCCTTCGACTCGGAGAATGTAAACCGCACCAAAGCTACTTTCAGAGTCGCTAGAGAAAGATATTGGCTGCACTGGCTTTTTCGACTTGAACTTAAGGAATTTTTTCTCAGAATTTGCTTTGGAACTTTCATGTTATTGCTCCAATTCCTCGTTGTATGGAGACGATGTCAAAATAGCCGCTTTTCCTCTCTTTCTTTCATTCTCCTCTCGAGTGCCCGTTCTTCAACAATACTCGTTTTATTTCCTGGATAAATGGGTTGCTCTAATATAGCTTCATCTCCACTAGCGTTAGGATTCTGTCGTTCTGACCTCAGACGGGGCGAAATCTATATCAGTGAACGCGTTTTCATTAAGGGGCCATATTCCAGGTTTGGCAAAGCCGTTGATGGCCATTCCTAAATTAGTTGCCTCTGTATAAGCAGCACCACATAATTTTCCAATTTGGAACTCCGTAACAATTCGACCGGGATTTGTGCTTAACCAATTTTCCTGAAGTAAAAACACATTGTGAGCCTACCTACAGTAGGTGCATGAATTCAATTTTTTTATCTTAATCGGGCCATAATAGGAGATATCAAATAAACGAAAACAAACGAGAATCATAAGACTTTCACGAGCTAGGTTTTTGCATCCAGATTTTTCGTGTGAGATGCATGCTCATTCAGTAACAACAAGACTGGGTCTTCTGCCGATGGCTTTGAATGATTAAGAAAACATTGCAGACCCTGCACAAATATTTAGCTCAGCTTATATGACACCCAGCAATTATACCTGGCGGCGTTCCGTCTAGCAATTCTGCTTTCATTCCCTGTCTTGGAAAAATCAAAAGAGGTGGGACGTAGGCTGCCGAAAAACAGATCTCTGCGGTTACAAGTTTACATGATCAGCCGATGAAATGGAATTCCCGTATTCAATTCTTACCCGCTTCTTGAATTCCATTATTAAAATTGTGTACAACCCTATTTCGTTAAGCCAACTGATAGGCTAATCGTCGTAATTCTATTATTGTTAGTCCAAATAATTTGGTGTCTAGCTCTATTACAAAAGAAACTAATTCAACTTCCTGTTCTCTAGAAAATACTGATTTGTAACGTCCTATTCCTTTTACTACACCTTCAGTTGCATTTTTTCCTGTCCTTATTGCTGTCTGATAACGTACTGCGAGGAACATTGAACTGTTTAGCAGCTTTTCGGTAGCCACAATTACCTCTAAGGCAGGCTTCAATTGCATTTTTCGTTGAAAGCTCTAACCATTGCCGTTTTTCAATTATAAGTACGCATATTGTCTAAAGTAAAAACACGTCTGTAGATTATAGATCGCCCAAGATGGATACTTGCAAAATCGTTAATATTTTGTTAACTTCCTATATTTACGGCTTTCCATGTTTTGACCAGGAAAAATTAATAAATAAAATAAGTACAAATAAATTTTATTATACACTTTTTTGTAAGGCCATATTAATTTCACTTTAGATATTAATGACATCAGGTTGGCTGCTGTACTTTTTCCTTAACTTCACCTTACTTAACCCCTTTTCAGAATATTTTGCAAACCGTGATTCAAAGTTGTACGCAACAATTGGTTATAATATTTGGTACATTGTTGCATAAAGATCAAAATATCACTAATATTTTCTTTTTAGAGTTCTTTATTAAAAAGCTCACCCCTTCCTGATAACGTAGGTCACTGGTTTTATTTCATATTCAGTGATATGCTGATTAGTATCCTTTGCTTTGCTCATTCTCAAAACTTTTATACAATCTATGATTCAAAGAATTTGTACAATCTATGATTCAAAGTAAGGTTGTTGGTGCTTCAAGTCTATGTTCTGAACCACCTTTTATTCTTCAATTTATGAACCTATTTTGTTTTTTTATACCTATTCTTGTAGTTGAAACTTATAATAGAGCTTCTTCTTGAATATCTAAAGCATAATAACTTTTTTAACATTTAAATAATTCGTGTTCAGTTTTATCTAAAATTTAAGAAAGGCTACATTTCTTTGATGAACGTTAAAGAGATTTTGAAACGGTGATAATAGACACTTCTCGTCCATCAAAATAAACAAGAGTACTTTAAACAAATAAAATAATCCATGTGCCATATCTTTATTGATGCACACAAAAATGGTATTTATATAGCAATGTATTTAACAGCAATCCATTAACTGCAATCCTGCTAAAACCGAACCATTGTTCCTTGAAAAATTAGAAACATGAGCAATAGAAAATAAACTCTCTAGCAGAGAATATTAACGTTAGATAAAAGTTTTAAAATAACTATATTTTTACGTAGTTACAAAAAATTTCAACGGAGAAATCAAATAAAAAAGTACGGCTTTTAGCTAGAAACGTTTTTTTTTTTTTGGAAGCGTGTTTCTCAACATATCGAAGCAAATAATTAAAAACAGAAAACTAATTTATTTCTAAATAATAAGCATAATTCAGCAAATTATTTATGAATGAATTTATTGCAACCATATTTATGGTGAGTACGTACGTACACTCTTTTGTCTGCATTATTCAACAAACACAGTTTCTTTTTAGAGCATTCGTTTTATTTCTAGTTCCTGCGCTTTTAAAATGAGCATCTCATCCGCCGGGCGCCCTTTTGAATATTTCATTTAGACGCAATCATTGGGAACGTTTTGATAAACATGCATGCACATCGAAATGAGTTTCATTCCGTTCAAATGCATCTGCTGATTGATTTATGTAATATTTTCCCCATTGCTAATTTGTCCTGGTTTTTTCATTGCCCGATTTTATGGCCCGCTAGCGTTTTACTGCCCTTTCGGTTTCCGCAAGCAGAGCTTTAATATTTGACGCGTAAGCTCGCCTGAACAGTGCCGCAAATATTTGTCCTAATTTTGGGGATTTTTTGTGGTATATAACTGGGATACTTCAGAAATAAGAAATAATTTAGAATATAAAGTATATTATCAGATTAAATTGATAAATGTTGCCGAGCTTTACAGCTATAAATGACAAATTTCGTACTAACAGTTCGATTATTTATGGCATTTCGTATACACCATGAATATCGTATCACCACCGGGTAATATATTTCACTAGATTTTCTTGCTTGTATTAGACAATAAATAATGAGCGGTCGGATAGGATTAAAAATTGAACTATAAAAATTCTTACCTCTTCAGTATTTTAAGTATAAATATGATTCATCGATGAGAACATAAAGGCCATTGAATTCAGTTTCGGTTCAGCTTTAGGTTGATAAAGGAGAAATCCTCAGGGATATAGGTATTCTTTTGTTTTATTAATATCAGCAGCTAGAAATATGAACACATTTATTTTGAATTTCCTATTCAAGACAATTTTTTTAATTAAATTTTCATTACGTTAATGATTTTCTTGTTAAATGTATGACAAGGTGTGACTAAAATTTATAAACTTTCAAAACACTTGCCACAATTGATTTTTAATGCAAAGGACTTTATTTTTCTCAGACATAAATGTTGAGAAAGATTTAATTACATTCAGATGCTGCTAAATGAAGTAAAATATTCACGGGAATAGCCAACTTCTTCTTTTACTTTCCGATTTGTTATAATTAAGGATAAAACAGTAAAGACTCTAAACAAAAACTTTATTGAACTCCAGGCGACTTTGGAGGAACATTTAATTAAATGAAGGTAGTTCGTTTCGCATTCTATTTATAGGCGGTATTTAACAGATAGTGAATGAAGCATTGATAATTAATTGTTGCATTCATTTCATTAAGTACAGTCGTTTCGTGCATTAAATTTTTAATCAAAGTATGCAGGGTGAAGATGTAATTCTTTCTGGAACAAAAAGTAAAAAGCGTAAAAAAGTCGAATACGAGAATCGTTAAAAAGACTGACTTTGAATGATATTGTTTTGGATGTCGATAGAGAAAATTATTAATCATGTTCTTTAAATAAAAAAATTCTGGAACCTCGTATTTTTAACAATATATTTTTAATATGATGATAAAATGTAACCTTAAGGAGCACACAGACGAGCGATATTCGGGCCATCTGGTTGCCGATATCCGATCGTCGAGCGATCGGTCTGTTTGTTATCCTGCACTGGTGCACAGTAGTGTACATATTTTTTACAAGATATGCCGTAATGGAGCCCAACTTCTTTGATAATGTGTCAATATGATTCATACTCATTCATACTGACATACCACATAAACATTTCAAGTTGCATTAAAGCGTATTTTGCGAAAAAGTGTACATCAGTGCAGGATAACAAACAGACCTAATATCACTACAGAATTGTGCAATTGTGTAAGCACTTAATAGGGCCCTACTTATTCTGGCGATTTGCAGGCAATCAGATTGCGGTAACCAGATTGCCCGAACAGTGCTACGTCTGTTTGCTCCTTTAAATCAGTCATTAGTAAATAATTAAAAATAATAGATATGTTTTTAATTTTATATTTATTTAATGAAAAAATATATAAAATAAAACAAAATGTTACAAAGCAAACAGTCATTTTGACCTATATCAAAGGTTACTCGAACTAATTGTAGAGGTAGTAGTTACCCTGTGTATAGAACTGTAATTCTTCAGTGTTACTAATTTATTTATTTGGATACGAGTGTATATCAAAATGATGGAAAGGATTTAATTTGATGCATAACTGTTTACAAAATTATTCATACATGAATATTAACATATTACAACCGATATACAAAATAGTCTAAATTTTCCTCGTTTGCCTTTGAATATTTAGAGCTAAACTATCTCAAATGGAATTCTTAATGCCGCAGATATTAAACGTTCTCCACATTACGAATTGATGCACGTGTGCGTTGCGCTCTTTCTCTTGCATCTCCAACACATGTATGTGTGCACAGATGTTGATGAGCGGATAAATGGAATTTTAGATGAGGGCGAGACGTTTCGGTTGCTGCACTTCGATTTTGTTGTCTTCTCTGAAAAAATAATTTTGTGTAGAGTTGTTAAAAAGGTCATTTCATTTCATTCGAATTTTTTTCCAGATGATTTCGTGCATGTAAATTCCTTTTTTGTTAACTATTTTTCAAGATCGAAATGAATGTTCACTATTGCAGTTTTTTATAGAAACGCTTGTTTGTATGTTTACTACAAAATATTTACTTTTAAATGTGTACTTATGTCTATCCCAATGTGTCCAATATCTAAATAGTGCATGCCCTGTTTAGAAAAGAAACGGAAATAAATATTATCCGATTGATAACTTACCAATTGGTACTACCACCAAATGTGGAAGAACCGTTTTTATATTCCCGGACTAGGCAGTTTTCAATTTTAAAGTAATTTTTCATTATATTGTTTTTTAATCACATATGCGTTGGTAACATGTTTGACAATTTACAAAACAATTGCAGTAGTATTAGTTCTAATATTCAGTTTGTGTTGTCACGTATCAAAATAAACAAACTCAAATATCGAGCAGTTATAAAATTCCTAACAAAACAAGGAAAAGCTCCAAAAATTATTCGTGAATTAATATTGGCCGTATACGGGGATGATTGTCCTTCCAAGTCGACTATTTGTTAATGGTCAAAGTTGTTTAAACATGATCGAAAATCAATGGATGATGATTCCCGTCCAGGTCGGCCTGTTGATGTGATCATTTCCAATGTTATTGCAAGAACCAAGTGTTTGGTACTGGAAGATGCAAAATTAAAAAAAAAGCGACAATTAGCAGCTTTATTAGGAGTTTCGGAAACCACAGTTTTCAAAATTCTACACGAATACCTTGGAATGACAAAGGTGAGTGCGAGATGGGTTCCACGAATGCTTTCGCCATTCCAAATGCGTATCAGGATGGAGACGTGTGAACAATTTTTGGCGCTTTGTGGAGATGAACCAGATTTAATTTTTAATCCACTTGTCACCGGATTCGGATGTACAGACATCGAAATATGCCCATGACCTCGTGAGCGACTGTGTGGTTGCTTAAAATTACTAAGTGTGACCTTTAGCTAATCACAATAAAAAATGCGAATAATTAATTCGTAAATGTTTCCGACTGAAAAAAAATCGGAAGCAATGCGTTTGTGAATGTATTGAAATTTCTACTGGCTGTAAATAAACAGCAAAACCATTTTTGGAAGTTAATTAATACAGTTTAAGATAAGTTCAAAGTAGATTGTTATTTCCGTTATTATTATAACTAAATTTATCACGAGGAAAGCGACCCCCTTTAAAGAAATCCACCTAAGAAACGCGGACCAAACCATTGTCGACCCTGCTCAAGTTTCCGAACTTTTTGCGTCCCATTTTCAAAATCAGAGTAGCTCCCAGAACTACTCGCCCATTTTCAGGGAGATTAAGGACAGAGTAGAGCACTGGTTAAACTTCACCGGTGATATAGCCTCGGAGTATAACGAGCCTTTTTCCATGGCTGAATATAATTATGCCTTAAGCTGCTGTACCGATACCTCTCCGGGAATTGACGACATACCCTTTGCTTTTATTAAGCAACTCCCAAATGCGTATCATCAAGAACTATTGGCCTTCTTTAATGATATATGACTGAGTGGTGTCTATCCTGACACATGGCGTGAAGCCGTAATTTGCCCTATACTAAAGAATTTGATCTCCTCTAGCTTTCGGTCAATTTCTCTGACCTGTGGGATGAGTAAAATATTAGAAAGGATGGTAAATTACCGATTGCTGTGGTTTGTTGAGTCTGATTGCCGAACATCAGATGGGTTTCAGAAAGTTTCACGAAACAACAAATCATCTGGTCTACTTGGAGAGCCCGATTCAGGTTACTCTTTTTTCCAACTAGCATCTTACTGCTATTTTTTCGACTTAGAAAAAGCTTTTAACATACCTGGCGTTACCCAATTTTAAACCAAATGTACAACTGAGGTTTGAGAGGCAACCTACCTATTTTTATAGTTTAGAGTTCGAGTTGGTGTTATTCTCTCCTCTAATAGCCCAATGGAAAACGGCGTTCGACAAGGATCAGTCCTCAGTGTTTCTCTGTTTACGATTGCCGTCAATAGCTTAACAGATGTTCTCTCTCCGGCCGTAAATAAATGTCTATATGTCGATGATTTTGTCATTTTCGTAACGGCTAACCCTAAGCAGCCATATAACCTGGGTTCATCATTTTGGTCCTGAGTCGAAACAAGAATCGATGCAATGGCGTATTAATGGCTCCAGCCCTTCCAAGAAGTTTAAAGTCACCCCTTCTACAGGAAAAATAATGGCAACTGTTTTTTGGGATTGCCAAGAAATGTTAATGATTGATTACCTGAATATAGGTAATACGCTAACAGGAGAAATATTATGCAAGCTTAATGCATTGACTCAGAGATTCCATGAAAGTGAAAAGGCGCGGAAAACTGGCGCAAGGTGTCCTGTTGCTCCACAACAATGCACCACCCCACAAGTCAAGACTTTTAAAAGCTGCGATTGGTGAATGTGGATTCGTAGAAATAGACCCTCCGCCTTATAGTCCGGATCTAGCCTCTTGTGACTAGTTTTTGTTTCCAAATCTCAAAAAAACACTAAGGGGAACAAAATTTAGGAGCGATGACGAACTTATAGCGGCTGTTGAAAGGCATTTTGCGGACAAACCAAATGAATATTTTTATAATGGATTAAAGGTGTTATTGAAACGATGTAATACTTGTATTCAAAAACAAGGGACCTATATTGAAAAATAAAATTTCTGTTGCTGTTCTAATCTCTTCTTTTCATGCCTAGTCCGGGAATATAAAGACGACAGATTACTTTTATTGATTTACTAGTTGTTTTGTGCAATTTTGTGGATTACTTTAAAAACAAAGTACACGCTTGCTTAAAGCGATATACAACATTTGCTCTATCTTTTTAATCAGTGAAAAGTAACCAACCACTTAAAATTAAAACTGCATCCATGCCAACTCTTTACCAATTACCAGTAGTACAACCTCAGACGTTGTACAGAATCTGACGGAGTTGATTAATTACAAAGATCATTACATCTTCTGAAATGACTTTTCGAAGTTCCCAGGTGCAGCAAGTTGCACGAAAGAGTGATTGATCGTCTTAAGAACAAAGCTATTAGACTGATGCATTTCTAATTTCCTTTCAATTTGTTGATGCACCTGAATTCTAAGGTGGAATGTAATTTTGTATTAATGGAAATTGCTTTTCCCTTACCTTATTCAAACTAGGTATGAAGGATTTTGCAAAAAATGACTATAACAATGCAGGTCAATTGGTTAAGTATTAAACACGTCTTTCATTTGTTAGTGGTCAGATAGAAGTAGATGAAATATATCTTCAGGAAATTAATGACTAGAATTAAAATCAGACATCATATAAGAGGATCCAGTATTTAAAAATCACAACAAGATTAATTCAGGAAAGACCGCATTAGACCTATATCAAAATATTAAATCAAATGAAAAGAACCACTTTAATCAAACAAGCTGAATAGGAGAGTCGACTGTAACGATTGAAACGAAATGAACGACTTAGAGATAGAAGAAAATGAAAATAAATAGGAAAGTAAAAAAAGAATTAAAGAACTATTAGGATATGAATATACATATGAAGCATGAGTTACTGAAAACTGATTGAAAATCATATTAAAGCAACAGCTATATTTTGCCTGTATTTTGGTGTTAAAAATAAAACATTTTAAATTTGATTCTATTTTGATTTTTGTTTCTAGATATATGTGTAAATATTAAAAAATTTAATTATCTCTTTATCATTGTTATTCACACAACATAGCACGTAATATTTCAAAAAGAGAGGACCTCACATCCATGCACTTAACTGGCTTTATTGTTTTAAAAATCCCAACGGAGTAAAGCCGCCATCTATTTCTGCTCTCCGATTTTGTTCTTGTGTTTCTTCTCCTCAACGCGACATCCCATTTTACGCTTGGCGAAATATTTACACAAACAAGTTTTGAAATACGATAGTTATAAAAACCGAATGCACCGTCTAAACGTAAAATCGAATGAAATGTACTCCGAAATCGTAGAACGCGATTTCGTTCTGTGATTTTCGAATAAAACATCGCTCACCCGCTTCGAATGGATAAAACATATTTGAATACGAAGATAAGAAAATCTGTATTTCGTTTGTGAACTTCGCATGAAGCTCTGAAAAGTTGTTTGCTTAGTGATGTTGAAAAAATTAAAATTTTTCATTTTGAAAACGTCAATAAATCAACACTTTTCCTAGAACGAGTTAACCCTTTTGATGAAATTTAAGAAAATATCTTTATAAGTTAAAAACGAGAAATTCTAGATTTTCCGAAAATTACTTATTCTACAGAAATGTCGTATAATCTGATGCGGTGGTGACTAAGGTCTGCTGAATTAGAATTTCAATTAAGCACCACCTTTGTTCCACCCTCTCGGATAGCCTTCTGTCATTTTAAAACGTTCCTCAAAGCCCGGAGTTCTCTTAAACTAAAAAGCCAATCTACCCGCGAAGGAATAACATTGAAATTGCAAGTTCGTTCGAACGAATATTACTTTCACACCTCACTTATTGAAATGCTTCCATTTTATTTTAAATTCCTTCTGAATTTAAAAATTTTAGGTTTAGGTAGATATTGAAAATAAAGCTTTCGACGTCGTTTGTAAATTCAACCGAAAGCTCGAAGTTATTGCTTCTCTGTCTCGTGCGTCAAACAAACACGTATTCATGAATCCCAAAGTCTCGTATTTTAACTAAAAAGTAGTTTTTCAATTCAGTTCATGCTCTCACATAAATTCGAAGCACACAGTAAAAACTTCCCCGGTACTTCTAACTTATGTGACGTATGAGACTACGCCTTACTTTGTGAACCAACACGCTCGTCCGTAAATTTCGGGTCAGTCCTCTTTTGCCATAAATTATTCGTTCCATAAAGTTTGTTAGAATTTCAGCTAGGATTATTTATTCCTGCTTTTTGACAGTAATGCGGACCGTAACACAGCGAAGATAACATTATCTCCGAGCTCATTGTTCGCTCACTACATCGCTTTTAGTCGGCCCTTACATTAACATCTCCATAAATGATATTCAACTTGGTGGTTAATTGAGATAGGAATTTACATTTACTTTGTTTCAACAATTTACCTCTACAGGAGATACTTGACGAAATTTGCCTTTCCTAAAATTTATTTAATCCCAAATGTATATGTTTATACAGGATGTTACTCAACCTTAGTACATTTTTGTAAGTCGAAATTTACGGGTGATCCCATCACATTAAATATAACCGAAATCTATCTCGTAAACTCGAAATTTCTATAATTCGAATTAATTTTCCGATCCTTCGGAGATTCGAGTTATGGAAGTTCCACTGTATTGTTAAGGTTCCCGCAATACAAATCTAAACGTCTAGTTCAGATAGTAATACATATACGATCCAGCAAGACTTAGAGCTTCTTTTATTTTCATTTCCCTACTTCGCTATCCTGTGATTAGGCAAGGAAGTTCATTTTCAGATTCAGTAAAATAAAATAAGTAGCATGTATGGATGTTTTATTTAATGAATTTTCCTTACTGTCAGTGCATTTAGCGACTCAACTTCAATAACATTTTTAACTTCATTAGGTCAGAATTAGTTGTTTTGATCGGTTTCTAAAAAACAATTACATCTAACTTTTAAGATATTAATAAAAACAGCGTTTGCATCAACCTAAATCGATAGGGTAAAAATTTTCAGATTTAAATCAAGTGATTCCTCATGAATTAAAATTTTATTTCAGTGCTCACAATTAATATTATCTGTGATATTTAAGTACCACTGGATTTTAGTGCGGATTTCTTGTAATACAATTGTGTAGGTTAACTTTAGAAAATGTTTGTCTGGAGGCACTGTGTTTCGCTAGAAGGTAAGTTGTTTTGTAGAAGCTTTGAAGTAAGAATATTATCCTCAACCTTACAAAGTCAAAATAAATTTCCACTCGTTTTAGACCTAAACGCTGTTATTTATGCGCTGTTTCGTAAAATGCGTTTAAGTACCACTTTATTCCTCGTAGGCATTTGCGTTCCTTCGAATATACTTCATAAACCGCGGCGACCTCATTAATACAGAAGAAATACGTTTCAGTTTCCCGTAAATTAATGATCGACTTTAAAGCCAATTATAGTTTTCTTCGCAGGGTGATACCGAAGGAAGTACAAAAGCTCCCTGAAATTACCTACTTTTAATTTCAACGAAGTCCGCTCGCCGAGCGATCTTTCGTAGTAAAGCAGGAAAAGAGACACCGAAATTGGATCATTTGTCTTTGTTTCGCCGTTACTTTGGTAATTAATGTTCTTTTGCGATCCGCTGGCGTCAATTCTCTGCCTACCTAGGGGCCCGTCATTTGTTAATTAAATAATTCATTATCGCAGAGGACTTTCGAAAGACTCAAAGGAAGTTACGAGCGCGAGCCGGAAAATACGCGTAAATTTTTCATTTTTTTTATTTTCTTTTTTTTTGGAATGTATTAAATTTTAGTCGTTTCTTTTGAAACGTACAGAACAAATAATGCTATCTCTGTGAATGAATATAAAAATCAGGTAAACAATTTTGCTTTTATGACTTTCTTAAAGAATGCTTTGTAGAATTGCAATATTTCGTTTCATTATGACAATGATAAAATATTTAAATGAAAGTGTAATTATTGTTCGACTTTTTAATAACTTAAAAGCTATTCTTTTTCTATAATGTCTTTCTGAGAGACCTAGTTATTAAAATTAGTTTCGGTGTTATTATTTTACAAATCATTATATCCCAAATTTTGTGTCAATAAAATGCATATACGTATATACAGCTTGCGAATGATTGCTGTCACCTATACTTCGTTCTGCAGCTCGGAAGGAGGATGGCTGAAATTACGCTCTGGTATCATTAATTGCTAGTTTGTATGAGGAGTTTGGCTTGAGCAGATGTAACTGTTGCTTAGTCTATTTCGTTATTTTCGTTCAACTCGTACTTCCATATATCTTTTTTATTTTATCAGTTTATCTTTCCGTGTTTATTTATTATTTTCAATAAGTACAAAAATTGTATTTGATAAATATCTGTGTTACATAAAGCCAACTAATATTGAATACGATACTTTTATCAACGACGACACAAATTTAACTTGGAGGCTTCCGCGGCAGTTGTCCATAATTGAATTGGCTTCCGGTTGGAACCGCGTCACGACTGCTTCTACCGCTGACGTTTCGTTCTCTATTACAAAATAACTTCCTCAGGACTGCTGCGAAACGTCGGCAGTATAAGCAGTTGTGACGCGGTTCCAACCGGAAGCCAATTCAATTATTGTCAACACAAATTTCTAATTGTAATTAGTTACATACAATCACCGGCATAAAAAGCGACTCATTATTATTTTTTTAAATAAATTATCTGAAGACACTTTTTGTCATCATGGTAACTAAATTCTCTTGTTTAACTAAATTATTGAAAGTTTCTACGCCATTGTCAATATTGTGTTGCAGTTGATTTTTTTGTTTTTCAAACGTTTCCTAAATACTTAATTTAATAATTTATTTACATTTTGTCATTAATAAGTTGTTTTCATGGCTATTAATGCAGTGGATGCAGCAAGAGTAATTGCTTTGATTCAGGATGGTCGGTCTCAACGTTACGTTGCACAAGTTCTTGGAACTTCTCGATTATGTGTCTCCAGAACGTGGAGGCGATTATTGGAAACTGAATCTTACAATCGACGCAGGTCGACAAAGATGTACAAGTGCTAGATATGACCATTTTCTTACCCTAGCGATTCTTCGCAACGGGAATTTGATTGCTGTTCAAGTCAGAAATCGCCTTGCAGAGGTTCGAGACGTGGATGTAAGTGACAGAACAATCAGAAAACGCTCTAATGAAACTAATTTAATGGCAAGAAGACCTGCATATGGCCCAGAGCTTAACACACAGCACAGAGTAAGCAGACTTGCAAGAACATGTTCATTGGAATATGGGGCAGTGGAGTCAAGTACTCTTCACTGATGAGTCCCGCTTCTGCCTACGAGCGCGAGATGGACGTGGAAGAGTGTGGAGAAGGACCGGAATGGTATTCTCAGTGTAATATTGTTTCCAGACTTTCTTTCAACGAAGGTTCGATTATGGTGTGGGGCGGTATTTCTGCGAACGCACGTGCAGACGTTGTTGTAATAAATAGGGGAGATATTAACGCTCAGAGGTACATTAAAAACGTTCTTTAAGGTCATGTGATACCCTTGGCCCCTTTTATTGGCGACAATTTTATGTTGATGCACGATAATGCACGGCCACATGTCACCAGAATTGTTTATGAATTTCTTGACGCTGTTGGTGTTAACCGAATGCAGTGGCCCCCGAGAAGTCCCGACATGAACCCCATCGAACATGTCTGGGACATGTTAGGAAGGAATATTAGAGCTCGTGTCCCCGCCCCAGCTGCCCTAAAGAATTTTAAATGGCGCTTCAGCAAGAATGGGACCAACTTGACAATTTAGCGATTAGGCACTTGGTGGAGTCGATGCCACAACGTATGTAGGCTGCAATACAGGCTCGCGGAGGCAATACTCCATATTAATTAATTAGGAAGATTAAAATTTTCCATTTTCCTTTAAGTTACAATTTCATTAATTTTGCAGTTTTAATTACTTTTATTAAAATCTTGTTTGTTTTATTTATTTTTGGCCTTATTTGATGTACATCAACCAAGAAAACTATAAATAACAATTATCAGTCGAAAATTATATAAAAAAATTTATTGTAAAGTTACACCAGTACACATCAAATTCCGTAGCAGATAAGAGATAATGTCTATGAACCTTCCCCACTACCGATCCAAGCATGTATATGGCCTTAGTAGCAATGTATAGGGTGGGCCAAATTCGATACTTTTAATGGGAAACCCCATTTTTAGAAGAGTTAGACAAAAACTGACCTCGGTACCCGGAGTCGATTTTTAAGATAAAGTTAATGGTGAAAACCATATTTCGATATCTTGTACCGCTTAGGAGCTACAGGGCGTTTCTCAAAATTCTACGATTTCTAAAAACCTTCATAACTTTCTTGTTTATGAAAATTTTTGAGTTCTGTAAAAACTTCTTTAAGGCACTTTTTCATGCAGAATTCATTGCTCCAAATTATTTTTTTCTAAATTGCTCAATATTTGAGATATTAGCAAGAACTTTCATGGAATACCCTATATATTTTTAAGTTTTTGAAAAGAGCATACAATTTCATTCATATAAATATAAAACACTTGATATTTTATTGAAATAGTTTATGAAATATAGAGTTTCAAAGTTTTAATCAAAAATTTTATTGTTTTTACAGCATTGAAGTAGGCTATGGATGACGATAACTAAACGAGTTACGTTTTTGTAACTTCCTAATAGGCCGCTATCAAAATTTGACACAATCTCTTACAGTACTTGCATTTTTCTTGAATTTTATTTTCTCTATAAAATAGACTTAGGGAGATAATTAAACATGTACGAAAACTAAGAGAAATACGACATGTTATAATATTTATACCAACTCAAGACTTCATGAAGTGCCTTTAACTTGTAAGTGTATGTGTGTATTGAAGATGACAGCGTATCTGCCGAAATACGTATCTACGGATACAACCTATTTTGATTTATATTTAAGTTTATAAACTTTTTTGATTTATATTTACTTTTTTGATTTGTTATTTCTAAACCACTATCTTCTTTATTAAAGTGTTTTATAGACATAGGCGAAAATTTAGAAGCAGCGATTAATCTTTACCATGAGCGGTATCCTGAAAGAAGACAATCCTTCAGAGATATGTTCTTGAAATTTAAAAACAATTTAATAAATTTTTTAGTCATTTAAACTGATAAAAACTAAATATTATGAATCTCAAAACGGAAATAAAGAATGAATTAGAGGAAATCATAGTTTTGGGAGAAATTGAAAATGACCGACGCCAGTTGGAGCAAACATCTTAGCAAGAACTTCTGCAATACGAATTTTAAAGAAACAAAGATTCTGACCTTACTGAATAAGAAAAATGCACCACTACCAGTCCTTGAATTGGTGATGTCAGCTCAAACCATAACAAAACGGAATCGTTTATGTTTAGTATAAAATGGCTTACAATTTGATGCTTGATGTAATTTTTGCGCAATTTCGATTATATTAGTATTTATTCGTTATAATTTCGTTATATTTATTAAAAATAAAGTAATATTTTTTATGGCTCATTGAATCTTCAAAAAAATATTTAGCTATCATCATCCACAGCCTACTTGAATGCTGCAATAACCATTAAAATTTTAATTAAAACATGAAATTTTGCACTCGTGTATAAAATGGCGCCGTCATGCACGTGTTCGTCCAACTATTTTGTAAGTTTTCCCGATAAAAATTCTTGAGAGATTTTAACTTTGTTCTTATACTTTTAGAATTGCACTTGATAATGTCACATTGACGAAACCGGTCGTGCTAATAAATCGTTTTCATGCAGTTTGACTTGGCTCTTTTTCAATCAAATTATATCAATCAGCAACAGCATGGAGAATATTCCGAATATTCCAAATATAAAACATGAAAGCTCAACAACTCAAAAATCTTTTGAATAAAATATTAAGTGTTTTATACTTATGTAAATAGAATTTTATGCTCTTATCAGAAATGTAAAAATATATAGGGTGTTCCATATAAAAAATCAAAGTTCTAGCCCATACCTCAAATATTGAGCAGTTTAGAAAAAAATAATTTGGAGCAATGAATTCTGCATGAAAAAGTGCCTTAAAAAAGTCTTTACAGAAATCAAGAATTTTTACAAACAAAAAAATTATGAAGGTTTTTAAAAATCGTAGAATTTTGAAAAACGGCCTGTAGCTCCTAAACGGTACGAAATATCGAAACGCGGTCTTCACAATTACTTTTGTCATAAAAATCGAGCTCCAGGGACCGAGGTCAGTTTTTGTCTAACTCGTCTAAAAATAGGAGTTTCCTATTAAAAGTGTCGAATTTGTCCTATTAAAAATGTCGAATTTGATCCACCCTGTACAGTCTTTATAGTAAATTATATAGAAAATTGAATTGAATCAAAAATTATCAGAAAAAATAGAACGTTTTCTATTTCCAAACTACACATATAGGCTATCCTAAATGGAGTGGTCTAAATAAACGTTTTCGGGGAAGGAAATATACAAAAATTCTGCGTATCCCAAATGGAGTGGTCTATTAAAAGTGTTTGGGGAAGGGAATATACAAAAATTTTGAAAATTAATACATTGCGCTCCGCGAAAGTGATGTTTCAGATTAAAATATTTTCGGTTTTGTATAACTTCCAGTTATTTATTCTCTTATTTTAAATGAAATACTGTACTTTTTATTACAGAATCTCTTTCTATTTATTATTCTAAATAAAAAGTGTTAAAACTTCCCTATATCTACCTAAATGTAACCAATTCTGAGAAAGCTTCAAATTTATTTAAAAAATTGATTTGGTGACCTTTCAGTTAAAATAATGTATGCTCGACTTTTTCAAATTTCAAGATTCAAATGGCATGTCGTTTAAAAGTATAATGTTCAGACTTTCAAGTCGTATCCTAATTATCCCTGAAAAATTCAAAGGCTGGCCACAATATGGTGTCAAATTCAAAATAAGAGTATAATTGGAAGTGATATAAAAAGGAAAATATTTTAAACTAAAAGACCACTTACTCTTAGGGCAATATGTTAATTTTCACAATTTTTGTATATTCCTTTTCCCGAAAACTTTTAATAAGCCACTCAATTTGAGATACACTGTATATGCAGTCCAGAAATTTCTTTTCCCAAATATTTATTGTAGATATTGAGTCAAATTTTGTACAAGAAGTGGAGTAGTCTGAGACAACCTTCAGAAAGGCGATGCAATGCAAAGTTAAAATAGTTTAGAACGAATTCGAAAATTTGTATTTCCTGGACCGTCTAAAAAGAATGACCAATAATGATACGTAATTCATGGAATCAACAAAAAGGAAAGAGTTGAGAAAAAATATTAGTAATCATTAAGGGATTCGCGTAGATCTGTCTCTGAAAGTTGCAGGTTAAAATCAGACGTGCACATTCACTGCATAGCCGTGGGTGGTAACGCCCGGAAATGTCTGGTTAAGTTGGAATGTTTATTTTTATCCCTTGATGGTCTCTTCTTTTTCATGCATTTACTATACCCAATTTCTCTGCCGTGACTTCTGGGAATTCTTTTACTCATTGGTCTTCTATTTCTTTTATAGTTCCTCATTTAATGCATTGAATCTTTTTTTTGCAGCAAGTTTTAGTATTTATTTGATCTTATTACATCTATCTTCTATTGCTTTATTGTAGTGTTCTAAGGTTTTCTGAAAATTTTACTCGTTATTTCCTTTTATTTTGTGAATCGTGGACTATTCCCGTTTCTTTTTCGATTTCACATTTTAACCTTTTTTAGGGTATGATTGCTTGTCTTTTCCTCTCCTTCTATTTTCTTTCTCTTCTGCGGAGTCTAGGCCACTTTTTTTAACATCAGTTCAGGGTGATTGATTAACAAGATCAATGCATCCTCATATATCCTATTCTTTTTTGCTCTTGATTTTCTTCTTGACTGTTCCTTCCACGTACTTATTCTCTCTCTTAGTGCTCTACTGTTATGGTTCTCTTCCGACTGTTTTCTGATTTTCCTCTTTTCCCTTTTCTTTTGTTTTCTGTATTTCAATTGCTTTGCGTAGGGTAGGCCGACCAGATTCTTCAATAACAAATACTGATCACTAGGTCAAGGGCGAGGAACTTCACCATTGTCAATTGCAATAAGCAGCTGTTTAGATTTTCAATTAAGTCCTCTGTTCAACATCTTCCATCAGCATTTTTTTTTATAACTGTCTGCAGTGTTCTAACTATGAAACCTTGACGCATATTAGGTAGTAAAATAATACCAGAGGCGATTGATCGATCGTCGACAAATTTTAAATCTTTTATCTTCTCCCTGTATTAATTTCATGTTCTCCTTGTCCTGTTGTTTTTTACTTTCTTTGCAATTTAACCGGTAACAAT
Organism: Serrognathus titanus; assembly: GCA_039766575.1. Lineage (NCBI taxonomy): Eukaryota > Metazoa > Arthropoda > Insecta > Coleoptera > Lucanidae > Serrognathus > Serrognathus titanus. The sequence goes on along the minus strand of CM077914.1, from coordinate 44,139,642 downwards.
GATATAATTTAATTCTTTAAATAATTCTGTGTTTATTCTAGTTTGTAAAAACTTTTGAATTAAAATGTACATTTGATCTTGCTTCTTGTTGGCATATCAGATTAACGACGTAGCAAACCTTGTAGGAACTTCCTCTTTGAAAGCTTTAAGTGCAACGCAAAACGAAGATTCTGATATCACGGAAGACATTGTAAATATTTGCGTGTACTTGAATGTTTAATATTTGCTGTAACGGAGCGGGGTTTATTAAATATTTCATCACATTTTCACACTTCGTTGCGTTTATCAGCAGATTACCGAGGGAATGAATTCTAATTTATATTGTCGCTTTACGGCAAACATTAGTGTTGAAAAGCTGTGCTTTTTTTATTAAATCTCCATATTTATGGCGGTTACCCGTACGTTACGGATTATAAGTTTTATTCTTTTTTTTAACGAAGTGAATATAAAATATGCGCCATGTGAATATCAGTTCTACTGAAAATTTGCACTTTATTTGAATAGCACGTGTTAGCATTTTATTTTTTGCGGTAAAATAAATTTCCTGTTGTTGAATGGTTTAATGTAATTTGTATGCAAGCAGAAAACAAAATCAATTCCTGATTCTATGGTTGTTTTTCTTTCCTGCGTAAATATACAGTTAAATGAGAAACGCTTTAGGATTTGCCTAAACATTATTTAACTTTATTTGGTGTAACTAACTTCGGTCGCACGAAACTCAATCGTAGGAGTTTCAAAACTTACACATCCTTTCTGATTTACAATTCAATTTACAGGAGCAGTTAAATAACTTCTCAATCGAATAGAATTCTGCAGATATAAGTACGTTAGAATTTTATCAAACAGTTTTATTTTATCGTCATAATTATGACCAACATGTATCGCTTATACTTCGATTTCCTTTATGACATATAATTTACGCTCATTTTCCAAGTTTGCTTTGGACCACATCTGGCGTTTTGCAGTCTACGTGGTTTACGAACTAGTAAATGACTTGCAATTCGTTTAAAAAAAAATTACTATTCACGCTGTTCTAAGCAGTTTGTAATTTTTTTTAGTATTTCATTCTTTTTTGTTATTTATGCTAATTAGCTTTAAAAGTTTTAATTAGTTAACTTGTTTAATATGTGTATGTATATGTTTGGCCTTAGTTAATTACCTCGAAGGTATACATAACTTTGTCGGGAGTAGTACAAAAGCAACTTCACCCAATAATTCATTCGAGATGCCATATAATCGCTACTAATATTATTTATGAGGCACGTAATGTGCTCATGCAGATGTTTTTAATGGATTTACGAAACTTTTCGCGGCGTAATGATAGATTTAATGACAGCAATAACATTCACGTTAAGAGATTAGTTTCAATTAATAAAAAGCTGCAGTCTGACGAGGAACTGTTTGAAGCGAAATACTTTATATGTGAGCATAAATGACGAAATTAGTGATACATCCAACGCTTTTCATATCAATCTCTGAAATCATGGAATTATTCCCTGTTAGAAAGGAAACCAAGGCTTTATGATAAAAATGTATATGTATGGTAATGGAAAATAAAAGGATTGTCTTTGATTAGTTCATAAAATTGTAATTTATTCCTCATCTGAAGCGCTCGCCCCCCCGGATTTTTTAATATATTCACCTAAACATGATTTTGCAATGTTGATTTTCAACAATTTTTATAATCACAAAGGAGAAGGTTACTCATCTTCGATATAGAATATTTTCTTAAATAATAGTAAAATATAGATCAAAAGCATCTGACCGGTGTAAAAAATTCATCCATAAATAACGGAGACAAGCTTTTAAAATTGTCTTACTTTGAGCAGGAACAACTCGCTTGTGATGTCACTTCTTCGCATAGCTGAAGGCGGCTACTCTGTTAAAAGCTACGTAAAGTTAAAATTAATTAAGTTTGACACATGTTTTACATTATTTGTTGTTTATTACCTATGCATTTGCATTAAAATAGAAAGAAATGACGTTGCATCGCTCGGAAACTATTGTTATAAAACTCAACTTTGAACTCTTATAATTCAGCCATTTTTAAAGATATTTTAATAATTCTTTCAAAGCCTTCAATCAACTTGCTTTAACTTTATTTTCTTTCTTAAAAAAGTAGTAAACTTCACTTTTTAACTATTAAAATAATTACAATCATGTAATTATTAAGCTTGTGGTAACCAACAGTTGTCCAAAAATAATGTCCTGAATTCTATGAAATCATAAAGCCAATCACAAAGTGTTTTATTAAGATAGTAATCATAACAGCAATAAAATTTTAGTTTAATTTATTTTTTAAATTTTAAGTGGTAATTCCTAATTTTGATCACTTCAAATGTATTGCCTATTTTTTCATGCGTTCCTAACATCTTTAATTCATTGTTTAATATTTTCATAGTTTTCTTCTTCTATTTCAAATAATAAATGCTGTTACTTATCACAAAACCGATGCAACTCGATAAAATAAATGAATGGTGTAATGTACGATTGCCTCAGCTGAAGTCGTTCGTGAAGACATTCGTTCCTGAGTTCAACCTTGTCTACCTTCGTGTATTAAATAGAGATAAAACGAGAGACAGAGCTTAAGGCGATACGCAAGGCTGCGCGACACAGAAGTTGTGTGATATAGAAAGAGACCAGTAATATGAATCGTGTGTCTTCTCAACAGAAGGATTTTATGATTTAGACGCATATCCAAATGGAACGAACTTTATCAAGGATGCGCTAGTAATAAGTAATTGCCATAAAACCAAGGGAGGTTAACAAATTTATGTTTACCCCAGTATTTATTCGTCTTGACTACAAAAATGGTTGTTTTACAATCGACACCCGTTGTAGTTATTTATCCTATTTTTGCAAAATGGAAAAATTCAAATACTTGCTGTCATTAAGTACCACTTGAAAAATTAATACTTAAAGAAATTATTGAAGACTTGGTAACTAATTCTTTGGGATGCGCATGGTACAATGTTGATAAACTATTTTAAAAGAAAATAATAATTAGAAAAAAACTATACATTATTTTTAGACCATTTGAATGTTAAAATTAAAAAAAAGGCCAGACTTAGCGAAGATGAAAGTAGAATTCCATCAGAATAATGCACTAATGCACAAATTCGGGATTACTTCAGCACAATAAAATTAGCTATAATCAGCTATATTATAAATTATTTTCACGTATAAGTTATTCGCCAGGTTTTATTTAGAGTGACTTCTTTCTGTCTCCAAATTTAAAAAAGTAACTCGTTGAACAAAATTCTACGGATTCTAAAGTTACAAGCAGAAACTGAAGCTTATTTAGAAGACAGGAGCAAAACGTTCTATAACGAAAATAATAATCTATGTCAACATCGTTGAAATAAATATATTAAATTAAAGGTATACTTTGTTAAAAAAATGAAAGAAAATTTTGATAAAGATTTTTATTTCCTTTTACACTTACAATTAGTTATGAATGAGTATTTTAGCCTTGGGCGGCTTGAACCGTAATGTGTATTATTATCACGGTGAGAAAGAGTTATAAAGTTTGTCGACATTTTTTACGGACATTCACAGTTATCTTCGCTGTCCTCTTTCTTATCATTATTAACAATAATAATCAAGGGTTCCACTTTCTAACTGTTTTTCAAGTTCTCATCGGAAAATCTCCTTGTTTACGCGATTTATTGTCTTCTCTCATATTTCTGTAGTTACTGTAGCTAATGCTCCTTTTCACATAATAATCGTCTCTGCCCATTGGCCGATCACAATACAAATTCCCCAACTATTTTCTATGGGATTTAAATTGACAATTATAGGGAGGCAAAGAAAGAATAATGTGACCATTTTCTTGGGCTATTTGATCTACCAAGTATTGTTTATTTTCGCGATGATTTCTTGCAAGTTTTAGCAGTTTAAGAGCTTCAGGCGGTGTTACGATCTGTTTCGATTGTAACCATGAAAATTTTTTCTCTTTTCTAAGAAGCGGTCGGTTCCTTATTTAACAACATTGATGGTATAACTGAAGGTTTTTCCAAATTTACCAAAAGTTGCTCCATCAGCCACTTTTTCCGAATTCATAGTATCATGGTAATCGGCTTTTTTATTGGTTGAAGAAAATACTAATTCAGTATCATTTATAAAACCGTCACTATTTCCTGCATGAACCACTATGTAACGCTTTCCCTCACAGGCAGTATTTTTGACCGATTTTACACTATCGTCCTGCCAAGATCGTTTATTGCCACCTCTTGCAAATATCCAAGTTTCATCCACATAAACAAATTGATACATTTTTCCTCTCGATATTTAATTTAATTTCTAAGAAATCTTACTCTGAGACCTGCTACGTGAGGCTTTTCACATAATGCTCGCCTATTATTATCATTTTTAAAATGAAATCCTATATCGTGGAAGACTCTGAAGACTCGTTCGACTGCACGGAAAAATTTCCTTATTTCTTAATTTATCTAGAAGTGACATAAACAATGTTGCGAATTTCCATTTTCACAGGTTCACGTAAATCCATCGTTTTTGGGCATGGCCTTTTCGTAACAATTTGTTGAGAAACACTCATACTAACCACTGGTTCTGCGTTTTTCTTCGCGACATTACAAACTTTCAGTTCATTAATTTTTAAAGCTTCGACCACCCGTTTCTGAACTTGAGTAACTGGAATTAAAGGACCGAAATTATTTTTTTCCTTTGTAAATTATTCCAATAAATTGGAAATTAAATCATCAACATTCAGTGCTTTGCGAGGCATTTTTGAAGATGTACATATTTCGACTTGTTTCTACTTACAACTTAATTAAATGGGCCATTTGTTAGACGATTATATATACTTTTGAGAACATTAATCCGATCCTATTTCCTTAATTACCTTCTTATTTAAATTTAAATGATTTTATTTGTCAATATCTCTATAAATTTTGAGAACTATCAGAATAATTTTGTGAATTCAGTTAGCTTCCAATTAAGTAATTGATTATTGTTATTATTTTCTATATACTGCTATAAAAATTATATTTAAAATAAAATTAAAAATTTTGCTTGATATTGGAACAATTACATGAATTTCAATTTCAAGAAATTCAATAAGATAAAAATTCTTAATTGTTGTTTAGTGCTTTAGATTTAATTTGTTTGATATAATTATTAAAATTAAATTGAAATAAATTCACTATTATTTTCTATACTAGTTTTTAACCGAGGTGGAGTAACATTGTTTCTGTCCGCTCATATTCTGTGCCGTCGGCCGGTCATGTCGGTGTAGGGATTTGCGAATTTACATTTTGTGACTGAGACGCAAATCGAAATGAAACGAAGTGTATCTTGCGATTTTACACATATTAGTTACGTGTCGGTACTTCTGAAAGAATGCCTTCCCCATTCAAGTTTAACTTGCATGATGGGATCTCTTTCAATTTCAATTAATTTTCCTACCTTATTTTCAGATTTGTCAGTTGCTCAAGATGCTGATCAGTGCACTTAACTATTCGCAAATATAAAGAATAAGGAAAAACTTGCCAGCAGTTCACAAGTTCCACAAGTTCTTTCCAGAAGAATAATTTTTGCAGACCCAAATTTGTCATTTGAAATCATCCAATTAAGAACACAATTGACACAGCTTTGATTAGAAATAATTTTTATATCTTCCTGTTATTCAGAATCACTAGAAAGACGTGTTTCTAATTCCTGCAATTGTTTTATGATTTATTTTAGATGTCAAGGATTTTCTAAGATTTTGACTAGATTTAACTATTTCACTCTCTGTTTTATCATTGCTGATTTCATAATAATCAGAGGATCCAGAAGAAATATCAGATATGAATCTCTTTAGTTTCTTCTCAAAAACCTTCTCTTCATTTTGACGGCAAAATAAAAATGTATACTTACCTTTACAGATCTGTTGATACAGATAGAGAGAATATATACATACATGTACCACACAAGAAAAAATAAAATAATGCCGATGAAACGCAAAATTGAAAAATATTAACTTACCTGAAGACTGGCAATGTTTATACATTAAAGTACCCAATAACATAAAATGGTAATAGTATAATCTACGAAATTTGATCATTTTTGAGAAATAAACACCCAAAAACATTAAAAAACATCAACAGTGACTGCTGATTGATATTAATAGTAATAGTAACACAAAAGACCGATATGGTACAATTTTTCTTGCCCTTGAAGTGTTCTTTACCTTTCCGATAATTTGAAATATTAATATATGTACCACTCAGAATGAAAGGGTTAATAATATTTGATGTCTATACCTTTTAGTTTTGTAAATAGCTTTAAATGTCCTCTATACAGTGTGGCTACCAATTTTCTGGAATAGTCGACTGTCATATGACTTTGATATATTTTTCATTATTTCTTTTGTTTTGAGAGTTTCCTTTATTAAAAAATTGAAACCGCAGTTAATTTGGCCATATACATTATGTACGCATTTCTTACTAGGAACATTTTTTCCACGCACTTATCTACCTTGTATCTAAATTTCCAGTACGCGTTATTTAACAGTACAGAACCAGTTTCGGAAAGTTTTTGGACGTTTTTTAGATTAAATTTCGTAAGATTTTATTAAATAACTCCGCTGCTGCAATGTGACCATAGCTTTAACTAAGGGTATTAATTACCGAAAAGTACGTAAGGAGTAAGTTAGATTAATCACTTTGACAATACCGGCTAATGCGATAATTCTGAATGTAATTTGAACTTGGACAAATTTTTGAGAAAAAGTGAGTAATGTTTCTTAGATTTACAGATTTGAGAACAGTCAGTGTACCTCTAGTGTCCAGCAATAATTAGTAAAATAGACTTAAAATAAAACACAGATTTAGGTGCATTTTTAGAGCACGGGTTATCATACCACAACACGTACGCCCAACTAAAAATATGACCTTAAATGCACCTAAATTCGTGTTTTAATGATAAGCTATAAACTGATTAACAGAAAATAATTGTGTAATTGAAAACAGTTGACTTGATAGTCACAAGCGGTTGTCAAATTTCTAAACCAATTAATTTCCATCTTCTATTTGATAGAAATAATAAAGTTTCTCATCCTCAAATTTAACTAGATTTTAAATATCTATACGCAATATACACATATACATTTAATTTTACATATTTATAATTTAATATATGTTTTTCTCTTTATTTCAGGTAAGTGTTTCACCTTCGTTATGAAGCTATGTCTATTAATCAAGGTACTGTAAAGGTAAAGTTGCTCCTTCACAATTTCTGACTGCTTGAGTACATTATATCATTTCGTTTAACTTTTTTATTTCAGTCTTTGAAATTTCATTTCATTCAACTTTGTTTTACAATTTTGCTTTACATTTTCCAGGACGTTGACTAAAATTTGACGATAACTTTTAGAAAGGCGCCTATCGTGGACCTTTAAGTGTACGGTTGACGTATAATCGCGAGCGCGTCTTGACGTGGCGTTTAATAACGTGCGTTGGTATTTATGGGTGCTAAAAATGCGTACCCACGTTCTTGTTTTATTAAAATCGTGTTCCTCTACAGCCAAGTCTGTTTACTTTACGCACCGAAACATTATTAGTTCTCCTCGCAAGGTGAAATAAACAAGCAGGAACCGGGATCGAACGTTTGCGCCCACGCTACAGCACGTGCAGATCGGGCCATTTTCACTCGGGAGAGAAAAATGGGTGAAAGGAAAGGCAATTTAAGCTTGTCGTTACTATTATTTATCGGACTGAGAAGTCGACATTGAATAAATTATTACTGATAACTGAAGTGCTATGTGATGTCATTCTATTCGAATATAAATTGTTTTATCACAACACACGAACTTTGCTGTAGATGCCATATTTGTTCCGATTTATTTAATGGTTGAGTTAATAATAACACTTACAAATACATAAATTCGCTTTTTCGTTTTCCTTCTTTGGAATACCCTACATTAGAGGTGATATTTAAAAAATTGTGTATTTATTTTATTTGCCAACATTTGAAATTAGGTTTCTGTGTGTTTAGTTAGGTTTACGTAACTCTGAAATTTAACAGTTAGTAAGTTGTACTACAAATTGCAAGTTCCTAGTTAATAAAAGTAAATTCTACCATGTCACAAGCTAATTCTAATTCCGGAAAGCAGAATTTATGCTCGTAATACAACAACTTTTTTGCATTTACATCTCTGTCTGAAATTAAGGAAGCTCATTCTTGCAGCCAAACGAGGGGTTAATATATTATGCTTTTATTTACCTTTTCCGCAAGCAGAAGTACCGCCTTAATTTAAGTGTTGGGAAATTTGCGTTGTCAGGAGCGGCTTCGTTAAAACTGTTTGCTGAAGTTTCCTTAACATCTGCTCACCCTGCCTGAAAAGGGGCCCAGAACGAATTACCTTATCCATTCAACTTTCCAAGCTTATGTCTTGTTAGTTGATATGACTTTTTGAGCAGCCGCAAGCATATTTAGTTTATACTGTATGCAAGTTTGGAGCAAAAAATTTATTACTGGCAGTAATTTTTTGAAACAAAGTTGCAAAACGTTAAAGGTTATTTGATTTTTCAGGCAAAACGTCCGCTAACAAATGTGTTTATCAATTCGTTCTGCTCACTTGATCGTGTAAACAAAGCTGTCCTTGATCCAAATAGTTAATGTAAGCAAAGCGACTGAAATGCAGGGCATATTGTTCACAATTTATAGCATGTGATAGTCGATAAAATTTTCCGTAAAAAAGTAAATAATTGTGTAGGGAAAGAAATATATTTAATTCCTTCATTTGAAAATACATAGATAATTCAAATTGTAAATTGCAAATCTCATTTTAATCAATAGAAATAATAATAATGGAAATAGATGAAGAAAACTATTAAAAAATTAATTAGAGGAAATAAATTAAATTCCTGATCCCTTTCATTTAAAAACCTTTCATTTTCTACAAATTTTTTAGAGAACATACAATTTTTTTCCAAAATAATCTTAATATGTAATAATAAAAATAATAGTCAATTTAGTTAGGATAGTTTTACCACGCACAATAATTTTTATAAAGTCTTAGTTTGTTTAGTTTAAAACATACGGGCATTGCTTACGTTTAAGTGAAAAATATAACATAAAACTTTTTTTCGATTTAGAAATCTCGCAATGATGGATATTACCTATGTATATCCTCTATAGACTTTAAAATTCTGTTTTAACTCTTTTTATTTTTATTTCTTTCAGAAATTAAGACTTCATTCTTACATCATATTTTAGAAATATTATTATATATTATATAGATGACATAATTGGGATTAAACTTATGATAAAATTAAGCTTCCTTTAGTATGATATTTTGTTCATTTGTGCTACTATTGAAATTGTCACTAAGGAGACGTGTTGTTTCTGTTAGCCTTTATAATGCGTGTTCAAATGAAAAGTTCATCAAGTTGGTTTTGGAATGACTTCCTAAACCAACAGACGTTTAATAACTGACAATTGTTATACAGACTGACTAATAACAGATTACACTTTGCCAATATGAAAGAATGAAATTTCTTCGAGTAAAGAGTAAACATAGTGAAAAGAACAATATTAAATTGAGAATTTAATATCCAGTAGTTTATGGTCGTTTAGTATTTTGGTGAAAGTTGATGAAAGACAATGACAGTTGATATTAAAGTTAGTTAAGTTCCCGATGTTGGTGTTCTAAAGTGACGTGCCCTTAGAGAATACTAAGTGGCTTTCCAAATAGCAACCGACGATGATTTGCTATGGGTGGCAAAGGTCAAGGAAGGTTGATGATACAATTTTAAAAATAATGGAAGTATTCTGCAACTTCAAAATCAATCCATAATATAATAAGTCTTGATGATGATTATCCCAGAATCAGTACTGATAGTTAAATGATACTTAAGGATTTATTTTCGAAGTACAGTCGCGTGCACAGAAAGCGGGACACTATTTTATAATATCCAGACAATTCTAAACGCTATTACATCTTAGTATCATAGAAACATAATAGTGACATTTCAACGATTATTATAATTTCATGAAATCGAAAAGAACGACCACACAATTACATTTTGGACAAATTAGCGTCAAGGTATGACCAGTTTTCTATGCTTGTGATGTACTTCATAAAAAGGAGTCTGAAAAACGAGCCATGCTGAGGTGCCCAAAATTTAGCTGTGTGATCGTCCTTTTCGATTTCATGAAAATGTAATACTCGTTGAAATGTCAACGTTTACAATTGTCATTTAAAGATGGATATTATAAAATAGTGTCTCGTTTTCTGTGCTCGCGAATGTACATTCTTCAACGAGTACAAGGGTAATTATTTTTTTTTACATGAAAGTGGGCGCTAAGCTAGTAACGAAATTAAATATTGTACTCATTTTTCTTCACAATTCATATTTAGTTTTTATATTGTATAGTGAGCCTCAAAAGTCTGGAATAAAATTCGTAATTTCTTTAGGCTGATTATACAACCTATAATTAGTTGCTCAGTAAATCTTTTCTTATATTGAAACCCTCACATTCTTCTTTATGTGTAATCAGTATACAGGTATAAATATTATGTCTTATGGTTAACGTATAGAATTCATTGGTTGTTCTTACCTAAGATATTGGCATGTTTGGTTTATCGATGATCCTCACGTGATTACACAATTATGAGGGATCACAAAAGAAATCAGATTTAAAACCTTTTTCCCTTAAGAGATTTCATTTTAAATTTCACGGTTAAACGTACAGTTATCTTAACAGTCGTCAAATCAAAACTATACGATTTAAGAAAATGTAAAAATATATGCTCCAACAATACATTAAAATAATGAAAATTCACTATAAGTATGGCGAACATTTCTCGGAGAGGTGCGTTTTATTGGCTACATTCTGATTCCGGAATGATTATTCTATGTGTTTTACTGTGAAATCCTGCACCCTTCACTCCAGATTTCTATTCCTTCCCTAATGGTAGAGTCAAAAATATTTGATTAGGTTCATGCAGTCATAAAAGTGACCAAAAGTGTTTCTTAATAATATTATTTTGTTAATACCTACCTTGTTTGATCAAATGCAATTAATGAGTGGTATTTTGATTGAAATGAAAGATGGCACAAAGGGCAAAAATTATAATAATACAATACCACCATACAATCTTAAAACAAGAACCAGCCGCACTTAGTTAAACGGTTCTACTTGTTCTAGATCGAGTAGGGCATTTGCAATAAAACACACCCAGAGTTTTTGGTTGCAATCAATCACCGTCTCCACGACAATCGTGAAACTAATTTCTAAATTCGTCGTAGGTATTGTCAGATTCGCAAAAAAATTTATCCCTGAAGCTAAAAGTGTAGTAGAATATGCAACTGTAGTTGACTCAGAAATTAAGACAAGCGAACAACGACGTACCTTCGTTGATTGTATCTGTCAAATGCGCGCAGGTGATTCTGTTTTTTTGAGAAAAATTATCCTGGGGCCCATTTCTATCTTAGTGGGATTTTTCCTTTGGGGATACGTCTGCGTTGCTAATCCACAAACAATCCAAGCTCTCAAAGATAATATTCAAGTTTTATTCGCGAGATAGTGTCGCAATTATGTGACTCTTTTTCGAAAGATTGTCATTTGTCATAGAAGCCATTTACCAGGTATCGTATTCTGACTTAAGCTTAGGTTTCATTCTTTAAATGAAAATAAATGTATTTGCACTTTTTCAACAAACAATTTATTTTTGTTTTCATAGAAAACTAGAGTTCAAGAAGGACCGCTTTTTTATGATGTAATTTAATTACATACTTTTCGAACGAGTTAATTTTAATTTTCATGAATTTTCGCAGAGAACTTCATATTAAAAAACTGAATCTTACTTTATTAAAAAATAAAAGTGTTCCCTGCATAAGGCAAACTTTGTTAATTATGACTTAGGACTTAAATTGTTACTATTATGTCATACATTTTTCGCCCTTCACCTTTAAGTTAGAATGATTAATTATTAATGACAATAATATTTTGCTTTAAAACTTTTTAAATTTTGTTAGTGTATTATATTACAAAAATCGGACCTTTAAACTAATCCCATATTTTTACAGACCGTTCAAAACGGAAAAGAGCTTTATACTTGATAGATTTTATTTTTTTCCAATTCTCTAAATCGAGGTACACTGCTTTTTTAAACTTTGTCATAAATTTCTATGAGTTTTCTAAATACTTTTTTCTGTATAATAAAAATAAATTATCTGCTGTTTGTAAAAATAAGTAGACTAGCGTCTGTTAGAAAATTTTTATACTAATGGTAATTTGCTTCCAGTAGTCTATGTCACTTCGAGTTTCACTGAATTCTGATAAATGTTTCTTTCAGAAACAACCTGATTATGCTTCTCTTCTTCGAATTGTTGGTATCTTTTCGCTATATGTTCTTAAAACAATATCTCAGCTGTGCCTATAGAAATTAAATAGGTAGTATTCAAAGATTTAATTTGATGGCGATTAATTGACGGAAATCGACAAATTATAGCGTGACCCACTTTTTTTTAAACGCTACGATCCCATGCGCGCTTAATCGATCTCTTTTTATTTTACAAATTATTCTAGCAAGACGTTGTTTGGTTTTTGTAATTAATTTAATTTTCTCTTTGAACAGTATCTTAATGTCCCTTTGAACAGTATCGATTTAGTTGCAATATAAACATAAATTATCCTGAAGAAGATGTCAAACGTATATTGTAACGTCGACACATATTTCAAACATCTTATTAATTGTAATAATTGTAATAATTTTTAATGGGCAAGAAAGTGCTCTGATTGTAAGTAGTAGAGTTTTAGGATGTAAAATTATAATGTACGATATTTAACGTAACTCATTTTATAAAAAGAAAATAATCCAGAGAATTTTATTTGCTCGTAACTAATCTCATTAACGTAAATCGAGCAAGTTTATGAACACATTATGCAAACGTTGGTGCTCAATACTTTGTAGTAAATTTATAATATTAAATTAAATGGTTATATTATACCTTAAGATACATTATTAGTTAATTAAAATTAAAAGTTATTAGAAGAAGTGAACTAAGAATTACTTTCATTGAGCAAATTATTTTAGTTCAAATCTATTGTTAGTTCATTCGTATTACAATATACAAATTGAAGGCCTTCAATTATCTTTCTTATGCAATTTACATTTTAGCAACCAAAAGCAAATTGTTTTCTCCAAAACAAATTCTGCTTGAATTAAAGAAACTCTGTTGTCATTTCTCAGGTTGAATAACTAATTGCGAATAAAAGAGTTCTTTTATCCAACATTTTTATTATGTTATTCACATTTTATTTTACAGCTAATTATGAGATTTAAACAGAAAAGCTTTTGAATGAAAATACGGAAATTCGGTCGTTTTTATTGACTGAATGGTTGTATTATCCACACAATGGCAAGCTCTAATTACGGAGAATTAATATCTAAGACGATTTTATTCGAAATTATACTCGACGAAGGAGATCGATTAAGCGCACGTGGGGTCGTAACGTTTAGAAAAAGTCGGTCACGCTATAATTTGTGGATCTCCCTCCGTCAATTAATCGCCATCAAATTATCTTGTTTTATTCAGTTATTTGTAATTAGTATATACGATATTTCTCTTTCTTTCATAGCTATGAGAGTATAAGTAAACACTAACCGAAATTATCACTTATGTACGAGAGAACGTTTGCGTCTTTCCTAAGCACATTTTCTATTATTTGGAATCAGTTTGATCCTTTTTGAGGAGAAGCTGCAGACCACAAGTCTCATTTAAAACAAACTTTTCCATATTTTTTATATCTAACAATCATACTTTTATTGTTGTGTCAAAAACAATTTGGACATATTATAATTAGTAGCCTTCCGAAATTTTCAAAAATTATTTTGATGACTTCATCTTATTAATTATTTGTGAGTCATCACAGATTCTCCTTAGCAATTCTATTTTAAGAAAAAGCAACGAAGTGCTATTCTTTTTCTTCTTAATAAGACTTTGCATCAAGTGCCTAATCATAAGTTTTTAGGCATTTTTTTTTCCTTCATGACCAGAACCCGTCTGCGAAGGATGCACCGCAGCCAGTTAGGCTTATTATGCTCGCCCGGGTTCTCTTACTGCAACCATTCAGTGAGGCATGTCCCCTGCACCAGCTGGTACAGGTTTTTCACTGATTGCGTGTTGAAATCTTCGGGAACTATCATGAGATGTCCGAATATACACTGTCTGCGATTTTCCAGTGCATCACATCTACACAAAATGTGCATTGCTGTCTCTGGTTCTCCATTGCAGAGTCTGCAGTTTAGATCCTCATTGAATTTACCAATCCTCTACAGATGCTCCTTAACAGTTAGGTGTCATGTTAGTAACCCCGTGGTGATCTTCAGTTGCGCCCTGCTTAAAAGCAAAAGTTCTGCAGCTCTCTTTCCAAGGACCTCTAATGAAGGTCTTGCTGTGGCGATGTCCTGGTCTGCTTAGCCAGTATCTGTTATGTTCCTCGTTTATCCAGTCACTAAAAAAACCCCGAGTAGCGTTCTTGATTATACCTATGACAGGTTCAAGGCCAAGGTATGCCATACCCGCACCCTGCCTAGCTAGTTCATCGGCCCATTCTTTGCCGATAATACCCCGATGACCTGTAACCCACACCGGCGTAACGCAGTTGTATTCCACCAGATGATTGAGCTCACTTAAGCATTCCCACACCAGTTTGGAAGAGATCTTTGAGCTTAAAAGCCTTCAAAGCCGCCTGGCTGTCGGTTAGGATAAAGATCCGCTTATTTATGCAAGCCCTCCTTTTGTTTTTCCGCGCACATTGTAATATGGCGTATATTTCTGTTTGGAATACGGAGGCAAATTGGCCCAATGGGAAGCATAACTTCTCCTTTGGTCTATGCCAAGTGAGAGAATCATCACAGACTCTCCTTAGCATTTCTATTTTAGGAAAAAGCAATGAAGTGCTGTTCCTTTTTCTTGTCTCCAATGATATTTGATTATTTCCTTTGATAACAGCACTTTGCATTAAGTGTCTAATCATAAGTTTTTAGGCATTACTTTAGATAAGAATCTTAAATAGGCCCACCACACACTGGAATTATCAGCGAAATTAGCCAAGGATTGTAGCCTAATTCGTATTATTTATAATATTCTCGGCACAAAATCAGTTTTGAAAATATATCACGTAATATTTGAATCGAAACTAAGATACTTAATCTGTTCCTGGTTTTTTACTTCGCTTAACAATTAGAATAATCTGTTTACGGTTCAAAAGAGAGTAATTAGAATTATCAATGGTGCTGAATATATAACTCACTCTAATTCGAAACTGTCTTTTCATTATTCATTTTAATTTAAAAATTAATTTACTTAAAATAAAAGTGTTCGCGATCATTTTACTCGGCAACAAAATAACCTTTATTTACCACTGCCTCATAATACATATCTTAAATATTCATCCTTTTACATTAGTAAGCTCTTATTTAACAAACTTCCTGCCAATATTCGCAATTTAAATAATATCAGGCATTTTAGATTGCAGCTAAAAAAAAAGCTTCTAAGTCAGGCACTCTATTCAGTTAATGAATTTTTAAAATCGTATCAATTTTCTATATAATTTAACATTATTTTACTATATTTATATGTCTTATTTATTGTACTGTTTATATGTATATCTTATGTATTGACCCCCATATTGTCACATCCACTGCTGGTTAATGGCTAAATATATTATTATTATTTCATTTTAAATATTAAATTATCGTTAGCAGCCTGATGGAAATATAAACATTTTAAATCAAATTAAGAAGTGTCAACAATCAACAAGATTTTCTATTTTGTCTCTCCTTCAAATTTCATAATATCCATTTCAAATTTGCTATTAAATTTTCAGACATTCAGCTCTACGATGTATCGATCCATATTAAAATAACATGAGAGATTAATATAAAATTATAATTAAAGTTGATTCCTTTCCAATGAATTCCAATAATTTGTAACACAAATCTCTATTTTAGATATTGAGAATTTCAAAAAGCTCTCTCTTCGATGATCCTTTCCTTTACGTCTCTCTTTTTTGGTACAAATTATGTAGATTCGTCTCAGGTGATATTTTTGTGTCTCTTCTAATTTCAAGATCTTATCTGGGTAAACACAAATATTTTGTTTTATTCATATTAAGTCCCACTTTTCATGTTTTTTGTTCATCTTTTTATGTCTTCTGACTGTTAGAAACTGATCATCAGATGGAGGATGCTCTAGAACGTATGCCATCATTAAGAAGGATGTCACCTAATTATCTGGTTCAAATCAAAAAGACGATTTGAAAATATATAAAATTAAATTCTGTAACTACTATAAGTTGCATGGTAGGTGTAAAGTACAGTTACGAGGTCCAGTTAATAATAATATTTGAGAAGATTTAATTTCAATTTATAACCGACGAGGGAGCTTGATTAAGCTCATGTTGGATGAATTGTAACGTTCTGAAAAAGCTGGTCACGCGAGAATTTGTCGATCCCCTTCAATTAATCGCGATCATATCATCTTGTTTTACCAGTATGTAACGAACTCCATCAGTTTGTGACTGGGTCAGGATTGTTAATCTTCTTCAGCAAGTGTATCACTCCTGAGGGGTGGCACCCACCACCGACTATTATCGACCCCACACGGGGCGCAGCGTAGGGCGGCGGCGTAGTCATGCGGTGCTCGCCGTCCACTGCGGATCGTCCGTAAAACTGCCTCTTATCATAGCGGAGCACGTTCATCACGAACTCTCTTAAGCTCATTCTCATACAGTTGGCGCCGGAAATTATTATTCCATGAAGCCACTGGTAACTGGATCGTTTTGGTCGCGTTAACGCGTTCTTACAACCAGTTTGTTTACGTTTGCTGTAAACCTGAAAGCAAACTCGTTCAGTTCTAATTCCGTGGATGCGTTTGTTTATTTGTGTGTGAGTGTTGTTGCAGTTGTACCGCGTACTAACCGATGCAGAACTAATTTCGAACGAAGTACTGTGGTTAAATTTTGTAATAACGGAGCGTATGCAGGAAGCATTATTGCACATTTTAATTATAATTAATACTTGCTTGCACTTGTTTGACAAAAGAAATGAAACGTTTCGATTTTTAACAAAACCTGAACAACTGAATTCTTTTTGAGTTCTTTCTGAAGAGCACTTATTTGGAAATCGGACAAATGAATTCTGTTTTTAATTAATTTATTCTTAATTACAAATTTTTTTATTTTTTAATGTAATTTGTAGGGTTCTTTTGTCTATTTTCTTTTTTGCGGTAATCGCAGATTCTGCCATTTATCACAGTGAACATATTAATTTTTATATTAATTACTATTTTTATAAATAATTAAAATTACTAATATTTTCCATATACCCATAAGAATTTAGCAATAATTTCTATGAATCCGTAATGTTTAAAATATTTGAAGAATTCTGACGCATTCTGGTTCATTCCATTTTATATCTGTAAAACTAATATACCATATAATACAAAATAAATTCCGATATATCTTTTGTTTAACAAATGAATTTTTTTAAATTGTTATCTTTTGTCTGAGGCCTTCAATTAATTTTCGCCTGAACTTATTATTATTACCAGCCAAAACCTATGTAACGTATTGCAACGTGTATATGAAGTGGTTATGTTAATGTCTTTTTTGACAGAATTTACTTGTAAATATGGTGATTTGAATTTGGAATAACAAAAAAAAAGAAAATAAAATTTAGGATGCATTGGCTTGCGGGTTGGGTAAATTTTTTTTTCTTACAACGACTCTCATATTTGAACATGTAGGACAACATCAGGAATGTTACTATTGTACTAGTATTTCCGCAGTTGCTGTAGTATGTACTGCTGTACCATGTTATCAAAGACAAAACATGGGCAGAAGAAGATTAACGCAATTCCCGCTCAAAACCAAAGAAGTACTATTGTTTGTACAATGGCCTTTATGATAATATAAATATCAACATCACGCAAAGATTAAAGATCCCATTATTATTTAGCAAATAATTTGAAAGATGTCATGTTTTATATATTTAATAGTGGGAATTATACAGGGTGTCACAGAAAAGCTATTCCTAACTTTCAGAAGTGTAGAGGGTATACAGTGACCGCCAAAAAGTTCGCACCATATGGAGAAATTTTTTATTTTTGATTTTTTTCAAAAACTTTTTACGCCAAAAATTTTTTATTTTCTTGTTTTGTGTCGAACGTGCACAAATTTTTGGCGTAAAAGGTCTTTGAAAAAAATCAAAAATAAAAAATTTCCCCATATGGTGCGAACTTTTTGGCGGTCACTGTATAATTAAGCAACTTTTACCAAAAAATTTTAATTAATTTCAATTTATTAAGAAAACTTGAAAAATTATAAGAAACAAAATTGAGGCTGCCATTTTGGATACATAAATTATGACGATGTATGATTGTACAACGAATTCTTCGAAAAATCTGAGGATGATGACGAATGGCATCAAAAGCAAAGATAACTCGAGCCACTAATTCCTCTTTTGTATTGATTGATGTTGAAAATACGATCGATTTAATATGGCCCCAATTGCAAAAATTAATTGGAGGCATATCTCGCGATCATATAGCCCAAGGAAAAGGATCTAGCGATTATCCTTTTAAAAAATGGTTCTCTTCTTTGTCCTGCACGATCGCGCGATATGACTCCAATTCATTTTTGCACTTGGGTCATATTGAATCGATCGTCTATGCAACACCTGCCAACACAGAAGAGGAATTAGTGGCTCGAATTATTGTTGCTTATGATGCCATTTGTTATCGCACTTAGATATTTCGATATTTGGTTGCCATTGATATTTTACTGTCCATTCTTCTAATAGTGAAATAAAGTTACTTTGTCCCACGACTATTCAATAATATATCAGTTATTCGTGTGTTTGGTCAAGGATAGGGCTATCCATAATTCACTACCAACAGTGAATAATCATTATTCACGATGTCATGGTAACCATTATTTTTTATGCTGTACGCGTATAATAAAATGATTGTGTTATTTAAAAGAGAAATGCAGTTTTACAACATTTATTATTATTATTACATTATTAATGAAACTCTATGCAAACGCCTCAAATCTTAAAACTAATGCAACTAGTTTCGTTTAACATAGTCTTGCCACATGGTTTTAGTAGCGTTGTTATTTAAATTGCAATTAAAATTTCTTAGTATTTGTAGTCGTAGGCAAAGTGTAGTATACGACTCCCTATAATGGCTAAACAAATAATAATAATTGGAAAAAATGAGAGTTATGGCTAACTTGATTTAGAGATCTACATTTTTAATCTTTTCGGAATTTTATTGTACCCAGTTAATAAGGTTAATCAACACATATTAAGAAGTCTTTGATAAGTTTTAAAATGATTTTATTTTTAAATTTATAAAAACTTCTAAATTATTTAATTATAAAATTTATAAATGGTTATGTCTTAAATAACATTTTTAATTGCGTGCAATAAAAAATAATAAATTATAAAAAAATAAATCTCATTTTAAATTAAGTTGACCACAAATAAATATTGTTTTTAATACAAAATAATTCTTTGGGTCAAATAACGCATTCACTTTATACAATTTATTCTTATTCATTTACATTTTGACAATATATTCGTTTTATGTTTGGTAAACTATTACATATTACATTACAATAATTTTTAATGATAAAATAAATTCGTTTTTTTATTGGTTTCTAAAATGACGTTTCTCGGATCATTTATAGTACACACCACATCAAAAATCTTAGACCCCCTCTATATAAAAAAAAATGATAGGTGTATTTTTATTTCTGAGTACTAATCAAAATAGGCACATTGTATGGGAAACAAAAAACAGCAATGACGTTTGACGATAACGCACGGTTGACTTATTGCCAATTGTTGAAGAAAAGGATCAGTTTTGTTGCACTTGTAGTCAAACGATTTTCGTGATTATCTCTGTTGTAATGCCGGCCCGTGAAATTTCCGTCTTCAATAGAACAAGAATTATTGCATTGCATGATGCTGGACATTCAAATCATCAGATATCCGCGATGTTAAATATCCCTAGAGCATCTATTATACGCATGGTGCATGGATATGCAGAAAGTGGTTCTGTGGAAAGAAGACCATGCTCTGGGCGTCCTCGAATGTCAAATGAAAGGGAGGATTGTTACTTAGTTGGTACAGTATACCCGGAGGCATCGAAATGCTTCAGCTCCAGTCCTAAGAGCTCACTTCCAAGGTACGTTTCGTCGTGTTATTTCAACCTCTACCATTCGAAGAAGACTTGATAGTGCGAATTTACGTGCTAGAAGACCTTTAAGAGTACCCACTGTACTTGCATGACACCGAGCTGCTGTTTCCACTGAGCGCAGGAGCACAGGGATAGGCTTTTACAGCAGTGGCTATGGGTCCTACTTACCGGTGAGACCAGAATTGGATTGGTGAGTGATGATCATAGGCAACGGCTCTGGAGGGCACCAGGTCGTCAAGAGCGATTAAATTTGACCCGTGAAGTTACGCCTTACGAAGAGGATACAGTTATGTTTTGGGGTGGTACAAAGTTCAACCGCCGTACCGCGCTAATTCCCATACAACAGAACATGACAAGTGCAGTTTACATTGAAAACGTTAATAGGTCCATTATCTATCCATTACGCAATGAACTGGGTGAAAATTTCATCTTTATGGACGTTAATGCCAGACCACATCGTGCAATAAGGGTTCGGGAGGCACTTGAAGAAGGACCAGATTGGATTGGCCAGCACAATCCCCCGATTGAACCCAATAGAATAAATGTGGAATTTTGTTGCTAGAGCCATTCGTAATCGATTAACCCACCCCACATCGCGGAAGAATTAACCATAGCGGTTATAGAGGAATGAAACAATATTCCGCAAGAAATCATAGATTATTTCAATGCATTGACGTGTCATTGCGTTAGTAAGAAGCAGAGGAGGGCATACTGACTATTGAATATTGTTTGTTTGACTTATGCCTTTGTTTCTGTATCTTTTCTTGTTTTTTTTTAAGTTTTTCTTTGCTTCTTCTGTTAGTGCCTTCGTTGCTCAACAATTATCATTATCAAATTTTCATCTGAAAAAAACATGTTTTCAATAGCATATTTTTATTTTTGTTAATAACACGCTATCATAATCTTTAGGGGATCCAAGACTTTTGATGTTGTGTGTACAAAAAATACGTCTTTAAAGTCATTGTACTTTAAAATTTAATTTTAAAATATAAGGGCCAATTTCACAATGGAATTTAAAGGAGACTTTAAAATTAAAGTCACGTTCATACATGAGACAAATGTCGTTTCACATTTGTTCTTACATCTGAATGTGACTTTAAATTTAAAGTCTTCCTTAAATTCATCATGAAACTAATTCGCTTGACGTTTGTGAATAATTCCGTTGTTATGGAAATTGCTCATCGCGCACCTTCACTACTAAGGATTATTTGCGTAAAATAATCTCAAAATTTATTTTCAGACTAATTTAATATGGTAAGAATTCGGTATAAAATAAAATCATGTATTTACCTCGAACGAAAAGTGTCTTTAATTATAATTTCAGTCTCGGCTAAACTTGCTCATACTTTAAAGCTCAACTTTTCATTCTAGATATATAAATAACTATTATCGCACACAAAATTTAAAGCTTTTCGTTTTTCTTTCTCCTTTGCATAATTCATTAACGAATTCTTGTTTTGTGGTATAAAATGAAAACAGGAAAAATGAGGCAGCATGTACCAAATGCACTCATAAATCAAGCAAACAAAAACAACAACAACAACGCTTTTCACGTAGAATCGTGCATTACGTGTTTGAAAGAATAAAAAAAATCTGTTTTACAGAACTGGACGTATCTCTAATTCACTTAAACATAAGGTTTTCTGTTTTATAAATGTATTGAATGTTTTTTTATTTCATTATTTTTTGGATAAGAATTTATATAAAATCCCAAAGGACTGTACTTTTAGCTTTTGTAAATGGCAAGCAAGTACAAAAATTAAATACAATTATAATTGTAAATCAAAAGAGTTTATTTATTTGAGAATTTCTTTGAAATAATTTAGAGCGCTCAAGTAAATTTCCTTGAATAAAGATTTTAATTCTTTAATAATTGACATCCTTCCTTTTCTCAAGTAGGACAGGAAAAAGGATTGATTATAAAATCGAAATAGTAATAAAACAAATTAAACTAATTTTCTTTTAGTTTTATTTAAATCCTCAAATATTATTTTTTTGTAATACACATATATTTACAATTTTATAGCACAACGACATTCCATTAAAAGCTTAACAAATTAGTGTTCTATATCTCAATTTTTAAACTAAATTAATAATAAATTTTGTTGCAAATTGGTTTTGATTGCAGTGGATCCCTCGAGCATCCTCTGTACAGCTGTTTCAGTACTATTTGGAGCCTCGTCAGTAGAAGCGTAACCGACCTGTTCAAGGTTACGCGTAAATGCGATGTAATAATAATAAACTACCTGCAATTTGTCATTTCCTATACAAAGTTGTGTCAAAAAGTAATCGCAGGAAGTCGCGATTTAAACTATTCATTATTGTTACATCGCATACGCGATTAACCTTGGACAGGTCGGTTTGGTTTGCAGTGGAAGTCTCGAGCTACGCTTCCGCTGACGAGGAAGGAAACAGCTGTACAGAGGATGCTCGAGGGATCCACTGCAATCAAAACTGATTTGCAACAAAATGTTTAAAAACTTTCAATATGCTTTGACAGCACGCTTAGCCGCTTGTATGGGATGACTTATTAAGTATCAAACTAGTTCCAATTTGTAATTTACTATACAAAATTGTGTCAAAAAGTGATCACAGGATGTCGCGATTCAAACTATTCATCAATTAATAATGCTTTCTAATTTATTCATTCCCCTCAAAATAATTTTTGAATTTGCTAAAAAGAAAAACTTCAAGTAAAAAACGTGTTACGTTTTAAACTTCTTAATGTTAAATGAAATGATAAAAGAAGATAAGGAACATAACTGACAATACAAAAACCAAATGACTCTTTAGTACATGCGATCTAGAATTTCTTTCACCATTTTTTCTATAAGTAAAAATTTTAAAAATAAAATAAAATTGTATAGAGCAAAAGTCTCACAGAAACTATATTTTCTTAAAATATAATTATTAATTGCTTTATTGCTTCTAGATGTAAATTTTTACTATTTCATGTAATTTACGAGAATTCGTTAATTTCTTTAGAATGCGCTTTATCGAAAATGTATCAAATAGTCTTGAAAATACAATGCGATGGAATAATAAATTTGTCAAAGTTGACTGTAGCCTAAATCCGCACGTCTCATCTTAAAATGATTTAAAAATGTCAAACTGACGTATAGTAGCGGACAATAAAATCTGGGCTCTTTATTTTTTAATAATAAGTATCAAATGTTTATTAAGTTTGACACTTCTAATCTTTTTTGCGTTTTGCAATACTATCCTCTTAATACATGCCTGCTTTACCAAATTTGTCTCAATATGTGTGATGTGTCACATTATTGCCCAGATTTTATCATCTGCTACTGTACACTATGCGAGAAAATAATGTCAAACCAAATCGAAGTTTTTCTTTTAGAATCCGTTTTAGGAATAGAATTTTAAACCGGAAAATGGTGAATGGCAACATTCCTATGTTGCCTGTTATGGAATTGCGAATGCAACCGACTTATCAGGTGTGCATTCCACCTTACAAATTGAGGACGCGCAGAAAACCCAATTTGAAGGAACTCTATACACAGTCCGACACATAACTCTGTTTCACATAGAATCCATGTGCAGCAGGAGATTCGAACCTATACCTATAGTTGCTCGGCCAAGAGTGAAGCCCGTTGCGTCGCTAGTTGACAGTGCAAATGTTACCTTTCAAATTTAATTAACTAATTGTAAGACACGACTTGCGGATTCTTGTGCTTGTTCCGCTTTGACTAATTTTTATTCGATCGCATTGTATTATATTATATTATTTATGAAAGAAAGGTGGCCAAAACTATGAATGCAAAACTGTTTCTAGAGGTGTCTTTAATTGAAACCACAAATAGTACTCAAGAAATGAAGCAATTTTTACAATAATTGCAATTACTTATTACATAATAACTTGTAGTATTACTTAGTCATGTAATTTATGCTTACCTTTGTATTGGTGAGAGGTTAGCAACAAAATTTCAAATTGGCTGCTAAAGAACTATAATTTTAGCAGGACTATGAAGATCATTAACTGTAGTTTGTCCCTGATGTATCACAATTGAGAAAAAATGAAATTCATATTATTGGCAGTAAATGATGCTAATTATATAAATAACTTTTTAAAGAAAGTATTTACAGTAAAAATTTTTACGTAATTGGAAAACAAATAATCCAGTAAGTTTTCGACCAGTTAATATCACGCACTTAAAAAATGCCCAATTACAAAAGCACATCATTTTTTTGTACAAATATTGCATAAATGAAATTGTGGTAAAATATGAAAGAACACATCAAATAAAATAAATAAATAGATTTATACTAGTTCTGAATTTTGGCCGATATATGCAAATTATTTTCCATACTTTTTTTATTTTCTATTTGCCAAATTTATTTTTCAAATTCTTTTTATGTGATTAGTAAAATATTGATTTATAACCAATTGTGTTTAATTAGCCTGAAACTCTAAAATCATAGGGTATTAGAACGAGCTAATCACGAATAATTTTGGAATAAAACTAGAATGAAAAATGGTAAATATTATCCTGTAAACCTCTTTATTTGTGCAAGAAGTAGAACACCTCTAACGATACAGTTGATGATAAAAATAAGAGAACAATGGTTTGCAGTTAACGTGATACTACTCTATTTAGGAGTATGAGTGAAGGTTGTTTTGACAGAATCATATAAAGTTGTTTTGATTCTTTCGCATTAGTTTCCATCCCTCTCAATGATTTTAGCCAATATTGATTGTTGTCTGGTCTACTGACCTCTGAACTTAATGAGTTAATATCTCCATTCTTTCGTGAATTGAAATAATTTTTCTTTATTTCATAAATTATAATAATAAGAGCTGTTTATTTTTAAATCTACGTAATGTTATTCGTATAGAACTTTAATGGGTTGTTGTAGCATAATTAAGCTATATAGAAAGTATTACGTACAAGTACGAGGGGTCGTTATATATTCCCGGACTAGGCATAAAAAGAAGAGATTAGAACAGCAACAGAAATTTTATTTTTCAATATAGGCTCCTTGTTTTTAAATACAAGTACTACATCGTTTCAATAACACCTTTAATCCATTATAAAAGTATTCATTTGGTTTGTCCGCAAAATGCCTTTCAACAGCCGCTATAAGTTCGTCATGGACCCTAAATTTTGTTCCCTTAGTATTTTTTTTTAGATTTGGAAACAAAAAATAGTCACAAGGGATACTGGACTATAAGGTCAATTTCTACGAATCCACATTCAGCAACCGCAGCTTTTGAAAATCTTGACTTGTGCACCAAAAACTATTCACACGTCTCCATCCTGAAAGCATTTGGAATGGCGAAAGCATTCATGGAACCCATCTCGCACTCACCTTTGTCATTCCAAGGTATTCGTGTAGAATTTTGAAAACCGTGGTTTCCGAAACTTCTAATAAACCTGCTAATTGTGGTTTCTTTAATCTTGCATCTTCCAGTACCAAATATTTGGTTCTTTCAATAATATCGGAAGTGATCACATCAACAGGCCGACCTGGACGGGAATCATCATCCAGTGATTCTCGACCAAGTTTAAACAATTTTGACTATTCACAAATAGTCGACTTGGAAGGACAATCATCCCCATATACAGTCAACATTCACGAATAATTTTTGGAGCTTTTCCTTGTTTTGTTAGAAATTTTATAACTGCTCGATATTCGAGTTTGTTCATGTTGATACGTGACAAACCGACATATATTAGAACTAATACTGCTGCAATTGTTTTGTAAATTGTCAAACATGTTACAAAGACATATGTGATTAAAAAACAATTTAATGAAAAATTACATTAAAATTGAAAACTGCCTAGTTCGGAAATATAAAAACGACCCCTCGTATATGAATTTGTGTTTCATAATCTTAATAACATTACAATCTATATCCATTCTTTTCTGAAATAACCGTCTCAAAATTAGATACATACGATTGTGGTTGAGTGATGAAAATTCCTAGAAAATATTATGGATTATTGTGGAGGGGTAAAAATAATTTAAGAAAGACGCATTTTGAATCGAATGATGGTGTCGTAAACGACAACTTAGAAGTTATGTTCCAACAAACTGTGCAAGAACTTATTAGGAAACCTGAATGTGGATGTCGTAAAGTTCAGTAAGCTTTAAAAACTCGAGTACGAGTCCTCACTTATTATAATAAGAAAATATGAAAAATATGAAAACTTTTATTTCGAGCTTTCATAAACTATGAGTTTTTTTATCTCTGATCATTTATTGTAAACATTTCTATGTTCAGTTCAATGCATTGCACGATATGCAAGCAAACCTCGACAATGTTAAGTAGAGTAGACAGCGGTTAGATCTAAGGTCATTCAAACCATATCCATTGAATCTAAATTACTTCTACGGAATCTTGTACTTTCATTTTATATTTATTTGTCCAAACTCATTCAACATGTTGTAAATAAATTATTCAAGGCAAACCGCCTATCTCTGGTATCAAAAACTTAAAACTAGCCGCTCTCTACTCATGAGTTAAACTTCGAATTTTTAAGAAACATTGTGCAAGCATTTGATAATCGCGCACATTGTTTAAAACGTGAAGGGAAACATTTTGAATATTTATTATAAAGTTTTTTTTTTAATAAATCTTAAAAGTACTTGAATGAAACTTGTTACTTGTCTCATCATCATTTAAAATCAGCTTAGAAATTTACATTGTTTGTTCATAGATGAAACTCTTACATCTTTCTTTTCATTTTGCTGCGTATTATAAAAATTTGTAAAACGTACATTAGAGAAAGAAAAACAATACATTGGGGATTAATTTGCGTGATCCATCATGAAAATGAGCAACACGATGATATTAAATGTTAAATCATTTAATAAATATTTGTAAGTGGACAGGAAGCAAACACATCCGTCAATTTTTCAATTGGGATAATACGTTTGCGAAATTTAATATACGTGTACATAAATCAAGATCTACGTCTACTGCATTTTTAAATCATCTTATTAAGTAATATTTCGCATAAAGGAACTCATTAAATTAAAATTATCGGTTTTCAGTTTTAGTAATTGCCACTTTCAAAATTTAGTCCCGAAATTGTTGTAAATGTATACTAAAGGTTATTTTCAAAATATTTAATTGTGGCAAACATTGTCTACAGTTTGAAATTAAAAATACATACATGGGATTTTTATTTTTAATATTTAGAGATTTTTATGTTCCTGTGACGTAACGTTCTTCTGCGGTTCAAAGCGGAAGAAAAAGTATAAAAGCAATTATTACGCCCTTATGGAAAGTTCTCCATTTTTCTAACGGATTACAAGATTCTTATTTTTAAGCAAGAATTTTACAAAACTTGCTAGATTATTTCGTTTTGTGACAGATTTCTAGAATTAACAATTTGAATTATTTATATTGATTAATTTCTATGGCCATGGAAGAACGACAGTCAATAATATTCAATATATTCTACATTTGCATAAATTGGGCCACATATCGGTTTGAAATTCGAATGGCACATTTCGCTGTGTGACTCATTTTTCAAACAAGGGAAACTCTCTGCGGCTTTCGGCTTTGCCGGAAATTGCATCCACTTCCGAATTTAAAATATCACCTACTATATTTTATTTCTTTTTATATAAACTGAATTTGCAAGAAATTCGTTTTCGTTTTATAGTGTAGTAGTGTTACTTACTTATCAGAGTTATTAAGGATTCATATTCACTTTGGATTCAAATTATTTTAATATGCGAAATTTTATATATTTATTTATTGATTTTATATATTTCTAAACAATGTAATAACCGTAAATTTTATCGAGAATAAAACTACAAGAAAATATATTTTATTAGTCTGACGTTGCTCAAGTACATATAATTTTCTTTACTTAATTTTTCATTCGTTTAAATATTTTTTGATTTAATAACGTTATCATATATAGTTATTACTGTTGACTGTCGGATTTTAAATCTCAATAACTCTTTTTAAGTGAATTTACAATTTACATTTTAATTTTATATTCATTATTCAGGAGGAGTTGTAAACGACTACTTTGAGCAAAGAAGTTCATAAAATATGTATCCAATTCTCACTGCTTATGGAAAAACTGTTGCTTGAATGTTATCCCAAAAAGTCTCTAAAAATTGGATTTAAATACACTGGCGAGCAAAAAATTGCGGTCAACGTATAGTTATGATATCTTTGTGGAGTTTTCTGTTTTAAGCTTATATAGGCCAATTGTAAACCATTGTACTATAGTTTGTAGGTTAAATTAAAAATTCAATGATGAATCGTAAAGTATATTTTTTGTTTTTACGATTTATTGTGACAGAGCAACAAATTTTCATTTTAAACGAAAGTCGACATAGGAGCAGTATGGGACAAAAAAATGAAAATAATAATCACTAATAACGTGTATTCCCTCCTCTTGCGTTAATGACTGCTTGAAGTCGAAGAGGCATACCTTGAATTAAGTTAAGTTTTACATTCTGGTCGATGTTACCCCATTTTTGTAATAGTAACTCCTTCAGCTCTAGTTCTTGGAGCTGGTGTATGCCTGGGAATACGACGTCCCAATTCATCCTAGACATGTTCGATGGCATTCATGTCCGGACTGAGGGCTGGTCAATCGAACCGCGTAATTCCCACCTCATCCAGATATTCTCCGTCAACTCTAGCTGCGTGAGGTCTAGCATTATCGTACATAAAAATGCCACGCTCGCCCATAGTGATCATGAAAGGCATAGCATGATCTTCTAGAACCTCGGTAATGTATCTGTGAGCTGTCAGGGAACCATTCTGTATGAAAACCAACTCTGTGCGTGCTTGTGAACTGATTCCTGCCCAAACCATAACAAATCCACCTCCAAAAGAAAGTCGCTCGTCAATACAAGCTTGAGAGTAACTTTCTCTGGGTGTTCTCCATACTCGTCGACGTCCGTCTGACTCAGTAAAGCAAAAACGCGACTCGTCTGAAAACATTACCTTGCTCCAATCCTCATTATTCCATGCAACATGATTCTGAGCAAAAGTTAATCTTGCAATTCGATGTCGACATTGCAATGGCGGACCTGTAGCCATTCTCTACAAGACAATCCAGCAGCACGAAATCTACTCCTAATAGTCCATTCACTAACGTTTACATCTCTAACTTCTTGGAGTTGATTTCGTAGCAAAACTGCAGAAGCTGTTCTATTCCTCAAACCAAGGGACACCAAAAACCGGTCATCTCTTTGTGGTGACTCTTTTTCGTCCTAATCCTGGTTTTCTGGTTATCAGATCAGTCTCCTCAGAGCGTTGGCACAACTTCTGTACGGCACAAAGGCTTCTACCAACAATTCTTGCAGTTTCACGTTGTCCCCGACCATCTTGTATCAACGCTACAATTCTTGCCACAACGATAGGATCTAGAGGCATTATTACAAACGCAGTAACTTCTACGAACAATACTCCATGCCACTGAGAGATTCTACAGAGAGAAATCAAAGCGAACTTCAAAAAAAGACACCGAAATGTGAATTTTTAATTAGAGGGAATGCATGCTATTTCATAGGAGTCGTAATA
Organism: Serrognathus titanus; assembly: GCA_039766575.1. NCBI lineage: Eukaryota > Metazoa > Arthropoda > Insecta > Coleoptera > Lucanidae > Serrognathus > Serrognathus titanus. Next base: position 44,109,897 of record CM077914.1, on the reverse strand, counting down.
ACGGTGATAATGCATGACAGATAACCAACATGACGCATAACATTTCTCAAAAACAAATATGATTAAATGCCTGCTGTGATTAACAATTGGCCAGAAACAGAAAATTCCACAAAGATATCATAACTATACCGACCTCAATTTTTTGCTCGCCAGTGTAATAAAACACACGAATAAACAAATTGGAAAAAATATACGGTAAAAATGATACTTTTTATCATTTCAGTACCCTAAAGGTTCTTCTAGCTAAAAATGTATCGCCCGTGTCTTCATAACTGTTTTATTTCGAAGTTGAAAGATCAGTCGCTCTACAACATAGCATACAAGTTTCATAGTTTTAATTATGGAAAAAATGAAAAATATTAAATCATCGTCATTAAAATTCTTGGCTTTTACTGCAATAAATAAACAGAAATTGCACACGGTGTAAGTTATATTAAAGTTGATAAATTTATAAATACTGCACAAAATCGTCCAAAAGCTTCTGGACTTATGTGTTCAATAAAAATAATTCACAAAGCAGAAGAGTAAACGAATACCTTGGAGCAATCCACCGTGTTGAAGATATTTCTTTGTTTTTGAGTGATCATCGATTCGCTGCCACCATTTCCTTTTGCGATGTCAATACAAAGTGTAGAACTGTCTTACTAAACGACTTTTATTTGCCCTTATACTTCAACGAGGAAAGCAGACCTCGAGATCCGTTTGTAAAATCGAATTCCTTAGTATCTGTGAATCTGTCAGACATAGGAGATTTCGAGCGTGTCTGTCGGAGGGTGAATCTAATAGCAAAGTAAATAAAGGTTTGGTTTATGACGGAATCGCATCAGCTTTCATCTCAGATTATATAATAACTCGACGCATATTACAACCACGTGTGTGTTTTTTTATCGGATATATATTAAGAAAAGAATATCAGATTGTGTGCTTTTGAAGGAAATTTGAATTTCAATCTGTATAAAATAAAGTTAACTGTAGTTCATCACCTCAAGGCTTAGAAACTCAATGCAAATGTTTGTCAAAACTTTTGCAAAAAGCTCCGCATAATGTAAACACCTAATTGTAAGTCACTTAGCTATAAGCTCAAGTAACTTACTTGTATCTTTTAGAAAATTGAGCACAAACTATATAGACATCTTGTGTACAACATCAGGTGTATAAACAACAAAGCTTATTTTGCCTGCAAAAATGAATACAGTATAAATAGTATAAATTCGCCAGCGGCTTCGTCATCGTTTCTATGGTTACGTGTTACATTACGAAAATGAAGGCCCGTCCAAACATTTCCTGGCGCAATTCAGGGTGGATAAATAAACGATTGTACTTCCGGTGTGATTAAACATGTTCTAAATGTGTGTATCTGATCTGAAGTTACTTTTAAATTTGCAACGTTTTGTAAACAAAATATAACGAGAACCATTTATGCTCGGGATATTATGATGATAATTATGTTCATTTACTGATAAGCGATCTGGACTAATTTCAAAGGATAATTACGTTAGTTCGATTTGTCTTGACTTTTGTGTGTGAAAGAAACTTCACTTGTCAAACATCATGTATTTGTTAGCGATTGTATTCTTCCAAACAAATTCCCAAGGCGTATTGTTAAACACAATTTATTTTGGGGTCGTGTTTTCTCCACAGAGAATTTTAAATATAGTCAACCCAAAGTTCGAATCGGTCTGTTTAATAAACGCGTCACGCGATGGATTTTAAATCCGGTTAGTTATATTTGGCGCGGCAGTATCAACAAATGTCACATATAAATAGATCATTGTCACTGTCGTCTTTCTGCCTTCACCCATGGCGAGAACTCGCGTCCCATAAAAAGAGGACGAAAAGCTCATCTGGCGCCTTCACCGGATTTCTTTATTCTCCTTTATTTCTTGACTTGTCGACTCGGTGTATTTGCGGTTTAATTTCATTAATCTTATATTGGAAACGTTGGCACGTAGATAATACTATGCTTATTCAATTGATGGACTAGACTTGTCAATCAGTTTTAACTTTAATACATGCCTAATATTATTGCTCGGCAATAAAACTGAGCTGAATAAAAGTAATGTTAGAACTGAGGATGCGAGAAAATAATCGTTTATTAAATTAACAGTCACTTAAGAAATTTAATATCTGATCTTCTTGTCTTTGTTTTCTTCAACATTAGAGAAAACCTTAACAACTAAAGGCTACCTAAAGAATGCGTTGGTATTACAAACGATTTTTATAGTAACAATAATTTATTGACCATGGTCAAGTACAAGTTCAATTAGAGGTAGCAGCTTTGACATCTTAAATGAAAACTGAACAAATTGCACTTAAACTTCTCATTAATATAATTTATAATTAACGAAAAAATCGCAAAATACTGCAAAGTCTCCTTGATTGACCTTTAGAGAAAGAAGGTTTCGTATTTTTAGCTAGACTTTTGTTATTAATTTTTTTTCTGCACAGAGCTTTGTGCCACTTTCGTACCTGAAATACCAAGATATATCATAATACAAGACAAGACCATTCACCCATCCATTGTTCTTTTTCGGTGCACATCATTCATCAAACATATATGCTAATAATATTCGCAGTTAACATAGAACCTCCAGACACGAAATCCGCTTTATCGAAATAAATGACCAACATCACCTTGAAGTTAGAATTCGATTGGTGTGCTTTTTTTCGGTCGAATTGAACTTTTTGTTTTCACTATTGACACTGAAATCTAGTTTCAAGTTCATAACAGTGGATTCAAATTTCGTCTCTAAAGTGTTGAACTCTGAAAAGCTATATCACAAAGAAATACTTCTTCTTTTCAAAAGAAATTTTTTTAGGGGTAATCTTTCTCTTTTCTGCAATTATTTAGCTTCAAAGTTGAATTCTGAAGTTGCTATAGCACAAAAATATTCTTCTTTGAAAAAGTGTAAAATATTATTTCTGCTGAAATTATAAAAAGAAATCGCATTTTCTCTTTTCTAGACATTTCTTCAAATATTTAGTTTTTTTTGTAGGTACAAAAAAAATCTTCAACCTTTCTTTTCATTACTTTCTGACAGAACATCATAAATATAATAAAATAAATAAATAAACAAAATTAATAAGTAAAGAAAAGAAGATTGTTTTTTTTTCTCAAAATGAAGATTTTGCGCGTCTCTTTTCTTCAAAATGAACTATTGGAAATTTAATGAGACCACAAAGGGATGCAACCAGATTTTTCTATGTAGTACATCATAATTCCAAAGAAATGTACAAGTTCACTTGATCAGATAATCAAATTTATATTTTAAGTTATGATCTTTCACTCTAAACTGAATGAAGTATGAAAAACAAGCTATTTCCTAAATAACCAACGTTTTGGTTGATTGACGCGTTTCATTAATTTATTGTTCTGCGCTTGAAATCAAAGGCCTTTCCTTGTTGTCAATCGATTTGTTGATTTATTTGATATTTCATATGCTTGTTAAAATTTAACGAAAAATTTAATGTTCACGTTTCAGTTGCATTCTATTTGGCCGATAAAGAGCAGCAAACATAATTGCGAATGGACCAATTAAAAGTAAACGAGTAAATAAATGACTTAGAATTTGTTTAATGATGCAAGGTACAATAAATCATTACTTCAGTACTATCAAAACTATTTCAGGATTCAGATTTTTTTATTAAAAAAAAAACACAATTTGTGATCGAAAGTAGAAACACATTTGTAAATTTAATAGATGCATTTTTTCTTGTAACTTTGAACGCTTTGTTTAAATAATAATTAATATTAGTATTAAAAACTGGAACATTCCAATTAAATTTAATGTTGTTATGAAAGCACTTATTAATTACTCCAAAATAACTGATACGTTATCAAAAGTTGAAAGAGTAAGTATGTAATGAAATGAATTTTTTGTGTTGATGATGTTTGCAGCAATATAGTTAAAGATTTCACAAAATTCTTAACCTTCGATAGCTCAGTTGGTAGAGCGGTGGACTGTAGGAGAAACGTACGAATGGCCAGGCATCCATAGGTCGCTGGTTCAAATCCGGCTCGAAGGAGCTTTTTTTGCTTTAACACAATCCGAATTTCATGTGTTTCCTTTTAGTTTAAAAATATCTAAAATGGTCCTTGAGAGGAAACGCAAATTATGGGTGTTTTCTTCCAAACGTTAAGGCAAAATTTGTTTAGGACAATTTCAGCCATCCTGAAATAAACTGCCGCAGTACGAATTTTACCGCCGACATAAATTCACTTATTTAAGGTAAAACGTAGCACTGACCTCAAAGTGGCCATTAAATGATTCTAAATGGCTACACGCCCCGAATGGAAACGATATATCCCATAATGTAGCGTGACTGGCGGTGGTGTAAACAAACTTTGTTCATTTATAGGTCACTATTGTAGTAACTGCTTCGCCACGTGGTATAAATTTCAGGATCAATATACTAGTCTCGGAAGAGAAGTTACCTTTTTTTAAGAGGGACATAAATTTATTTGGAAGGGGTTCATAGTTCCGACGACTGCATTGCACGTTTGGATTGAGTCCAGTTATCGAATGGTGTCCAGAAATATGCCACACTTCTGTAACATACAGGACCTTTTATTATTATTTATTCAAAGGCACTAGGAGCGTTGAATAATTCAGATATTTTATTTTATTTTTATTTATAGATTTATGCTTTGAATTTGTCTACTGAGTTCTATAATATTATGGACGCCCTATTTATCGATTTTTTTAAATTTTTTGATTTAATTTTGCCAGTACTTCTTTAGCCATTTGTTCGTATTATTGTTATTAGTGTGGCGCCTAATATAATGCCATTAACATCAAATAAGGATACGAAACTAAAATTTTTACGGTTTTTCTTTTTACAAATTTTCATTGGGTATATAAAAAGAGAATATTTTTAGTGTTAATGGTTTAGGTAGTTTTTCCTTCCCTGTTTCTTTCTTTACCTCTATTTACACAATCATTTTTAACAATGCCTCTTATGTTATTTCATTTGATTCTCTGATTTTTGTCTAATCTGCCTTTTTCATTTTTTTTTAATTCCTTTATTTCTTTGAAGCTAATTTCACTTCTAGTTTCCATATTTCCCTTCTTGGCCTCGTTTTTTTTCTGATCATATACTTTTGATACTTCTAAGTTTTCCTTCTTGGTCTGCTATTTCCTATTCTTAACATTTTAGCTTATTCTCTTTCACAGCTGTTATGTCTTGTTCACTTTAAAGTCCGCGCTGTATTGTTATGAATTTCTACATCTGCCTTCTTCCCGTTCTTCTTACTTTATCCACTTTATCCACTGTAACAAAAGATAAACACACAAGTATAATAGGAGAGAAAGCGACCTGAGTGTTTTCTTCTCTTTTAGTTTTTCTTCTTTCATACAACGTGGAAATTTGTGATACATGAAGGCCAGGACGAAGGACAGTAGTGCACTAAACGTGTTAATGACAAAAACTGAAAGAACATATCGCAGTTTTGATAGAATAAGGATAGCTGACGCACCTTATATTTCTACACTTTTGTTGCATCTATGTTTTTTAACAAGTTTCCTACATTACCTCTAATATTTCTTGTTTTGTCTTGACTGCTACACGAACTGTTATATGCATAAATAAATCTCCAAATTGTATATTCTGTTATTTTCATGCGCACAACTTTTGTGCGATAAATACTTTCAAGTTACATTAATTAAATTTTAAAAAATAATAATAAAATGTGAAACATTTTTAATGGAGTGAACCTAGTGCTAGTTATTTTCAAAACATTCAAGAAATAATCAATATTAACATTTGTTTTGTTGATGCCTTCTTTTTTAATATATTTCTTGTGTTGTATGTTTCAAAAAAATTTTTCGTTTCATATTTTCTAATTAAAAATAAAATAAATTTTTTTTTTAAATTACTTTGCAGGCAAGTGCTAGCAAAAATGTTTACATATTTTCAAGTGTTCCAAAATATTCGATAAAATTATTTTGAATACAAATCAGTGACCACGACGAAGATATAAGAGGTATCATGTATTTTTAATAAACCGAAGAATATTTTGATAAGAGATATTTTTGTAACAGTGTTAAATGCTTTAATATTTAAATCGAAATCCAATTCATACAATGTGTTCAAGATGTAGCCGATGCTGCCGAAAGGAAGAAGAGGAAGCAATTCCCGATTCAGAATCATGTTCAGGTAATGAGATATGTTAAATACAGATCACTTTTTTAAGCAATAGATTCCGATTTTTCTTTTCTATCTTCAGTTTAACTTGTGTCCAAAAATTAGAACAGTCGAAATTGAAGAAAAAAATGATATTTGCTAAAACCATTAACATTAAATTGAGTTGCTTGGACGTTACAGACATTTGAACGAGAGTAACTAACAACAGGGCATAATTAATTGAAGGAAGGGAAAAAAATAAAAAAGAAAATTTAGGATGATCAGTCCATTAAAGACAGAAAACTTCTGAGAAACTATGTTCTTAATATTGCTGAAATACAATTGTATTATCGGCACAAGATAAAGTGATTTGGAAAATAGGAAAAAGGTGCCTAAGTCAAATGAAATGCTACATTTTCATCTGGTTAATACAAATTCTTAACACGTAGCACGAGATTTCTAAAATTTGTCTTCCGTTCTCGCATCTGAAAAGCATCGCTCACGGATTAAAACAGATTTCCGCGAGTACTCTCATAAAAGGTTCCTGTATCGCTTCATGCATATGCAATGAAAGCACACGAAGACGCTTGCACAAAAATAATCCATTACTTTCTGCAACTCAGACGTCGGGAAATAAATGTGCGCGTATTTGTTCTATTATGGTGCCATTTCCGGCAATAAATCCTTGAAATCTCCAGGTCGCAGGAGTGGCAATAAAGTTTCTGCGCGAAACAATTGCATTACGTGAAGTGTACGCCGGTATTTTTCATTTGCTTGTTCGGAGCTTCGGAAAACGCGATAGCTATTCGCAGGAAGAGCGCTGAAAAAATTGCGATATTATCTCGTAATGCTTTCGGGCCGAGAAAAACGGCGAACGTGATAAAAGGCCGAAGAGTGCCTGATATATAATTTTGTTTCGAGAATTCAATAAAGAGGATTGCAATAAAAACGACGCTATAAATTCTCTGTGATCTTCTAGAAATTTTATTAATAGAAAAAATTTTCACAATTTTGGTCAACCACCGTGAAACATAAATCATGTGCGTTAATAACTTCATGATAATAAATAACAAATGTGTTTCGGTTAGAAAGAGCTGCCTTGCACTTCATCGTAATTATTATGATGGAACGGAATATATACAGTGACTTTCATAAAGCTCGTAAAAAACGGGAAACATTTTCTTATTATTGATTTTTGCAAAAAAATATATACGGTATAATTAATCTTATACCTTCAACGTGTGTATTTTTTATTATTTGTAATTTGTCTTTATGTGGATTACCCTTTTTAGCCGGGTTTTGTTCGAAGGATTTAATTTTAGAGGTTTATAGTTGATTCGTGCATCAATTAAAATAAAATACAACACAGTTCTGGATTCTGAATTGGTGAGGGGGGTGAATAAGAATTCACATGCATTTAGGCCACAATTGGGCCCACTGCACTACCCTCATATTCAGCAGTGTCTTCTAGCCTTCCCACTCTTTCGATGAAGCCAAGAACGTCCGACAGAGGAGCACTGCGAATTCCAGCCATGTCGGGCCAGAATTCTCCTAACATGGGACCTCTGATCGAGGCGAGTGCAGGGCAATCACAGAAGACGTGCTTAGCTATTTCTTCCTCTAAGTTACAACCTCTAGAAATTGGGCTGTCTGCTAATGCAATGCATATGTTTGTTTAGTTTGCAACGTTCTGAAAGTATTCCTACGAGTAGTCGTAGTCTTTTTCTAGGTAGTTGCATATAGAATCGTGTCAGTTTGAGCGAGGGGACCGTTATAGCCTTTTTCGCTTGGTGGCACTTGTCTAGATTTACCCATCTATCGATATGTCGGTCCTGGACTCTTTGTTTCAATAAGGCATTAGACAGACTTAATGATGGTGCTACGGCCGGTTCGGGGCTCTAAAATGGCCGCCCTAAGCACTTTCTAGCCAGTTCGTTTGCCTTTTCGTTGCCAAATGTTCCAACGTGTCCTTTAACCCAAATGAGTTGCAGGGTGTTGTATTTGGCCACTTGTTCTAGTATGCTGTGACACTGGAGTGTTATTCCTGAGGATATTTTGTTGCTGTTTAGAGCCAAGAGTGCCGCCCTGCTATCGCTGAACACCCCGATCCAGAATTGCTCTTGCACCTTCTATAATGGCAATTAGCTCTGCTTGAGAAAGACAGTTGTCAGTTGGCCAAGTGCTATGCTCATGTGAAAGTCCAAGTCATTGCAGAAAATTCATGCGCCTGTTCCTTCCAAAGTATTAGATCCATCAGTGAAGGGTTTGGGAGCATCTTCAGCGTTCAAGGAAACGTTGAAGTGCTTCTTGAATATATATGTAGGTGCGAGGGAGTCGACCACTGCCCCAAAAAGAGCCTCCTCCAGGATGAGATGGTGTCTATCTCCGAGACCTCTATTATTCCATACCTTTTTTGCCCGCAGCCTAAAGGCTGATCCCACCGCCATCTCCTCCACATATATGTTCAATGGAGGGAGGCCAAGGATAACCTCTAAGGCGGCGGTAAGGGTGGATTTCAGCACACTGTTAGCACTCGTGCATGCCAGCCTCTGTACGTGCGATAGCTCCGATGCTGTTGTCGATTGTCGGGCTCTGGGCCACCAGACCAACGCTCCAAAGCAAAGCTTAAGCCTAATTACGGCAGTGTACAGCCATAGGGCGGCTTTTGGTGATGGTCTCCACATTCCGCCCATTGCACAGCGACACTGCCAAAAAGCGATGCATGCTTTGCTACATCTTAATTTTAAAACCACATAAAATAAAATTCGATTCTAGAAGAAAAAGCTTAATAACTTTTGAATGATGGCAATTTTTCGTTCATTCATCAATAATAAAAAAGAATTCCCATGTGTTACGAACTTTATAAAAGGTAGTGTATATGTTCTAACCACATTAAAATGTCCTTATTATATTATCATGTAAGTAATGTAAAATGAAGTCAATATCTTACTCTATACTAATGTCTATTAATGTTTAGGTATCATAATATTAATACTTACATCATTAATAAGCAGCAATATGAGTCACGAGACGAGTCAAATATATCCGCACTAAATATTAAGATTGCGAGCGTTTTAAATTTGCTCTGTTAGGATACACCCTGTATCCCTTGGTTCTTATTAACAGTTATCAAAGACTACTTCTTTTCGTGTTTCATCCAGTTTACGAGATTCAGTTCTAAAAGAACTAACCGAAGATTTGTTTGAATTTGAAGAGGCGATATTAAATTGCTTTTTTGTTTCAGAGGAAGAATGGAACTCAGATGGAAAATCCGGTCGGGGAATTCCAGGAAGCGAGTCCGGTAAGTTTAGTAATCTGAATGCATTAAAGTCACGAACCATTCCAATAGGAATAGTTTTAATAACTCATTGTACTTATTATTCTGACGCCTTCTCCTAATCTTTTCTCTTATACAGTCGCTTTGTCAGTCCGCGATGCTCTCCGAATCCGAATTAAATCTCCCATCTTGTTTAATTAGATCAAGTTTCAAGCAATCGGTTTTAAGCTAGTTTAATTTTAACTTATAATTAAATTAATGACGTTCGTCAGCGTGAAATTCCTCTTTCTCCGTGCCTATGTAAATTCGAGTACGTTTATCAGTGCAAAATGAATCCGATAATCTAGCCTGGGTTCTTTGCGTCGTACAGTTGTTTCAAACATTTGCAATTAAAATATTTGCTTTTATTGGCACATGAATAGAACAAGGAGAGCTCTTATGTGCCACAAATCTTCGTTTAACTTTGCGAAACTTTGCGTCTATTCAAGCAAGAGAAACCTCTTTATCTTAAGATGAAGTGCTGCACATCGTCCTAACACTAAACTGCTGCTTATTTAATATTCGTGAAAATTAACTTAACATGAAAATCTTATTTAAATTCACAACTTTAAGTAAATTAACACAATATAACGAACTTAAAATTTATTCAAGAATGAAATAAAGGTTTACTGCAAGTACATTCTTAGTTAATGTATTTTTACTTTTGCTTCCGAACTTTCGCCCATTTCTGAGTCCCTCTTAACTATTTTTTTTTTTCTAGCAAAAAAAGCTCTTTTAATATTGAATTACTTGGATTAATAAAAATGGGAATTTAATCACACTTTCGTAAAATTTCTAATGCTAAAGTTAGTTTATACGAATGATAGATCAATAACGAAGAGCTCTTATCAAATGTATGTTAAGAAAATAAAGTCATAAAAACACTAGTTGCATTAAAAAGAAAATACGTATGTATAACTTTTTGTTCCAAAAAGTATGAAATTCCGAAAAGAGTAGTTATGAGTTCTAATGAAAAGTATTGAGACAAATGGATTTGTATTTTTTGTCTCAAAAACTTTTGTAATGATCATCATTTTGTATAATTTGAATAACTAATTGTTTATGTAACTCGGCGTTGCAGACGTTGAATATTTGCTTTTGTGTGTAATGTGTAGCGATACCTTTCATCTCAGCGAGTTAAATAATTTAACATTATCAAAAACCACATGTCACGTGTTATTTGTGTCCCTTTAGCTTTGTGCATTATCCAAATATTACCAAAATCTGTTCCACGGTAAATAGACGTTATTACGTTGCATGTCGCATAATGCAGCCTTTAACCACCGCGAACAAGCTCGAATGCGCTCACTAGGTTTCCTGCCGTGAAATTTAATCTGCGCGCTCAACTTTGATTGCAAACTTCAAACTAGGTGGTACGAATAATTCAATAAAATCGACTTGTCGGCTTGAGCTTAATCACTTTAAAGTTCAACTGCTTTGCTTTGTTACAGAAGAGTTTGAACTTGTGTATAATAAATGAGCAATTTTAGTAACGAGTATACTCATTCCCTTATGCATTTCGAAATAGTTTCGATTATATTAGATATTCGAGCTTTTTTATAATCTGAGGAATAAAATTCTGAATATTTTAAAATGTTTGCTAGTAATATTCTAGATTTTTATTTTAATTTTTAATTTTATAGAAGCTCTGTCGTGATTTTTTTTCTTTACAATTATACCAGTAAGATTTATTAAGATGAGTAGCTTTTCTTTAGGGGTTTTCACTTTGAATATTTGATTTATGATTCCACACAAGTACCATTATTTTTTAATTAATCAGTACCTACGATAATAACATTAGTGTTCGTACAAGATGTAAGCGTTATAGGACAGTAGAAATGATGACCTGATTTGTAAAGCTATGATGTCTTATTTGTGGTAGATAACGGATCTTCTAAATGGTTAGTTTGGAAAAAGTGTTGTCACTTGTAAGGTGAACTTTAAAATACAATGCCTTCAGAAATAATGAACAATTACGCAACTATTAAAGGAATGCTTGAAAATAGCAATGTAAGATAAGATCGAATTTGGCACCGTTTTATTACTTTTCGTTCTTAAACAGTCCATGACCAAACGGACATTTTACGAAACGAACTAAAATATAAAATCAACAAAATAAGATTTAACGTTTATAATTAAATTCCATCATCCTATTGTCATAATACAACCTTAAGTAAACATTATTAAAACGATTATAAAAAATTATGATTTTCTAAAATAAAACCTTCCAAAAATACAAATGAATATAAAATCACTTGGTGTAATAAATTCGTTTGTGGAACTTGCAGCGAATTTCCGATTCACTTCATTCACGATAAGTGTGTTAGAACTTCAAAAGAGAAAAGCAGTGTTGCAAGCACTCGTGTTATAGGCACTCAGCGTTGCAATTTGCTCTTTGATAAAATAGAGAAATTATCTTCTACCAGAATGCATTCATTAGATGCGTTTAAACTCGATGCCATTAAAACGATAGGTCCAGCTGAAATCGATGCTGGTTTTCAAACGATACATCTGATTTTACATTCATAGCAAAATTTTAGAAAAGGCATTACATAGTCCATTTTGCAATAAAGACGATAGAAGACGGAAAGATTAAAACGATACTGTTTACTTTAATTTCACTTATAAATTATTTTAAACTGACGAAAAATAAGTAAGAAATTTATTTAAAAAATACAAATTTGCAAAATTTTAACTCCATTTCATATTTTTATTTTAATTTTCTTAACTTATAATTAGTCAGAATTATTTTAGACAACTATCTACAATGTAATTTCTAATTGTCACTCCTAACTACTATTTATAATAAACTCATGTTTGGAAGACATATTATTTTATTTCGCCTCTGGTATTTTACGGTTGTTAGTTCGAAGTTCTATCAATCAGAATCTAGATCTACATAACGATGGTAATCTTTTATTAGTACAAGCCAACGCCGATGCAGTTTGCGTGATTCTTCCTTTGATCTTCGAATTTATTTGTGCCAAGGGATTTCCGCATTTGATGCTTGGAAATAAGAAGGAATATATTTTCTGATCTAATAGTGCATAATCGACTTCAGATGTACAGACATGCTCATGGCGATGCTTAAAGAATCATAAAATGTAGTCCCATCTCTTTTTCCATAGTAATAGCATCAAATGCTCCTACCTTAAAATTTGAATAAAAAGCTATCGCTGAAATTTCTGATTCTTACAGCATAAAATAGCATTACCTTTACAATTTGAGAAAACACGATAATTCCAGTGTTCCTAGAGCAATGCTATAAGCATGTCCACACGAATAATGTTGTTCTTAAAAGTTTTAAGTTGTTGTGAAATTGAATTATTTGTTACTATTGTAGCAGTAAAGAAGAAAGAAAAATGAAAATAGAAAAAATAAATAATTTCGATTACATTATGAATCATTAATAGATTTTAGCTGCAGTGGATTCTTATTAGGAAAAATTAATAATAAGCATTCAATAAAATATTCTCTAAAACTTTCAATAAAGAGAAGAAACAGATTTAAACTTAAAAATAATAAATAAATTTTGTCGACTAAATAGTTTAATAAATGACAATGTTTTCTTCAGTGTCGGCTTTTTATTTATTATAAACGTTTTCAGTATCAATTAGCTTCAATAAGTTGTTTGAATTTTTTTTGTTAATTCTAGCAGGTGCTTGTCTAATCGCTATGTACTTTGTAAATATCTAACTAATAAAAATTAGGAACCATAACATTTCAACACTCAGGCTACAATAGAGGAAAACCTGAAACAAGGAAACATTCGTCATTCCTATTTAAAAAGATTGATGGTGAAACCAATAGGGGAATTACGCAAAGACAGTAGAGTTGGACGGATCGGGGCCCTACATCAAATTTAAGTAAACAAGTTTGTACAGCTTCCCTCGATAGATGCAGATCCTAACTTTTTTTTTCAATTTTATCATTCAATGTTTCTATTGAAATAAATAAGAAAGGTTGAGGATGTACAGTTTTGTACGCAGTAAAGGTAACTGTGAAAATTGTAACTTACTTACTTTAATTATCCAAAAAATTTGATAGTGACATCATGCTAATGACGTAAAGATTTGACATTTGTCGATTCCATAAAAATGTCAATAGTTTGAATCGCGATCACTTTTTGACACAACTTTATACAGGAAATAGGGCCGAAACAGCTGTACAGAGGATGCTCGAGGGGTTCACTGCAATCAAAACCGATTTGCAACAAAAATTTTTATATAAAAATATCAGAAAAGGCTTAAAAATCAAGGCACAGCTTTTCTTTGTAAATTTGGGATATGATGAAGCTAATACAGAAAACAGAAACTTTTTATTTCGAGTTGTTTTCAAGAAATAAATTTTTGCTCAATTTTATCATTTACTATTTTGTAAATAAATAAGTTTATGTGCTCATTAAATAAGTGAGTTTAAAAGCTTAGAATATAGCTTCACTATACCTGTACATTTAATGAAGGTCGCAACTTATTACCTAAACCATTGTTGATATTACAAAGAAATTCAATGAAGGAAACAAGTTTGAGAATCTAAGAACAAAACTTCTCTGGTAGATCTAAGCATGACTTAACTGTAGGTTACATATCAGCAACCATTTTCAAGATATACGTTTCTTGTAACTTGACTACAAACAAAAATACATACGAGTATGTTTCATTAAATTAAGCTGAAGGCATGGCTTTCTTCTTAGATTTGAACACGATTAATCTGTTATGTAACGAACTACCTTCAATTATTCCAAAGAAATAAATTTCTTTAACTTGACACACTTTTCACTGTAGAAGCTAAGTTTGAAAATCTCATGGCACAGTTTCATCTCTTAGTTTTGGGTGTGACGGTAAGGACCGCAACAAAATGGCCCAAGTAAATAAAATAAACGAAAGAGTAGTTATTAATTTGGGTTGTTAATATCAAAATGGAGCAACTTGCCGAGACAAGTAAATAAATTTGAGAAATTCTATGAATTTGGGCACTTTCTTACTTCTCAAGTTATATATTTCATCATGTAACTTAATTCCAAGTGCAACGATACAATGTTTCACTGAAATAAATTAATTTGAAAAAAAATTAACACACAATGAATCTAATTTTTGTGTGAAAGAAATCCTAATTCGGAATTACATGGCCATTTCAGAGAGTAAAGAAGTTACTAGTCTCATGGAATAGTTTTTCTTTGGAAATCACGGGGAGCAAGTTTAAAAGATCGATCGCTTCTTATATTTTTAGGCGGAGTCCCAAATGTTCTTTTTTGTCTAGAGCTTAAAAATTCTTGCAAAATTTGTATAATAATAATTAATCGGACAGTTCGGAAAACCCGTAGAAATGTCGACGTTCGGCTGTACATTAGAGAACATCTTCTGGAGAAATAATTATTTCCCCTGAAGAAGAAGTTCTCAAATATAGCTTCTTCAGGAGAAATAATTATTAGCAGAGCGAAACGTTGACATTTGTATTGGTTTTCTGAACTCTCCGTTCAATTATTATTGCAAATTTTGCGATAATTTCAACGAACAAAAATATAGTTATTAATATACGTTTTGGTTCATTAAAAAAAAAACTGTCAGTGATGGATTAGGATTAGGGCCTTGAAAGGCCTCAAATATAAACTGAACCTTTAAGGCCAACGTGTTGCTAAATTTTTAGACCAATCAATCAATCTACTGCCACATAGTCCGTATATAACTTCTAGTTAAAAGTAAATAACCCGGAGTTGAAGGAAAATTAATGCGATAAATTTAACGGCCAGAAAGTAACTCCTGTGCTTAACGGGTTGATAGCCTGTTTCAACTCAAAATGAAACGTGAAGTTCTCGCTGATATATGAAGGAAATTAACTTTTCCACTTTTTAAAGTACCGTAAGTGTTTGAGGTGGGTTATTTAACGGTTAGTGCGCTTCTAAATTACATTCAAATTTGAATTAAAGTGATTGATTGCAGTTTCCGGTGCGCCATGTGCTACCGACGCGATAGTTTGCCTAACCGATGGCGGCGCCTGCCGGCCGGATGCCGAACCTGTATCGATTAGCAAGCTTTAAGCGCTTTTGCGATGGATAAATGCGTCGCTTTCGTAGATAATAAATGGTCCCCGAACGAATATCAGCATACAGTGAACTGAAATTAATCCCACGCTGCACTTTTTTTTCCAAAAAAGAGTGCTAGAAATGATATGAAATTTAAATTGAAAATTAAATTTTGTACTGTTTTGATGTTACTTAATAATTTCAATTGAACTTCTTAAACCGATCTTTTGTGTATTCAAAAAAGCATTAATTTATCTTTATGATATCAACTGATCTGATGACAAATCTGTTGCTTTCTACTAGTATCTAGTTGTGACCAGTTTCGTTTGAGCACTTGTATAATTTGTTTCAAGTACGGAAACATCATCGGCGTTTATTAATAGAAAAACACTTTTTGCATAATCTGTAAATTATTTATAAAACGCAAAAAGAGTAGAGGGCGTAAAGCAAAACCTTGTCCTACCCCTAAATCAATGTCAGGCTCCGTTGATTGACTTATACCTCAAGCAAATGACAAACAGTTCATGAAATTTTTGGATTATTTTTTTTCGTTCAATGTACTTTCACTTTTTAGATTTCATTCCTATTAAATAATGTTTAGTTTTCAAGAGAATTTTATTTGGATATTCAATTTTGTTTGTTGTGTTTATAAGGGATTGTAGACCTAACAATTAGTTTAATATTGTCAGAATTCTCTAATTTTAATTCTGAGCGAATCATTATAACATGCGGTTAAACAAATTATCAGATGATATTAAATTTAACTGCAGTATAAATAAATACAACAAAATGATAATTGAAATTTAAATTAATGTATGCAGGTAAAAACAGTTTAAACCGTCGTTGATGGCATTACGATGGAAATATTCGCTATTATTACGTGAAAAGCTCAGCGAAAAGTAAAACTACATTATTAATAATAGAGGAATGAATTGTGTAAACGTGATTATATAAATAAATAACGAATTTCCGCGCTATGCCAGCAATCAAAAGTCCACAAAAACTAAACTTTTTTACAGCAGTGGAGCGCTGAAATTTTAATTCCTTTGTTTGTTCGTAGCCAGATAAATTTGAAATTACGATCAAAATTAAACAGTGTAATAAATACTGTGCAAACTTCTATCGTGCTGTTGTTTTATGAATAATAATAATAATAACAGTCTTACCGAATAATAATGCTTTTCATGTTTTAGAAATTTTCTTGTTTACAGGATGGTAAAAAGGACGTTTTCTTTTTGCAGCAAACTCCAAACTTTACTAAAATTTACAAAAATGTATAAATGAAAATACGGATATTTCGCAAATATAGAATAGGAATATTAAGCAGATATAAAATTTGTTTATCCATGTTACAAGAATATACTTATTAGAAATAATAATTTGTTTAAATTTAAGTTGAGTTTTGAACCCATAACAACAATTATTTTAATCATTTTTTTTTGGCTTAGAGTTAAGCTGGAATTGTACAACTGGGCCTTAGACATTTATAAGTATACATTGTGGAATAAAAACATTAAAATTAAGTACGGTTGCGGTTATAATTTCACGCGAAGGCTTCTTTGTCCATTGTTCTTTGGCATTTCTTTACATTGAAATTGCATTATTCTTCTTGTTTTTGATTATTAATAGTAGTGAAAGACAAAAAGTTTTAGAACAACTAGTAGTAGCAATTCCGAAAGATGGAACGTTGATATATAGAAGAACGATGAACCCTGAAAAACCACTGAGAATTATATTACATAAGCTTCCAGGCCATTCTTTATTTTACTGTCTCTTTTTCCTCTTTTTTATTTCCTAATGTTTTTATTACTCTCTCATTTTCTATCCTTTTTAAATAACCAAACAATTTCTTATAAAATTCATATATTTCTTTTTCCACAACCATATCTAGAGTAGATACTGTCAAGGTTAACTTTAATTTATAAAGTGTCACTTTTTAATGGCGTAAAAAGTAAAATGTAAAAAGGGTTGCCAATTTTTAACTGTTTTATTAATGAAAAGTTTAGATCGCGACATCCAGTGATCGCTTTCTGACCTAGTAATAAGTCCTCCCGTGCAAGATGGTCTTGCGTATTGTCAAAGCATAAAGAAAGTTTTAAAATTTTGTTGCAAATCGGTTTTAATTGGTTTAGTTTGGAGTAGAATTCTCGAGCTACGTTTCCGCTGACGGTGCTGCAAATAGGGCCGAAACAGCTGTATAAATGATGCTCGAGGAATCCACTGCAACAAAATGTATTCTCTCTTTTTTACCGTCTTCATTAGCGTTTTACAACCATTTTGCTTCTTAACAACAAAACTATGTCATCTTCTGTATCTGCCTGATGGATTTGATGACTTGTACTGAACAATTTTCTTATTCTAATTATTCCACTTAGCTTTTTAACTTATTCTAATAGCTATTCCCCCACTTTTTCCTCACGTAAACTTCAAACCCTGTCTTTATAAGAGACTCAAACAAAATTCCTGTGAAATAATACTCCTGAAGGCAGCATATAAAATCCTGATGGCACTGATACGAGAAAGATTATCAAGGTATACAGAAGAGAAGATGGAAGAGAACCAAAACAGTTCGAGAAGAAGAAAATCGACAACGGGCGGATCCATATAATATCACAGACAGTAAAAAAATCTACAAGCATATTACAAACTTGCATATAATACGTGAACTTTAAACAGGCATTCGACAGTGTAAATAGACATAAAATAGAGGAAGACATGCGAAAAGACTAGAAGAAATGACAATAAAAAATTTTCAAACCAAAATAATAACAAAAGAAGGAGTAAGACAGGGAGGTACATTATCAACGGTACTGTTTAATGTAGCTGGATGCAGTCGTCAAAGCAATAGTGGTGAAGAACAAACAAACAAACAAACAACAAAGCAGTGGGTTATGCGATCGATTTGTCACTGATGGCAACAGAAGGACGAAGCTTAGGTAAGCTGCTACTAAAACCAATAAGGGAGGCAAAAAATAGAGGATTAGAAATAACAATCAAAACACGAAACAAATATATCAAAAGTTCCTAAAAGATAATACAAACACTAAACTCAGAACATGCAAAGCTGCAATAAAGCCACGATTAACTTACGCGGCAGTGGCAATCATATTAACAATTAAAGACGAAGAATATTTAGACTTAAATACATAAAAGCACGAAGATTAAAGCGGTACAGGCACATATAAAGGAGGCAACCAGAAACACTAATAAAGAAAATAGCAATTTGGAGACCTGACATAAGAAGACGAAGACAAAATGAGATGATAAAGGATGGAGGAATGACATTAAAGGATTTAAAGAAATGACAGGCAAAAACACACAACAGATTATAAAGAGGACAAAATAAGAGACCAATAGAGTAATCATTGACTATAACAAATAAATCTGAAGAACTACCCAAGCGGCCACCATTCCACCAGGAATCAATAGCTAAATGTACATACATGTATATAATAAAATAATAGTAGTCAGACTACTTCATTAATCTATAAACTTGGAAATGGTTCACTATTTTATATTGCTGTAATATACTTTATGTACAATTTTATGAGGTTTTTACAATATTACTACGTTGTGAAATGTTTCAATAACATAGAATTTAAATAAAACAAACTAGATGATAGGAATAGGAATTTACCATTTTTCATATAGGTACCCGTATAGGTATATAATTGAGTTTAACAGTTTTTCATAAAAAATGACCACCCCATAAATATCATCAATAAATTTGTTTTCTAATAATTGGTTGTAATTTTTCTATTTATGTATGTTAATTGTCATTATCTAATACATACGTTGGCGTTGCTCGCATTGTTGCTTTGCTACAAAACGCAAGAAGTAATTTCTGTTTCAGAAACTCTTGGTACACGCAGAACAACGGTTCGAAAAATTTTTATCGCTTTTTGGAGACCAGTAGCTACTTACGTCGTCCTAGTTTCGGCCCCAAAAGAACCAACTCGTAAAATATCATTTTATGTGACGCTATTGAGAAATTAATATGTAACTGCTATTGCTCCTAGAAATGGATTGCAATAGGTTCTCAATGTGGACGAACAGTTAGAAGGCGCCTCAATGAATCTGGATTACTTGCAAGAAGGAGAGCAAGAGTTCCTCAATTATAACCCAGACACCGTAGGAACCGATTACATTTCGCTAGTCTTCGTTGACACGCGATTTTGTTTTGAGATCTGGCATTGGTTGAGAGAGAGTCTGGAGGCCCAGAAATGATAGATATCCTCGAGCTTGCACGTCCCAGAGAAAAAAAATTAGGAAGTGGCGGAGTTATGGTTTAGACTGGAGTTTCGTTTAAAGCGCGAACTGACCACATTTTATAATCCATGGTTCCCTGGCTGCTGATTGATATATAGAGGATACATTAGCAGAAGCTGTTCCATTTGGTCCGCTCATAGAAGATGAATTCTTGCTCATACATATATGATAACGCAAAACCACATACTGCAAAAATTGTGAAGGATGTGGAAAACGATACGTTAGAGTGACCAGCCTGCAGCCGAGGTTTCATATTATCGAACACTTCTGTGATGATCTTCAACGTAGAGTGAGAAATCGACCATGCCAACCAGAAACTTTTACTAACCTTCGAAACATATTTCATAAAGAATTTGAAGATTCCACAAGAATTAAAACAAATTTGTTCCGCTCCTTGCCAGGGTGTATGCAAGTGATTATTTTTAGAAGCAATACCAGATATTCAAGTCTTTTGCGCAAGTTAATTCTTGACTATACGTGATTTAATGTTTTGCTGTTAGTTTAAGGCTGTTTTATACTACCTACCCTAGAAATTGCACTAGAAATTGAACAATATTGAAATGTTGTCTAGTGTAATACAAGGAATAACTTCAAAAATGTACTTATGAAGACAATTTCTTGTATTACACTAGAAATTATTCTACTTTTATCGCAAATTCTAGGGCACTGTAAAACGGCCTTTACATTTCACATTTTCATGTTGTATTCTTCAATTCAATTCTAATTGCAATTACAAGACTAATTATAATAGGTGATTGTTATTTATATTAGAAATAAAACCTATTGAGTAGAAATACTTTATTCCCCAATTTATAGGTTGGTTACTTTTTGTGCCGGTCAGTGTGAATATTTATTTAAATTATTATGAATATTTTTTCAAATTATGAATAAACTTACTCTTCTTTCTCAATAATTTGATTTGATGAGATCTATGATAAAACATCTTTCAGTTAGGAAACCTTGCGAAATTTCAAAAAGAAAGTTTTAGTTTTAGAGCAGACATATATTTTGTTCTTTACAACTATTTGAAAAACTCCGTTTTAATTTCAGTTCACATATAATTTGATTGGTATACATTTTTAAAACCTGTTATGCAATTGAACTGTATGAGTGATACTGAATATTTGATATAAAGAAAAAACGGAATCATTCCATACTACCGTCACATGATCAAATTTGTAACTTTTGGGCTTCAGAACAAAACATCTTGATATTTTTAAAAATACACAAAAATTCTGACATTAGATTTAGAACGGAGCCAACTGAAATATCCCCGTGGCGGAAGTGTGCCACATTTTGTACGTAAAACTTCTGCAAAATAAACTGGTTTATGACTTACGACGGATCATTATTCTAGTAGCGCTTTACTGCCGTAAAACTTGAAGCACACTTATTTCTGGAGCTTACAACGTGACGGCATTTTCGTGTGATAATGCTTCCATTGTCTACTCGCCGTCAGGCCAATTTCATCGGAAATTCAGGGAAGAGGACACTTACTAACAAGTTATCTTTAATGTCGCACGTCTTTACGCTTAAGTCTGCCTTTGGCGTGCCTTGTTGAGCTTTAAAAAGGCCGCCTTTATAATTTTTGATAATGGTAACTAATCTTGGATTAAATTGCAAAATTATGTTCAATTAGAAATTTTTCTGGATAACTTACACTTACAGTCGACTTTTTAGCAAATAATGTTATTATTTTATTATTACAAAAGTTGGTCGATAGTTTGATTTTGAATGCTGTAAACAAATTATATATGGGCTTTGTCTTGAGACAGTGCTGATAGTTAAGATTAAATTAAAGTTCTCCTTCTTGCTTGAAGTAGTTTTGGTGGAACTTCATGCTTCGGGTACGTGTATTTCTGATTTATAGATAATCCAATTGATAATACGATTATAATTCAATAATAAACTAAACTAACGCAAACTGAGCTTCTGAAAACTTAATCTTCGCATTGTTATGTCACAAATTTAAATATAAATATTCTTTTTTGTATTGAGAGCATTAGAATTTTGCTGTCAATATTGTTTGAAACTGAGTACTTATGATAATATGTTAAGTAAGCACTAGTTTAGATATTGGAGTAAACGTGGTAGAGACAAAGACTGTGGGGATATGTAAAGCGCGAGCCGGTCTCATTCTATTATAGCCTTTGTCATTAATGCGCTTAATACAATATGTTTCCTACTTTGCCTTGCTTATTATCTGAAAGTTCGTATGTACTTCATAAGCAGAAACTTTGTATACTCTTATTGCGCACACTCTACAATAAGAGAGAATAATACATCCAGAACTTCGAAATTAAGTAGATTCAAAATATGTAACAACTTTTGAAACGGTTTGAAGCACTAACTCACTCAAATTTTCATAAAATTTCTTATAACATAAAAGTTTTTGATTTACATCTGTGTTGAAATGCTTTAGGAAATACTTGCTTCTCAATTTATAAAGAAACTACTGAGATAATTCATAAAAGCAAGTTAGCTTTGCTTGCTTGCTATCTTTGCTTTGCGCAGCACCCGCCCACTTTTTGCTTTTCGGTCTTAGCCATTTCATGTGTAGCTGGGTCTAAATCTCAAACCTCCATGGCTGAGACGGGATTCGAAGCGACACGACTAATAGTTGGCTAAGCTACTCGGCGGCCCCCAAGTTAGCTTTAATTTTTAGTTTGTTGCCAAAGTAATAATTGGAATTAACCGAACGTTAAAGTTTACTTATGTTTATGAAACCGGATATTAGATTCTGAAATTACAACAGACAAGTAAGATTGAAATCAAATGTTATAATATCAAAGAGACATTAATATTACATCATCAAAATCCCTTCGACGATCTTTTTGAAAACTTTGATGAAAGGCTTAAGCACAGAAAATTTAAAATTTTTACAAATTCATACGATTGGTAAGTAGGAAAAAATTGAAAAAGAAAAGAGATGAAATTCTAGAATATCGAAAGCAAGAAGTGAAGAAAGAAATTATACAGATAGTATAATTTTGAAAGAACTTCACATATTTAAAATAGCTTTTAAATCGATTATATTAACAGAAAAAATAAATGAAATCTATAATTTCATAGAACCTTATAGGCCACACTTTGAACTATGACACCAAAATATGGAATACGCATCAGAAGGGCGAAGAAGCCTTAGAATGTTTTGAACAGAAAATAATAAAATACATACTTGGTCCACTGCAAAAAATAGTTAAAATCTAGGATTGCACTTAAACTTTAAAACTGATGCGTTACAAAGAATAGAAAAGACGAAAAAGATCAATAGCATGTGTCGAAGAAATTTTTAATAGAATGGACTAGGAATTATTGAGGAGATGCGAATCCAAAACTCACCAAATATAGAAGAGTTTTTGATATGCTTGCTTTAATAACGTCAACATTTTAAAAATAATCCGAAAGATCTTTGGTTTACTGCAAGACTGAAATTTAGGAAGTAAGAATAAACTTTGAACTTGATTCGATTTTTAATAATTTTTTACAGAGAATTGTATAACTTCTTAATATTACTGATAGGCACTAACAATTAAAATTGACACGATACATTTTTCCAAACGATCTACACATGTTTTCATTTCCTTCATGAAAAAGCTCCGTATTTACTTTTGCACGTAGATACTTCAATTCAGCTTCAAATGGAAAATTTGCACACTTTTTTTAATTTGAGAGGAAACAGAAATCTGACGCTGCCCGTGCGGAGGATTTTCAGTTATTGTCAATTTCAGACTTTTGACTATGTTCGTTTTTGGCTAACTGCAATATTTTACTTCCTTTCAGGTCTCGTTTCCCAACCTTTTTTTTATAGAGGTTTAGAGAATTTTCTAAAGATACCCCCAGATACATCACCCCTGGAGGCGTGTTGGATTCACCTCTGTTTTTCTGCAAGGGGCGCCTACCAACTAAACTCCTTTCGTCTTTTACCACTCAGCGCAGATGGGTTACAATGAATTTATTTATATGGTTTGGGGAATGAGATTTTTTCAATAAAAAGGATGGGACCGCCCATCGACATTTCTTCCACATGCGCCTGTCGTCTACAAGTTGTCCTTCCCTTCAGTCCTCTTCGTTCCTCTTCAGTCCACTTCGTTCCTCTTCAGTCCACTTCTTCCTCTTCTTCCTCTTCTCTCCTTTTCTTCCTCTTCGTTCCTCTTCTTCCTCTTCAGTCCTCTTCCTCTATGTCCTCCTCTTCTATCCGTCCTACTGCGCTGCTCTTGCCTGTTGTTTCTCTCTGCACTTTATGACCATGATGGTTCTTAGCATAGTAATGATGGTCGTCCACAATTTCCTATCTCTGGCCATTATGTCCGCGCTTTAGTCGCGGCTCATCCCATCGGGGGCACACAAGAATTGTGTGTTCGGGGGAGTCCTCGTTCTCGTTGCAGAACCAGCATTCGGCTGTGTCTCGCTTTTTTATCCCTTTTAGGTACTTCCCGAAGCTACCACGTCCGGTCAACGCTTGCGTTGTGTAATAGTCGACCTCCCCATCCGATCTGTTGCACCATGCCTCTACGTTTTTGATGAAGACCCTGACCCAGCCTTCGTATTTATTCCATCGGGTTTGCCAGGCCTCGAAGAGCTCTTTCCTGGCCAAGGTCTTTATATGGTGTCCCTCTTTGTACACTTTGCACCTTTCGGCGATTTGTAGTCGAATGGGAGGTTATCTCTGCTATTACCAGGACGGCTTCGGTCGATACCGTCCTGTACGCCGACGCCACCCTTATGGCAGCCAGCTTTTTAAGCCTTTCGAGCATTAGCTCATGGTATCGGAATTTGACCGCGTTCTTCCAGATCGGGGCAGCATACAACATAATTGACTCTCTTTAGAATTGGGTCCTCCCACGTTCGGCATCGGCCTCGCTAGGGCCATGTACACCTTTTGTGCCGTGGCAGCCGTCTCTCTGACGTGATTGGTCATCTTCCATCCGCGGTCTACATGCACATGTGCTTTGCCGTCTTAATTTCGGCGTCTCCCACATTTAGCACCACCCGCGTCAGATTTCTTTTCCCTGCTAGAATGATCGTCTCGGTCTTTTTTCCTGCCAAGGCGAGGCCCACGCTCTCCAGGGTGCCTGTCAGTTTCTCTACTGCATACATGGCCCTCTCCTGCAGCAGCGGGATCGTTCTTGCACTAATCACCACGGCCAAATCATCAGCATACGTGATGACGGTGATTCCTTCTCCCATCTCCAATTTCATTACTCTGTTATATAGGACATTCCATAAGGTTTGTCCCAGGTTAGTTCCACCATCGTCCCGTCTGAGGCTATGACTGCTCTTTCTGCTAGGTACGACGCTATCATCCTCTGTATACCATAGCTTATTTTATATCTGTGGAGGGCCAACATCGTTTCCCAACCTGAAAATGGCAAAAAGGATTTAAGTAACACAATTATTTAAGACCTTCGTAAAGAAGCTAAATACATTTGAACGAGTCAGTATGGATTTTGTTGATTTTTAATTTTTGATGACAAATTTGAAATAAACAAAAATTAATGGAATATTAATTTCTAAATATGTAATGCAATACATGTTTTAAGTATTAAGAAGAAAGGATAACTGTTATTGGTTACATATACATAACTCCGATTTATGTATCTGACAAACAAATAATGTTTTTTTATACAAAAATATACATATATATATTTATACAAAAATATACATATATCTGCGCTTCATACATATTTGTATCAATGTATTTATAAACAATTCTCTGTTACACGTAATTTGAAAGCGTTGTCAATAAAAAGAACCTAGCTAAGATAAACATTTTCTAATTGAGTTTCGTTAGTTGGTGTCTAGAATTACAAATTACGTTTTACGAAATGAAGTTTAAACTTCGTCGAGAAAATGGATTATTTGTTTCGATTTTGTGGTGCTGAAATTACTTCACTGAAATCCGACCACGCTGCTTTTAACTCCTGATATAGGTTCGGAGCATAAAACCGGCCTGACATTTTATGATTCGGAAATATGAGAGCGTGGTTTATGGCGTAGACAGATTATGAATGAACAATACGGTTCACTACATAACCGCACTTGATGGATGAAGTAGCTTTCTTTTAACTCAGAAATCGATAACAGTTTATGTAGTCGAGTGCAGTTCTGCACTGTTTGGAAACTTTAAGCGGCTTAAGATATATTCTTAAAATCATTATTTTCAACTTTTGATTTCATTTTTTTTGCTCCAAAATTTTGTTGATTCAAGGAAAGAGTAAATAACACTTTCTATTAGCTCAGAGTTATTTGTATTAATAACTTGAATGCTCTTGTAATTATTTTTAACTTATTTTTAGTATGGTGAAAATTAAGTTTTGGCATTACAAAGCTGGTTTCGAATTCTAATATCTCACAGCTCATAATATGTCATGACAGTCATAAACGTAATTTGGGCTGGTGATGCACACTCGCTTCTGTCTAAATTTAAACGACAAACACTTATTTAATCAATATTTTTAGTTTTCGCGGTTAACTGTCGTTTTCATAGATATGACTCATTCACCTTTACTTTTAGCACTGTGCATGTAAATATAACCATTCTGTAGTATAATTTAACTGTTACATATAATTTAATTGTTACATATTTGAATAAAAGATGTATCTGTCGCTAAAAACTAATTTCATTTATTCTGTAAATTAATAACAATTTGCTGGTTTGAAAAAAAAAATCTACGTGAAATATTCTTTCCAGGTAAATTATTAGAATGTTCATTCCTAGGAGGTATTACAATCTATCGTATCATAAACAGAACTAACCTAAATATTAATTTAGTTCCGATCGCTCTTTATGTTTTACTGAATGGGGAATATCAACGATGTTGTTTTGTGCATCGTGTTCAATTGAAATTTTAATTAAATAGATTTGCACAGATATTAAATGATATGATTTATATTTATGATATGCAATATTCACCTTGGACCTGAAAAATTCGTTAAAAGTTAACATTTTTGATAACGGATTTTCGAATCAATGCAATTCCATGTAATAACTGAATAATAAACTTTGAGTGTTACAATAAATTCAATGGATAAAATACTTGAAAGCTTTTACATTGCATTTTAAAAAACATCATTTTTTGCTTTTATTTGTTGAAGTTTTTTATTGCTTCTTTTTGTTTATGAAAGTAAATTACAGCATTTAATTCATTTCGCCTGTCGCACACGTTCAACTAATTAACTTGTTAACGAAAATCGGCTTTGATTTAACGCTTGAGGATAAAATGAAAACGTAATGGCATTGAACTGTTGTGTACAAACAAATTTACTTTAGGCATAATCAGTTTTGCATCTGATAAATATTTGGGCAACTGATTTGCTCAAATTCTAAATGTTATGTCAATATTTAGCGCTAATTAGTGTAATAATGAGATAATATGCATTCGCTTATAATGAGAATAATTAAATGTTCGAGTTATTCACTTAGTTTAAATGATTACATTATGTGGGTTATTAGATTAGATCAACAAACAAATCTGTGTTATGAAGTTCTGTCACCGTTCCACTGCTTTAAATAATTTTTGTTATTATTAAGTCAGTAACATATTTACAGAAACTAAAATAAATATAGTTTAAAGACACATTTGGAAAAGGAATTAAAATGGACACTTTTAAAACTATAAATTATATAAAGCAGATTGGAATAAGTAAATAATATAAACTTTTATGCATTGAGTGGTACGAGCGGATTATTTTTGTAAATTTCTTTCACAAAGGTACAGTTTTGCAGTAATATTTTGTTGATAATGAGAGTCCTTTCAAAATCGGAATAGCAATATTAAGGGCACAATAAATTACTTAAAAAAACACTACTGTACTAAACATCACTAAATAATGACCTGAAAGATGCCGTAACAATTTACATATATTTCTAAATATGCCATACGTTTCATCTTAAGCTGAAAACGTATACGCTTATTTTGTGAAATTTTTTTGGACAGATGGGAGCATACAATACAGGGTGAATGACAATTTTCCGCCAAAGAAAAATCACGATAAGAAACGATGTCCGAGAATATGGGAAAATATTTTAAAAATATAAGTTTGCGAGAAACAATTAATCAAAAATTAGCCCCAAAACGACGATGCGCCCCTGGTTAAAAATAGAGGAACAGATTAACGAAATAAATACAAATTTTATACTTTTATGATAGACACGTCGCGAGGCATCGTGAACTTGATCTTTCAGCGGAATTTCATGTCAATTCCCTTTTTAGGATAACGTGAAATACGAACTTTAAAATATGTAGTTGACAAAAGCATGAACTCACCCGAATTAGATTATTCCATACAAAGGATAACCATAGCCTCACTTTGAATACTGGCTTTGACAGGTAAATAAATAAATAAGTAAAATGAAAAACAATTCAAATTTAAGGGATTATCTATGATATTAGTGACTAAGAAAATAAATATTGAAAGATATGACTTGTCACAATAAGAACGAATCGAAGTGAGGTTTTCAAATCGAGATTAGATTTCCAAGTCTATTTTTTAAATTATTATATATTATTATAAATTATTATTATATTATAAATTATTTTTTATTAAAATTGTGTCGTAATTGAAGTGTATTTTGAGAAGAAATCTGTTTTTCAAACAGAATTTAAAACATTTTAATTAGTAAACACATTCTTAATCTGTTTCAATTGTTAAATATTATAATTCGTTTGGTATGTATGGTATAATAGTGGTTAAAACTTTGTACACATTTGAGCAAGAACGCAAATTTCCTCACAACGCTTTCGTAGAAATTCCGCGTGAGAATGTCTTTGCCGTTGATCTACTTGTTCGAAGTCGACAGTAAACAAATGCGAATATAAAATATTACGTCCACACTGAACACCGACATCAATCGGATCGAGCAAGTTGTCTGCAAGCAGCTTAACACGTCTATCGTCCATGGTCAAGTTTTACAAGCTTCACGGAGTAAATATCATAAAACGTTTATGACACAAGTACGCTGTTAATTTGGCTTTTTAATCTGCACGTACCTACTTCTTTGGAGAAATTTATAATTAATTAATTACAAACTGTTCCACAGAATTTTTTATATATTTTCTCGTAATCAGTGACATTCATTCGATTTTACCAAAAATTGTACGCATAGCACTGATGTTTAAAATAGCTGTATTTCTTTTGTTAACGGAACAATTATCAGTTGCTCTGCATATAACTAATCTTCCCGTGTAGATACAAAATAGTACATTGTATTGTAAGTGAGAGAAATGCAAAATTATACATGAGTGAGACAATTCTCATGAGTATATAATTGCATTTCGCTCATATGTGATATACGACATTTTGTCCAACAGTAAGTTTTTAACAACAAAAAATCTTGAAAAGCAGTCATAGTCGGTGGTCATGGATAGTTGATAAACAAAAAAAAATTATTATTGAAATTTTTCGATTTTGCGCTTTATGTCTTTGCCAGAAATATTCAACTAGAAGCTGAAGCTGCATCTTTGGGATTACTTCCTCCAAAATCTAAGCAAACTTACGACAAGGAATATTCGTTATTCAAGTTGGAAGACAGAAAATGCAATTCAAGCAAATTCGGAACAAGTTTTCTTGGCGTATTTTTCACAATAGGTATGTTTTCAAAATTACTTTAGTACGTTAATAAATTAGAATCTGCGATACGTCTTTATGCCCGCTTGCACCAATATTTTAAACAAAACTTAAATTTAAGTGATGTTTAGACCGTGACATTATTTATGGGTTTAACATAACGTTAGTCACATTCTAATTGATATTTACGTTGAAGTTTAAATGTCAATCAGATTGTGTTTGACATCATACTGACTATACGTAAATGTCATATTCTAAACACAACTTAAATTTAGGCTCTGCTTAAAAAGTTGGTGCAACCGGGCATTAGTCACGAAAATACAAGTCTTCGACTATGTGGGCACAGTATTCGATGCTCATATCTACCTTGAACGTATACGAAAATGAAGATATCAGCAAATATTACAAGTTGACAGATTTTCTAAAACAGCAGCATGCTGGATAAGTAGCCAAAAAATCGTCGGCTTTTTCCAGAGAAGAAATCAATAAATTTCTTGTAAACGCACCAGAGGAGACCTTTTTATTGATGAAGGTTGTTACTTATCCTAATTAGTTTAAATGTAAATTATTTTATTTTATATTTAGGTGATTACCGTTTTTGCTGTTGCTGGTGGGTGTAGATGCGGTGAACTAGTGAAAATCTGCATAGAGCATTTTAAAGAAAAAAGTGATGTGATATTCAATTGGTTGATCTACCATTCACAAAAACCCACAAGAATTTTTCACGATTTTGAGTGATGGTTTTGCCATTAATTCAATAGAGATTTACCCAAAATACCTAAGTTTGCGTCCTCAAAAAACAACAACCAGCTGACTATTTCTCAACTACCGAGAAGGAAAATGTACCGTCCAACCTGTTGGCATTAACACGTTTGGAAAAATACCTAATGTTGCGAGATTCTTGAAACTAGAAAATCCAGAAACATATACTGGACACTCTTTTCTGCAGCTACTTTGTTAGCGGATTTTGGCGCAGACATCACAACTTTAAAACGTTTTGGAGGTTGGAAAAGCGACAGAGTAGCTGAAGGTTAGTCGAAGATCCTCTTTAAGAGAAAATTAAGATTGGAAAAACTTTTGAACAATGCTGACGCTGCCTCTAGTACTGCTTTTTTTACGGAATCTGCTGTCGCTACCTTTTCTACGGTTTGTTCTACAGTTATAGTAGCAGATATTAATAGAATGATGTCTCGTAATGAAAATGAGCCTCGTTATGTTAGTTTTGAAAACGAAAACTAATTTCACAATACATTTTTTCATTTCAATGTAAATATTAATAAATAGTTAATTGTTTAATTTTCTTTATTGTATTGATTGAAATATGATTTTAGTAACTCAAAGCCAACGTAAAAAACACCTAAAAAATGCATCTGTTGCATAAACTCCTTTTAACTATTCATTCGTACATATACAGGTGTGCATTAAATAAGCGAATATATTCAATACCACATCTGCAAGCAAACAGTAAGTATTAAAACTTAAATCTTAACACCTAATAACTAGGTAAAAATGGATTTGCAGAAAATATTTATATGAAATTTATTTCTGATTTATTTTTAACGTAAAACATACCTAAAAAATTGTTGTTTTCAATCCTATGAACTTTATTCATGACTTTCCGAAAATGTTTCTCGAATGTCTCCTAGATAGCCGGAGAGCCAGCAACGTTGAAACCTACAGATTTTTTTAAGGAAAATTCGAGTTCCTCCGTGATATTAAATCGGTCTCAGTCACTGACGTGAGAGTCTGGCTAACAAACCCGGTTGCGTGTCTAAGGGACAGGTGACAAAGCTTCCTCTGAAATAGGTTAAATAAATATTACAGTAGGTATCAAAATTCTTTCTATTTTAATTCATTATCTATTGCCATTTTAAATAGTAATTTTGGGCAGTAATTACAAAACAAGTCTTTTTTTATGATGTGTTGTCATGATAACAATCGAACGTTTGTCTATCGTTTTAAATATATTCTATATTTGGTATGTATATTGATATACAGGATGTCACCAAATTATGTGGACATGGCTTAACCACAGATTTCTTACCTCAAAATAAAACCTTTGAACCCAACTTATCTATATCCAAAAGTGCAACGTTAAACCAGTATTCTGCGTTAAAATTCTTGAAAACAGAGTAATTTTTCTAATAGTATTTGATATGAGGATCCACAGGAAGGCAAGTCACTTTTCCAGATAGCTTTAGTAATTTAAATTTAACTGCTAGTGTCAAAAACAGGGTTACACCAACAAAGATTTTATAATAACTTTTTTGAGGTTAAGAAAATAACTAGTTAATGTTTTGAGAAAGAAGCATTCATTAGGAAACTTTTTCGTGTCTTTGTAATAGTTGATAATTCTTACAGTTTAGTCACAAAATAGGAAAATCTAAATGTTTATTGGAAAAAGTAGGAAATATATGAAGAACAAATACTTCCATAACTAATTTATTTTTAGAAAGTCATTCCTTCGTAAATTTTTCTGTGTCTTTGCACATTTTGATGTCTGTTATGGTTTAATCAAAAAACTGTTTGCAAAAAACACTCTACTGTTTTTTGATAAAACTATAAAGGTATCAAAATTTGCAAAGGCACAGAAAAGTTTACTAAGGAATGATTCTTTCTAAAAATAAATTAGTTATGCATGTAAGAGGCATTTGTTTATGTTTTTCCTACTTTTTCCAGTAAGCACTTATATTTTGTGACTAAACCGTAAGAAGCATCAACAATTATAAAGACACGAACAAGTTTCCTAATGAATGCTCCTTACTAGAAACTAATTAATTAATTAATTATAGTTAATTTCTTAACTTCAAAAAATTTATTGTTTATTTAGTGTTGTAGTAACCCTGTTTTTCACACTAGCTGTTCATTTCAAATTACTAAAACCATCTGGAAAGATGTCTTGCCTTCTTGTGGGTCTTCATACCAAAAATTGGTGCAAGCGTTTTTTTGTTATTGGAAAAAATACTTTTATTTTAAAGAAGTTTGAAGCAGAATCCTTTTGGATGTACATAGATATCGGGTCCAATCATCTTATTTTGAGCCCAGGAATCTGTGGTTAAACCATGTACACGAAATTCAACAACACCTTGTATACAAAACCTACTTGAAATTATAATGTGAATATAAGTGCGCATCCTTATAATTTTACATCAAACTTGCGTGCCCATAGCAAGTTCAAAATGGTCTGGCAATATGATTACATGGCAATAGATATAAAAATAAAAAGACAGACCTTGTAATATTTATTTAACCTATTTCAAGAGAAGCTTCGCCACCTGTCCCTTAGACACGCAACCGAGTTCGTCAGCCAGACTCTCACCTCAGTGTCTGAGACTAATTTTGTAGCACAAGGAAATTCCAATTTTCCATTAAGGTTCTCTATGTTTCAATGGAACTAGCTCCTAGTCTAAGACGATTCTATAGAATAAAGGCCAAGTTATTTCGTTTATCATAGGCAGCTTTGGTGTCAAACATTTTGGATTACTTGTTATAATAGAGGCATTCAACAAACAAATCGATTGACCATAGTCAGATTGAATAGATTTAAATCGATTCCTGAAAACACAGAGAGGTGGCGTAGCCGTACATATGTATAAACAACTCGCATACATGACACTTACAAATAGCAACGCCATATTGAATCGCAATTGTGTCGTGAAGTTTTTCCGATACACAATTTCACAATCGATGTTGAATCGATTGCGATTCGTTGAACTCTAATCCATATGCAATCAAATCGATTCTGTTGGCTGAATGCCCTAATGTCAGAAAAAAAATCATTGATATTTATTGTTTTGTTCAGTGAACAATTTTTGCTAGAGAAATGAATGCTCTACATTGGGGTCAAAAACTAAGACAAATTCAGAATTTTGAAAACGCCAAATTTTTGGAAATATCGCTCCTAGACTTATTTTTAAAATATCTTAAATTACACAAACTGACTGAAAGCAACTTCGTTTATTTTTTAAATGGTAAAAATCTAATTCCAATTTTTTGTAATGATTAGTTTGAATCGCGACATTAAAGTGTGTCATAAAACGATTGCAGAATGTCGCGATTCAAACTAATCATTATTATTACATCGCATTTGCGAATAACCTTAGACAGGTCGGTTTGAAGCTACGCTTCTGCTTACGAGGCCTCAAATAGGACCGAAACAACTACAGAGGATGCTCGAGGGATCCACTGTGTAACATTTAAATTTTAAGCTAAATTAAATTTTCTTGGCCAAAATAGGCTTAAGGTATAGGCGACAATTTTCACGTCTTTGATGGTTTTATCAAAGAAAAAGTTTGAAGTTCGATCTTCAGGGTGGGGTTCGCTGCTCTGAACTGCCTGTGGGAATTTTTCCTCGATCTTCCGGTACCGGCGGCTTTGATACGCACTTGCGACATATAATTAAATATTTCTCGGTGTGTCTGTGAAACTCCTGAAAATTCCACGGTAAGCTTTTTCTTTCTCTTCAGTTTCTTTATTAACTTTAATAATTGTTAAAACCAGAGTTGCACGACAAGCTATCGATTAAATTGCCTTGGTTTAAACTACGAACGGCGTGGTCCGCTCTTGGGCCACCATTTTGCCCATGTGGTCAAAGGAAATTCCTTCGTCCAGTTAACACACTTCAACACAGAATTTCAACTCGTGTAGACCAGGAATAACAAGCTTCCAAAACGGAACTTTAAAAAAGGGAAATTCACTTACCAAACATCCGGTAGTGGTGAGCCAATCTATGAAATTACGTTACGTTGCTTGAATTTTGAATTTCCTGTGGATAAATTATCAGAGATTTACGTTTTAAGATCTACATTTTATTGATTTAAACTGAATCGTACTTACGTACGTAATTTCTTTTTCTATCATAGTAAACCTAGGATAAATATATTTTTTGTCCGGTTTATTCAAGTAGAATCATATTCATATTTATATATTATTAGAACATTAATTTAGTTTGTTAAAATTATTTATTGTTATTCTACACTACAGATGTGAACTGAAGTAAAGCTTTACTACGGTGCTTTCTTTTGGCATGTAAATTGATCATTTTCATAATTAGTTTTTTTTTGTAATATTTACACAATTCTGTTTCATTTTGATGATTTCTCAAATTTTTATTAAACACGATTTATTACATTGATATCTCAATTTCTTTATTATAATAGCATATGTATTTCATTTTTAATTTTGAATCTATACCTTCATATTTTTGAATAATACCAGTTTTAAACATTTTGTTGTAGCCAACTGTTTCCAATTTTGCGTTGATCAAGTAATTTCACAATTTAAAATAAAGAAAATTGGTGGCGCCCTAAAAAAAATATATATATATTTACAAATCCACGTCCTTTTTGCCTCCGTATTCAAAAATTTCGACTAGCTATTGATAAACGCGCTATCTGAAGATTCTAAAAAAAAAAGGCGTTACAACTGCAACCAAAACCGATTTGCAACAAAATTTTTAAAAATATTTTTTATAGTATATTACGCAACGAGTTTAGAAAAGCGAAGTTTTACTAAACGAGTTTGTTTTGTTTGAATACGAGCAAGTGTAGAGAGCGAGTAATTTAAAAGAACATACGAATTTAGAAAACTAAAAAATAGTAAAGGAGACTGTGGTTTAAGAAATATTAAATATTTAGAGAACACTTTTCTAACAAGATCGCGTATATTATTTTTTCGCATTTCATGCGAAATTTCATTTAATTAGTGTTTAATGAAATTAATTATCACCTCATTAATAATTGTCACAATTAATGATTATTAAAAATAGAAAATAATAGTATTTAATACGTTGCTATGCTGTAATGGTTGCTATATTGTAACACATTAGTGTGCGATTTTAAGGATGTTACTGTATAAAATGTGGAAAAATAAATTTTATGTATTCTACGCTAAATCAGATCTTGTCGACCTTAATTTGACCGATAATTTGAGGAATAAATTATGGAAAAAATTCAGTCACACTAAATTTACAAAACGTATAGTTTTTAATATAAAAAATCACAATAACAAAAAAAAAACATTAACATTTGCATTTAACTGCAATTTTAATAAAACTTGTAAGGCAGAACTTTTGACTATTATGGCGAATAAGAACTTGGGAATGATTATTGCGTTTTTCGAATAGCAATTCTACTCCAATCATCAAAATCGATCTCAGAGCATTTAACATTGACTACACAAATCATAATATAAATTTTCCGAATAGATAGAACAGGGCAAAAGATAGAACTTTAATGTACTTGCACAATACACAAAATTTCAATGATTTATTTAAATGATGTAATAAAATACAAAAGTACGTTAGCGTATGTTAAATGTAAGGAAAAATAGGATAAGATTCGCAGATTCTTCTTCTGTGTAATAGTTGTTCCTATGTAACATATAACAATAAATTTCCATCCAATTTAATTTAAAATACCCGACCTAAAAGGCGTATATCATCGCCTACGTAATTAAAGTTTTAATTTGTTATAGTGCTTCCCGATGTTCCACCCTAATTATTTAAAAGAGAGGTAATTCAATTAAGCACAAGGAGGACGACAGAAGCTGTAGCCACTCGTTTAAGCTGAAAAAATCTGACTGATGTAATTTGACGTCCGTAGCTCTAATTAGTGAAGATAAAGCATCTCGCCTCTTTTTCACCCTTGAAATATTTTGGTCGAAGCTTTTAAGACATTTCATAATTGACTTTTCTTTTATTTATCTATACCTGATGCGTTGAACACTATGATTATTTAAGAGGATAGGTAAATATTAAGTGAGTTTTGAATTCTAAAATGATTCGTTTTTTTTTTCAAAGAGCTTTTTTTGCTAGAGCTAGTATATGGGTTTTAGTGATGAGATAGATCACTATTGACAGCCAATGCAAATCAATCATGAGTGATACCTTATCGTTCCTGTCTGTGTTAGCCCCTCTGGTTCGTATGTTTTATTGGGGGCTTTCAGACAGTGTCAATAATCGCAATAACCGATCCACACCCCCTGTACGTTCACTCTGCTCGTAGTAATATTGTCACCCCGCGTGCGCGGCGTCGGTTCAAAGCTACGACCTGCTCTCCTCTATTTTAGTTCGCGGTATCAAGGTCTTCTATTCAGCCGACACGAGGGCGTCGGGGTTATCTGTACACGAAACTGACGCTTACTCATCTGACTACTGAAATATCGTATTTTAGTTCGTGCGGCGCGACGCCGACGATTGCGACTGTTATAATCACGCTGTTATAGACATCAGTGATTAAAAAAATAATTAATAAAAAAGTGGTCGGTGCACGCTAACGAAGGTGCATTCTATTTTCAGTTTCAGTGTTTTCAGTACTTCCGTAATTACTATTGCGTTACAACTCAGGAGTGTTTTTAGGACTGTTCGCGTAAAAAAGAACTTAAGGTTTATGGTGGAAACCTAAGATGATGCTTTTCGTAAGTAACACATGTTGCCCCTATAACTTTTTATGGGCTTTTTATGTTGTTTGCGTCCGAGCATAACTCGCCCGGTGCCATGCAAATTCTTGCCATTCCGAACGCGACCCCTCTCTACACGAAGAATTCAGGAAACCAAAAATTGAAAACACAATTCATCGTGCGTGGAAAACACAAGCAAATTTGGATGTTTCGTATACAACCCGGCTTTCGATATTCGTTCGGATTTCGTGGATTAACTTTGTGCCAGTGCGGTTGAAATTTGGATGGCGCCCAGATTCTCTGTCTTTCTAGTTTATTTTTGTTGCGGTTGTTAATGAAGGGCGCCGTTTTGTTTATTTGGTTTGCCAAGTAAAATGTGGGTTCATCATGTTTTTGTTATGTGCAGTGCGAATTAAGCGATGCGTGAAACTAAAACTTGGCCTGACAGAGTTAACTTGAGCTTTTAAGTTTTAATTAATTTAATCTTGTCGACAATTATTAAGACTTGTGCCGAGCTCGAAGCCTGATTTAAGGGAGAATTTCGTTTGTAATTGAAATGAATGTTTTAAATCCATTTGTTATCACTTGGAAGTCAAAAGTCAAATTCTGTGGAAATTATTCAGATATAGCTGCTAGCATTCGCATTTTATAATGAGAAAAGGCCTAAATAATAGATGTTGTCGAACCCGGTACTTTTGCATACAGGGACGACAGCTTTGTCTTACTGTCTGCAAGGTATCGATTTGTTAGAGACGGCTGCATTTGTACAATTTTTTTAATTGCCTTCTAGTTGGACGATTTTTTCTTTGCTTTTTATTAGTTAGAAACGTTTTCGAATTTTATTTAAAAAGGTATTTCAACAAATTTTACTATATGATCCAAAATTATTTAGATAAAGGGAGGCTATGAAAAATAAAATCAGAGTCTTAGCTTGATGCAACATTTTCAGTTTGTCATTTGCTTTCTAACTCTTGTCAGATCTGTTGCTTAAAAGCTCACGAACACTGCAGTCAATGAACAAGCAATCTCGAGCCATTTAAAATTGGTCGTTATTATATTAGAGTTTCAACAAACCCCTATGTATTCAATTAGGAGATTTTTTTTACTATCGTCGAATATCAGTTTAGTTAATAGGCTAAAAATGTCAATCAAGCAAAGACTCGACTGATTTCATTTTTCATTGCCTTCCCTTATATAAATAATTTTAAATCGCACAGTACAAGTGATAATTGTAATAAAATATTTTAAGGAACAATATTTTATTACTTCATTATTGCAAATGACATTAGTATAATTTGTTGAACAAATTACCAAGAAATTAATTATGTATATAAGAATTTATATTCTTAATGCGAAAAGTCGATTTTTTGACAATATTTTATTCTACATTTGAGCAAAACTTAAGAAAATAAAATTTGTCAAGAAAAATAAAGTCATACTTTTATCATTTAATTAAAAATGTATTATAGTTCAACAAATTCTTCTAACTACTTTCTAATCGACGTTTCATTATACCGATTGGCAATTTTTTCAAGATATAGCGAAACGCCAATTAGAAAGCATTTCAAAAGCTGAATCATAATAGTTATATACCTAATATTTACAATCAATGTAGTGTATTGTAAGTGTTTATCAAACTAAAAAGTTTTACAATCATCGGATAAATTGAGTATAACAGTATTCTTAGAATAACATGGATAAAGGATATTCGACGAATAGATATAAAGTGTTTATTCCATGTTCGTAAATCCGGATGTTTTTAATAATTATTCTTGGAACATTTTTCAAGCACAATAAAGTACCTGAATCATAATACAGTGGAAACCGATTTAAAAAGAAATTAAAAGGTCGAAGTTATTTAAGAAGTTTAAGTTTCAAGTAACATTCAAAAATTTGCTTAGCATTAATACATAATTGAGTTAAGGTCGAATATGGTATAGTTTTATTACTATTCATTCTTTTACAACTGTCTACCGTACCGGGAGGGCCAAATTTGATTCTTTTAATAGTGATCACCAGTTTTTAGAAGAATTAGACAAAAATTGACCACGACTCCTGAAGCTCGATTTTTAAGACAATATTATAGTGAAAACCGCATTTTGATATTTTATCCGCTTAGGAGCTACAGGTGTTTTTCAAAATTCTGCGATTTCTATAAATCTTCATAACTTTTTTGTTTATGAAGAGTTTCGATTTCTGTAAAAAAAACTTCTTTAACGTACTTTTTTATTGCTCCAAATCATTTTTTTCTAGAATGCTCAATATTTGAGATATAAGCAAGAACTTTGATTTTTTATATTTAAAACCCTATATATTTTTACATTTTTGGAAGGAGAATAAAAGTCTATTTACAAAAATACTACCAAATACTTGATACTTTATTCAAAAGATTTTTGAGATATAGAGCTTTCACGTTTTATTTAAAATTTTGATGGTTATTGCAGCATTCAAGTAGGCTATGGATGATGATAGCTAAATATTTTTAAAGATTCAATGATCCATGAAAAATTACTACTTGATTTTTATTAAATACAACGAAATTATAACGAATAAATGCTAATATTATCGAAATTGCACAAAAACTTAAAAATATAGTATTCAAATTGTCGGCCATTTTATTTAGTTGTCGTCATCCTAGTACAGCCTACTTCTATACTGTAAAAACAATTAAATTTTTGATTAAAACTTTGAAGCTCTATATCTCAAAAACTATTTGAATAAAATATCAAGTGTTTTATATTTATTTGAATTAAAGTTTATGCTCGTTTCAAAAACTTTAAAATGTATAGATTGTTCCATTTAAAAACTCAAAGTTCTTGCTTATATCTCAAATACTGAGCACTCTAGAAAAAAAATTATTTAGAGCAATGAATTCTGTATAAAAAAGTGCCTTAAAGAAGGTTTTACAGAAACCAAAAATTTTCATAAACAAAAAAGTTATAAAGGGTTTTAGAAATCGTAGAATTTTGAAAAGCACCCTGTAGTTTCTAAGCGGTACAATATATCTAAATGCGGTCTTCGCCATTAATTTTGTCTTAAAAATTGAGCTACAGGAGCCGAGGTCAGTTTTTGTCTAACTCTTCTAAAAAGAGGTGTTTTTTATTAATTTAGCCCACTCTGTACATAATTGCAGACTAATTTGAAGTTTCTAGTCAATGAAAAGGTTAATGCACACGAGGCGAGAAAACACATAATAATAATAATAATGATAATAATAATAAGATCAAAGACATGCATCATAAATATCAAAAACACGACTAAGGTCAAGTGGTGGTGGGTGTGTCCAGCATTGAAACCAATAGCTACCGAGAATTTGAGTAAATATTGGTCCGTATTCTCATCCTATGATTAATTTAATATAGTGTTTATTGCCCATGGTTACTGCGCTCATCCATCACTCTCTTACACATTAAATTTACATAAAGCTTCATATATCGTTTCTTGATTACTTTAATAAGGACTTCATTCATAGAATCAGAATATGGGCCATTGAGTTTACAAACAAGTGTCACAATTTCATTTTAGATTATTAATTACAGAAAAATACAAGAAAAAGTATCCACTGTACTAAAAATGCGATAAAAGGACGTCGCTTTATACGGTATGTTTTAATAAACGGTGTCGTACTAAGAGGTTTTTTGGACGAGATGTTTATATGTGATTCAGTCGAGGCCTTTATATTTCGCCGTTATCCCGTCATATAAAGCGATACCGCTTAAACGGTTTTCACTATACTTGTAATTTTGTTGCATAAACGAAAACACTACAATTCATTTTTTATTGTATCGATCGGTTAATAAGCTTCGACGCTTGCAGTCGGAAGGCACGTTGTGTTCTTAATTCAAATCGATCCGATCGGTATATAATAAAAACTAAACTGTGCAGCTACTTTGCTTATATTTTGAACGGTACCTACACATTTTGATATTTGAACATATAAAAAAATTTAAAAAAATCAAATTTTCTTGCCAGATGAAAATTATGAAAATTAATTAAAATTGTGTAACTGGCAATATAGAAAGTGTTAGGAAACTCTATACCTTAAAAAAAAATTTTCAATAAATCAAATTTTTTTATAAAAGTTTTAAAATTCACTTGAACCTGCAGAATTTACTGAAAAAAAAAACAGATGACGATTGAACACCTAACAAACGAATATCAACTTTGCTATTTTAAAAGATCATGAAATAAAAAATCATATTTTAGCCTTTTCTGAATCCTAGCTAATACATGATTGTTAATTCCAACTCGGAGGATGACTTTAAATTGAATCACTTGATAATTGGTCACCAACTCGTATATGAAGAAATCTAAGTCTTTTGTTATTAAATATCACTAACCTTGAGGACCACATGCAAAAGTTCTGCTGAGATTGGACATCATCTGGATAGATAAGACTATACTTATGTCCTGGAAATTTTAGGTGTATGATAGAGCGAAAAGTTTTAATGCCTGCATTTTGTTTAATGGAGACTGATTAACCTCGTATGACCAACTCTTGCTCGATTGTTCACCATTAAATTCGATCTTCGAATTTTCTTAAAATTTGTCCCTGGTTTTCGAGTTGTGTACCCTGAAGAAGGAGCAAATATTTTATTCTTATTGCTGATTATACGACTGTCGACAAGTAGGAGACCTTTAAAGTTTCTTCCTTTCTTT
Source organism: Serrognathus titanus (assembly GCA_039766575.1). Taxonomy (NCBI): domain Eukaryota; kingdom Metazoa; phylum Arthropoda; class Insecta; order Coleoptera; family Lucanidae; genus Serrognathus; species Serrognathus titanus. The sequence continues at coordinate 44,068,540 of CM077914.1, read as the reverse complement.
GCACGCACTTAATCGTGACACTATACACAATGGAATAATTTCAAAAGCTAGATCACCTTATGAAATGTATTAAATTTAATTAATAAATTTAAATTATAAGCTATTTTTTGAATTAATATTGACTAAATAAAATACACTGTTTTAAAGAAAAGAATTTGTTTAAGTTCAGCTAGTACTAAACTGAAAACATAGAGAACAATACAAATTACAAACCACCTTTTGTAAATTTGATTACATACCTACACTGACAACAGTTAATACCTACAAAATCTAATAGGGTTTTCGATTGACTGTTCTAGAGTACTCTGAGATTAACTCCATTCTCTGTTATTATATGAAGTTAAAAAAAATTGAGATACTCTGAGAGTACTCTGAAGCAGTCAGTTGAAAACGCTATAAATACTGTTTACAGTAATAGTTGCTATTGCCTCTTCTATGAACATTATTTAAATTTAATTTCGAATAAATAAACATTTACACACCACTGTTGCTACTGGAAAACTATAACTGTGTTTTTGTACACCTTATAATAAGAAATAATCAATAAAGTTTTAGCTATGGTATTCCTTACTTTTTTTCCTCGTTTTCCGAATTATGAATAAGTAAACTGGAAAAGCAAAAAAGGGAATATCTACTTATTGATTAAATTGTTTCTAATCTAACTTTATTAATGTGGTTAGTGAATAAATGTTGCTCTTATATTTTAAATAATTGTGAATTAATTTCTCATTAATTTAAATTAAGTAACTCCACAAGGCTTTCAGTATAAATAAATTTCCATAATTACTTCTCAGCCGCCACTGATTTGAATAATAACTTATTTGTTTAAATTAATTCATGATGAAATAAATTTTTGAAGGTGAAGAGGAGCTATAGCATAAATAAGATGAGCTTCTTCATTACATACAAATATTTCTGTTGTAAGATATTTTACAACCTCGCGTGATAAATTATATGTATTTTATATTCATGAATTAATCTTAATAATATTACAAATAATGTAAAGGATGCGTTTACTGGAAGAGCAAACACAATTTTCGTAACTCATTTTCCGGGTCAAGTGATACAGAGACTACCCCAGAGACTGGGGTAGGTATCATAAGAAAATATTTCTTAAAATGCATTTCTATAACATTCAAACTAAGCTGCTGCAGTGATGAAAATAAACAATTATCTTTACTGAAATTAAATATAGCACCTTAATAAAAAAAAAAACTTCTAATTAAATTACTAATAATATCAAAATACCGTTTATGGAGTGGCAAATTTTAAGTATCAGTTTGGAAAGTTGTTACACATTGAAAGGGAAATTTAAAAGGTAAACGAGTATCAGATAAATTCTGGAAGTTGAGTTCAGTCCTCTAAGGAAATAAAGGAAAAGCAAACGTTCATCGACATTAAGGAATCTTTTCTACCATATTGATGAGCGGGAACGTAAGATGAAAATGAAATTCACTATAGTCGTAAAACACATAAACGAAGTGGAAGTTTACGCATCTTAGAAATAAAATATTTTCTTAAATAATAGTAAAATTTAGATTTACTGACTGACGAAGAAATTTTTAAAATTGATCGATAAATAACGAAGAAATGAGCTTTTCAAGTTGTCATGTTTTAAGCATAGCTAAAAGGGACTACTCTGTTAAACAACTGCGGTAGTTAAATGGCAAAAGGAGCTATTTGCTATTAAAGTATGCCGTAGAAACAAAAGAAAGTTTTATTCTACCATATTAGTTAATATAATTATTTCGCAAATAACACATAAAACTCATGCTTCTTGAAATCAATTTATGCAAAAAAGTGCAATTTAAAAAAAAGAACAGATAGCTCCTTTTGCCATAAATACCTAAAATTTTACATTGTTTGTCGTCATGTCGCTCGGAAACTATTGTCACAAAACGTAACTTTGAAGTCTTATAATTCGGCCATTTTTAAAGAAATTTTAATAACTCTTTCACAGTCTTACATCAACTTGCCTTAACTTAATTTTCCGTCTTTAAAAGAAAAATAGTAAACTTCACCATTAAACACCGACGAAAGTGGTGTAATTTGGGAGAATTAACTGAAGTAGTAATAATTCCTTCTAAGGAAAGAGCATTTGCAAAATCTTTCATCGTTATCATATCATTCGGCGATTTTTATCTATTTGGAAATGAAAGCATTTACAATAATAATGCAATTCAATGATTTTCAATGTATTTCGCAGAACTCTTGAAGTTCCAGGCAACCTAATCAGCGATTACAAGTGCACTTTTGTTTAGACTTGGTTTTCAAAGGCGATCAACTGAGTATATTATTCCAAATACAAGTGTTTACACCATCTTTAAATATCTTTTCTCAGTATTTTTTGATATTCCCTCCTATTTTTGAACCTCGTTGAAAATCCATTCACAAAATATGATATTTTCTGAAATATTCTAATTTTTTGCCGTTTTAATTATACTATGACTTCTTCTTAGCTGAAGTCAGTTAATTAAGTGTTCGAATCCAAAGACGGAGTGTGAAACGGAGTGAAAATTAGTTTTCGTCACCCTACGGCACAATTAAGCAAATCAATCTTATTCAGTTTAAATTGTATATTCTGAGATACACAGTTCTATGAGCGTGTTTTGATTAATAGAATCTCTTTTATGTATGAATCAAGATTAGAAAATAATGTAATTGTTTGTATATTTCATTTTTTTCTGTTCAATCTATTTGCGCTTTAAAATATGCAAAACCTTTTAAAAACTTCATAAGAATGCACGCCTAATTGGATACTTCGGTAAGTTAAACAGTACCATTAACTAACAAGATTTTATAATGAAAGAATCGTTGCAAGAAGTATCTTTTAATAAAAAGTATAACTTCAACCAGCACACATAGCTTTATACGCAAATCTGAAAACGCCTAAGAGAAATTATTGATAGAAAAGATGAAAAGGAATACTTATAAGCCAATCATTAGACAAATTCTGACATTACGCGATGGAGATTTAAAAACATAGGAGACATAACGGTAGTACTAGTAATAGAAAGAAAAATTATGAGAAAAATATCAGACTAAAGCAAGACCGCAAACAACGAATACCAAAAAAATCCAACCATGATATTATAAATGAGTTAGAGGAAAAAACATAGTCGTGAGAGGCACATACACACACACAATGACATATTCAAAGGAGCATGATTATCATCTGACTGAAAAACTATAAATCAAATCAGTCAATCAGAAAAAAAAATATGTACGAGGAGGAAAGCAATAAGGAAATAGAATATTACGAAGACTGAGCATAAACAGATTAAATATTGAAGCAGACAAAAGCAAAAGCAAACAAGAAATCATACCAAAAATATTTAGGGACACAAGAAAGAAGAATTGGTTTGACGAAATGTTACATTAGCTGAAACCAACACAAAGACAACAGGCATTAACGCATGGTAGCGGAAACATCGCTCAGAAAATTAAAGGAATAAGAAATGAAATGAAAAAAAATATGTGGGTGAAAAGAAAGGTGTTAATAAACTAAAATAAATCGAAGTAAAATTTTAGAAAATAATAAATAAGATCATTCTCCAAGAAGTAAAAAGAATGGGGGAACGGATACTAACCAGTTATATGCAAAGATGGAAAAATCACGTCGAGGAACTCGTCAATGGACTTGATGAAACGCAGGAAGAAAGTTGTACTATTGAAGTATATATTGTTTTTAGAGCATCAAGAAACGAGAAACTTTTTGAAGGAATTGAAAAGTAACAAGAACCTAGGAGAAAGTGAAATAGTGGCAGAAGCAGGGGGAGAGCAGCTGCAGAAGATGCAGTATTAACTCATCTTAAAGGTGTAGGAAGAAAAAATGACCAGGATTGGTCAAATTTATTTACTGTGTCCAATTTATCACCCTGTTAGTTACATCTTATAAGATATTAGCGAAACGATTAAGAGGCAGCTAAACATAATATCCTGAAAAAGCATTAAGAGAATACCAAATAGGATTTAGAAGTAGCAGATCTATATTTTTCCCTTAAAAGAAATCCAGACACACATGTTACGAATACAAGAATATTTCACACGTTATTCATAGATTTTAAGCAGGCCTATGATATGATAACAGGGAAAATATGTCAGGCGTCAAGCTGTTTAAGAATTCCTCAAAATTTAATTAGATTATTCAAAACGACTCTTGTTAAAACGAAAAACGAAAGGATTCAAATCTGAAAAATTTTAGTAAATAAGGAACTTAGGTAGGGAAATCCTCTATCAACAGTGTTCTTCAACCTAGTTTCGAAATAGTTATAAAACAGTGAAATAAAAATTCAGGTACCAATTTTCAACAAAGAACAACAATACTTAGCTTTTGCGGATGACCTCACATTATGAGCTAAAACAAAAACAGAAATATATTAAATTTTCAAAAAATTGGGGTCAGAGTCAGGAAAGTTAGAGCTGTAACTAAACCAGTTTAAAACAAAATACATGATAATGCACAAAATTATATGTATATATAATACCATCATATGGGGAGAAGGAATACAAAAATGTGCACTAGGTAGAAACAATTGAAGAAAAAAGGAAGAGAAGGAAAATGATGATCAAGATTGCAAAGGGGAATCAAAACTGTTTAACAGTACTGATGAAGTCAAAATAAATATCTAGAAAAACAGAAATAAGGATTTATAAGTTGGTTTAAGAGACCTACGGTAACATACTCGTGAAATGATATTCGTGAAATGGAGGCATAGATGATTAGAGGAGAAGGACGAACGGAGAGTTTGGGGAAATATTATAGTGAACCAAAAATAAGTGCTTTCATCAAAGCCCAAAGATAAAGTGGTTAGGAAATGTGGAGGTGAGCAATGAAAGCATGCCAAGGTAAAGCAGACCAAGGAAAAGTTGGTTCCTAGAAGATCTTAGAAGTATAAATGTTAGAGGTTAGAAGTAAAAGCTTTAAATAGACAAGAATGGAGGAGAATAATACAAAAAGTTAAGTATGTTAATGTTATAGGATTACAGTTGTTTACATAGAGCCTCCAAATAAATATGGAGGAAAAAAAAGTGAATTTTGTATTGAAATTTAGAAGCATTTTAGAATGGAAGCCATGAGGAGAAAAGACAAATGGAGCCAAGAGAAGTAGTAGAAGACCTAAGAGAAATGTCAGTTCAAAAACGGGAAGAATAACGAAGATTATGAAGGAGTGGTAACGTACAGAAAGGCAAATGAAAACACTAAAATTGGGGAAGTATGGAATAGAATGCAGAAAGGAGCGAATGGACTGCGAAACTCCAATCTAGATTTTTTTGGATGGCAAGTCGTATGTGACCGAAAGATATATTAATTTTCTGGTAATATTTTTTAAGGTAAATTCCTATTTTTATTTATCGATTATCTTTTAATTTCATGTTTTATCTTATGGTTAATATATCCTTTTATGGAAATTAAAGAGATATGTGGTTTTACAAACTCCATCCACTCTTCAGTCAAACATGAATATTGGATATCTAAAAGTTCATATATTATGTACGTACGTAACGTTACACTTTCAAGGCTTGTTAAAATATTTACCGGTTTCGTAATACGAGCTAGAGCTTTAAACGTTATATCTCTCATAAAACGCTCAGGAAAACTTTCAGGAAAATTTTACTTCGCACTTGACCTAATAAAGGGGGTTTAATTTAGAACTCGTAACATAGGTAAACTTCCTCGTTAATAATAAATATGAGGTCATCAACAGATGTCGGCACTTGAAATACATTTCAGATATCATATCAAACCATTTTTTAGTAAGCAGTATATTATATTTGTATAAATTATTTATTTTCCCGTGTTCGATATTATTAGATGTTCCATTTTTAGGTATGGCTACATGAAATCAAAAAGAAATATTTGAATTTTTATATACGCAGTAAAAGCCATCCTGTTATTTATTTGCCAGACAAAACAAAGTCTTTTCAAATTTGGCCTGGATAAAAACTTCTGAGAATCATCTACACCTTTATTTAGAACACCTAGTTATTTTAAACTTGCTTGTTTAAAACCACCTCTATTAATAGACTTGGATATTTCGGAATTCATTAGCTGCTACTATTTTATATTTTCGACTATACGAAAAAAACATAATAGACAACCTAAAGCATGTTTTTATTCACATATTGTTTGTGTAGCTAAAGCTAACCTCAGTATTTGGCATCAAAAATGCAATTGGGAAAACTAGAAGAAAAATTTTTAAACAATTTTGTGCTTGAGCCAAGTAGCAAATGCGTATGTGTTGTTTTATTCGATATTGAGTCTAAACTAACAAGAGAGAACTTTTGTATTTACTTGATAACGAATTACTACTTTGTTTCACATAAATTTAAATTTACTTGCATGTAAGGATTGCGAACTGTTAATTGAAAGTTGCTATAAGGGATTTATGCAGAAAATTTTAAATTATTTGTGTATATTAAGAAGTAGACATTTTTACATAATTTTAAACCTCCAGAAGGAAGAGGGAAACCAGCTTTTATACTTTACTTACGTCCAAGGAAAATTTCAATTATGAAGAACTTTATACCTATACATCACGTCTTTCAGTACATTTTAAATGAAGAGTAAATTTTATTTTTATTTTAATTATGTTTAGAATCAGAAAGCATTAAAATAAAATCTGTAGATTGTAATTACCACAAGATCAGCTGGTCGGTGACACTGCAATCGAGTTTTTGAGCTACTCTTCTTCTGATGAAGACCCAACGAGGGCCGCAATAGCTATACAAAGAATACTGGAGAACCTAGTAATTGAAATCAGGCCAACTTGCAGCAACTTTAAAATTATGCATTGACATGCTAATTATGTCTTGTGTAAGATAAATAGCTTATGAACAGCAGCATGCATGGTGTCCTCACCAAGTTAGGTCAAAAATCAGTCACCTAATGTTATTAATATTTTTCTTAATTTGTTTTATGATCAACAGTTCTAAAATATAATTTCACTGTAAAACTCTTTTTCATTACTATTATTATTACTAAGTATTAAGTTTGATACAGTTGAGCCCAGTTTTGTAGTTATAGTGTACGATTTTGTTTTCAGCTTTAATTAATAATAAACTAAACTCTGTTTAGATTTTATCGCACAAAGCATGAAGTACTTAAAAAAAAAAAATTTCTGCGTGCCCTGCAAAAATGAAATGTGTTTAAAAGTTTTATAGCTAAAGTTGAAATTGCTGGAGCAAATAACCTTGAACGTAAGGTTTTACACTTGATATCTTAAAGAAATTTCAAGTTCAGTCTGTGGTCAGTTACGTATTTATTCTTTCCGCAACAAACATATAATATTCCATTTAGTTTGCAATTGCAACAAGAACTCCGTGCGGTTATTGAATGGTATTTTATACATCGGCTGTCCAATAAATATGCGGATATATTATGCATATGATCAAAAATAACAAATTTGCTTTTCCAGATTTTATAAATCTTAAAAGCTCATCAAGCTAACTACCTATGTGAATAGCCGATAACTTATTCTGAATCTTTAACTAAAATGTAAAATGTAACATAACATATAATAAGTATGTATATGTTTAAAAATAAGTTTTTAAAAATTTTGTTGCAAGTCGGTTTTGATTGCAATGGATTCCTCGAACATCCTCTGTGCAGCTGTTTTTGGGGCCACGTCAGTAGAAGCGTAGCTCGAGAATTCCACTCCAAACCAAACCGATCTGTCCTAATTATTCGCAAATGTGATGTAATATTAATGAAAAGTTTAGATCGTGACATTCTGCAGTTGCTTTTTGACCTAATATTGCATTAAGCACGGCCGCCTGGATTAACAATCCACCAGTGTTTCATCCTGGCGGTCACGTTCCCAGTTCAGAACTATTTTTCCGCTCTTAAGAGAGAGCCACACCACACTCCTCAGCACGAGCGTAGCGTATTTTCTGTTGACGAGGCCCCAAATAGGGTCGAAACAACTGCACAGAGGATCCTCGAGGAATCCATTGCAATCAAAACCGACTTGCAATAAATTTTTTTAAAACTTTCATTATGCTTTGACAGCACGCATGGCGGTCTTGTATGGGATGACTTATTAAGTAGCAAACTGGCTGCAATTTGTCATTCATAATGCAATATTAGAAAGCGATCGCAAGATGTCGCGATCTAAAGTTTTCATTACTATTACATCGCATTTGCGAATAACTAGGACTGGTCAGAGGATGCTCGAAGAATCCATTGCAATAAAAACCGACTTGCAACAAAATTTTTAAAAATTTCATTATGATTTGACAGCACGCCGTCTTGTATGGGATGACTTTAAGTAGCAAACTGACTGCAATTTGTCAATCCTAATGCAATATTAGGCCAGAAAGCGATCGCAGAAAGCAATTTCCAAATAAAGCTGTGTTTTTAATTTGAGTTGCATACAAAGGAACTCTCTCAGTTTATTTTTGTGTGTTTGAAACTAATAAATAGATACTTCCTAATCTAATTAGATACCATTTGAATGGCCAAGTCTGGGGAAATTTCTGAAATTTATGGAAAATTGCACCGTTTCAGAGTTAAAGGACCAAAAATGTGCCCGAACTCTCCCTGTGCTATTTAAGTTATTCGGTAAATAACTTTCTGAATGGTTGTTTGATTTTATGAATTGTTTCCATGGTAATTATTCGCCGAATAAGTATTAGTTTATTAGGAGATGAAAAGGCCGGCTCTTATGTCCGTATTCATAGTGCTTCCTTGAGGTTCCCTTCAATGTGGGAACCCTTAGAATGGGATTGTAGTAAGACAGGTGCATTATGATAGTACCCATTCTAAGGGATCCCTTATTGAAGGAGGCCTCAAGGAATCATTATGAATACGGACATTAGTTTCTAGGGCTAAACAGAACTTTTTTTTTGTTTGTGGAACGTAAGTCTTTTTTAATCGAAATTTATCTAATTCAAGACCAACTTGACAATACAAATTCAAAGATTACTTTTCAATTAAAAAAATGAGGCAAAATACGAAGAAGCGTTTCAAATAAATGTTATAGGATTTGAAAAATTAAGTTAACAATCATTATATGTTTCAGGAGAAGAGCTACTATTAAACTAATTAATTACGTCGAGATCTTATTAAAAAAAAATTAATCTTTGACGTCCCACCTCAAAGTGAAACCATTGTTAACCCCTTGAAGTTCAACAAGTTTTATTTAAAACAGTTCTTTATATTTTGCTTTATATTTCATATGATTTACCTGTTTAATATAATTTCGTGACATTTTTCTTGTGTCTGTCTTCTATTAAATTTGATTTGAACTTTATATCATTCCGTATTGTTCACTTGAACGATTACTTTTTTATGTACTGATTCAGTTTGTGTCAAAGACATAGATTAAATTGAAAAATCTAAAGCTAGACGAAAAAAAAAAGACGTAATAAGATATACTATATGAAATAAAAAAGAAAATTTTCTTCCTAAAAATGTCAGTTTAATATTACCTTCTTCAATTCATCAGTGACGATTTCACTAGTACATAACTTTGTTGGTTATTCATAAGTTTCATTTTTTATGACTTCCGGGTAAACTGCGTCAAAATTCTTCTTTCTGCCGGCGTCTTATCTTTTATTACAAAAAAGACTTCCTGTGGCTATCCCTGCTTCTTGCAAGAAAGGACGAAGTATCGTAAGAAAGAAGAATTGTATCGCGGTATACCCAGAAGCGATAAAAGAAGATGCACAATGGCCGCGAAAGCCTGCAAGGTAATGTAATTAATAAGTTTAATTATGCTGTCTATACTTTTCCCTTTTTTATGAGTCTGACATAAATTTTGATTGTGAGACCCCTTTTTTTTAATTTGACGATATTTAAGTTAATAATGAAAGCTAAATGAAAATTATTTATTTAATAATGAAAAGCACCAACTATTATGGTTAAGTTTCAGTAGAAATTCCCTTAAATAATTCCCATCCCAAAGCAAACAACTATTGTAATAAATACTCACTGGTGTAGTGCAACCGAAACACAAATTGTTTCTCTGCTGTTGTATGTAAATTTTACTATGGTTTGATCAAAGTTCGTAATTAAATTTTCCTTTTCTTTTTTAGCACTTTGTACGTCTGCTTAATCGAAAGTCCACGTGAATCATATATGGCCGAGTGTTTCTACGAATTCTATCGTTTATTATGCTTTTAATATTCATCACGCAATTTTCGAATCTGTTTTCAAAGGACACAAATAAAACATTAATCTCACACGCAATGCACTCGACATTAGCGCCTGATTTCTGTTGACGACAGCCACTATTTCCATTTATTGATTTACAATATTTTCGATTCATAAACTAACTCCAAGCTAGCAGATATGTTCATCATGGTGGTTGAAGAATTATGGAAACTGATCACTGTGCAAAATATTCACTATTCTATGGTTCAGAAAGTATTTCGGATTTGCTTTTAATAATTGTCTAAAAAATACAAATAGGAATGGTCGGTTTTTATGATTCTTCAAACAAAACCACAAGCAAGACGATGCGTTTATGGAGACCTTTAATGTGCGCAACATTTATTTCTTTTGTCCGCCAACTTTCTGGAGGTCCAAACGCAAGTAAGCCTAACCGAATTTATCACTGACGTGCGTGGTGAATAAAAGGACAATCGTAAAAAGCACAAAAATATTTACGACTCTCGTAAAAATCCTTCTGCAGATATAAGCTGCCTGGAAAATTGCGTGAGTTTTTCGTTTTCTCATGCGTTACGTCCGAGTTGGTTTTCGAGGCAGTAGATTCGGAGAAAATAAAGCAGAAACTATCAGTATCATCTTGAGCTCTAGAGTAGAAGTTATGTGACTCTTGGAGAAGCATTCGAATTCTCGATAAATCAAGAGATATGTGCGAAGTGATGGAAATCAATCAAGTTCTGCAATAGCAATAGTCATTAGTCATTAGAATGGGCAATTTATGTAGATAGCGAGTTATTTGAAATGAACGATTAAATCCTAAGAGGATATAAACCGTAGTTTCATTTACATTACTTCTTTGAAAAACAAATGATAAAAACGAAAATGTCTCTACTGAAATAAACGTTTATTATCGTCAGCCAAGTCACTTACAAATCTATGGAAAGAACTTCATAATGGAGTTTATTTGCATTATTTACTGATTAATTAAAATTTTATTATAATTTCCCACCGATAATGACACGCCCTATATATATAACTGAATCCAACGGTGCAGTAAGTAGTGACGAAGGATGGAATTAAGTAAAGAAGTAAATAAAAACGTCAGCGTACTTACGCATACAATTTTTCACTCATATATATTTTTTTAACGTAAATATATTACTATATACAGTGTGTTCACGGATTTTCTGCAATAGCCGAGTGACATGACTTTGATATATTTTTGTTTTAAGAGTTTCCTTTATTAAAAAATTGAAACCGCAAGTAATTTGGTTTTATAGAAGTAGAAAATTCGGTTAGTTTTCAGACATACAGACATATTAGTTAACTAAATTTAATTTAAAATTTAAAAAATTAAAAGAAGGATACCTGCAACACGTGCGACACACACCATAGTAAAATCCAAGATGCCGTAACTAGCAACGAACAAAAAAAAACTCAAAGAAGAACGTGACAACCATATTAAAAATTGGCAGGAAGCCAGAAATCAGATCAAGAATAACATGAAGAAAGCTGCCACTACCGCGGTTAACCACAGGAATATTGTTTTACAAGAGACAGATTTGGCTGTACAATTTAGGCGTATACTCTGGTTCAACCAACAAGAGTCACTTTTATGTGTGGACTGAAAATGTTTAATAAAGCATATCAAGGAAAATGTATCTGATACTACCGAATTAATCTTGTGGTCAGATTCTTGCGGCGGTCAAAACCGCGTCATAAAGATGACGCTCATGCTAAGGGCCATGTTGCAGGCACATGCCTCTAATTCGGATGCGTTTTCTTGTATATGGTCATAGCTTCCTCCCTAACGATTCAGATTTTTTAGATGTCGAACGTACACTCAAATATCAACGACGCCTTTATCTGTCAGATGATTATGTAAGAAAGAAAGACTGCCGTACAAAAAACCAATTCAAAGTTACACGAATGAGCTCCACTGAATTTTATAGAACTGCCGAGCTAGAAAAACAAATTGTAAATAGAAAAGTCGATATTGAGAACGAGAAAAGTTGGTTGAAAGCACGAGAGATACTTTTTGATAAAGAAAAAAGCATTTTCAATTTTTATGAGAAACAATTTCGAAGACAACTCATATGCTGTAACAGACAAAGGAACGCCCTGGTTTATTTAAAGATTTGCTAGTATCAATGTGGCTTGAAGGAAAACCTCTATCAAATCCAAAAATAGACGATATGATGCACTTGATTCCTTTGCAAACAATTTTATGAAAACATTATCGGCAAGGACATCACCGACGGATGGATGGATTCATGGAGTTCCTGATTTTGAACTGGAACCCTCAGTGGATTATTAATTTCAAAACTTGTGTATTTTTTGACCTACCTCTTTAGGCAATAACGTTTAACAAAAATGTGCTAAATGTTATTTTGGATAAAGGAACCAACCCACAAATATGAAAATATTGTCAAAAGTTTAACACTTGTTTTTGGGGTTGGTTCCGTTCTGCAAAAAGAAGTCCAATTCTGCATGTAATTTGAATTTAAACAAATTTTTGAGAAAAAGTAAACATATTTCTTAAATATCAAAATATTGTCAAAAGTTTAATACTTGTTTTTGGGGTTGGTTCCGTTCTGCAAAAAGAAGTCCAATTCTGCATTTAATTTGAATTTAAACAAATTTTTGAGAAAAAGTAAACATATTTCTTAAATTGAAAGCAATGCACAAGATATTTCTAAACATTTTCTATCATTTTTGTACGTTTTAATGCAAGCAAAAACTTTTATAAAGAATAACTTTTTTTCCTAAAACATAAAATAAAAAAGTTTTTCCTCTATTACAGAAAATCCATCGACACAGTATATATTATATATATTACACTTAATAAATTAGATAACAATTTTGTTACAAAGTGAGAGAGATAAGCTATCACAATGAATGTTGGTTGGTTGAATTGGTACTTCTCACTCACTTCGTAACAAATTTGTTACAAGAAATGTATTAGCCTAAAATGGGCTTAAGACTTTATTAATTCGTTGGATATTTTATTTCTTCTATTCCTATAAATAACTTAAAAACCCTGTAGAACCATCAAAAAAGGTCAACTCGTATATTAACGACTCTTTTAATATTTAAATAAGAAATTATTATTATTATGCGCTATTAACTGTTTAAATTTTCAACATAATGACGTATTTTCAATAGAATTTGACATTCATCACAATGACAATTATGTTGATTGAAAAGTCTAGGGATATTCCATTGGAATAATTAAGTGACAAGTTTTATGTTTGAGTTAAGGTCAAAATTGAAGTTCCACGTTACAATTAAAAATCATTATCCTCTGTAGTTTACTTACTATAATTGTCGAAGTATAAAAGCCCACTTGTGTTTTGTTTATGATTTTATATAAAGCGCAGTCACTACAATAAACTCCCGTTTATTTCCTTAAAGTACATTTTAAAATGATTTTTGCAAAAAACAAAATTTTCAGCCTTACGACAAACGACTTTCCTCACTTACTTCCTTAAGCTTCTCATCCACTATCAGCGTGTGAGGATTGATATTAATTTCGAATAAATTATCGTGGATCCACTGTAATGTGTATAGATCATTCTTGGTAACGTGTTCGAACATTTGCGTGCTCCTGTTCATTTTCTTGGACCCATGCGTCACCCTTGCTATTTCGTAGCCCTCCTTGTAAATGGGTATCTCTGAGGGATAGGCATCTACTTCTAAATTACTGGAATCAACTCTGCACGCACGTTCGTCCAAGAGGAATTTTTCCAAACTAGATAAAGAGCAACCTGAGACCTCTGGATCCATTTGGTTGCTTTTTATCCCTATTAACTTATCGGTAGACTTCATGCATATATTTTCCGAATTAGTCATTGTAGTAGTTGACTCTTCAGTGATTGAACTCGATTGTTTCATATTACTATCGATTTTATAAGCATCCTCACTTTCGTTAATATTTTTGGGCTGATAATTTACGTCATCAATGCTCGCGTACTCATGTTCATTAATTTTTTGGTAAACGTTTCTTTTGTTTTGAAATTTAAAATCATCGTCAATATCAACATTGCCTCTTTCATTACGATTATCAAAAAGATACCTTTTATTTCGATATTTGAAATGCTCCTCATCGTCAATGTGTTCCCCTTGGCTAAGATTTTGGGAAGTACCTCTTCTGTTTCTGTAGTTAAAATGATCATCAGAACGAATGTTTTCTGTTTCACTAAGATTTCGATAAACGTTTCTTCTGTTTCGATATTTGAAATCATCTATTTCATCCCTTTCGTTGAGATTTTGGGACATTTTTCTTCTACGGTATTTGAAGTCTTCATCGGCACCAACATCTTCTCTTTCAGTAAGATTTCGACAAGTACTTCTTTTGTTTCGGTTTTTAAGTTTATTTCTAACATCAATGCTTTCTTTTTCATTAAGATTTATGGAATTTCTTCTTCTGTTTGGGTAATTTGAAACATTAAATGCACCAACGTCCTCTTCATCACTAGCATTTCCGGAATTGCTTCTATTAACTTGGCGTTTTAAAATTTCAGAATTTACGTTCCTATTTTTAGTATGCTTCCTGGAGTTTATCTTGTCTTGATATTTGAAGTAACAGTCATGAACAGTTTCTTTTTCATTAATAGTTCGCAAAATTTTTCTTTTGTTTTGATATTTAGAAACATCGTCAGAAGCATTTAATAAGATTCTGTTAACAAGGTATTTTTCCTGTGACTTTTTTAAGTAATGTTCATAATCGATTTTGTCGATCAATTCTTCTGAATCTTTACCAATGTCCTCTCCATATTCTTCCATATTTCCCTCAAATTCCCTTTTTCTCCTTGACGGTATAAAATAATCGTAACTTCGCGCCATTTTATTGGAAATATCTTCTTGATAAGACTTTATCAGCTTCTTATCTGACTTGGTTTCCTTACATATAATTTGGCTACTTACTTGTGGTATTCCAGTCCACGTTTTACTTTTCAGATTTTTAATTTCGTCCGCTCGTTCAATCAAATCATCTAATGATATAACTTGTTGTTTCAGTGGGTTTGGTGATTCCTGTTTGCGCGCTTTTGCGTTCTTTCTTGCTCGCTCACATAACGAGTCACTACTGACTTGTAATTCATCTTCAAAGCATAAATAATTCAAGTCTTCCTTAACTCTGGCGGTTTGCGTTTTGTGCTGCCGCGTATTTATCTGTTGAGCCCGAGTTTCTTCACCCACATCTTCATTCGAATTAACTTCCTTCTTTCTATGGACTCTTCTCAAGTAATTTTTGTAACTTTGACTAACTGGAGAATAACGCTCCTCTTTATTTTTCTTGTTATTCCATTTGTCATTCTTTTCATATTTTTCAACGTTGTATTCCTTTACCTTTGAATTAGTTACTTGAATTTCTTTCTTCACATCAACATCTTTGTTTAGTTCCTCGTAAGAATTTTGTGCAAAGAGTTCTGATTGATACTGAGTAGGATGATTTTTATAGAGTCCTTGCCATGATTGTCCGATATCCTGTATTCTGTATTGTTCACCTGAATCCACTTTGAATTGCTGCTTATAATCAATAAAACTCAGATGTTCGGTATTACTACTTTCCTCGCGGCGTCTTTCACGATGATCGGTCTGTGATCCAGTGTGTCGACTTTTCAAATGTTTGGAGATTCCACTATTATTTTCTTGTTTTACTTCATAATTTGTATGTTCTTTTTCTTGCGTGAATCTCTGAACGTAATCCGGATCTTCACTAGTCTCTTCAACTTCCTTGTATCTTCCATTTTCTTCGCTTTTTTGTTTTCTCTGATTATGCAATATATTATCTTTTCCTCTCAGTTTAAGGTTTGCAGCTTTGGGACTTCGGCTTCTTCGTCTCGTTGTTTCTATGTGATTGGCTTCAACAGATAAAGGCTGTCCTTGAACTACAGAATCTCCAACGTAATTGTTTCCTGTCTTTAATGGCAAATCAGTTTTCTTCTGGTTATCGCTTAGTGCTTTCTTATCTTGGGTATTTTCTTTCGATTTGTTTTCGATTATGGTATGGTGTTCTATCATGTTGTCGCCTTGTGACCGGTTTCGTTTAATTTCCGCTAATTCTTGCGAAATTTGCTTTGCGGCGCGTTCATATTCTTTCAGGATGTCATCTTTATGGTTTTGATTAAGACTGCAGAGTGTTCTAGTTTTCATGCAAATATTCGAATATAAATTTTCGTCGCTTGACGTGTTTTCGGAGCTCGCACACTTAAAGCACGTTAATGATGTGTCTTCCTTCGTTTCTACCCGTGCTATTTTTTCTTTGCTTGACGATTCATTGACGCTGGTATTAATAAAGATGTTAGATTTTGCCCGGCATTTCTTCAAAGAATTTGAACCGCAAGTTGGATTTCCGTTCATTTTGCACGAGGGAGACTCTGTTTTTAACGAACTGCTCTTGGATTTAAAGGCAAGTTGTTTAATCAAGTCGCGCATGCTATTTTGTAGTCCTTCGCTGATTTTGTTGTCTAATATGCACAGGTTATTCTCCTTTTTTACTTCGCAGATATTGGACTCCGTGCTGATCGAATGTAAATAACGTTGTAGTTTGGTTTTCTGAAGTTCCGTTTCTTGGTTGAAATCCTCGCCCTTAATGATAAAATTGATTTGGTTTAAAATATGTTCGAGATCATTTATACTCAAACCAGATCTGGTTAATATGTTTGTTTCTTTATCTGCGCTTGGTTCGGCATTTTTCTGTTTTTGATCGGGTTTAGCTTTCACTTGGAAAGGATATACGACAGTTTTGCTGGGAGATTTGCCACTGCTCACTGTAGATGCTGCTTTATACTTAGATATGTAATTTTCTAAATATACTCTTTGGTTCTTCTGTGCATTCGTGTGGCTCATTTTAGGCAAGATGTACTCTTGTTTGCACTTTTGACTTGTTTTTTGAATTTCTTTCAGCAAGTTGCCTTTAATTTCCAAATTTAAAGCCAAGTTTTGATATTGATCTGTAGTTAAGGGCTCGTTGGATTTTAAATACAAATGCAAAGAGTAAACGTCATCTAAATTTAAATAACTGTTATACGTTTCTTTGATTTCGATTTCAGAGTTTTCGCCTTTCAGAAACATTTCTCGCAGATTATTTAAGTCTCTCCTTAAGCGCAGGCGTTTCAGAATGGTGTCAGGTGTTTCGCGAGCCACTTGCATAAAGCTACCTATGGCATAGAGTTTATCTTTATTATTCCCAGTTTTAAATCTCTCACGAACGGACTGGCTATCTGCAAGATTGTGCTTGTATAACCAATAAATAGCTCGTCCCTTACCATCGGATATGTGTATATTTGGCAGGTTGAATTTCGAATGCAATGAAACTTCATAATCGCTCACTTTGCAAAGCGATTCCTTATCTACAGCGTTGTTACACTGTGACACCGAATCCTGAAGGTAGTCCTGTCTTGGTTGGCGAAAGAGTCCTTTTGTCGTCAATCTGTTGTCTTGCTTCTTATTTTTCATATTGGAGGTGTCCAGTTTTTTATTCATGCACATTTAAGAATTCTACATGACAGAATAATTAAGCGAGTGTATACTCATTTAATTTAGGTCTGACAATTCACTGGAATTTTACATTTGTTCGACATGTTGACAGTGACTTTAGCAAATCGTAAACTTCAAAATACAAGCCAACTGATGTTTATTGATGACAGTGTCAAATTCGATTGGAGCTGAAATATCAATTTACTGCTAAATTGCCTCCAAGACAAAATTTTAAAAATAAATTGACATTTAGTTTGAGCAACCGTTATAATGTGTTCGAGGACATTAAGAAATGAGGAAAAATCTGACGTCTTTGCAGATATAGTCGTGAACAAAAGAAAGTCGTTTGTTGTATTTGTCATTTGATTAAAATCTAATAGCGTGTCCGAATCGCACTTTTGCGCGCTTAGGGTATCTTCATCTCGTACTATTACATGAGGTTAAAAGAAGATACAAATACTTTGAGTGCAACCAGTGCATGTGAATTGAAAATCGTTTCCCCCGCAAGAATTTCATACAATATTTTTTTAAACGAATATAAAAAAATAATTGCAAATCCGGACTTTCATGTAATTTTATAACATGTCAAATCAAAAATGTAAAACACCAAGCACCCAACAGATGGCATAATCAAATTTATTTAAGGAATTTTTAAAGATTTCTCCAGTTTCTGGACATGTAAATGAATGAAATTGACGAGGAATGGTATTTTATTAACTTGATTTTATTATTATCTACACTAGCCTATTTAACCCTTAACCAGCGTTGTGGAGTCTCTCAGACTCCATAGATTTAAAAAAGTTGGATAACATTTTCTATAAAAGTTGGCTCGAGATCTCGCTTTCAGTACCTTCTAGTGGTGGGAGTACGCGAAGGCAACAAGGCATCGCGCGCCTTTATTTTAAAGTTGACCAACCACACCTTTGTAGACCTAGGGATTTTATTGTCATGATGGCAGTAAAAAGATATGGATAAAAACTCCATCCTTCGGACCCAAATTTCAAAGATGTTGTTATGAGATGGTTTGATGAAGCTGACTCTGAGTTTTCCGACCAAGAAGGAAGTAAAAATATGAATGTTACTGAAATTAGAGCAACAGAAGAAATTTTGAGTAAACATGATTCTCATAGTGAAATATCAGACACGAATGAAAATGATGGTGAAAGAGATATTAGTGAGGCATCAGAAGAGAACTCTAATGATAAACTTCAAACCAATAAACATTATTATTATGGAAAAACAGATATAAATGGTCTTCTGCACCATCAAATCAAAACGTTAGGACACCTTCTCATAATATTTTGAAAATACCTGTCGCAAGGGGATCAATGAACCAAATAGACCCGTTAGGAGCTTGACAAAGAATTTTTACGCACTATTGTGCAATTTGCAAATATAAAACTGAACGAATATCGTGAGAAATTAGGAAATAACGATCGTACTGAATTTCGAAATACCAGTGCTATTGAAATCGACAGATTTTTAGGAGTTCTACTGCTCACGTCAGTGTTCAAATCTAATAACGAAGACCTTGAAGCTTTGTTTGCTACAGACGGAACTGGCAGGGAAATATTTCGACTGGTTTTCTCGGAGAAAAGATTTTCCACATTATTGGTTTGTCTGAGGTTTGATACTCGAGAACAAAGAACGCAATTGGTAAAGAAAGATTCAGCAGCAGCTATTTCCCACATTTTAAAAAGATTTAACGAGAACTCTCAAAGAGAATATTCTTGGCGCTGATGCTTCACTAGATGAAATGCTGGTGGGTTTTAGAGAACGTTGCATGTTGCCAAGAAATGCAAGAAAATATTGCCATATATGTCCATCTACACTGGAAAGGAAAACATCCTATTTGTGTGCAAAATGTGAAAAACCTATTTGTCTACATAGTGAAAAAAGGGACTCAATGTAACTCCTTTTTAACTCATTTTGGTAGTTCCCTAGAGACCATCCGTGCTAGGTGTTAGATTTAAAGTAGTTACTTTTCTTAACTCCAAGAAGGAGATAAAATAGGTAATTCTCACTTTTATAGTTGTGATATTTAATTCGAAAATATAGTATTTGTTCGGTAATTAAATGCAATTTTATAAGAAACACGCATGCGTTAACGTAACAAATTTTAAGATCATTTTAACTCTTTGATAAAAGAAGATGTTACTTCATCACAAAAAATTGTAATAATAATAAAGGTGCTTAACAAATTTAGGAATATACTTCCACTTTATGTATGTAAAAATGGAGTAAGTCAAGCTTAACTGCTTACGATGTTAGTGTGGTGGAATTTTTCATTTCGTCGGAGTCAAATAATTCCACCTTAATTTTAACTACTTCCAATAGATGAATGTCTATCCAAAAAGGTGAAAAATACATAAATTTTTAGTTAGAACTAACAAAAAACAGATGTTAATTGCAAATTATGGAGGAAATGAATTTAACTCTCTAAAATTTTTCTCTGTGTACAGTGCAATAAAAAAGTTTGCAACTCTTGCATGAATGGGAGGGAAGAGCTGTAATTGCAAAGTGGAAATACCTGCAGAAATTTTCTAATTTAGTTTAATAAAACGTTGCTTTTTGCGTAAGATTATATGTTATAAACATGTTTTTTGATGTATTTTTTCATTATGCCCATCAGAATTTTTTTGAGGGAATCATAAAGTGTACCGTTCTTTTTGAGTTCAATAAATTTAATTTTCTTTTGTATCGTTGTTCTTTTTTTTTTGTATTCTATATTTATTTCAACAAAATGTTTAAGAAAGTATGGTTTTTGAAATCTTAATAAAACAATTGACAATTGTTTCATTAAAGTTTTTATGTGTTTTTTTATATGGAGACCTTGGGACTCCACAATGCCGATTATGCGAAATTATTTCACCACGCCGGTTAAGGGTTAAAAATACTCCAAAGGGCCAATGTTTTTTGACGTTGTTTCCTGGTTTACTCAACCGGTTGAGTACTGCATGCGTGCAACATCAAATAGAGGGCAATGAGTTCAAAAATTATATACTGGGTGGGTGTTTCTTAACTTCATACAAAAAATGAAACCAGTGAAAGTTTACATTAAAAGTGATAAAATTACGTCCTCGGAGAAATTTGTTGATGTCAGCATCGGCTGTTTAAGTGGATCAATTGTTAACTGTACTTTGTCGCGTTGAAAATATGGGCGAATTTTCCAATACTGTTGGACATGATTTTAATTTACGGCGAATATGGTCAAAATGTGTTGGCTGCAAGACGTTTGTATTTACAGCGTTACGACGAATCAGTGTTTACAAGGGATGCAGTGTGGCCAAAAAAAAATCTTCATGCAATCGGTCAATCTGTATGCAGATATGTTAAACGGCACTTTAATCGGTCTATTTGTTTGGACGAAAGGGTGTATTTACGTTTCTTGCAAACTAATTTGCCGGAATTCCTAGAGGATGTAAATTTAAATATTAGAAAATATTAGACCTTAATCCATTAGATTTTTATCTTTGAGGACATTTAAAAAATCTAGTGTACGCCGAAGAAGTAAACAATAGACGAACAATTCAACGCACACAGTGGAAAATATTTGAAACCAACCAATTCCGAACGCATGTGAATCCCTACTTCGTCGAGCCGATGTATGTTTACGTCTCAACGCAGGAGGGGAACTTCGAACACTTATTGTGAGTGAAGATCACCGTTTATTTCTATCAGATCTTCAAATGACATTGACGACCATTTTCTTTTGCTCACGTCTGCAGATGCAGAAAATTAGAAAAAAATTAAATTGAATTATTTCTAAAATAGCGAAGGTATAGAGAACATAGAGTTAGAACAAATTTACCAATCAACGAAAATCGTTAAGTCTAGTTGACGTTCGGGCAAATGAAGCGAGTGACGCAACAATTAACTAATGAAGTTGTTCAGTAAATCGAATTTACTACAACAGCAACCCTCACTCTGCAATCAGGTTCGTCAATGCACTAATCCACTTCTGTTTGCAGAATACAGTAAATACGCAGGCAAACTCGCGAGTTCATGTTTGCCGAGATCGATTTATTTGCGAGCGGAAGCATTGCCTTGTTCAAAACGGAGTTTTCAAATTTTTAAAGTTTAATCGTGCTAATTTTCTGAGCAAAGTTGGGGGAATGCTTGTAAAGTCAATAGGATTAAACTTTTACCGCGAAGTTGGACCAAAACTGGAGTTTTTCATTTATCCCTCAAACCTTTCCTTAAGGAGGCCTCTCAATTTCTTAAGTGAAAAGAAAATGAAAGCCTAATTTTATGGAATATTTAATCAACTAATTTTCTGTATGGAACCTTTCATTTCTATGTTCTTCATTTAAAGTAATTTATTTATTTTTAATAAAATGGCACCTTTCATAAAATATATTTGCGTGTGCACCGATTAGGTTAATTACTTTATGTGCTTTTGTATGTACTAGATTTTCTTAAAAAAAATACTCTTATCCACCTACTTTAACCAGAAAGATTAATTAATAAATAAATAGGATGTTTACTAGTAGTTCTTACTATCAGAAGGAGAAATTTTTCGAGAAAGGAAAAATCGTTATTTGTGTCCCAAATGTGTGCTGCACTTTAAAACATCATTAAACAAGAATTGATAAACCAATCTGTTTATTAATTTCTGTGAATTGTGGGCACATAAATTTCTGGCTTGCGTAATATTAAATAACAGGCTAATGCACGTAGTGACATTGCATACTTTTATCAGTTTATGTTTAAGCTGTCAAAAATATTTGTCTTCGAGCATATTATAGTGTTATCGTTACATTATCATGTTGGCTGCGCAGAATTACTTTAAAATAAAGGTCATTATTGTATAGGGTGTTTCATGGTTGTCTATTTTTAAAGTAACTTTCTTACTTTGAGATATAGAGCAAGAAGTCTTTAAGAAAAGTTGCACTGAATGTTGAGAACTCCTATGACCTCGACCTTCCATAATTCATTATTAGTAGTGAATAATCATTATTTATGTCATAGCACCCATCATTGTTTATGGTGTATAATGAAGTAAATTAGAGTTAAATTATAGCAAATCTGACGATTTAAAATATTTAATAAAATTTTAGAGTTCTTCTAGAATTTTACTATAATTTACTTCATTATACACTATAAACAATAGTGGTTACTATGACATGAATAATGATTATTCAGTGCTGATAGTGAATTATGGATAGCATTATCCTTGACTAAACACATGAATAATTGACAGATTATTGAGTAGTCGTGGACAGAAATGTTTTCTATTTCCATAATAAAGGAATAAGCACATTGACACTCTGAAGGCATTACGAAAATGACGCTGTTAGTTACTTCTAAAATTAAATTTTTCATTTCGTATTGTATTTTTAACTCAATTTTTATCTATTATACTGCAAAAGTGATAAAGTGTGCCATAAAATATATTTCAAAAATATACGTTTTAGAAACAATTCTTATACACATCTTTAATTATAACTGTCTCGGTCAATCGTGAAGGATTTTTGTTTAATTATAACTGTATCGGTCAATCGTGAAGGATTTTGTCGCTTTAATGATATGGAAATAAAATAATAAGGATTTCTCCCTTGGCAAGTTTATTCTTCTTTGGAAGTCATCCAAGTATCCTTCGACTTGTGAACGTATAAAGTACTAGGATTTATGCGCGGACCGTTTATGCTTATAAATTTCTGGCCAGGAACTACGTATTTCTTTGACTGTAATTTATATTGTGAGAAGGGTTCTCGGATGGTGGATCACACTTTTGTCCTTTTTTTTCGTAAGTCTATATATCCGTGTCTATGATGACTGAAATCTTTTCCACAACTAAATCTGAATTCGAAGCAAGAATCAAAAATTTATCTTAAAACTTTATACGAAATGATGCTTAAAACAAATTACTATATTAATTAATTTTTTTTAATAATATGCCCTGTATGCAATGGCATAGTTGTAAACATAAAATACAAGTTAGAATTGTCATCCCATTCTTTTAAAATATTCCATATAACTTATAACGAGTATTCAATTTAAAAGTTCAAGTTGTTTCTTCCTCAATGAGACTGGATATGAGAAATTGCATATACCTTAGGGACTTATGTTGATAGATTGACTTCTGACGAAGGCTCTGAAATTTGAATGGAAATTACATTCTCAACGCATATAGAAACTCAAATCAATGCAATTCAAGCAGAAATTTATGCATTAGAGGTAACAAATGACTACACATTGTGTTCTGTGTTCGCGAACAATAAGGCTTCCACATGAAACCTCTTTCAACGCATGATTCGATATGTCGCGGATTATTACATGAACAAATGATTACAACACAAGGATTGTCATTTACTGGGCCTTTGAATATGCTCATCATATGAGGAACGAGAAGAGAAGAAAGCCAGCTTGTTTGTGAGCAATGGCCGACGCAATACAGTATACAGAAAGTTCTGCTTTTTTAATAATATCTAGAACAACTATGAGACACTAAGCTCGTTATTATTAAAAAAAAACCTTGATATCTTAATACCCTGATAAGTGATCCGAATGCTGTTGTTCTTGTTACCGATGATATCTATGAAAAATTTTAAGAAGGTATAGAATCATATCTGTTCATAACGTTTTGTTATGTAGGATTAGCTGTGTAAAGGACGAAGCTCCTGAACTTCCGATTTTTGGAACTCGACAGGTTTCAAAATTCCTGTCAACGGTAAAAAAGCTCCGTGAAATGAGAATATGCATCCAATAATACGTAATCGTCTAGCAAAAATTGAATACATGGCAAAAGTTGATTAAGAACAAAGGACTGCTAGTTACTTTATAAACAGAAAGTGTGGATCCAATGAATCATAAAAACTTTAAGTGTCTTAAGAATGTTAAGTTCATCTTGTTTACAGCTTCCTTATTCTTCTTCGATGACTTCATATAACTATTCCAGCATTTCAGTATTCTCTCAAACAGATTGAAGTTTGTGCTGTATCATCTACGGTGCATCATATCCTCTTTCTATTTCCTCAAAACGTCATAAGATCAGTTAAAGTTGATTGTTTCAAGGGATAATTCTTTCGAATGTTATTTCATCTTCAACAAATGTTTGGATCTATTTGAAACAGGAAACACAATCTGGGCTCTGGAATATTGTAATAAAGGACATGACAAAATATTTTTAGAATCAGATTCTCGCACGCAATTGATGCATACTTTTTGATTGTATTTGTGTCTTTACGAGCTACAGATTGTTTTAGATTCATATATGCAAGGGCTAAACAAATATATCTTTCATAGTTTTCAGGAAATCAAGTCAGACGTTCTTAAACGTTGTTCTTCTTCTTTAATATTTCTACAATATGAACATTTTTGGTGGGTAACTTTGAAAGTACATTGACTTATTATTCAAGTAAGGAGCAAATGAATATATTTTTGAAACCAATTATCTAAATAACTATCCGGTAACTGAAGCTCGAATAAATATATGTTTAATAAAAATACAAGTTGTACAAATTACACATTGACATTGATATGTTATATCTAATAAACATAATTAAAAATGGATTCATAAAATGGAATTTTCCTTATTCAGTCGATTTAGAGTCGAAGCTAATCGAAAGCAGATGTAAACGAATCAACAAGAAACCACTCTACGACCGAACGTAATAAATTATTTACAACAAACCAGATTTTGCAGAGTCGACTTGTCCTTTACTGTAATTGATGGGCTCAGCTCCAATTTAGGTTAGGCTAAGGGCGAATGGGTGCCCATCTGCTTCGAGCCATAACTTAATTATCTAACCGATGTTCTAGTGCATTATAATTAATTCGATTATTGTACAAACGCCCACTGTGAAAAGGCCAAATGTAATAACACAGAGCTCAGTTTAAATCCACAAAATTTTCGTATCATCTTTTATCATATAATTTAAAGGATTAAAAATTGAGAGTGTGTCATTTAGGAACTTAAATTATACCTTCACTTCAAGAAACATTAAGGTTGAAGTAAACATGCAACTTTCAAAGTAAAAACCATTTGAACTAAAAGCTTTCCGACCAAATCATATATACTTAAAGCGAATTACTCCTTAAAATGTACATATTAAAGAAATTTACTTAGGAGAGCTTTTGCTTCCAGGGCAATTCCGTTCTCGAAATTGAATTACACGCGATCATTTTCTCCGAAAGGCTAAACTTTCCGCGTGGCTTTCCGGTCCCCACAAACTCGGCGCATCAAATTCGACATCTATGATGACTCGCTTACGTTCGCTTCCTGTCCCAAAAAATGTTATTTGCTCTCGAAATAAAAAGAATCTCTCCGAGGCGAAAGAGGCGAGGGAGTAACGTAACGAGTTCGTATAAGCCTAGCCCGCTATTGATTTAAGTTCGCAGACGATGGTATCTGCTTTAAGAACGCGGGATAGTGTATTTGCCCTTTTTTGTAACAATGGTTAATTTAGGAGTTCTTGTTGTAAGAGATAGATCCACGAGCTTTAAAAGCTCTGCGCAGCAAAGTAAATTAGAGATAAATTGTTCGCGAACATGCGATCGCTGTTACTGATGTGTACTTCTGGCTGTGATTTATAAGAATTGCTTAATTCAATTACTCACTGACTGTTCTTTAGATGGTTGAAAAGTGTTCTAAAACGATTATATAATCTCGTGATCAGATGGGAAGCACGACATTGAGGTAAAATAATTCGTTTTTAAATGCATTAGAGTGGTGGAGGCGCCGGAAATTTTTCTTTACAAATAGAGGAGAAATCTTTATTATTATTTGAAAATATCATTTTATTTCTAATGACTAATTTCTACAGAACACATTCCAGATAGATTTATGGATAAAGTTATGACCGTTTGATATTTCTTATCTAAACGATGACCATAACATTCCGTTTTATGCGTACTGAAATAATACCTTTCAAGGAAATCTTTATCTAGTTCCGAAAGCCATTACTGCCCGAGTTAACGTTAAACGTATCCGCCTGGCAAATTAGTTGGCATTTTTCGTCAAAAGGACAAACTGGATTGATTTCGTCAGAGCTCTCTCGCTACCAATTTACTTCAGCCAAATTAATCCCGACAGAAGTAGAAGACTGAAAGCAATCAGTACGTTCAATTATATCCATTAAATGTAATATTGACAGGCGTGGGGATCGTCTGCGACAAGAATTGTGTGCAGGTGAGATGGAGGCTGAACTTAAAATAAGGAAAAGTGGAATCTGCCGTCTCTCGGGGAGGACGTCTACACCAGACTAAACGCTGAACACGTTCAATACTTCCCGTCAAGGGAGTACTACGCAAAAGGTCGGGTTATATTTCGTAAATGTTTCAGCTGATGTACAGCACGTGCGTTACCCGGTGTTTTCAAATAA
This sequence comes from Serrognathus titanus, assembly GCA_039766575.1. Classification (NCBI taxonomy): domain Eukaryota; kingdom Metazoa; phylum Arthropoda; class Insecta; order Coleoptera; family Lucanidae; genus Serrognathus; species Serrognathus titanus. The sequence goes on along the minus strand of CM077914.1, from coordinate 44,041,621 downwards.
GAACAACTCAAGGGAAATGATGGCTCGCTGCAGACATAATTTTTAAGGTTTTAGGTGCATTTGAAATTTCGAAATGGTGAATTTTTTATGCTATCTCATCTTACCTCGTGCACCGAAGGTAATTCAACTAAGTGTTTCCAGTATTTCCAAACAGCGCTAGACGACGATAGCTTTTTCTTTTTCAGTAATAAGCAGATATATAAGTATTTTGTGATTTTGTACCCTGTTTTATTTTTACAATATCTTCGATCGTATTTTCAAATCAAAACTTTTAATATTTCATTTCATTCTGTCATGCATGATTTATTTAAATTCGGATTTAATAAATTCCTTTATCTTCCAAAGAAAAGCAATCTGAATACTTCCTAATGGAAAACAAATAAATCCGAAAATCTCGCTTTTATATTTCATCGGAATAATCCCAGAACGAATGCAAATCAGTGTAAAATTTTTATTATGCTCTCTTTTCCCATCTAACACGTGATAATTCAACTCGCGAAAGTTCCTTCCATTTATCACGAGGCACAGGTAATCCTTGACATTCCATCGCACACTCCATTGAGAAGTTCTGCGAGAAAATCGTTTCGGCCTCACTGCGTACCGTGGGTGTAATTTTCGTTCGTACGAGAGGAATTATGAATGCGTAATGTTTGTTCACGGCCGTCAAATTGGCCGAATGCCAGACCGAGTTTATTACATGTGGGCTATCAGTTTCGACGATGAGGTAAGTGTGCGAGACTAAAATTTCTGCTGCATTATTGAACATTTTTCTTTAGCCCCGCGAGTAAGCGGTTTTATTTTTAATTCTGAACGAAATTTAAAAATATGCCGTGGAGTAAACGAAACTGACGCCGGACAAACTTTTACTGTTTATCTTTTCATCGCCGTCACATTTTATTGGTTTCTCTCTAATAAATAAATTCCGTTGATATTGAGGATGCCTTCGAATTGGTTGACGTATTTATTTCTTCTAACAAGACACACATTTGTGATACTAGAATTTGTTCTATTTCTATTTTATACAGGATATGCTAATTCAACTGCTTTGGATTATCTCGCTAGGTTTACTTTAAACTCTCAATGTCCCATTCACTTTAATCATGTTCAAATGAAGGTTAGTCTAAAAAAATGAACCTGAAATTAAAACGAGGACGGTATAATGAAATACATACAATTATTAAACCCAACAATTTCAAATATTAATACTTTTTTTTAGACGGTCGGCGACTTTTATTACTTTATTCTTCGTCAAAAATTAAAGTATAATAATGAAAATCTGTTCCACTTTAGAAATACGAATGAAATAATTCTAAAGTATTTTCAGCGAAATATAAACTGACATGTATGAGATACATTAACTGGAATATCTAACGGCACAATTCCAAGTGTCACGTTTTTAAACAGAGCTTTTGCCAATTTTTTTTAAGTTCTATTTTTAATTTTTAAATTTAACTTTAATAAATTTTAACAGAAATTTATTTTTAATGGAAAACTTTCAATGCCTTAACCATCTTGAACTGTAGATTGAAACCACATAATTTTTTTCTCTCGCCGATGTTTTGACCTTGAAAATATGTTTTCTTCTGCTGCTATAAGAAGATGTTTCCTCGAGGACAAACCTCATCGAACGAATAAAATTGAAAGCAGTTTCAATCAAATGTAAAATTTAAGTTGTCCAACTTGATTTGCAAAGTGATACAACTATTTCGAGTTTTTTTCTTTCGCCGACGTTTCATCCTGGATTGAATATCTTCGGAGTTACAATTGATGCAAATTCTTCTGCTGTAAAACAAATGTTCCATAGACTCGAAGACGTAACGTCGGCGAACGAAGAAAGTTGTAGTTTCAATCGACGTGTACCAAATGTAAAACTTAAACTTTATCTGCTGTTTTATGTTTTTCTTTTTATTTTTTCTGTTATAAAACTGCTTGCAATATTACATAAAAATAACAGGATGCACACCTACATTTTTATTCTTGGACTTGATGAAAACGTTTGTTTGTATATTCACTGACCTCATAGGACACGTATTTAATATTGAAACCATTTTTATCAAATATAATTACCACGAGATTAAAAACTTATTTCAGTTGTTATAGAGCTTTAATATGATCCTGCTTAAACAGGAAGTCGCAATGTTGAGGAAAATCTGAAAATAGGTACAAGGAAAAATAAACTACTTTATTCATGAGTGTTTGATTATAAATGGTGGAATCTTTTACGTTTTATTGTTTTATTATTGGGATATAATCACAGAAAATATTCAAAGGTGTCAATTAAACAAAATGGCAGTTTGTTGAAAGACGTTGGTAGTGGTCACTTATGTCATTGTATTTTAATTTTATATATTATTACACTTTCTTGGCTGGAATTCCATTTTATAATATTTTTTTAATTTAGAATGGGTCAAAAAGCTTATTTGTAGTTGCTAAGAAAATAGTTAATAACAAGTTATGTGCCATTTCGCCGAGTATCCATTCACGATCTTTTTGCATTCTAGTAGGCCATGTTTTTTTTCGTTATGTTACGTGCATGTATTTTGAAGCTAATCAAAATCTGACGTGAAAAAATTATGACATTGTCACGCCAGCTGTATCGACTATGTTGCCAATACTTAAATAAACTTGAACTACAATGCCATGATCAAAGTAACTTAAAACAAATAATTATTTCATTACATTTTTTTAATCCTGTCAATGCCGAAAATTATAAGCGGGCAAACCAAACAAGCCATAAAAAAAGCCTACAATTATTATAAAAAGGATCGTCCAGATTTTACACAAGATGAAATTATAAGCAGGTTGACAGATATACATGGAGTAAGGCTTACATAAATTAAATGAGTCCCATTTTCTAATGTAAGTATATGTATGTTTTAGATTTCGCAAAGAACAATAACTAAATATTTGAAAGCAGGGGGAAGAACAATTTTATTCAAAATTATGAAATCTGAGGATTACAAATACAAAATGGTTAACGGACGCAAAATTTTATGTGAACAAAAACACGTCGTTGCATCCAAAATTTCTTTTTTGAGTAAATTCTTAGTTTCAAAATTTTAGTGAAAATGTAATATTCGCGTACCTCGATGAAATGTGGATCTACTAAATGGGTCTGCGGTTCATCGATGGATAGACGAAGCAGATTTGAAAAGTAACCCAGCCAAAATTAAAAGTGAAGGGAAACGTTTTACAATTTTGCATGCGGGAACACAACTTAGTTTTTTGGAAGGGTGTGACTTGTTACTTGATTTGACGAACAATGACAGAGACTACCATAAAAACATGAATGCAGAAATTTTTCAACATTGGGTGATTAATCAGCTTATTCCTGCACTAGGCAAGTTGCAAGGAAAATGTGTGGTGGTGATGGACAATGCACCGTATCACTCGATACAGTTGGGCAAACCACCCACATTTTCCTGTAAAAAAAGTCAAATGCAGGAGTAGTTGGTTAAACACAATGTCGAAATTGAGAGCAAAATTTTAGAATAGACGGAGCAATAAAACGATACGCGACTGACGTAATTTTGAAGGAGCACGGTTATAAAGTTCTTAGATTGCCTCCATACCATTGTCAATACAATCCTATTGAGATTGCATGGGGACAGTGCAAAGGCTTTTACAATAAGCATATAAATTCGCAACCAGTATCGAAAGATAGGGTTGCAAATTTATGGCGTGAGGCTCTTTCAAAATGTACCCCCAACATGTGGCAAAAAACTCCTGGCTGAACAAGCCATCCTCACGGGTTGCACCTCTCAACCTCTCGCTGCACAAGTAGCAAGATCCATTTAGCCACACCACTGTGCACAAGATTCTATGAAAACACAAACAAACATTCTGTCATTATTGATTATTATATTATATTATATATTATATTATTAATAAAGAAACACTTCTTCGCTTTGTGGCACAATTGTGGACTAACAACACGATTTGGAGTCATATTTGTTAATAAAGAAACACTTCTTCGCTTTGTGGCACAATTGTGGACTAACAACACGCAAACACACCTCATCCCAAGCTTTTTCAACGAAAAAATAATTAATCATTAAACATTTGTTCGAGACGATATTTCTCGTTTTCATGGAATACTTTGTACAGCACAATTGAACTGGCAACATTGGCAGTGACAGTTTTCAAAAATGTAACCACAAAATTGAAAACGAAGTCAATCAAATTTCTGACAAGTATATTTTTTTGTGGTATCAACAAAATGATAAAATGTACTCTTGAGTTTGGCATTTAATGCAATAATATTTTAAAGAATTTCTTAGAAAAATTATTTCGCTTTCAATGAATTCTGTTGCTTTATTTTGACGTCGTAACTATTGCGTTAAGAATTTTCAGATCTTCTGGCTTTCAGCGAGCAACGAACGAAAATAGATCTGATGCAAGCGATTTCGCATAAGTAAAACACATTTATTTGTATGGAGACGGGAACAAATTGTATTACGAGTGCACGCTTATTACTGCAGAAATATTGCAGCACAAAGGCGAATTATTTTGAATCGCCCAAATTTGTTAACTTTGTTGCTTGTACGTTTTTCAGTAAATTTTTTTGTTTCCCAATATTCTATATAGAAAATTTTTTATGTATAATGTCAGAAAAGCACATATTTATTTACGTATACTCTAGCAGAAATTACTAAAATATCGACAAGATTGAAATTGCCACATCGCATGAGTGTGCAAGTATAAATGTAAATTTACTTTTAATGTGATTTATTCTTACATTTTAATTTCTGAAGCTTTTGTGTAAGCAGAATGTATTTAAAAAATTAGTATTTTATTTATTTATTTTTTATTTTAACCGCCAAGATGAAATAATTGTTTGTATCTTTAAAATTCTTTGAAAAACGTTAAGCTAAACAATATTAGATTCTACCATATCATTTATATACTTTTGTAAACGTCTACGTTTAATTTTTTTATTATATGCCAATCGATAAGTTTAAGTACCTAGTTTTAACTTTCGTGTTTTATAGCTTGCAGTTAGAAGTAACGTTACATTCTTAATTCAGATTGATCCGATCAACATATAATAAAGATATGACCTTGTATATTTCTAAATTCTCGACGAGCGATTTTGAGTTGTCAAAATTTATTTACTAAAGTCTATTTTTCTTCTAAGCTTCCTGATTAAAAATAATTGCTGTTTCAACAGCAATTTTGAGACAATGTCTCGTTAAACGAGGAAAGAAACGAAATGTAAATACAAAATGGAAGTAGAAAGTAAACATTAACTTACGGCCACAGAAACACTCCAGTTACGAATAAATTCGTATTTGGTTCTAAAGCTGAAATTGTACCGCGTTTAATTCATATAAAAAAGACGTATAAAATATTTATACTCGACAGCTTGGCGTAATAGACAAAATTAACTAATTTATTTAATTAACAATGTTCAAAATTTAACATAACGTATTATGCAATATTTTTTTAGGTTCTAAAATCATGATATAAATAAAATTAATTTGAACAGTGATTTTTTTTACAAAAAGTTAAACTTGCAAACAGTTTTTTTCATAAAGTACGAATTGTTTTTCTTAAACTAATAAAAATAACTCTGCCACAAACTAAAAAGACTGATCCTTTTGTTTATTACGGTTTATTATCGGTTTTAAAAAAAGTACAATTACAAGGTTGGATTATTTTTAGCATTTCTAAATTTGTAGTTAAATAAGTATATATTCCGTAAAGTTCTTTAGAATGACCTCCATAAAACTTTCAGAACACTAATATTTTTCTTTCGAATATTTAGAAAGGAACTCTCCCTGATTTAAAACTTTCCCGGTCGCGGTTTAAATTTAGAACGCGAAGTTTAAAAGCGTGTAATAATTTCACTGAAATGCGAGCAATTTGCGTCATTAGTGAAAATCAAATATTTATTCGAACAGAGGTATTTAACTCTGAAAGTTTTTTCTTCTTAAAATCATAGAGGTCCTCGTTTTTATATCACTTTTAAAAATGAATTCTTTAATTCTGTTTACTTAAGAACTTATCATTTTCAGTGGTAATTTAAAAATAGCCCCGCTTTCATGCAGAAAGCATTAAATGAATTCTGACGTATAGAAACATTTACTTTGAAATTCTTTTTCTTCTCTTATATAGGCAAAGAAATTGGAATTTTCTTTAAGAAGCTTTTTTGTTAGGATTTTATAAGGGTTTTATCTTATAATATGTATGGTCCTAAATCTTTCGCTTTGCGGTTCGCACTTTACATCCATTCGGAATACTAAAGTGCCGGTTTTATTTACAGGAAGCGGGCGAGGTGAAAACGATATTGAAACTCGAGGACGAAGCCGTAATGCAAGGAGAGACGATCCCAGAAGACACACTTTAGCGGGCGACCAACAATACGGTGCCATGGACCGACAGGGAGGACCTTTATCCAGAACGATGGATTTAGAGGTAATTGAATTGTCTTTTTATTTGTTATTTGTTTGACATTTTCAATTGTCCCTTAACTATATGGTATGCAAGTTGAGTTTTAATGTAGACTTATGTGTATTTAAAGTAATGGGTTACTTCGTGTTTGTCCATACTTAAAGTGATACATCATCGAAAGAGTAATAAATGTTAAATTAAATATCCTGGGTGTTTTTCAACTTCATACAAAAAATGAAACCAGTGAAAGTTGACATTAAATGAAGCAGTTGTTGTATAACAATTGACTAATAAATATTAAAGATAATTAATGTTTTGGCGAACGATGAAACAGTTTGATAGGCCCTGGTTTATTTTTATGATGTAATTACGTACTCGGAGAAATTTGCTGATGTCAGCATCGGCTGTTTAAGTGGGTCAGTTGTCAGCTGTACTTTGTCGCGTTGAAAACATGGCCGAATTTTCTAATGCTGTTCTTGTGGACATGATTTTAATTTACAGCGAATGTGGTCAAAATCCGTTGGCTGCAAGACGTTTGTATGCACAGCGTTACGACGAATCAGTGTTTACAAGGGATGCAGTGTGGGCAAAAAAATCCTCATGCAATGCGACGCCGTAGTTTTCAACAACGCTTTTCGATCAATCTGTGTGCAGATATGTTAAACGGCACTTTAATCGGTCTATTTGTTTGGACGAAATGGTGTATTTATGTTTCTTGCAAATTAATTTGCCAGAACTCCTGGAGGATGTAAATTTAAATATTAGAAAATATTAGACCTTAATCCATTAGATTTGTATCTGTGGGGACATTAAAAAAAATTTAGTCTACGCCGCAGAAGTAAATATTATAGACGAACTCAACGCAAGTAGTGGAAAATATCCGACAACAGAATCAATTCCGTAACGCATGTGAATTCCAGCTTCGTGGAGCCGACCTATGTTTACGTCTCGCGCAGGGGGGGGGAACTTCGAACACTTATTGTGAGTGAAGGTTACCGTCTGTTGCGTCCAACGGTTCTAAACATTTCACAGGGAATTGCCAGATGTCGGTATGAATTTTTTTATTTTTCTTTTCCTTTCAATTTTGAGCATTCGTGAGAATATCTCTTATCATATACGACATTAATTTTTTTGCATCAAGTTGAAGAACACCCTGTATATTATTATTATAACATGTCATTAAGGAATACAATCGTTTACTCTTGCTTGCATTATGGTATTTAAATTAATTAAATAATTATAAACCCCATTCGTCATTAATCCTTTGATTTTGAAAAACTCACTCAAGAAGATGTCAGACCACATGAGTACCTATGGCAATTCTGTTCTCTCCACGCAGCTTCAAATCCGATGGGATAATGTTATTAGAGACACAAAGTTTTATGAACGTAGCAAATTACAAATTATATACGTATTTAAAAACAATCAATTAATCAAGAATAAAATTGTTATCTTTTGTTTTAGAAATTCACTCTAGATTTAATTTTTTATTTAATTAATTAAAATGTAATTTTGCTCCTTCATAAATATAACTGAACTTCATAACCACTAGAAGTAATTTAGGGATTATGAATAAGAAGATAATCTCTTCTATAAATGGAAATACATCTTGCTCATCAGCGGAAGCTATCGATTAATTTTCAATTGGAAGTTCCATAAAATAGGGCGACTGCAAATGCGAACGCTGTGACAGAAAGTAATTAAGTTCCGCATAATTTCGACTTATAATTGAATTTCGGCATAACCAGTTCCAATTTACGCACAGAACTTGGGTAGCTTCGGTAATGTAGTAGCCGGTCTCATTGCAGGCAGAAAACCGATTATAGTTTTGCTGGATGACATCATCTCGTTAATTAAGGACCAGAAACAATGAGATGACCGCGTACATTAATTAATTCAGTTGTTTATCCGCGCGCCACCAGCTTGTATATGTGCGGTATTTCTGTACGATATAAGTGTACCTAATTTAAAATAGTGTGTGACATTAACCCAGTTTGATATTAAAATTAGTTTCCTATGCTATAAGTAAATAGCTGATGTTAACACACATGTTCTTTTTGTGTTCTATTTAAACGTTATTTCTGAAATTTATACTTGTAAAATTCATGTTTTTTTATAGTCTTCGCAAGTCTTCGAGAACACCACACTAACTTTATTTTAAATTGAAAAAGGTTTATGAAATGAAATGCGGGAAATATTGATACTTAATACAGACAAAGGACGTATATTATTTATTCCACAAATTATAAAAAGCAAAAGTTGTGGGCTTTACATTACTCAGCGTAAAGATATTTTTTATTATAGAAATAATAGCTGTTAACAATTCAGGAAGGCCATTTATTCCATGATCTGCTAAATTAATACTCTACTAAGTTTTTTGCAAACTAATTAGAACATTCAGTGAACTAATAATAACTGAGTAGGTGTATCGATTATGTTATAATTAGATGTAATCACCGATAGCAGTTAATACTGTGTAAACATGTTTTGAAATATTTTGTGTTGTTTCTGGGTAATTTCAACCTTCGTAATAAACCTGGAAATTTTCGCTTACCTTAATTATTTTTGTTTTTATTATACGACGAAATTTTTTGTTGAAAAAAGAATAAACTAACATACATCAAACACCACTTCCTTCATATGAGGTTTCAGTGAGAAAAGAATATGAATTTAACTAAAACAATACCTGTTCACTATACCTCATTCTACTTCGATTTAAATAAAGCAGACTTTTCTACTGAACACAAATAAACAAATCGCCGACCTACGTGTACCAATTGTTTAGACTGCAACCGCTAAAATAAATAGACAGTGTCTTCTTCGAAAACGAAAACAATGATCTGAGTAAATTCTCAAATAACGTACAAAATATACATATGTTGCTGTTACTACTTTTTTATCAAAACTTCATTAATTAGACTTAATTATATTTTAGATTACATTTGAATTTTCCATGGCGAGTTTGTGTGATGTAAATAAATGCATAATTAATTAAGCGTACAGGGATTGCATTCATCGAAATTAATTTATTATACCATTTATTTATGTTTACAAATTTAATGCTTTATTTGATAGCGCCCCATTATAAATTCTACTAATTAAAGTCGCGGCATATTTTGTATAACAACCGTATCTGATAAAACTCAACATAATTAAATATTAACTAATAATTTAAAACAATAATTAAACGCCGGTGTTTAGATAATAAATCATTACGTAACAGTGCATTTAAATAACGACTCACCGTGAAGTGAACAGTTAATCTAAAAATGTCGATGCAAAGCATCGTATCTCTTCCTCCAAGTTTAGAAATGATTCCGCGATCCATTTCCCTGAAGCATGAAAAACGTAAATCCGGTTCTAACAATGCAAGCAATCGAGTAAAGAACGATGATAAACATCCCGGGAGGGAAAGCAAAGATAAAGGAAAGATGGACAAACAACGTTCTTCCGCATTAACGAGCCTCACAACTTTCGAGAGCGGGGTGAACAAAATCTGTTTGGAAAGGGGCGCCCTTGTTAAGTTAACTGAGCATACCTTCCCGATTAACAGCGAACAACCCGTTAATGTAAGGATTATGTTACACGCTGCTGAACAGATGACTTCTGCTCGCTCGAGAAAGGTAAAAATAAATTTTGTGTAGACGATTGTTTTTAGCGAATAAAATCTTCTGGAGTAACTTCAAGTTTAATATACATAGTATTGCCAAACATTTTATTTTTACTTGTTTTAAAACGAAACACGATGCCAAAACAAAAAAACTTTTTACAAACTTATTTTGTCCCATTGCTTCACTGCATATCAAAATTTGTTGTTTATTTCTGAAAAATATCTTCTAAATTATTTTGAATAATCCGACGTGTTACTTAATTATTGCAGAATATTAGCTGTTGAATGTCACCAGAAAGAGTGTAAATACAATTTTTACGATTTTTATTAGCAACGGAATCTTTCGAATAGAATATTTTTCTTTGTCTTTGTTATTCTGTTAACTTCTCGAATCGAAACGGAAATAAACACTGAAACACTTTCGTCTTCTTTCTATTTGTCCTGTATTCCGTAGCAGCCTCTTTCTGATCATCCACTATTTTTTATCTACCACCATTGGTTTGACTTCATTTGTCTTCCTTTTCTTTTTTTATTTTTCTGCCTTCCGTTATTTTTCTTTCTACTTTGACTTTTGAAACAACGCCTTTATTCTTCGTTTTGTTCTTCTCTTCATTCTGTATCTTCCTCACTTTGCAAATAGTCTAATTTCTTTTTTCAAGTTTCTTTTCAGAATCGAAACGTAAATTAAAAATAAACTTTATATTTGCACAAAAAATATTCTATATCAACGATAGTTCTTTTCATCTTCTTTGTTTATGTCTTGTATAAGTTTACGACGGCCTCTTCCTGATCCTCTACTCCTGTCATTTGTTTGATTTCTTTTGCCCTCCTTTTCTGTTCTCACTTCTATTATTCTGCCCTTCATTATTTTCCTTTTTTTCCGATTTTGAGTTTCTTTTGAAACAACGCCTTTATTCTACAAGTTGGTCTTTTCTTCATTCAGCATCTTCCTCATTCCGCAACCGTGCCCCCTCTAGTTACCTTTATCTAGTTTCGCCGTTATTTCTTTTATTCAACTCCAAAATTCGTTCATCCCTTCACCTATTCATTCTAATTTTTACTATAAATTTTCTTAGCTATCGCTAGCGCTGTTATTTTATTTAGCGTTTTTGCTACTCTGATCACGTCATGTTTTCGCATAATGTGTCAGACTGTGTTCAGTCTGTTCTAAGTCTTAAGTTTTTTCTATTACACTGTTTTATCCAAACATTGTTCCTTTTTACATAACTTCTATTTATTTAACTTCCGCATCACTTTATACTTAGTGACTAGTTTGAATCGCGACATCCAGCGATCACTTTTTGACGCAACTTTGTACAGGAAATGACAAATTGCAGCTAGTTTTCTACTTAATAAGTCTTCTTATACAAGGCGGCCAAGCGTGCTGTCAAAGCATATTGCAAGTTTTAAAAAATTTTGTTGCAAATCGGTTTTCATTGCAGTGGATCCCTCGAGCATCCTCTATACAGCTGTTTCGGCCGTATTTGGGGCCTCGTCTGCAGAAGCGTAACTTTCAATATGCTTTGCTTTAAATACGCTTGGCCGCCTTGTATAGGACAACTTATTAAATAGCAAATTAGCTGCAATTTGTCAATTTCTATACAAAGTTGTGTCAAAAAGTGATCGCAGGATATCACGATTTAAACTATTCATTATTATTACATCGCATTTGCGAATAACCTTGGAAAGGTCGGTTTGATTTGCAGTGGAAGCCTCGAGTTATGCTTCTGCTGACGAGGCCCCAAATAGGGTCGTAACAGCTCTAGAGGGGATGGTCGAAAAATTCGCTGCAATCAAAACCGATTTGCAATAAAAAATTTTTATACTTAGTGTATTATTTATGCATATGACAAGTAATTTAATTTTATACTAATTTGTTATCATTTTCTTTTCGCTTTCTTAAAAGTTGAATTTACAAAGGGAAGTTAAAAGTTTGTTTAATTTCTCAGCATTAATTATGAAAATCTTTTTTTCTTTTGAGAGCTTATGTCGTGGCTATGTCGATGATTTCTTTGGACACTTACAAAAATCATCTTTCTTCACGTTATCGTGGACGTGCTGGGAATTATACTAGAATAATTCTCTCATTGTAAAGCTGTATAAGTCAAAAGCTGAGCTTCCAATTGAAGGGAGTTTTCTTTTCAGCTTCTTGAACATGTCCACCTTTTTTGTAGAGACCTGCGGAGTGGCCATCTGCTCAAGCGGGATCGTGATAATATTATCCTCCTTAGAGAAGATCATGTGAAACATTTACTGCTAACTTTTCGAATATTTTAGTGAAGTTCCTTTTTCTAAACATCCTGGATGGTCTCTTCTAAGAGACCAACTTGAAAAATTTTGCTTCAACTATAGTGAAGTGAACACGGATTCTTTTTTCTTTTAACATCAGCAGAAGTAGCATTTAATGGGAAGAATTCTTCTTTGATCATCTTCAATGCTGACGTAACCATCTTAAAATGAGACACCCTTGCTTGATCCTTTTGCAAGTTTTATTTAAAGCTATATTCATTGATAATGCCTATCTTCGTCTGGTTAATTTTGAAACTTAAATCTTATTTACACTTCTGTTCTATCTCAGTTGAACTAGGAAAATAAAATAAAAATGTTGAACATTCTTGTTTTAGTGTAAACAACAAATCTCATGTTCTTATTTATTAATAAAATCCAATACTGTTATTTGAAAATTAATAAAATTAATTGAGTTAAATGTATTTTGTTTGTATATGTATATTAATCTTAAAGTTACGCTTCTAAAACAGCAAACTGTGCGTGAAATCTTGAGAAATAGGATTTTGGAGGTGACGCCTAAGAAATATTTTATATCGCGATTTATCTCTGAAAACAACTGAGAATGTTTCCGTCAGCCGAAAATGTTAGCCGTTAAAATGCATGAGAAAGTATCGCACAATCTGAAAACAAAATGTTGTGAAACTCCAGTAGATTTCAATATTTTCCGTCTTCAGAATGCGAAATGAATTTCGTTTCTGAATTTTTCCTTGTGTTTTCTTAGGGTCAGCCGAGAGGTTACCCGCCACCGACCAACCCCATGTTGTTCGACGACGACCCGGGGATTATGTCTGAAGTTGAAACGAGTTCCACGGGTTTCCGGAGGGGCGGAAAACAAAGAAGTTCTCTCCCGGTCGTACGGACGCCGAGCAAAACGCTGGAAAGGCCGCTAGGTATGAGGAATCTTTGAGTTATTATTTAATTATTTCGGAAACACTCCCTTCCCGTTATTGAATGAAGCTCATAACTCAGAGCAAGATCAAAAGTATTTTATTTCCGAGGTAATATTTTCAATTACCACATTCGCAGACCTACGCTTAATATCGAAGTTTCCTTCACTTAGAGAACTGTTACACCAACCGGAAAATTAAGTCATATATATGAGATTTTAATTAACGCACTTCGCTTGTACACAGATTTTCATAAAGGTTTAATATCAGGTGAAGGAATTTTGAACATAAAATTAATTTTTACAGTAAACTTTTATGAAACCATCCCTGCAAGATATTGTTCCGAAATAAATTCAAAAAAACCTAAAGCATAAACTAATTACTTATGGTTGCTCTTCGTCCTTGCCTTATGAAACTTGTTGCATAATATTTTATTACGGAAACTTTGAATTCAATTAAAAACTTTATCAAATTTTTTTATTGCGTGAAGGTTGTAAATATTAAAAGTCGCGGAGATCTTGCGAGTGTTATACGCTTAATAAAAAAATGTAATATCAACCTGGGAAAGCGATTTGTGTTTTGCCTTTGAGCATAATCCTCAGCACTTTGCACTTCGGGTTTTAGAATTCTGTTTGTGACAGGAAACGTTTACTTTGGTCTTGATCTCTTTGTATACTCAACCCGCTGAAGGAACGCTCTGGCGCATAACTATTCGAAAACAAATTTTCCTGCCAATATGTGTTTCTCCATATGTTCACACAAACACTACGCCATCCTTTCTTGGAAAATCAGCAATTAGAACGATGGTTAAATAAAAATGAACAAAATTAAATAGAAGGAAAACCCTAACAAAGTCTCAAAAACTTTATGAAGACTTGATTCTAAGAAATGAAGAAGTTTGCAATAACATGAATATTTAATGAAGTCTGTAAAGTAGCGCTGATAATCTAAATGTCTTAAATTTTAGCATATTGGTCAAAGTGACGAATTTGTTTCTGGAAAATTACAATTACATTGGTTTTTACAACAGAACACGGCTTGCTGCGGATATTTTGTTTCCCATGGTCAGAAAACAGAAAATTATTTTTTTTGTTTACGTCGAATAACAATAGTAAAACAACGCTTACACAAAAGCCGCATTTAAACCAAGCGAGCGAATGCTCATTCTATCCACACTTTGTCTTGATTCTACTTGAATCGAGCATTGGCATTATTTGACGGGTTGGGGTAGAATGAGCATTCGCTCGCTTGGCCTCAATGCGCCTTAACAGGAAGCCTCTACCAAAGGCAAAGTAAACCACGGAATTAAATCATTTTGTTTTCAAAAGAAAGCATAAAGTATGAGTCCTGATGCAAGGAATTGAAAACTGAGGAAAAGCTTTGTATTTTAAAAATATTTTTTTGTTTAAAATATAAATTTAATTGTTAATTAAAAAAATCTCGATATCTAAATTTAATTCGTTATATTTTCTGCTGAGTTATTATAGCAATCATTATATTAGTATACCTTGAGACAATTTTCCTCTATTTTGTTGTGTTTAACTGTACAAATCTTATCTATTCCCTAGGAGTATCATGTGAGTTATGAATAGCATTTAAGGCCTTAAGGTCCGCGTATTCGAATCACTGGTGATTAATTCCTCTTTATGTCCGTCTATCTTATTCCATGGATTTACATAACACACAGTTACTCCGCATACAGGTTCTAGCACACGGGCCTAAGAGTTGCTGAAGTATAAAGGGAAATGAATAATGTTACTGTTTCTGTCTTTTAAATTTAGAATCCCTTAGTGCCTCGTAAAAAAAATAATATTAGCAGTCGTGTTCGTTACAGGCTTAGTATTCTTGCAATACAGAAACGAAACCAAACGAGCTTTGCTACCGAACGAAATCACCTCGATAGACACCGTAAAGGCCCTCTTCGTCAGATCATTTCCGAAGCAACTGACGATGGAGTACCTGGACTCACCACAAGTAAAGATTTACATCCACGATTCTTCTAAGGACATGTTCTACGAACTCGAGGACATGCGGTGAGTGCTCGTCGGCCCAAGTAATCTCGCGCAACTTTCAAATATATTTTCAGATCCCATTTAAGGGAGATACGCGATCGGTCAGTGTTGCGGTTATTCGAGTCTGCCGACGTTTCGGGCGGATTACCCATGGCCGGGATCGGAATAGCCGGAGGAGTTGGACATTTCGAAGATCCAAGTTACTTCTCGGAGCCAGAGTTCGACTCGGAGTATCAACATCAGCATATCCACAAAAGCAAGGTAGGAGCTTGAGTAATTCTCAACTTTGATTTACCAGGTTCATCAGACAAAAAAGTTTGCTAAGGTTTACTCAATCAATATAAAATAATCTGACAGAATTAACTTCGCGCTACTGTTAAGTATTATGTAATCATTCCAACTGAAAAAGATTTGAAAATAAGCAAATTATTTATTATTTAAAATAATTTAAGAATAGTGATTGTTTGTTTATTGGAAAAGCTAAACTACAGTCACATAAATACTAAATTAGAGCTTCATGATCAATGAAAGAATCGATGATATTTTTGTAAGACGATACAAAAGATTTTGATGAGCTGAAGTGAAAAGTACATGTACAACATTAAACTAAAACGCTCTACATTCTGGCACCGCTATTGTGTAGTAAGCACCCGAGTATAATTTTTTGGCAACTGTTCTCCATCCAAACACCAAAGCCTTGCTAAAAGGTTCTTCATCGCAGCCCGAACACACACTCATTACGGCGGCAACTTCCGCTTCCGCCGGCTCTCTTTCTTCACTCTCTCTCTGTTTTTGTAGAATCGGTTCGTTCTGTCCAATTCCGGCTAAGCCTGCCAGAAGACTTTGATCGAACTGATTAGCTAGTAAACTGTCATCTAAAATTTGACCATTCGTCAGTAATAACTCGCGTTTCTTTTGTTTGTTATCCGTTTGTCGTTTCACTACTTTTAGGGGCTTTAACCTATCGCCAAAGTTGTTTTGCCGCTTGAAAATTTGGTGAGTTTCGAATTTAGCATCGATTATCTGAACGTTTGCTGGGTTTACTAAATCGGGATGGACCAAACCACTATTAATTAAAGGCGCAGGGCGAAATTGATATTGTGCACCTATATTGTTAGTTTGGTCGGGCGAGGTGGGTAGAATTTGCAACTGGGTTGGTGGTCTGAATGTCTGCGGGCCTTGTTGGCTGAAACCCGATTGGTAAATTTGTGGGATGGGTTGCGTTAATAAGTTTCCCGTGTATTGACCGTTCAAGAGATGAAAGTTAAACTGAGGTTGCTGTTGTTGAAGTTGAGATTGTTGCGCAGCTATATTCAATGCTACATTGGGGTTTATTTGTCCACCGGTGAGAAGGGGATGCGTCGGTTGTGTAGGTCTGGGCATAGGTGGAGGTGTTGGTGTGGTGGTTAGCAATATGCCATCATGGTCATAGTGGTGGGCGTGGTGATGCTTGTGATCCTTGTGTGCCTTACCAGCTGTTAATGCAACGCTGTAAAGTTGCATCATTGTTACTTCACCAAGCATTCCTCCTGCACCTAAAATATAAATCATGTTAGAAAATCTATATATGAGGACTCTGTTCCAAGGTGTAGAATCTCCAGTATCATTTTTAATTTCTCAGGAAACTGAAAACACGTATAATTTAAATAACTAAGATTTTGTTTTTTTTTACTTTTAACATAAAAGTGTTGTTGTTAAGAGATAATGTCAGTTTTTTTTTTACTTAAAGAAATTAGCTATTAAGCAGGTATTACAAAAAAGGAATCGAGTCGCACGTGAAAGTAACAAATGGAGATTGTTCACTTTGGAACTAGGCCCCTCATATAGAATATTAGGTAAAAAATACGTGAGAAATTCCATCAAGAAGCGTAATACGCTTTGGCAAGTTTTCTTAAATATTATTTGCAGAAAACAACATTCTTCAATTTAGGGGCAGGTCAAAAAATCTTTGGGATGAGATACAATGAAAGTAAAGAAACTTGCATATGTTTAAGAGATGGCGTAACTTTCAAATATACAATTTTTTATTGAATTGTTTAAATAATAGTATTTTTAAATTAAACATTTCTATACCGAAAAGTTATTTACAATATTTTCTTTTCTTTTCTATATCACTGACATATATCTTAATAAAATATTAAGTTTTATACAACAAATTTTAATTCAAATTTAATTTGTTGTGTTTATTTATCCAAAATATTTGTTCGCTTTTTATATAAAAAAGTAAAGTTTCCTCAATTTGCATTGAAATAACAATTTGTAAAATTTTTTTATTGCTCATCTTATAAATTACGATTCCATCTACATTCAGAAGAGAATTTATCTTCGTTTAATGCGCCCAAACGTTTTTTGTTATGAAACGTTTTACAATGTAAAGTGCAATTAAGGTGGGAACACTTATATTGAATTTATGATTATGTTTGTAAAACTATACAAATGGCTGAAGAGACAGAAAATGAAACCACCTTCTTGCTCGTTGAAATTTCTCATAAATTTTGTAGTTATAATTCGTAAGACAATAAATCAATATAAATACAGATGTTTGGCTTTAATATTATTATTATTATTATTATTCTTTATGCTGAAGACAGAACATAAATATCATTAGTTGTTACAATTGCAATCATATTAATTTTGATAAATTTTAATGTAACACCTATTTTTCACATTGTTTGGGAAATGCTGGATTATATTCAGTTTTCAATTACTTTTTAACAAATAATTTTCAAGTAATTTTAAAATAAAGCTGCAAAACATTTCAGTTATCAATGTCAATGTCATAGAATTTGTTTACTCTTTCGATTGTTTCTATTCGAGAGCTTCATTTAAATAGAATTTACAATGCGAAAAATTTGCAATTCATTTGCGTATTCTGTTAATAACTGTACATTAAAATTTATGTAGGATGAATACCGTTTATTAATTGAGCTTGTTATTTATTCATACAAAATAATAAACAATAAAAAAAAATTCATGTGCCAAGCAACGTTGTGTTTAGTTTTTGATTATTCTGTTATTTAATTTTGTATTAATTGTTTGCGTCAAAAGTTTATTGCTTCGGGAGTGTTGCAGCTTTTTCAATTACCAAAGCAATTTTATGAATGTAGTTCCCAATTAATTGTTTATCTTAAACATATTTCACTGCGCTTTATTTTCTTTATACTTGGTGTAATAATAATAAATATCTCTGTAACTGTAACTGGTGTCGTGTAACTTCTTATGCGCAAAATTCTTGAACGACAAAGGAATTTCATCGTTGTTGCATTAAAATTGTGTCACCACTCCCGCTATTAATAACACTCAATGTTCATATAAGGGGAAGAATTACCACGTATCAGGAAAACTGTATTTTAGCATGGAATGTTTACACTTTAATTTCTTATTTGTCGAATGAGGTTACTTGAGATATGTGAAACAGCAGTATTAATAAGATACCTAAGACACATTGCTTTAAAGAAAAGTCGCAACAATTTTTTTTTTGCCTTTGCATGTCCCGCTCAGTATTTTACTAATTTTGATATAAAGAAAATTCTGCAAAAAATCCAAAATTCTGTACTCTCCCATATTTAAATAACAAATATTCAACTTCATCCTGAATTAGTAGAAGAGTCAGAATTTCGTTTTTAAATATATTATGTATATTATTTGATATAAGAAAGAAGTATAAATTTAAAGATCGTTTTCAATTTTTAATTTTATTTGTTTGACTTATTATTTATTAACGCGACGAACACATTTGACTTTTATAATCGTATTTTCTTTCGACCTTCTGTGACATAAATTGTAAAAGTAAATTTCTATAATTTTGAAATAATGTTCTAAAATTGAAGGAAAAAATCTACACAGATTTCTGCATCTCTTAAAACGACCTATCTCTAGCACATAAAATATGAAAATAATCTACTTTTAATTTAAGTATTGTCATTTGTTGTCTTGTGCAGTATAAGAAAAAAGCACAGACTTTTTCTCACTTTATAGAACTTGAGGAGGAAACTTAAATTTTTTGCTTCTTTTAAACCGATCATGCCTGGAATGGCAAGATCCGAAAAAAAAACCCATGCAATGTAAACTACTTTATTTCTTTCCGTAGATCTCTTGCTCCAGTTGGTCTATGTGATTAATTAATATCTATTTTCAGAAGAAGTAAAAAAGAACTCTCTCTGATCTGTCCTGCTAACTTGTTCTATTCATTTTAAAATAATTATCTGACATAAATCGTGAACAAACATCAAAAATATTTTATATTAAGAAAACATTTTTTTCGTTCGTATAGCTAAATACCTTTAACTGGAATGAATTCATTAATATGCCACATTACATCACATACGCTATTTTGTTTGAATTTTACATGGAATCGATGTTTCAAACATACCATTTTGAATCAAATTTTTATCCAGATTGGAAAAATATCTAATACTTAGTTGAAATCTCTCCGCATAAGTTAAGTTACTTCCATTTTAACTGGATGCCATTTTCTTAAGAATAAAAAAAAAATTATTTGAAGAAATGTATTTTTATTAAACTAGGAAAGATCCAATGTTCATGGAATTCAAAAAATCTGTTTAGCCCCTATCACATATATCGAGTAATTTTTATTTATTTAGAAAATAGCATTTTTTGAAATGGTCAAAATCCTAAAATTGTTATTTCTCGGAAATTAATCAAGATTTGAATGAGATTTTTTGAAAGCGTGTTGGCTTCAGCTTAATGAACAAATTCAAAAGTTTTAACGAAAAATCAGAAATAAATTTTTTTCCCATTTGATGTCAACTTTTTGACGAGCACTGTATATGGGATATTTTACATCATTTCGATATAGAATTACCTCTACAATTCAAAAATGTACAAATATGCAGAGACTCCTTTATTTGTTTATAGTCACGCATTTGAAAAAAAAAGTATTTTTCTGTGTTTGAATATATTATCTATGTTTATGGAACTTTTAAAGCCCCAACCACAATATCCCCAATTACAAATAAATTTGCTTCAATAATAACTGTGATATTATTTTTTAAGTCAGATTGTAGAATCCATATTTTTAAGAAAACTCAAAATATCTCAAGAATGATACAATTTAGAAATAGGGAAACGTATTGCAATTTTACATATTTTTACGTGTAGAATGCAAAAACGTGACAAAAAATTAGTATCCCCTTTATAATAAGCAAGTTGATAGCGACTTCTGGAATAACTGGAAACGACTGGAAGTCAATTTTATTTTATTTGAAAATTTAAATATTTCTTCTCCGCAAATAAAGTTCGAATTTCTATCTAAACTTCTTCCTTAAAAACTTTTAATAAACGGTTTTCGTGAGTAACCCTGTATTACTTACACCAATTTTCCTAAAAGGATAATAGCTACAGGGGTGCAAATACTAACCCGAATCACCCGGTACATTTAACCAATAAACATGTTTCCAGACAAGAGCATTTCCTCCATAATTCTTTCTCTTAAAACCTCTTGTTATTTCATCATTAAAAGAAAATATAATAATTTTAGTTTTCTGTACAACTTTACAATTTTATTAATTTTTACAATTTTACTAATTTCCATTTGTTCTTATAAAAGATGAATCTGGTTTGATCTGAAGTTTTTTTATTTATCTATTGTTTTTCAAAATTTAAAATAATGAAAACTCTATTAGGAAAAGACTTTATATACTATTTTGCATACAGAACAAGAATTGAAAAAATAGATTAACAAGCACTATTTTCTTTTTCTTTCAAACTTTTGGAGCCCCACAAAATTCCCTGCCAACTCCGTTCTATTTAAAAATCAACTTATTCATGATTTTTCCTTACTTGGCGTCAATATATGACATACAATTTATCATAATTTGTGTAATGTGCCTAAATACATGTAAAGGGTTTTCCAATTAGCGTGTCAGAACTTTAAAATGTGACACAAAAATAACTACAAGGGATAATCATTTAATCTTTATTTTATTTTGAAGAACAATCGATGTCATTATGTTTTAAAAATAATATCGTTTAAATGACCTCCTCGACTTCGCCTAACGAATGTATTCTGGAGGCCCAATTTGCGACTACCCTTTCACATATATCGTGTGGTATATTTATAATAGTGCGTTGAATGTTCCGTTTAAGATTGGAAGTTGTTTGTGGTTTATTTTTGTAAACGAGAGATTTCACATGGCACCGTAGGAAAAAATCCAAGGGCGTGAGATCGCATGATCTTGGTGGCCAGTTGGCATTCGAAATAACGCGTCCAGGAAACTGTTGTTGCAATAAAACAATTGTCTGACGAGATGTGTGACACGTCGCTCCGTCTTATTAAAAAAAAATATTATTTATGTCGACACTTCTCAGTTCAGGCCAAAGATATTCAGTTAACATTTTTCTGTATCGTTCACAATAAACAGTAACACGATTTCCATCACCGTCTTCAAAGAAATAAGGTCCGATCACGTCGTGAGCCCAAAAATCGCATCAAACTGTGACCTTAGGATAAAGAGGCATTTCATGAATCACTCGAGAATTGTCAGCATCCCAAATTCTGCAGTTATGATTGTTTACAAACCCATTAAGCCAGAAATGGGCTTCATCAGAAAACAATACCTTTTCTGCAAAATGTGGATCGGCTTCCAACTGCTCAAGAACCCGCGAAATTTCGACGCAAACGATGATCATTTGGCTTCAGATCTGAGTGATTTGAGCTTAATAAGCCTTCAGATGGAGATCTGCATGCAAAATTTTCCACATACTCGTCTGAGAAAGGCCGAGTTCTTGAGAACGACGTGAAATAGAGAGGTTCAGATCATCTCTTACACTTTGACCCACAGCAGCAATATCGGCCTCCGATCGGGCACTTCGATGACGTACTGATGTTGACGTATCTGCAACTGAGCCAGTTTGTTCAAACTTTTGAATTAAACGATAAAGGGATCGTTCGGTTGGTGGATTATGTTGACCTTAAACTTCTTGTAACGTGCGAAATGTCCGGTGAACAGAACACGCATTTTGATGGTAAATGCGAATAATTTCTAAGTGCTTTGAATCGTTAATCTGTTCATATTAATTTGACACAATGTACTGTTATCAAGATTTGGCCATTTACATTTCAAAGCAATCTTGTTTCTGGCATTAAAGTTCTGACGCACTAATTGGAATTACCTTTATTTATAGAAATGTTTAAAGCTAAGAATTGTTTAAAAAAAAGAAAAAGGTTTTTGATGTTTTCATTCTTTAGTGCTTTATAATTATTTACTGTTATTTTATATGCTCTTACCTTTATCTTCGAGAAATCCTCCGCCATATTGCGTTTGTTCTTGACCTGTGATGGCGATACCACCCGACGGAATTGTATGGCCAACCAACTATAAACCAACAAGAACTTAATATAGGAGGCTATAGATGAAAAAATTAAAAATTAAAATGATTCTTACAACAATAGTGTTGTTCAGCTACACATCGTGAAACATTTAGCTGGGGTGGTAAGACTGGGGGATGTGTTCACCAATGTAAAATCATTTCTACTGGATATTTGGTGAAGAGAATATGCAGTGAAAGTGACTTTGACTGAATATTATACATTTAGTGGGATTATAACGGTCATTGTTTTAAAGTGAGAACAAATGCAAAATCGATACAGGAAAGTGAAAGAGATGGAGGAGGCCTTGTACTAAATATCATCTTTCAGAGACCATGTTCTCTTCTTAGAACCTAATGTAATCAATTACCGGCGCTATTTGTCTTTATGAATTTTTATGATCTTAATTTGATTTAACAACCGGTATATATTTGACAAAAGATTCAGGAAGTGTTTGTGTGTATAAATGACAACTTATTAAGTTTTTCTGAGTAATTAATTTTTCACTAATGGTAAAATTAATGGCAAATTTTACAGCTTTTAATTATAGGTTATAATTCTATATCGTCAAATTTTGAAAGTGTAAATATATGAGTTAAATTGGGTTAAATGATAAATGGAAAAAGAAACTGCTTACAAATTTTACTCATTTTCAGCTGATTTTATAACGTATCAGAAATGAAAGCAGAAAACACTTTAAAATTACTTCTACCTTGTAGTTATTTAAAAGAAAGTTTTATTTTTATTGAGGAACATCTTTCGCTCTAAAATCAATGTCAAAACTGAATTCTGATTTCCTTGTGAATGATTACGAAACCTTTTAAAGTCAAAAAACCTATGAAGAAAAAATTTCTTTTCAAAAATATATACGATAACTTGCAAATATTATTTAATTGAATATAGAATGTATTTTATCTGAACTTTGCGAAATATGTAACAGTTATTATCATTTCATGAATGGAATGAGATATTTCAAATTAGCTTTTTTATCCAATTTATTTTATTTATATCATACCTTTATTTATAAAGTATCTTAGATTTCTAATGCCTCCATTTGATTATTACGCACAATAATTTATGCAAGTTCATCCAATCATGTTAGTATACTTTCTAACGATGCAGAATAACTATTGATTACGTAGTGTTAATTAAGTTTGCGGCCGATTTAATAAAAACCTAAATAGATTATTGAACGAATTTACATATTTCACGCTCGCATACGTGGCAATTATCATACGCAAACAGGCAATCAACGAAGATGGTGAAATGAAATTGGGTCCCTCGAAAAACGTCGATGGCAATTTAAAATTTAATCGACTCACCCTGTTATGGAATCCTCTGCCCACGCGTTCCGCATTGACCCATATCTGCCATTCCCCGGTCTTGCCATTCCAACTCTGGCATGTGTGGTACCATTTGTTTAATCTCAAAGGATAATTCAAACGGTAAAAGGTGTGTCCCTCGATGGATAAACTGTAGTAGCTGGATCGTTCAGTATTCGACACCCAGGAATAAATAGCTCGAGTCTGACCGTCGACTGAAAACAAGACATCACAGCTTATATAGAATTCTATTTTCAATGTTTACCCGCGATGCTATTGAATTTTCAGCGCCGGTCGGAATAATTCAGGAACAATATGAGTTTTGTTTCGGGTTTCTAGGACAAACTTTGGTATTTATATTTAATATTCAATTCGGCGGCGAACGCATATATGTTATGCGAAATCCGAGACCGGAAAGTAATTCTGAGACATTATTTCCGAACTGGATTTATTTCCAATAACTAAAATTCTGCATAAAAATATGCCTATTTCGTTTCGCATATAAAAAGAAAAATAAGTATAGGTTTACCGAAAACAATATTTTCCATTTTTTCCTTATCATTATTTGATAATCAGAGAATATGGTATCATTTAATTTTGTAGGATAAACTTTAATAATTATATTTAATCTACAGAGGTGAATCTAATATTGTAGCCAAGTTCTGGTATAATATACTCACTGCGAGAAAAATCCTAAAAGTGCTTAACTTGAAAAAAGAACTGTATAGTTTATATATAATGTAACTTACATATAACATTATTATTGCCCGTATCAAGCTTATTAACAATAATATTTTTTGTTTCGAATTGTATACCTATAAATTTCAGTAAGAAAATGACCTATAATTTAAGCCTGTAGACAAATTACCTTATAATTTTATTTTAAAAACAGGTGTAATGTATGGGAAAAATTAAAAAATCTGTAACAAGGTTGGCTTGAGAATAAAATCCTGTGGCATTTACCATCTTGATATTTTGAATTTATTAAATACAGTTCCCTTCATTTTCAATGTTTTCTTGCTGTTGTTTCGTATAAAACTCTCACAACGGTTTCAAATAATAGTTAAATGCTACCATATTTTCTGGCTAATTTACCAATTCTTACAAAGGCATATTTATCGTTTCAAAGACGATATGCACTCATTAGATTCTCGCAAGCTGTCAGAGTGCTTTCTATACACTATTATTGTAGTAAATTTATGGCTGTTTTATTCTGCTGTGCCATCCTGCATTTTTCTAATTCAAAATGTCACAATAAAGTAATGTTTTCACTTCCTAATGTTGACTCATGGATGATTGACTAAGCAACTAGAACTTTTAGAATTTCTTCAGAAAATTGTATTTTTACAGTTATTTTGTTAAATAGAAATAGAGGGAAAAGGCAAGGAATTGTTGTTATATTGTAATAATAAATAAACTTATTTGGAAAGTTTCATAAACATAATATATTAACGTTGCATTTAAATAACAGAATTGCTCTATCTATTTGTTTTAATTGTTCGTGTTTTCAAGTTTTTTAATTAATTTAATTAATTCATTTTCAATCATGTGTTAATAATTAATTCCAATTTCGAATTTTAAACTACATCAGGGCATTAAATGCTTTACCATAAATAGAATATTGATTGAACACCTGCGCTATTGGACATGTTTTCATTTAGTTGGCATTGATTCATCAATTTTACAATAATTTAATTAAGTGAAGGTTTTGAATTTAATACTTAGGGCCGGTTTATTCACTTTTAATTAACTTGATCTTCCGATTTATTGCCATAGTAACAATTGTACAAATAATTGTTACTATGGGAATAAACTGAAGGTTAAAGTTACTTGAAAGTGAATAAACAAGGCCTTAATTTGATAATAATAAAAAGCCAATATACAGGATGATTCAGAATTGTCTCCTAACATCTTCAGGGTGAATAGAATATCAAAAAATTAAGTAACCTTTTTATAAGAGAGTTATAAGCCTTGAAAGATATTGTTTTTTTAGCAATATCTATTAGATCCTTTAATTTATCAAACTAATATTTTTAACTCGTATATAAGGCTCCTAACTCTTAATTTACGAAAACTACGATCTACTAGATTTCGCAGGACAAGGCTCTTAACCGGGCTAAGCAATATACAGGCTGACTTGTAAGTCGACGTGTTAGGAAAACTCACATGCAATTGACTTGACTATAATATGCAGTATACAAAATGTAATATTTTCCGACATATTTTAATTTTTGTGTTTTTCTTAGAATTACGCTCCCTACTACCATTTAGCTAGAATTACTCAGAGAGTATACAAGTTTTTCTTAATATTTATGTTTTCCTGGTTAGACTAAATAATAGTACATACTACGCAACAAACATTAAGTTAAGAACTTTAATAAGTTTGAAATGCAATGGCTGAAAAGACACTTCTCTAAAAAAAATTCAACCTACTTGAACATTCATTCTGATTTATTTCCAAAATTTGATAATACAATCAGCTTGCAAATTATTCCAAAAATCTTTTTCATTTATTGCCTTTCGAGTGAGGTATAAAGCTTTAGTAAAAAAATTGTATACAACATACAATAATTATTATTAAGTGCTGTGTAGAATATTCATTGTTTTCAATTTAAAAGAATAATCTTGTGTTAAGTTAAAGTTTTCCATAAGCTTCAATAGAAAAATTCCATAAAAAGTCCCATGACTTCACAAAATTGGAAATTAAAGAAAATTGTTCCAGTGTAAGCTCAAATTTTGAATTTTTCGTTTTTCAACTGAAGCCGATTCTTCAGGGCCAAAGAGAATTAATTTGAGGGTGACGGCCATATTAAATGATATTGTATTAAACTTAATTCCAACCAAAAACTGACATACTGTATCTCAAATAATCGATTCAATTATCAAGAAGGACTTGGTCAGATATGTATTAACGCTAAAATACATTTAAAAATCTAATTTCAAGATACCATTCTCAATATAAACAAAAGCTTCATTGTCGATGTCAGACACTGCAGTCGTTGATTGTAAATTTTTGAATACTCTTTAATTAATCTGTCTGGTCCCTTTCTTGTTGTTAGTTTTTGTTAATATAGTTAAGTTCTAGTTCTTGTTAATTAGTTTCTTTCTATTGTTGTTGAGTTTTTGCTATTATTGTTGAGATTTTGATATAGTTTTTGAGTTATTGCTAGTTGTTGAGTTGCCCGTCTAGTAAAGACGAGATTGAAATACATACCTACGTCTGGTATAAGTTATACTATTAATGGAAGTAAAAGATTTTTACTAAAACTTTATACCTGAATAAATCAAAGAGCTTTTTAGAATAATTTGCAAGCTGATAGTATTATCAAATTTTGGAAGTAAATCAGAATAAATGTTCAAGTAGGTTGGATTTTTTTAGAGAAGTGTCTCTTCAAACTTATTAAAGTTTTTAACTTAATGGTTGTTGCGTAGTATGTACTATTATTTAGTCTAACCAGGAAAATATAAATATTAAGAGAAACTTGTATACTCTTGAGTAATTCTAGATAAATGGTAGTAGGGAGTGTAATTGTAAGAAAAACACAAAAATTAAAATATCTCAGAAACTATTACATTTCGTATAATGCATAGTCACAGGTTTTTTAACCTAAATCCTTGATTAGAGGAGGTTAAATTGCATATTATGGTCAAATCAATTGCAAATGAGCTCTCCTAACACGCCTCAAAGGAATGCGTCGACTTACCAGTCACCTGTATATCACTTAACGCAAATTTTGCTTACTTTGGCGCTAGTTATCTAAATAAGAAACACCATAAATAACGAAAACAAAAATCACAAGGAAACGATATATGAGTAAGAAAATACAACTGTACTTGGCATAAACTATGTAAGCTTGACAGATGACTGTAATGAAATTAAATTTCATTGATTCCGCTGAATGTCTCCACGGTACATTCAGCAACTAAGACGAGTTTTTTTAATTATTTGGCACAAATTCTTGTTGCAATTCGATAAACGAACTGTTTTCGAGTAATTGATAGCATACGTTTATTGCAGTTTGTTACAATAGAATACCGAAAGTGACCCCCTCAAACTACCTCTTAAAAAGGAGGAAGGATCTGACAAATACATTATAAATGTTCAGTTGGTTGCTTTATATCTGAGTTTCAAATATTAGTTTTGATAACTTAATGGATTATTGACTGGAAAAAAAATTACATGAAAAGATAACCTTATTTTGCTGTTCTATTCACCCTGCAGATGTCGGGAGATAATTTTGAATCACCGTTATAAGACCTTACGCGATCTGATCTATTTAATCTATGTTAATTGGTCATTGGATGTTATAAATAAAAGAAGAATATATAATGTGATCGACCTGAGACTGCGTCATACGTTCCCCCTGCCGTCCCACCGCGTAAACAAATATTAACGATGTGGTTATGGCTAGGATATCGGAATATATGCAAAATGTTAATCTTCAGTTTTAATTTTTTCGTGAAATCTACCAAACACAAACAATACGAAAAAATACAAAAAAAATTCGTATAACAAAAAAAAAATTCCTTTATCCGTCCCTTATTCGGCGCTCATGAAATAACAAAAAAAAAAAAAAACTTACGGAATTGCTTTGCTGAGCGTAGGCAGTAAACATTGCGGGAATGACTAATACGCAAAGCACACTCGCCGAATATTGAGGATCACATTCAAACAAACGTTCTCTATAGCCATTTAGAAATGTTTATAACAATTGTTCGAAGTGGCGTCCATCATTAGCGTCACACAAGCGATCTCGGCGAAGAAACGATTCTTGTATTCGTATTAACATGTCAGGATTAGCGCGAATACTGTCGGCGGTGTTATGAATATTTACTGTCAGCTCATTTAATATGTTTATAGGGGCGGCATACACTATTTGCTTCAGGTGACCCCACAAAAAGAAATCACGCAGATTTAAATCAGGAGATCGGCCAGGCCACCACATGGGTCCGTTTCAACCAATCCATTTTCCTGGAAAATGTGCATTAAGCCAGGTTTTAACAGCAGCAATATTGTGTGATGGAGCGCCATCGTGCATAAACCCGGTGTTTCGTAACACATTCAACGGTAATGCATCCAAAAAATCTTCAACAGTGTTCCGCAAAAAATGTAACTAGGCAACACCTATTAAACGGGGTGGTAATATAAAAGGCCCATCAAGTTAATCACCCCAAATTCCTGCCCACACATTGACACTGAAACCTGCTTTTTTCATCTGACCATACATGTGTATTGTGCGTATTAAAAATGCCATCACGAGTAAAAGTGGTCATCAAATTTTGGAAAAAATTTGAATGTTCTGCATGTTATTCCAGTAACCACTCGCAAAAGGTACGCCGACGTTCGGAATCTCCCAGGTGTAATTTTTGTACGCGTTGAACATGGTAGGGGTGCAAACCCTGTTCATATAACATCCTCCAGACAACTTTCGCTGAAACCCCCATTCTGGCTGTCAAGCGACGTACACTTATTCCCGGATTTTCCGCAACAACGTCCAAAATTTCTGATTCCAGTTCCAGAATAGCTGCATCACGGTTACATCCTCGGTTAGCACCTTGCAGTCGAAACGTTCCGTAATCGCGTAAATGCTGCATATTAGCTGTAAATGTTCTTGCAGAGGGAAGTTCTCAGTTCGGAAATTTGTTTGCATAAAACCGTCGTGCTTCTTCAGCATTTCCTCGAGCTTCGTCGTAGAAGAGTAGCACATCTGTTCTCTCGCCGATCGGGGAATTGCGGCATTTTAGCTTTAACTCGTTCAACCACTTTTCACAAACTAAACTGTTGATCCCAAAGGATATGGAGCAATAAATTGTGTGTCATAATCATAAAAAGAATGAAGCAAATTGTTTCGCTTAGCTATGATACGACTTATTGCGACGTGAAGGAAAAATGCTTTTATTGGCCTCCCGGCTTCGACAAAGGTCACTGCACGATTACATTTGTGTTTTTTGTCGCAATAAAAATTCCTTTTCTTGACCTACCGCAAAGACATAGATGTACGATTAATTTATGCCCAATTTTCAACAGCGATTTTCTCGAAATGTATAAAACTTTTGTTAAGGACGTGTAAGTACAATTGTTCCCATTTATGGTGATGTATTACAAGTTTAAATTTCTGCACTTATTTTAAAAACACGCTGTACATGCTACTTTATTAAATTCAATAATAGAAATAAATGATATATTGAATTTGCAAAAGTATTAAAATTGGAGATTAATATTTGCGTATATTCCGCGGTCTAGTTATAGGTGCTTGACGCTTACTGTATAATTGATTTATTATGTTGCAGTTTATTTTTTCTTTTTATTAATGCAGTTCATTTTTACTTGTTATGTTTTTCTTGTTATTATGTTATTCTTCTGTTAAAATTTCCTAGAAAATCTGACTTAATTAATATAAAATATGTAAAATAATTTTAATTAATTATATTATAAAATATGTAAAGAAAACGGTTATCGTTATTAAAAGACCATTATACAACAAAGTCATCAATGGGCTTTATGTCAATTCACGAGCAATTACATTTTTATTATTTTTGAAATTGAGTCTAATCCGCTTACATTTATATAGCATCAATAAATTAATTTAATAACAAAAAAATGTGAGGAATAAGAAAATGGTGAATCAGTATATAGATGTATATCAAGCGATTATATCTAACCTACTTTCTATAGGAATACTAGCAGTGCAATTTCGATGTTTTTAATTTATTCTCTTTGTAGATTATCTTTCCTCAAAGAACTGACAGTTATCTCCACTTTATAGAAAAATAAGCAGGTTTCATGTCTTAGTAATTAAAATTCAGCAGATAATTAATTTTTTTCTTTCACAACTTAACTACAAATAGCTTTACGTAAAAAATATAAATAAAATTCATAATTATAAAATTTTTCGAGAAATTTCCCGTA
Source organism: Serrognathus titanus (assembly GCA_039766575.1). Classification (NCBI taxonomy): domain Eukaryota; kingdom Metazoa; phylum Arthropoda; class Insecta; order Coleoptera; family Lucanidae; genus Serrognathus; species Serrognathus titanus. The sequence continues at coordinate 44,010,868 of CM077914.1, read as the reverse complement.
ATTTTTTTCTGCGTATCTCCGACAATTCCTATCTGAAAAATATATCAAGAACGTGGAATTTAATTACCGTTTAATGTAAAGATTTTATCAAATGGAACAAGTTCTTTTGAAGTAAATAAAATATAACAGCGCCTTTCCCTTTCGTTTGCAAGTTAATTACTAATTAATGTTATTCTGTGCCAGAGTGACTGATTTTATACAGCCGACAACTACGCAAATTGTGACCACTAAAATTACAAATTACAAAGCTGCGGGGAGAAAGCGGTGAAAATAATAATTTCACATAATAAAAATTGTTTATTTTTTGTACCCGCGAAACTCGTTTAATTTACTAATTAAGAATCGTGCTGAAGAAGGACCAAGAAAGCAAGAACCGCTTAATTACTCGACACGGACCACGCGTTAAGTGAAGGTTAAGAAAGTGAAATAAGCGCAAGAAATGCGCGGGATATTAGTAACTATCCAAGGATTACGAATTGCATATGTATTTAACCGGTAATGGAGGATTCGAATTTCTCTTCCGTACACACCTTTCGGAATACGTGAAGTCATTTTCATGGAATTCTTTTTGCAATCCGTACTTTCATCGTTACAAAATTTTCTTATTATTTACGCTATGTTCGAAAATGCTCGAAGATTGAAAAGTGAAGAACGAAGAACATATTTGCGTGTTTGCACAATTTAAAATCTATTTCCTACAGGATTCCTGAATAACACAAAAAGAAGTCATACAAACTTGCATTGTTTTGCTTAACTTCGTCTACATATAATTAAAGGACCTAATTTGACTGTAAAAAGCTTCATTAGCTGTTGTATGTATCTCATTATAACTATGATATGATGTCGTTTTAAATAGATACGGCTTCAATATTATAATTTTATGTGAAATAACCCGACGATATTCGCTCTAAAAAGATTCATTATCTCAGTAAAGATGAATTTAAAATGCACCCTTCACAAAGAATCTAAACTTAGCCTCATTATTTATTGTCTGACACGACAGTGTTCTTTTCATTATTCATTTTCCTAGCTTTCTATATAATTAACCCTGGTAAAATAATGCAATAACATTAGCAGTGTCTGAATGTTATTACGAGTTACAAAGAACATAATATAATAAATTAAAATATTCAACGTTATTTAGAAATGTTTATGAATTAAATTTGTTTGTTTATTTTAGTATAAATCTCTAGTAGCTAGTTGCACAAAACACTTAAGCTCTCGTTTTGCATGTGGAGATTTCTGCAGTGCTTTTAATTGATTCACGTTTCAATACCGTAAATTTAAAGAAAAACGTTAACAGGATGTATTATTCACATTTATTTATGACTAAAATTGTATTTCAAAACCAATATCTTCATGTATATGTCAACGTGTTTATTACCAAAGACTAAATTTCACCGAAATCCTTGGATAGCATTGAACAAATTCCGAACTATTGTTTAAAATTGCCTCTGAAACCCATTTGTCAAGTTCGAGTCTCTTGGAACGAGTTATCCATCAATGTAAGTGCTCACGGTATTCAAGACGCCTTGACGTGTCGTTGAGAATTTTAAGTTGCATCTGCATTCAAAGTCCTTCGTCTTTCAAAGACATTTGTTCCATAGGAAACACGGTTACTATAAAATACGATCAAACTGAATTTCCTCTGAGGAACTCTCTATTCAGTTTTCAGCTTGAAATTATTCCTTAGAAATCGTAATCTTACCTGCGTAGGAAAATATGGGGTGATCGTTGCTGTGGTTAGAAAACCTCGTCCAGTGACACAGTGTGAATTCTTTCATTTCCGGAATATTTGTCTTGTATTGTATGTACTGGAAATAAAGGTCCTGAGTGAATCCGACCTTGTAAACTTCACATCCGCTGGCACTTTGCAAATGGCCTGGCTGATACCTTTGCGCTACTAAACTGGAAAAGCTGCCGGGTGATTGGTAAGTGACCTTTGAGTATATATCCGGCTCAAGAATGGGTTGCCATGTCTCCACCGCCCTCCACAAGGAAATAACCACTATCGTATATAACACGTACCCCATGCTGGTGCTGTTGTGTGATTTTTGTTCTACAAATAAACAGAAAGAAATATATTAAACATAACGTATACACTAGTTTTTAATAAAATGAAAGGTGTTTCTTGAGAGTGGAATTGAAATTATGCCATTCAAACGATTCCTGTTTTTAGAAACATTATTTGCAGTATCGTAAACTTAGTATGAACAGTTTAATACAACTTTGGAATTTAGTTGTAGTTTCACTACGTGTAAGGTGCTTTACTTAACTTTGACTTCAGTAACTCGGAAAGTTGGTTTAGAACTCTAATTGAATGTCAGTCTCTCAGCCTGTTTAGTTTCAAATATATTAACGTAAAGAAACCGTGGTCTTTGTGTACTTGTTAACTACTTAAAGATTTACGAAGTCACTCAATTAATAACTTCAAAATATAAATTTTGCTTTAAATGGACAAACTTTACTTATTGTTAGTTGGGTGAAGTCGTGTAGTTTCACTAAATAACTCAGCAAAAAAGATTGCGAGCTATTTTCATGCTCGCCAGCATAGCATCAAAGTTGATGTTAAAAGTTTCTATTTTTATTGCAATAAAGTTGAAGAGTTTGCTGCAGTATCGCATGGAATCCACACATGTGGGCTGATATTGCAAACGAATGAGGGAACTATGTATTAATATTCTGCGTTCTCTGTGAAGATATAAAGTTTGAAACACTGGTGAAAGTTTTACTATGCATACAAATACGGGGAGATACTGTTGATGAGACAGATCTAAAGCCTAGTCAATTAAGTTAGTTAATGTTGTGCTATAAGGAAATGAAAATAATGTGTTGACGGAAGAATTATAAGCAAGCCGAATTTAGAGGATTTATGAAGGATGTGTGTACATGAAAATATCAAAACTTGCTTATGTTGTCATTGATCTGTTGGTCTGAAATTTCATGTATGTTCTTTGCTCACAGGATAAGTAAAATTAACTATCAAGGAAAGTTGAACGATAAACAAACCTGGTGTCCTAAATAAATTAAAGGAAATTTAAAGGAAAGCTATTTTCTTGCGACTTCTAGTTTGTCTGCTCTAAGAAGAGCTTAAAATAGCAGACATCAATGTTATACAATCACCTAATTCACTATCATGTTTTGGTAATAGTTGCCTGCCCCCACGTTTTTAAACATTTTACTCAAATTCCTTGTCTTTGTAATACTACACAAATATATTCTATTTCTTAAATAACTACATTTTAACAGCAGTTATGAGTGTTAATTAAACTCCTTTTGTATTGTCATTACTGTCAACAAAAAACGAAATTAATTAACAAAGACTCCCATCCTTAAAATTTTACTGTTTAAAAACAATACCACTAAGGAATAAATATAAGTAACTCTCCGATTATTTTAGTGAAACCATTTTGGATTAAGAATAGCTCATAATATTATCGATGCTTTTTAACGAGGTAGTTTTTATCTTCAAGCTTTTGCTGTTGCTTCTTTTGTGCACATCTTAATGGTTTTAGAAGTATATCTTCATTAGTGCGTTTTTGTTGAAGAAAAACAATTAAGAACTCTTTCTTCCTTTATTTTAAAACTACTTATTGTGAGTACGAAAATATGCCTGAAATTCTCAACACAAATTAGCACCCGAGAAATATTCTCGGCGATAGATTTCACTGCAACTTCGTATACGTAAACAAAGTGCAATTAATAACAGTGCCGCGCTCACTATCTCGCCTACATTCATTTTCATTTTGCCCGTAGTTCCGGTCTAATAAAGGTTTATTTCCGCAAACGAACGTGCAAGTCATTTCGAGGGTTGTTAATCGAGAAATTCTGGCAGACACTTTTAGGGTTCAATTAGGCAAAATGTTTGAATTTAATTAACAACTAATTTGTATGCGTGTATATGTAAGAGAAATTATTTGACAAAACATTTGATATAAAATTCCTATCCTTATTTAACGAACTTAAAATAGTAATAATACAATAACTGTAATTTCTGAAAAGTATGTCCTCGCACAAAACTGTTTCGCTTTGACAAATTGCATATGAACTCAAACATTTCTACATGCCCGTGCGAATGCCCTCCTACACTTATGACTGCAAATTTGCGCAAATGTCTGAGAGCGTGATTAGAAAGGGTCACCAAGAATAACAGGATATTATATCACTTTCTTATGCGACATAATAATGCAAAATATTATTTAATTTCTTTGCAAGTTTTAAATAATGCATAGTTCTGTTACACTATTAAATGGAGGTCAGTTTTCTTTTGATCATGTATTTACATTATGAATACACATTAGTAAAAGGAATTATTGTTCTTTGAATTATTAAATTTTGACTAAAGATAGATGCTATCTTACAGATTTAAATATTTCATTTGATAAATGAACACGAAATAATTCAGTTAGTAAATAAATTGAGGGTTTAGAATCACACACTAGACAAAAACATTCCAAAACATTAGTATAATTTAAACCTTAAATTATTATTTGTATATACAAAGATATATTATAAGGATTGTTGTTTTAATTTAACAAATTAAATGAACATAACTAGATTGGTGGTACTATTCCTCGTATATAATCAGCAAAAAAGTAACTAAACAAAAACAAAAAAGCTCCTAAAGTATTCTAAAGTAAAGTTCGTATAAGTGACGCGTAAATAATAATTAGTTGAAAATACTGATTGCTATGTTTAAATTTATAGCACATTTACAGTGGATAGTAAACAATGCTTCTGAAAGCATCCAAGTGAAACAGATTTACAATCTGATAATCATTATTCGGTTATTTAACAGTCCACTAAACATTAAAGTAATTTGAGTATATTAACACAATACTTGATTGATTAATTTTTTTCTTTACAGTTATTTCAACCCTCCTTGGCATTAAATTTCAATTAATGGTTATGTGCAGCGAAGTGGAATTTATAATCTCATACTCCCTCATTAAGTCAATCATATGAATGCAAATTATAACAATCTACTAGAAAAAAATCATTTACGGTGTTTGCAATCATAATAATCAAGAGTAAATGAAAGCTATCAAATTTTTACACGAGACATTTTTCAAACTCATTTAAAGAGGCTCACTTGGTATACAAAATTTTATATAAATTAATTAAATATATTTTATGCTATTTGAACGATTAAATCACGATATCCCCTCTCTGTTTTTGGCAGAAATGAACCTATTTCGTGATATAGTCATTTCCTAAACTTTTTTCTCTGGATTTTGCCCTATTTGTTATGTATACGCGAAGTTAAATTTTCTTTAAAGATATCGTTCACGTGGTATTTTAAACTGAGAAAACATACTAACGATGAAAAATCCAACACCAGTGAAGGACGAAAATATAAGAAATAACTAATACATTACAGCGTGCACGTTAACTCCAAGGAAACATTATCATGGAAAGCTAAAAAACTGGATGCAATTAATTAACAGAAAATATAATTGTAGCAACCAGTACTACTTGATATGTAGTAATTTTGATTTTTAGATAAATTAATTTTTCGTAATACTTGAATGTAATTTCATTATACAGAGTGAATATAAAGTTCCGCAACAAATTCATTATTCCGTAATTAATTTTTTTGTAAAAAATCCTGAAATAGGTCGATCTTGTTTTCAAAAAAGATACTTTTTGACATAAAACGTTTATATCTACCGTCATTGGTTTTCAAGTGATGACGTCTTTAAACATTTTTTTTTAATGACAAACTACTGTTTTTTAATCAATTTTGATAGATTGACCCACGAGCTAAATGACAACGTAAAAATGTTAATACCCTTCCATAACAATTTTTTTGAAAAAATGCACATTAACTTCAAAAAAGAAATTATATTCTTAAGCAAATTAATGCATAATTTATAAAACCAAGACAACAAATAAACATGACAATTAGTTCAATTGTGAGAGTTTGTTAAAAAGTTCTTCAATTTGGTAAATTGGCGCGTTTAAATGAAAAAGAACGAATTAATGTTTTAATAATGGTTGGTTATGGGAATAGACGAAGGAGTTATGAAGAAGTTGTTGATAATGAAACACATCTTGATAGATTTATCGCAAAATCTACAGTCAGTAGAATAGTTGCCAAATTTGAAGAGACTGGAAATCTAAAGATTTACCGCGTAGTGTTCGTCCTAAAATAGATGAGGAAGTTAAATTAAATGTTTTAAGAAAATCCTCATGATTCCACAGGAAATATTGCTTTGAACCACAACATCAGTCATAAAATTTCATCCATACTAAGTTCAATTAATTCGCGAACTAAATGAAGATGATCTAGATCATCGTTTGCAATTCTGCGAAGACTTTATGTTGCGATATGATGAGGATCCTAATTTTTTAAATAACATTATTTTCTCTGACAAAGTCACGATTCACTTAAATGGATCAGTGCCACAACTGTAGATATTGGTCTCGAAAATCCTCACTGGACGCAAGAATCCCATAGCCAATGTCAAAAGGCAAAGTTAATGTGTGGACGGAAATGATAGGACGTCGTCTTTTAGGTTCTTTCTTTTTGATGGAAATTTATAAGATTTGATTTGCTTCTTGCTTTGGCCGTACTAATTCCTAACCCCAAAGATAACGATATACCCCTTCAAACAACTTGGTTTCAACAAGATGGGGTTCCACCACATTTTGCCGTAGAAGTTCGTAATTTTTTAAATAATATACTTACTGACAGATAGATAGGGAGAAGAGGAGCGTTGGATTGGCCTCCGCGTTACCCGACTTAACACCTTTAGATTTTTTTCTCTAGGGTCATCTTAAGTCACGGGTTTACTCTAATAAACTCCAAAATTTGGAAGAGCTAAAGGAGCGAATTCAAGAAGAAATACAGAATATCAGCCCGGACACAATTAGCAGTGCCCTAGAGAGTGTTTATGTGTACGTGTAGGAATGTGTCAAACACAGAATGGAAGCCAGTTCGAACATTTACGTTAAATTTTTTCTTTAAGAAAGCTTTTAGTGTTTATTTGTTGTTTTGATTTCATAATTATGCATTAATTTGCTTAAGAATATAATTTGTGTTTTTTGAACTGAAAGTGTACTATTTCAAAAAAATTGCTATGTAAGTTCTTAACATTTTTGCACTCTGTCATTTAGCTCGTGAGCCGATCTATCAAAATTGATTAAGAAAATAGAAGGTTGTCATTAAAAAAAATGTTCGATGACGTCATCACTTGAAAACCAATGACTGTAGAAATAAACATTTTATGTGAAAAAGTATATTTTTTGAAAACAAAATCGATCTGTTTCAGGATTTTTTACAAAAAATTTAATTACTGAGTAATGAATTTGTTGCGGAACTTTATACTCACCCTATATGTACTGTTTCAATGGTTGTTATACTATCCATAACGGGCGGTTAAAATTTACGGACGTTATTACTATTTGGTTTCCATAGTTACTACGAAAATTAATTAAAATTGTTTAACTGGCAATATATTTCATTATTTTCATCTGGCAAGAAAACTGGATTTTATAGTTACTACCAAATCACACTCGTAATTCAGGCTAATTATCGAAGTTTGTTATTATGAATATATTTTGTATTACAAAAACTATAAAATAACATGCGGCCGATATGCATATAACAAACTGGGATAATCAGTAGCTGCAGAACCCTCATTTGTTACATCAAGCAAATCAACCTAACACTATACAATAACGTAATCATAGTGATAGTGTTCAGAACATTTTCTTCTTTCAATTACGTACGGTTTTCGTAAGTAATAAGCACAGGTCGGTACATTCCAGACGGGCACAAGCGTCCTGATTTGTGAATTTTTTAACTGGTATATAGCGATATTATTTTCTATTTAACGCACACACAATATCAATAATATTGTTTTCCCATACTATTTCTCTTTTATTATAAATTTGAATACAAAGGGTGCGATAATAAATTAATTTATCTTAAAATGTATTAAATGCATAAACCGATTTAATTTTACTCCATGTGACGCTCATAAAATCTTCTGTGAACTGAATTTAAATTTTTTTTTTCATTTTACGAATGGATTAAAGTAATCGCACAGCAATATGTCTGGTATACTTCACTTAATTGGGAGCCTCACTTCCTGCATTAATTATTATTTTTCTTACAAGCGTTATCTAGTAATTGATGTCAGTATTCAGAAAAGTCGGCAAAATTATAACGGCAAACGTGTTTTATATTAGAATTAACGTGTGCAATCAATTACCGCATCTTACCTAAATGTCATATACTTTTTAAGAATGTCCGGAATTTCCCTAGGTCTGGTAATAAACTCCAAGTTGCAGGAAATAATAATAATTCTTCATTCAAATATTGCAAGTAATTCAAATGATTTATTAACACAAATTTATTGTAATAAAAACCTAGATGACTAATAAAAATGAAAGGTTCATGTTTTCGACTAAAAAAAAAGTAAAAGTTGAAAGCAATTACTCCATTAAACTCGACGTTTTTACTTGGAGCTATTTTTTTTCTGTAACTTTTACTAGAGCTCATCTAATGTACCTATAAAAGAAAACACATTAAAAGGTCCAGTGGAATGCGAAACGAAAACGAAATTCCACTTCAAACGCTCCGTCGTTTATTTCGTAAATTATTCAATGAAAGTAACGTTGTTATTCATTGCATGTCAACATAACGGATAATTACATGCAAATTACTGACAGTTTATTGCAACTTTCCTGCTGGAACACCTGAACTATTTTATTATTGGACAATTCATTAACACCGGAAAGTTTATTGTAGTGGAATAATGACGGCCAAATATTCCGATTATGCGGGACAATTTCCGAAATGCTCATTAATGCACAAACCAATTAATTAAATGTTGTAATCAGTGAACGCGAAGTGATGTGCTACGTAATTCAGTAATCTATTCAGCTGTTTTCTTTCACAAATATTTACTTTCTCTCAAATTAGCAGATTATTTAAACCAATGTACATACATAAATTAAAAATGAGTTAATTTCTTTCTCTCATAAGCTATATTTAACAATAATTATAATTTTCTTTTTTTATTTAGGAATGCTATGCAATCACGTGCTTTATAATCACATGCATACTTTTAGTAAGTTATTAATAATTAGTTTCTTGTTATTCGTGTCTCTTAAACTAACCTTTCTCTTTAAAACGTGGTTGCTTGTAGGTACGTTTTTCTTAATTAAAAGAAATAGAAATACACCGGCTGTTTTGAATTAACTAAGGGAATCCCTTAAATTGTTAGAGATACAAATTACGAGAGATATGAATTAGATATTCATAAGTGCAGCTTTTTTCCATTTAGACGAATATGTATCAATTGTGGTTTAGATCCCTTCAGTGCACATTCAATTATTATAGTTAACATTGCGGCCCGTTTGTGCATGAAATAATTAAATTATTTGAATTTAAATTGAATATAACTGAGATTATTTTAGAGTTCAAAATCGTAACAGCAGCTTGAGTTTTAGCTAACAATATCTTTGACAGTTTTCCTCGTCTTACCAATCTCGTTCTAGATTTTATTCTGACACTTAACTTGTTCATTCAATTTGCAATTTTGTTGTTGGTTACGTTTAGACTCCAGAAAACCAAGTTCTGACTCGTTTTTCAGAATTTCAATTACATTTTTTTCTTTCCTTTAAAGTTCTTCATTTTGTTTTTATATTCATCCTTAGGCAGTAAATTCGTCAACTTCTATGTACTGACCTATCAGACGATTATTTTCAAATATATTTCAAATATACAAAATCCAGTACTTCTTTGTACCAACCTACCAGACGCTCATTTTTTGTTAACTTTGTTCAAATATCCAGAATCTCTGCGATCTAATTTTCCTTGAATTTTCGCAGCGAGCAATTTCAAGCGTTCTTTAGAGGTAACCTTTCAAAAAAAATTAATTTCTTCAACTTGTGTAGTACTAATGTTACTACATTTTCCTTGAAATTTTTATTAATCTCCTGAGATCTATGGTGGTTTTTAGAAACTTGCGGTTTTGTTATTCAGTGAGTTTGCTGCAACTATTCAGCTGTACAATTTTCAAAAAAGTATTATTTAAAAGATATTTTCCATTATTGAACACTAATTTCTTATATTTCTCTGATGATCCTTTACTACTTTTGAATTCTTTCTTTCGACATTACCTTGACCTTCAGGTCCCCACAGGCTTCAATTTTCTTTTTGTCTACATTTATTTACTTCCTGTAGTACTACAACGTTTGGAATATTGTTAACTCGGTAATGCCTTACTTCATTTTTATTTCATTTAAATAAAAATGATAATGTTGTTAACATAAGTTTTAGATTATAAGGTATTTTGATTTCGAGCTAGAAGTCATTTTGCCATTTTGTTTTGCCTCTATCCTTTAAAGAGCTTAAGCTCGACACAGACTTCTGTGTTCTGACTAATGTTTTTTCTGTCTCTATTTCATAGTATGTTATGCTAGATAGTTCATTCATTTTGTTTAAGTATCTTCAAATGTATTTATCTTCTTAACCAGACGATTTCCTTCCTGTTAGTGTTGCTTCCGATATATTTTTTTCCATCGCGCATTTGCTTTCAGAACGTGCACAACTGAAAACTACATATAATCTTATATTAATCGTTATCTCCATTGCTTTTTGTGTTCTCCATGTTTTCTGTACAGTATTCTGATCACTTATTGAGCCAGATTTTCTTCAGCATTTATACGTATCATACATAGAAGAAGTGTAAATGATCAAACTTCATATTATGTGCTGCTACCTATTGATAAATTCAGGCTTTTATACTTCTTGAGAAAATTTTTCTTGCTCCTAATTTCGGAAATCCTGCTACGCATTGTTTACGTTTGAGATTTTTACTTCGAATTCTTTCCCTTTTTTTTGTGAGTTTTGTGTTCTTATTTGACCTCTTGCACTTCTTTAACGCCATTCTCTGATATATTCTTCTACTGATAGGTTGCTGACTTTGCTCTCTTAATTGGTTTTGTTTTATTGATATTGATCTTCTACTCTACTTTCTTTTTATTTGTACCTATACTGATTTTTTAAGTGTGACCATAGGGAATTTCATACAAAAATTTGACCTCGTGTTAATTTATGTTATGGGACAAAGTTTAAGCAACTTGTTATTGCTATTCTTCCAGCAAGGTGTATTTCGTAGAAAAATGTTTGATTTAATAATAAAAATTAAAATTGGCTTCAAATTTATACGATAACATAACTTAACTTAAGGTATAATTTTTAAGATGTAAATCCCTATAGCCACACTGTATAAATTGCTGAGCCCTATTTTTAATTTTCTTCGAACATTTTTTTAAGTTTGCCGTTCCACGTAAATTCAATAGAAGATAATAAAAAAAACAGAAAAGAATTTTTAAGCAACATAAAAAAGGACTTCTATACAAAGGTTCATTGAAACTCCTGTCGCGGAAAATAAACCAAAATTATCCAAAAGTAAATTTTCACAAAAACTTGATTTTCCTTCGCAGGAGAATGCTTTTCACCGTTTAAACTTAATTATGTATAAGTAATCTTGAGCTTGAAATCACTTTCGCGTTGCAGAGTTTCCATATAATTTCCTGCATAACTTTCGTTCTTATGGAAATTTTTAATAACAATTTCTCGTTCCTTCCTCACTCGATAAATTAATTTAATTTTAAACATTGCAAACTTCGTTCTCTAGGAAACATTACAAATTGATTTGGTCCTTCCAATTTGCACACAACACGACCGTATCAAATTGTGACGTGCTCAGAAATTCGAGAGCTGCAATATTAACGAGGGCAATTAAACACGGAGTCTGCATTTCACCTATCTACGTTATTCGAACAATTATTATTATTAAATGTCACATTTAAATTTCTGCTCGTCAATTTTGCATTGCTGCGCATAACGTAATATTGATTTGGGATTTCAAGTTTATTATTAGTACACATTGACATTAATATCTTAATATCGCAGCAGTAGTTGACACCTATACAATGAGTGAAAGGTAGTAACAAACAAAAGACCTGAGGCAGTGTTTATAAAAAAAAAACAAATATATCTGAGACAAGATATTCTCAAATATAAATTCTTAATTCCTGAGAGGAAATTATGATTTATTGTTTTATTTTTATTGTATTTCCATTTATTTTTCTAACAAAATTCTAACCATAATTGTCCTTGGATTGCTGTAAAAACGCTTGAATTGTAGTCTTGTGTGATGATAATACCTACAGAAAGTGACGTTGGCAATTCAAATGTTTTTTAAATGCATTATTGCATATTTTTAGTTGATAATACTTGCTTAACTTGCTGTAGGTACATTTTTTTTTATATTTCTCTCATTTTGTTATAGGTAAGTCTACTCAGAAGCACCTACTAGAGATAATTTAGTTGTAAGTATTTAATCCAACAAATTAAAACCTATGATTTGTTATTTCTTTATCTCGTGTAATTAATTATTTCCTTCAGTATATGTTTTGCTCTAGTGAACCATTCATACATTTTTCGTGAATTGTACACGCGTTTCAAAATTAAATGAATTTTGCACGATACACAGAAAGGAAGTAATTTAATACCGTCGATTTCATAATACAAAATTACCTAATCCTGTTCCGGGAAGTTCTTCATCACGTAAATATAGCACGAATCCCTATTTCACTACAAACACCAATTTCGAATGAAAACAAACATTTACATTAAGGTTTCATAGATTTTACAATTTTAATAAGACCAAATATTTTAGTTTTATTTGCCCACATTAAACATCGAAATAAATTAAACTCGGATCGTTTTATCGGAAAAGCTATTTCACTGTGGAATTTTTTAATTAAAGTTTAATCTAAACGGACATAAATTACATACGCATAGATCATTTAGTTATTGCGGCAAAAAATTTGTAACGCATTTTGTTCACCGTTTATATCATACCTATTTAAAATTTTAATGTTTTACTGAACTATTAAATAAGTTTATTTCTTTTCTTCTTACAGTACTTACATATTTTAAAATTGGCTAATGTTTTTTCTGGTTCTTCTAATTAAAATGAAGCAGTTGTTGTAATTTTATTGTTTGAAATTTATGGAATTGGGTAATAACTATCACATAAAATACAGAATGAAGCAAAACGAATTGTAAACAAATAAGAAAGTTATTTTAATTTGATTAGGCTGGATTACAGTAAAGATTTAAGCCAGGATTAAATGTAAACCTAAGTTAGAATGGCTACGTAACATCTTTGGTTTAAATTTAATACTACCTTGCAGAAACTTAGGACCTCGGGTAAAGCAAATACCATTCCATTTTGAATCATTTCCTACTAGACTCAAAGTATTAACACATTGTGTAATTCTAATTACACAGAACACGTTTGAACATGCACATATCATTAAATAATGAAGATTAAAGAAAGCCAGTGATTTCCTAAATCCGCGGAGAAACATAAACGTGTAATATTGCTACACATGGACTTATGTAATTTGCATTTCACATAAGCGCCACCTTTTTCGCTTCATCAAAGAGGGAAAGTTCAATAAAAATGTTTCAGTTACACCCGTAAACAATAAATTTTATTTTTTTTAAATATGTTAAATTTGTAGGTACAGTTAAAAACATTGGACTTTCTCTGAACGCTCTTGAAGTTGACTTTCCTGTTTACATGTGGAATCCTTTCTAAAACGCAAATTATCAGAAAACGATTTGATTGACGTAAGCAATGGGCAATGGGCAGTGTCCAGCCCACGTCGGTTCTTGAATGTGTTATTGTCTTTTTCTTGTACAAATAATTTACTGTACGCGTTTGTCATTCACGCATAAGATTGAAATAGCAAGAGATTTCACGCGTGAAATGTAAGACTTGGATCATTTTTGTTCATTAAACGTTTTCACTTGGTAATTTATGCCGACACCATAAATATCTTCGGGGCATAAAACGAGTTTATTTTTAGCAAAAACTGCGAGCGATTACATGTGTGTTCATTATTTAAAAGGAAATTCAATAGATTTACATATACTTTGAAAATACATGGATCATTTAAAATGTTCGTTGAAATCGAATTGGAAACACAAACGAACCGTCCACTGAACATAATCACTTCTAACTTCATTATACTTATTACATCATATTATTAACAACTTGATTTTTTTTTCTCTACATCACCAGAACCCGTCTGCAAAGAATGCACCGGAGGCACCGCAGCCATTTAGGCTTATTGTGCTCTCCCTGGTTCTCTTACCGCAACCATTCAGTGAGGCATGTCCCGTGCACCAGCTGGTACAGGTTTTTCACTGATTGCGTGTTGAAATCTTCGGGAACTATCATGAGATGTCCGAGTATACGCTGTTTGCGATTTGCCACCGCATCACGTCTACACAAAATGTGCATTGCTGTCTCTGGTTCTTCATTGCAGAGTCTGCAATTTAGATCCCCATTGAATTTACCGATCCTCCACAGATGCTCCTTAACAGTCAGGTGTCCTGTTAGTAACCCCGTGATGATCTTGAGTTGCGCCCTGCTTAAAAGCAAAAGTTCTGCAGCTCTCTTTTTGCAAGGACCTCTAAGGAAGATCTCGCTGTGTCGATATCCTGGTCTGCTTAGTCAGTATCTGTTATGTTCCTCGCTTATTCCGTCACTAAAAAAGCCCCGAATAGCGTTCTTGGTTATACCTAGGACAGGTTCAGGGCCAAGGTATGCCATACCCGCACCCTGCCTGGCTAGTTCATCGGCCCATTCGTTACCAATAATACCCCGATGACCTGGCACCCACACCAGCGTGACGCAGTTGTATTCCGCTAGGTCATTGAGCTCACTTAAGCATTCCCACATCAGTTTGGAAGAGATCTTTGGGCTTACCAAAGCCTTCAAAGTCGCCTGGCTAACAGTTAGGATAAAGATCCACTTATTTGTGTAAGCCCTCCTTTTATTTTTCCGCGCACATTGTAATATGGCGTTTATTTCTGTTTGGAATACGGAGGCAAGTTGGTCCAACGGGAAACATAACTTCTCCTTTAGCCTTTCCCCATATATTCCAGACCCGGCACTAGTCTCAGTTCTGGAGCCGTCCGTATACCAGATCAAACTTCCAGGAGGAAAGTTCTGTTCAGGTTCCCGATGCTCAACTTGATACCTGAAACTCTGAAAACGCAATTTCAAGTTTTGCCATTGAAATGTTCATATTTGTTGTTTTGAGTTCCATCCTTAGAACGACATCCTGAAAGCACTTTTTTCAATGAGAAAATAAATAGTAAACGATGGGCTCTACAGGAAATAACCAATCACTTGGAACTCGAAAACGCTTATGGAAGTTTGCACAACCGTTCTATAAGTATTATCTTGGAATTGATTAATTTTTTGCAATGCTTTTTCGCAGTAGAAACTATTAGATTAAAATCAATCGTCAAAATTTCTTCACAATTCCAGAAAATTGGTCATAATCTTATTCATCAATTTTGTAAGATTGAGAATTTTCCATCAACTCCAATTCACTTCAATCAATTCATTCTACCACCTTTGTTTTCGATAAAGATCATTATTTTAACTCCAGTCACAACTGACTCCAAATTTTTTTCGTCTGAAGTCCAAAAATAAATCTCTTTTCAGTGATGACGCTGAATTCAAGATTTAACACATCTCTGACATAGACTTTAATCACTCTTAACTGATAAAGAAAGCGATGAACTTGTTTTTTCTTTCGGAAAGCACTAAAATTATAGTGACGATTGTTACTTGCTTTGGCACTTCTATCAGCGATGTCCAAGACCATTCTTTTTTTTTCTTCTATCCCATACGCTTTAATCATTCTTTAGGGGTAAGATATGAAGAGCACAATTCGCATTTAACGAAGAAAAAGAAAACTCACTGTAAGTTGAGCATTTCAGAAATTAAAAGAAGTCTATTAGGTGTCATCATATACTTAGAATGTGCAAGTAATTATTGTCCGTCTTCTAAATTGTGTAATCTTAAAGTCGATGGTTTTTGAGTAACGTTCACTCACCAACTTTCTCAATTAATTACAAATTGTAATTTATTTCCCAATATAAGTGTAGTACTTAACGAAAATGTGAATTCTGAAAACTAAAGTGACGAAATTGCTTTTAAAGAGAAATGAAAGAATTGAATTGTGTAATGCGAAGCAATTTGTTCAATGTGTTTAATGGGTTTCTCATCAGAACTATCCTAATCGATTTAATGTTTCGATATTTAATAAGTATCATCAAAATTTACGTTTATTACAATGTTCTTAAAAAATGATAAGCTCTATCAATTTTTAAAATGAATTTAATAGTTTAGATGGTTGTTAAAGAGGCTAATTTATCGTATATTGTCGACTGCAACTACAATGAATTGACTTACAATCTAGATAGTTTCCTTCTTCGATTGTCACCGTACAAACTGGAGGATTGCAGAAAATTTGTTCGAAGGAGTCGGAGTTCCGTAGATCACTTCGTCCAATATTTCTTAGATTAAATCTAATTAATCCAATATTTTGCATTTCAACTTAATTTTTCTTCAAACTTGATGATTTTATTACATATGAAGGCAAATGTTGCCTGTATTCAATTTCCCAAAAGTCTAATAGTTTTTAATTTGCTTCGGATCATCAGCTTCAATAAAAATGAACGCAAGAAATGACAGACAATGTAGTATAGGTATCAAGAATTAAAATAAACGCCTGTAGGTAGGAAGTTTTGGTTTAATTTTGTGTTGCATTTGTTATGACCAGCCTACATACCGAGTGTCTCACGTTAACCGGTATACTAAAAAATATACACGGTGTATCAGGTACAAAGGGCCATACGTTATGTCGATGATGACGCTCTATAAACAATACTTTGCCTCTGACAAAATAGAAAAAGTGCCACAGATTTCGAGATGTCGAATTATGAAGCAGTGAGTACGGCCCTGATGCGTCTCCGCATGTACGAAACTACGGTTAGCGCCAGAGCACAGTAAAAGACTTAACCCTGACCTTGCGAAAATGTTGCTTTACAGGCATATCAGTAAAAGTAATTTTACGATGAGAACGCTTCGAATGGGTAGGGTGCAATTACCGTGGAGGTATTACTCATTAAACCACCGCTACTGGCCGAAATTATTTAGAATTTTTACAAAGAATATTGCCCGATGTGGTTCATGCACGACGATGCACCACCGCACGTTACTCTCCCGATCCGAACCTATCTCAATAACCAATTTCAACGCCGATGGATAGGTAGGTACAGACCAGTGTCATGGCCTGCTCGTAGCCCCGATATAAATCCGATAGATTTCTTTCTGTGGGGGGCTTAAAACAGGAAGTTTATTCGGTGCAAATCAACACAGAAGAACAATTATTACAACGAATTCATGTTGCAGCTCGCCGAGTATCAGAGAATCCAGAATTCAAATAGTATGTCTTTCATTAATTAATGAAATTGCTTGAATATTAATTAACGTGACGCGGTTCCAACCGGAAGCCAATTCAACAATTATGGACAGCGGTCGCGGAAACCTCCAAGTTAAATTGCTTAAATATTGTTAATATCATTTTATTTCTGTATTATACATTTTCCTGTTGGTATTATAATTATTTATTATTATTCAGCCTTTCAAATACATAAAAATTGTTGTAACTGAAAATCACAAATTCATTTATAAACTGCTTCAATCATCAGGGCCGGAGAATAAAAACAAGATTCTACTAAGAAAATTTTCTGTTCTATTGTAAAAGCTGTATTTATAAAAATGCATTATTAAATTCTTAACAAGTACAAACATCTACTTTTGTTTGCTCTGTATAACTCTGAAAATTTACTTATTCCCACAATTATTTGTGCTCTCTCTAGCTAAATGTGTGTCGAAAGGAATTATACTTCCGGAAGTGACTATTAATGTCAATGTCGCAAATAACTTGAATCGAATGTTTTATATTTTTAGTGCAAAGTCTGATTGTCATAATTTAACCTGTGTACTTATTACTTATTTCATAAAAACTTATTATACTGTTTGACTTTTCTTTCTATGAATGACCATATATTTAATATTATTCAAATATTGTTTGTGTGGTCGCAGTTTTCCGTTATATTAAAGGCGTCGGCTAAAGACTTTCATATTTAATCTGATATATTCGCAGGCTATATGTTGTTCTAAATTCCTTATATAACCCGGAGAGATTTGATATTACGTGGCAGTAGCAATTGCGTAACTATGAGGACCTTTTAGTATATTCATATATTTTCAAAATATTCGAATCAAGCCGGAAAAATTCTTTTCATTTTAATAACGTACACATAAAATTTATGTTAATAAATACGTTTCACTGATCATTTATTTATTAGAAGAAGTTTAATAATAATAGAACTGTTGGAGAAAAAGTTAATTATTGTACTTTTTATTGTAATTGTAGATATTGTAAATAAATATGACTTGGCACAAATTAATTGTGGGAATATTTTTTTTCTCAATAATACCATTTATTTATAAATTCCTTTTAATACACGCGAACAAGGTCAAGTACTATGAACAATATCTAGAGAAAAGATTTGAATTAGTCATGTTAATTATATACGAGTGTGAACGTTTAGATAAGATCAAACAATTTCTTAGTCTCAAAATAGCTAGATTCTGTAATTTACAGTATAAATCAAATATCACACTTAATTCCCTAATTTTAAGATTATCTGATGAGGTAGATATAATTGTGAATTGTGACACAAATCCGTCTATAATTTTTAAATTACACTAATACTTTAAAAACTAGTAACTTTCGACTTCTGCATTTTTTGTTGTTTTATGTATTTTTCTGTCATTCAGTTTTATAAAAAAATCTCACAACAATGCAGACCCTCTTTTTAGATTCTCGTGGAGAAAATTGTGTTATATACAGGATCTCCGACGTATTAAAAATGGACAAGGAAATATTGAAACACATGTAAAATTTAAATATTAATAATTAATTATATTAAATATAGTATAAGTTTTTAACTGGATCATTCAATTTACAGCTGTGGGTCTGTCCAATACTCGAGTCGACTCACCACCCATCGTAATAATCATTTCCTCTCCCCATGCTCACACACTTAAAATACAATCGCCCGGTTAAATATTTCGCAGTGTATGACCAAGACTCTACATTTATAGTTTGAAACTACAAGGTTAATGATTAACTCCAGCACAATTGGTTGTAAAGTAAATATGAAAACAGAAAGATTACTCTCTGTTCAACTTGAGAATGTAAATATTCTAAACGTAAGAGCTTCGTTTAATCTTACTCAGTTATTTTCTTTCAAGAGCGCTTTAACCTGCTTATTTCTTATAAACGATTTGGTTCAATTTCTACCCTAAAAATGTAGCATAAGAATTGTTTTTCTGACTGGAGATACGATTTGGAGATAGAACATATTCTATTTTTCCAGATAATTCTTTATTTAATTTAAATGATGACACAATTTACTATACAAATTAAATTGTTAAAAAAATGGATCCAAATCTTGTACAAAAAAAGAACAGGATCGTATGAAACGGCCTTTAGGTGTAAACTTTTCAGAATCCATTGCTGATGAAAGACAGTGGTAAATAACCACAGTTTTTTTTATCCACAAAATTTATTTTTCATCATAATGACTACTTTTATATGGTACACAATTTCTTTTATGCCGTATCCAATCTATAAAAAAAAGACATTAAGAAGAAATTTAAAAAGCATTAAACATAATTTCTCCGCTTATTTACAATGACAAATTCCGACGTTATTTCCCTGCGATTACAATAAAAGATTTCACGTGAAAGTTGGACAATTTTATTTAATGCAGCGATTATGCGTAACTTAAACAATTGCGGCTGTGCTTACAACATTGACACTGATACATGACACTGACACAGAGACTAATAAGAGAAACTAACGGCGCTCTGCAAAAATTCATTGCGCAAACTGAGTACGCTGAAGAAAGAAATCAGCAAGATCTGGTGATATCAACGTGATTACCAAATATATAATTCTTTTTGTTGTCTTGTAATAAGAGCGATAACCGACATCTTGATATACTGGCACAGTACAGTGAGTTCCGCTTCAGTGACCGTAGCATTTAATTTATTTAGGACAACGCAGTGTTATGTATTGCTAATCTATGACATCCAGTAAATCACTGTTATTAATTGTTCGGTTGCATATTGTACGTGAAAGTAAAATGTTCCTGGTTTGATCTAATTAGGGCACTTAAACGATGTAATAAATAGTTTTTTCTTCCAAGAAAATCCATTAGGAGTCAAACTATTCCTGTTTAAATATTTTCCCTTAAATCTTCTTAAATAAACAAAAATTGAAACTGGAAATCTGTTCAATTACCTACTATCTTTAATTAAGTATACAATTCATCACCTACAAAAATCCTTCTATAGATCGATCGATGAATTTTTTAATTACGTTTTGCATAAATCTTAAGAGAATACTTCAATGATTAATCCTTTAATAGTTGAATTTGTTTGTTTTAGTCGAAACATACTCGTTCTCATTCTTTTATGATACTTGAATTAAGATTCTTTTTTCATCATACTTAGCCGAACATGTTTCATAACAACATTCACCTCAACGGTTTCAAATTTTTTTCAGTTATACCGTAGGGTATTAATTATGTTTCCTTCTCGGTTTATTTTTATTCCGCGCAATTCACTTTCATTTCGGTTTTTACGAAGACGATCATTTCTTTTTCTGTTTTCTCCG
Organism: Serrognathus titanus; assembly: GCA_039766575.1. Lineage (NCBI taxonomy): Eukaryota > Metazoa > Arthropoda > Insecta > Coleoptera > Lucanidae > Serrognathus > Serrognathus titanus. Next base: position 43,990,213 of record CM077914.1, on the reverse strand, counting down.
AAGCCAATTTCATTAAACTGTGAAGTCCAGACTTTTAAAATCTTACTTACCATCATCACTGCTTTAATGAGATCGTATCGAGAGTTTAACGACACAAATGAGTGCCCTGAATTTCTTCAGTTTGGAATTGTGTTATCTTTAAAAGTGTAATAAATTTTTTTATGAAAGTCGAAAACAATTTAAATCTAAAGCAATAAAGTATCATTGAATTATTGAATTATACTTTTCTAATGAGATTTGAAATGCCTAATAAAAGGAAGCAATGATTTATAACAGATCGAAAGCACTCAGTAGTAGGCAGAATTTTTTGAAAATATTATTTTCGCATATATAGAAACCAAAAAATTTATCTACACACAGATGTGCCTAAGGTATAAACATACTCATGACTTGCCATGATGGACTATGATCCAGAACCCTAACCATGATTATGTATTGGTATTATGAGTTTCAAATAATTTGGAATGTTCTATATCAGATTTGTTTTTGTTTATTTTGATGTATCGTAGCTTACCAACGAAGCAAAATAAATAAACAATAAATATCTAATAAGATATTTCCTGTTCATGTGGGCTGTTAATGTCTTGTAAATTATATACTGATTATTTTATATTGATATAAAAAAAGAATATTAATGTAGAAGTTAATTTCCAAAGCTTAGTCTTCCAGAATTGACGCAAACCTAAATTTTTCTTAAAAGTTCTCTTGTATACGAAACCTCTAATTTCTACTTAAAATCGCAGCGATAAAGAACGCATTTCAAAAAAAGTATGTAGCTTTGAATATACAAGCTGAGTATAAAAATTAATATTATAAAATTTCATTAATGATTAATTACTTTCTTATTATTTTTTCTATAATTTTTATTATTTTATTTATTTATAATTTTTCTATAACTCAGAGAGAAAGTTCTTTAAAAATGTAATGCAATAATTATACCATTAAATTTAATAAAAGAAAAGTTGACAGTTGTCGTGAACCTTAAATGTATTAAAGACACAAGAGAGGGTATATTATAGTTTTTCCTCATTTCATTTTTTGACATAATTATATTGGACTGCCTGTATACAGCTTAAAAGCTGTATATAAATATAAGACGTTTATCGGTTTTCATCGTTTTCTATTGTTGCCTCTACTTTTTCAATTTCTTCCATCCTTTTTTTAAGAAGTCTGAGGCAGCAACTTCATGCCATCACTTCCTCAGTCTTTCCTTCCTTTCTTGTGATTTGGCGTCTTTCAAGCTACGGTCATGAATTTTCTTCCTTCTATTAATGACTATTAAAAATCTGAAATATCTCTTCCATGTTGTTTTTCTCACATTCGTTTCCTGTTTTTCTTCCTTTTTTTGTGTTGTATTATTTATAACTCAAGTTAAGTCCATATTATTATTAGACTTCAGGCAGTATTTATAAAACAGTTTTGCTCTTAGTAAATGGTTCCGAATTTATATACTTTTATTTAGTCTCGATTCAATTTTTTCTTCATTTTTTATTCCTTTTTTAAAATCCTGAGAAAAGAATGCCTCCACCTATTCTAAAGTTGCCTTGTGCCTATTCTCATTACCTATTTCATTATTTTTATTTTTCTTGGTTTAGTTTTCCCATATCTTAAATATTTTTTTATTAATTCTTCGTAATTTATTCTCAACCTACATTTAAAATTTTACGAAACTAGGGGCCCCATACGAATAAATATGTGAAACTTTTAACTTTATTTAAAAATTTATTTATTTCTTTTTTAATATAATAAAATCATATTTTTTACATAGTAACTTTTAGGAGGTCCAAGTCAATAAAAATTTTACACCTTTCTAACAAAATCCGTAATGGTTTCAAAGCAGCAAGAACTAGTTTAAAAGAGCGCTGCTGAAGAAAACCCGGTCACCAGTGATGACGACCCGTTACAGAGCGCGCTTCTAACAGTGAAACACTGTAACCTCAACCTTACCACATAAACAAAAAACAGATGGTACTCACAGGTAGTAATCCAACGCGAGATCACACTACACCGGCACTCCGCGCGTACGGATCTGCTGAAGAACTGGCGATCGGAGACAGCGGCCTTTGATTTCACTCGGTGTGCGTCCTCCGGCAGACATGTGGTCCCCAATTCTCGTCTACATCTGCAAGTCCGGAAACCGGTGGGGACCCTCACTTTCCCTTACACCGGACAATGCTCGGGTTACACACGCGATGGTTGTTCAACACCTTAGTTGCCTTGGTAGGTAGTCATTTGAGATCATTACTTCGAAAAATATGGAAGGAAGCTGTTAACAATCTTACGCTCAAATGCTTACCCAATAAAGGAAACCAAATAAATTGCTGCAGTCCTTTGTGATACGGAATGATTTCTTTCATCAGAGAAACTTTACCTTATAGTAACATATCATGTTCAGCTTCATTATTTTCTCTTTAATATCATCACTTCATTAATGATATTATGAAGATAAGAGATATCATTAGATGGACTAGTAAATTAGTTTACTTAAGTATGCTCAAAAAGAATATGAATTACGTTTCTAAATGTATTCTGCCTTCTCATATAAGACGCTGACAACTACGTTGTAGCCCAATGCTTTGAATTTTTACTTGCTTGTAAATAGGTGCAGTGTGTACACCAAAAAATCGATAAATAAAAAACTTCCGAAGACGACAGTTAAAAAAAAATGATTTGAAAACGAAACCTGCACATGAACCTGAAACATACACAAAAAATAAAAATAAAATATTAATCTTGGGTGACAGTAACAGCAGAAGTCTAAACCAAACACTTAAGGAAAATATGGATGGCAATAACTAGAAAATCCTATCGATTGTGAAACCGAATGCTACTATTGAGAATGTGATTGATGGTATCGATACAACACTGTCTAATCGAATTAAGCAAGATTTTGTGATAATTATAGGTGGCGTAAATAATGCGATCAAAGGTCAAAAAGTAGACATTACAAAAATTATGAAAATCAAGGAGTGGTGTGGCAATACAAATGTGATCCTGATCTCCGCTTCCTACTGGAATAACAGACAAATAAGTTCCCACTTATGGACCCTAATCAAATCTTCGTCGACTACAATCTCAAAATCATCCATAAATTGGGACAATCTCATTAATATTAACGTAATTGAACCTCGAAACGAACATGGAACAATAAATTTAAACAAGCGAAGTACTTGCTTTTCCAATACGGAAAGCCACTCAATAACAAATGGGACGGCGCGAAGAAAATTCAATGCAGAAAACATCTCGACATTCAACACCTTCCTGGGAAATTCACGTAAGGATCCGTCTTTTTAGAAAACACCGCCGTCGATAGAAAAGATGTCCATGAGTGTAAAATAATCGCCTTAAATTTCCAAAGTTTTAATAACAAACAAGAACTCATTGGGTTATTTCTATTTCACAATAAACCGGATGTGTTTTGCATCATCGAGCACTGTCTCAAAGAAAATGAAAAACCAATTTTAAATAATTACACACTCCTAAATAGCTTTAATCGCTCTTTATATAGAGGTGGCGGGACAGCTATATTTGTAAAATCCACTATAAATGGATCGTTAATAAATGTGTAACTCAGTGTTACGTTCATGACATTAAACATATTATTGTTTCAGTATATAGATCACCTTCTAGCAATATAAGATTGGTCTGTAAATCCCTTCATGAAGTTATTCTTAAAATATTAAAATTCTTAAACTGTATAGTATCATTTTCTGATATCACCGACATCTTGGACATGATGCATTCCTGTGGTTTTTCTCCAGTAATAAAACAGTATACACGCATAAGTTCAACTAGCAAAACCATAATAGATAATATAATTGTTAATGACTCTCTCGAGTGCTGCAATGGAGACATTATCTGTTCCGGTTTCTCAGACCACTTTGCAGTACAAGTGACTCTTAAATTACAAAGTCCTAAATTATACAACAAAAGTCCCAAACTTTTTAGAAACTTCGCCTTAGCAAATAAGCAAAATTTCAGAGAACAATTAAAATTCCAGATTTGGGATAATTATCGCCATGCTTCACATGTAGAGAAAAAATTTCAGTGCTCCACCGCTATATTTATGAAACATTTTGAAACTGCCTTTCGTTTAGTAAAATCAAAATCGGAAAACAGCAAGAGAAAAAAAACTGGATTACAGATGAAATTAAAATGAATTCTAAAAAACTTTCTGACTTGTTTATTGCATCTAGAACAAGCAACATACAAGCCGTGAAAGATGATTACAATAGCTTTAAAAATATCATCGGAAAATCATAAATCGTACTAAGAAAGCCTAGTATTCTAACATCCTTCTAAATTTCAAAAACATGTCAAAATCTGCATGACAGATTATTAATGAAAATAGGAAGTCAATAAACAACGAAAAATTTGTCATTAAACATGAAAAAGAAATTTTATCTAATGACAAGGCCGCTTATCTATTTAATAATCATTTTACTAGACATAATAATCTATTTGAAGTAATTTCCTCACCTGAATCTTATGAAACTGGTCAATCAATGTAGTTAAAACCTGTAACTAAAAATGAAGTTTTCAATATAATTCACTCAGTTGGACACAAAAATTCAGCCGGAGTAGATAATGTGCCATGTCCTCTCTTAAAATTTGTATCAGATATTATTAGTAAATCATTGACCCATATAATCAACCAATCTTTCAAGCAAGGTCATTTTCCCTCCACTCTTAAGATAGCTAAAATAGTGCCAGCATTTAAAAAAGATGATAAACATTGTATTACCAACTGTAGGCCAATATCCATTCTTCCGGCAGTATCAAAAATATTTGAAAAATGCATGTCAAATAGGTTAATTAATTATTTAATTAAATATAATATTTTGTCTTCTACACAATTTGGTTTCTTGCCTAACAGATCGACAGTAATGGCACTTCCATCATTTTATAAACTTCATATATGAAAGTTTAGATAAAAATAAATCTACGTTAGGTGTATTTTTCGACACCAGCAGCGCGTTTGATACCGTAAACCACAATCTCAATAAATTATATAATTATGGATTGAGAGGCCCAGTAATAAATTGGTTTCGATCGTACCTTGATGATCGAACTCAGGTGGTCCAGGTGAATATTGTTATGTCGACACCACTAACTAATACCACCGGGGTGCCTCAGGGTTCCATCCTTGGGCCCCTTTTGTTTATTATATTTGTTAACGATTTAAATTCGTCATTTGAAAATGCCATTACTTGTCAATTTGCTGATGACACATCCCTGGCTATCGCGGATAAATCCACAATTAACTTAGTCAAGACAGCTTCAATTGCTGCTGACATGATGGCAGAATATTGTAGACAAAATTCACTTATTTTAAATAATAATAAAACTCACACTGTTCACTTTAAAGCATCTAAAATCTGTCAAAATAGCCTACTGGTCCGCATGAACAAAAACTTTATTAAACAAGTTGAAGTGATCAAGTTTTTGGGACTATATGTTGATGAATACCTTAAGTGGGGCAAGCACATAGATGAACTTTCTAATAAATTATGTTCTCTAAATCATCTGATTTTTAAAATAAAAAACTTTCTTGACATTGACACTACTAAGTTATTTTACCTGACAAATATTGAATCACGGTTAAGATATAGAATAATGTTTTGGGGAGTATCCTCAAATGTATTTCGTGTATTTCAAATTCAAAAGAGAATTTTACGTAACATCACAAATGCAGATTTCTTCTCTCACTGCAAACCAATTTTCAAAAAACTTTCAATTTTAACTGTATTTGATTTCTTGATCTACGAATGTTCCATGTTCCGTCATTATTTATTAAAAATAAAGATTTACAGAAACGTTATCAAACCAGGTTCTGTGAAAGCTTAAATTTTCCCATTCATAATCTTTCTTTGTTTAAAAAAGGTCCCCAATACAGTTGCATAAAAATATATAATCGCCTTCCATCTGCTGTAACAAAACTTACGAAAATTTCCAAATTTCAAATTGAACTTATTAGGTGGTTAAAGACAAAATGTTTCTATTCGCTAGTGGAATACTTGCAGGAGTGCCATCATTGACAACGTATATCATTTAGTCATGAAATATATCTTACTGTGTGAAATTATATCAGTAATTGCTTTATATTCCATGTCGTATAAATGACGAGTTCTATATCGCTTTCCTGTTGCGATCTATTGAACAATAAAATTATTATTATATTATTATATTATTATTATTATAAATCATATTGGAACACGTATTTAAGTTCCATAATTAACGACTAATCATCTAGCTTAACATCTCTGAGTCATGTCATTCGTTCTTTCACGAGCCATCTTTCTTATTAATCGTTTGCGTACTTAGTACCACGTAAATTGAATAGAAATACAAAAAGAAGCATTTTTAAAGATCAGCAATTCGGTTCTCAAAATTGCAACTATAATTCTTTTTGCACAGTTTCAAAATATATTGCTGCTATAAAAAAACTGCTTTCCCATTTTCTTCTGTATTTGCCTTAGCTTAACTAATTCTTAGTCATTACACATGTTCAATACCTTTTCACTCCGGTAAGTCTTCTTCTATATTATATTTTTTCCCCATTTTCCTTCTATGCTAACTCTCTTTAAATGCCATTCCTGTTCTACCTTCTTCCTATTGTTCTTCTTTTGTGATTACTTTGTCCCAAAATTCTTCCTAACCAACTTAACTCTTGACACTTGGGTGCTTATTCTCGAACTGAAGAGAAATGATTGCTTCCGAAAATGACGTCACAATGGCGCAATTTCCGAAAGTTTTATACGACAGCCTACTTCATTTTGACATCACTTCCACACATGAACCCTCTTCCTCGTTTCGAAAAAAGGCTCTTGCTCATCACTGCTGTGCTTATCTACAATAAATATTATGCATAAATTTTACTTTATCCTTCTGTGAATTTTTTTTTTATTTTCTTCTACTTTTTTCGTCTTAACTGCCAATCATTACACATCTTCAATGTTATCTCACTATCATAAGATAAGCCAAATCGTCTTGGTTCAGCTTCTTATCTTTCGTCTTTCTTCTATGATCGCTTTTATAGTTAACACATTTTCTTTTTCACCTTCTACGATCTATGATCCTTTCGCGCTAACTCTTTTTACATGCACTGTAGAACAGCACTGTGGTTCGTTCAGACGCCTCGAACCTTTCTACTCTTCTTCGTTATTTTTGTTCTTCTTCTTAGACAGCTTAATCTTGGTCAGTCTGCAATATTGAATTTTTTCACGCACCTTCAGTGTATATATTTTCATGTTTTTCTCAGACACTCTTATTTGTTTTGATTTACTGTTGCACACCACTCTACCGTCAATTGGTTAATTTATTGAATACTAGTTTGTTTATCTATTTATTTGTTTATTTCTAAAACTTTTTAGTTCTTACTTTTCAGTGTCATCTCTGTGAAGTTAAACTCTTTCAGTTTTGCGAAACCACATTTAGTCAATTTTTATACTATTTAGTTCTTCGTTTATTTTGTACGTTGTGTCTTTTATTTATTTATGTTAAAGACCAGATTCACTTTACATATTACCTCTTTGTATTCTACGTCCTTTCTCATGTACAATTTTCGGCAGTATGTGATAAAGAGAAGGAGGAGGAAAGCCTTCACTACTACAGTCTTTATTTATTATTCCAAATCTTGTACATGAAATGGAGCAGTATAAAACGGCCTTAAGAAAATATAATGTAACTAATCACCAAATCAAGAACTAATTTAAAAAAATTTTAAATTTCCAAATGAATTCGTCCGTTGCGCATGAAGACAGAGCGAAGTTATTGAAATAATTCTTAAGAGCGCGGTTTTCGTCTAATGCTTTAATACATTTGGAAGGCAGTGTACATATCATCGCCTACGATTTTTTTTTCTCCATATGATAGCCGGTGTTAATGTGTTTTGTTGGTTCCAATATTTTTTGCTTTCATCATTTCAAATACTATTACTATTACATGATGCGAAATTTCATTTAACTTCTAGAAGAAATTTTGAAAAATTACTCTCCTACACCGAGAAATGTGATTAGTTTGAAAATATTTTAAATTTAATAACATAAGATATTTACTTCTCTAGATCTGCTACTCCACAAAACACCTAATTGGTATTAATGGCAGAAAAGAGGTCTAGTGGGATGCTTAGCTAGTAGTTGATTTTTGTTATTGTTAGATAAATGTACTCAAATTGTAGCTTTACTAAGCTTTAGTGCAATTTACTATTAACCCAAGTCTGACAATATGTTATTAAATTGAATTACTGATCGTAAATATATCATCTTTCGTCTAATAACGAAAAGTAAAAGCCGCAGTAAAACATCTAAATAAACTCACATACATACTAATTACTCCTAGATGTGACTGACATTTCAAATTGCAGGATATGAAAAACAAATCATATCCCAGACGTAGATTAAAAACGAAAGGACATAATAGCAACCTGCAGATTAAAAACCTACTTCTGGTTCTGGGCGATACAATCAAAAGAAAGTAGTCGGACACATTTCTTATATAATTTTCTAATAAGTATTAAGCCGGCGGACACTGCGTATATTTGGCAATAACAAATATTTACTGATAATAACCCACAACTTTTGTTTATTTTATTATATTGTCAACGAACAGACAATTCCGTGTGTATTATTCCGTGTTATGCAAGACCGATTTTCTACTCTGTTTAACTTGGATTTTAGTTGACAGTACACGTATGCATTTGTATGGATAACCACAAATGTCAGCTTAACATTTTAAGAAATAATATTCAATGAAAGTAAAGATTATACTGGTGGGTAAAAGTATGGCATTTTAAAAAATGACGGCGACATTAAGAAAATCTCGATACACAGAAAGTTTTATAATAATACTACCAACAATTTTATAATGAATTGATTAATGTCACACTAATTGATGTTTTGTCAATTAACAAACATTTCCTAATGGAATTTAAAAGAGACTTTAAATTTAAAAAAAAATATTTTAAAAATGTCACTTTTGTGGTTTTACTAGAGAATGCAATCGCTTCCTTGTATAATTTGCAAAAGATTTTCATTTTTTATCATTAATTCCTGTTCTTGTGGTTTGGGATTTTAGAAATTCAAAAAAAGGGGTAAGTTTTTCAAAATTTTTCAATAAACTAAAATTTTTTTAAGGTACAGAGTTCTGATGAAGCCCAATAAGGCCAAAATACATGTATAAACTCTTTCCTAACACTTTCATACTGCCAGTTACACAATTTTAATTAATTTTAAATTTAAAGTTACTTTTTGATGTAAAAACAAAATGAAAACACATTTGTTTACTCATCTGAATGTGACTTTAATTTTAAAGCCTCCTTTAGGTTCCATTATGAAAGTAGCCCTTAATACTAGTGTTATTTCTTTATTAAAATGATGGGAATTAGATGTCTCTTCCAAGAATCTTAACAAATATAATACTTTAAATAAAAGATGTCTGATTAAAAATATCGTTACGTTATGAATATTCATGCAATTTCACGTGAAACGCCCAATTAATTGTTCTCACATGAAGTGAATACAAATTCGCTAAATACGGCGGCTTATATGCTCTTTGTAATTTCTTAAATTATTCTCAAGGGATCTTACAAATTAGATTTTCTTTTATGATAGTAAAACCGGTCTTATTCTTTATGATAAAGGTATGTTCACTGGAATCTTATCTCGTAAGTAAATATAATTTCAATCGGAAATTATTAAATCAGCATAAAACTCTCTTGCCACGTGATGAAACCAGTTGTCGGATTTCTTTAACTGAAAGCAATTATTTCGGACGGCATCCTGCTTGACATAAAAGAAATTTTAAAAGTTGTTTTTTACTACCACGCCTTTTTCACTGCTCTTAATTTCTTCGTTTGTATGCGAATGGCGGCTACTTCATAAATAATAGATTCGCGTACGGCCGGCGTCAGAAAAATGCATGTGCATATCATAGAAAGTATTTTCTTTTTCGTTCGTAGAAAATGGTTCGTTCTTCCGCGTGTCGCGCCGACGTTATTGCCGATGAAAAGTATTTTCTTTAATTAGCATACTTCATTAAAAGTTTTGTACATTTTCCGTTAACAGATTCTACTTTCTCTAGTTAGAATAGGTACCAATATCCTTCACCACGGTGTTTTTCATATATTTATTTTATCGATTACAGTTATTGCAAATTTACAAACTTCAATACTTGCCTTAAATTTACACACAAATAAGTTCTAATCCATATGTTGTTTAGGTTCGAATTTAATTCATTTATAGTGAATAGAAATTCTAATTCCAAATGCAAGCAGAACATTCCGGAACTAATATTTGCAATATCAGCAACGAAGGTATGAAATACAAGAAATAACCTACAACTAATTCCTAATACCGTCAAGGTAGAGAAAAAGGTAATTGATTTCCTCATTCTTATATTCTTATAAGCCACGTTTTATTGTCTTTTGAGAAAAAATGCACATTCATAAAATTTATTCTAAGCATTGCATTTCTATGAGAAAAGGATTCTAAAAGTACTAGAGTACTTGTACAGGCTGTTCCGTGATGAACCCCCAATATTTCTAGAAAATTTTCAGGATACCAAAACAAACAAAAAAGGTTTTATTAGTATAGGGTCAATTTTCAACCATTACCTAGGTATTAATGAAAATATGTTTTGACCACGTGAATTAATAAAACGCAATGCAACAGTAAAAATGTGTTTATTTTCAATTATAAAGTGAAATGTTTAAAGGAAGATTAAATTAATTAAATGAAATTTTCAAAAATATCACCGTCAACTTGGAGGAATAGAGGGAATGAGCCTTATGTTCAAAAGACCTTTTTAATTTGTTTTCGTCCCCTGAATACATTCCCCAAATATTGGGGGTTCCCCACTGAACAACCTGTATAAATGAATAGTAGTTTCCACTTCACCGTTTCACTTTTTTCAGGTAATTATATGTACGGTCTGGATGCAGTTTATTAAATGACAACAAAAATAACTACTGTTAAATTCTTGGCTTCGGGTTAATAATAACTACTAATATCTTTCGAATCAATCATACTTATATTGAGCTGTCCTGGTGTAAATAACGTATAATAATTTTAAATGTTGTCGCCGTATCATAGACTCAAAATCTCACATGTGAAAAATATCAAGTTTTCAGAAAACACAAGAAGCTCTCAAGTACGTAATTATTTCTTTGTTATTATTCAACTCAGATTCAATGAGAAAAAGTTGTTTCAGTTACAATTAAGTTATAGATTTGTTTTAGATTTAACTTGAAAGCATCAAAAATTGAGTAACGATGTTTTTTCTCTACGATGAACTCATTAACAGTTTGCTTAAACTGTTGAGTACCATTAGAAACTAAATTGAAATCTAGCAATATGAATTTACAAAATCTGAATTTGGATCTTTTCTTTTATTGGAATTCCTTTGTCAATGTCTTGAGATTTCTTAATTTTTCTAATTTAATTATTTATTATTTATTTATTGTAAAAATCTTATAAAGTTAACATTCATTCAAGACGTCCGTCGCTCGAAAACTATTGTCAAACGCAACTCTGAATTCGTATAATTAAGTCATTTTAAAAGATATTTTATTAATTTTATCATAGTCTTACATCAACTAGCTCTAAACTTTATTTTCTTTCTTTAAAAAAGAAGTAAACTTCTCCATTACTCAGTAACAACACTTAAACGTCAGTGTCAAATTCGACCACCATACTGCCTAATACCAATATGCAAAAGTAATATAAACACTATTCGCGTTCTTTTGAGACTCAGAATAGGCTATGTTAGGGTGACATTTCTGTGAATATCACTAAAAATACTCTTGTCAGATATTTGATTGACGTCCATTTTTAATTTTATAATGGTCACCAAAAAGATTTTTCTGATTTTTCGTAAAAACTTTACGGCAATAATTTATGCCTATCTGAAAACCTGTTTACCCCCTATCAGATATACCGAGTGATTTGATTACTTAATCTAGTTATTCGATACAAAGGTTAAGTGGAGCAGCCTGCGTGACTTCGCCTTTGGTCATATATTTTCCGTTCCTATATTTTCTGTGACATATCAGATGTACAATAAAGTCATTATTATTATTACTATTATTATTATTATTTTTATTTATTTACAAAATAGTGTTTTCCGAAATGATCAAAATCTTAAAATTGTGATTTCTTCTATATTAATCATGATTTCAAAGTTAGGCTTCAGCTTACTAAACAATCTCAAGGCCAGGAAACAATTTGATTTTCTTTAAGCCGCGCAAAAATTTAATTTTTCAATTTTTAGAATATTCGAAAAATTTTACTACTAAAACATAATTTCAGAATTCAGGTTTTGGGGATGAAAACTTCAAAGATTGCAGCTAGTTTGCTTCTTAATAAATCCTCCTATATAAGACAGCCAATCGTGCTGTCAAAGCATATTGAAAGATTTAACATTTTTGAAATCTTGCAATATGCTTTGACAGCACGATTGGCCGCCTTGTATGGGAAGACTTATTAAGTAGCAAACTAGCTGCAATTTGTCATTTCATGTACAAAGTTGTGTCAAAAAGTGATCGTAGAATGTCGCGATTCAAACTATTGATTATTATTACAACGCATTTGCGAATAACCTTGGACAGGTCGGTTTGGTTTGCAGTGGAAGTCTCGAGCTACGCTTCTGCTGACGAGGCTCCAAATAGGGCCGAAACAGCTATACAGAGGATGCTCGAGGAATTCACTACAATCAAAACCGATTTTCAACAAAATGTTTTTAATTTAAAGTCCTATAAACAACCCAATTTGATTTTACAGTAAAACAGTTCATAGCCATCTCATATTCTGCATACTGACTTGAGTGTGTAAAAGAAAATCAAATTGTTTGCTGTCCTTGGGATTATTCAATAAGCCGAAACCACACACTTTGAAAAAATCACATTGATAATCTCGATTAATTTCCGAGAAATAACAATTTTAGGATTTTGACCATTTCGAAACACGCTACTTTCTAAGGAAATAAAAATCACTCAATATATCTGACAGGGGGCTAAACAGATTTTCAGATAAGCACAAATTATTTCCGTGAAAAGTATCAAAAAAAAAATTCCCATTTGATGCCGACTTTTTGACGAGCACTGTATTTTTGAAAACCATTGCCATTGTTTCCAGCTCAACTGTGGCGTAATTATTCATTTTTCAAACTATATTGCTGTTGAGGATATATTTACTTCAGGCTGGACTGCACCAAGAATCCAGTAGCCCTGTGTATGTAGTTAATAAGTTACAGTTATTCAGTTGTTATAAATAGTTATAATAAAAAGGTATTGTCACATTCTTCCTCTAAATATAATTTATAACACACTAGCCGAAAGGGGAAAAAGATACGCAATTTATGTTCAGGTGCTATCGATGTAAGAAGATGGGACATAAAGCAAACAATTGTCCGATGAATTGTAAGAAGAGTCAAGATAAGACTAACAAGGTCGAAGAAAACGGTTCTTTGTACATAACGACAGAGTCAGCTTCATGTGAATTCACGCATGCAGCGTATCAGGGTAGTGATAAGTGGTGCCTTGATAGTGGTTGTACATCGCATATGTGCAAAAACTTTGACGTGTTTTCAACCGCGGGATCTGACATATCTGACACTTTAAAATTAGCGAACAATTCTACGACACAAATATGTGCAAAAGGTGTTGTGAAGATCACCACGAAGGCCAATGGTCGTGACAGAACATTCAATCTACGTGATACTTTGTACGTGCCTGACTTGCGAACCAATCTTCTATCTGTCAGTAAGATTGTAGATAAGGGTTACCGCGTAGTGTTCGATAAAACTTCAGCACGAGTTTTGGACACAAATGGTAAGGCGGTAGTTGTAGCAAAACGAATAGATGGACTGTATTATGTGAAAGAATCGCTTACTTCTGAAGAAGGAAACAATGCTCGCACCGTAAATAACCGCAAAGGATCCATCATGAACTGGCATATCCGATTAGGACATTTAAATTTCAAGGATCTTCGCGAAGCTTTGAAGAAAGGAGCTGTACGAGGAATCGAAATTACTAATCTTGACGTGGAAGTTGAATGCGAAATTTGTCTCCAAGGAAAAATGACACGAACCCCCTTCCCAAAAAGTTCGGATAGGAAAACGAAGCCCGGAGAACTGATTCACACCGACGTCTGCGGTCCTATGAGAGTCTGTTCAAATGGAAATGCGCGTTATTTTGTCACATTTATTGACGATGCAAGTAGATGGTGCGAAGTACGATTCGTCCATCGAAAAAGCGATATTATTAAGGAATTCCAAGATTTCAAAAAAACTTGTGGAAGCACAGAAGGTCAGAGTAAAATTCTTACAATCTGATAATGGCACAGAATACATAAATTCACAATTCGATGTCTTGCTAAAGGATGCTGGTATTCAGCGTCGTCTGACGGTTCCGAATAACCCGGAACAAAATGGGGTAGCGGAACGAATGAATCGAACTCTCGTCGAAATGGCTAGATGTCTTATGTTACAATCACATCTTCCATCTTCTTTTTGGGCAGAGGCTGTATCTACAGCGAATTATATCAGAAATCGTTGTCCGACAAGCAAATTGAATGGACGAACCCCTTACGAAGCCTGGCTTGGAAGTGTTCCTGATATCAACGAATTCGAAGAATTCGGATGCAGAGTTTACTGTTTGAACCGATCAAAAAATGCAGGAAAGTTCGACCCCCGTGGTAAGGAAGGAATTTTTCTTGGTTATTCACAACACTCTAAAGGGTTCAGAGTGTGGATACCTAAGGAACGAAAAGTAGAAATCTCTCGTGATGTTAGATTTCTGAAGTCAGATCGAAAAGTAGAAGAGCATGATTATGAAGATTTTTGCCTAAGTTACCCAAACGAAGAAACAGAGAGAACCATCGACATCGATGTGATTCAGAAGACAGTGGACGATGAAAACGTGGAAGAAAATGAAGAAGAGTCCGAAGAACGACATCCTAGGCGTGGTCCAGGCAGACCTCGAATCATTCGTACAGGATTACGAGGTAGGCCGCGAAAAGTGTATCAAGAGCATGCAGAAAAGGCTAATTTTGCTTTGATGGCAGAAATTCCTGTCAAATCAGCATTTTCGGAACCAAATAGAGAAGAATGGATAGCTGCTATTACAAATGAGTTTGTTTCCATTCTGAAAAACAAAACACTGGGAATGCCTGATAAATCTAGGTGTCACTAGATTAGAAAAGTAAACTACTTCGAGCCCATCCATCCTTCGAGAGGGGGTGTTGAGGATATATTTACTTCAGGCTGGACTGCACCAAGAATCCAGTAGCCCTGTGTATGTAGTTCATAAGTTACAGTTATTCAGTTGTTATAAATAGTTATAATAAAAAGGTATTGTCACATTCTTCCTCTAAATATAATTTATAACACTTTATACTGCGTTTGGTGATCCCTCGCCTCTGAACACAAATTATTCAAATGAATTGTTGCAAATCTTTTCTAAACATGTAATTTGTAAATATGTCCGTCTTTTTACGTGTGCCAGATAGAAAGAGCTTTCAAGTTGTCAGGTTCTCCTTTAAAATTCTAATTATTGTACCATCGTGATCATAAAAATCGACTACAGTGATGCAAAATAGACACTCCATTTAAATTTTTTTTGTTCCGTAACATTAATTTTTACATTTTGATATATTTGTCATGTATTTGTTATCCTATAAAAGCAGAGTAAAAGTAAACAGTTCCAATTATTGTAACAATTATATTTAACTTTTCCAATGAGGAAATGGTGGCGTATCAGTCTTTTAAACAGTAACTTTTCATTTTCTGAGGATGAAATCGAAAGAGTTTTTACGTCAACCTACGAATGAAGCCAATCATATGGTGCACAGATGCAATTGAAGGAATCATATCAATCATGTCTAACACGAGCACAGTACATTATTAAAAGTAAAATAAGAAAATGAACTGAGATTTGAGAACATTTTCATTTGTAAGGTTTAACACTTAAGTGTATGGAAAATATACAATTTGTTGATAGTCCAAAGGTATAAATATGTACTGGGTGTTTCACTGAAGATGCATCAAACTTGAGGGACACGTTTTTAACATTATTTCAAACAAAATATCTTCATAAAAATTTTTAATCGGAGCAAGTTGAAATTTGCACACTTTGGAGTCGATGATTTTTGAAATACTGTAGCGCGCGAAATCGTGAAACAAAACCGGCGATCTAAATTGCATTTATGAATAGCACACAGCTGCAGGGGGGTAATAAATCCATAAACAGCGAAGATATTTATGACTAGATTTTATTTTGCCCTTGACCGAAAGCTCGGTGTATTCAACTTTGCCACACGTCGAATGCAGCAGCGATGTAAAATCGCGTAGATATTTAAACTTATTTAATTTAATAATAAATTATTAATTATTAAAGTATTAAATCTAATACCATAAAGTCCTTAATTGGGGTAGTACGGCGAACGAAATATTTCGGATAAAATCAAGTACTTGGCCGCTAAATTTCTACGAATGATTTCATGAAACGGTGAATGTGAATAATAAATTATTAAATAAGCGCAGACTACTAAATGTTCGAACAATCCTAAAATTCTTCAACTAACAAGTAGAAAATTCGTATTAAATGGAGAACAGAAAATAAACGACTAATTATTATTTTTATTGATTGCCAACAACCATGATGTTTTAAATGTGTTTTGCCGAATCGACTGGGGCGACATTCTAGAAGCAATTAACCAATAAATCGATTTCGTATGAGAATGAGTAACAATCTATTCATTCTCATTTAATCCATCCTGAAAATATGCGACTTTGCTTTTCCTTCGATTTTCTCTAAATTTATTCATTACAGAGAAAATTTTACAAAGAAACTTTTCTTTCTTTTCCCGACATCTACCAGCATACCAAGTTTGATGCATTTTCAATGAAATACCCAGTATATATTCAGCAATTTACACCCAGTATATATTCAGCAATTTAGACCATCTTCTTTATTATAGTTAGTAGTTAAGTCTTGTTTTCAAGTTATCCAATTAGTATGTGTAAAAATCGTTTAATTAATTACTGCTTACAGTCAGCCTCAATTAAACAAGCCCTTTTTTCCTCGCGTAAACTGCACAGCATTCTTTTTTGGAGACAAAAAACGCATATCTACTTTCGAGAAAAAGGCAATGGAGAAAACGTCGTGTAGATGCTGTAAGTCAACTGTTGTAATTGATTGATTAAGAGTTATTAAAAGTCATAAACAAAGAGATGATTTAAATTAAAATCGTTTAAAGAAAATATAGAGGAAGTTGTGAAACTTAACCTCGACGAATTCAGCCACCGATCAATCGGCTTAGTGATCGTGCATTGTGTAACTTAGTTATGCTTGGAAGTATAACATTTATTTTAAATTACTAATAAATAAATAATAATAATAATAAATAGCCGAACATTTTTTCTAGAGTGTAAAAAAAAAATAGGTAAGTATAAAATTCCCTAGTGAAGGTAAATAAATTAACATTATTAAATTTAAAGATGTTATAAGTCCAAAAAATTAGGTATTAAATAGAAAAGTTGGTAATAAGAGTACATCCTAATTAATGTGAATTTATTCTAGCTCCCGCTTTCGATAAGTGTTCTTATCTTCATCAATATAGAAATAAAGTGAAATCAACATCATTGGCGATATTTCACGTTAGTTGCCTAATGAAGATAAGAATATCGAAACCGGTACTAGAATAAATTCATATTAATTAGGAAGTACTCTTATTACCAACTTTTCAATTACTAAATTTGTTTCAACTATCTATTTTCTTCTATTTTATTTTTATTCAAATTATACTAATTGATTATAATGTAACAGAACAATATTAACTTCAGACAGAAAAATATCAGAATACGTGTGACAATATTATTTTATGAGGTATGAATCTTATAATTATGACCGGACCTTAATCTCCTAATTATGCCCTTAATACTTAAATAACTACTATTAATTTAAAAATTAGTAATTTTTATAAGATACGTCACAAACGATTGTAATTTTATTCTATATTCTAAATTGGAAACCTGTCTAATAATTTTGTTTAAACCAAACTAGTATTTATTAACAACTCAACTTTTAACGTTAAATATAAAAGGAACGTAAAAAGTAATTGAAAATATTGAAATCGCTTCCTTCATACATAAAAAAAAAGTTTTACTCATTCGGAGCAAATTATGACAGAAACTTGCTGTAATTAACAGAAGATAACGTAAGTATTAACCGAATTCTAAATGGTGCTTATTAGACCCGTTTCCGGAAATAACTCGGACCTTTTATGCTTTCTTTAACTTTGTTATTGCTAATTAAATTAAGGCGAAACCGAGTGCTAAAGCCTGTAACTTTCTCGAACTTACAAAACGCTAATTTACGGCCAAAACAACAAATAAGTTTCAATTCTGTAACATCATCCTTGAATTTATGAAATCCGTCTGCATGTGACAGCTTCGCAATAAGTTATTAGGCCAAAACGCAGTATCGTCTTCTGACAATTCTAATTGCCACTTTATTATGAGCGTCACTTCCACTCCAGTCACCAATTTGTAAGACAGTATTTGTTAATAATAATGTTTAACTTAATTTATTCGCTCTTTATAAAAAAATTCGAAAGCGTGACTAAATTACTTCATTGATTAAACTGACAACGTTATTAGTTATTGAAATGCAGTAGTAAGTGCTTTGATATTATTAAAGAATTTTCATTCTCTTCGTCCTTCACCATATTCATGATTCTGCGCTATATTTTTAAGACAATGGTGTCGAAAGTTTGAAAACTCGAACTGTTTTGATAAAGAAAATCTGGTGGACCCAATTAATTCTTAAAAAGTAATTAATGAGAATTAATGAAATAAATCCAATTACGCAATTGACAATGAAGTGCTGTTTCTCAGAAATCTTACTGTCGAATTCATTTATCCCGAAGGATTCTTATTTTAAGACCTACAGTTAGTTACTGTAAAATTGTGTAATTTTATGAGTCAATGTATTCCGAAAATTGTTACTTAATATTCTTTTAAATAAATAAATTATTTAACAATTGTAGGATATGTCGTAGGTTGCTATGAATCGAAACCAACGCAGTTCGAAAACTGTTTATTTATGGGTTTCAGTCAGAATGGTTTTCCCTCATGTCACTACTACCTTTCGCCCGTGATTGAAACATGTCGGCCCAATAAATAGTTGTCGAACTGCGTTGGTTTCGTTTTATAGCAACCTATGACATATCCTACAATTTTGTTAATTAATCTTGGTTGGCAATATGAAAATGGAACAACTTGCCAAAAATAAATTATTTAATTCCGCTTCTGATCGGTATTAATTAATTACATATCTCTTGAGTCATTGAACAATTAACTTTCAATTTTTTGCCATTCCAAATTCACTGCACAATAACAATCGTAATACACGGACAAAACCATTAATCACGGTGTGTAACAATTAAAAGTCACATTGTCTGAAACAATGAGCTCAATTATCCTGCATGTATCAGCTGTATTGATTCTGCCCTTATAAGTCCGTCAAATAATCAAATTCCAGTTGCGTAATTCACTAAAATCGCGTGTTGCAAAAATCTGTGTTCATTTTTGTTGAATAACGAACTCGGTCATTTTTTACGTGCTATTGCAAACGTGACTTTATCAAATGCAACAGCTGTCAGTAGTATTTAAGATATTTAATTAGCTTTAGTGTTAAATAATTGCGTAATGGAAGTATTTAGAAATATATAAAGTGTACATAATTAACTAATTCTATAGAACAACGTTTCTCGTATAGGATAAGGCACAGTGAGCATTTTTTTTTATTTTCATCTGTGTCATTAAGCAAGTAAAATTATCTGTACTATCGTCTACAATAAGCTTAAAACGGCTTTAATTTAAAATAAAAAAGACCTTTCATTAAATTAAATTAAAAATGGCATTGTTTATGTTACCTTTCATAGTTTTACTTAAAAGTCTTTAGATTTGGAATAAAGCTGGCCACCAATCAATTTAATTTGTGAAACGTGTGCTCGTCAATTGTATCTCTTTGTACTTTGTAAAGGCAGTCTGACACGGTCCTAAATTTGGCAAAAAAAATTTGGCACATAACTGGGAACAAATTTCTCTACACACTTTCTTATAACCTTATATTCTTATAATCACATTTTTGTAATCGTCTGAAATTCCTAAATGAAAATATGATCAAGATACCATAGCAAATTCTAAATTCAAACGCAAAAATAATATGTTTTTACAATTCATAAAAATATTAATCATTGAAATAAAATGGTTTTGTAAACTTAAAATAAAGTATACTTTGAAAACTTCAGAAAAGAAATAGATTTATTCATTAAGGGTAAACCAGTTCCTCTTTCTGTTATTGCTCGTATAAAGGGAAGCTCTTTTAAACTACTTTGTGAATCGATTTCCAGTATTGTTGACATCAACAATTTGATCTGCTATTCTATAGGGATTAAATTTGAAAAAAATTTAAGTACTTTCACTTCCAATACACAAGAAAGAAGCTTCAATAACTATGCCCATGTTGAATATGTCTTATACTAAAAAAGAAAACGACACCCGGTGGACATCTGGTACCTATATTTCTACATATTTTATTTTTTAATTCGACATAAATCTTAAATTTAAATTCTTTGTAAAAAGTATTGTTAATGTAAATAGTATACAATGTATTTGGGTGTGTACGTCTACAACATGTTTTAAATTCAGAATGCTTACATAATCTTACACAAGCGCAAATTCTGTTCCATATATCTACATTAAGACCGCTCTTTTCGCTTTCAAAGAGCACAGTTTTTTACGCAATCAGTAATTTCATTTTAGCGTGACTAACACTGTAATAATGCATGCGAAAATTATTCGATTTTACATTAAAAATGACGTGATCTCTCTGATAGGTCCTTTTACGCTAGCCATTTAGTCACTGAATTATGTAAGAAACGCTCGACGATTTGGATTAATGAACAAGAAAAATTTCAAGGATTTAGTGCAGAATCTTATTCATTTAGCTGATATTAATGAATTGGGATTCGATTCATTCTAAACTGGGTTAATAGTCTAATGATACAATTATGAATTCCTAATTATAAATTTCCCGAGGCAGAAATAGCGAAATACTATTGTAATGTATCGGAATTTTAACCTTCAGATCCTTATTATTTTCTCACTTTACTTAAAACCGATACAACATGCTTTACTTTCACTGAGAATATCGTTGTTCGTAATATTAATAAGTCCACGTTAAACATGTGTTGGTCGCCTACTTAATAACTGTTCTTTCATCACAAATATGTCTATGTAATTGAATAATCTCCAAGAACATTGCACAATATATTTAATATATTATTTGCCCAGTAGTTGTAGAGTCAGCTTTACCGAACCTCTATCAAACAGTATTATGAAAAGAACTACCTTTCCTCAGCTAGTTTCAACGTCAATTAATACAAGACCTTTAAGAAACTGTTTTTGGTATTCAGTATGCAGTTTTAATAATATGTGTTAAGCAAAAGCACATACTTTTCAAGTCATGGCCTACTCTAAACATTTTAAATTCAAGCACATTTTATCTAAGTACGGTGATAGTAAATGTAAATCTGTGGAAGCTAAAATATGCTATATTTATCGATTTTAATGATCACTTTTTTTTGTTTGCTGGAGAGTTACACTCGCCTTTTCAAGTGCTACATTTTTATATATCTGACAGAATTAAAATTGTACACAAAATTGCAAGTGGATGGTCGAAAAGGCAAGTTGCCGAGTTATTTCAGATAGTCATAAAATGAAGTCGAGGACTAGTCTAAAATGATTATCTACTTTATGAGATGTGACATTGGTTAACGATATGACTGGACACTTTTTTCCTTTAGCTTTCAAAGGAGTTGAAATTTTTTTGGTCCGGTTCGTATAAAGGCGCCAATTAAAAGAAATAGGTTAGCAGAATTCGTCTGCTACTCAAAAAAATATTAATTATTCGAGGACGAAGAAGAAGTGTTCCAATCTTCTAGGAATGGCAGAATGAAACCCAAGGACACTCGGTGGAATTTAAATCAACAAACTAAGATTATGTTTTTTCTGTAAGCATATGAGAATAGCTTCTAGGCAGGAAGCTGGTACTATATGACATACTAAAACTAGATGAAAATAACCTGATAAACTCGAATTCGTTATAAAACATATATAAGATGTTCCATTTAAAATACCGACGTTAAACATCGTACAAATAAATTTAGACACAGTGTATGTTTCAAAATATATTTTATATTATGCGGAGCTTGAAAAGCTGAAACTTTTACAGAAAATTTTTTTTTCTAAACTCAAAAGGAAGAGCGTTATTAACGAAACCCGGTTAAATACCACACACTATACAGGCTGTCCGTTTTTCGAGTGCCACTATGGGGATCACGCTTATCTTAAGAGATACGAAGTTGGTTAAATTAGGGCAAAGTTGCGCATTTTCGTGCTGAATAATAATCTGAAAAGAAATTTGAAATATCTTCAATAGTTTTAAAAATATCGCAAAAAAACGAAAATTTCTGATTTTCGTTTTTAATTTTTTCACCATAAACTAATCGTACTAGATATTTCTAACCTAGACATTATTCAGACACTTTTTTATGGAGAATTAGAATATGGCATCCCCGAAATACATAATAAGAATAAATAATAATTAACGAATGTAACATTACATGTGTTCAAATTGCCTACCTCCTAATTCTAAACACAGCGCCACTCTCTTCCTAAGACTTGCTGTAGCTCTTGACACATTCCTTCTTCTAATCTTGTGCCTGAGAATGGTGACAATTCTTTGACGAAGTTCATCAAGCTCGGCTGGCAATGTTTTGTAAATATTATTTTTCATTGTCCCCCACAAAAAATAGTTCAAGGGAGACATCAGGTGACCGCGCTAGCCAGGGTACGTCGCCATTATTAGCAATAACATGGTTGGGGAACATTTCCGACAAGCATTCCCCAGCCCTCCTAGCATTTTGGACGATGCGCCATCTTGCTGGAATTAGATGGCGTTCAAACGATGAAGAGGAACGTTGTCGTCATTAAATGTTAGAAATGTCCTTAGGAAATTGAGGTACCGATCAGCATTTAAAGTCTCTTCATAGATGTAAGGACCTATTATTGTATCGCCCAATAAACCGACCCACACGTCAAGGCTAAAACGTATTTGTGGTCGCCGTTTTTGAAATTGATGTGGATTTTCAATTGACCAGTAATGTTCATTGTGGCGATTAAACATTGCTACATTGGTGAATTTACATTCATCAGACCATATGACATTATTAAGGAAATTTGGGTTTTCCTTAATCTGATTATTTACAAACGTGCAAAAAGCTAACCGTCGTTCATGATCTCCAGGATGAAGCGTTTGAGAAATATGAATTGCCAAAGGCCGATATTTGTGTTTTTAAGAGTTGGCAAAACTTGAAGTGATGGCAAATTCAGCTGGGCTGCAACTTCTCTTGAAGAGACAGATGGATTGTCTTGCACCTAATTAAGAATTAAATGATGAATATGTATTTTAGTATTTGAAATCATATAAAACTTTTACGGCTTGCAAAATTTCATGCTCATATTCATGGGGCCTATCGCCATATTTTCGTCTACGTTTTTTAAACGAACCACATTCGCTCAAGTTTCTGTGCAGCAAAGAAAAATACCTCAAACTAGGTTGTTGCCGCTCTGGATAACGCTGCAAATACTTTACCGCAGTCATGTAGGCATTTCGATGCGAAGTGTAGTAAATTTCATATCTTTTTGTTCTTCACTTGAAAAAGGCATTTTCGCTATAAAATTAGTACAAACGTAAATGACATAGAAATAGAATCAAATAGTTGAAATAGAATCAAACTGTCAAGCTTTTGTTCACAACAAAAGAACGTTTTGTTTTCCCAACGCACTCTCGCAAAAAATGAGAAATTGGATTTTTGGCAAAAATGTGATATTGGACCATCATGTGTAATACATCGTAAAGAGAAAAAAAACGTAATCTCAAAATGTTAACATCCAAAATGGCGTCCATAAAAAAATGAAGTTGCTAGTTTTCTCTGTTATCTTGAAAATTATTGAAAAGAGGATGCTATATTCGAATTCTCCATAAAAAAGTGTATGAATAAAGTCTTGGTTAGAAATGTCCAGTTTAGTTTGTGGTGAAAAAATTAAAAACGAAAATCAGAAATTTTTGTTTTTTTTTTGCGATATTTTCAAAACTATTGAAGACATTTCAAATTTCTTTTCAGATTATTATTCAGCACGAAAATACGCAACTTTGCCCTAATTTAACCAACTTCGTATCTCTTAAGATAAGCGAGATCCTCATAGTCGCACTCGAAAAATGGACAGCCTGTATATACATTTTTGACGACAGTCATACACCAAATTCGAATTTTCACTTTCAGAAGTAAAAGTAGCTTTTATTTTATGGTTGGAAAATATTCCAGTTTTATGCAACGCTTTACAGAAATTTATATTTGGTTGTTAATTAAAATTCCATTCAAAATAACCCATAGCTAACAAACATAGTTTCACATCAACAAAGGAAATGAAGTAAAGTATATCACGCGGAACTAAATAACAAACTTACAATAGTTTCACTTTTCTTTTACAGTTTTTTTTAATTACTTCTGGGTTATGTATAAAGTAATAACACTTTTCGCAGAATAAACAAAAACTCGTTACCAAGCCGTACATTAAGTGTCATCATTAAATTTTGTGCCTAAAGTAGTTTCTAAAATACGAATTAGGAATTATAATTACCTTACAGAAAAATCATTAAGCGTTGGATGATTTAAGCGCGTCAAATATTTCGTATTTTAATCCTCGTTAAACGTTAATCAACCGAAATAAAGGAAGTAACCGTGACTATAAGTTACACAAATTTGAGTCGTGATGCGCGAATATGAAAGATGCACATACAGGCCTTTCACCAGTAAATCAGTTATTCGTTTCAGTATAATCGTGACTTTGTTCCAACATGGGAACATTTAATCACAGCTTGAGATGATTTATTGTGATTCTCTCAGCCTGTTTTATTTCACGATATTGTTTTGAAATATAATCAGGTCAATGTTATTTTTTCAACATTTTTTTTCTTTATTTCTTGTTCCAATTTTTAAAGTAAATGATATTAAAGAAATATACTTTTGGGCTGATATTTAATTAAAATCACCCCCGTCGACATCGGGGATTCACTGAACATTGTTATAATGCGTATTTAAAAAAGGAAAGGCATTTAAAACACCCTGTCTATCTGATATTTGCAGTTCGCTGGTATATGTCAGTGCTGGCACACCGATGTCTATGACGTATTTCTCTAATTATTAGAGACTAAAGTGTTTACAAACTTTAAAAAACCCAAATTCTGCTTCTCTTCCACTTCAATACTAAGTGTGTTTGTTATCGTGCACTGGTGTGTACATACTTTTCGCAAAATACATTTTAACAACCTGAAATGTTTATGTTTATGTGATGGATCACCATGAATGAGTTCGCCTCGTATTAACACATTATCAAAGAGTTTAGGCTTCCTTAAACCATATTTTGCTTACACTAGTGTACATCAGTGCAGGATAACACGTTAGCATAATGGTGTGACTTATCCGTGTGGATTTTTTTAATATACGCGTTATCCTATTATTATATTTAAAATTTCGATCCCAATACTTACGCAAATGAACATTCAAGGCTCATACTGATGAGCGTTTTCTTTCATTTTCAACCTCCAGCTCTGTAGTGAAATTTATTATTGAAAGATGATGTTCATCGATATTATTGAACAGTTGTCCTACTTCCATTATATATTATCGAATAATTTAATACCTCTTTATATAGTATAGGTGATAATTATAAAGGATTTATTCATAAAACAGGGAAAAATATTCCATAGTTAACGAAGGCCGTGAAAGCTTACTACAAGTATTACAATGGAACTATATTTAGAATTTCTAAGTGTGTCTTTCTAATTCCTTAAGCTCACACGAACATTAAATCACATGTAGTTCTAAATTCCTTGAATATTTATTTTAACATATATGTTCGTTAGTTATATTATTAGAAACTGCAGCGTCCTTTTAATGTTCCATTATTTAAAATTCAAACTTACAATGAAAAATTGTTAAATCATTGTGAGAATAAACCGTTACGCACGGTGATCATTACGATTGTCACCACGTAATTTAAACAACAAACTTCTTGACCTTACTTTTCACCGTCATTGCGCTTGATATAATTAACCTGACATTCAAACTAAATCAATGTTCACGCTTTCTTTCGCGCTTCTGTTGGGCCGGACGAAAAAAAAAAACAGAACCGTTCCATTACGACTTCAATTACGGGAGAAGCGTTTCGTTTCATTAATTCGTTAATAAACTTAAATTATAGTAGAACTTTTGAAGTCAATTAATTAATATTTATTTGAATGTGAAGTTCATTTACGTGCGACTTAGAAGATTAAAATATTTTAGTGCCTATCAAGTTATTTTCGCACGATTTTTTAAATTCAAATTTTCGTTTGCCGACGTTTATTTCCTGTATCTCACGGAAACTAAAGCAGTAAAACATGTCTATGTTATTGAATTTTCTTATTTATTTATTTACTTATCTGGTTAATTCTATAAAAAAATTAACCGTTAATCAGCAGGTAACACACTTTAGGTCATATTCTGTAAGAAAGACGTTAATTTTAAAGACCCTTTAAATTATTTCATTTTAGCGGACCCGCTAAACTTAAAATCGTATTTCTTATATTGTAACGCAAATTTTGGAGATCGTGTTAGAAACGTATCATTTTAACCGGTGCTGTTAAATTGTTTGTGAACAGACCTCTTTAGTTCAAATGCTCCTGTTGATATTTAAGATTATGTGTATTTGTGCACTTTGTTATGTGTTTGCGTGAAGTTCAGAAATAAGCAAAAAAGGCACACCGTGCGACACGGATGACCAAAGGGTAAAAAGAAACTCTGCTCCATTACCTAGAAGAACATAATATCACGCTAAAGCCTAAATTGGTGATGACTCGTGATGAGTTAAAAATCATTGGGAAATGTATTGAATTCTTAATTAGAGACAAAAAATCGGTGAAGCAATAGAAAGAAGTAAGTTCCATGTTGCTTCAGTAATTTGTATCTAATGTAAATTCGGTTTGTAGGCTTGGAATGAATTAAAAACCAACGTTAGACGCAAAGCCCGAGAAAACACCTATGACGTAAAGGGAACCAGTGCGGGTGCGAAAAAGCCAAAGAAATAGGGGACAGAATAATGGGGTAATATCAAAAATTGTTATACAAGGAGCATCGCTCTCAGAAGCAGGTGTAGTTGAGAGTGAAAACGTTGAAGAAGTAACCGAAAACCAACTCCCGATAACGTCAATAATAATATTCTAGTTACTGGGACAATACATCGTACTAGCAGTAAGATCAAAAGCAGAGCTATCAATAAATCCTAATCAATATTAGAGGAGAAGGTACAAGTTGTAAGCACCTAATCAGTACGGGAAAAAGGGTGATTTATATTTTGTCAAAACGGTTCTTAACCAGATCACGAGATCTCTAAAATAGAAATCTCTTACAGGGAAAATTAAAAGAGATTGGAAGTCTCAAATTCTGACCTCTCTGAACCCCATTTCTAAACTTTACCACCCTTTTAACCAAAACTTTTCCAAACCAAATCGAAACGCAAGAGGCGACTCCTTTGTTAGTAGCCTTTCCAGTTTTAGCCAAAAATTAGCCAGCAATCGTTCCTCTCGCTCTCTTCGGACTTGGTTTGAATTTTGGCCCTTTTTACCCTCAGACTTACTTATTTTGGGTTTGTTGGATCTTTCTCCTCTCCTTGTTCGAGTTATTATTAAAGATTCTCTAAAAACTACTTTGAAATTTTAAATAAAATTTGAAAGTTTTAACAAATAAAATATATATTAAAATAAAATTTTACGAAAACAAAGAATTTACAACAAATTTTAAAATTAACAAATCGTAACGAAATTCTCCGTTAAGGCACATGAAACTACAACATGAACAAATATCAAGGCAATTACAGAATCAATATTGAGATAATTATAGGAAATACAAAATATCTGAAAAGCTTTATGACAACAAATAAAAATATATATATAGGGAGAGAGGTATAATTCACATAGAAAAATGCTTTTAGTTAATTAACTTCCCTGTTCAACAATTACATGGAGCTTACTAGGATTTTTCATGTATTCGAAATTTTTGGGCACTCTTAAAATTAGGTTTGCGAGACTTGTTTCGTTTACGACGAATCTAATTTAAGTAAAACACTAAAACTGCGCGGGAAAAGCTTCTGCTTTTCCTGTCCGAAACCGATAACAAACTTTTGAAAAATTTATAACAAGAAAATCAAAACCCGAACTAAAAAAATAATTTAAATTAAAATTTCAAGGAGAGATTTAACGCCAACCAAACATAAGGAAACCGGAAACTGCCTTATCTCCCTCGCTTATGTAAGCTACTTAAAGGCATGTCACCTCCTGGAAAAGTGAGAAGGGAAATTCTACGAGATCAGCAAGAATTTGAATTCAGACGGCCCAAACAGTAGTTTCCAAGCGAAATTTTTCTCGTTACGAGATGGCGTAAATGTCGTTGGTCTTTCAAGGGCAGAGACGCACTGTGGCATAATTTACTTATTGCTGAATCAATGAGAAAGGAAAAATTTTATCTTAGTAACCTGATATTAGTATTGATTTGAAAACGCATCCAAAGCTCATAAAAGCGATACGAACATCCGGTTTCTTTCTACGAACAAGCAGAGCTGATAATCAAACGATTAAAATAAAATAAAAATACATTCTGTAAATTCTCTAAAGCATTTTTCCGGGCCCTTACAAAGTAAATCCAAGTCCACAAGCTGAGGCAACAACTAAAAGGTCAAGAACGAAAAAGATTATTCAAAAAAGGAGAAATACCCAATGCCACATGAAAAATGTATACATAATGTTGCTTCTTCTAACAATACTCAGTACCTCTATTTCCCAAGTTGGAAAAAAGAATAATCATAATGCCATTTTTCAATTTAAATTCTAACAATCCTTACCTCTCAGCACTACGATTGTTCCATTTTTATGTTATTATATAGTTACCAAGCTTTCTATTATTACAATTAAATTATAAAATTATTTTAAACGAACACTTAAAAATTGGCACTATCGCTCTACGTTTCACCATTGATTGATAGCTTCATCTAGTGCGAATCTACTTTAATTACAAATAATTGTCAATAAAGCTTTTTTCTTCAGATTTGTTTAAATTATCTACCGAAAGGTTAAGCAACACAAAATTAATAATTACGTTTTAAATATAATAGGTAACTAAAGTATGTTTGCTTAAATGTTTCCATGATTCAAACTTAAAAAGAATGACAATATGGTAAATCTTCAATAACCTCTTCACTGAAAAAAATTGTTGGTGATTTGTTGCAGAATTATGTTTCCTTGATTGAATCAATCGTTATTTATTTGGGCTGGAATTACATCAGCTTCATTTTCCTGGAAATTTTCTTCACCATTTGGCATATCCACGTTATAATGTATTGCCATTTTGTGTAAAATTTCACAACTGTAGATAATTTTCACCGCTCGAATTGGATTATATTGTAAAATTCTATTGTTTAGTGTACACCTAAATCTAGACTTTAAAGTACCATTGTCCTTTGTTGTGAAAGAACCGCATTAAATCTTGCTTCTGGTAAGTCTTGCACAAAATCGGCAGCCAGGGATAACCACCATCTTCTATTAGATAATCATTATTTCCATTCATGAACCACCTATATAGGATGCTTCTAACATTTGAAGATATCCATATTGCTGAGTCATGAACGGATCCGAGAAATGTGGCATTCGTTAGCTTAAGAGACAGCGATATTGCTGCGATTTTGCTATTCACACGCAATTGCAGGTCAGAAACTAATCGCGCGGTCTCGCGACAGTGTGGCTCTGGCATTCGAGTTTAATATTTTATGTTTTGAATCGCATATAATTTGTGTATTAAAAAAAATAATAGCCTTTTCTACAGTAATATAGTGCTGCAGGGTATACAGCATGATTCGTAAGGGGACCAATTATTTTTATATGGATACAATCAATGATAGGTACCCAATTAATTAGGGAATCTGCAGTCAAGTTCTTGGAACCCTCTTTCAACTGCATTCCTGCTTTCTTTATTATTGGGAAAATGTATCCATCTATTTAGAAGCTCTTGAACCATAATATTTGATGTTTCTGAAATGCATCGACTGACAGATGGTTGACTAAGGGCAAAAGTGTATCCGGTGCCAACATTAAGCTGGTGGCTCCCATATTCGAAAAATTGTAAAACAGCTAATGCCCGTAAATGTGCCGGTATCCTGGTAGTCCTCTCAGGATTAGTCATATTTTCGGCCAACGCATTTATGAGGTTAAAACAACACTGTTTATTTGCATGAAGTAGTATCAGAAATGTACAGGGTGGGCCAAATTCGACACTTTTAATAGGAAACTCCTATTTTTAGACGAGTTAGACAAAAACTGACCTCGGTCCCTGGAGCTCGATTTTTAAGACAAAATTAATGGTGAAGACCGTGTTTCGATATCTTGTACCGTTTAGGAGCTACAGGGCGTTTTTTAAAATTCTACCATTTTTAAAAACCTTCATAACTTTTTTGTTTATGAAAATTTTTCATTTCTGTAAAGACTTTTTTAAGGCACTTTTTCATGCAGAATTCATTGCTCCAAGTTATTTTTTCCCAAAGTGCTCAATATTTGAGATATTGGCAAGAACTTTGATTTTTTATATGGAACACCCTATATATTTTTACATTTCTGAAAAGAGCATAAAATTCTATTTATAAAAATATAAAACACTTGATATTTTATTCAAAAGATTTTTGAGCAGTAGAGCTTTCATGTTTTAATTAAAATTTTGATGGTTATTGCAGCATTCAAGTAGGCTGTGGATGATGATAGCTAAATATTTTTTAAAGATTTATTGAGCCATGAAAAAATATTACTTTATTTTTAATAAATATAACGAAGTTATAATGAATAAATACTAATGTAATCGAAATTGCACAAAAATTACATAAAGTATCAAATTGTCGGCCATTTTGTACTAAACATAAATGAGTTCGTTTTGTTATGGTTTGAGCTGACATCACCAATTCAAGGACTGGTAGTGATGCATTTTTCTTATTCAATAAGGTCAGAATCTTTGTTTCTTTAAAATTCGTATTGCAGAAGTTCTTGCTAAGATGTTTGCTCCAACTTGCGTCGGTCATTTTCAATTTCTCCCAAAACTATGATCTCCTCTAATTCTTTATTTCCGTTTTGAGATTCATAATTTTTAGTTTTTATCAGTTTAAATGACTAAAAATTTATTAAATTGTTTTTAAATCTCAAGAATATATCTCTGAAGGATCGTCATCTTTCAGGATACCACTCATGGTAAAAATTAATCGCTACTTCTGAATTTTCACCAATTTCTATAAAACACTTTAACATTTAATATTAGTAAAGAAGACAGTGGTTTAGAAATAACAAATCAAGAAAGTAAATATAAATCAAAAAAGTTTATATCCTTAAATATAAATCAAAATAGATTGTATCCGTAGATACGTATTTCAGCAGCTATGCTGTCATCGTCAGTACACACATACACTTACAAGTTAAAGGCACTTCATGAAGTCTTGAGTTGATATAAATATTATAACGTGTCGTATTTCTCGTAGTTTTCGTACAAGTTTAATTATCTCCTTAAGTCTATTTCATAGAGATAGTAAAATTCAAGAGAAAAGCAAGTACTGTAAGAGATTGTGTCAAATTTTGATAGCGACCTACCAGGAAGTTACAAAAACTTAAATCGCTTAGTTATCGTCATCCATAGCCTCCTTTAATGTTGTAAAAATAATTAAATTTTTGATTAAAACTTTGAAACTCTATATTTCACAAACTGTTTGAATAAAATATCAAGTGTTTTATATTTTTATAAATAGAATTTTATGCTCTTTTAAGAAATGTAAAAATATATAGGGTGTTCCATATAAAAAATCAAAGTTCTTGCCAATATTTCAAATATTGAGCAGTTTAAGAAAAAATAACTTGGAGCGATGAATTCTACATGAAAAAGTGCCTTAACGAAGTCTTTACAGAAATGAAAAATTTCCATAAACAAAAAAGTTATAAAGGTTTTTAGAAATCGTAGAATTTTGAAAAACGCCCTGTAGCTCCTAAACGGTACAAGATATCGAAACGCGGTCTTCACCATTAATTTTGTCTTAAAAATCGAGCTCCAGGGACCGAGGTCAGTTTTTGTCTAACTCTTCTAAAAATAGGAGTTTCCTATTAAAAGTGTCGAATTTGGCCCACCCTGTACTATCTGGCATATCAACGGGGTTATTAACATTATGCAAATTTCTTTGCTTAATTCGAAATTGATGTCTGGAAAGGATGAAGAAATTAGCTGCCTAGAAATTACACTTTGAAAATTGCCATTTTGCTTTTGTCTTATATTATTGATTTCTTCCGCGAAAACGACATGAGCAACAAGAGCATTAAGTACATATGCCATCATCAATCAGAAACTACTACATATACGATATATAAAACAATTATATATTTACTATTAAGGCACCTTTATTTTTTAACACCTAACTTTGACTGGTCTCTAAATTACAACCGTCAAATGAAAGAAATTAACTTGTATATGTTAAATTTTAAAAATTTTATTACAAGTCGGTTTTGATTGCACTGGATACCTCAAGCATCTTCTGTACAGCTGTTTCACCTCTATTTGGGGCCTCGTCAACAGAAGCTTAGCTCGAGACTTCCGCTGCAAACCAAAGCGACCTCTCCTGATGATGAGACCCCAAATAAGGCCGAAACAGCTGTACAGAAGATGCTTGTAGTATCCAGTGCAATCAAAACCGATTTGCAATAAAATTTTTAAAACTTTCAATATGCTTTGACAGCGCACTAGGCCGCCTTGTATGAGATGACTTATTAAGTAGCAAACTAGCTGCAATTTGTCATTTCTAATCCTATGTTGTGTCAAAAAGTGATCGCAGGATATCGCGATTCAAGCTATTCGTTAAATTTTAAATGACATGGATGATACAGAATCGCAATTTTTGTTTAGTTGTTGTTAAGCGGTCCGTTACATTTAACATATTCCTTACAGAATACGACCCTATAAATTTGTCTACTTGTAAAAATGACAAATGTTATAATAAGTAAGAATAATGTGCAATTAAAATACATGAAATCTTGCTTAATGAACACATTAGTATATTACGTAACGAGTTTAAAAAAGTGAAGTTTTATTAAACGCGTTTGGCTTGTTTGAATGCGAGCGAGAGAGTAATTTAAAAGGCCGTACGAGTTTAGAGAACACTTTTCTAACGAGATTGCGTATACTATTTTTTTAAATAGAAGTGACATTAGTCACCGTCACATTAATACGGTCACAATTGATGTTTATTGAAAATGAAAATAATAGTTAATACGTTGCAATGCTGTTATGGTTGCTGTGTTATAAACCATTACTGTACAATTTTGAGGATATTAATGTGATGAGTTACTGTATGAGATGCGACAAAAAATTTTAATAATGATCCTAAATAAAGTGAGAGCCAACACTAAACCTCACAGAATGTTCGAAACCAGGCAGTCAGTTTTACAAAATCGTGTCAAAGTTTCACCTGTAAACAAGTTTCCATTTATTATTTCTCTACCTTACATAACATACTTAATAATTTATTTATGTGAGTTCGCACTGTAAATACGCAATTAGTTATATGATTCGCGGAGAATGACAACGCAAAGTTAGCACCAAATAGATTTACCACCTTGCAAATGTAGCAGAACAGGTCCGATTAATTTCGTAGATAAAGAATAATTAATGCATTTTTCACAAGCAAACGTACGTATTCATTAGCGAATGCTGACCGATAGACCCACAATTCACAAGAATCGATTAAGGTGACGTGGAAAAAATTAGCGGCATTATTCAGGCATTTTACTTTTTCGAAAGTTAGTAGGCATTTACGCCCGGCAATTATAATCGAAACACATGTTTAAATTCCATTAAATTAATTATGTAATTGATAGGATTGCCTTTCAAATATAATCGTATCAAAATCATTCGGACAGCATATAAATCAATAATTAAATTTATTAGAATAATGTTCGATTGAAAATTCTTAAGTTGCGCGCTTAGCTGTTATTTTTTTGTTTGTTAAATATGGCTTATAATGATTTAAGAATTTGTAAGTCATTCAAATAAATAGTTTGAAAATTTTCTACAAAGTTTCCTATTTGCTTAAAAATGTGTTCTCAAAAATATTCTTGAAAATTAATACAAATTCAATATTGTTTGCAATGCCAGAATAAAATATTAGTTTTGAAAGCAGTAATTGCACTTATTAAACGTAAAGCTAACAACTTCGGTGTTACTGATTAAGAAAATTATAGTTTACATATAAACAGTTTGAATTATTACATACAAGCAACCTTGGTAATAAGGTAATTGTTGTTGAACTGGAGGGCTCAATAGTATAATCGAATTCATGAAACAAAAGGAAATGAAAGGTGCATTGCGTTTATGTAAATATCGCGTGTCTTCCAGCCAAGATTATTCAAGGACAAGATAGGAGATTCCTTATAAATAAGAAATAAATATTGAACATATTAATTGATTTATTATGTGGGAAATTTATGTAGTACAAGGTACATAAATTTTATGCTTAGGTTTCAAAAAGGATTCATGAAAGTGAAAACTATTATAATCTTGGCGTCATCGTCCTTCAACTTCAGAATACTCTGAAAATGATGTTTAAATCAAATAAAACGCGGGTGGAAGGAAATACTGAGTCGGATTCTTGTTATAAAAGTTTGCAAATCGAACAAAGAAGCCGAATTACACAAAGGACCTGAGAAAAGTACAATTAAGTAACTGTTAGATTCTCAAGAGTAAAGAAACTTCGTCGAGTTTGTTTGGTGCAGTAAATTTCTTATTTTAGTTCCTTTTTTTTTGTTAATTAATCTGTTCTACAATACAAATTCTCAGTTTCAATCTAACGTAATAAAAAATTTGTTTCTTTTATTAATTTGACTAGATAGGACGCACTAGTCTTTACTTTTGTGACTAATAACATAACAGTGTAACTTTTTTTGATGTAAAATAGATTACGCAAAGTAAGAATTGTTCAAGTCTTTCAAGTAATTTAAAATTTATATCACGTCCTTGAAACTATAATTAAATGAGATCGTCCCGGATATAACAATTACCGTTATTAACATGTTCTCTCTCTCTCTTTTTCTTTATTATTATTGTTATTAATGCGGAAATTCTGCGTGTTTTATTAAACTTTGTTATTATTCAAGAAGTTCTTTCATGCATAATTTTACGATTACGCGAGAGTTACAGGTACAGCACATGTTGCTTTAATAAAATCAATTTTATTATGTCGTATTGAAAATTAGCAGTTGCGTCACTGTGAAAGTTTCTTGGACACTAAGTTATTTTTTTAATTCAAGTTCTTGAAAATTTATTATTTTGACAGAGTAAAAATTAAATAGTTAATGAATTGTCTTGTGAAATATCTCGATAAGATTTTGTACAAAAACGAAAAGAGAAACATGTTAAGGCAATAATCTGAAGTGGCATTACCTACATAACTTTATTTAACACTTACAATAACGAAAAGTTTAAATAGCGACATCCTGCGATCGCTTTTTGACCTAGCATTGCATTAGGCACGACCTACTAAATTTCACAAGATAGAGCTCTTAAGCGGCCTAGGCAATATTTCATTTTACAAATTTTCCTTATTATTATTATTCTTATATCTCTTATATCGATGCGATTATATCATACGATTATTATATCGACATATTTTTGCCATCCCTAGTAACAATGCATTTCATACGTAATGTTATATCGTCAGTTATGTGATTTCCACAATTTGGAACGCAGCAATTATAACCCACTTTGAACATCTGTAATAAAATAATTTCGACGGTATTGCAAAGTCTTCTAGACTCCTGGGCAATTCAGTGCATCCACATAAATGTATGGCGTGACATAAACTCTATTTTTTTAATAGAGTGATATTAGTAAAAATAAAAAATAGTAGTAGTTAATATGTTGCTATGCTGTAAAAGTTGCTATGTTATAAAGTAACCCTTTATTGTACGATTTTGAGGATATTAATATGATGAGTTACTGTATGATATGCAAAAAAAAAATTTAATAACGATCCTGAGTAAAGTGAGAGCCAACGTGAGCCACGTGAGCGAGGATTTAGTTAGCATCTGGAAGATTTGTTTTCTTTTTAGCTTCAGAAATGTGTACTATATCTAATACTTCTTGTATGTCTCTGAAGTTTGGATGATATAATAAATTTATTGCCTATAATGTCATTATTTTAAACGATAATCATCTATGTCTTCAGTTAAAAAAAAATAAAAGTTGGGCTAGTATCTCGGCTATTATGAAGTTCTTAAGTAATTTAATTAAATAATCATGATTTACTTAAAAGTTGAATAAAAATGTGCTTATTATTTTTTTAATATCTTTAAAAATAAAAAAAATATTTGCACTTGAAATTTTGATGAAACACGAAAACAATAAGAAATAGCAAATTTTTTATTTAACCATTCAAATTAGCATAAGAAATTAACCCAATCTTGCGTACTCGGTTTTTTTTTCTATTTCCATTATTAACCGAGATACCTGTAGAATACCATCGAAAATGGAACAGCTGTTCATTTTCATACAAACTGTTTCCATTTATTTCCAATTTATTCTTTAAATAAAAAGAAAATAATACAAATGACCACAGCTGAATATCTCGAAAAGGGTTAATCTGGCGAAGATGGAACTTGTATTCATTTCTTGTATAATTTTATTCGAACTTTTCAGTTTTTGTTTCAGATTTTTTGAAAAAGTGACAATAAAAAAGTTATTTACTAAGATGATAACCATCATCTTCAAAAAATATGATACTTAAAAATACTTACGAATTAATCTAGCAATATGAAAAATTTTGAGATATCATGATATTAAGACGGTTCTCACTTTTAAAATTAAAATGAGCATTGAAGCTAAGAAAAAACGGACGCGAACATAAATTTAAAACAACAAATATTAATAGTCTTCAAAAAGCAACCCACATTTAATCATTGGAAAACAAACTTCTGCATTTACAGCTAAGGATGCCTAAGACGTTTGGTAACAACTGATTGATACTTTATACAGTGTATATATTACAGAAAATGAAGTAATACCAACTTATCAAATGTAGAAAAAAAATGTTTTTTTAAAAAGTCGAGCATTGGATTCATTCGGCAGTGACTGCAATTTCTTTTAAAAGTAATTTATTCGAAAAACCGTATAAAAGAGGAATGTTATAAAAGAAAAAGTTACAACCCCTAAGTATTGGCAACCCCAACTTTAAAAATTCAAATAACAAAGTACTCCTTGTGATACTTCATTTAGTTAATAGCACTTTTTAAGCGGAATACAATATTTTTTCAAATTCAGTTGATAAATAACTGACATATTCAACAAAAATGTTTTCAAACGAAACAAAAATCAAACTTTAAAAAAAAAATTTAAAAATAAGATAATATTAAAATTAAATTAAATGTTCAAATCCGTTAACGGTGAGGCAATGCCCCAATCTAGAGACAAACGCTTGTTAAATATTGTATACTATTTGAGGTGTGATTGAGCGAGTTTCTTGTCGAATTTTCTGCTTTAACTCCTCGAGGTCTATTAAAATAAATTTTAGCATTTAAATAACTCCAGAAGAAATAATCCAAAGTGGTTAAATGTGGAGATCTTTCCGGCCATTCAGTAGGTCCCCGTCTACCAACCCATCGATTGGAACTATTTGGTCGAGATATTCTCGTACTGGGCGTGCATAATGAGGAGGCGCACCATCTTGCTATAACCAAATTCTGGAATCAGTGAATATTTGAACAAGAAAATACAACTGTACTTGCCATAAACTGCATTCTCGATATAATTCACTTCCGAAATATATGGAAGTGTATACGTAAAAGTAAGTGGCGCCAGCGGAGAAACACTTGAACTAATGAATTGCGCAGACCGGATAAAGACACGCTGTCGCGTGAAATCTAGTAGATCGTGGCATTACGATTTACAAATTGCAGCCAGTTTGCTACTTAATAATTCATCCCATACAAGGCGGCCAAGTGACAGTCAAAACATATTGAATTTTTTTTTAATTTGTCGTAAGTCGGTTTTGATTGCAGCGGATTCCTCGAACATCCTCTGTGCAGCTCCTTCGGCCCTATTTGGGGCCTCGTCAGCAGAGGCGTAGCTCAAGGAATCCATTGCAATCAAGAATGCAACAATTTTTTCCTTATATTTCAATATACTTTGACAGCCTTGAATGGGAGGACTTATTAAGTAGCAAACTGGCTGCAATTTGTCAATCCTAATGCAATGTTAGGTGAAAAAACGTTCACAAGATGTCGCTACCTAAACTTATCATTACTATTACATCGCAATTGCAAATAACCTAGGACAGTTCGGTTTGGTTTATAGTATATACTATATATATATAGTTTATATCGAGCTACATTTCTACTGACAAGGCACCAAATAGGGCTGGGCGGTACAGAGGATGCTCGAGGAATCAATTGCAATCAAAACTAACTTGCAACAATTTTTTTATTAGCTTACAATAACGCTTAATTATCATTTTACAACAATAATACGGATTTTGAATTAATTCACAAATTATCGACGTAAATATCGTTTATAATCAGTGCTTAAGCATGATAAATTACGATTGTGGTTACTGAAAATAGTTAATATGAACCTAATTATTGATAGTATTCACTTTAATGTCCGAACTCAGAAACATTCAGATGAGACCATCTAATTCTCAGCTCAATCTCGTGTCAAGTTAGACTAGATTTAGAAAGACCCATTCAATCTCAATTCATAAAGAACATGAGATGAACCACTAAAGTGAGAAACGATTGAGATCAGTTTTCGAGTACTTTCAGAATGCGAACTGAAAAAATGAGTATCTCGCGGAGATGAGACTGAGATCGGCTCAATTTGCCGATTAAATATACAAGTGAAATATTGGCTAAATAGAAGTATGGAAGAAATGATCAAACATAAATTTGTTGAAAAATAAAATACAATCAAAATTAAAACCATTAACAAATAATATCTGATCTCTCCAATGCAATAATTAATTTGTAACCAAATACCGCTGTCAAAACTGCGTAAGTATAGTATACGTGGAATCGGTCTGAATTGGTTTGAATCGTACTTGTTAATACTAAGAAGAAAATAAAATAAAAATTAATACATATATCAAAGAGAAAATGGAGTTAATGAAACTAAATTAATTGAAAAAAGTACTGGGTGGACTTCACGGTCCTTTGCTGTTTGTTTTGCTAATGAGCGATTTAAATCAAACAGCACGAAATCGTTTTTGTAATATTTGTGCAAATGATACATGGAAAACATTCGTAGAAATAGCTGCTACCAGTGCATATAGCAAACGAGATCTAGAAAAATAATTTAATTTAATAAAAACCAGTATAGTATTTACATATTGTTAACACTCGTCATCAATGTGGCTTCCAAAGCACCCATAGCAGAATATATGGAAGGAACATTTGGACAAACTATGTAATACATTAAGCACTGTTTGCTAATTTCCAATGTGGTTTACCAACCAACATGTCATAAATATATTCAAAGATAGGTGAGGTTTTAATACCTGTTTCATGTATACTATAACATTATTATTATCATAGAATAATTTTAATATTGAAAATTATATTTTTTAGTCTCTTTTAATTATTAAGATGTTAAGTAGAATTCACTGTTTTCATATACAGAGAGTCCTTTAATTAATAATTAGCACTTTCTGCATTTCTTTAAGCGTAAATTTTTACCATCTGTTATAATTTCATCATTTCTTATGGCTTCTAAAATAAACTATTCTATAAGCAGTATATGCAATATTGATCTTTAGTTTATTTCTCGCATTGATAGACAATAAATAATCTTTGTTCATAGAATTGAAAACATGTTTTATTTCAACAAGGAAAACGAACTGATGTGTGCTGGCGTTATAAAAAAAATCATCCCTACGAAATTATTACCCACCATGCATACTGAAGTAACTAATTAACCTGAAAAATAGATGTGCGTGCTCATAATTTACATATCAAAAGAAGCATGCAGTATTCGGTTAATTTTTTTTTAATAATGTCGCTGTAACTGATAATGTTTAACAAAACAATTCAATTCACCGAGTGACTTGCGTTGTAAATTATCATGTATGTAAGTATTCTAACATGCGTTCGCTGTAATCGATCAAGGCCATTTTTCAGCTTTAGTACAACCAATTTCACGACACCAGTCGCTTTTCGAAAGTCGCTGAACACCGACTACCTTTCTTTAATTGGTTAAGAAATCCGGTCGGTGCAGACAATGTTGTTACTGATTCATCTCATTAACATGACTTTTTGTGCGTGATTTTAACGAGATACTTCCGGCAAATTTCACGCATTCATTATTTTTAGCTTAATTTGCAAGTTTGGATCATAAATTACCCCAGAATGGCATGCAGCGATCATTTATTTATGTATTTGCACCATTTCGTTGGAATACCTGACTTTAATACGAAAACAAACGATTTCAACTTTGGGAAGTTTATCAACCTTAAACAAGGCGTACAGTCATGCGCACCTAAAATGCACCTCCACCTCGCAATCCTCACTTTGTGGTACAAAGCTCTCAGAACTGACAATTTGTAGCATTTAAGCTGCGCACGGCTGTACGTCTAAGAGAAAATTTACTGTGCCTTCAAAATGATGAGGAAAGTTCGGAAATGACAACGCAAAGACAAGTCTTTGAATTACAGATTTTGAAGCAGTTTGTAGCATATTTCTCATTTTGATCAGCACAAGATCCTAACACAACTGCAACAACCAGGTTTACTGGTTTATATAAACAAGCATAAAAATTGCATCCATAAGTAATAATAACTGTTTCATATTTTTTCACAGCCTGATTTTCGAGTGAAATTTTATATTTTGAGCATTTTAAAGGTAACGCTTTATCTCTCGCCCTGCGATGCTACGCGTTAAGCAAAGATCGAAAACTCTTTTTTTTAAACATCGTGGCACATGGTATCGCACGGCGATTCCACTCGCCACATGCAATGATGTTTATAAAAAAAAGAGTTTTGGAGCTTTGCTTAACACGTGGCATCGCAGGGTGATTCCAAGAAAAAATGAAAGAAAGAATTTTTTTTTAATGCTTGTACTTTGAAACCCAAGTTTTGGAGTTTTGCACCATCTTTGAAGATAAACCGATAACTTCAGTTTTTATGTGGCCAGTAAAAGTCACTTTTGTTTAAGAAGTAGCCCCTTAATTTAGAAAAGCTCAAATATCAAACTCAAATCACAAATTTGTAAATAAGTGGAGGAATATTCATTTAATGTTATAGGAGTACTTCTTACCTAATGTTTTTAATATTTGTTTTGGTGTAATCTTGTATTCATAGTCATTTGTTAAAGCCTAAATATACCTCCAGTCTGGTCCAGCTTTCATCGAAGTCACAGTACTGCTAACAATGAAATGGACAGCATGAATATGGGTTAATGAGGAAAACACTAGGTTTTTAACGTATATCTTTTGTTTGACTTATTTTAATACTCAATAATGTTATCGCTTTGGCCTGGTTCTACAATGCCTGTTTCAATTTAAACTGAACTTAAACCCCTAAAAACGAATTTTACAATGGACCTTAAAATCAGATTGAATAAAATTAACTACAAAACTTGGTGATCACATAGTTTATTAATTCGTCCATTAATTGAGATAAATGCAAAACAGCATCATACAAATTAACTTAAAACATCATTAATCATTTGGAATGGACAATTCGAATTCAAATATATTGCCTGGCAAATCAATAATTCCAATGATTAAAACTCTAATTAGAGACTGACATGGATCCACGCATCCAAGAAATCACTTTTCTTTCTTCTATAATTTGCATTTTTAAACAAAATAATGTTTCCCTTTCCAGAGTGTCAAGACTTTAAGTTAAAATAAAATAGTAAACAGCAGCGCGAGAAAATTAGTAACTGTCTTCTTAAAACTTAGTAAAATTTGGCAAACCTCCAAAGATTACTGTGATTTCGGGAAATTAGAACATTCTTCTTTTCCTTCTTTTTCTTCTTCTCATATTCTTTTACTTTTCGACATCGGATATAGAACTCAATTATTCATTGCTTCCACCTATTAATGTTTTCAATTCATGTGATGTCCTCTTTTCTTTCCTCATGTTTCCTACAACGTTCACTATTTCTCTTTCTTAGGTCCGATTTTCCTGAGTATTCTTAGAATAATGGTGACATAGATGTGAGAGAAGATATTCGAAGAATAGTTGTTCCCTCCTTATTTTATGTTTGTAAAACTTGGCCTTAATCTTCTTTTTCTCGTGCATGTATATCCTACCAATTTATTTATCCCTTTTTTTTGTCGTTCGATTCCCGTCCTAACATTTCTCTTAGATTTTCATTCGTTTTACATTCCCTTACCATACAAACTTAAAATGTCCCTTGTATATCATCTATTTTGTCTTCTGTTTTTTTTCTCATCGCTTTATTTCCAGAACCAAGATTATTTAAAGGATTAACTGAGACTATTATATAAATTTGTTTATTCCACACTTTTATGTATAATTTTGCAGATATTTTTTTATCCGAGTTTGCATTACACCTCAATAGTCATATCTCCAAAGCCCAAATAGATACCAGTTAATAACCATAAGCAGTTTCTACTGCAGTTAATAAACCGCATCTATATGCAGAACGTATTCGATTATTTGCATAATTGCCTACCAGACTAACGCCAACAATTACAGCAACTCCTATTAATTCGCATAATTGCAACCACTAATGCATTCATGGTAGCGTATGACGTTTCAGTTCCCAAGGGAAAATCATTTACGTGACATTTATTTTTAATCAGCTCGCCACTGATCACACCCAACAAACTGAATGTCATTTTATAATTCCTAATTTCACTTAAACCAAATTAATTGGTTTTCTACATATGTATCCCATTCACGGGCTCAGATAATTCACGTAACAGGTATTTCGCAATTACTATATTAAATAAATACAAGCGGTTGTGATAAGCGTTGTTGTAAATTATTCGCGTGTGCTGAAAACTAAAAAGTAACGGGCCCTGAAGAAATAAGTTGCACCATGCAAAGAACTACGTATTAAAGCGATAGTAAATATTACTTGTAATTGGAAGTGTTATGTAATGTTCGGTATATGTTAACGGTGTGACTAGAAATTTCAAGGTCGCTGAAAAAGTTTGTATTATGAAATCCAGCACTTTCGAAATTCTCGTTTCCTTTATCTCTCTTTACGCATGGCGATATTCCATCTATCAAACGCCCAATAAGAGTGTTTAAGAGAACTATGGAGCTCCGCCATATTGGCAAAAATTTATTTTTCAAATGCGGTCGATTTAAAAATTGTAAAAGTAGATCAATCTTTAATAATATTATAATTGTCGAAAAGTCAATAAGTATGGAAAAAGTTTTGTATTAAAAAAATATATGAAATTTGAAAACCCATTACGGAGAATGACTTTTCAATTAAAAAAAAAAACTAATCACCTTTGATTAACAAAGAAGTATTAGATTATTTTTACTAAACGTGCAAAATGAAAAATGCGTAATATAAAAATTTGTTATATAAGGTTGAAGAAAAACTAACTCGTGTCAAATAAGTTTGACAACGTTGGGTTGGGTGCGTTCCAACTTATCGCTAGGCTATTAGATACGATGAAAATATACGAACTTATACAAGACGAGTGTGGTTGATGTTGTCCTTGTCGTTCAACTATTGAACCTTGCTGGACGTCACTTATGTCTTATGTCAATTATAAAAAAGGCGTGTTTTCAGTTTTTCGGGGTTTTCGGGGAGTATTGATGGCTTTTGAATATGATCACTTGATCCATAGTCCCCTTAAATACTTGAAATCCGGAGGAAAAATGAGTTCCTGTCAGGGTAGCTTGCATCCCTAATTTTGTACGGAGTGGTCTGCTTGTTCGGTTTCGTAAATTTATTGGTAAAACTTTATTTTTATTGAGAATGAAAAAAAATATTTCCTACGAGTGTTACTTTTTTTCATTTTAAATAAGTCATAAACCCGTCATTGCAATTAAAATTGAAGTAACTAACCAAAATTGTTAATTACGTGAAAATTAATAGATGGCCTAAAATAAATGTATTTACCTAGAAGTTACTAGAGGCTAAGATATGCTTTAAATGTACAGAATGCCGCGTCTTCTCTCTCCAAAATAAATTTGTATTTTCATTGTTTTATTTTGAATATTTCTTTTTATTTTCTTATTGTTATTTTGAATTTCCTATGCTATATTGTTGGATCTTCGCTGTATTAATTTTATTCTGAATTCTGAACTCTTTCTGAGAAGTTCGTCAATTTATTGAAAAATAAAATTCTTCCTTACCTTTTTTTTAATGAAAAATACGTAAAGACTTAAGAAAAAAAGAGGTGAATTCTTGG
Source organism: Serrognathus titanus (assembly GCA_039766575.1). NCBI lineage: Eukaryota > Metazoa > Arthropoda > Insecta > Coleoptera > Lucanidae > Serrognathus > Serrognathus titanus. The sequence continues at coordinate 43,945,595 of CM077914.1, read as the reverse complement.
TCAATCTACCAATATGTAAACTCTGCGTACGTTTTGACTTCAATGACACCTTCATGGTAATCTTTTACACTTTTTCTCAGATCACCTTTACTTTATATTTACAAAAATACAGATGAACAAATGCATATTTTGTTATTTAGAAGCTTTTTGCTAAGTCTTAAAGTTTTTGTTTTTTTTTTGTTATTTCCCATACTCTAAAGTTAAGCTTTTTATGATCTTATTTGCTCCGATTTTTTTACTTCTAATAAATTTGGAATAAAGAAATATTTCTGACCGTCATGGAAACCAAAAAAGCCTCAGAAAAATGCCCACCAAATGTTATTCAAAGTTTGTTTGTCATCACTTATAAAGTTATGAACTTTTAAGTTCATTATGCCATAACATCTTAAATTAACAAGATTGGGCATCGAGCTGTGTTAAAGTTTCTTTTAAAGTGAGTCATACTTTCGAAGAAATAATCTTCTCCATCTTACATGACCACACAATTTTGATTAAATTGGTTTTCAAGTGTGCTAAGATGATTCATACAGTGAATGACCAAATTTTGCAACTACGCGAGAAAAAGATCAAAAATCAGTTGATGAAAATCGACGATGAATCCAAATCCATCAGATACCGGAGCTCTTAAACATGAAGAACGCACGTGGAAAATAATTCAAGGCACACTTTCGAAAAAACAACTAGAAAATTAAAGGTTCACATACAGTTATTGGCACTGTGTGAAGATGAAGATCATATTGATTTGCTCGTTATGCCAAAAAAGATTTTGGATTCCAAGAGCTTAATTATCTTCCTTATAAATGTAGTTGTGAGGAGAGTGATTTTTTAGGTATGGAATTAAAGTTGAATGTGAAAGGCTTCTGTAGAGCAACAAGATAAAACTTCTTTGATGGGTTATTTTCGCTTATTTCAAAATTGATAACAATGAGAAACTAAGCAAGAACTGCATTACGTTATTTCTTTCTTTCTTAGCGAGGTACCTTTCTTTAGTCGCCCCTTGTTGCTTAATACTATCTTCGTAATTCACTTATTATTAGTAATAACGGTTTTCATTCTATTTATATCTAACATTTAAATAACAAGGAAGTTCAGAAATATTCAATTTTCACAGTGTAATCTCATAATTTATAAATCCAGAACATTCTCTGGTCCATTAATATTTAATGACATTACTTAAAAATTTAAGCTAACACGTCAAAGCAATTTAAATTTAATAAAGATAAAGTTAAAAGGAAATTGAGGTCTGAATAACCTAAAGACAGAATTTCTTTAAAACGTTACTCCATTGCATTAAGGAAATCCGCCCCTAATTATATAAATTTTAATTCAGAATGAGCCAAGTTTTAATTCAGAATGTGCCAAATTTTATCGTAGATAATGCCTTCAAGCATTTAATTATATCGGATCAATCTAGATGGTGCAGGTTATTAAATGTTCCTTAATTCATTCTTTCTCTTCATTGTTATTGTATTTTCATTCCTGTTATACATTACGTAAAGGTTAAAATAAAATTTTCAAGACTTATAAGAATCTTTTTGTGATAGGTAAAAAAAATATTTTTTATATTACTCTAGTCCTGTAATCTTAATTAATTTAATTAACGTCAACGTCTTGCAAGAATTTTAGTAAATTATTCTGTGACTTTCATTTAAAACTATAATTCAGATTATTAAAATTTTTTTTTTGTTTGTTTTAGGTAAGCTCATTTTTTTATTCAACGCCAATTAGGAATTTCCTTGTTCGTGCTTACAGGTCGACAATTAAAGAAAGGTATTTAATTTTATTCTGCAATTAGAAATATACAATCAGAATTGAAAACTTTGCCTTACGCAAAGAGATTTAACTATTTACGTGTTTAGTAAAAGTATCTGCGCACCTGAAGTTATGTTTGGACTATTACTATCTCAGTATTAATGAGCTTCGTTATCTAAGTAATAATGATAGTCTTTAGGATTTAGTTCAAACTATGCAAAAAAAAAGTTGATTATAAAATATCAGTACAAATCAGGAAAATTACAGACTACCTTTGCAAGCAACATCAAAACGTGATCTTGTTATGATACATGTTTGCTGCATAAGTAATATTAAAACAAAATTATAGCTGGGAATGGTTTAATTTTCTTCATTAATCCTTGTTGAAGGGAATCAAATTTTACTGTAGCCATTTTTATCCATTTCGTCGATTTTCTTATCTTGCAACATTTACATAATATACTCACGAAAGGTCGTTTTTATATTCCCGGACTAGGCAATTTTCAATTTTAATGTAATTTTTTATTATATTGTTCTTTAATTACATATGCCTTGGTAACATGTTTGACAATTTACCAAACAATTGCAGTAGTGTTACTTTGTATTGTCACGTATCAAAATGAACAAACTCGAATAGTTATAAAATTCCTAACAAAACAAGGAAAAGCTCCAAAAATTATTCGTGAAGAAATGTTGGCTGTATACGGGGATGATTGTCCTTCCGAGTCGACTATTTGTTAATGGTCAAAATTGTTTAAACATGGTCGAGAATCACTGGATGAAGATTCCCGTCCAGGTCGGCCTGTTGATGTGATCACTTCCGATGTTATTAAAAAAACCAAGTGTTTGGTACTGGAAGATGCAAGATTAAAGAAGCGACATTTAGCAGCTTTATTAGGAGTTTCGGAAACCACGGTTTTCAGAATTCTACACAAATACCTTGGAATGACAAAGGTGAGTGCGAGATGGGTTCCACGAATGCTTTCGCCATTCCAAATGCGTGTCAGGATGGAGACGTGTGGGGATGAACCAGATTTAATTACCAATCGACTTGTCGAAACAAGAATCGGTGCAGTGGCATATTAAAGGTTCCAGCCCTCCCAAAAAGTTTAAAGTCACTCCTTCTGCAGGAAAAATAATGGCAACTGTTTTTTAGGATTGCCAAGGAATTTTAATGATTGATTAGCTGAATAAAGGTAGTACGGTAACAGGAGAGTATTATGCAAACTTAATGCATCGGCTCAGAGATTCTATTAAAGTGAAAAGGCGCGGAAAACTAGCGTAAGGTGTCCTTGTTGCTCCACGACAATGCACCACTCCACAAGTCAAGACTTTCAAAAGCTGCAGTTGCCGAATGTGGATTCGTAGAAATTGACCATCCGCCTCTTAGTCCGGATCTAGCCCCTTGTGACTATTTTTTGTTTCCAATTTCAAAAAAAAACCAAGGGGACGATGACGAACCTATAGCGGCTGTTGAAAGGCAGGATTAAACGTGTTATTGAAACGATGTAGTACTTGTATTCAAAAACAAGGGGCCTATAATGAAAAATAAAATTTCTGTTCTAATCTCTTCTTTTCATGCCTAGTCCGGAAATATAAAAACGATCCCTCGTAGGTAACTGAAAACTAAAAAATATTTACTTCTATTTTTTATACAACACGTCTTTAACCTTCTTCTCTACTTCTAGCTTCCTGTTATAAAGACCTACTTTTTACTTTAAAATGACTTCTACTTCAATTTATGATCTTCACCATTCACTTTTTACAGTACCATTAACTATTTATTCACATGAAAATATTTAGAAATTTAGACTTTTACTGTTCAAGTCTTATGAGAACGTGCAATCCATTCGGCATTAGGCAAAGCCGTTCTCCAAATAAAACCCAATTACAAATTTTCCATTAGCAGTAATTTTCACTGTTCAAATGTGACACGCTCTGTATGTTATTGCAGTTATGATTTATGACGTGTGGAAACAAACCTCCACATACACCAACTTCGCTTCGTCATTAATCTCTCGCACGTTAAATACTCGCAACGACACACATGATGAAATCGCAGGCAATCGAAAACTCGATTGTTTATAACAGACGTAAACCAACCCATAAATTTTTATGGCCACGACGTATGTTCACGCAATTACTTTCGCTCCTTTCTAAATTCTACACACCCAAAAAAAATGATCCACTTAAAGAAAGTACGAACCTCCGGACCTGATGGCGTCCGGATTTTTCTTCTACTTGATTTATGTAATACCTAGGCATCAGCTAACAGCAATCTAATGTCCATTAGGATGAAAAGCACGTTCAGTGCGTAAATTCGAGGGAATTTCTGCTCCCGTCTTCATTTGAACATTTATGTGCTCGCTCAGATTTATGGCTAATTGTATGTAAAATTTAAATGTCAAAGTCTCCAGGGCGGATCGTTACGTCATTGTGATAATTTAATTTCTTCTCTATGTTAATTCTGCGCCAGATTCATGCCTAATTGCTTGTAAACGCTCGCCAGTTGTCTCCAACATACAAAAGTATTTCCACTCAATATGTGCACTTCGTGTGCATGAGAAAGCAATTTGAATTAATCCGTAGCAATTATGTAAACATTAAATTTAATAGTTAACCGTAATCGTGACCCAGTTTTAAACGTGATAAGCCTTTCAATTAACGACCAATTACATTTTGATTACATAAGCGATCGATCGAAAAACATTAATGAGAACATCTCTTTGTACAATATTTAGTTCTTATGCGATGTAATTTATTTTCATTGAATCTAATTTCTTTATTAAGTAAAAAGTATTCGAAAGGAATATCCAGTAAATGTTTTAGTTATGTTTCATTCCTAAATTCTCTGTATAAAAGAGTTTAGTGCTTCCACTTATGCGTTTCGATTTTATATTATTACTACCCAACGTCTAAACAATTGGTTTGGTAAAAAAAGTAAATAAAATATTAGTTAATGTAATAATTCTGCTTTTACTTTATCACTACTTGATCACTTACTGAATCCAGTAATATGTAAAACTAGTGGGGTAACAGTGCTTCATACTTGAACTGCCAAACTATAATCGTCACGTGGAACACAAGTTATAAAGGAAATATTTAAACACCTAAAGAATAAGAGAGAGATAAAACACACAAGTTAATATTTTACAGAATTATTCTCTTTTTAAACTGATTGCCCTGAATATTCATACCAACCATGACCTAGCGCTTCATAAATTCCCTTCCCTTTTTAAAAATGATAGGAATTAACGCCAAAAGTTATGTATATAAGGTATATTGAATATAGATTCAGAAATTTCAAAGGCTTTGATTTGTAGCCTAAGAACACTTGTGTCAATTCATACCCAAATCATCGCCCAAATGCTGCAACGACTAAAGACTTTATTGTTATTTAAAAAAAAAAGATAAGCAAATAAATAAGGAGTTGATAAAATTATTCACCTCAAACCCCTACCCAAGAATTTTACTAATTACCCCTTTTAATATTATCTACCCCAAATCATTAATTCTATGGAAGAAAAAAATTTAATGGGGCCTCAGTTGATTTTGCAATTTTCAGTTTCCACCCCCAGGTATCCATTCTAGGAGCCATAAATTTCATCAGCACAGTTATTAACATACGAGAAATAGGAATCACGTTACGTTACGTTACAGCTATAGCCCCAATACTCTCCTTCTTCTTCTCTTTCTCTCTTCTATCTAAAGCCATCGCCATATTATTAACAGACCGAAACCTCAACACAACTTCTTCTTCTTTGTAAAAATGTTGCTGCAAGTCGACTGGATTGCAATGGGGCCCCCGAACATCCTCTGTATAACGCAATTTCGTCCCTATTTGGGGCCTAATAATCAGAAGAGTAGCTCAAGAACATAATCGCAATCCCGCCGGCCGACAAGACTTTACGCAAAAATAACGTGTAATAGTAAATACATCGCTGAGGTCGTTGAGGTCTTCTCTTCCAGACAGAGCATCCCCTTTAACAGAACCACCACACTTTTATACTTTTTTTAATATTCACCTTACTGTTGGTTTTCAAATGCCAAGTTTATTTCTTAACAAATACAATTAGCGCTATCTCCTTCAAGAACAAACGATTGAATCAATTTAAAGAGTTTCACCTGTTGTAACCAAAATTTTCAGTACGTTACCTTCCCACCATCTTCTTTATCTTTTCATTGTTGAGTCCTCGTAAAAGAATCAAAACAGAAAAATATATATAGTGACTGGCAGAAAGTTGCACGCATAGGAAAAAAATTATTGTTATTGATTTGTCAGGAAAATTTATTGTTTATGAAAGCTCCTTCATCTTCCCAAACTGTAAATGCACATATCAAAATTTGAATACCTCTTGTCATATACGGAGGACACACAATATCAAAAAACAAAAATTTCCAGAATGGTTCATTACTGAAACTCAGATTGCTTTTGTCTGTTTTTTCAACATATTAGACCCACAATATTTTCAATACAATGAAAAGGAGTAGGTCGTGTATTGTGTGAAAGTTTCTCATTCAGAATACAAAACGAATAGCTTGGCTTTTTCCCTTTCGTGCGTTCGATAATGGAAGTTCTGATTTTTAAATTTACAATGAATATAGAACCACAAACTCGATTCACGTTAATTCTCAATCTAGAAAGATAAAATCAAATTTCATCAAGATCATTAAAGTGATAAATAATTGCAGTGTAATAGCCTAACAATCGCTTTCACTGCATCAAAGACAAATAGAATTATTTAAATTTTCAATTATTAGTGGAATATTGTCGTCTGATGACTCAAGCACCCTATACATATTTTTATGTTTACATTTTTCAATTTGTTTAATACCTAAAGTTCGAAATAAAACGAAATGAATATCTAAATCAAATTGAATATTTCTATTACATATTTCTATTACATATTTCTATTACAAGATATATTTTAAATAGTTTACAGGAAACATATCGCTCGTTGTAATCGCGTAATGAAAACTTATTTTAAAAAACAAAGACATAAATAAATAGCATTCCCATAATCTGTTCTTATGATCAATGCTTAATATATTTCGCAATGTTCAATTTAATGAAAGTTTTTCTGAAACTCCGCAAGTTCCCCGACCATGATTTACCACCAATAGATGTCCGCACAAAACTAATTGGATCTGGATTCATAAACGAGTCTTCTCGTTTTGGAAATAAATTACATCTCAGAAAACTTTTCCGGCGTTAAATTTATTCGTCGTTTTGCGCTGTAAATTGCTTTAAATTCCCTCTAAATTCCTTTCCGTTGCGAGCGCTAAATAATCGTCGGGGCCCCCACATGCCGATCGGAGTACCTCTGGGGGCGGGAAGACACGGACGAATTTCGAGGGTGTGCATCCTCTTTTTGCATTGCGGAAACGTTCCAGAACATCCTGAAATTCATTGGAGGTATTTCTTCGAAGTTTTAGAACAGAACTACTTGTAAACTTTTGTACTAACCAAGAATAAAAATATTCAGAAATTTCGAAATCATATTAAAGCTAAAAGTAAAGTGAAACAGGAGTAATCTTAACTTTAACTTTACTACTGTCTGAAATAGTTCGAAATAATATGTATAGTCGAAATGAAAAAAAAGATTGAAATTAATCATTCTGTAAGAATTGTGTTACTGGTTTTAAATTACTTATATGTACCCTGCAATTTATTGACAAATTACAATTGCTGTCTAAGTATCTATAGCACATCTATAATAGATTTCATAAAATCGTTGTGAATTTCTTTTTTACCAGTTGCCAAATTTATTTGCAGCATTATTTTACTGCAAACGTAAACTGAACTGAAAAGCGCACGTAAAATTTATCCGCTCGTCAATTTTGATAGCGTTTGACAGTTTTCAACGTGTAATTAAAATTACTAAAGAAATAAATGTCTATGTCTGGAATAGACAAAATCACTTTAGTTAGCTTAAAAAACTAATATGTGATAGAAAGTCGGCTACTTTACTGTGGTTAACTCAGTTTATGAATTTTGTTAAAAAGTGGGTCTTACTCTGCATAAAATAAAATATTTTTTATTTTTAATGTATTTCATTTAATCAACGAACTCTAGGTAGAGAAGCTATAGTTGACAATCGAAAGATTTCAATTAAATTATTTTCTTAATTTTCAATATCAACAAAACAGAGTATTTCTGCAGCTACTTAACATCCGGAAGTAAATAGTTATAATATTCAGGAAAAATGAGCTAATGCAACGGTCAAGTATGATTAAACATAAAATGCTAATTATTGCATTCGTTGTTCAGTCATGCATAAAATATTAATTTCCTTTGCAAGTACGAATCCTTGAGAGATAATTTCATTCTGAACGAGATTATAACAGCAGTTAGAATTACATTATCTAATACATCATACATAAAAATTAAATATATTTCATTGTAGTTTTATTTTTTTTTTCGGCGTTTGCACATAAAACAACATACTTTGTAAAGCTCAAAGTAAATAAATACACAACAAAACAAAAATATTTATCTTTTTTAAATTACAGTCGCTTGTGTACTTGTAACTGTAGTTTTCGAATGAAATTTACATAGAATGATGAATTAACTATACCCACAACGCCGCCTAATTACAGGTTTGCCATTGCCTCCAGTCAAAAAAAAACCCTTTCTCTTTAGCAATTTTAGGCTGGCGCAATTTCCCCCAGTAGATTTAAATGCCAAAGTGATCGCGTTATCGCAAGTTTACTTTCATATGTGAACGTTTTGAGTTGAAATGTTTTTAATTATTTAAAAGAGAATTAATTAACTGCATAGACTATTACACGAATACGTTAAATTAATTAATATATTAAACACCACAAAATAGCGGGTTCGGTCTGATAAAATCAGTAAAATGGGTTTGTTGCTGATCTTTCACTTAGATTTCATTCATTAAATAAGATTTGAGCGATTATTAAATTATTTCATAATTAAACTTTTTAATGGTAAGTAACTGCCAAACGTAGGTTACAGAAACGAGGAGAATAAATCTCGCTAATAAATCCCAAATAACGTGTTGTTATTATAATAACATATTAAACAAAAGTGCTGATTGTCGAAGTTTAATTTCATGAGGCAGACTGAAACCACACCTTTGGAGATATTTTGTTTGAAAAAATATGAGATATATCTAGTACTTTGTAAAATAAAAATATTACTAAAGACACCGCACGAAATTTCTTTGATATATTTTACTCTCAGTCTCGAATCGAAGTCATATTATTCCAGTGTATTTCGACATCCACACTTAAATATTTGTGGCACTTCGACTCTTTTAGATCCTGTTCGCCCAAAATCGCCACATTTCTTTCAAAATATCTAAACATAATCTTTTTATAGAGCAAATTTCGGCAAAATTGCATCATGTGAAAAAATAAGTCCTCTTTTGTGGAATATTTTCAAATATTTGAGTAAATTCAACCTATCATGAATTAGGATTTTACCGAAACAATGAAATTTCGCATAATTAATAACACGTTCAAGCATGTTTGATTTCACCTCAATTTACTCAAAGATGCCAGTAGAAATTTACTTGCGTTTTCTGTTTAGTTGAAGGTGAAATTGCACAATTTACAAAATCTTTCAACATGCAGCAAATTTATTTATCGGTATCTGAATTTTTCAAGAATTTTAAGTTCAGTTTTCGATTACTTTTATCAATCAAATATAATATCAACATTTGTGAATGCTTTTGAACATCTCTAGACTATTTTTCATCTTCGTTTCGATTCGATAAGAATTCTAATACGTTTCAGCAGTAGACATATTCTGACTACATTTTCAAATTTAATTTGTACGTAACTATCTTCGGAACAACACTTCAGCTTTAATAGATCTAACACAGAAATGTCAATTACGGACGAGCTTTATTATTAATCTGAATGTCTCATTGCATAATAATTCCTATTTTAGCACAAAGAGAGGACAGCGGACGTCCTCTATTGCTAGAGAGCAGTGAGTGTCTAGAGAATGTTATACAGATTAAGCATACCTAAGTGAATGCCTACAGAAACCTCTAATCCAAAGTTTAAAATTTCTAGACACCCCATTTAATACTATACAAAAATTTTAATCAAAGTTAAATTTGCTTTATTATCAAAACTAAACATCTTTATTTAATTATTATACTAAAGTACTATAAAATTTTTATTACGTTTCAATTAATAATAATAAAAAAATTTTCGACGTTTACTTACGATTTCTAAAATTCACATTTTGTGTCTTTATTTATATATATTTTTTTCCGGAAAATTTTGTTTGTTTTTGCTTTTTCTGGCAAAAAGCTACATACAGGATGGCCCAATGAAAACGAAACAGACTGAATATCTGCCAAGAAAACTTTTGTTTGAAAAAAAATGACATAATCCAAAGTGTCATATAAAAGCTAATTTTGATAGTAGTTCAATGTGCGAATTGACATTACGTAAGCGGACTAAACTAACTAAAAGTAAGGTTCGTAACCTAGAAATTTGATATTTTATTTTCAGTTATTTTGTCTGTTAATGCGGCTCCTTCTTCACAGCTTTAGCTTACCACGTCACTAACATTTAATTTAGATATGAATTTGTAATTCTCAATTTGAAAAATAAATCATAAATATCTTCCAAAATTGCCAGAGTGTTGTGTAATTAATTGCAATCTAGAAGGTACTGTTTGCTATCACTATTTGCCTGCAGACTTTTATTTAAATTAAACGAAGAGAGATTTTGGAAATTATATAATAATCCTTTGTAAATTGGTATAAGTAAAGCTGTTCATCTTTTCACATACTATTATTCGTTGGTTTGTAGCATTCAATTAGCTTTTTCTTCATGCAAAAAGTCGAAAAATGTTAATTGCAGAGGCTATACTTACCTTCTTTATTTAAAGTTCAATAATTATATTATATAAACAACTATAACATTCAATACTAATACTAACTACTACATTACAAATGATTTTAGCTTCCAAGTGGTACAAATTTAACAACACACAACAACTACGTTTGAAAATAACACGAAATTTTTTATTTTGTTATTATTTTCTTATGATTATAAATTCTGTGACAGTAGATTTAAATTATTATAACACAAAAATAAAGGACCAATACCTAGACATTTGCGTATGAAGTTTTAGGGAAGGGGGGGGCGGGGGAATGGCGGCCCCCTAAGCTTTTTTTCTAATTATAACTAAATTATTGAAGGATTATTGGCAGCTCATGGCCTCAATAAAATTTCAGTCTCCTAATCATAATGTTATTTACTAAAAACTAAATACTAAAATTTTATGGTTGTTTTAAAAAGGGATCTGCTGGCGGCCATTACCCACACTATTGGGGTAATGACGGCCGGGGCCGGCATTACCCTTGCTGGGTGCTCGCATGCAGAAGTCGCATACGTAGGCCTTAAAATCATTCTTGCTGCAAGCATTATGGGCCCACTGACTACATCTGGTGCATCGTATCCACATCTCTCCGTTCTTTTTATGAATTCTCCGCATATAATACATATATCTTCGTTTATTTCATCATCGCTGTCGTCTGTATCCTCCGAAGTATCCTTATCTACATCTAGCTGTTTAACTGTTTCCTTTTTGCAAAATCTTTCTTGTTCGTTTCTTCAACTAAATTCCGTTCACATAAATCATCATCAAAAATTTTTCGTTTAGTTCCTAGTCACCTGGACCGGCTTTTTTGTCAGTTTTTCTTTCTTCTTGTTATCTTTTACTTCTAGAACTGTCTTCATTGCAGTATCCGTCATTATTTCAGAATGCTGCTGCCTGCTGTTTTGACGTTTCTTAGTCATCGTAGTGTTGGATTTTGAAGACTTAGGTAGCGGTATTATTTCAGGGCTTGTTCTTAGTCTTCTTCGACCTCATCAACTTGTCTTTCTACTGTTGCATTGTTAAGCTCCAGAAGAGCTTCAGGGGGAGCAAAATCTTCATCTGTAAAAGTGTCTGCATTTGGAGGGAATATTCCTGTTGGTTTAAAGCCATTCATGGCTTTTTCAGGCGTCGCTACTCGGCTATATGCTTTGTTAAATATTTCAGCCAATTCACTCGTATTAATTTTTTCATGCACGTGAGCTCCTAAATAATTTCCGCATTCAACGTTATAAACCTTTTTTAGGGACGAGTAAAAGGCAACATTTAACGGTTGTAACCGATGTGACGTGTGAGGTGGTAAGGTCAACACAATTATTCCATGAGCTTTGCAAAAGTTGTATGGCATAAAAGTGCAATGGCTACTGTGGTTATCCATAACCAGCAGCACAGGCTCCTCTTTGGAAGGCTTCACAAATTTTTGAAAGTGTCCAAGCCATTCCACAAATAGATCCACCCGTTATCGGAACAAGAGTAGAATGCACCAGGCGGACCATTTTTCTTCAGTTCTGGTTTTATTCTTTTTCGGGCATACATAGACATGGGAGTTACGTAAATACCTGAGGCGCTGATGTAACACATAACTGTTGTAGTCTTTCCTCGTTCACCACCTGTTGCAAGTCCGGTTTCATCACTGTTGAATATTCTTGTTGGTGAAAATTTGTACTTTTCTAATATGTTATTCAAATTAGAATAAAAGAGGGACACGATTTATACTAGTAGCTTCTCGCTTCCTTAAGCTAATATTGGGGTGTCTTGTAAGGAATCCTGCTAGCCAATCCCTACCAGCAGATTCTTTGTATTTTGAAAATGGGTTCTTTAAATTATTTTTTGAGGCAAATGTAAAAGCGAACATTTTTATTTCTTCGTCTGTGATACCATGAAATAGTTTCGACAGTTTAATAATCTGATTGGCTAAAAGTAGCTCGTCCTCATTAGTGAACACAGGACGACGTCCCAAGGAAGGACCCGATGTTTCACCAGTATTTAGCCTGTCCTGCAAGGTACCTCTTGGAATCGAGAATGCCCTTGAAACTTCTCGGATACTCCTTCCATTCCCTATAGCTTCCAAAGCAGCCGCCATTTGTTCAGAAGTGCATTTACCTTTCTAACATACTTCCGCGGCATCTAAAATTTTATAAAAGCTTAACATACGAGGGGGTAATGCCGGCCGGCCACTATTACCCCAAAATAGGTGGCCGGCATTTCACGTAAAATAAAATGCGCACGTTTAATGTCTACAACACGGTTATTTCTTAGATTATGAAATCCAAAGTCAAACCAGTAAAACCTGTATAAAACTTTTATTATACCAACGCAATTAATGTTTTAAATATATAAAAACGATATTGTCTACATACCTTTAAAATTTATTTTTTGTTATAAGAATTATTGCAAGTTAGTTTTTCAACTCTGCTTAGCACTCGAGCGCCATACAACGCTAGTATTACAAATACGAATATGCCCTCCTCCAACCCAATCCAACCCTCCCCCGAAGGCCCAGGATGTTTAAACAGCTAACTGTTGGTTCATAACCAAAAAAATTACTGACCGGCATTACCCCAATGGCCGGTATTTTCCCCGTCCCCCTACATGTTTGACAGATGACTGTCGTGTGGCTCCCTCTTCGGAACAGAAAAATGGCTCTGAGCTGAGAACGCGCCCGGTCGGATAAAACACTGGAGGTTTGTTAATCCAGGCGGCCGTGCTTAATGCAACAAACTTTTTATTATTATTAAGTCGCAATTGCGAATAACTAGGACAGGTCGGTTTGGTTTTCGGTAAAATTCTCGAGCTACGCTTTTGCTGACTAGGCCCCGAATAGGACAGAAACAGATGTACAGAGAATGCTCAAGGAATCCACTGTAATCAAAACCGACTTGCAGCAAAATTTTTAAATTTTATAATTTATTTATCGATTACAATAATTTAAAATAAGACAAAAAATATTTTAGAATATCTTTATGCACTTGCTTTGCTTATAAGTTAATTCTTAATTAAATGCTAAATTTATTTAAAGTCCTTGTAAGTTTTCATACAAAATGGCGCAACACTTTTTAAAATGGCACCCCCGAAGACGCGAACTGGTGTTTTCGTCCAACTTACAATTAACTTCTTATCATTAATCGGAGAGCCTCTCCCCAAAGCACAGTTTTGGTAGCTTAATTCCACTAACACCAACCCCAAAGGCTTATAGTTAAAACCTCCTTCGTTTAGTATCCTGCTGTTTGAGCTAATCACTCTTTTGTTAGGATTAATCGGCCTAATTGGATATCTGTTTTGTAGTAATCGTAAATTATGATACATGTTGTGGTACCTATTATCCTGGTCCCTGTTGTATTCATCGATGGTTCGAACGTGTACGTTCGTTTCCGGTCCGAAAAAATCAAACATGTTTAAAAAGCCCCTGCTAATATCAAGAAATCCCTTCGGATTACGAATCACATTTGTGGAAAAATAACTTAAAACTTCCGGGACGTCCGTTCCTTTTCCGACGGCTGAGGGTGGTTCCCCGTCTGTGTAAGGGCTGGTACTCTGATAGTCAAAATCACCCTCGTAACGCTGTCTTTCGGGGTTATGAATATTTATAGGCGTTTTGAGGGCGTACGCTGATGGGACGACTAGTTGACGCCTTTGTGCGAGGTCGTTTTGCTTTATGTAGTTTGGAGATTGTTTCTCGCTTGATGATGCCGTCGCCAGCAGTAGATTAAACCCGAATATGTCCCCTTCAATGCCATCATCCAAACCCTTATCAAAGTCCGTGTATTCTTGCCCAACCACTATGTCGCCGCCACTTGGAATTTTTACGCCGCGCATCTGAAATTAGGTAAATATTAGTTTAGTTCGTTATGCAAGCAGCAGTGTTTTCAGAAATTGTAATAAATTCAGTTCAAAACAGGGCAAACAATAATTAACATTACAGATTTTCATAGAACATTTGCATTAAAACATACAAAATAGAGTTCACCTTTATTAAAGGTCTTCAAATTTCAAATAAGAGATGAGAAATCAAAGCTTAATTTTTATGTAATAAGAATGAATAATAAAACTAAAATATTGGTAAATTCAGATATAGGTGTAGATTACTAATATATACAGAAAATAAAAATAGTCATTGTATTTTGTAGACGTATTTTGTGTTAAGAACTTATCTTTGTACATACTTCTTTAACAAATACGCCATTACTTGCATAGAAATTATTTTACATTTAATCATGTTAATATTTAAAAATTTTCAACCCTATAAAACATACGTCAACAAACCAGAATGACTACTTTTATTTTTGAGTAGTGTATATAAACGGAGAATTATATTCTGCTTCCTACAAAGTATGCATTTACAATACGCCATCTACCTTTTCGAGAATTCCACTGAGTTACAAGTCGAACGCTGGATGGTTCCAGAGACTTACGGGAGAATTCGAGAATGAAAGGGTCTCTATTATAAAGCCCGAACTTGAAACGCTATTTGAATCAATTATTATTTCATAGGCGATAAGTGTGAATATAGCGATTAGTTATGCAAGTATAGCAGATTTTTTTTATGTTAAGCGACTTATAGACAATTTGATCGCTTGCAACAAGCTAAAGTCAACTTCGTATTTCGAATATCAGCTAAATATTAGGGTTTATACAAAAACCGACTTTTGAAAAAACTGGTTTTCGAATTAGAGCATTTCCAAAAAACCGGTTAAAATCGATTTTCGAATGTTTACAAAAAATAAAGATAAAAAGTTATAAAATTATTACATTTGAGGTAAGTGTGAACAATATCGCCATGCTAAACAGAAATTATTTTTGTGATGAAATAGCAAACTGCAAAGAAATTATTTATGAATAATGTTACCTGGACTACATAGTAAAAATTAAAAATAATTAAAATTACTTGATGCCCTCTTGATTCATTTATTATTTTTTTTTTTTTTTAATACTGCAACGACTTTGCGAACATCGAATATATTTTTGGGAGAGAAAAGTTTTTATACTAGAAAGTGGATACTTTTAGATTATTACATTACTAGTTAGTGGACAAATTAAACCCAAACTTTAGAAATAATGTTTAATAAGAACGAAAATCAGGTAAATATATAATCATTTTATAAACAACACCAGCAGTTATGTTCGCTTTATCCCATTCCTCGTCATGCTGAAGAATTTCGCGGTTTCTCTCCCTTGGTTGTAGAACGCGGCTTTAAAGTTTAAAAACCGGTTTTCGAATTATATACTTAGCCAAAAAAAAACTGTTTTAACACTGGTTTTTCAAAACTGACAAACCCTAGTAAATATTAATGTTTCAAAGTATACTGCATTCCTTTTTTATTTAAAAATATAACACCTAAAATTTTGATAGTGTTTATTAACATTTGAAGATATCCTGGCGAAATTTAAATTTAACCGGAAATTGCAGATAATACGACAGCCATTTTTCTTTCTTCGTTATTAATGGAAATAAGGACAGCTCTATAAACTCAACCTAACCCCAGACAAATAACCATCTCTAAAGAAGGCAATTGAATACAGGAAATCAAAAATCAACTAGATTTAAATGAGTAAATGCAAAAGCCCATCTAAATAAAAGAAAATGACAGAATACCCTACTCGATTCCTCTCAGAAAATAAAAAGTTAACATCTTTAAAACCTGACCTGATCCATATTCAACTATGGACATGGACACCTATGATACACAAGCTGAAAACAAAAATAAATATTACATCGCATCAAGACAGAGTGACAAGTGAAAAAAATTTGGAAAAAATAAGAGAAAAGGTTTTTAAATGAACTCATTGAAATCATGAAAGAGAAGACCACCAAAAATCGTCTTGAATGTCGAACACTCACCGTGGATATCATTAAGGAAGGGGACAGATTAACATTCCAAGATAGTAATGGTTAAGTACGAAGATAATAAGTTTGAAATGAAGAAGTTTCTTTAATTCATTTTCGATTCATGATAATGCTGGAATATATTAAAACAAGCTAGTAAACAACAAGTAAATGATACAGAAAGATTTTCATCCAGTAAAGACAACAGTAGAAAAAGAAGAAATATTAAGATGGTAAAACGAATGGACAAGACAAGATTAACAAAAATGGTGTTCGAAGCAAGAAATACCAGAAAGGGATAAGAGGCAGACGGCAGACCAAGGTAAAGATGGTAAGAAGTTAAACAAATGTAAACAGAAGAGGAATGAAATAGGAGGAGATGGAAAATATAGTAGACAGAAGCCAGTGGAGAAATGTATGGAAGGCATCTATGAGAGATAACGGCATCTATGAGAGATAACTCAATTCCACATTGTTGGAATCCATGGTTAATAAAACTAACATTATTGATACAAACAAGTTGTAATTATTTATGACGTCAGCTAATATACCTACTATGATGAATGCAAAACCATTTCGCAGTAGCTGTTTAATTGCATTTAAAAAAATGAAAATGTAGGTCAAATTTGAGGCACTCTTGTATTAAAAAGGAATAACAGTAACTGTAACTTTTCTATGTTGGGCCCCTTGAATTATCCGACTACATCTAGTGATAAAATTTCAATAACTATTTATACTCGCTCCCCCCCCCCCTTCCAGTTTGATAGCATGCAAGGGGCAAATTGCATCGCAACAGCCACCTACTTTTCTTCTTCTGTGCTTTTGATATTTATTGTTTCTCTATCTAAAATATACGATTCTGCTCATTTTAATAAAAAAGTTGACAAAATTAAATAGCAAAGGAACATAGAAGGAAATAATAGAGATGAAAAAAAAATTTTTTTAATATAAAAAGAAGAAAGTTTCTTTTGTCGTTTTAATTAAATGATTGGATTGAGATAAATTCAAAGCGGATTGGAATAAAAGGAACATAACAAGGACTTAGAAAGTAAGGAAAGGAGAAAAAGAAAGTTTCCTCAGTTCTTTTAGTTAAATTACAGATATGTTATATGTATTTGTATTAAATTTTAAAGTATATATTTTTAAGATTTCAAGAACGTAATGTTATGAACGGCAATTTCATATAAAAGTCATTAAATTTTTGCAACATTTCCGTTTCATGCAACAATGGAATTAGAATAATTGGTTCTCATTTAAAAGTGTATAATTAATTTTTTCCTCCGCCTATTTCAACGGGATTTACAAAATTTACGAAAGGAATGCAATTAATTCCATTCGTATAAGGCCTACTTTACACCCCTATTTTACGACAATAATAAAAATCAATGCACTAGCGAAATTAGGTTTGTTATTTAAATCGTGACTGCTGTTAACTCAATTTTGTATAACAAAGGCTGGCAATGACCTCGTGAAATTTCTGTGGAGTATCAAGATAAAGTGTGAAAATAATAAATAAATAAGTTCCTTGCAGCTCACTTTTAAAACGAGAAGGACTCATTAATCCAATCCAATCCAATTGCGTAACATTTCGTTTTGCTCATGATTTCTTCTCAGCTTGGTGCACTTCACTTCCTATTATTTGCACCTCGTTGTGAAGCACAATCACTTTCATTAACGGTGCATTCAAAGTGAACGTTCATGTTCTGCGGTAAATTAGCACATCATAAAAAAAACATACCTTGACATTGACTCCACCAGCTTTAATTTTGCCGTTCAAAAATAACGTCCACGTTCCACTGTGCGATTCCCAAGACTCGCATATGTGATACCATTTATTTTCCATTAAATTGACCGGCACAGCGAAAATATCCTGTTCCAGTATTTCTAGATTGATGTATTTGCCCTGAGAGTCGATCCATCCGCGTACCAATCTTTCCTTTTCATGCTCTACAAAACGAAATAATTGCGTGGAATCTTAGTGTATTTAGTAAAGTGTAAAATGTGCGGTAATAAATAATGGTTGTCATATATTTAACTATAACGTTGTTTTTTTTTGTCGATAAATTGGCTTTCTCTGCGTGTTTTATATTATTTGTCGTATTAATTAGTACCGCTTGTTAACTTTCGATTCGCAGGAAATTAAATTAAGAAGAGCAGTGCTTTCGAATATATCATTATTTTAAGACACTAAATCTACATATTCTTACATCAAATAAAAATGCACTGTTATATAAGAAACTCCCGACAATCTAGAATTGTCTTGGGAATTTCAGTTTTTATTATTAATACATCTTGATTTCGCCTTTTTCCAAGTTTCAATGAAACAATCGGTATTCGACTACACCTTTTTATTAATTATATTTTATTAATTTTTATTAACTTTTTCCGATAAAAACATGTAACTTTGAAGGTACATGTAATTAGTAAGGAGCAACTTGGAGAATGCTACCTGACTCTTTACGTATGAAGAAAATTTGCATAAAACTCACTTGAGTATGACAGTAGAGGATGTGATTCCGACAAATTAGTGCTCCTCAACCATATGCAGAATGTGAAGTCTTGGATGATGGGTACGTCGGTCATGTATTTTAGAAACTGCAAAAGAGTAAATATCAATAAACATATGAATTTACAGGTGTCTGACACCTATAATTAAAGATGCGAGCTTCAAGAGAAAACAGACAGCCCAAGAAGTTTTTTTTATAATTGAGTTATTAATGTATGCGCAATAAATAACAGTAGAGCGTATGGAGGTACGTAAATGAAAACGAGAGCGGCGAAAGGCGTGCCACTTCTCAAAAATAAAGTTATGAAATTGCCTAAACTAGTAAATGAAAAAATTCGTGGCGTTAATCTCGATCGAATTTTGCAATCCCAGGTATTATATAAAAGCAAATTAATTAATTGCACGCACGGTTCCACTAGGTAATCCATAATTAACATGTAAATTGAATTACCTGTATGTATCCTTTTTGAGTTAACGTTACTTTGTGTATTGTAACTTCTGGTAGCTGATTCTGGTTTTTATCGTGAAAGTGTTTCAGCGATTTTCTGTCTGGAAGCTCGCTTTTTACTGGGCGTGTAGAAATATTGAATGCGACGACGACGAATACTAACTGATTAAAACCTGGTATTTTCCTGAAATAAAAAATTGAAATATTAAAGTAAGAAATCATAGTTACAGTCGCGTTAATACAGGTAAATTGATGTCACACACGAACTTTGCGATTCTTTGCCTGGCATTCGATAAGAGCACGATGGCGTGGAGGAGTATCGATTTAGTTGGACTTGATGTATATATTATCTTTGCAGATACTTAAATAACAGTAAGAAAATGGCCTTCACTGTGTTTTGTCGTCTATTTTTTTGCCATTTCATGTTTCTCTTTAATAAAGACTACGTACTAACTATAAATAAGAGAAAAATACGTAAACATTACAGAAAAAATATTTTTCAAATGTATGGGTTTCTTATTTTGTAAATAAAAACATTTATTAATTTATCAATAAAATAAGAGTGTTAGTCAAAAAAATAGATACATGGAAGTGTTGAATTTCCAATTAATTTTATGTATTATTACTTCTTTTTTAAGTTTTGTTTTGTTTGTGTTTCACACCATCAAACTCGCTGTTAAAGCTCAGTGAAGAAGATTACAGATTTTAAATATGTATGTGGCGTTAGAGTGAATTAATTTTCTATCTTTGAGTACGAGTTTTGGATTTGATAAGAATAACATTTGCTTGTTTGTCCTTGTCTTTGATCACTTTTTTATTTTTGAGGGAGTATTTAGTCCTAATCTATTTATTGAGGTAGTATTTAGTCCTAATCTATTTACTTAAAGACAACTGCAACCTAGGAACCGAAACAAACCGTCTAATGTTGTGCATAAGCATATCAATTTGAGTTTGAACTCTGAAAAATATTCAACTAAAACTCGAGCTAACCTTCGCTGCTGTTTGATTAAGTAAACATCAGCAATTCCTAAACATCCAAGCTTTAGTCAGTATTATAAAAGAACTCAATAAAAAGGGGAAATATAGATTATGAGCGCAAGAAAGTAAACACCATATATTAATTTGGTGAATTCGACGTAAATTAACAGCAATTCAGGTGAGAGGACTAAAAAAAATATGATAAAACGAGCTTTACAAGAAACTCAGAAAGCAAAGATCCAGACAATATTTGCTGAAATAAAATTAAAAGAATTGACAAGTAATGAGAAATTATCATTGACTTTTAAAAGTTTTTTCATATCCATCCTAAAAAAAAAAAAATATGGACAAGCCGGTGTAGCTAAAAATTTGATACCGAATTAGTAGAATTAGAAGTAAACATTTGGATTTATTAAGCTAAATGAATAATTAAAAAATCCCCCAGATCAAGGAGCGAAAGAAGGAACCTTGAGTCAGAAGAAAAGACAAATTAATACATCAAAGAAATCAGGCGGTTGTTATAGAATTTCTTTATATGATGATTTAATCATGGCGGCAACAATTAGAGAATTATAAGAATCAATGCGTAGATGATTAGAAAGAAACTATAGAAAAATATAAACTGAAAAAACAGAGCAATGATAAGTAGAAGCTTTAGTTAAGAATGAGAGAACAGAAGGGTCTGGAAACATAATGTATTTAAATATTTAAATGTTTAAACTATGCTACTGTCTGCAAAAAATGTCAAGGAAGTGCAATTACGCCGAAAAAATCCAATTACTAACGTTTATAAATATAGATATTCTGATTATGATTAATACTACAGGATCAATGGCATTGCAATGCGAGAATATAGAGTACAGTACATTTATATTCAATTAAAATTAATTAAAAAAGTTTACACCAACATAAATATCATATACAAAAAAAATATTAAAATCAATCATTCAATGCTTGTAGAGAAAATAACCATAATTTTGATTTTGAAAATACTAATATTTTATATTGTGAGTTTAATATTTTCAAATGGCCTTTTATAGAGAAGTGTGTGATTTAAAATGTCATCAAACTCTGTTAATAAACGTACGGATTTTGTTAATTTCAATAACATATTTTGTAGTTTTCTAGATTCGTTAAGCAAGATATAAACTTTAATATTAGTTTAAAAAAAAGATCGTTTTACTGTTTTAGTTTCCCTTGACAACTTTGTTTATTTATTTTCACTCCTGACGAAGCTTTCAAACGATAGTTATTTTATTTTGACACTAGACGTTAGAATTATTATCTTTTACGTTCACGTTTACGTTTTACATTACGTTCTATGTTCACGTTTACGTTAGATGTCTACGTTATGAGAACAACTTTAGAGATTTACAATTTGGTGGTCGATTCATAAAATGAGTAAAATACCGTCATCTTTTTGAGTTTTGCATGAGATAATATCAACTCTGTGCCGTTTATAGACTATAAAAATTGTTAAGCTCTAGAGATAATTTTAACTTGTAAAATTTGAAAATTTGAAAGTAAATAAATATACCTATAAATCAAAATTTGGTGGCGGTTCATAAAATACAATTTTTTATGTAGCTTTGAAGTGTGAATGAGTAAAAATGATGAAAAATATGTTTTTGGAATAAATGTGTTAAAATAATGTTGAAAATGAGTAAAACTGAGGTAAAATCTGTAAATATACAAATTCACAAATTGGCGGCTCAGAATCGACATACCATATACTACTCAGTTCGTAATTTTTGTACGATACAATACTTTATTCAAACTCAATTGCTTACAGCTTATGTCATATTAGTGCCACTAAAAATAGGCTAGATACTCGTTCACTGTATAAAATGGGTTTTCTAATAGAAAAGATTTTATATTAGATTTAAATTGCTTCATTGACATTTCAAACCAGGACTTGGGAAGCACATTGTATAGATACAGGTGTCTATATTGAGCGTCGGTTGTGTGTATCCATCGGTGGAATCGTGTGCCCATATCTTAGGTTCAAATTCATCATGTCACCTCTTTTTTGTAGTTCCACGGCTTTCTGGCGCACCCTCGTAAGTTAGCGGAAAAGGTAGGCTGACACTGTTGTCATTATTTTTAGTTTACAGAATAGAGGCTGGCAGTGCGTTTGACTGAAGACACCCTCAATTGCTCGTATTGCATTCTTTTAGCTAATTAAGATGCTTTCCGAGTGCGCAGACTCGCCCCATATTTGGATACCGTAGCACATCCGGGAATGAAAGAGGGCAAAATACGCTGTTATTGCGGTTTCCTTGCTTATAATTTGTTTGATCCGGTAGATGACGTAAGTCTCTGATGAGAGCGGACTAAGTAGTTTATGTATAAGATTCTTCCACATCAAACGTGTGTCTAGGGTGAACCCTAGTAATTTAGCATCACCCGTTTTCACAGAAGTGGAACTTCTTTTGGTGGTGAAAAACATTCGCACGGTGTTGTCCTTGTTTGACTGCAGTTCGTTAACTCTGAACCATTCGTTGGCTACTTCATTTACTTCCTTCATCTTGGTTGATAGTTGTTCCATATCTTCATTTTTGCAGCATACGATTATATCGTCCGTATACATGACAGTGTTCGCTGCGAGTTGTTTGGGCAGGTCGTTGACGAAGATGGTGAATAGTAGGGCCCGACAATCGAACCTTGCGCTAGGCCATGGGGGACGTCTTGCAATTTACTGAATTGTCCATTATGATACACGGCTTGCCTTCTGTTTGTGAAATATGAAGTGATTAGTTTAAGAGCAGGACCTCTAATCCCATAGTACTCTAATTTCATAAGTAGTGTCTTATGTTGCATACAGTCGAAGGCTTTGGTTAGTCGCGCCGTTCTTCAAATGCTTCTCAAATGTAGTGTAGGAGGGATAGCACAGCGTCTTCGGTACTTCTGCCTTCCATAAAGCCGAATTGGGACTTATTCAGTATTTTGTTCTTATTAAAAAAGGTCCTGAGACGACAGCAGAGAGCCGCTTCAAATACTTTGGATGTTATTGGTAAGATGGCTATAGGTCGGTAATTACTTTTTGAGCTGCGGTCTCTTTTCTTGAATACCGGAATAATTTTGGCGATCTTCATTCCATCGGGAACAGTACCATCTTGAAAGCATGAATTTATTATATCAGCTAGTGGCTCTGCCAAGAATTTCGAAGCATTTTTATGTAGGGTAATGCTCATTCCATAGTAATCGCTTGAGAGTATCGGCTTTATTCTATTAATAATCGTCTTGATTTTGTGTTTAGTGACTGGTTCTAGGAGTAGCTGCAGCCTGGGGTATTCTTCAGTAATGCTTCAGGGTCCTTATTGCAATGTAGGATTTCTTTTCGTATGTTTTCCGCGATAGTACAGAAGTGATCGTTCAACGTATCTGGGGCTAAATTATTTCCGTGGTTTAATGGTGTAGGTGTGGTTTCTAATTTAATGATGTTCCATAGGGTCTTCTGCTTGCATTTCGATTCTTGTATCGTGCGAAGGTTGCCTTGCCTTTTTCTTCACTGGCTAGATTGAGATAGAATTTCCTATAGTTGTCTCGAATTGATTTTAAGTTATCTGCGCCATGTTGATTGTAGGTATTTTGTATAAGGTCTAATGTTGATTTTACTTGTAGCAGTTTTTCAGATGTCATGTCAGATTTTCTTGGTGATTGTCTTACGGACGCCATTGGAAAAGCACTTTCGAAATTAGTGAATAAATTTCAGAAGAAGTTTTCATATTTGATCGTCGCTCCGTCTGTCATATACACATTTTCCCAGGTTTCTTTGGAGAGTAATTCAGTGAAGTTTTAGATTTCGTTTTTCATGATTGAAATCTCCTGCGAAAATTATCTTCACCGATTCGTTATATGTTGCGAATATCTCCTCGAGAGTTGTAGATATATTCCTTAGGTGCCGAAGTTACTATCTGGCGATCGGTAGCTTTCGATGATAATCAGGTTCGATTGTATTCCTGGATAGCCATTTTAATGTGATGAGGTTTACTCCAATCAACTGTTTAGTTCAGAACCATCAAAATTAGTTATCCACCGCAGTAATAACCGATTTAGAGACACCGTCGAGTATACTACTTTAATAGTTTCGCGTTAGTCAAAAATTACTACCGGAACAAAACTATACATAAATGTTTTCTTCTTTAACGGTAACTTGCCTTAGAGTGCCTTTTTCCAATTTTGTTATTATTATCATATATATTTGGTTGTCTCAAAAAAATACCGTATTATTATAAAGCACAAAAACAGGCGTTTCCATTTTTGTCCGCAATGGTGCTTAAAAGTATCCGAATGAAAAGCAATAAAATCGTTCGAATGTGACCCTTACGCTAGACTTCCAGGCGTGCCAGGGGCGAACACGCCGGTCATTACTTAAAAACAATTTAAAGTTTGAAATAGGGTTGGTCTAAAAGAAGCATTCCTTATTGACATGATATACAGCAAATATAATGGAGAAGCAGAACCATTATCGAGTAGAAAAGGCCAAAAACAGAGCTATAGAATGTAAATTATCAAAATAACATCTGTACCAAATAAAGAAAGAGTAACTTATTGTTAGTTACAACAATACACTCGTAACTCATAACCAGGAAAGGTGAAGGCTCAGTTTAAACTGCTTTGAAGTATAAATAAATTTTCATTGTCAGTTGCGCGTATAAAAATTATTGTTTCCTAGCTTCATCGCTTTGCTGCCGAGTGTTCGCCTTTCCTGGTTACGAGTATAAACAATATGCAAAGAGAAATCAGATAAGAAAATGTCAAGGAAGACGTTAAATTCTGAAAATTACGACAAACTCAAAAGACGCGTATGGTTCTTGAACCATAGCCAAAGAACGTGCTCTAGAAAGGAAACATTAGAGAAGTTTTTGTAAAAACTAGACCAACTTTAATACCTAACGACATGAAAGACAACAATTATTTATTTTTTAATATTTTTAAAAAATTTAACAAAATAAAATATTTCTGAAGGTAAGCGTACGGACGCATCGTACGGACCGTATTATAGGATTCTTTGTATTATTTTCCATAAGGCTGTGTTCACGTTTACGCAGCGGATCAATCGGAGGTCGGCAATGCCGATAACAGTTCCGACAGGAGCAAAAATTGCGATTCGTCTGACGCGTATACTCTAACTTTTCCGCTTCTTTTTCCGTTTTATTTCTTTTTCTTCTACCAACAAGCAACTAACGACAATAGTTTCTTCATCGTATGGACGCAGTCGTCAATAAAGACGATCCGTGCAATGCGTCCGACGTCGATTAGTGGACGCTTACCTTAAGGATACACGCATTAGATGATGACGCATACATATATGCACGTATGGCTAAAAATGTAAATATTATGTAATGTAATAATATCCATATATGCACGTAGACCTACATTTTCTTTTTTCCGGAAGCGACTTTTTTTATTCCAATTAATTGTAAATTTTTCCGCAAGAATTCTAAACTTGCGTTACGCAAATTTGTTAGGTTTGTACACGCCAAAAAAACCAATATACATATGCTAAGTAAATAACAATGCAGGTGGCCTTTCACATACCCATTATACATAGAACATATAGTACGTACGTCAACGCGTCATTACTTAGAGACCCTCATTAGAGTAGAAGTTCACTGTCACTATTGTTGTTCTAAATACAAGCCGCGTGGTGCTGTAGAAAGTCCGACATTGACTTCTCAAACTGTTTTTCAATTATCATAAGACAAACCAACAATAGAAGTAACAATTGAATTAAATTCTATTTCGACTAATACTATTCTTTAACTTGAGATTAATAATTTCACTTTGTTTTAACATTTTAGACTAATTATTACTTGTATTTGCCTTTCTAACAAATGTAAACATATTTTCATTTGAAGAATATAATATGTTTTTGAAAAAATCATCTATTTTTATTATTTATTTTGGTTGAATAGAGCCGATTATTTTTGTTAACTTAATAAATAAATAAATAAACAATAACAATACTTTTGCGTAATGTCCAAATAAATCATATTTTATTAAATTTTATCTGAAAGCTCCGGAACATGAAATTTCTGAAATACCGCATACATAGTAAACATTAAAAGTACTCGCCGTCGGAAACATTTTTCATGCTTTGTTCAGTACTTTTCATTTATCAAATAGTTTGAGGTAATGGCCAGGAAAGTTTTTCTTGTACACTCTTGTCATCAACAATTTATATTCTACATAAATCTTACATATTTGTTTTCTGATTAGCAGTTTATTTACATTACAGTTTTTGCGTTCAATAAAAATAGACATTAATTTGTAAGTCATTAATTGCGCTTTAAAATAACACACATTGTCCAGTTCGCTTTTAAGTCCACTTTATTACTACTTTTGATATACTGTAGAATTATGGTTACTTACACAATCCTTCTATAGCCAAAACACAACTAATAAGAATGGCACTTTCATGAAAATCTCTAAAGCACAGGCAAGTAAACAGTTATTCACAGTTTTAATAAAGTTTCGTCATTCTTGCATACGTTGAAAGAATCCTTAGAAAATGAGATAAAAAAATACTTCCGATGAGTGAAATGAAATAGAAAGTT
This sequence comes from Serrognathus titanus, assembly GCA_039766575.1. NCBI lineage: Eukaryota > Metazoa > Arthropoda > Insecta > Coleoptera > Lucanidae > Serrognathus > Serrognathus titanus. Next base: position 43,918,658 of record CM077914.1, on the reverse strand, counting down.
GCTTTTCTACATTGTTTCCCTATTAACATAAAGTTCACGTTTTTATTTGCACCCACACACTTGCAGAAAACTCTGAAACTTGATATTCATGAAAACTTCACTCTACAAACGGATTGTTATTAATAATAAAAACCTTTCTTTTCTGAAGTTATACATGTAAATAATAAAAATTATTTTAAAACGAGACAATAAATATTTGGTACAGGTCAGTGTGACCATAATTAATGAAACTAAATCGACGATAAAATTTACAAAATTGTGGTTTCAATACATGCCAATGTATGAGTTTTATACAGTACAGTTTGATGGAAAACTAGTCTTATTATAAAATAATTATGCATTCTGGCTAGTGCTATTATTTGATATTTTCGGAGAACTTACCTGCAGTTCTGAGGCTGCCATAATTCTCATGTTATTTTGAGAAAAGAAAACTTCAATACAGAAAAATATTCTAGCTGTTCATAAATTTCCAGGACCATAAAAAAATAAGAATTTTGTTCAGTAAAAATCAATAAAAAGGAGATTATTTTCCAAGTGAATCAACGGAATGGGATCTTTTGACGCGGCCGTTTTTACACGAGGACATTTTCACGCTGGTTTTTTTGACGTAGGAAAGTTTTAACGCGAAAATGTATATACAGTAGTTTTACATATTTTAAAATTAAATTCTTTTTGCATTTTAAATGGAAAGAACCGAGGTCTTGTTTAATGCATATTCTGATGGTTGAATACAAACATTTATTTATTGTTGCTGCAGTACGATTGTTAAAACTAAAAATGATTTATTTTATTTGCTATTCAACTGTTGTGAGAAATTTTCATTTAACGCGTCGGTCAATGTGCTTTGGTAATTATAGTAATAGAATTTTAAATTTGTTTTTATCGCAGGTTAGTAGGATGATTTCATGTATTAGGAGAATTCATTGACCAGGCCTGCTAAAATCCGACTTATTACTTCATGGAAACGATTGCAAAATGAAATGTCTATAAACGATCCAACAATTTGGATACCTTAAAAAATACAGTCGGGTAGAGATCTGTATTATGAGATGAGCAATTACCTGTAGGTCATCGACCACGAATAAAATTTAAAAAAAAAACATCGGGATTGTGATGAACGAATTAAATCGATCATAACAGAATACAGGACATGTATTATTACTGATTGCTTAAGACCGTCATCACATAATTATTTAATGAATTAATAATGTACATATTTTATATTATTCATGTTAGTATAATAATAAATTTTAGAAATGTGTCTTCGTGTCAAACCCGCTGCGTTAAAACGTCCTAGACCGCTGAATCAATCATCAAAATTAAGTGCAGACATTTCTTTGGTATAAATATTAATTCAATATTATTAAAACTTCCTTTTTTAAACAAAGGACGTTATTTTTGTCAGTTTATGTTGGTGCTCAGAATTTAATTCCTCATTACATTCGTAGTGATTAATTTAGTCTTTCATCTTTGTTGTTATAATGTTATATCGAATGCATAAGTATACATAAGATCACGGAAATGAAAACGTAGGTATATCGTAATCAAGGACAGAGAATTCTATACAAAAGTAGAGACATAAAGTGTAGTACGTATGAGTAGCTTTTCTGCATTGCGGAAAGAAGATTCGATAACGAAAGCTTCTCATCCGGAAACAGAAATTATTGTAATTTAACAATATGTTAAATGAAAGTATTAGATAAGTAAATTTGATTGACTTACCCTTAACAAAAATTTATTTAGACAAATAGTTTAAGTTTGCTTGAAGAATAAACTGAACCTAAACAAATTGCTTCCAACGGCTTATTCATAAATCCAAATGCATATGTAGACATAGTTTCTGCTATAAACAATGAATTATTACGTTAAAAGTTGAAACTATGGAAACTATAGAAATGGTAATTTATTGGGGTAAGGGTAACTCTAGTTACTGGTTAATTCTAGTATTTGGTTAATTCCCATAGAAACACTTACCTCTATAATTATAGTCATGGGAATAAACCAAATCACCATAGAATACGTGTGTAGACATAGTTATAAACAATGAATTATTACGTTAAAAGAAAAAACTGCGGAAGCCGTAGAAATGTTAATTTATTAGGGTAAGGACAAGCAACTCTAGTTACTGGTTAATTCTAATATTTGATTGATTCCGATAGAAATAATTACCTCTATAATTATACAATAAATTATTTTAAATGGACACTAAAATTTGCACCATCGTTTCATAGATTCGTCAGGAATGAAAATAAATAAATAGTCCTGACGAATCTATCAAACGATAGTGAAACGTAGACCGATATTAATCTATAATTATAGTCATGGAAATAAACCAAACCAAAATGCTAAATTGTTTTAAAACATTAAAACAATAAATATGTATTTAATTAAAACGATTTAAAAAAAGAGCTTTAATTAATCTAGTTAATTACATATTTTTTAAATTATGCTAAAAGTAAATTTATTTAGTATGTACTTAACGTCTGGCGGTTTCTTCGTCGTTCAGAATAAGAAATATTTATGAATATGAATATTTATCAATATTCGTTTTAGGTAAATTAGTCAAAAAAACTGCGAAACTTCAAATGCTAAGTAGTATTTACTTTTACATTGACTTAAAAAGTGTTTTAATTGATCAAAAATGTTTACCAACGAAGAGATTTCTAAATTGACAAAAACAACGTCTAAATATGTATATTTATACAGTTATTTATTTCAAAAAGAAATTGAAAACATGATTCTTTGAAGCAGATTTAGTTTCACTACACTGAAATTAATAAATTTCAACCGAAAATATATGAAAAAATTTACCTATTGTTATTTTTTTAATTTGAATGTAATAATACTTTTATGGTAACTGCCAATTGACGAAGTTTAATAGTTAATAAACCAAACTGTTTAAAGCAGACGATACGACGCCTTCGGGTCTGAAGATACTAGTAAGAGCGTGAGAAACTCCAAAGACTATACAGTACGAGAATCGGTAAATAATGTATTTATAACAATATGTACAGATAAGTACGGTGTTGCGATGTTAAACTGCTGTTAAATTATTAAATCGTGAGTTATTTCGTTTAATACTCGACATTCTGTTGCATACATCACACTTACGAAAGAATGTTACCGTTGGTAATGAAACCTATGGTATTGATTACACTTTTCTCAAGAACCACAACTTTACCTTTAATTTTCCATTTATGATTAGTTGACGTGAATTTATTACTTTGTAAATAATGAAAAAAATTTTCTCACAATAGTATCAGTGAAAAATATGTATTTACATGTCATTTGACCTTCCTAAATAAAAACCTTTTTACACTACACTGTTTCTTGCACAAGGTTTGATCCAATTTCTTGAACAATTTAAATTATGAAGTAAATTGTATCAAAAATTCAATTTATTCAAAAACTATCTAAAGAAAATGGAACTTGTTCTGTCTCCAAACCGTACCAGCTCAAACTCCTAATATTTTCTGTAGAAATTGAAGCAAATCTTGTACAAGGAGTAGAGTAGTCTGAAATGACCTTGAAACTACTTTTTCTTTATGAATAAAAGAATATGAGATGAACTTAAAAACAGGAAACCAGATAAGACAAAAACTGAAATAATGAATTGATTACAAATTGTTTTTTGGTACGTAGAAGCAATGAAATTTGGACGAAATAGCAAGGTTAGTGAATAAAGTTAAACAAATATTAACCAAAAATACTTAAAACTACCAAAAGCAAAACATCAATATAAGTGAAATGAAAGTCCCAATAAGAAGAGAAAAATAACCAGCAAATAATAAAAACCGAAAGAACTGAAAAGTGTAGGAGAGAGCAAAAAAAATGTTAACAGAAATGAACATAAAAATCGGATAAAAATTCAAATTTTGAATTTGACTTAACGAATGATATTAAAACTCACTTCTGTATGATGTAAGAGAAATCCTAAGATGAAGGAAAATAATAAAAAACAATAAGACCTCAGAAGAGCAATTACAAAATTCAGTGTCACGGGCAACAAAACTGATCCATCAATGTCTTTAACACAATGGCCACTATTTTATTGTGAAATGGTCGTGACTCTCATAATCGTAAGCTTTGTACAGCTACATATGTCATGTGTATTATGTTCGTCAAATTAATTAAAAACTAACACACAGGACAAGAAGACAACAATGTATTTTTAGTTTATGACAATTCCATCAAATTCTTAAATAAAATTGACGATCATTTTTATTTTGCTTGCAATTGTAACAAAAGCAAAACGCTAAGAGAAATGAAATGAAAACGAAAAAGAGAAGACCATTTGAAAATAGTAAAATAAAATGTGACAAAGGCAAAATCCTAAATTTCACTCAGCCAACGATGTTAAGAACGAAAGTTTTCCTTAAAGTATGAGAGCAAATCACCTAAAAGTTAAGTCCCAAAGCAAAGTGATATATAAATGATAGTCAGAGTCAGCACAGTAGTTGAAAAGAATAGTAGATTTGAAAGTAGCAAGAGCAAAACTTGACAAAGTTGAAATCAATCGCCAGAAACATTGAAGATAAAACTCGAAAATGCACATTTTTGATTTATTTGAAAAAATAAGGCAAAACTTTAGTACTTACATGATAACTGCTGATTGGCACAATTTATTGATAACGATAAGTTCCAAATAGTTGTTGTGTTTTCGGGATTACAACTTACTTATATAAATCCTACTGCAGAACACGCGAACATATTTATTATACATAATTGTTTAATTGTTTTCGTTAATTAATGAACTGTATGTAACTATATTAATTACTTAGCTATTAAAGCACATTACACTTAACAGTCCATAAAAGAAGTAGGCGAAGTCTTCGTCGCGAATTCAATTTTGTTAGTGCATCATTTATCTCGATGCGACCGTTTTCTTCAAGCTTAAAAATCCTCCTTCTTCAACGCAACTTGTCCGTAATCGGTTTCGATACGTGCTGAAGAGCACTTTCTTTTGCGGTAATACTCGTTCCAACGGTAACGCGTTCCACGCCTTATATCATCGTATTATCCGATGTGTGTCGTTGCAATGTGGGTAATAATCTAATATGCTTTTGAAAGTTATCATCAGAAACACTGCAGCAAGTTCATAAAATTGAATTTATACTACCTCATTAAAACTGCTTCGTAAATCTTCTGAAAACTTGGTGTTTTATGGACGTAAATCAATTATGTGATAGAAACTCTGTTAGGGAGACACTCAGTATTTTGTTTTTTTTTTTTTATTGTGACTTAGAAATTATGGAACATTAACATCAGCGCAAGTTAGTCGCAAGATGCTGCGAGAAAATCTGTTTTTTTTTTGTTTTTAAATTATTATTATTTATTTCGCATTTTGAACAATCAATTGCTCTTTTATTTGTGTTTTGTGCAATTACTTCATCTTTCTAAGACTTCATGACTCTACTAACTTAACGACCCTCCATTGAGTGGTTTTGGATACTTCCTTACGCTTCTATTCTCTACCTATTTTTCATTCAATTTAACTTATGCGATCCATGAAAAATCCCAATCTCTTTTCCAGGCCTCAAGGTCTCATATTTTATTAATACTGCGCTTTTCTATTTCCAGTACAAATTCTATAGTAAGGTTTGTATTTCCTGTTTTACTGCACGAATTCAAAAATATTTGTGCTTCCTTTTTCTCTTTTGATATTTGGCTTTACATCTTCTGTTTTACAATCTGTTTTGGTCTTTCTCTTCTAGTACTACTTAACCCATTTCTTCTTTTCTTTCAGTTTTAAAATAACAAAGAGAAATCACTCCACATATTTCTTGGCCTTGGTCTTTTCGTGTTTCTTATCTACAGTGACTTTCATAAACTCTCGGAACACATTGAAATAATTACTCACAACCGAATGAAATAATTGAGAAATGACAACGAATTTCGTGTTTCCCTATTCATATTATTTTGCCAGACACTTTAATCCCACCAGTATTTCCTAATGCAGTGAGTATAATGATTCACAATAAATTATAATTTCTTTATTTTTGAGATAGATAATTTGAGTATGAGTTTTTATTCTTAACAACTTATTCTTATGACATTTTTCTGTATCTAGTAAAATAGGAGTACTGTACTCTTAAGCCGTTTTCACACTGTATACCGTTCAAAATAAATTTCATCTAACATTTCCCAATTTGACTTTAAGGGATACAGAAGCGTTCTGCGTCAATAAATTTTTATAAAAATCGTTAATAAAAGAATCCCATTTGCAGCAAACTTTTTGAGAGATAGTGCATGTTCTATCTTTAGGATTCTATTAACTCAACAGTCCATTAGCCTTAGTACTTTTTAATATTTCACTGTATTCTTAATCACAACCCTTCGTTTTATTGTCTCTTTTTCATTCGCTTATCGCAGTCCATAGAGAGCCTCAACCTCTCTTCCAAATTACAATGATTGTACAAATTCTACAATATTGTTTGTGCTTCTTGTTTTATCTCCTTAATAGATCATCATACGATTTACGCTTAACTTTCACATTCTGAATAGTCCCTGCTTTGTCTTTTTATTTAATGCTTCCCTACTCCAATTCCCGTAACTCTGGTTTACCTTGAAATAATAAACAAAGGAAAGCTCACACTTTTCTTAGTTTTAATCTTTCTTATGCTAATCGTTTTCTGTTCTTGTCTTTAAGCAAAACAACAACTCTCCTTCAGTTTATGCCGGTGTCGCATAGGCTTTGGATTTAACTTATTATATTTTCAATGCTTCCTTGAGTTATCATTTAGAACCAAAGTTACAAGACCTTGTGTTTATCGTTTCTTCTCAAACTTACTAAATAATTCTTCCTCTATTCTACATTTCAAACTTCAACTTTTCTTCCATATTCTAAAAAATCCCTGCTTTTTATTTTCTATTATGTTCTTTTCTGTGACAATTACGTATACCAAGTTTCCACAGCTCTATTCACCTAAAGTAGTAGTTAGTACACGTGTTCATTGGGCTTGGTCTTGCTTAGCTTTTTTCTAACTCTTCTCTTTAAAATTAAATTAACTTAGCACCAAGCTTATTCTTCTGCTTCGCTTATGGTCTTTTTAAATCTTCTTTGGATTATTTGACTTGGCTTACAAAAGCTGTTGAAAGATCTGGAGATCCTTTCACATTACGAAGATTTATGATTTACAGAAGGGTCTACTCGCTTTTCCAAATTCTTCTTCTCGTTTACATTTTACTCGGCAGTTTTTTTTTCGCGCTCTAAATAATTCCTGCAACTTTTCTTTCGAATTTTAAACAATCTCTGCTCTTTTCTTTATCACGTGCTTTTCTCTTTCAGTTACTTATTCTTGGCTTCCAACTTGAGTTTCTCTCTTGCATTTAGAATTCTTTTTAACGTAACGATAACCTCTAACTTATGGAATGTCTCAGCCGGCTTATTCTCTTGCCTCGAAGTCACTTAGTATATTCTGAGTACTTCCTTAAGCTGCTAATTAATTTTTGTTCTCTAAGGTTAAATTGTTCCATACTTCGCATTTTATAATTACTCAGTTTTTCAATAGTTTAAATCGCGACATCCAGCGATCACTTTTTGACCTAATATTGCATTAGAAATGACAAATTACAGCCTACTTAATAAGTTACCCCATACAAGGCGGCCAAGCGTGTTGTCAAAGCATATTGAGTTTTAAAAATACTATTACTAATCAATTTTGATTGCAGTGGATTCCTCGAGCATTTTCTGTACAGCTGTTTCAGCCCTATTTGAGACTTCGTCAGCAATAAAATTTTTAAAATCTTCAGTTTCTCGTTAATTTAATTTGCAAATTTGGAATTCAAGTGTAATAAATCAATTAGTTAGTTTTGAAAAATAATCATTCCTTAAATATATTTTAAGTACTTTTATACTAATCGCATGCAAATATCGAAAGCGAACGTTATTAGTTTAACTTATTAAAATTCTGCTTCATCATTTTGTCTCATCATTTTTATGAGTAACCTTAATTTAAATTTTAAATATGGCTAAGGAATTTGTTTTATTGTTTGACGGAATTCATAACTCATTATACACCTAAAAGAAAACATAATTATAGTGCTTAAATTTTAACGAAAGATTATTCATAATCATGCGAAAACTGGGGTCACATTTTGGACACGGACGTTTCACTTCCGTTTATTCTTTTCTGCACAAGTTCATTACCGCCGTGAAAGTTACAAGCGATAAAAACCATGTTTTATAGCTGATAAATAACAAAAATATTAGAGACTGCAGTTTCAATTTCAACAGACGAGGAAAAATGTTCACAATAAAGCTGTAAGTAAGAGTCTGGGTTTGTCCACAAACTACTATCAGAATAAAAGTTTTGGCCCCTGATTTTGAAGGCCAATATCTCAAAAATTATTCAAAACTATATTTACTATAATTATTCAGAATTAGTTACTAGATTAAAACGAAGTTTTTAAATTTCACTTTTTAAATACGAGTATATGAAATAAATTAGTCCCAATGAATTTCTTAATACAACCTTTTATGTAAAAATTATTTTTAATTTACAAAAGTATTAATTAGATTGCTTTAACACAAATATCCTCATATGAAATAAATAATTATAAAGTGAACAAATTTCAAAAAAATATGATTTTATTTATTTGAACTTTAATGTTCAAAATAAAAACAAAAAACCAATTTTGAGATTACACTTTCGAAAGGTTATAACTAACGGTACAAAAATCGAAAAGTTACATAATTTTCGTCAATAAAAGCACTATTTAATTTTTTGTATTTAATTTCATAGTCCCTGCATATTATTTGCTGTAAATATAAATATGATGATCCAGGTAAAAAAAAAACTAATTAATAGAATTTAAGTGCAAATTTATTTTTCACTTCACTTAAAGCGATCGATTTCAAAAATGCAGAAACAGGATGTGCAATATCTGGAAGTACCGACCTACTTATTGTAAACTTTAGGCGATTTCTAATAAAATCTAATGTAACAATGCAATATTCACCATTTGAAAAGAGTATCATGTAATTAATTGGTTTCCCCGCAAAAATTAAGTAATCGGTACTTGTTTAAGGAGTTAATAACATGAAACTCTAATTAGACCATACATGAATTTTGGAAATATTTTGAAACATTATGTAATTTTAATTGATGTAGAGTAAACTTTCTTTAATCTAAATTTACGATTAAATATAATAGAAAATTTTAAACATAAGTAATGAAAACGAAAATCTCTTCATTTTTGAAAATACATTAACCTGTTATTTTTTTATAATCACCTTCGGATTTTTATAGTCAAATCTTATTTTAAATTATAATTTGACCCTAGACTTTTAGTGACAAAACTTCACATTTTTATCTTACAATAACAGATATTTGAAAACATTGTTTAATTTATTGCGGTTCATAGTTTAAAATAATATCATTTATTAAAATGTCAGATTATTTATTAATTACTAATTATATATTTTCAGCGACCAAGAAAGTGTTTCAACTACTAATTACTAAAAGCTCCACATTGCAATTTAATAATAATAATGTTATTGAATACCTCTTCTTTTTTGGGTCAATAAATTCCTGCACCTAATGCATTTTTAATGCGCCGCTGAAGTATTTAATGAGTACTTCCAACTTAAAACATAACTGGGTTTATGTGTGAGCAGGAAGACGCCAGTAACCCATTTAAAATCCTCTGAGAACACACTTACCTTGTAACGCAAAAAGCGACCCGTGTATTTCAGTTCCGTTACGCTCGTGTGCCATCTGCCGTACTTACTTGAAAGAATATGAATAAACACTGTAACTCGTAGAATTTAAATTTTTACCCTGAGTTTAAATAATTTATACTGCAATGCATGAAGAAATAGTACTCTCGTATAGGTGAAAAACTAGATTAGGCAAAACAAATTAATTACAATACAACTGGAACAGGAAATTGAATTGGAGTTTTTATGTTAAAGATATTACTTAACCAATCTACAAAACGGAAATTTAGTTTTTTTAGACACATAAGCTTCCTGCTTTAATTTTTTTTATTTACTGCTTAGCGAATAACATTCACTGAATCTGTTTATATACAGGCTGATCGGTAAGACAAGGTATTTCTTTGATGACATATTAGTAGAGCACATTTGCAATTTACTTAACTTTTCTTTTTAGAATTGAGCTCTGTACTATCATTTATTGCAAATTGTAGAGAATGAATATTTTTTTTAATATCTCGATTTCCCTTGTTAAATCAGAAATGGTCTCTTACAACAATTAGTTTACATCCGAAGATACGTATTTTGGCAGGTAAACTGCCATCTTCAGTACATACACATACTTATAATTTAAAAGCACTTCATGAAATATTTGATTGGTGTGAAAAAGAGGAAATTCTTCTCACCAAATTTTCAGTGACAATATTCACGTTATTAGACAAAAAGGGAAAACAAATTTAAAATAAATTTTCAGTAACTATAACATTAACGGCTGGGCAAGTCGTTACAATGTCAGTAATAAAATGGAACAAGAAGGATTTCACTAATTCTGTAAAAATTTTGTGGGAGTATTTACGCTTGAAATTAAATTTAGAGTTCAGCGTGGAAATTGGCCACGTTTCACAAAAAAAAGTATGTTAGGATTACAAAAAGCAGTTATTTAGAAAATATTCCTACATTATGGGGGCTCACTCGGAGGGAGTGTGTATTAACCGAGAAGATCCAAAGGAAGATCAAGACCGAAGTACTAATATAATCATATATGTAGAATTGATCTTCGTGGGATCAGGAAAATATAGAAATGAAGAACGAGGCCATGATAAATGCATGTAGAAGTCACAGAAAATGCGCTTATGGTTTAATTGCTGCGGCAGGATCAAAAGCCTGAAATATAAAGATATACACTCTAAATAGTAAGGTAAGTAAAAAAAGGAGAGGACTAATAAGAAAGTTGGTTTTGGTAAAAAGATTATGAAGATGCTGATGAAATCGATAATGAAATCCATGATGAAGACGTTGATAAAGACGACGATGAAAACAATAATGGAGACGAGGATGAAGAAAATGAAACGAATATGAAGATACGTCGAAGATGATATAAAGATAAATAATTGAAGGGTTTGGTGCAAAAACCGGCCAGCTCCATTTTTCTTTGAAAATCACTTTCTAGTTGGATTTCATTCTACTTCTCGCGCCGCATCGTTTGGAATTGAAAACGAACAGCTCCACGGTTTCTAATACGAAATATTTGAAACCAAATTTTCTAGTTTATATTGAGTTTCCTTACTTTGAAAAACAGTTTTTTGTTGCTACTGTAAAATTTAAAAAAATGGAGCTGACCGGTTTTAGCACCAAACCCTTCAATTATTAAAAATTTTGTTGAAAATCGGTTTTGATTGCAGTGGATCCCTCGAGTATCTTCTGTACAGCTGTTTCAGTCCTATTTGAGGCCTAGTCAACAGAAGCGTAGCTCGAGACTTCCACTGCAAGCCAAACCGACCTGTCCAAGGTTATTCGCAATTGCGATGTAATAATAATGAATAGTTTGAATCGCGACATCCTGCGATCACTTTTTGACACAACTTTGTATTGGAAATGACAAATTGCAGCCAGTTTGCTACTTAAAAGTCATCATACACAAGGCGGCCAAGCGTGCTGTCAAAGCATATTGAAAGTTTTAAAAATTTTATCGCAAATCGGCTTTGATTGTAGTAGACACATCAAACGTCTTCTGTACAGCGAATGAGTTCGCGAAAATGATTTTGCCGGGATTAGTCTTAAAACAAATGATTTTGAACTAATCAAATACCGATTTGCCAAATCATCATCATGATATTTCGTAGCTTGATTGGAAAACTTCCTCCATCTTTCTTGTCTGCTTGTCATCATTACTTACTTATAAATTTCTAACTTCCACGGAATCTAGATTTTTTTCACCTTACCTTCATAACAAACGTGATGTGTCCCTTACTCTTTTTCTTACTATACTCCCAGTCATAAGCATTGACTTATTCTTATTCTTCTTCTTCGTCTTCCAGCATGACACCTGATGCAGCAACAGATATGACTCGTGTTCCTATTATCAATGTTTTTTTTAGTTCTCTATATATATAGTAATTGTTACTATTTTTATTTGTTCTTCTTTACATTTCTGCATTTTTATATTCCACTTTTCCTTTCTTTCTTGCTTATTTTTCAAACTGTCCACATCGTCAGTCACACTGGCCTTACAATTCTCCAAATCTCTATTCATTATTGTATATATACAGGGTCATTGAAATTCGAGGGCCAGCATGGATCTCACTTATTATAAGAGATAGAGACTCGGTTAAATGGGAGCAAAGTTGCCAAATTTCATGATCATTAATAATACGTTAAGAAATTTGAAATATCTTCAACGGTTTCTTCACAATCGGAAAAAAAAACTAAAAATTGCGATTTTCGAAAATCGAACATAACTTCTTTATTTATGATTTTTTTCAAAATCTGTGAAAACATTCCTGAAGCCACTTTTTCTGGTTGATTGAATGCCGAGCATACTTTATTTCTGGAGCGATTCGTTTTTGTTTTTCCAGAGCCAACTTCATTTTTTCTTACGGGCGCGATTTTTGTTGTTTAGACAGGTAGATAGCACATTTCATTCTGAATTTATTGGTATGCCACACTTACTGTTTTGTTTTAATTTTCATTGAGAAATTTTGAAAAAACTGAAATTAGATTCATGTGGCACGGCATTTCAGTTACGGATTAACTTTAGCTTGACTTTATTCCCATAGTAACAATTATATTAAGACAATCGTTTCTATGACAATAAACTTAAGATTAAAGTTAATCTGTGACTGAAATACCGGGCCTAAGTTAGCTTGTATTCAATTATATGCTGCGTAGCCAAGGAAACATACACATTTGTTTAATTTATAGTTTTCATAAATAAAGAAGTTATGTTCGATTTTCGAAAATCGCAATTTTTAGTTTTTTTCCGATTGTGAAGAAACCGTTCAAGATATTTCAAATTTCTTAACGTATTATTAATGAGCATGAAATTTGGCAACTTTGCTTCCATTTACGGATTCTCTATCTCTTATAATAAGCGAGATCCCCATGCTGGCCCTCGAATTTAAATCACCCTGTATATATATTATTTTTTTTCTGTGTTCATTTATGTGCTCTTGCAAATAGTTACTTCCATTTATTTTTTTTCTGGGCTTACCTTAAAACTTTTTTCCTTATCGTCTTTTCTATTTTATTTGCCACTCTCTTTAAGTTCTCTTTAGTTCTAACCATGATTGTCATCCCATCTGCGTTTAACACATAATGACTTGTTTCTTGACATTATTCCGTTTCTCTTTAACCCACTTTCTCGTAGTATACAACTTACAAAATACTCTCCAAAATAATTACTTGCTATAGCTTTTATGACTAACCTGTTGAAAATCCTATTAATTGCTATGAATACTATTGCTATATTATGTTATTAGAGGCCAAATTAAGTTCTAGATTTAATAACAAAACAATAGTGGAGTTGCGAAGAACTATTCCAAAAGTTTAATCGAACGTAGAAAAACTATACGAATTGTGAATCATCCCCAATTTTATTATTAATATTAAACGCAACTGTAATGTTTGAATTTTTTTAAAGAAATTAAAGGGACACTTTTTAAACATACAAGGCCTCTGTAGCATGCGTTTCGAAATTTTCATGTCATTGATTTAATAATTAATTTTTTTAAGAAACTTCTTAGTTTCACCAACATAATCTTTCTTAAGAAATAAAATAAATATTTCTGAATAAACTAGGCACACAGAGTCATTATTAATAATAATAATAACGGTAATTATTGATAATTGATAAATATAGGAACTTAAAATGCTTATATTCTTATCTCCTAAGACTTTAAATTTTATTATCTATGCCTCGTTTAAACTACCACTTTTTATACAAATTGCTCTTTAAACACACAACGAATCACTCCTTTTTCTATCCGATAATATGAAGCCAAGCATAAATTGAGACTTTTCATGCGACACCGCAAATTGAACGCGCAGGGAATATACGCTCGAAGCGCTTAAATCCTAATGTTTGAAAGTCGTTAGCATTCTGAAATACGTGGTGCAATCGCTGAAGCGTATTATGTGGCTGCAACGGAATGAAAGGAAATGAGGACGGCTATACAAATACGGCTCCCGTAAGTGTTTCTAGATGCAACGCAGAAAATGGAATTTACGCGTTCCCAAGCTTATTGCACTTATTTTCTATCAGCTCGCTCCTGTTGCCTTTCCTCTGGGAAATGCTTGTAAATGTTTGTCTTTAACTGAACTTTACTACTATTAAATGGTAATGAAATGGTAATTCTAGAAATAGTTAATCGGAAATTAAAGAATTGATCAGTGTATTGATGAAAGCTGATAGAATCCATCCAAAAAGTTGTTAAGAGACGAAAAGACCGGTCCTAAATAAATAAGAACACAATTTTTGCCAAATACGTAAGAACCTTAAATACGCAAGTTGTTTCGTGAAATAAATAGAAACACACCAATAAAAATGCCACACAAATAAAAGCCACACGCAGCGGGATATTTATTGAATTCGCAAAGAATCACCGTAGCGTAAAACTCGTACTCATGACAGACGATAAAGGTGGAAAATGTCTAAATACGATTCACCGCTTTTTCCTCCCCAACACAATTTTTCACGGGTCAGAGAACGCTCGTCGTGAAGATAAGGTTCCTGCAAAAATTCAATTAATTCATAGTATAAACTGTTTTTTTTGTTTTGTTACAGGGAAGTGCAAGCAAGGCTGCTCCATATTACATGGGATCGACTGCAAGCTTGCCGAGAAGCGGTTTGCTCCGAGCCTATTCTCCAGCCGTCACCGCCATTCCACCAGAACGCTTAAAACCGTTACCCTCCGGTAAGCTACGTGGATTGCTTTAATTTTTTTTTACGATGTGATCGAGCATGTTTTTGAAGCTCTTAATTCTGGCTTTGCAGCAGCTTTTTTTCGTTATTCTGAGAACGGATCTTCACATTCAAACATACAATCGCAGAATTTAATATCGCTATTAGAATCAGTTGAAATTTTCACAAAAAAGCTTGCACTATTCGTGTTAGTTTGTACAGGATGAAATTAATAAGATCGACCAAAATAAAACTACTATGAGAATCCGTGTCATAAATGTTTCAAAGATTCTATTCCTAATTAATAAATTAGAATTGAAAAAAAATGGAGCCTAAAATTACAAATTTCTAATTAAATTAAAATGAAATTTTTTGAAACTAGCCTTTGATATTTCAGTATCAGAATTAGAAATAACTCTCGTATGTAATAGAATACTTTCCTGAATTTTTCTATAAAATAGAATAACATTGATGTGATATTTCAAAGAAAGCGATTTTCTTCACGTCAAATATAGATTTTGCGTTTTCTTTCATCACATAATTAACTCAAAGACCCAGCGGTACGTTCTTGCAAGTTTTCATGAAAGTAAATTTATCAGTTTTCTTTTAAGTTTGACTTATTACCTTTTAAATAAATAAAGCGAAATTAAATTTTACGAATGTATACCAGTACATAGTCATTGGCGTCTTTGCAACTGCAACGCTTCTTCTTTCCAGACATTATTTACTCTTCCTTAGAATTTATTTCTCCGCCAAGCTTAAAACTTTCGCTACATTTTCGTTATTAGACCACTTCTATTCAAAAGTTGCAATTCTAAAAGTACGTGCATTTCAAATACAAAAAAAAACTCCTATAAATCGGATGCATATTTTGAAATTTCGTATTTAACTTATTCAACAATTTAAGCTTCTTAAAAATATAAAGATGATTGAGAAACCAAATTACATTGGCATGTTTTCTTTATAATTATGAAGCCTGCTTAAAATACGCTTCAGTTGCATTTCGAAAGTAGTTAAAACAATGAAGCTTACCGAATTAGGCATCTTCACTTATAGTTAATTTTGGTGACGGTATAACTTTTATAAGGTGCGCCCCCAAAGCCCCAGCGGGCGTACGCCAGCGGGTCTCGATCGTCCGATGGCCCCTCCCGACCAACAGACCGATTTGCACCCTTCCAAAGGCCCGCAAACTCCCTTTTTACAATACCAGGTGGGTTCACACCACCACCGATTACTAACCTTCCGACATTGCCGCTTCAAAATGCTATATAACTGTATATGAGGTGTTAACACCTTACCAAATTTGATAAATAATTACTAAGATACAGTTGTATTTCATTTGAACATTTAAATATAGAATTCTAAAACATTGTAATAAAAATATTGAAATTGGACTAATACAAAAGCTATTTATCCATTCGATTTAATGAGACAGCTTTGATAAATCTACCATTCAGAAAATTTCTTGAAGCTACTCGATTTAAGATTAACGATCTGCATCCTTGGAGTTAAGGACGTTCGCTCTTTAGATTCGCTAGTTCTTATTTAAACATTTCTTTTAACTAAACGTCTGGCATTAATTATTTTGAAAAATGCGTTGCTCCACTTTAGTTGTTCATCTGCGCTTAATGAAAAATTCTCTGAACGCAACAAGATCAAAGAAAGCTCGGATCCTGCAAGAGACAGGCAGCACTTGCATATGTAATTAAATTTCTTGACTTCGTTGTTTTCATTTAATTTTTGTATGTAAATTACATCGCAGTTAAAAGAAATATTGCCAACAAAACTTCGAAATAAATTTTCTGAAAGGTAGATTGCGAAAATATTAATTTTTCCGCTTCCGACTACAACAGTAAGAGGTATACATTTAGACTAGGTGTATAGGAATAGTATTTTACGAAGTAAGAAGCATCCCTTGTATTTTTGGTTTATTTTTGTGATGGGCTGCAAAACTAAAGTAATCTAGTTTTTGTTTTGTGCAGTCGGTGTGTGTCACGTCTGCATTCTGGCACCAAGATCGTGCATCACATTTTCACATGATTTCCTGTAGTTTTTCATATCAACCGCACTGTATTTGTTCATTGAGGCGACACAAATCATTAGCACACAATAGAAGCGAGCGCGTTATTTAAACCGTATTCATGTGTAAATTGAATTTCTGCCCAGATGGTTACATGTCATCGCCAGAAAGAGGGTCAAGATACGAAGATCCGTATTATAGCCAGTACACAACACGTTCCGGTTCTATAACGCCAGTTATAGACGAAGAAGTCAGGTAGGTTGATTATTGTCGGAGAAATCCACAAATTTGTCACGGTTCAGTGACGAAACATGTTAAGTTCTAATGGCATAACAAGCAGTAAGCTTGGAGAATCCTGTTTACTTACCATTCATTTCAATTTAATTATTTTTTTATTAATTAATTATTAATATTAAGAATATTTTGCTTATATATAAAATACATGAAACCTAGATTAAAAAGTAGCACCGTTTTTCATATTTCACTTAAATATTATTATGTGCAAGAATCTTCAAAATATATTAATAAAATAATTAGTAAAAGAGATACATATCGTTGGTGAAAAATGTTAACCGTCATGAAATATCAAACGTACTTGTTGAAAAATAGTTGAGTTGTTAATGCGGGGATTTTCGGTCGTCAATTCAAGTAAAAGCAAACGTGCAAGTTCCTTATTCACTCTTTTATTACATCAATATTTCGGGACTGTTTTTTTCCCTTCATCAGGATCGACAGGACTTCGTATGTTAAAAACAATTTTAGGTGTTAAATAAAGCTAAACTTACGTCAACAGCGAGGTTGCGGAAAATCGGATGTTGCCTGTTGCACATTACACAACTCGTGGCGAGAATTAATTATGAAAACATTGGAAAACTGAGTAAATAATTACACATTAAAATCAATTGTAAAAGGACAACACATGGCAGTTGGTTTCTTGTTTAAAACTGGTCAACTTTTTGTTCATGTTTCTGAACGTTGTTTGTTGCAAAACCGATTCCATTTTAACTGTCATGTGTTGTCATTTTACTATTGATTTTAAAGTATAATTATTTACTCAGTTTTCAAAAGATTTCATAATTAATTCTTGCCACGAGTTGTATAATGTGCAACAGGCAACATCCGATTTTCCGCAACCTTGCTGTTGACGTAAGTTTAACTTTATTTAACACCTAAAATTGTTTTTTACATACGAACTCCTGTAGATCCTAGTGAAGGGAAAAACAGTCCTGAAATATTGATATAATAAAAGGTTCAACAAGGAACTTGTACGTTTACTTTTACTTGAATTGATAACCGGAAATCCCTGTATTAACAACTCAACTATTCAAAAATGTTAACCTTCTATGACTGTTCTGAACCGATATGCCGCTTTTGGTATTGACGGTATGAGAAAGAAATATTTTAAATGAATAATATCCGTCGATGTATGTGCCACCGAAAAAACTTTTGTCTCTCTATTGTGTTTGGTTCTGATTTTAACTTTATTTAAAATTTTTTATTTAACTTTAGCTTTAGTTCTCCAATAATGTTTTATTCGTAAAAGATCTCCATTAGAAATTGTATTTCTTAAATTGGGTTGAAATTGCAAGAACAAACAAAACAACATTGAATTGACATGAGATTTGAAGTTGAAGCCAGTTACAATCCTTTGGTTTTGACTATCGAAAAGAGCAAACAGCGTAAAAGATGTCCTTTTGCTGAAAGGTAGGGAGAGGGAGGAAACAAGAGAGCAAGGAAGAAAATAATAACAACAAAAAAAATAAAATTATGAAACCAAACAGAAAACTAAAGAATACAACAAAATTGATATTTTTAATTATATCTGGACAATAACATGAAAAAATATATATATGTTAATAATGCTGTTAACAGTATGATCCACTAAGAGACCTTTAAGATGCACCCCTTGAGAAAAATATTTTATAAATCGAGATTTACAGAAAGCCTGGCTGCTACTTCAAAGGAAAACATCATTGTCAAGAAAAAGTTTGATGATTTATAGTGTTTGCATCATGAAAGATTATTTAATGAATTAAGAAAATTCCAAGATTGACTTTTATGATTACTGGTGTTTAATAATTATGTATAATCTGTAATAAAAGTTTTCAGAAAAAAATTTTGTCTATAATTTGATACTAAATTATATCATGCAATTACCATTGGAAACAAATATTTAGTATTGTCTACATTTTTATTTATCATGACGTGCTTACCAAATAACTATTATCGTAGTTATAACATACAAACTGGATATCTGGAAAAGTATCGACTGTCCATGGATTTTCTGCAATAGAGAAATAACTTTTTCATTTTACGTTCTAAGAAAAAAAATTCTTTAGAAAAGTTTTTGCTTCCACTAAAACCCATAAAAATGATGGCAAAATTGTCAAAAGTCTCGTTTATGACTTTAAATTTAAAAAACATAATCTCTTACCGCCCAGCATATGTGGCATAATCTTAAACAAAAACTGCGTAGCATTGAATACAACGGACCTGTAAGTATTCTTTTCATTACGTTTTCTGTTATTTAGAAATTAAGGAATAAGTTACTAAATGAATTATTAGAATAAACTACTTCGATATTTCGATATTGCTCCAGAATTTTTGTCTGAAAACTTTTGCTACATACGTTATAACATTTGAAATAAGAAGAAACTAACCGTTTCCGTGATTTTTTTTTGTTTGAAGTTTCAGATTTACATGTTTAATTATTATTTTTAATATTAACAAATACGTTTCTGATTATTATTTTTATCTCATTTAACGAATTTATAAAACTATAAAAAATGTCATTGAAATATACTGTATTTTTATTTAATTACTAAAGATAAAGAATAATGAATAGAACTTTGGCATTTTCTAAATAAAAAAATATGATTAGTTAACAATGAATGTTCAATTAACATGACTTCCACTCTCTTTTAGATATAATATTTATGTTGATCTCTCTTAAAATTGATTAGTTTCACCTATACAGGGAGTAAATGAAATGTATTTTCGTTAGTAATTATTTATATTGAATTATTTTAGTTATTTTTATTTATTTTCTATGTTCTGTTTGGTTTATTTATCTCCATTGTTCATCTGCGTTGTTAATTTCAAAAAATGTTACAGCCCTATTAAAGTTATATACTGTGGGTTAGTGTAGTTCTCGTTGTATCCAAGATCAACGCCTTACATTTTTTGTACCTACCACATTTCATTACAAATGGATAATGATTTTGAATAATTCAAATAAAATGTTCACGGGTTGTTAGTTGTTTTATCCTTCAATAACATAGGATTCTTGTTGTTTTGTTTGGCTGCAATCTGGCTTTAAAATTATAAAAATAAAATATACATTAATACTCTTAGACTTCCATCAAGTTTGATGTGTATTAGTATCTGCACTTTCTGAAGTCTATCATCAGCTTTAAAGGTCAAATACAACTTCCACTCTGGTACAAAAATCTTGCTTTTTATAAGGACAATAGCCTTTTGTTACTCTATAACTAGCTTAGTTAAAAATAGTTTCAAAACATCATACTTTCGATGGAATATAATAATTATGATTCAATAAAATTAATAAAAGTGTTTTATTAATTCAAGAAAAATACAATTTTGAAACTAACGAGAAAAGCTTGATGGGGCATTCACTATGACCACCATTCTGACACAAGAATATATTCTATGCTTTTTTAATTAGCAACATTAATTCTCTATTTCCTCTGCCACTAGCAATACCAAAAGATAAAACCTGGGCGTACAATAACAACGGTGGTCCCCCAAGAGTAAATAATTTTAGCAATTAATAAATTTTACGCTCACCACTTGACATTTTGTAAAGACAAGTTCGATTAATTAACTTTGTTTCTCTTCAAGAATTTCCAATTACTCTATAGCAGAATTAAAATTGTACAATTTGTGTACAGCTTGCGAATGACTGCTAAAGGTCAACCCTTATTACATTCTATAGTGCACTTGCGTATCATTACTTGCTCAGTGGCTCTGCTTTAGGTTGTTTATTATTTATTAATTTATTTTTCTCAATATAATGTTATATAAAGATTTAAAAAATATTATAAAGATTCTTTCGTGCAGTAAATGAACAAAAAATGATTTTGTAATTATAGAATTATTACATCAGATTTCATTAGTAAAGTATGTCGTAATTTTAAAAGATTTAAAAACTTAGCTGCCAGTTTATATTCAAAATAAAAACAATATTTTTATATTACCGAATAACTATCATTTTATATTGTTGTTATATATTATTTACAGTGATACAGAATTACTTGATGAATCCTATTCACTGTACGGCGTTAAACTTCCGGCTGGACCACGGTCGTCTGGCCGGACAGGATTTCCTCCCCCAGCCGCTGTTCCTTATGATGCTACTAGGTATGTCCTTTCACCCCTTTTTTTTGCGCAATTAACTAAATATATAAATTAAAGGCTACGCGTGGAGAACATGGAACGTCAGCTAGCTAACTTGACCGGTCTAGTGCAGAAGGCCCTAACGCAAACCCCGGCAACACTGCAGGTCCCTGGAGGGAGGAGGGAGGATAATTATCGCTCAGGTAAGGAAGATCTTTCGAATTTTTACCTAAAGCCGTGTTCATGCATCATTGTATTGCACTTGCTTCGAATAGCCTAGAAGTTTGGATAGAATAGATACCCAATATCATCATGTTTCACATGTACACAGGCATTTATTAATTTATGGCAGTTTTACTTTTCATCACTTTTTAAAGGAAGTTTCATGATCTAAAAGGAATAGTATAAAACAAAACTAAGTCAATTAAGTCAATACTGAACAAGTTCTACAAAAACTAATCTGTGTTCAGAGGCAAATCAAATGTCTTTTAAAGAGCAGATTATTTTTTGAGCTTTTAAAGCTAACTATATTATTCCTCTTAAAATATGGATAGTAATAGTAATTCACCAACAAATAAATCATAAAACTCATTAGACACACGTTTGAAACGCGTGACATTTGAGCTTGCTATGTTACTAACTGCTAGAGAGCTTGACTTAGTGTTGCTAACATCACCGTGTTCTTCTGCAGGAGAAGAGTTCGATAAGAACTCCACGTCTAGCTCGGCTTCCCTTCCAGGTTTGTATTCGTAGCTTACCCGTTCGCTTTCAATAACGAAACGCCTCACTGCATGACATCACCATCAATTGGCTTTAGAATCAATGATTTTTTTACATTGGCATAAATCAATGTGATCTGTTGAAAATATAATCAAATCATTAGGTCTAGTTAATAAATCAGCAAATCTAAAATTGTCAGTAAAATTATAAACTAAAAGCAATTGGAATATTCGCCGTAAATGTGGAAGATATATTGAAGTTTGTTTCTGAATAATGTTCGTATATTATATTGGAAGAAATATATATTCCATATTTATGATATCTGATAAAATTTATACTAACTAAAAACTTTGCACTCATAAAATCTATTGAACTAAAATTACTGATTTTGGGAAAATTAAATTGAAAAAGTAACAACACATTGTTTATCTATGTTGGCAGATGAAACGTATCTTCGGTCAGACAGCAAAACACCTAAATTAGGCAAAGCTGGCTGTCGTAAGTTCGCAACTATACTAGGCATGCTTTTGGGTCTTGTTTCCTGTCTTTCTTCTACTGTCTTTATTTGCATATCGGTCATATTTGGCATATATCCCTTAATTCAGAGTTTTAAGATTTGTAAATCGTTACATGTAAAAAACAAGAATTCTTGTAACATGTGTTATTCTCGCTTAATTTAATTAATTTAAATAATTATTAACTCTTGCCATTAAATGTGAATGGCATGTCTTAGCTTTGCTATCAAATAACTTCAAGAAGTGCAATGACTTATTTTTCATTTAAACTAAGAGATACCGAACAAATTTCATGACAAATGTAGTTAAAGAACGTATTTGTTAATAATGAGAAAAATAATCGTTTTGTAAATTCTGCTTCTGAAGAGTAAGATTAAGTTAAATAGTGAAATTGGTAACTGCTTAAAAATATGGAAACAAATAGCTCTATTCGGTAATAAAAATAATACTTTTACGTGATTTTATTTTGGCTGTATGTAGAGCTTCCTACTATCTAGTATTATTCACAGATAAAATGAATTTAAGTAACACAACTTTATTCAATAAACAAACTAAAATTTACAAAAAAAATCGCACCTCTTAATGATGAATTTCATTATAAATATAGTTTCTTCCGCAAGCATTATTTTAAGTTCCTACTTTCCAGTTTGCTTAGTATACAGCTTTTGCCGCTAGCTAAATCACGCATTCATTCACTGTATTTATTTTAAAATAAAACAAAAAATATTAAATTTAATTTTAGCTGCTCTTCAGTTCTCGGGTTCTCTGCCATGTAGAACGTTTCGATCAGCACTTCTGAAGTAGATCATAACAAGATGATCGAAACATTAAGTTCTACAAACTTTCTACATGGCAGAGAACCCGAGAACCGAAGAGCAGCCTGAAGACTACATTAAATTTAATTTTTTTGTTCAAAAATAATTTTGTAACGACTACAATCTTAAAACAAAACTTGCTGTTTCAGAATTTTTGCCTGTAAGTTGGTTTGTTTTCTTGGGTTGTTTTTTTTTAACTATTTGACATTGTTGCTTGAGCTTTAACATAAATGTGTGTGATTTTTATAGATAAGTCGGTTTCTTTTGAGAAATCGGTCTCGTTCAGTGATGAGCCGCCGGACATGAACTCGCCGAAGCAGCACAGTCCACAGCACACAGGTAAATGGTAGAACTGTTTTGGCATGAGAACACGACACGCAGCTCAAAACACATCCACATTCCACTTTTGTCCTTAAAGTATTATATTTGCACCTATGTATGTATTTAGCAATGGAAGTAGTTTTGAATAGGCTGAGGATGATAAGAGTGGTACTAGTAAATTGAGACAAGAAAAGGTTCATAGTGTTTAAAGTCTTGATGAATTGTAGAAGTCGTTGTCTGAATTTAAATGTTCCACTCTATTTCTTTCTGAATGATCTTCAATGCTTTTAGCTTTAATTTGATTTAGGTTTGCATTAGTCATGCAAATGTCACTTCACATTCCATAGAGTTGCATAGAAAATGTCAAAATTTGAACTTGAATTGAAATTAAGCAGTATTATATATATTTTAGTATAATTTATTCTCAAATAATCTTTGATATTTTATTTAATATACATATATGCATATCAAATTACTCAGTCATTCCCGAGACAACAAAAAAATCTGCATTATTAATAATTACTCAATAAAACTCGAAAATGTCTGCCAGTATTTATAAATTTTAATTTCAGGATAAAATACTTTTCTGAATTATTCACCCATGACTATGTTATTCTTAGGTCGGAAATATCCATCTCTTAATAAACTGGTTGATAGTTATTAGACGAATAACTACCATAGAAACGATTCTTAAAAAATCAATCAATAATTTTAAAAAAATCAAGTTATTCATCTAATAACTTTAATAGGAGATAGATATATCGACCCTTAGTTACTTAGTTCTTTGAACGTTCTCCATATAACAAATATTACTAATTTTTAAAAATTCAATAAGTTATTCACGTAATGAAGTCTTTTTATCTTGAATGTTTTTATTTATATATACCGGGTGTCCTACAAAAAATGCCCCGAGCCATAACTCCTTCACTTATAGACTAATTTTAAAAAACAAAAAGGCAAATGAAATGAGACTAAAAACACTATAAAATGTGGTCAATTAATAATTTTTTTTAGTTACCTTCATGGTCAAACGACTGTAAATTTTTATTTTTTAAATGGCTCTGCATATTTTTTATTATTGTATCTGGTAGAGCTACTTTTTCTAAATTCAACGATGTGCAACACTTTAAGTTTTGGCCAGCAAATAAGGCAGAAAACATTAATGAAAGATTTAAAATTAAGTACGCAAATGTAAGTTGCTGTAGGAAAAAAATTGAAAATCGAACTTTAAAAGAGTGGTGTTGACGTAAAATTGTCAAGTACGCTTTGAAAAACAACTACAACGTGTAAAATATTTATTCAAAAAACTAAATAGCGACATGAGAAAAACCTGAAAGATTAATGCACAAAAATCTATAAAAGTTGCTCAAATTGACGACCACCTGCTTCAACACGCGGACATTTTTTAGCTACTCCGTAACTCGCGCTCAATAAAGTATCAGGAGGTATAGCGCGACAAATGTTAATAATTCTACCTCGCAATATTTCCTCATTTTCAGGACGTGTTAAATAAAGTTGATCCTGAAGAAAACTTCACAACTAAAAATCTAGTAGCGTAAGATCAGGGGAACGTGTAGGCCACCGAACTGGTTCGAAAGTTCCTATCCATCTTGCCCCAAATATTCTATGTAGCCAGTTAACGTTAATTCTGGCATTGTTAATTCCGTCTTGTTGAAAATAAATATCATTGAATTCAGCTAATGGCAATTCATGTGGCGTCTTATAGGCGTTCAGTCAAAAGTGTATGGTATTTTTGTTGGTTTAAGGTACCATCTATGAAAAATGGTTCAATTAATCTGTTGCCTAAAATGCCACACCAAACATTTACACTGAACCTTTGTTGAAAATTAGTTTCTACACCAATATCGATGATTGTTTCTATTGAAGAAGCCACTGCTGCCGAAAGTGCACTCGTCGGACCAAATAATTTTTCGAAAAAAAATTGAATATTTTGTTTAAATAAAAATTACAAAAAACCTGTCTTCGCTCAGGATCGTTTCTTCCTAAGCCATGCACTTTCTGAGGAATGTAGGGATGAAATTTGTGCTTTTTCAAAACACTCTGCACAGTAGATTTGGATATTCCAGTCAAACTACTAATTTCACGAATAGAGGTTTTTGAATTTTCCTGAATACTCAATAAAACTATTCCGCATTTTCCTCGTACTGGCGGTTCTTTTGTTTAGGTTTTTTGAAATTTCTTAAATTTAATTCTTGTCTGGAAAATTTGTGACGATCCGGAATTTCTCTGTTTGGAAATCGCTGCCTATAGAATCGTACAGCTTGCCTGCTCTTTTTATTACATTCAAAATAAACTTGCAACTGGTTATTATCCATTGTAACCAACAATTTTAAAAAACAAATCAAACTACCCAACAAAATCTTTGTTTTAGGAAACATAAAGCCATAAAGCAAGAACTTGACAGCTTTAAACAATAACTGCGCAAAACGACGATTAATATTGTTTTCACGGCTCACTTGAACATTTGCACACTTAATTTCAATTCTTTCATTAATGTTTTCAGCCATATTTGCTGGCCAAAACTTAATTAGAAACTTAATTTAGAAAAAGTAGCTCTACCAGATACAATAATAAAAAATATAGAGCCATTTAAAAAATAAAAATTTACACTCGTTTGACCATGAAGGTAACTAAAAAAAATAATTAATTGATCACATTTTATAGTATTTTTAGTCTCATTTCATTTACCTTTTTGTTTTTTTAAAATTAGTCTATAAATAAAGGAGTTATGGCTCGGGGCGTTTTTTGTAGGACACCCGATATATTTCGCACTCCTTCCACGTTATTTGACTTAACATCAAACTAAGTATTGTTTTACTCGAAATCAATTGAATTAAGATCTGATTCTTTTTTCTTATCTCATTTTTTTTATTTATATCGATTTTCATTTCGTAGCTAATTTTACATGAATATTTATTAATCATTCCACGTAATTTAAGTAACATTCATTATCTTTTATCAATAATAATTAGTGTACACTTTCCAATACTTTTTTTTATAATTGTAGTGAAAATTTAATTGCAAAACAAATTATTCCAGGTTTCTAATAATGCTCTCTATTTCTATTTCTAATTTTTTTTATTTTTATGAATCTAAATAAAAATGCTAAATTAAAAATTGTAAGAATTAATTAAAAAATTTTAAAGTGTCCCCTTCTTATGCCATTTTTTGTTTTGGTTTAAAAATAAACTTATACATTACCTGTCCAATGTCTAAGAGAGTTTATTTATATTAATTTGCCTTATCATTTTTGTTTTAAATGGTTGTTTAGTATATTGATTTATCGAATCTCTTATTCTATCTTTGTACTTCGTGTCGATTCTCCTTTTAGGTCTTCTAAGGTAAATAGTAAGAAAAAAAACTTTGCCATTCATGAATGGCAAAGTTTGATGAGGAAAACGATGTGACAAGCGTTTTTCTCATCATACTTACAAATTCTTAAACAAACAAACGTGAACAAATATTCCAATCTGAATTTGTAGGTTTTCTAATTAGCATTTTAGAGTTTTAGAGTTTTTCTCATTACATATCAAATTATTTGTATTTTCCTTAATTTTTAGTATAACAGTCCCACGTGTGTAATTATTTCGTCTAATACATACGAGATCTTTCTAAACTCCAATACTTATCGTATGAAGGTTGAAGAGCTCTTTTGTACCTCTATCTCTACCTTATTTAACAATAAGATGAATTCAAACTTTCAATTAAAAAGTGTATTTTTTTCTCGTCATATTAATTTGAAAATTAATTTAATTTTAGAATTGTTTACATTTAAAATTGAAAATGGAGGAAACAGTTATGAATAAATAGTAGAAAGATTTCTTGTGTATCTCAAGTTTTATGATATCTAATTATTGAAGAAATTAACTGCAAATTAAAGAATCTTATGTAGTGTTTTTTAAACACTCCTCGTATATTCGTTTGAATATCTATTTCATTTGCAATTTGTAACATTTGAAATTAAGAGAAAACATTGGCATACGGTAATTGTGCAGCTTAACGGAACAAAACGACATTTGCATAGATAAATAAAGTAGTGCATGTTATGTTTGTATGTAAGTATTTTATGTAACCATTATTGCACGTTGTTTTGCCCACTAACTAAGCATTTCTCATTTTATTTTTAAGTTAAATTTCCATTTTAATGTTAAACTTCTTTCATCACATATGTGTTTAAAAATCTTGATACATGAGTTACGGCTTACTTTACGATAAATGGAAATTTAAAAGTATTATGTTACTGACTAACATACTAACGTATATATGTTTGTATTCTTGTCTTAATATTCGAATATATTTATGTATTTTTAGATCGTAAGAATTCTTAAAAAATCACCTTCTACTTTAACGTTTATTTTCTTTTTTATATTTTCATTTTTTTTTCCTTGTTAGCTACACTGTGCACGAGAATAAATCTATTTACTGATATTTTGAGTTTTATTTGTGATGTCTTTTTTGTTAAACAATAATAATACTTTAATTAAGTTAATGTTCAACGCTGGTTCAATGACTTGATATTTTTTTTTTTCAAAAGCCGGCCTTGTTAATCGGTCTTTAAATGTTATTTTAAATTAAACATCATTATTTTTTTATAAATATATATTCAGAAATGACAAATAAAACCAAAAAATAAAATTTATTTCATATTAAAGTAATACTGAAATAAATGTTTAGGTTTAGAGCTGTTGCTTTTTTAAACAATATAAATTATCATAGTTTTCATTGTAACCTGTATTGAATTGTATTATATTATTTTAAACATCATTTCCGTTAAACAATGAGAAGCATTTAAAAATGCAAACCGTTACAAAAATTAATGGAAACATCGTTGGAACTCAAAATAAAACTCGATTCGAATTATTTTAATGAAGACCTTCCGAGATTTTATTCGCACATAATTATTCAAACGATTTTTTGTCACTTGGCTTTTCAAGTTCAATTACCTTTGGTATAAGAAAAAACTAATTAGTGACGTTAAAATATCTTTAATTTTTTTCTAATTCATAATAAAGTGTTGACCTCCAAATATCGTAAACTCAAACATTAAAAGAAAATTCTTTATAGTTTTCCGTACTATTTTGTTCATCACATCACAAACTTTTTCTTATATTGGGTACCCACAGAAAATATTTAAAACGCATGCATTTTACACAATTATTTTTAATTTCGGAAAATTAATAACGTCACCTTAGCTGATGACATGATAATCTTAGAATGACCTATCTTAGTGGAAACTTATATGTAAGGTGATTTTTGCATGTGTCTGAAGTACAACTAACAGGTTTTTTTGGTTACTGCTTTTGTAGCGGACACTAAACCTCCAAAACCTGCAATTAAGTCTTCTACCCTTCCTAGGACTTCTTCCCAGGGTAAGAGTTTCTTGTGGTTTATTATGTATTTTTACGAGATGTAACCTTGTTCTTGCTCGGGATGTTCTTTTTTTGTTATGTTGTTTAACAGATTAAAACACATAACACGTTATTATTTTATGCATTTTTGATAATGTTAACGTTATTTGACGCATTTACATTTTTTAAATTGCGCTTTTTTCAAAATGATAATTGCTAAAAAATAAAAATGCAATTCAGACTTTTATCATAGTTCCACGATTATAAATTTATAGGCACATAGATAACTCGTATTTTATAAAAAAAATCTCCATAGAAAAATTCTTGTCATCTTAAAAAAATTCGGTTTAAATTATTGAAGTCTTTTAAGTCCAGTATTTCAGTCATGGTTTAACTTTAATCTTCAGTTTATTCCCATATTAACAATTATAAAAACAATTGTTCTTATGGAAATAAACTAAAGCTTAAAGTTAAATCATGACTGAAATACCGGGCCTTAGACCTGGTCTTTTCATCTGCCCTTTAAAGTTAATCGACAAGTAACTTGATTTTTCTGAATGGTTAATTGATTTTTCTGATTTTTTTCCATAGTAGTTACCGGTCTGTTAGTTTAACAAGAAATGAAAAAAACCCGCCCCTTAATATATTATTTTCCAAACTATGAATTATGTAAATGTCAAATCTCATTAAATTTGTAAATAATTATTTAAATTTGATCTTAATGCAACTTTTTCGTAAACTTGCAATAAGTAATTTTCCAGATATATTCTTTATGACAGAATACACTTATTGCTGACACAATCTGCGACCAAAAAGAAACAAAACAAATCATAATATGCAGAGTCATTCACTTAACATGTAATAGTTAATTAATACCTCGGTAAGTGCAAAAATGTACGTTTGTACTTTCATCGTAAAATTATTTGCTTTATTAAATCACTACATCAATTACTTACTGTCAGTTCCGATTTGAAGGAAATCCCACTAAATATCTAATATCTAATTTTACAACAAAACATTAACCTAGTTTGTAGGATACTAGAAAAATAATTGAAACTTTTAAATAATAAATAAATTTAGATTCTCTGGTCAATTTAATTAGAATATCTTTTCAAATTGATGCCCTTCTTGCTCTAACCGTAAAAGTAGCCGCAGATATACTTTCGGGTATAATGATTCAGTATACAGTTCTTATTTCACAGAAGGTTTGTTAGCTCAGTGGTTCCGGACTAATTCGAACTGTTAAAATCAAATGCCCAACGAAGTAATGATCGATTTTAACAATGCTTTCAAGTTTAAACTTTATGAATACATGAATTTGACAGTTCCGAACTCCGCGAACAAAGCTAATACCTTTCAGAGTATTCCATAACCAATAGTCTACAGGCATCGGATCCGGAGATTTATCAAATGACAAAAGTGATTTGATTGATTTGCTCATTACTTCAATTATTTCCGTTATTTTCATGACGTGAACGAACAATTTGCGCTGACACTTACTGAGATATTAACTGTTATATATTATATGAATGACCCTGTATACATTCGTATGTGTACCATCGTTGACAACTTAAGAAGATATCGAATTTTTCCAGGTTAGAAAAGTTTGTGGGCAATTTTTCACACAGAAAGGGGCGTTGATCATTTATTTTTTCTGTATTGCTAAAATAAAGCGGAAGCTTATTGTTTCAAAGTGGAAACAGTTTCGAAAATTGAACAGTAGGTTAAAACAAACAAATGTTTTGTTTTTCCAACTTTTATCAACAATTTATATATATATTTTACGTTGTCCACGATTGTACATATTAAATATGTAGCCAACTGTAATTTATTTTTAAAATACAATCCTTCATATGAATGTGTAACTTTTTATGTAAATTTTATTGATGCTCTCTAGCATTAATGGAAAACTAATTTAAATTTATTTATCACGATTTTTAAAATACTAAAATAACCGAAGTACTTCTCTTATTTTCAAGGAGAGGGATTTTTAGAGGATGACGTAGCTCGCACAAAGAAGTACTCTGTAACTTTTTCAAAAGCCTGTTAAAATTTAAGAAAACGTTAAAATTCAAAATCGAGTTTTGTGACTGGCTGTTACCATGGCAACAAAATTTAACGTCTTCGATGCAGACTATGCCCCATAATCGACAAAGTGTGTGCTCTCGCTACAGCCGACCACGTTACATGGACACATAATGAACCTCGCGATAGCGCTTCGACGATTCAGCTCGCCGACTATGCGTACTTCGTCATCTTCTAAAAATCCCGTACTTTTTAAACATATTAGTAGAGATAGAGCAAGAACTTTTAAGAAAAGTTGTATTGCATAATTTATAATTTGATGTCGATGATTTGATCTACACTGCGCGACAAAAGTATGTGTTCATTAATTTTTTGAACAAAAATAAAATTAGCTAAATAGACAATTGTTCCATTTTTGGTCTCGTAATTAGGTAAATATATTTTAAAAGAAATAATACTTCCTCATTTGATGTGTTCATCAGGTTTCGGTTTTTTCATAAAACCTTCATCAGACTGCTATACAGGATGTTTCATTGAAGATACATCAAACTTGAGGGACACATTTCTGACATTATTTCAAACAAAATATCTTAATAACAAATTTTAATCAGAGGAAGTTGAAATTTGCATAATTTGGAGTCGATGTTTTTTGAAATACTGTAGCACGCGGAATCGTGAAACAAAACCGACGATCTAAATTGCATTTATGAAGGGCACACAGCTGCAGGGGGTAATAAATCCATAAACACCGAAGAAATTTATGACTAGATTTTATTTTGCCCTTGATCGAAAGCTCGGTGTATTCAACTTTGCCACACGTCGAATGCAGCAGCGATGTGAAATCGCGTGGATATTTAAACTTATTTAATTCAATAATAAATTATTAATTATTAAAGTATTAAATCTAATACCATATACCAAATTGAGTAGTACGGGGAACGAAATGTTTTGAGTAAAACTAGGTACTTGGGCGCTAAATTTCTACGAACGATTTCATGAAACGGTGAATGTGAATAATAAATTCTTAAATAAGCGCAAACTACTAAATGTTTGAACAATCCTAAAATTCTAGCTAACAATTAGAAAATTCGTATTAAACGGAGAACAGAAAATAAACGACTAATTATTATTTTTATTGATTGCAGATGTTTTAAATGTGTTTTGCCGAATCGATTGGGGCGACATTCTAGAGGCAATTAACCAATAAACCGATTTCGTGTGAGAATAAGCAACAATCCATTAATTCTCATTTAAAGTCCATCCTAAAAATATGCGACTTTGCTTTCTCTTCGATTTTCTCTAAATTTATTCATTACGGAGAAAATTTTCCAAAGAAACTTTTCTTTCTTTTCTCGACATCTACCCACATACCAAGTTTGATCTATCTTCAATGAAACACCCAGTATTATCATGTTGTAATAATGAAATTTTTAAAGCAAATGCTTAAATTTTAACTTATTACTAAAGTGCTTTAAATATTTCACTATTACAACATGACATTAAAAGCTTGGTGAAGATTTTATGAAAAAACCGAAACCAGTAGCTAACTAATAAACACATGAAATTGGGAAGTATTTTTTTTATTTTTTAAATAAAAAAATACTTTTTGATATGAACTGTAATTGAGCTATATTACAAATAATTTACAAAACTCGATCAACTGGAATTTATAAAAAAAACCAAATTAAAAATAGTAGAAAGAAAGTTCTAGTGAGCCAGACTTTTGTCACGCAATTTATTTTTTTAATTTGAAAATTTAAACTTAAATTAGGCTGAACAGCCCACGCAGGATTTATCCGTTTGTTTCAGTTTAATCATGGCTAAATCCTCTTCTATTGCATCGAATCATCTATTCCTGAGTCTCCTCTCCATCTACCATTTAGTCTCCATTAAAGTAATACTCAGTGTTACATGTCGAAACCATCTTACTCTTGATACTTTTATTGTATCAATGATGTTCCCATAATATGTGTGTTTCGTGAATTATTTATTTGTTTTTCTTCTATTTTCTTTAATTTTGACTCTTTTTTTACATTACCAAGAAATTATGCTACTCTCTTTTTGTCAAAATCATGGATACTACATGTCGTAATTTGTCTGGTTAGAATTTTAGTTTTACTAATCTCATTAATGTTTACTCATCAATATTTTCTTATTTGCATGAAATCTTTGTGGGTCCTCTATCAATGTTATTATGTTTTTGTTTGTGTTAGTTTTTCATCTAGTTACTGCTGTTTCGCCAGAATATTTGAATATTCTTTTTTTTCTATCTATCTAGAGTATTTGAACATCCTTATTTTTTCTATCTGTCCTTTTTATATTTTATTACGTCAGTAATTGTTAAATCCTCCTCTACCTCATCGGTCCATCTTACTCACGGGTCTCTTCTTCATCTCTATTCAGCTAACACTCGGATTATTACTTTCCATACGTGTCTACATCATTTCACTTTTGCTACTTTAATTCTGTCGTTCATATTACTCTTTATCATAAACTGAGTCTTTCGTAAGCTCTATATTTGTTTTTCTAAATATTTCCGTAATTTGGACTAGATCCAGACGGCTCCTTTTTTCGTTGCTTTACCAAAAGTTTATAACACTATTTCTTGTCATGGTCTTTGTAATTGGTTGGTTATATTTTAGTTTTGTTAATTTCATTAAAGCTTTACTCTTAATTGAAATGATCGTTTTTATTTTTATTTTTTGCTTATTGCTGTTACGTCATATACCTAACATTACTGTTACACCACATTCCTAACTTTCTTACTTTTTCAAACTCAAAGTTCTTTTGCTCTAGGTTGTCTCTTTCACATTTCAGCCTTATTGATATTTATTTTTAGCCCAATTTCTTTTTCTTCTAATTCAATTTGTTTCCTCATATGTATTAGATTTCATATTATATTTCGTTATTTTGTTAGTATCGCATAACCAGTAACTTGTCTTCTGTTACTGCTCCTTTCTCATGAATTTCTAAAAATTAAATAAAATGAATGGTAGAGATCCCTTTCCGGACACTATTTATTACGAACGGTTTTGTTTCAGCTGTTACCCAGTTCATTGTCATTTGTATTAAGTTACTTAATAACTACACCAAATTCTTATTGAAAACAATTCGTTTTGCTATCGACTTCTTCGGGACTCAAAAATAAGCAAATTGTTAATGGAAATTATAAAGAAAAACATTTGACTTGTCTGTTTAATTTTTTTTTTTTAATCTTTAATACTAAACTTTTTTTTAGAAAAAACACAGATCCTAAGTATTTATAGAATTTTCTAATAAGAGTTTACCATGCCATTAAAAATAATGAAAATTGGAATAGGTTCTAAATAGTTGGAGATCGATATCAAATTATTTCAAAATATGTTTAGCCTTTGACATCCAATACAACTTTTCTAAAAAAATTCTTTCTATGGCTGGAAACATAAAGTTAATTAAAAACTTAATTAATCATGTCATTCCCAATACATTAATCAATTAATGATTATATTCTATTTTAATCCAAATTATATAAAGGGAATTTTTTTTCATTTTAATATGACACACATTTTCAATACAATTATGCAAAAAAATTATGTCAAGGTGGGCCGGATGATGATATCAACAACCCTTTCGAAATTATTGTCACAGCAACTATTGTTAAAAAAAAATTTTAAACACTAACATTAAATCATTATTTTCTTCTAAATTTTAATTTATAGAGCAATCTAATGATCGCACAAAAAAGTGAACTGTTGAAGAAGTGCGGGCAATAATACAATACAATGTGTTCTCTTCTTTTTTCATAAACACTCTAAAAAAACTATTTAAATTTTCAAATTCGAATAATAATCAATATTCAGAACATATTATATTACCTTAACCTTATTGACAGAGCATCAGTTTATTAATCTTCTAATTAATTAATACATAAATTTTCAGGTAATCTATATAATATTTTAACATAAAAATTTAGTAAAGAAACGCTTCAAACAAATATCACTTATTTATTACTACACATCATGAATAAGACTTAACGACTTGCTCCAGTCGCTTGAAATTAATCGGAAGAACCGAAATCCAACTTAAGCTTCGCCGTTTCGAATGTGCCCCGGCTTTACCAAAACTAATTACATGCTCGCACCAATAATTTCCGGGCGCCCCGTTAACCGAATTCACTTTTGCAGAAAGGGACCGCCTGAAACCGGCTCCACCACCCAAACCGGCCTCACTGTCGCCCGGCCAATACGATGGCCGTCATATTTACAGGGATTTGCAGCTTACGCCGGAAATGTATAACCAGCTGAGAGGCCTGCAGAAGAAGGCGAAGGATCTCAGAGCGGAAGTGAGAAATTTACGGAGGATGTCCCAAGCACAGGCTCATTCCGTCAGAGAAACGATTAGGGATACGTTTATTAAAATTAGGGCTATGTTATTGGCTGGGGGTGAACAAGTATGGCAAGCAGGTACACTGTCTCTTAGCACCACGATATTTTTTTTAATAGAAATGTGCACTTGAATGTGATCGTAGATTTTTTCTTTCCTTTACTCTTACGTCATTTCATGAGTAATATCTTGTTTTAAAATCATTTCAATGGCGTTGGTTTTAAGGATACTGTGAATATTGATTGGGAATATAATTTAGTTTTCGGTTATTTTGGTTCATAAAGACACCTCAGACTTGGAGATAAATTGAACATGTTGAAAAGCTGAATGCTACTGACTCTTCTTCTTTCAACCATTATTGTTGCTACATGATTACATGCATTAAATTTAGTCGTAACACGACCACCTAAGAAATGGGTTTTACTTATGAGATGACTCAATATTTTGATTTTTAACCTTCATTTCGCAATATTTAATGATCTGAAATACTTAGTACTGATGACTTAGGTATGGATCAAGAAAGAGTAAGATTAAGTCGTGAAGAAGATCTCTACAAACAGGAGATGTTGCGCCTAGAAAAGGACTTAACTGACTTAGAGTCGACTGTGGAAGAACTAAGAGGTAACGTCATAAATAGAAAGACCAGAGTGAATATGTCCGATGTTGAAAACATGGCCCTCATACTGAGTAAGAGTTCGAAGACTGTCGCAGATTTAAAACTTAGGTAGATCTATGCGTCCTCTCTATGAGCTTCCTCTTCTCAACTCATGGTTTTTGTAGATTTCCGAGCTTACAGGATAGTATGAAGGCATTTCTAAGTTCTGAGATGGAGAAGGTCGTGCGTGAAGAAAAGTTCTTAAAGGAAGAGCCAGAAAGACTTGAAAGCGCATTGCGTCGTTGTAAAAAATTGACGGGAACCCTAGTCACACTCAAAAGGTACTGAGCGTTTCGAGTATCTTTACCTTAAATTTAAAAAATCTGAGACATTGTTTCAACCAAACACTAAGTGTAGTATGTTACTGAAAAAATTATTCTTTCATGTATGTCTTTAGATTGGCAAGTGTTCAGGAGCAAAGGTTACCTTGTTCCACAGCAGCAAACGACGGAAGACTGTCCCCAAGCATTACGGATACACCACCAATAACTCCAACGTCTGCACAGCACAGCAAGGTACATTTTGTTCTTTCTTTATGTTGCTGTATAACCTGCATGTGACGCTAATTAAGAATCAATTTATACTAATAGATTAACACTGCTGATAAAAAAAGTGGACGCATTGTGGAACTGTATAAATTGATTCCCGATATCTATAGCATTTTTCTTCCAGAAGAATGCGTTATATAAATGGACAAAGAGGTGATATTTAAAAAGAGCATTTCCAATGTTACCTTGGCTATAAAAACCTCACCCTTTCTAAAATACACCTACCATATTTGTGCAGTAATGCAAGCAAACAATACTCTCAAAAATTAATATTGCAAGCGGGTTTCTTTTGCAAAATAAAGAGAATCATTTATTTATCAGCTTTATCAAAACATAACGAAACTTTTACAAAGTTTACATTTGAGCAACTAATCAAATTGTTAATTTAGACTAATAGGCCAATTATAGTATGCTATTACTACTGTCGGAAAGTTTATTCTGGTCTGAAATGTATTACAAGTGACCAATATATGTACATACACTATACATACAGTAATTAGTGATAATTCTCAATGGAAACATGTATTTATGTAAGCAAGGATACATTAGTTTATGTAACTTAACAACTAGTCGAATTATGTATATTATAAGAATTCGTTCGCCAAATTTCTGCGATATAATTTAAAAAGTTGCTTTTACAAGTAAAAACAAAATTTAATATAAAAGTTGAAAGTTTAATTTTATTGAGAGGTTTTCAAATTGTAGCTAAACTACAATAAGAAATCAGAACCAATGTGGTAATTCAAAAAATGTCCCGTTAAAACAAGTTTACAAAATTTTTCTTTCTCTACTGATTTTTCCACTTCCACGAGCTTATACATTTTAATTTACAACAATGTAAGAAGGTTGTGTTTTATTTATTTAATTAAATTAACACGTTTCTTTTCAAATCATTATTAAATTTATTTCATATCTCTTGTGGTTTCCTGATAGGTCTTCAAAATAATTGCAAGGATATGGATAAAATAACTTTTCTTTTAAATAAAATTCCATTAACGTAGATTTTTTTAATATTAAAATTAAAGAGCTCTTTCCTTCCAGGTACAATATAATTAACAAACAATTACCTTTATGCAATATTAATTTTAATTTAGGTATAATGAAAAAATATCGCTTCACAAATATGGTATTGAAATCGCTATACTTCACCCCTCCTCTGTACTATAGTTAGTGACGCATCGTGTTTAATTTGTCCCTTATGATTTCACGTTTTCAACTGAAAATTTGCACTCTTATTTTAAATCACCTTTCTGGTTTTGTTTCTTCGTTCTCTATCGAACTCACTCACTAAATTTATTCACAAAATTTTTATTTGTACATAGATATGTAATCCATTTAAAATTGTTATGTGATGGTTTATTTCTCTATTGGCAGTATGTTTTCCACAAGGATGGTATAGTATCTAAATTGGATATACTTTTATTTCGTTCTCAGAATTTCTACAAATTGTTCGATTACATCTATCCATTACATCGTACGATTTCTTGCTAAACCATTTTTTTAAATTGTATTCGTAATTTGTTCGTTTACTTGTAGTAACTCAATGTTCTGAAAATGAAAATAATTTTGAAACTATAATATTTATTAACAAGAAATCGTTCATCCACTTCTTTCCTAAACCTGACATCGATTCATTTATTTCCATTTATATTTCCGGACGACTTTCTTTGTTCCTCTTCTTACATAAAATTGCTATGTTCGTTGAAGTTAAGTCTTATAAAACTTCTCCTATAAATTTTGTGCGTTTTAAAAATTAAAATGGTAAAAAAATAAATATAAACATGAAAAATCTAATTGAATTATATTTTTTATTTATGAACATTAATGATTTTATATTAAATTATAAAATTTTCACCGGACAAGAACTTAATTCATTTATTAATGATTTTGTGGATGCAAAATAATGTTTCATCATAAATTTAGAATAAACGAAACTTTCATGTAGAAAAATTAAAAGTTTCAGAAGAGATAAAAATAAAACTCAAAACATTTCAAGTGTGAATTTTTTGAACGAAAAAATGATGACAAATTAATAACGCTATAAATATTTCTTTAATGAAAGTATGAATTTCATCTTTAGGGAATTATAAAATCAAGTACAATTTAAAATTAACGATATTGAAGAACTGCCAAAACTATTTTTGAAACAGAAATAAATATTTCTAACTACATAATATTTATGAAAATTAATTAAAATTGTGTAACTGGCAATATAGAGAGTATTAGGAAAGAGTTTATACATGTATTTCGGCCTTATTGGGCCTCATCAGAACTCTGTACCTTAAAAAAATTTGGTTTATTGAAAAATTTAGAAAAACTTACCCCTTTTTTTGAATTTCTAAAATCCCAAAAAACAAGAAATTTAAAAAAAGGGGTAAGTTTTCTAAATTTTTCAATAAACCAAATTTTTTTAAGGTACAGAGTTTTGATGAGGCCCAATAAGGCCGAAATACATGTACAAACTCTTTCCTAACACTTTCTATATTGCCAGTTACACAATTTTAATTAATTTTCATAATTTTCATCTAGCAAGAAAACTTGAATTTACATAATATTTAGTTCTAACTACATAATATTTTTGCAAAGTGGTAATAAAGGTATTTCCTAATTTCTTTTAAATTTTAATAGAATAGTTTCGATATTATATCTTCATCGGGCAGCTATCGTCAAAAAATTGTGAAAATTGAAATCAAGAAAGAAAGATGGATCATTTCTTCTTTTTTCCAACGCTAGTTGATTTCAGTTTTTTGACGATATCAATCTGATGAAGATATATCGAAACCGATAACTATATTCATTTAAAGAACGTAGGTGATAAACTAATATTTAAAAAAAGAAAAAACTTAAATGAATTATTTAAGAGATGAAAAGGTTGAAGTTTTATAAGACGTTCCCCTATACGTAAACCTAAATGTGAATCCCCATAGTTAAACAGAGCTTTGAGACGTTGTTTTATTTCATGTAGTACGGCTGGAAATGGAGTTCTAACTTCAAGGAAGCTATTACTACACACGAGTAAAATAATTCACTAAATGCTTGCATTTTCTATTATGTATTATTTACTCGTACGTTACTATGTTTATGATAATGAAATTTTTCATACATTTTGCCTTGGAACGGTACGCGAATGATTTATTGGTCTATACATTTCATAGCTTAATGCCTCCTTTTGATTTACGAGCTTGGAACGCGTTTCAGCCATTTCAGGCAGCCCTGCGAAATTTTATTTGCCGGAGTCTTATTAGTTCTGAAATTAGAAGCGGACTGCATTATTACTTAGTTAATATAGTAGGTAATCTATTTGCTTTTATACATAGATACATATATGAATTTTAATTTAGGACCACTTATATTTTCATAGTTTTATTAGAAATACTTCTTCATTAATTTAATTAATAACAAAAAATCATTTTATTGTTTTATGTGTTGCATTATTATATAAATAGTGCAATTTTTTTATAACAATTAAATTTTCCATTTTTGTTTGTATAGAAAAATTTCTGAAATTGACAGGACTTTAAGTGTTCAAAATCTATTGAAATGATTTTATTAGAATTACTGAAAAGTAAGAAAATTATGTATTTAAAATTACATAATAAAATACACAAATATCTAAATTATATTCGATAGATTAATATTGTTAAATATATTTGTAACTGAAAATTAAAAACATCTATTCAAAATCATATACCGAGTGTTAATTGAGAGCCGTTTCGTTCTCTAGCGTCTGAGCATCTACTGCATATACAATATTTTCCACTCTGAGGTCCAGTTTCCAAGATAATAATTTTTTTTTCTAATGCAAAATTTATATACCTCTTATTAATTGTATTAAAACTGGTATTTAGGTTAAGGAAACTGAATGATGTTAAAATCAATTATAAGTAAGGAAGGACCTTGTAAAAGTTATGAAAGTGGAATGTCTTAGATCTGCAGTAGAAGTAGCCAAGAGATAAGATTAGAAACGAAAAAGTAAGAATAAAATTAAAAGAATTTACGAAGATAACTATGATGAGGTAGTTGAGGAGTGAGATACCAAGTTATAACCAAAGAAAAAAGAAAAAGACATAAAAAGAAACAGTAAAGAAGTGCAAATTATGTTATTACTGTGATACTTGCCCCCCCCCCCCCCCAGAGCACAACAAAATACAGTTTCGTAATGTAATTATTCCGTTTTACCGAAAACTTGTCTTGTATATTTCTTTTCGAATTTCGGGTATAAGGAAACAATACTAATTGACCAAATTTTAGAATAAAATACAAAAACAGCAAAATTTTAATAAACCTGTGAATAAAATTATAAAATGAAAATATGATTGCAAGCTTTGAATTATTAAGTTCAAATTATAACACTATTA
This sequence comes from Serrognathus titanus, assembly GCA_039766575.1. NCBI lineage: Eukaryota > Metazoa > Arthropoda > Insecta > Coleoptera > Lucanidae > Serrognathus > Serrognathus titanus. The sequence continues at coordinate 43,877,757 of CM077914.1, read as the reverse complement.
ATATTTTCTGTAAAACTTAATCTCAAAAGCTTTATTGGCCAATGAGAACTAAAAAAGTCTTTTATCTCCATAATCTCCATCATCTTTGCAATTTTAAAATTTTCTTAAAATGGTCTTAAAATATCACGCGATATCCCGATTACTGGTGTACTTGATTGCGAGATGACTAGGACAGTTGATTGAATGGAATTCTCCAGTTACTATTCTGCTGAAGAGGCCCCAAAAGAACCGAAACGTTATCTAGAGGATGCTCGAGGAATCCATTGCAGTCAAAACCGACTTACGACGCATTTTTTAAGATAGTTTTTGATGTTATCTTAAATACAAAGAGTATTTTTGCTTTTTAACTTAAAACAACTTGAATTACGTTTATTTATTTTATTTACAAATAACGAATTTAATTATCTTCTAAACACCAAGTAAAAAAAAATTATATGAAATATATCAAAATGGGATCTTCGCACGCAGAATTTTTAAAATGTCAAAGTTTGAAAATCTACTTTAAATTTTTGTAAAAAATTACCATCAAAAAGTATACAGTAAAACCTCGATAACATTTTTTAACACAGGTAGGCTCTGAGTGTTGAAATTTAAACCTGGAATATTCCCTATTCTAAAAGAATGAGAAAAACCTTTTAAAAAGGAAATAGAATATCAAAATCACAGTTTTCTGTGAAAAATTCGATATAAGCATCAGTGATAATGAAAATATGCAGCTAACTTCAAAGAATGTCCTTATTGAACTTAAATTCAATTTTGTTTTAAAATAAACACGAATTATGCTGAAGTATGTACTTTATTTATTTCATTTTATTTTATTTAAAATACAATAAAAAGTGAAACTGCACGTTACTATTAATTTTTTGACTAATACTTCTTTTCATATTTTTTAACACGTAAGACGTAAAAGGACAATCTGGCACAGTAAAAATACCAAAACAAATAAGCTATTGTTCATCTAAAAGATTATAAACTTTTTGAAATGCTTTTTTAACAAACGAACAGTTTTAGATATATTTTCAAATTTCATTCTGTATTAATTTAATGTTGCAGTCAGTGTTCGTTGTTTGAAATAATTACAAACTAAATTAGGACATAGACCAATAAATTATGAATCTGTATTGACGCTTTTAATATTTCTACCTTGTCCTTATAGTAAGGTCATTGGAAATGTCTTGACCCTTTGGGGCCTCACTTGCACCATCTGTTCTTGTCTTATACACTCAAGATATGCAAGTTAGAAGTTATAGATTTGCCAAAACGAAAACGTCTCAAATTCTATCTTGCATATTTATTTTTAATTAGACACAAATCGATACACGATTTCAATATTTTAAAGTATTTGGATTGGAATTTTTAATTTTATTTCTGTAGTTACAGTACATTATTCGCTTTAGTTTTTAGATTTAGAATTCATATTATTTGCAAGTACATTTTTTAAGGTTTTGTTTTTACAGTACCAAGTAATACGTTTTTATTTTCCTTTGTACCTTTAGTACGTGTACTTGTTGACTATTTTAGTTTCTAGCTTTAATCGAGTAGCTTTTTTAGTAGCTTTAACGCTTTATTTCCTTTCACAGGTATTTCAGTAGTTTACAAAATTTTTCGGTTGCGAAACTCTTTTAACCTTACTATAAGGAAGGATATTTTGTTTTTTCGTTTTCTGCATGTATGTGTCATTGTTTTTCTATCTTTGTTTTCTTTCCTTGCATGCTGCATTTATATAGGCATGAAGAACAGTTTTACGAACTATGTATGTAGCTCCCATGTCTATGTAATCATTAACTATAAATTTTTTACGCTCAATACAAATGTAACAAAAACTCAAATACCTACAATACCAAATACCTACAATACCAAAAAATAATTCCAAGATTAATTTTTTGCATTTTTTAATGGTAAAATTGTAATAACTTTTTCTGCGTTTTTAAAGTTGAAGAGACAATAATCATTAGTTTTAAAGCAAATTACTTCAAAATTTTATACTTTCATTTTAAATTTAGGAATCATATTGTAAGGTTCTGATCAGTTTTCGTTACATGAAAATTCCATACAGCATGCTACATGTATACTTATTATAATTTTGGTTTCTATTTAGCGTTTAGTTTCTGTGTAATAATTTCTTTGTTTATTTAGTAATTGTTTCAGTTGGGCTCTGACCTTTGTAGTTGAAGTTTTGTTTTTGCACATTGCTCTTGTGTTAAGGTAATCCGATAATTTTTTTATTTCTCTATTTTTTTTGGATAAACTATACTCGAACAGTGTTTTTATTCTCATGATTTTTCTTACAGCTTTTTTACAGAATGTCAATAATATGTTCTAATTTTTTAATGTTATAAATGTGTTCTAATGATTGTTTTGCTGTTTTATATCTAAAAAATAAATTTTCTATCATTCTGTCTACATTGATACAAAAAAGGAAAAGGTGTTAAAATGTAGATTCTCTTAAATCAGAATTTTAAGTTTAATAAATTTGCTTAAATTAAAAAAATATATATTAAAATTGAAAAATGATTTCCCTATATTCTGCTGTTTTATTATTTTATTTAAAAATCACAACATTATTAATTACAACTCTTTAGTTATAAAATTAAAATAAAAGTAAATACTATAAAATGACAACAAATTGCCAAATAAGGCTCCAAACAGTTAACAGTATTTCTCGAAAAATTCTTAAATGACAAACTCAATATTAAAGAAGTAAAATTGAAAAACAACATAAAGAGAATTTTCATAAATAAATGAATAAATAATAAATAAAGAAGGAAATATTAACTTAAACAAAAATATTTTTAATACGTCGTTTCTTTTAATTTAGCCTTCAATTATTTTGAAATATTATTATAAACAAATAAGTATAATTAATACTTTAACGACCTTTTCCTTTTTTTTACTTTTACGTGTTCCAAATTGTAGCGTTCAATTCATAATATGAACATTCTCTGTAGCCCACTCCCACTCCACGTGTGGGGCAGATCATCGTCGGGGGAGACAGCGCCAACCCCTCCGACAGTAACCAGCGTCCGGAGAACGCACTCGACGCTTTGCTAGATGAACTCCAAACATTCTCGAAGCCACATCCCTCTACCGTGTGTACCCAAATGCCCCAAGTAACGTACCCCGAGTCAGAGCCCCCCACGCTGCCAATTAAAGGCATCCCTCCCTCGCACAGCAGCCACTTCAATCATCCCCCATCGATGTCAGATATCGGCCGCAAAGGTAGCATGGACTCAGCCACGATCTTACCCACCCAGAACCTCACCGTAACCACGGCAACTGGAAGCTTAAGAAGACTGCACTCTTATCCTAGTGGTTCAGACACAGATAACAGTCCTCCAATTCAACCGTTACAACGAGTACAAGTAGATAATAAGCTGCCTACATTTGGAAAGCCGCCACTTCCGGAGAGAAACACAGAACTTCTACAGCATATATCAGGCAAACGTATACCGCCACCACCACCACCTCGTACTAGCTCAAAATCGCCCCTTGCTTCACCCACATCACCCAGTTTACCACCTAGATCACCCGCCACAGGTCTACAACATATCCAAAACGTTCAAAACATGTCAGAAAAGCCGCAATCGCAATTCGAACTCGCCACTCAAAATTTAGGTTTAAGCACGCTGAGACGAAACGTCGCGAATAGATCAAGCACGAAAGACAGAGCGCAAACACTACCGAGAAATATAGGATCGAATTTGCAGGTACAGACTGAACCAGAGAACGCAATTTCAGCTAGCAACAGCAGTAGCTGCGAGAGTGTCAATTCACAAGATGGGACGAAGAAGAGGAAAGAGGAGTTGGAACAGAGGCACCAGGAGCTCTTGAAAAAACAGAAGGCACTGCAAGAACAATATGCTAGATTGCAACAGTTGCAAAGAGGCAACAACACTTTGGCCGTCGTTCCTCCAGCTCCTGATCAACTACTAAAGAAAACCGGAAGTGAATCGAACTTGCTTCAAAAAATGGGACTCCAAATGTCGGCGCCTCAGATGACTGGTTCCTTAACCAACCTCCCCAATAGTGGAACTAGTAATAAAATCAGCAGCACAAGTTCTTCAACGAACACGCAGAGCAGCACGGGAGAAGAATCGACCGCCAGTTCAACGACCAGCAGCACGACGACCAGTAAGGTATACGAAACTGATATACTGTGACCAACCACTTCTTGGAGAGAGCAAACGGTATATTAATTCTTACCTATTATTGTACTCTCATATCATTGTTGGATTGTTGGTTTACGTACGTATTGTTATTAATGTGAAAGGTTACATTTTTTTGTATGGAGAATTAGTTTTTTTATAACTGCTATATTGATGTCGTCGATAAATAGCTGTATATTATTATGTCCTGGGCAATAGTAGTTTTTAAACCGAAACACATTACGTAAATTATTTGGAACAAACGATCAATGTTTTGCCTGTACTCTTAATAGCCCAAAACCTAGGAATATTAAGGTAACTGTTCTTATATTGGGATTGCATGTTTTACTAGATTTTTTTTCTTTTTGTGATATTCGTATTACGAACTGAGGAAATCCAGGAAAATTCTGTTCGAAGAAACAAAAATTACCACTCTCTAACTCTTCCAACTAGTTTGTGATTTTCATTTTAAAATACTTAATTCGTTCCATATTTCTTTCCAACCTTTGTAATTCTTGTTTTGTTATTGTTAAGAGAGCGAGGTCAACCACATAAGAAGGTCACAGCTAACTTTTATTTATTATCCATCCCGTTCTGTTAATTAATACTTCTGATCCTAATCGTCTGTTCTAACGATATTAAACAAAGCTGAGGGCAATAGATCAACTAGGAGAGTAATATTAAAAATTCAGTTTATTAAGCAGTGTAATATAAAAACAACAAATTAGAATAAAAAATGTAAATGAAAGAAGTTAATTGTCAAAACTATTTTCAATATTCCCTACAAATGTCTGGTGCTAGAATTCTACAGTGCAGATCTTCTTTACCTTAATAATGACAGTTAAATGGAGACAAAGATAAGAAAATTAATGGTTTTATAAGTAATATTACTTGCAGGAGTTATTGCCAATAAATAATAATAATGAGTTGACGCGTCCAGATAACTCCTGTAAATATATAATCGATTTTTTTCATAAGGTTACTGTTAGAGTTATACTTGGATATCGCGGTATTACTGTGTAAGTTTCAATTCTTTGATGGTGTCGCCACCTACGACATGTGCACTGTGAAAACATCGACGCAATCACGCAAACGTGTGTTGCGCAGTTTATTCAAAAACTTAAGGTTGTTAAGTCATTCGGATTTAGCAAACTTAAGAAGTTACGGACCAGACTGCCTACACACGCGAATATTTACTTTTAAAACAAATAAAAATACGTACTACGTATGAAGAATATCAATCATGAATACCGCGAACGTTTCATGGATCGAGCTGCTGAACAAAAGAACTTTGACAGTTGGAAATTCCAAATGCAAGGCCATATTGGTGAAAAATAATTTGTGATAATACGTGATTGAAGCAGGGTTGCCAGGTTCGTTTTGAACTGAATCAGTTTAATTCAGCCAATTATTTGCGAAATTGTTTGCCACGAAAAGTTTGAATGGTCAGACGTCATATGACATGTAGACAGGCAAAGTGCCCTAATTTATCCTACCAGAAAATTTTTGGCAGCAGAGAGCCTGAAAGAGGAAAATAGGATCAACGAGATCAAAAGGAGATCTTTCCTTATTTCGAAAAGTCCAAGGCATATCACATTTGGTCGTCCAATAAAGGAAAAGTTGTTATTAGTAAAGTTTATTGAAAAGAGAAGGTCTAATTTGAAGGGCGATACTGATTTGGAAAATATTCCGAGGAATGATGATTAATCAAGAGTGACCATCTCGAGTGGAATTCATCACACGAGAGAGAAAGTGTACCATAATTTACAAGCAATTCAGACGACGACGGTAACTTTCTAGGCGTTAACAACACTGTCAGTTCGCGTCTAACTGACATCATGAATAAGGAATCGGTTCGAAATGAAAAAACGGATCACGGATGTTTCACGACGGAGGTAAAGATGTTTGTAAAGGGGGACATCGTGTCACAAACGTTAAGATCCTTGCTCACAAACTCACCAAAGGTCGTAGTGGACCAGGGAAGATTAAGTTAGGTTCAAGAGGAAGAGCCAAAATACAGTATCAACCTGGTGCTGCAAATCAAACTGAAATCGTTCGAGAAGAAAATGCAGAGGAAATTATTTTTATTTTAAATTCCGAAGAAGGAAGCGTTGGCTAGTCCTGATGCTAGTAAATGGCATCAACCCATTGAAATCGATCCAACTGCCCATTGAAGTTATTCGGCAAATAACTTGATCTTTCTGAATGGTTGTTTGATTTTATGGAATTGTTTCCATGGTAATTATTCGACGAATAACTATTAGTTGATTTATTAAGAGATAGAAAAACCGGGCCCTAAGAACGAAACTTGGGTATTGGTAGATCGCCTCGAACGGGAAAAGATCTAGGCTGTCGCATGGTGAAAGAAGAAAAGTATGACTGGGAGCTCAAGGGTTTGGTCAACAATTGGAAATTCATTTTTCCGAGTCCTCTGTACCAGGATCTATATTTGCTATATGACATCCCTAACAACCCGTTGCGATTAGACAGTTCTACATCGCAATTATGCTGACTTGGAAAATGAAATCCATTAATTTTGAGGTCAAAGACCTTGGTTACGCGAGCTACTGCTTGGGTATAAAGTTTACCCAAGGCAATGACAAGATAGTTACTTGCAAGAATTACTTCACCGATTCGATACGACCGATATCGATTGGTATGAAGCTAAAGGAGAATGAAAAGCCAAGTGAAGAGGAACGCAAGCTTCCATACCATGAGCTTTTGGAGCACTCACTTACAGTTAATTATCAACCAACTTGATATTGCTTTCTGTGAGCAGCTTGAGCCAGTAAGTCTAACATATCAAAGCAGGTTTAGAGGAGTTACTTGTCTTCATTATCTTGAGATTCCATTGCTGTGTCTAGTACAGAGATTGAGTATTTGACAATGTCTGAACATGCGAAGGAGGCTGTACACTTCATCCGTGAATTGGGTATAATTTTGCCGATTTGGTTAGCTTCTGTGAAAACTACCACTCTTCACCGCAGAGCAAAACATATGATATATGTCAATACTTAGAGGTGCACTCTTTAATGTACAACATCAACATGATCATGTGAATATTGTTGAGAAATAACTTATGCTTAAAATATTTCACCGCTCTCAATTCGCTAAATAAATTCGCACACTCACACTCAGGCAAAATGTTGTAAACTTCGAGCTCACTCCTACTTTGTAATCTAATGTTTCGGTATAGAATCCTCAAGAACCAATGGGAACGTACAAGATTCACCTGAGAAGCTACTGAAATATGGCGATAACCCGATAACTATTAACAGACAAATTCCTATGTCTTTTGCGGGCGGCTTATTCGTAGCCTAGAATATGACGATTTAAAAGCTCATTCATTTACATAACTTTGCCAAAATGTAACCCTCTTTGTATTTCTCGAATAAACGAGATTCCATATATAAATTTCTATAATGGAAATCACATCTTCTATAAAAGTTTATAAATAATCTGAAATTCTGACCTATATTATAATTGTATAATAAATTATTTTAACGGACACTTAAAATTGGCACTATCGCTCTATGGTTCACTATCGACTGAAGCTTCGTCAGGAGTGAAGATATATATACAAAGTTGTCAAGTAAAACGGTTGTCAAGTAAGTAAAGTTGTCAAGGGAAACTAAAACAGTAAAACAATCATTTTTATTTTTTGGATCTTTTTTGTTTTAATTAATATTAAAGTTAAAATCCTGCTTAATGAACAAACAAAAAAAAAACAAAAAATAAAAGTGATTGTTTTACTGTTTTGTTTCCCTTGACAACTTTATTTACTTGGCAACCGTTTTACTTGACAACTTTATTTATTTTCACTCCTGACGAAGCTATCAATCGATAGTGAAACGTAGAGCGATAGTACCAATTTTAAGTGTCCGTTAAAATAATTTATTGTACAATTTCACCGAACAAGAACCTAATTATATTATAATTGTTTACAATCTGTATATAATATGCAAATCTTTGTTGCATCCACGTTAACTACTGTTGCCCAAGACAAATCAAATAAATATAGATGGAATGTGTATATAGTTGTTACTATGTCATGCATTGGATATATTAATTTTCCACAAGAGACTGTAACTTCCAAACTATGCGATTAGGACAATTTTTTTGGAACTAACGCAAGCAAGCATAAAGTTATTCTAATTTGGGCTTTTAATTTAATTTTGCAACAATACACAGTGTCACAGTACCTAAAATTAGAAGCTTTAATGTCTTAATTTTGCAAATACTTTAGGCGTTACAAATAAGTAATCCAGTGCTGTTATAAATGAATTAAAAGTGAGGTTCTATCGCGGTTTCATTCTTATTGAAGCTTCATCGATGAGCTCGATTTAATTAATTCAAAACGTATAACGTGAATCGTAGAACTGAGTGTAGCACTTCTGTTTACAAAATATATTTTGGGATTGGATAGAAACAATGTATGATTAGGATAGGTGAAAGTAGCACAATTAATTTATTATTATTATTATTATTCACTTATTATTATTATTATTATATTTATTGATGCCACGTTGCTGTAAATAAACGTAATAAACAAATACAAAAGTGTAATGCACTGTTCATGTTAAATTTATATAAACACCACTTATCAAAAAGAAGACAAAGTAATCATTCGTTATTCGATAACTGATTGTATATAAGAAACATTAGCCAATTCGTGTAGCTGTTTTAAATTCGAATAAAAAGGCGACATTATAACGAGACGGCCTTCGAGTAATTGTTGAATTTTTGTAGATGTCCTCCTTATTTAATTGATAATTAACACACCACATCAGACTTTCTATATGTATCACGTCGTACAACAAATTCAGCGAATATTGCTCAAATATAATGTGTTTTGCAGATGACATGTGTGTTGGTACCGCACATTCTAAATGTGTTCATTTTATATAGGTCTCCTCATAATCTTTTTGGCTTCACTAAAGCTATATATTACTTTCAAAATTTACCTTTCACAAGGATAGACAAGTTAAAATTTGAGAATTGGAAACGGACGTTATGGTTACAAGAGAAAATTTCTAGTCAATATATAGCTGTAGGGAAAAAGTGTGCAATGTTAGATTTACAAAGAAAAAGTTACTAAGGAAATTTTTGGGGAACATAAAAAATCAACAAAAATAATTTTGGTTTTCTTTCGAAAGTAAACGCAATAACACTAATTACTGCATAGAAAATTCAGGTAAGTTACTGGAAAATAGATTCCCCAAACGTTTTGAAAATGTAACTAGAAAATACACCGAAAAAATTAATTTCTTGCACATTTTATTTATAAATAGAGGAAATATATAATATAACATCAATTACACAACAGGAAATATAATAAGAGAAGAAGAAACCTAAATCTAAGATCACAGTATGCCAAAATCATTTATAAGACTTAAAAAGTATTGTTTAACTGTCAGTTAAAATAGTATTAACGTACAGAGTGTATAATGAAAATAAGACCAATTAATTAGTGATATCGTTGATTTAGTAAAAAAAAACCTTAATGCTCCAAAAACTAGGCATTTGATTTTATAAGTCTGTAAATACACTGATCACACCACGTAAATCACTCTGTACATATAACTTCATGCAATGTTTTTTATCGGTGTAGGTAGTGTGTGAACACATCGGTTATAAATAAATAATGCGACCAGGCAAATGTTTGTTAAATAGACAATTGCATCGTTCTGTAAGCATCAGTATGCATATTAACAAACAATTGCTTTTTTTAATACTTATGTCCTAAGTTGTCTTAATCTTATGTTTGATTTAATTAAAGAAGTTGTAAATATTCCCTTGTGGCAAATGAGATGGTGGCTGCTAAAGAATACTTAGGTGCCAATGTATTTAATTATTGTAATTAAATAATAAATAAATAATTATAAAAAACAGAATGTATTACTTCACAGTCACATTTCCCAGGAATATAAATTGACAAACAAGTCTTCAAGTTGACCTAAAGAGAAGAATAAAAATCTACCTGTCATCATATTAATATAAATTACACTAATTTGTACATGAGGCGCTAATAAGTCTTGCCGTGAGCAGGTACAGTCAGAATTAAAAGTAATGTCTCCCTAATGAAAAGTTAAATTGCGGCCTAATCAGTTCTGATCTACAACGAATTATTATCGATGTTTGCTTGGTTGCCTGCTTATTATGCTGATCAGAATGGATAAAACCACGCATTTAGATTTAATTGAAGAGATGTATTAATTTTAATTCTGACTGTTGTAAAATACTGGAAAGCTAAACTCTTCTCAGAAATCACCTGAAATACTGAAAAATGGTAATAGTTCTTTAGGATAAGGAAGAAAGGACATAACGTCGACAAGAAAGAAGAATTATAGCATATTTATCTTCGATAATCATTAGCAATAATTATACTATGCTTTCAACTATTCCCGAGTCTTCGTGGTCATCCAAATTAGGCATCCAAACTCGTAGTTATGTTAATAATTAAAATAAAATATTAGGATAACCAGTGGCATAGGTAACAGAATTAATTTGTCAGAAAATATTTGTTCTTTTTTTATTACTGTTTCAAGTAATAAATTCACTAAAATTCTAGAAAATTTCAATTTTTCGTCAAACGTTTTAAATACTTGGAACTATTGACCAACTGGTGCAAGACTTATTTGCCACTCTTATGTCTTTATCGTTAAACACTAGGGATTCCCAACCTAATACTCTGTTTACAGGGTGAATGAAAAAATATCCAACAAAAGAAAACCAGCAACAGTATAATCAATGTCAGATTACAAGAGAAATATATACAGAAAAATGTGTCTTATTTTTGGAGGTATAATGATTAAAAATTGACACCCACCCAAAAAAAAAGGAATTACATTGGCTGTTACATTATTTGCATTTGAAGTTTTATTCGTAGTGCAACCTCGAGATCTAAACAGAAATGTCAGCTGCCAAATTTGTCAGTGATAGATTGCAGTGAGTAATTCATTGTTAAAATGAACCGTGTTACGATTTTAGGAAAATCCAATGATTGCAAATGATCTTCAAGAAAAATAATTCCAGTCAAATAAACTTTGTTTGTACTAAAGAGGTTATAAAACTATATGTTTAAGAAGATTTTAAATTACATTACATTTACTGCATATACTAATAAAATTTAAATTCAGTTAAAATAACACAAAATAATTAAGCGCACTTAAGACGATAAGGCGATCATTAGTTAATTTGTACGTGTAAGTAATGCATACATACCGGTTGTGAATTCTCTACCAAATACTAATAAATTTCGAAAAATTGTCTTATTCTTCGGTGTCAGTTATGACTATGCAGTGAAATTGCAGTGGGCCACGCTAAATGCAAGTATAATAATAAACTTAACTTAAACTTTGCCACTTTAACTACAAATCGTCACGGTGTGTTTCTTAGGCAGTGTCGTAATTATAATTTTAGAGGTAATTTTTAATTCATTCTAATTTTTTAAATAGAAATTTTTAACATTTTGCCCATAATCAGTGACATTGGTTATTGGTTTTATTTTTTCAAATATCATTTCATACGCCCTATATAATATATTACCCTTTTTTTCTGTAATACCTGTCAAATGTTTCTGATGTAGGTATCTATTATTTTAATGTTTAGAAATTTCTGTTCCAAATTTAGGGATAAAAGCATTCTTCCAATAGAAAACCTAGAATTTTGTCATTGGCAGGTGTTATAGAAAGAAAGCAAACTATAGATAAATCGTTTTAGGATTATAATGATAAGAAAGAAGAAGCAATGGAATTTTTGTTTTCTTGTAACAGGTCGATGCTTAAGAAAATTGGGAACCCCTACTTTAAGCAACCTCATTTTAACACTTATTATTAAATTACCTATTCTTGGTCATGAATAATTTTTACAATTGAACAGTTTTAATTATGAAAGTAAATTTTATACAAACAGTCAAAAAGATTAAGCAACATCAACTACATAATAACTCTGCTGCCTCAAAATATACAAACTGTTACAAATTTGAGACTCAGTGTTAAAATTTCACTTCCCATAAGAGATACAAAATTAATTCAAACTTTTAGGAACAGAGATAATTTAAAAGAAATTTGATATAGGTAGCATGTTTGCAAAAGAACAGAAAAAAATAAAGTAAAAAGAAGTCATTCTGAACAAATAACGCAGAATGTGGAATTAGAATGATTATCAACTGGAATTTTTTCAAAATAATTTTAACTCTATAAAGTAGGTACTTATCTAAAATCTAATGCTAATTATTTTTTACACAAATTTTTATGTTCGTTTCGCTGTACATTGAGAGCTTTCTCAAGTTTATAATCTTGAAAAATTATAATAAATAGATTTTTATTACTAATTTTTATTATTATTATTACTTCCGTGTTGTTGCACAGGGTATTAATAAAAAAAAACCTTACACTTTGGCGGGTAATAATGGAGATCAAAACAAGAAAAAATGTCTAATAAACCCAGGTCCAATACTCAACGGTTTTCGAGACATAATTTTTTAATTAAAAAAAGTTTACATGCAGAATTAAAAAATTTTAAAAAAATAAAATAAAAATTTGATGAACAATTAGGTCGAGCGTGTTTGCAAAAAGAAACCACTTTAAACTTGCAAAGAGTTTAGAAAAATCCAAAATTAAAAGAAGCAAAACGAGCTCATTTATCGTCACATGTCATAGTGACACCAAATTTTTAATGCACCATTACCAACCTTACATCTAAAATAATATTAACATTTCCAAAGATTTTTCCGACTTTATTACTCAATATTAATTATGTTTATTAACAAGGAAAATTTTACATGCATGTATCTATGACTCTCATTAATAGAAACATATAATTGCATTATCTGATCATCTAATTAATACAACATGAAATTCGTATCTTTGAAGACATACACTGCTCAACAATTGAACTGGTACACTTACAAGAACATACATAAATAACAATTTACTACTTTTTGAGCAACACCTTCTTGCTTAATTGATAGTATATGGTTCTGGGAAACACTTTTAGGGCGAAGAATTAAAATAATAAAACTTACATAACGAATTTCAAATGTTTTAATAGAAAAATAACGAAATCTTCATTTTAGTATTACAGAAAAGTTTGCCTTGGAAAGAAATAACCAAACATTTAAAGATTAATAATGCGTGGGACCTCCTCTAGCTCTTATGACCTCTTGGGAACGTCTTGGCATGCTGGAAATGAAATCCCGAATGTAATGCTGAAGAATATTTGGCCATTCTTCCAAAACGGCAGTTCAGAGCTGATGGTGATTGTTTGGATTCACTCCTTATCAACCTTTTCAGGTAATCTCATATGTTCTCTATGGAATTAAGATCTGGAGAGTTCGCTGACCAATCCATGTGCCTAATATTGTTCTCTTCAAAAAATGCATTGATTTACCTTGTTCTATGAGGACGCGCGTTATCATCAACAAACACAAAACCATCGCCTATTTCATTGGCAAATGGCAACACTACAGGTTGTAATACCTCATTATGATACCTGACACTAGTCATTGTAGCATTTCCAAGCCTAACCAATTCAGTACGATGAGTCGCAGAAATACCTCCCCAAACGGTAATTGAACCACGTCCATAAGCTTGATGGTAAGTCACGTGGTTCTCAATATAGCGTTCTCCTCTGTTTTTCCAAACTCTCACTCTTCCATCTGAGCTATGGAGACGCACTCTGGTCTCGTCACTGAATAAACAACGACCCCAATCTTCAACATTCCAATTTGCATGTTGGTGTGCCCACTCTAGCTTTCTTCTTTTGTGGGCTCTGGTCAACAATGGACATTTTTTATAAGATCTGAAATTTACCGCATGGAGCCTTCTTCTTACTGTTTGAGTGCATATTTGAGTACCTATTGCATTCAATAACTGAATTTGGAGTGTTCTTACAGTAGAAAATATATTCCTTCGACACTGAACCGTAATAAAACAGTCCTCCCTGACTATTGTACTGCGATTTCGCCCTCCGCTGTGCCTATGTTGGCCAGATCCAGTATCATTAAAACGCATTCGATCTCTTCTGATCTCATTGTGGCTCACATTGAAATGGGAGTTCTTAGTGATGCACCAGTCATGAGCATTCCCATAGCTTGGTTCATCTCTTCAATACTTAAACACCTTAACGGCATCTCTAACGTACTCAACCACACTGTATTAAAACTTACTCGAAAAATTCGCAAAAATTCTCTTAAATCTTGATAAAAGTATAAGCGTACGTGAGCTCAGTAACTGCACTTATGACAGATAACAGCAAACAACAATTTAATCGCAAATATCATTCGATAGGCATTTGTTTGCATTCCGAAACACAGCCCTGATCATGTAGGAAGTCATGCCAAACGCCTAAGATGGATTGTTTACTTTTACTGCGTGTTATATAAGTGTACCAGTTCAAATGTTGAGCATATGTAACATTTTTGAGAACAAATAAATTATTTTAAAGACCACCCAAGTAATGGTGCAGTCCTTTTGAGTCATAGACTATGTATACACAAGAGCTAACTACAGTAGTTATAACTACGACTGATTAAGAGCGTGTATACGGGTTGTTACTACCATAGTTATTAAAACACCGCAGTTACACTACTACACTTCAGTCAGCCATAGTAAGTGACAACTTCGGAGTTATAACGTTGCTTCTGTACTGTATATGGGTAACTTTTGACATTACCAACAAATGAAAGAAAAAGTACACTAAAGTAAACATACGTGAAGTCAATAGGGAATTTTGTAAAAATAACACAGAATGTTGCACAATTTAGTTTCTATCTTCACTCCGAAGTTGTTACTACGGTTGGGGAGATTTATGTTTGAAATATTAATATTATATTTCGCAAACCATTGAGTATTGGACCTGGCTTTATTAGATGTTTTCTTGTTCTAATCTCTGCTATCACCTGTCAAAATTTTATTAATAACACCCTGGAAAAATAATTTGTAAATTTTAATAACTCTTTGGCCACTATTTTGCAAACGAGCTACAACCAGAAAAAATTAGTCTGGTGTGAACAAGTGTAAAGAAGTAAAAAAGAATTGACATGCATGTGACAATATGGTAAAAGATTGTATAATGTTTCAAGAAACATGGCATTATATGCTTTAGAAACTCCTGTTCATTTATATACGGAGCTTAAATAATTAACCCAAAAAATGGGTTGTTTACTACTGTTGTTTACTATTACCTAAACTACTAACTGTAAAAAAAAATCAATATTTTCCCTCTATATATATTTTCTGATTGAATTAATTAATCCTTGAATTTGTTTTTAAATTTTGCTGTCTAGAAGTTTGCATTTCATCTCTTGTAATAAACAAGAATCCTAAAGTGAGCCTCAAATTGGTAATATCTTGTATGTCTCACTCTATTTCATTAATCACTTGGGCATTCAACACTTAAACATTACAAATACTACTCAGCAACACTTAGTAATATAAACTTGGTTCTTTTTACTTGTTATACAAATGATTAAATTATTTGCTCCTAATATGATTCAGAATATCCGAACCATTCATCCAAACAAGAACATTCGATTTAATTTCATATATTATTCCACTATTATCAATAGGTTTCTTATTCATAGCTAATTTTACAAGTTCATGACACTTATACTTATCTCTAACACAGGCCAAGTCTTCTTCTTTCAACCTTAAAATTGGACAAAAGTCGTTGAGTCCATCTCCAACATAAAGCACCTTCTCATAGAGGATGTTTTTCTTGCTTTGGCTCTCAATAAATTCATCCAATATTCTACCTTTGCAGAGATTCTTTGTGCTCAACTTGCAACCAGTTTGCAAATGATACATTCGAATCTTCAACAAGCCATCGGCGAAAAACGCTGGATTAGTGAAAACTCTTAAGACATTTGCGTTTAGCCCATATTTCATCAACCAGGCATTTATAAAGTACGAGTTTGAATCACTTATTATGATTATGTCATAATTAAGATTATTTGATAGTTCTTTTATTAATTCGCACATTCCTGGGGTAGGTTTGATATTCTCGACTGTCTGTTTTATGGTGGCTTCATTAATGCGGTTTTTATGTAACAAATCAAAGATTGCTTGCATGTATGCCGTCCAGCCGTCACTTTTGTGGAGCTGCTTAACGGCAGAAGGTATTCTTTCTCTTGAGATTAAATCTCTTACCACAGTATCTGTGTTATCGTCGACAACTGTGTGATCAAAATCAAAAACCGCTAATTTCTTAACCATCTGAAAACGTAAGATTAACAGACGTGTTTTCAACATGGTAATAATAAAAATAATTCACCTTACATCTGTAAAAGCAATACGTCAATACATAAAATCGGTAAGATTGGTATTTTATCAAATTCTTAGGTTACCTAAGAGGTTAGAGGTTATATGTTTGTATTCTAATTTGTCACATGACAGTAAACTAAAGTGTGATTGGTGATTGGTTCAGTGTTGCCAAATGTTTTTGGTCCCCACCCCACCGTAGATTTTACTCAAAATCAACAAAATTTTTTTTTCATGTCTCGGCATGAGAAACCGGCCCTTAAAGTTTATCCCTTCATTAAAGTTAGAGCCTGTATACGAAATGTCAAAACAAACTTAAAATAAGGTTTTTATTTAAAAATACCAAAAGAATCAATTTTTTTTAATTTAAATAAGTGATGCATTTCTGTGTACTGATTGGTTAAAATTATCGGTATTTAACGATATCGTTATGAGTTACAGAGTAGGGGGTTAAGTCATTAGTCAGCACAAACATGCAAGAGCAAATCGCGCACGCTTTTTGTAGTCCGATCACTATGCCGAATGCACCCATAAACGAATAAACCTATGTAATAATAGAATTCTATTCATCGTGATCTCCATGAAGCTGTCTAATAAATACAGGGAAGGCCGGCAATACAGGAAATCAACTATTTGAAAACGTTTTAAAAGGAACTTAATTGTTACAAATATTCTACTTTAAAAGAAAAATTGTATCAACCACAGGATTATATTAACTTTTAAATTCAATTTCCCTCTCCTCTTAAAAACCCCATTCATGCAAATGCCCCAAATTTAAGGAGAAAATCCATAAGTTGGCCACACTGATTTATCCACATGTCAAACGGTTTTAATTTTTGTATGATTTGGCCTTGAAGTATAACGTCTAAATAATTTCTTTTTAAACAATGGCTTCAGGTAAGTCTGTTGAAGTGTTTGTTGATGTAATTTTCAAAATTTAGAACTTCGAAATTGCTGTTTTGAAGCTTTCAATGAGGAATTACATTTCATTCTTTTTAGATTTCTTCCAAATTTATTTAGTATGTAAGTATTTCAGAAAATAGTGCTGGACAGACTTTAGATGATACTATATGCTTTCAAATGGAGTTGGATCATCATTCCAACATCGCCAGTGAAAATGAGGAGAAAATCGATACCAAAGTTAATTCATTTTTGGAATGTATGAAAGTGACAGGTTTGAAAAAATTTATTCTTCAACTTAAAACAACATTGAAAATCCTAGTTTTTATACCCATGGCAAGATATTAAGCTACGTACTCAGTTAAGCAAATAGCATTTTGTGGCTCTCGTATAGCATTTGTAATAGCCTCATTCAAAATTATAGCCTATTAGAAATACTGCACGAGAGCTACAAAACACTATCCGCTTAACTGAGTATGTAACTCTTAAAACAACATTGAAAATCCTAGTTTTTATACCCATGGCAAGATATTAAGCTACGTACTCAGTTAAGCAGATAGCATTTTGTGGCTCTTGTATGACATTTGTAATAGGGTCGTTCATAATTATAGCCTATCAGAAATGCTGCACGAGTACTACAAAACACTATCCGCTTAACTGGGTATGTAGCTCTTAAAACAACATTGAAAATCCTAGTTTTTATACCCCTGGCAATATATTAAGGTACGTACTTAATCAAGCAGATAGCATTTTGTGGCTCTCATATAGCATTTATAATTAGCTCGATCAAAATTATAGCCTATCAGAAATGCTGCACAAGAGCTACAAAACGCTATCTGCTTAACTGAGTATGTAGCTTTATTTACATTTTACGGCAAGGCTATAGATTTTCTTATGTGAAGTGCTTTCAAATGGAGACAACAATGGTCAATCACATTTACTGACTAGTGCAAGCAACAAAAAGTGCAGTCATTATAACATTTTTAAATATAAAACCTTTAGATAGAAATATACTTGGTGGCAAGTTTCAAAGCCAAACATAGGAAACTCACATTGAAAATTACGTTTATGGAGATTGCTACTCGCCACTTAAACATACAGAAATGGTAATGGTCTTAAAGGAAAGAGAAAATTTTGACCAACACTACTGATCTACAACACCACTGTAAGATTTTTAAAATAAAAATCCTTTCTTTAATTACTCATGACACATTGTGAGTGATGTATAAATTATTTTCAATTAATGGGAAATAATTGAAAGTTTCAAATCTGATATATTTATGCTGGGTTTCATAAAAGTCAATTAAATTTAATCATTGGTTAAGAATAATCATTCCTATACCTTCAGCATATGTAACCATAGCAACGTTTACTTTTAACGGATGATTAAATTTAAGTGACATGAAATCCACCATTAGCAAACTAAATTTTTCTGGAGAAATTTAAAAATTTAATTTTCACGAAATTATTAACAATAATAGCAATAATTTTTTTTTCAGTAATATTGGTCATAATTTTCTCTTTCCTTTAAGACTATTACCATTTATGTACGTTTAAATGGCAAGCATCAATCTTCATAAACGTACTTTTCAATGCAAGTTTCTTATGTTCGGCTTTGAAATTTTCCACCCCACATAGGCATGTTTGGAATGCATTTCTCAGCCTTTTGTTAATAATTAAAGCTTTAACATGTATATTTACAGGTACTGCCTTGGATTATAATGATGAAATAATGGAAGCATTCAAATTATTCAAACAAATACCCAACAGTTCTGATAATGCTTATGAAGAAATGAAGAATATAATTCAAAAAGAGAAAGAATACTTGAATGAGATAAACTTGTATAAACAAAAGATACATGGCATTCAGGAGCAACTTAAAACTAAAGAAAACGGTTAGTATCATATGAATGTAAATTTCAAAAAAAATTTAGATGTGAATTCATTTATTATTTGTTCAATTCCATGAATATTGTAAATAATATTTCTTCTTGTTTGAATTCTCTTGTTTTGCTATTTTTTACTGTTATTATTTGTCAATTAAGAATTTACTGCAAAAATTGGCTATGTGATGTCACAGCACAAGCATACATGGATTCTCGAAATTATAATAATAGAAAGCATTGTTCCAAAAATGAGTATTTTTTCAGAAAAAAACGTTTCTAAAAGCGAAGCCCAGCGTCTAATGAAAATATATAAACATGCAATAACAAAGTACACCACAACTTTTGATTTTAATGTAGATATTGAAGATATTCAAGAAGATGCATTCACAGCAATTGTAAAATTTAAAGGAAACAGTGATAAGCCTATAAAGTTTGTCATAGATAAAAAACAGAAGAGAATTAAGAGTGAGTAAATTGCTGCTGTTCTTTTATTTTACTTTCTTGTTTTATGTATTTGTAGGTATAGATGCGATTTCAGTTGACATGAGTATAGAAGTATCTGATGACGACAAAGAAAATATGAACCTCAAAGGTATCCTGCACAAATTGAGGGAATTAATGTGATTTAACATTATGATTATTGCTATAGTACAAAAAAAGCTGCTGTTGCATCTCAAAATTAAAATCTTCCAATATTTGTAAATATGAAAATCGTTCCATATCTATAATCCTATTGTAACATCAAAAAAATCTTCTGTTCACAAAGTTGACATACTTTACAATCTACTTATAGTTACTTATATGTTAATGTTTAGTTTAAATTGCTCTTGTATCTATAAAAAATAAAATATATAATAATATATATTTCTCAAACTTATTGCCATTTGGCTCTACCTACTTGAGTCCTGTGGGCTCTCATGTCTATTACTTGAAAACAAGTTTTCGAAAGAACATCTGTCAATTTATTTTCAATTTATACTCAATCTTTTATGATATTACATAAGATAGTTTGTTAACGTTTTCATTTTCCAATCGTTTAGCAGTATTTTTGATCACGTGTTTAATTCTGACCAAAAGTATCATTATTATACTGGGAGTAATCTACATACATTATTCTCGCGAGAATAATTTAAAGAATTTTGTTTTGCATTTATTAACTACATAACATATGCCATCAATGTCATGTTAAAGTAAATAAATTTTAAAAAATTAATCGCAAACGCTTTAGTTCCGCGTCAGTGGATGAAATTAATTTAAAAATTCAAAACATTAAAAAATAATCTTTCGAGTACCACAGACAATACCCACTCGAGTCCTACGGGCTCTCATGTCTATTGCCTGGCAACAAGTTTTCCTTTTGTATTCCAAGCAGACAGTACTACAAAAATATTGTGCAAGCCAAAAGTAAATCCACTAGCGTAACTATGATACCCCTCGCAACTGGAATTCTGCCCCTAGAATGATCTGGATTCACAGTAATTATTGATTCAATTGATCTACCGCTATTTCGGTAGAAGAAAACCATAACGCCGGAAACTGTTACGGTATTTTAAAATATTTTGTGCAGCCCTACGTGTATTATACCGTATTTTATGGTAAAATATATTTGGGCTGCACTAAATATTTTAAAATACCGTATTTTTACATTAGTATCAGTTTTCGGCTATTCATAAAAACAAATAAATAAAATTCTAAGAAATATACCCAAATGAGTAAAATGTTATTTTACATTTGCTTTTCTTTTCTCCATTTACCTATATATAATGTATAACATTAATAAACCAATAAAGTGAATAGTTTAAATATTTTATTTACAATAAAACCGATAAAGTTTGCTTCATAAAATATTTGGCGTTTTTATCGATTTTTATATAATATTTTATTAATTTTTAAAACGTCCCGTTTTCGAATGAAAAATAAATGGTCATACCTAACAATTTAACACAGAGTACAGTGGAACTTCTATAACTCGAATTTCTAAGAGATTATTACTAATTATAGAAAGTTATAGAATTGTCGAATTAAAGAGATAATTTTCAGTTGCATTCAAAGTGAAAGGATCATCAGTAAATTTGGACTTACAAGAAAGTTCGAGTCATGGAAGTTCCACTGTAATCATATACAGGGTGATTTATAGATAGTGTAAAACATTTCATCGGTTTGTTAGGTGGGCCATTTTAAGTAAGAAATGTTATAGGGACCTAGGTCCTATCTCATTTAGTTACAAAACTATATGTGATTAAATTTCAGTGGCATAGCTTATGATTGTATTCATAGCCCCGTGCTCAAGTTATATTACTTATGCTAAGAAAAAATAAGGTTTAAGAAAAAGTAAGTTTGCGTTTCATATACAAATCTTATTTTCGACAAATTGTCAGAAAGAACAATATGTATACAATATATACCGAATCAAGCAGGTACATGACATTTCGGCCAGTTTCGACGATTAGCAAGCACTTGTTCAACGCGGCAAAGGTAAAGTATCGTTTGCGTATTGTGTGCGACGTGCCTGTGAAATAAAGATTATGAAATTCCAATTTTTCACTAATTTCTAAAAATAACAAACACCTTCAATCTCAATTACAAAAGCAGCTCCCTTTTGCCAGAAATCTTACCTCAAATCACCTAATAGTATATTGTTTTATTAAGATTAAAAGTATCACTTTTGTGTCGAGCAAATTTTACATTTGCGAAAAAATTTTATTACGCATGCATGCATCAATCAAAATAAAGTACAGTACAGTTTTATACAACCAGTCATTTAAAATTTGACGGAAAACTTGAAAGAGAGAATTGCTTGAAAATGAAAAATTGGGATAATTCAAAATTTCTTAATCTTTATCATCTAGAATCGATGCACTCACATAAAAAAAAGTGGACATTTAGACATTGTAGATTGTTGATTACACTTAATTTTATCTGAGTGCATCGATTTTAGAAAAAAAAAGGTTAATAACTTTTGAATTTTTCATTTTCGAGCATTGCTATTTTTCAAGTTTTCAGCTAAATTTTAAATGATTGGTTGTATATAACTGTGTTATATTTTATTTTGATTGATGCACGAATTAACTGTAGTAAAATTTTAACGCAAAAATCAATAATAATTTCTTTTTACCATTTCTTACGAACTTTATAAAAGTCACTAGGTTTTTTATCGATAAAATCTCGTCTTCTCTCTACAATTCTCGTCTGAGCACTTATTTTTGGGACGTTGTATATTGAAGGAAGAGTATTAACAGGAGTTTATGTAGTTAATCATAAAGTAATTATTATATCAAAGGTTACGACACAAGTTCGCTTCAGATATTCTGTGATTATATTTGTTACCAGTCGGCAAATAGTTATGCCAACCACCCTAAAAGACATTCTAACAAGTATTGAACAAAGAGATACGGACACCAAAGTAGTGACAGCTAGCGACTTCAACATAGACTTAAAAAAAATCAAATACTACAATAGAGTTAATAAATTTACTCACGTCTTATGGTTTTCTTCGTACGTACGATAAACGAACCTACTAGAATGTCGGCTAATAGCTCCACTTGCCTGGATAACAATTTTTGCAATTTCCCTGTCAAAGAAGCTAGAGTTTGTTCGCTGGGAATTTCCAATCATGAAGGACAACTGATTGCAATAAATATCAATCCCTTACAAGATACTATTTATATTAGAACCTTTTCAACTCATAACATAAAATAATTCATAAATTTAATTGCCGCTGAAAGGTGGTCAGAAATACATGTGGAAAATGATACAAACATTAAAACTGATTATTTTATGAACATTTTTCTGTATTACTTTAACTTAAATTTTCCCCTAGTACGAAAAAGCAACAAAGTTAATGTGTGAATCTATCACCACAATTATCCGCAATTAAACTCTTAGTCTTAATTTACAATGCCTACAAAACAACAGGAAATGAAAAAAGTAAACAAATTTTTCTTAGAATCAAAAAAACATTTCAATGATGCTACAGAAGACGAGGAAAGGATAAACAATATGAAGGCTATATACAATTCGGATAACAAAATAAAGGCATGTACTTAATTAATAATACATTGTAAAGTCAAACACCATCTCCAACCAATAAACCAACCTGTGATGAATTGACTAATTATTTTAAAAACATTGCGAACCAAATTATAATTACAATTTCCTACACCAAAGCATATGTATATCACATAATTACTTGCAAAAAGTACAGCTGCGGAATCATAAAGCAGGACAGTATAATGTCAGTTTAAATGTTACTTCTTAATTCTGGTAACTATTTGGTAACTTAGAAACCTTTGTGATTCATAATGTAATTAAATAATATGAAATGGTAAAAATCTTATCGAATAAATAAGAAAGAAATTAAACACTATCGAAATAATACAAAATTTTGCTGTAGGACTTGTCCCGCTTATGATTCCGCAGCTGTACTTGTAAATTGAAAAAGTAGGTTTATCAAACCTACGTCAGCTGAGGAGGTTCAAAATATCGTAGACGGTCTAAGGACCAGCAGTACTATTGATTTTTTGGGTATAAACACAAAGTTACTTAAACAAATCTCAGCCATTATAACGAAACCTTTATCAAAAATCATAAATTCAATATTTGAAACGGGAGAGTAACCTGATTGCCGCAAAAATCAAACCTATATACAAAAAAAATTATTCTACGAACTACAATAATTATCGTCCAATTGTGATCCTGCCGTTGTTCTCAAAAATATTTGAAAAAATTATAACAAACCGTATTACGAATTTTTTTGAGAGCAGCAACTATTTTGCTGTCGAACAATTCGGTTTTAGACAAAAACATAATATTACTCAAGCAATTATATCACTTGTAAATTACATTATAACAAACACGAAAATAAGTTTTTGTAATATTAGTAAAGCATTTGATTGAGTATGCCGCTCTTTGTTAATGGAAAAGTGGCTCATTGAATTTTTAAAAAATATTTAGCCGTAGCCTACATGAATGTTGCAATAACCATCAAAATTAATTAAAATATGAAAGCTCTATATCTCAAAAATCTTTTGAATAAAATATCAACTGTTTTATATTTTTGTAAATAGAATTTATGCTCTTTTCAAAAATGTAAAAATACATAAGGTATTCAATATAAAAAATTAAAGTTCTTGCTTATACCTCAAATATTGAGCACTCTAGAAAAGAATAATTTGGAGCAATGAATTCTGCATGAAAAAGTGCCTTAAAAAAGTTTTTACAGAAATCTAAAATTTTCATAAACAGAAAAGTTATAAAGGTTTTTAGAAATCGTAGAATTTAAAAAAGAAACACCTGTAGCTCCTAAGCGGTACAAGACATCGAAATGCGGTCTTCACCATTAATTTTGTCTTAAAAATCGACCTCCAAAATCGAGCCGTGGTCAGTTTATGTCTAGCTCTTCTAAAAATAGGTGTTTCCTATTAAAAGTGTCGAATTTGGCCCTTCCTGTACAGGGCGGGCCAAATTCGAACTTTTAATAGGAAACACCTATTTTTAGAAGAGTTAGACAAAAACTGATTTCGGTTCCTGGAGCTCGATTTTTAAGACAAAGTTAATGGTGAAAACCGCATATCGATATCTTGTACCGCTTAGGAGCTACAAGGCGTTTCTCAAATTTCTACGATTTCTAAAAACTTTCATAACTTTTTTGTTTATGAAAATTTTTGATTTCTGTAAAAACTTCTTTAAGGCACTTTTTCATGCAGAATTCATTGCTCCGAATTATTTTTTTCTAAACTGCTCAATATTTGAGATATTAGCAAGAACTTTGATTTTTTATATGGAACACGCTATATATTTTTAAGTTTTTGAAAGAAGTATAAAATTTCATTCATATAAATATAAAACACTTGATATTTTATTCAAACAGTTTGTGAAATATAGAGGTTCAAAGTTTTAACAAAAATTTCATTGTTTTTACAGCATTGAAGTAGGCTGTGGATGACGATAACTAAGCGATTTAAGTTTTTGTAACTTCCTGGTAGGCCGCTGTCAAAATTTGACACAATCTCTTACAGTATTTGCATTTCTCTTGAATTTTACTACTTCTATAAAATAGACTTAAGGAGATAATTAGACTTGTACGAAAACTACGAGAAATACGACATGTTTTAATATTTATATCAACTCAAGACTTCATGAAGTGCCTTTAACTTATAAGTATATGTGTGTACTGAAGATGACAGCGTAGCTCCCGAAATACGTACCTACGGATACAATCTATTTTGATTTACATTTAAGGATATAAAATTTTTTTATTTATATTTACTTTTTTGATTTGTTATTTCTAAACCACTGTCTTCTTTACTAATATGAAATGTTAAAGTGTTTTATAGAATTTGGGGAAAATTCAGAAGCAGCGATTAATCTTTACCATGGGTGGTATCCTGAAAGATGACAATCCTTCTGAGATATATTCTTGAGATTTAAAAACAATTTAATAAATTTTTAGTCATTTAAACTGATAAAAACTAAAAATTATGAATCTCATAACGGAAATAAAGAATTAGAGAAGATCATAGTTTTGGGAGAAATTGAAAATGACCGACGCCAGTTGTAGCAAACATCTTAGCAAGAACTTCTGCAATACGAATTTTAAAGAAACAAAAATTCTGACCTTATTGAACAAGAAAAATGTATCAGTACCATTCCTTGAATTGGTGATGTAAGCTCAAACCATAACAAAACGGAATCGTTTATGTTTAGTACAAAATGGCCGACAATTTGATACTTTATGTAATTTTTGCGCAATTTCGATTACATTAGTATTTATTCGTTATAACTTCGTTATATTTATTAAAATTAAAGTAATATTTTTTATGGCTCATTGAATCTTCAAAAAATATTTAGCTATCATCATCCACAGCCTACTCGAATGCTGCAATAACCATCAAAATTTTAATTAAAACATGAAAACTCTACAACTCAAAAATCTTTTGAATAAAATATAAGTGTTTCATATTTTTGTAAATAGAATTTTATGCTCTTTTCAGAAATGTAAAGATATATAGGTGTTCCATAAGTTCTAGCTAATATCTCAAATATTGAGCACTTGGGAAAAAATAACTTGGAGCAATGAATTCTGCATGAAAAAGTGCCTTAAAGATGTCTTTACAGAAATCAAAAATTTTCATAAACAAAAAAGTTATGAAGGTTTTTAAAAATCATAAAATTTTGAAAAACGCCCTGTAGCTCCTAAACGGTACAAGATATCGAAATGTGGTCTTCACCATTAATTTTGTTTTAAAAATCGAGCTCCAGGGACCGAGGTCAGTTTTTGTCGAACTCGTCTAAAAATAGGAGTTTCCTATTAAAAGTGTCGAATTTAGCCCACTTGTACAGAAATTTCGGAAATGTGTAGAAAAGCATAAAAGAAATCGAAAAAATGGTTTTATTGTTTTTCAAAATATGCATTCAAATTATTATTTCAAAATTCACCGATAAACTGTTGTTTTTAATAGTGCTTCATCACAATCATCATCAAAAGTCGCGACGAGTCGTTGTAAGTTCTGTTATTGAGTTAAATTATCCTGAAAACTATAAAAAAGCATTGCACAAAAATGGTCACGATTTAAATTCATTTTAAAACTTTCTTCTCCACATGCTAAAAAATGGAACCATTTGAATTTATTCGCTCAACTTGTTTAAGAAATCAGACTTTACGAACTTAATGTTGCCATACCGTTGGCAACAGCAAAAGTACCACACGATAATGAGACTAGACCTTAAGTACAGAATATTCTGTGCCTTAAGTCAGACTACTAAAGCATGGAATTCCTAATGGAATTTTCATCCAAACGCAGCAGATATCTTGCATTTAATAGCGTGAAATTACTTAATCTACACAAAATGTATGTTACCTACTGAAATAATGGTGGGATTTGTTTAAAATTGTTTTCAAAAGAAAAATTTATCACAAATAACAAGTTCACACTTAATTATTTATTATTAAGACTCTTTTCTCTTTTTTAATTGTTTATTTAACGGGTATCTCAGGGTTGCCAATTGTCTAGCTGACAAATTAGGATTACGGGGTTCAGTTTTGTCTTTAATTTGTTTATAATAATTGACTAATTTTATTTGATAATTTCGTCTCGTTACGTGAATTGCAATAGGTAAGTAAAAAACAATTTTTAATCATATAATGAGTCGATCAATTCGCTTTGATGAATCGATTCGATTTGATATTTTAAATCGATTTTGATATTTTGATTCGATTTTTTTTCGAATCGGTGCATCGATTCAAATCGATTAATTACTTTTTTTCCCAGGCCTAAGTTTCGCAACTTAAATTTAAATTTCTGGTACCTGATTATCGTATATTAAAAATGCAAGAACCGCAAAAATAAATTCTATACCCAAAGCCGGCAAAGGTTCTGATGAACTGATGATTTTAGTAAATTCCAATCTACGAACATCATGTTATCAGGAAAGATAGATAAAGTAAGTATTTCTTGAAATTTATTAACGACAATTAATAAGAACGCCATTAATTTCAAGCCAAAGCTTCAATGTGTTAAAAATGCCACTATACTCTTTATTTTCTATTTTTCAGCACGCATTTCTGTTCCTTCTTTATTTATTAAGAATTTAATTTCGATGACATATTTTTTAATCTCTAATTAAATTTTCGTTTTGTTTTATTTACTTTTAACGAAAATCTCAAACGTCCGACGAGTTATTTTATAGTTTTCACTGGCTTTCTAAAGTTGGTTTATTTATTTTTAATGTATTTTATACAGAAAAGAATATAATACGTAACTTCCAGGAGATGTATAGGAAAATATATTAATATAATAATGCATAATTGTATAAATTAATTTAATTGTAGGTACTTGATGATGGCAAAGCACATTTTGAATTTGGCGCTCATAGTGAGGTCACGAAGTATTGTCACGTGACCCACGCTGGCTGCCGTTTGTGGTATAAACAACGACCGGTTGGGTACAATTTGTGTTTCAGTATAGATTAATAGTGCAAAATAATTTAAAATGTCGGAAGTGGAAGCAGTGAGTGCAAATAATGCGGTGAACGAAGAAAACAGCCTGGTAAATAAATTATTAAACACGGTATTGCGTTCTAAAATCTAACAACCAAGGCAATGTGCACGTAATATCAGAGCAATGTTCAGACTGTGAATGTGCGGGTTAAACCCCTCCAAATAAGCGATAGAACTAGGAAACTTCCAGCGCGCGCTCACAGTCTAAACGCTAAGATTATTTAGCTTATTACTTGTTAATTTCTGGTGTTCGTGTGCGTTTTGAATATGCAGGTATGTCGTTTTAAGTGTTACGTAACCGAAGAAATCATTCCTCTTACGTAGCTTTACGTATAACGCCTCGAAAAGGTAATATAAACGTAAATTATCGTGGATGGCAGATCTCCTGCACTAAGAACGCAACTTACGTTCGGATGTACATTACAGTCCTCTCAATGGCTGTTCAGCTGTGACGCACGTCTTTGCTTGCCAGAAAAATTCGCTAAGTTTTGGAGGGAAAAGTCTTTGAAATTTAAATTACGCTATCATTGTTTTATTCTTGAAATACCATGTGTGCTATACTTTTACAGAGTCCAAAGGGCAAGAAAACAAAATCGCAGAGGCTCACCATGATAGACAAACTAACAAAAGCCGAAAGCGAAGCTATCACTAAGGTATGAATGTGTGGACGTGTATAATTTTTTAGCTTATTAAATTTCTTTATAAAAATTTAAGGGGCTTGGTCCTGAAGTGGAAGGACGTCGTCGTACGCGTTCTGCAGCGAAAGGTGTGCCAGCTACACCGCCGCCACCTGCAAAGAAAGAACGCAAAAGTTCCAGTGCAAGTTCGGGGAAAGGCAAAGGTATTTTTGTGATTCGTTAAAAAAATGTGATTATTGGTTTGTAACTGTTTTGTTTGTAGGTCGTGGGCGTCCGAAAAAAGGAACGGAAGAATCAGATTCCCTCGACGAATCTAAGGATACACCTGTGATAGAAAGTGCTGAAGAAAAAAAGGAAGAAAATAAAGAAAGTGTCACTGAAAATAGCCATAAAGAAGAAGAAGAAGAGGAAGAAACAGCAAATAATAACGCTGAAACTTCCAAGGTAATAATTTTTTATAATTAAATTTGTGAAGGGCAATCATTTTTTAAAATTCTACGATGGAAATTGAAAAGAAAGAGAACAATTCATATTCATAAAATTATAATGACAAGTTAGATCGCGATATCCTGCGATTGCTTTTTGACCTAACATTGCAACAAAGTTATAAAAATATAGTTAAGAAAAGTAAAGGACTAAGGAGAAAGAAAGAAGTTAAGAGTATGCTCATAGTGTCGTAATTTTTAGATTTAACTTTTATTTATTAGTTTCTTAGTATTAAGTAAGGCCTTGATTTTTAATGTTAATATGTGAACAACCAATCATAATTTTTATCTCTTTTCAAATTTACAAAAATGCTATTTTGATCTTTAAAAAAAATAGCATTGATTTGTTAGAAATTGCTTGTTTCATAAATGAATTTGTTTTTTTTTTGTCTGTGTTAATAACATTTCAATAATTATTTTAAAATGAAATTTTGCAATTATTTGATGAATTTGTAAATTCGAAACATTAGAATAAGAATTAAGTATATTTGCAAATAACGAACTAAAATGAAATTGCAATATCTTTTTATTTAATACAATTTATAATTACAATTATAGGACATGTTGCCAATTTTTTTCTTCTAACATAAAATTGCAAAAAAGATAAATCGTGCATGTTATATTCAATTGAAACTTTAGAATTATTTTCAAATATTTAATTTACTGTTTGAAATAGTAGTGCAAGATGAGCATAAATGATTGAGGACAAGTTCAATTTCTCGCGTCTGTATCTAGTGATTTTTACTCTTTGTGTGAGGCCATCCTGAAAAATTAATTTTTTTTCAATTTTCTGAGTTATCATTCAGCTTTCATACGAATTTTAAAACAGTTCTTTTCAGAGCCAACGTTTGTTTGCATACATAATTACATCTAATTATTCACATAATTTTTGATATTATTATTATTGAATAATAAATCTCGTTATCCACATTGCATCCCAGTGCACGCGTATGCATTTGACCAATTTAAGAAAAATATTGAAAGGCGGGAAATTCAACTTGTCCTCAAACATTGACACTCACACTATATAACGTTATTATTAATAATAATTTTTATTAATTAGAACGTTTTGAATTGAAATTCATCAACTCATCAATTAATTACTGATATTACTTTATTGTTTCGTACCCCTATGATTTAATAATTTGCGTCCTAAAATGAATATGTTAGTTATATTTTCAGCGCACTTGTAAATGTGAAATTTTTCATTAAAAGTGCTACTAGAATGAACATATGTTTCCTAAAAAATTTAATATAAAAACAGAATGTAGTGTCTTGTGGTAACTGTACAATAATTTATTTTCTTTTGAACGTCACAATAATTTATTCTCGTATGATGATAACTGCATAATAATTTATTAGGTAACTTATTATGATATTTAATAACATACAATTTTTTTCACGAGACTCGTGTTCACGTAATAACATCTAAAACTGATGGCTTTAGCTAGCTTATTGGAAAATGAAACTTTGAGATGTAGAATTAAATTTGATTCTAGGATGCACCTGAAGCAACTGAGAATGGTGCTAAGGAAGATAGTACAGATGCTCCTTCTTCCGAACAAAAAAGCGACGAAGAAGATAAAAATCAAGAAGAAACTGCGCCTGCGATAGAAGGCGATAAACCTGCAGAGTAAAGATGTGTGATTACTTGTGACGTATCTTTTTACTGTAGGTTTAGCCTATGTATTCCATGGTGTAATTTTACCAATTTTGACAAAAAGAAGAAACATGAAAAATTTCCAGTAAATAAAGGTGTTTTATTCGTGGCTTTGTATTAATTTATGTCCAAATGGTAAAAATACATTGTTCATCAAACATGCCATTCACAGAAACTGCTGTTAATATGTAGATTAAATTTTTTTGTACATTTTAGTATTGGCAGCAGTTTTTTGTTTATAAAGTATCTGATAATTTTAAACCTACAGTCAGAAATAAATTGGTGGATAAGCTGCATAGAGATGAAATAGTACATATTCATTTATGTACCTGATTTTCTCTCATTAACAAAAATTATCGTCATTTTCATTCTCTGAACCTGCAATATTACATCACCATCTTAATGATAAGTAAGTAATAAAAATTTTTGTTTATGTTGAGTATATGTTAAAAAGGTTAGTTTGTTTATATTAAGTAAATGTTTAAAGTTTTTAAAGTAAAAATGCATTTCTGCAGTTCAGTATGTCTCATGTTGTTCTTTGTTTTAAGGTGAAATATAATTGTCTCAACAGGTAGGTTTGTAAGATTCTCCATTGTTCAATTTTAATACACTCTTCTCTGAATTTAAATCAATTTTAAAACCAGTAGTTTTACTAATTGTTTATATTTTTATAGAAGTCAGTGTAAAATATTTTTTTTCTTTTCTTGTCAAATTAGACTTGATTAAGTACGTACTTGGAATAGTGTTTATGTTTTTAACCTATGTATGTAAGAAATTGTATGACTTAAATTTCAATATAGAAACAATTTTATTGAGTAAGATTTTTCTTTTTCAACAAATACCTACCAAAACCCTCATTTTCCAATGCGTATAATTTTTACTCCAGAGTCAAAATTAAATTAGAATGTTAACTAAATGGTGCAAGGTGCTTGCGTAGAATGAGTACTGACTACATTGAAAATTACACGTGCAATATCATTCTTGCCTGCAGTATTAAAAAAATAGATAAATAAAATCTTTTCTGATATTTTGTTAGTTCCAATTACATTCAAATGCATAAATAGATTAATAAGATTATATGAGGGACCTAGTTTCAAATTGTACAATCTCCAGTATCATTTTTAATTTCTCAGGAAACTTAATTTGAATAACATTTTCTTCTTATTTTTTTTATTTTAACATGTATGTTGTTAAGAGATAATGTCAGTTTTTTTTACCTGAACAAATTAGGGATTAAGAAGGTATTACAAAAAAGGAATGGAGCTGCACGTAAAAGTAACAAACGGAGATAGCTCACTTTGGAACTAGTACCTTTTACTGAGTTAGGGCCGGTTTATTCACTTCAATTAACTTTATCTTCTGATTTATTGTCATAGTACCAATTGTACAAATAATTGTTACTATGGGAATAAACTGAAGGTTAAAGTTACTTGAAAGTGAATAAACAAGGCCTTAGTCAACAAAAAGCTTTAAGGCTGAGTTCCACCAACGTCGTTAACTAGTCCTAGATTAAATATATTGCGTTCTTCGCTTTAATTAGAGATTAATTATAATGTAGTCTATCTGGATAATAAATTTGATGCCATTTTTTTAAAATTTCATTACGGATGGCAAATTATCTGTATCTCACAGTTTCATATTTTACTGAATTTATTCCTCTACGTTTGTGTAAGTTTTGATTTAATAGATTTCATGTGTATGGCACAGCATTTCAGTCACAGTTTAACTTTAATCTTCAGTTTATTTTCATAGTAACAATTATAAAAACAATTCTTTCCATGGAAATAAGCCGAAGATTAAAATTAAACTGTAACTGAAATACTAGGCCTATATACACCTATACCTAATTCGTTAACCTTTTTCTAAGTTTTTTATAGTTTGAGGTACGACAACCGTACATTTTCTTGTGAAATAAAATGTTAATGTAATATAGAACAAGACACTGCACCAAAGCCAAGTTACATACCAGAAACCAGACCAGAGACATGTTCTTACTCCCCTATTCTGTAACTCATAACGACATCGTTAAATACCGATATTCGTTATGTAACATATTTTGATCAGTACATAGAAATGTGTTGTATGTAAACCTGATTGGTCAAAATATGTCATTTAACGAATATCGATATAAATACCATTAAAACGATGTCGTTATAAGTTACAGAATAAGGGGTTAACCCTCATTTTTTCTGTATCCTCTAATTAAATCCAAATTTAAATATTAACTTCCAAAGGATCTTTAAGTTGTAATTATTTATTCATGTATAAGTACGGTTTTTACGGGACACTATCGTTTTTAAAACAATTGTCCCGTTGTCCCCAAGAAAACACTTATAAAGATCTTAGGGTGGTATTCAGAGTCGTGACTTAAGCAAGTGCTTAAGGACCCTTATTTTGTAAATTCGTCTTATACAATTAAGATTGTTTTATGTTGCTGTGTATTCATAGATGTGAACTTTGATAAGTCAATACTTTCAATATCAATGTCGTCAATATCTCGTATGTTCTGCAATAAAAATTAAAATTGTTCGACAATGCAAAGAACTCTTCCATTCCTTCAAGGACATTGTGGAACACCTTCGAGACAATTGTGAAACGTTTTTAATTAGATCGCCTTACTTAAGTTAAGACTTCTCACAAATGTTTAAGGTTTTCTTAAAACCTATCTACGACACATTGCTTAGGATTTTCTTAAGTATAAGAACTGAATATGAATATGAGCCTTAGGCGTATGATATTTTCTGTTTTCCATCAGACAAATTATACAGTGTGTGAAATGAAAGAAAATCGGGCTGTACTAATGACACTCCAAGAGAATTTTTGTTCAGAGAAATACACCTAAATGTTAAATATTATTTTATATTTGTTTTTCTTTTCTTCATTTATTTTTATTCACGGAGAGTGTTATTCATGAAGACCATAACGTGGAAATTTACAGTATTTCTAAAAAAAAGTACAAAGTACAAAGAATATTTTTGTACAATTCACAAAAAATAAATTATGCGTATTTATCAAAAGCGTAATATAACAACGAATTTAGATTTTCTAAATTTTTAACCGGTTTTTGGATTATTCGCGGAATAAGCGGTTATTCAAATATCCAGTTATTCGGATATACGGATATTGGAATATTTCGGTTTTTTTGGATATTCGGATATTCGAATAAAGTTATTCAAATGACGAATATTCAGATATCCGAATAACTGAAAAGTAGAATGAGTTTTGTTTTTACATAGTTATACAGGTGATTCTTCAATAGACCGCCAAATAATATTCCGTGAAGAATAGAAATCACAGATTATAGTTAAATGGGTAAAAAAATATTGCCTTCTTTAGTTCTCGAAAAATAATTAATCAACAATTTTACCCAAATACACGTTACTTCACAGGTTAAAAACCAGCAGCTAAAGGAATGAAAATAAATACAGTCATAAATGTTTTATCATTTTATGGCTGTTGCGGTGAGAAATCGGGAGAAGTTGACCTTCAACGGAATTCAACGTAACCAGCTGAAAGAAGAGCCAATTACGACAATATTGACAAAGGCATGCAAATGCAAATCACCTGTAGTAAATCTTTTAGGAGAAATTTTATAAAATGAGGATAACAGAGGTTTGCAACTTGATCACCAAGTATATTCCCTCTAGCACTACAAACTTTAAGTTTGTCCGTTTGCGCCCGAAAGAAATTATTTGTTTGTCTCAAAGAGGCTGTTAGTTTTTGCAAAAATAAATAAATTTCACCCGCTTTTAAGTAAGATTAATAAATGTGCAATAACAAACGGATGGCTTTACAATTATGGCCGCAGATGTTTATAACTTGTGATTTTATGGTACCTATGCCCAATAGAAACTCCATCCCTAAGCATCGTTTATTGGCTTTGTTCTTGTGAAGTCTAGTAGTTACTTACAATCAGACGGAAGTGTGTACATTGGCAGAACGCAAAATGATTCGCTTTTCGATATCAGAAAAAAGCCGATAAGGTTTTGTTACACGGCGAAGCATTAGGAAATGCACGTCGCGCTTGTCATCGAAAAATTTCCTTTACGACAAGTGCCGCATAGGAGCACTTTTGTTTCGGTGGTTCAGCATTTGCGTGATCACGAACATTTTCTTCCTGCAAATGGTCGTGGCCCAAAGACACTCCACGTGTTGAATGCTGAGATAAATATTTTAAATATTGTCGACGAAGAACCCAGCATCAGTACTAGAAGATTGGCATCCAAGGCCATAGTTTCCCAAACGACGGCTTGGAGAATTCTCCGGCAACAGGGACTGCATCCATACCGTGTACAAAAAGTACAAACATTACAGCTGGGAGATGCAAATCATTGTATTACTCGTTTTACTCTGGACGGTGTTCGAAACTCTCGTAACACAAACGTATGAAGTGACGAAAATCCTCACGCTACAGCGGAATTCCATCATCACAGGCAATTTTCGGCATATGTTTGGGCTGGTATTGTTGCTAATTGTTAGATCGGTCCGCACATTTTACCGCCCCATTTGAATGCCATAAATTATTTAGAATTTTTAAATAATGATCTTGAGTTACTATTAGATGATATGTCTTTAGCTGAACGATGCGATACGTGGTATTTACACGACGGGGTACCCCCTCATGCAGCTCCTGTTGTGAGAGAGTGGTTAAACACTAATTACAATAAATAATAAGTAGATTGGACGCTACGGTCCAGTACTTTGGCCCCTGCGGTCTCCAGACTTAAATCACTGTGACTTTTTTTTTGTGGGGGTGGATGAAATAGCTTATCTATTCTACCCTAGTGCATACTGTACAGGAGTTGCATGAACGCATCGAACATGCTGCTGAAGTGATTCGAAATGTGATGTTTTCGAACGTGTAAGGGAAAATTTGAGAAAACGGGCTATAGCTTGCAT
Source organism: Serrognathus titanus (assembly GCA_039766575.1). Classification (NCBI taxonomy): domain Eukaryota; kingdom Metazoa; phylum Arthropoda; class Insecta; order Coleoptera; family Lucanidae; genus Serrognathus; species Serrognathus titanus. The sequence continues at coordinate 43,841,883 of CM077914.1, read as the reverse complement.
TAATAACAATGGTTTTCAGTTTGAGTATCTGCTTTGACAGGTAAAACGGGAATTTTTAAATTATTTATCACAGTTATTTTTTATTTATTTCATAGTACAACAACCACAATTTAAAGCATAAAACACCCAGTATTACGAGCGTAATGCAGAGTGTTTCATGCTTTAAATTTTACGGGGGTACTGTTTTTGTTGAAACTGAACTTAGTCGGATCTGATTTAAATGTCCCAGCGGAGTGACGTTCGCAGGTCATCGTCTTCGTACTATAAATTAATAAAAGTCATTACAGCGGCGTTCACTTTATTAAATAAGTTTCATGGTTAACTTTTATAGTTTAATTGCTCTGAGTAGTAAACACAATAAAACGTACGAAAATAAGATATCATAAATCTTTAAAATTTGATAATCTTGGAAAGATTTTTTTTATTTATCGGTTAAGACAGTGTAATGCTTACAACTTACAGGATGAGTGAAAATGATTGAGGACTGTGTAGAATTTCCCACATTTAATTTTTTCAATTGAGTCTCAATAATTAAGTAAATAATAAGATGTAAGTCATGTAATCATATTTCAAATGTGTAATATTAATTACTTTAATTAAGAACGTTTTGGTTTTCATTATTTTTCACAAAGGCCGCACAAACTGAATAAAAATCATTAAGAGACACGGGAAATTCAAACCGTCTTTAACCATTTTCGCTCATATTATACGGTATTGATCTACAGCGCAATAGTAATTTGTCATGTTACGAATTCGAATTCTAGAATAACCAACTCAAATTTAATTTAAATAATTTAAATGTAAAACAAGCAGTAAAACAAAAAAAAACAAATGATACTTAATAATAATAATATTAAAATATTTTCGCAACTTAATCTGTTTGATGTTATTGTGTTAAATTTCGTATCCTTTTTGATAATTGAATTTTTACGTCGCGAAAGACTTATGTCACCTAGAAAATTTGCGAAATTTATAGAACTGCATAAGCAATTTCTTAGGCATTAGAGAAAAACTCAAGCTTCCAACAGCGTCGTCTCATTAACACCGATTTACAATCTTACAATAATAAAAGAAAGAAAAATAATAATTTATGAAATATATGATTTTAGTGGTTCTTGCACATCATATTATAATAGGGAAAAGAAAACTTTAGATCGAGTAAAAGTATGTACATATATTATATTAATTACCTATTATTATATTAACTGATTCGTAAAGGCCTTATTTAAGTGACTAATTATGACATTAGATTTTTATTTTCTCATAGTAGTAGTCGGTCTAAAATTTTATACCGTTGAAAATAGGTTAAAAAATCCTTCCGATATAAAAAAAAAATTACAGGTTGTCATTAAAAAAATGTTGATGATGACTTAACTTAAAAAGAAAATTGATTAAAATACCTGAAAATGCGCTATAATTTGAATCGTTATACCCCTTTCAGATTTTTGCTACAGTTTCAAAATTCTAGTGAAAATATAATATTCGTGTACCTCGATGAAACGTGGATCTACCAAAATGGGTCTGCGGTTCGTCGATGGATATACGAAACAGATTTGAAAAGTAACATAGCCAAAATTAAAAGTGAAGGGAAACGTTTTACAATTTTGCATCCGGGAACAAAACTTGGCTTTTTGGAAGGGTGTGACTTGTTACTTGACTCGACGAACAATGACAGAGGTTACCATAAAAACATGAATGCAGACATTTTTCAAAATTGGGTGGTTAATCAGCTTATTCCTGCACTAGGCAAGTTGCAACGAAAATGTGTGGTGGTGATGGACTTGCACCGTATCACTCGGTGCAGTTGGACAAACCACCTACATTTTCCTGTAAAAAAAGTCAAATGCAGGAGTGGTTGGTTAAACACAATGTCGAAATTGAGGGCAAAATTACAAAAAAAAAAAACTATTATGGGAATTAATTAAGCCTTTTATAATAGACGAAACAACAAAACGCGACTGACATAATTTTGAAGGAGCACGGTTATGAAGTTCTTAGATTGCCTCCATACCATTGTCAATACAATCCTATTGAAACTGCATGGGCGCAGTGCAAAGGCTTTTACAATAAGCACATAAATTCGCAACCAATATCGAAAGATAGGGTTGCAAATTTATAGCGTGCGGGTATTTCAAAATGTATCCCCGATATGTGGCAAAATTTTTGTAATCATTGTGAAAAATTAATTTCGGAAGACTGGACGAAACATATGGGAAATTTTTCGTTTGAAAATATTTCTCCTTTCATTATCACATTAGGAGAATCTGATTCAGAATCAAAAATTGATGATGGATCAGATTCTTCTATAGAATCAATGGAAGGGGAATAGGGAACATTTAATTTGGCATCAAAATTTTATAGTGTAGAAAACGCATGTATATTTGTAAAACTTATAAATAGACTGCGACGATCCTTTAGTAGTCAAAACTAATAGCCACGAATATGCACAAATATAAGCAGATTTGCAGAATTCTAGTGTTAGCAGAAGAATCTGATGGTGTGCGTGTTGGAGGAGGTAGATAAAGTAGACAGAATTTTAAATGAGATCTAGCTTATGGTCTTCTCGGGAAAAGTGATAAGATGTTTTACATAAATATGGCCATGGAAAAGGTTCTGAGACACCGGTAACAGCAAGAAGATCCTGTTATTTAAATACCCCTTCATATAATGCTTTTGCGCCACCTGCAGCGCTCTTCTACACCATGGCCAGGCACCAAACTCGAATCCCCTTCAGAAATTCATCCCATTTTCACCTCTTCTGCGATAGCGAGGCGAAAATGGCCGCGAGCCCTATAATAAGGCCATCCAGGGCCTGAGAACGACAGTTCTTCGGTCTGAACAAGTCCGAAAAAAAACTCCTGGCTGAACAAGCCATCCTCACGAGTTGCACAAGCCGAAACACCTCTCCACCCACTGCACAAATAGCAAGATCCATTTAGCCATACCACTGTGCACAAAATTCTATGAAAGCACAAACAAACACTCTGTCATTATTGTTTATTATCATTTCTGAAGTCACATTTGCTAATAAAGAAACACTTCTTCGTTTTGTGGCACAAATGTTGACTAAGAACAAGCAAAAAACACACCTTGCCCCAAACTTTCTCAATGAAAAAAATAATTAATCATTAAACGTTTGTTCGAGACGATATTTCTCGCTTTCATGGAATACTTTGTACTGCACAATTGAATTAGCAACATTGGCAGTGGCAGTTTTCAAAAACGTAACCACAAAATTAAAAAAAAAACGTCAAACAAGTATATTTTTTGGGGTACCAACAAACATGTCACCCTAACACGGCCTAATCTGAATGAAAAAAGATCGTGAACAGAGTATAGTTTGCTCTACGCGGCAATAAATAGAATTTTGCTTGGAAATGATTGGAAATATAACAAAAAAGATCAATACATGTATGAAAAAGAAACGCAAATATTTTTTCTTTAATTGGCACCATTGAAGTGACTGTTGTCTTAAAGCATTTCTCAAAATAATCTAAAAATCTGCATATTTAAAACCATCTTGGATTTTTCTATACTAATACCCCACTGTGCAAGGTTTCGCTGTGGTGGCCGAGAGTATATATATATATATATAGTTTTTACTGCTTTATTTATAAAACGTTGTCTTGTATTTCACAGATTGTGTCGTAATATGATTTTAGGATAAATTTTTAATTCATTCTGTTTTATTAATTAGAATTTTTAAGAACATTTTTCCAGTAATCTGATGTATGTTTTTATTTTACAGAGAGTGTAGGGTAATGTGACTCACTCATATTTAAAATTGAAAACACATTTTTTTCAACAAAAAAAAGGTGTTTTGGAGAGTAATTAAATTTTCAATGTAGTTCCAAACGGTTGGCTTAAAAGAAATAAACATTTTCGTGCCATTTGGTTATCTTCTATATAATAGAAACATATGCCTTGTTAAATAAATGGTGGTAATAGAGTGATGTCAGTTATATTTTTAGTATTAATTCTGATTAAAACACATGATGAATGCTGAAATCATTTATTTCCAATGAGTATTATCATTCAATTAACATTGTAATTACCTAAAACATATCTACCTATCTTTCAATATCGGAAGATTTTTAAATAACATCGAGATGTCACTATAATTATATTCTATCTAATAATAGAAACGATATCACAAAAACTCAGATTGATTACGCAAACCAGTTGTGGTGGTGTTTTGCATGGGAAATTAACATAAACAATCAACTATGCGACAGGATTCACGCTACGATGGAATCAAATAGATTTATAAAAATATTACTAATACTGATCGGAAAGACTACTGTTTTATGGTTGGAACATATTAAAATCTAATACGTAAATAATTAATTACATACATCTTTAACGCTAATTTATACAGTTGCCATGTTGAACAAAAAAATTCTTATTCAATAACTCATATAAAAGGCGTAACGAAAATATCTGTACTTTGTTGTAATGCTTTAGTAGTAATGAGTTAGTGTTATTTAAAAACGCACGAATAAAGTTATAATTCTTGACAACTGTGAATACTAAAACCAAATCACACACATTCATTTTTCCAGGCACTGACGAATATGAAATGTATTTTTAATTAATTATGTAATCAGTCAGTGTATGTACAATTGCGTGACAAAGGAAATTACGTACTGCTATGCTCTGCTACTTTAACTAATAAATCAACGAGTAATTAGCTTCTTATATAACATTAAATACTGTATACAACAAGAATTACTTTACAGTAATTTTCTTTAAGCGGAATATATCGAACATTTATTCATTTATATAATCAAGTGAAATCAAATTTATTTTATATATTTACAGTATCCACGGTAATAATAACAATTGCAGAGAAAATTATTTATATATTTTTTTCTAGTTACTCAAATTTTATTTTAAACGAAATTGTTTTAATTGGTTTCTTAAGTCTAAATTAATAATTATAGAAAAAATTAAATTTTTTAAAATTATTAATTAATTAAAATATATAGGGAGTTACTATACCCTATCATTCAAAAGATTAAATCTCCAAATCTCAATAGTGTAGCTCAAAAAAAAGGTTTTATTTTAGAACTTTTGCTGAGTTATACGTCATTTAGGCAACTATGTAAGTACGACTTTAGGACCTATAAAAATAGTTACGTTTTATTTATTCTTACAGTTAGGCGATACGTCGCCCACAAAGAGGGTCAATATTACATAATAAAACGGATTTAAAATTTTACTTTAAGATTTTCAAATTAGTTATTCACAAAAGATGTTTTCAATTAAATTTCATTGTTAGAGATCTACAATTAGCGTATAAAGTTTTGTTAAAGGAAAATCTAGTTCTTTGTTACGTAATATTTCTCGTTCAATTATTGAGTGCAGTTTCAAGAAATGTCCTAATTCAGTAGCACCCTGTACAGATACTAATTATCCCGGGAAATTTCTCAGCAATTGCTACATCACGTCGATCCAAATTTTATAATTTTATTTAATGTACATTATCGTACAGTCTGAGGGCGTAAATAAAGATCTAATATTCTAATCTTAAATTGCAACAAAAGTACAATATGCTACGTAGGTTATATACATTTCTCTTTCAAAATTATACAGTGTTAAAACCAGTAATAGAATAAATTCGAAGTCTGAATTGCTATGAGTTTAAGAATGAAAGAATTAGTCAATAATTTAACTGATATTTGATTTAAATTAAATTACTAAAAAAGGTAACAAAAAAAAACAAATGCAAGGAAAAAAATGTATTGAATTTAAGTAATTTATTAAAATTGTACTTTAGTAAATGACTTTTGTCATCGAATTAATTTTATTACAGGTTTTTAAGCTGTAGAATTTATATTTTGTTGAATACAAGTTTCTTACATTAGGAAGAAGAAAAACGTGCCTTTAATAGCAACAATAATTTGCCGCACAAAATAGTGCCACTTAATTTATTTTGAGCTCCTTCATGAAAGTTCTTAAAATTATGAATCAATCGATTGGTATGTAATAAAAAATGATCCGTGTTATGTTTGTATGTATGTACTTTATTTTGAAATTAAGAAAAAAGCTAAGTAAACGTTCTAATAAAATCGAGAAAAATTGAACTACATAAAATACTAAAGAAAAGAAAAGAAATTAAATGAAATAAAACCTAATGCATTTTTTACCAAAAAGTTTGAGAAAGAAATCAAACGAAAATATTTGGATAAAAATAAAATCCTCTTGTAGAAAAGCCAATGTTATAAAATATTTTCAGATTATTTTGCGAATTTTTAAGTTTTTTCGTCATGTACCTGAACATCAAAGGACTACGAAAGAACGTAACATTTTTTTAAGAATTCTCTTTTTTGAAAATAAATTTTAAGTAGCTGTATTTTATACGACAGATGGAGAAAGTCCATTTTACTTATTAATTCAATTTCTAGACAAAACGATATGAGTGCGATATAAGTGAGACTATAAGTTTTAGTCTAACTATAAATTGTGCCAAAATATCACCAGATTTTTTTTGTGAACGGATCTCATTTTACACATAATTTCTTTTCGCTATCTATACTCGCTTCTTCATTTGAAATTTGCAAACGAAAAAAAAATATATAAAAAATACACTATTTAGAACCATTTTTAACTATGTTGAGTATTTATGTCAGAATGTTGTAAAGTTCATTTATAAGTTCTCATTTTTGTTCATGATTTTAAAACGGAGACGTTTTTTCTCTTTGAAGAAACTAGAAATCTTAATCGCTTAATATACTTCATTATTATTTCAAATAAGTCTGAGAAATGTCCGTTAGTCAAAACTTTTACTTGAACTTTACATTCGTTACAACTATCAAAAATGACGAGTTGAGAAGCATGAAGGTGAAAAGGAAAACCTAACTATTATATCCAAAAGATGTCAGTCCAATAAATTCAATTCATATAACTATACATTATAACAAACTCTACCGATATGATACATTCGTACACAAATGTTAACAAAACAATCTATAATTGAACTACGTTAACATCTTACTAATCGTCCCATGTTGGAAATGCAGATTCGCTTATAAATAGGTTCGAGCTAGTGGTCGTGCTCTGTGGGGGTTGTGGAGTAACAGGACTCGGTCTTGGAGGTACAGGCCTCGATGGAGGTTTCGGAGGCGGCGGGAGAGCCGATGGAGTCGATTTGTTGATTACTGAACGAGTGTTGTTAGTCTCTACGTTGTACTGCTGTTCTATTTGGTACTGCTGGCTGTTTGGATGACTCCATTGGTTTTGCGTTGATTGCGACCATGAGTCTTGTTCCCATACTTGATTTGGATCCCATTCATATTTTGCTTGATTTTGACTGAAATTAATTTAGACACGTCAGATTTTATTTTTATGAACACGAAGCATAATAATACGACTTTTTCAGTTAATCAACGAACTGCAAAATTTTTCTGATAATTTTTTCATTTTAAAGATACCAGATGTCTTAAATTTGTTAATTCTTATCTGCAAGTTTTGGTTATAAGTTTCGCAATAGCATCCAACTTGATCAATTTAACTTCTACCACTCCAATATTGTTATTAACGTTGTTAGAAGTGATAATTTTATTTTTGGTTTGGTTAGTTTTAAAAAGGGGGCTGTAATTTGATCTATGATGTCTTACCTATAAATATTCTGATCTTGTGCTTGGGTATATTCAGGTTGCTGGTTAAATTTCGGCTTTTCTATATCCGTAACTGTTAACTCAATATTTTGATCCGAATCAGCAGACTCCTCCAGGGTGCTGTTCTTAATACCATAATAGAAGTACATTATGAAACCTGCGATCAAACCGGTCAAATTTTGTAAAACAACATCAGAAATAGCAAAAATAAATACTTACCTAATGTCATCCAAATTATAATTCTCACTAAGGTCAAAATGGACAATTTCAATATTAAATATATGTTGACCGTAATTGCCACGGCGGGTACAAAAGGCAGGCCTGGGGTCATGAACATTAAAGTACTCCTACAATTTTTTTGTTTAGCTTTAAAGTAATATTTTATTAAGAACAATAATAATAATATGCAGTATTTATTAATCTTGTCGTCAACATTATGCTTGCATATTATTTTTGGTGTAACTATGATCAGGCGGCTTTACCTATTTTGGGGTTTCCTCGATATGGCCAATAATACGGCTACGATAGCAAAAAGAAACAGGAATAGAAAAAATGTTGTAGCTCCGGTCATGTTTTGCATGCCGCATACTATAATTAAATCGAACACGAAAATTAAGAGGTAGAGAATTCCAACCATTTTCATCACAAACATTCCAGATTCTTCGGTGGCTGGGCCGGTGTCCACCCACGGGAATATGGCTGGACAAAGATATGTTGCTGCCTGAAATGCAATGGTTAATATGTTGAAAACGAAATCGCCAGGGGAAAGACTCACTTGCAGTCTGCGGCCTATGTATCCTAAACTAGGTCCTACGGTTGCCCCAACTACACCCCCTGTACTAGTAGCGCTGCTTGCACCATGTAAGGTTCCGTAAAATTTATTTTCCGTTTTGTCCGAAACTAAAAATTGGTCATCTCGCATTGAAAATTCTTCTTCTTGATCATCTCCTGGGTAAGTGTCGTCGCTATCTGGAGAACTGTAGCAAAATGCTGGATTGTTTAAAATTGTAATAAGATGCTTTAAGGATGACGTTATACAATGTATACAAGCAAGTCCTTATTCACTGAAAACTTACACCAGTTTTCTTTTATAAAATAGAATTATAAAGTAATTAAAAAACAAATATGTTGTTTAAATAAAAAAAAAACAATTAAATAAAGAAGTGTTTCCGCTTCTATTTTTTTTATTTAATTAGTAATTAGCTTGATATTATCATAATTTAATTTTAGAAACAAATTTTGGTCAAGGGACACACCAGCTTACTGTGAAATTTAATTTGGGCTAAGACAAACTAACCTTCTAGTAATCCTCCTGACCATAACTCTCTGTGTGGGTTGAGAAGGAATAGGTGACGGCGAAGGAGCAGGTATTTGTACTCCCAAATTTGTGTTGTCCAAGGCCTGCTTTAACGCATCCGGATGAAGCTGATTCCCATAAAGCGTTTGACCGTTCGGAGCTTGTACAAGCCCCTCTTTCGTCGGAGAACCTCTTAAAGGCGTTCTTAAGCTCTGAGGTAGGAGTTCCACCAGATTCGTCGAGTGGGGTTGATACCTTAATATTAATACGCACGTCGACACCAATGTATATGCCAACAGTGTTCCTTTAATCGAAGGATTAAATTTATTAAAAATTTAAGACATGTATATGAAGATAAAAGAAATATTATAAAGCCAAAAGTTTAGATTAACAAATTTACTGCATTATCAGTATTTTTAATTTACTCTCAGAATAATCTCATCATCTTCTAATCTCACATAATAATATGAAACGGAGATACTCCTATAGAGCAATTAATTGAAAACACTATAAAAATTTCATTTTGACAAAGTTGCGGATTGAGTGACGAATCAGTAAATGTAATACATTTTCGTTCAAGTAAATTACAAAATATTATAATCATTAGAATTTATAAACACAATTTACATTAGCCTTTCTTACCTATCGACATCATTTCCACTAAGATTTCTAACGGAATTAAAAGGGCAGCGAATGCTGCTGCTAAACCACTAGTAAAGGTAGCTAAAGCTGGCGTTCCAGTGCTCGGCCAAACTTGGGAAAAGATTCTGGCATTAAAAAAAAGCTTAAGTCTTTTGATTGATTAAAAAGAAAGTTCAAAATTACTTGAAAATTAATCCGTCTTGCGCCATCGCGTAAACGATGCGTGGCATAGGGAACATCGATCCAAACATGCTAACAGTAAGACCAGCTAAAGCACCGACTGCTACTATGTATTTGCATTTGAAGGCACCAACTTTTCCAAACATTTCAACAAGCGCGGAATTTTTGTCGACTTCATTGTAAGGGACTAAAAATTATTGATTGGACAACTGCTTCATCTGACGTTTCGGTGATTTTTACCTATTAAAGTCAGCATCATGGAGCTGGTAACGTAAGCGATTAAAATAATCGCTAAACTAGAAACGATCGCTAATGGTATGGATTTTTTTGGATTTGTTGCTTCTTCGCCAGTCGTTGCGATGATGTCGAATCCAATGAATGCGTAAAAACAGGTCGCTGCTCCAGTAAAAACCTATGTAAAATAAGATAATAAATTAAACATTAAAAAAAAATAGAACAAAAGCTGAAGGTCAATAAAGGAAAAGAGGTAAATTCGACTCATGGAGTTACATTCTGAGGGTTCTGAAAATATCATTCGCAAGGTATATATATTTTTATTTAGCTTTGTTGTTAGCCCTGAATATTCAAAATTTACGGGTTGAATTACAAAAGCGGAAATTAACGCGGAATTTAAACCAAGATGAATAGCGAAAAGAGAACTGCAGAATATTAATGTATATGGCAATTCGAAATAATTAAATTATCTCAATTTAACTGACAGTTACTATTTTATATCCGATTTCGTAACAAAATAGCTTGACACTTATTTCCCTTAGTTAACTTTCTTTTGCTTCTGGTCTTCATCAAAGAAAGATAAATTGCTATAACACCTGTTACATAAGTTTTGGGAAAAATATAGAAGGGTATTATTATTATTATTTATTAAGGGTAAATTTAAGAGAACTTAATTAAGTAAACATAACATAACAATCACCAATAAATCTTAGACTTTGACACCTGGTTGTTATATTGCTGCTAGGGGGCCTCTATCTTCAATAAGACGTAATTTTTGTCTTATATGTCGCATCTTCTCTCATTTTTTGAAGAATTTTTTGCCGCAATTGTTGTTCATTTTGGGTTTCCCAACCATTATCATACACCTTTCTTGCCAATAGGGCCCAAAAATTTTCAATTTTCCTTGCCTGAGAGACATTTGGAGGGTTATCATTTTTGGGGACATATGACACATGGTGGCTTCTAACCAGTTTAGCGTATCTTTGGCATGATGCGATGTTGCAAAGTCAGGCCAAAATATGTAATCATCATTAGCATGATAGGCAATTTCGGATGTATGCTTCAGCATTCACTGCCTGGCCTCTTACATTGCCTACATAGGGCCTAGAAATGTCACACCACACCAAAATTTTGTCAGAGAATTTAGCTTTTTTTGTATCTTACGTTAATGGAAGTGTCTTCAATATTATGCGTATAGAAACCTGCATTTCCAGGAAGTTTTGCATGGTCAAAGGTAAAATATTTCTCGTCGTCCATGATTATGATCTGGTTGTGGGCGAAATGACGACGTCTCAAAGCTCGGGAACAACCAGGGATTCTGGCCAATTGTGCGGGAGTATATTTGGGGCAATTCTTGCGTTTTCTGTATTTTAGGTCTGTTCTTACAATGTAACGAGAAATTGTAGGATTTGAAACACGGAAACGACGGGAGAGCTTGCGGGTAGACACTCCAATGGTGTTTCTGGAACGGTTGAGTAGTGTGTTGACTGGAACTTCAGTTAACGCACGTGGACGGCTTGTTTTCGGTAGGTTTATACATGGAATTCCCTCTTTGCATTCCTGAATTGTCCGATATAAGGTACTTTTTGAAATATTTTGTCTGCGAAACAAGTTTACTATATCTCGTCTAGGCAGCTGTCCAACCAGGTTGCAGATGGACTTTCGCAAATCTAGCATATACGCCATTTCGCAAATAACAAACGAAAATGTGAAATGTTAAACAAATTGACATAACCCCTAGCAACATGTTTCGCCATAGTTGACTAGATGTATTAGTTTTACTATGAGACAGAGAGCATTTAAAATTTTTCCCAAAACTTATGTAACAGATGTTATATTCTTCCTGGAAACAATTTCATTTAAACTCATTAAACACAATGTCAAACTTTATGGCACATCTATAATTACTTAAATTTGTTTAACCCATTAATTTGGTATTTATTCAGGTATTAATGTCACATTTAATACTTCTTCTTGTATTGTTCTTCAAATGAAACATGAATTTTACTTTTATAAGGACAAAATTATCAATACAAATTTGTACAAAGTTTAACAAAATTCAATGCGTGCGTTCGATGTGTCATTTTTTAAAGCGTTAATTTCCTGTAAGTATTTCACTTTGTACACTCTTGAAAATGTAATTGATTTTAATTAATTTCATAGTAGTTAGTACACTTGTACGATGCATTCATCATCAGCTGTGCAACTGTGCTGTGCAACTGTGTGTTGAATGACTTGATTCTGGTATTGCATGCTTTTAAAGACATAACTTTTTGGTTCCCATCTTATGCGTGCATAAATTATTGTAGAAAATTTTTTTTTAACATTTGCTCATGTCTCTTCTTTGGTCAATATGTTTTTGTCGGTCACCTGTAGAACTATCTTTTCGTATAATTTCAACGACGAATTGTATATTTTTTTCATGGAAAACTCATTAGGCAAGGGCGAGGAAAAATTAATTAACTGTGCAAAAAATAATAAAGTCCAACAGCATTGAACGTATAGAGTTGGTTCTCTTTTGTTAGAGTTAGAAAGATGTAGCCCTATTTATTTATTTCTTAATTAATTTAATTTATTTACTTGTTTGAATGTTCGCTTATTTACTAATATTTACTTGCCTGTCTATTACAATTATGAAATTTTACCTTTTTTTATGCCTCAAATTTGAATTGATGAATATTCACTTTACTACAGGATTGCATTTAGTAGAGGAAGTTAAAAGTTATCGGCTAACGCTACGTGCTAGAGCTTTTAGTCGCTATAAATATTTACATTAATCGAATTTATAAAATTACAGTGCCGTTCATAACAGGATGGGGATATAAAGCTGATGTTTGCGCGTCCGATAAATTAATTACTCGAAAACTTCAATTTCAATAATCGATGGACAGGCCTGAAGCGGTCTGTTATTACCGAGTGACGCGCAAAACAAAGTGCCAAGTTTCGTTATTAATAAAGCACATTGGATAAATAATTACAGCGTGCATTAGTTCAAACTTATTACAAAATAACTTGATCAATGTGATTCTATAAATACATACGTAATATTGTAATACTACGTGTTTTATTCAATGCACATTCAGATAGAGTACATACCTCTTCAATCGCCATAAATACATGTTATTAAAAGGATATAACAAAATATCGTCTGATCTTTTAATAACGTACCGATGCTAATGTGTTAAACGGGATACATACTAGGGCCGATTAATAGAATTATAAAAGACCAAATTTTTTTCGGAAATAATTTTTTTTTAATTAACTCCTTTACCAAAACTTGAGATGTTTGAAATTAAAGAAGTAAATCAAGCTAAATGGAATTCAACCTAATAATGTACTGATTTCCATTAGGAAGTTTTTGCACACATAAATTAACCTAGTTACTGATCTGTATATTTCCGTAGAAACATAATTAAGATTACATCATCTATGTAGGTTACATATTTATTAATCTAGTTTCCGATAGCAAAAAAAACTTTTCATTGGAAGTTTCACAAACCGAAGTCTGAAGTAGGTACGGATTGGTGATAATTTAATTCTTTCGATCCGGACGCTTTAAGACTAATAAAACAGTTTCGCCGCGGGAATTGTTAAACTTGATATAACCAAAGTTGAACAAAAGTCTCCACCAATGTTCTTTAACTTTAATCTAGTACATTATCCGGTAACAAGTTTTAATTGGGGCATTAATCATACAGGAAGGTGATCTCCTCGACATTGTCGTTCTTCATAAAAAATATATTTCACTTTGGAATTGTTTTCGAGATTTATGTTTCATTTCGAATCTGCAGATTTTATTTCGGCGCTATTAAAATCTTTACTGAACATTAAACTTAAGCGATGTTTTACGGCTTGAATTAAAAAGGTTCTATACTCCAGCGCATCCACCATAAATTTTATTTGGGACGTGAGCACGAAATTCGCTTTGTTGAATTTTATTGAATCATTGCTATAAATTTACTATTTTAATGAAATATGCTTCTCACCCCAGACCAACCATACGGAAGAAATCCTTTGTGTTTTGACCAATTATCGGAGTCTACGTAGAAAAGGCCGGCTGTCATTATAAACACCCAAACTGCTAGGTTAATTGCGTTGAGGACATTGTTAAAAATCAACGATTTCTTTACACCTGCAGCTAGCAGAAGCATCATCAAAAGTGATATCACGAAGGCCAGAAAATCTGGTGGGTTTCCTGAAAATAAATAAATGAGATCAATTATCAATGTCTAATCTTACAAAATTTCCATATTCCGAAAGCCAATAGAAAGTTCACTCCTGAAAGTAGTTAATTTTTAAGAACGAGTATACACCATAACATTTCTTATAAATTCTTTCCTGAAAGTGCATTTACATTGTTCAAAAAATAAAAGTAATCATTCTTATTTGTTGATCTACGCTTGGCACGGTTGAAAGTTTTTAAGTATTAACTTAAATGTAAATTGTTTTTTGTACAAGTAAAACGCATATAAAATAACTAATAGCTTTATGGATATGCCAAGTCTTATTTAAAAGAAAACGTAACCCTTAATGAAAATACGCCAACAAAAAACAATGACAACTTTTATTTTCTGATCAGTGTAATCTCTTAAAATATTCGAAATTTTAATAACCGAATATGCGTTTCTTATACATATTTTACACAAAACATTCTTGTGTTTTGCATTACATTTTGCGTGTTTTATTGCTATGAGATTTTCTTATGGAAGCAGAGTCTGGTAGAATGATTCGGAGTTTCCCGAAAATATTTATGGTTCGTTTTGGAGTTGCGTAAATGACCCTCAGCGCAATATTTTTGCTCAAACTGAGAAATATATTCAGAGCGGCTGTGTGGGTCTTTTTTATCGCAGTGCAGTAAATCGTGCCTCAGAATCTTTATAATTTAGAATGCGGTTTCGTTTCCATGTAAAAAGAAGCATCATTTGATATTATTTGCAGTATCGTTATGTGAATTTAACATAATTATTAATAGTTATTCGCTGTAATTGATAGATATATAGAATGTACCATAATACAGCTTACTTTTATTTTTAAATTGTTAAAAGAATAATTTATGAAAGTATAGAATTAGCGATGTCTTTGTCCAAGAAATTAGTAACTCAATTAAAAATGATGAACTTATAAGTAATGTTAAAATAATGCTAAACAGACACTTTCTTATAAGGTAAGGCATTTAAAAGTTCTGCTGTTGTATGTTCTGTTTACGAGAGTGAAAATAAAACATACAGTGCTATTTAGAGCAACTCTTTATCTCTCATTTGAAGTTTAGTAGTTGAAGGTGTGTTCATTAGAACCCAAGTTACTAGTTTTTTAAAGCGATATTACTAGTAAAAAATAGAATTAACCAGAGAGCAATTTTGAATCATGCTTTATTATGATTTTGAAAAAGGTTTAAGCGCTTAGGAGTGCAAAAAGAGTTTAGATTCGGCTTTTAGTGAACAAGCGCCTTCCTTGGCTACAATTTATCGATAGTGTAAGGAATTTGAACGCGAAAGGAATTCTGTTCAGCATCAAAAAGAGGCAGGGCGTCCTCCTACAGCTGTTACCGACAAAAACACTGGTGCTCTTAAGCAATTAATTGAAGAGGACAATAAAGCCACTTATGCAGTAATAGAGCATCAACTCAAGATTGGATCCTCACCTGCATTTAAAAAAAGTGGTTAGTCGTTTTGTACCGTATCACTTTTCTTACTTCCAAAAAGCAGAGCGTGTAATTTGCATGGAACTTTCAATTTTTTAAATAATGGCGGACACCAAATTTTTTCCAAAATAGTGACAGGTGACTTACATTCCCTTTTTCGACGTATCTACCCGCCAAGAGAGTGTTGTATGGATTCAAGAAGATAAGGAAACTCCAACAATGACCAAGAAGCAGCGAGCTACGAAAAAAGTTATATATGCCGTATTTTTCAGAAATACGGGCCTAGTAAAGGCAATTAAGATAGATGGACAAAAGACAGTTACAGCTAAATGATACACTGAAAAATGTTTGTCTGAAGTGTTCAGTAGAGTTTCAGACAAGAGAATTATGCTGCACCATGATAATGCATCGTCCTATACGGCAGCTTTAACTCTCCAGCTTTTGGCAGAAAAAAATATAATAGTAATAGAAGATCTGCCGTATTCACTTGATTTAACAATGTGCGACTATTTTTGGGCATAAAAGGAATTTTCGGGGTAGAAGGTTTTCGTCAGAAGAGGAGATTGATGCCGCAGTTCACGTTTATTTTGAAAGAACGTGGTTGTTTGGGAGCTTTTTTTTATTAGGTATGTTTTACAGTGATGGCTCAAATCCAACTTAACTTATTTTTTTAGTTTTCTATAACTGCATTAATGGACCAGTAAACATTTCAGTTCGCTTTCCATGAATCCTTCCGTCTCTATTAAATAATGGAAAGAAAGAAGGGTCAAGTGTAACATTGCTGAAGGGAATTATTTCGAGCATATTTAAAATAAAATCCTAGAAAATATTGAAAATGTTTTTTATTCTCAATAAATTGAATTATTTAATTTGATTAAGTAATAAAAATATAAATAGGATGCAAGATATTAACTCCTTTAATAATTGAGATATTTTAAGATATAAAAATAGTTTACTCTTTTCCTTTTCGATATAGAATATGGCGAAAATGAACGTTATTGAAATATTTTTTAAAACTATGGTTTCATTTAAGTGCTTTAAAATATTTGGAAAACAGTATACTTGTCATGTTGTATGTCTTACGTCTGGAAATACATATTCGCCAATTGGTTCAGAAAAAAATATTAAATACTAGAAAATATTAGAAAAAAAACAAGAAATGGCTCAGGCTACTCTTTAGTTGAGAGATTACTGTCATATCTACATATCATTGTTGCCATTTTTGTTTTAAATTAATCAATCTTTTTTCATTTTTGTCTACGTTCTCAGAAATTATTTTATTTTCCTACCCAAATATTACGATCATCATTTGTTTCCTGTCTTTTTTCTTCCGTAAAATTTAAGTACTTGTCATTTGTCGACATATGTGCGTCGCTGAGCCGGGTCGACGCGTTTGGGTGTGCTCGCGATTGTGATAGTATTGTACATTGTATTTTAAACTGTTTTTCATGTTGTTTGGAATCTGTGTTACTGTGTTAAAGGTTGTTTTGCGATATTAGTAAATAGACTAATTTATGGTAATAACTTCAGTTCCTTTGCACTTTTAATTACAAATTATAAGCTTGCTTTATCCAGTGTTAACGGCCACAGTTTCAAAACTTTCCGGATCGTGGAAAAACTTCATCACAAAATGACCGATACTATAAAGAACTTTAATGCTGTAATATGTGTTAATTGTAACTCTTTAAATTATCCAAGTTGTTTCAAATACATTAAGAATATCCAATACATCGACGATAACCGTGTCTGTAAAACAAAATTGAGTCCACCGGAAAGAAGAAAATTGTTTCGACAAGACGGTTCTTCAAAATGATTTTTCAGCTGACACATTCAGCGAGGCTGAATACTTTAAAAATAGCATTAATATGAAGGATTTATTAATTACTAAATTAAGAGATAAAATACAAATATGTCAAAATAGACAATAAACAATCTCCCTCGGTACAAAATACCCAAATCCCCTCAGCCTCCTCGGATTAAACCAAAACACCGCGTACCTAGGTGAACAGTATTGAGGAGTTTCGTTCAGTAACTCTATCCCAAGTAAATAAAGCGGTTGACGAGGTACTTTCATGCAACATTGACACGAACCCAAAGAGACCACTCAAACAAAACCTCAAAAAATAAAAATAAGAAATACATCAACATTCTGATGAAATAAAATTACTTGTCGGAACCGCATCTAATTCTTCGGCTCGGAGGCTTTTACAGCAGCCCAAAAAAACATCCGACACATTGACAAAAGATACAAATCAGGTCTTCAAAATTGGTATCGCTAATCAACTTCAGGAATCACAGCGCGTAGATTCTTCTTCCAAAATTTTCGAGTGCACTCCCGCAAAAAAAAAAAAACAGCTATAAATCTAGCAGGCAATTTCCATAAAAGTCGGAGAAGACAATAATCCCAACACAATAAAGAATTTACTTCTGGATTTCTGAATGATACAAATTGTGATATAGTACCTATGCATCTGCGAGCACTGGCTCACAGAAGAAGAAATAAAGTATTTTCGTCTGAATGGATGTATCCTGTGCAATGCTTTCTGTCAAAAATAAACTATCGGAGGAGACACAGTTATATTTTGCAAAAATGATATCAAATCTAGCGAACTGAAGTTTAACTGTTCCTTCATTGAGAAAGCGTTTCAATAAAGTACTGCGATTACAATCGGCAGTAGCAATTATTTGATATTAGAAGGATATAAATCTGTTTATAGGCAAATTCGAAATACTCTGAATATTATGATTCGACCACAACATCTCCTGGTATAAAGTAACTCTTTACATCGTCTTATAGACCTCATTTCATTCTTCAACCTAAAATATGTGATTGAGGGTTCTACGAGGGTTACTAATCTTTCATGAACACTAATAGATAATATTTTCTGTGACGTAAAGGACTATTATGTGCAATCCCTAGAAACAGGCTTTTCTGATCATTTATGTATTATGTTGTTAGTTAAATTAGGAACAAATAAGGACATAACATGTGTGCAAAAAGTTTTCCCATCTAGTATGTTGGTCTCATTTTTTCGCATGTTCACGTATGTTCCTTGCTTGATCACTAAACGCTAAATTGACATAACGTCAACAGAAAATCATAACCAATAATTACGATTTATTACGTATTTGAAACCAAACAAAATAAAACATTGAAAATAACGTTGAACGTGCATTCACAACAGATGTTCAAAATGGCCTCCGTCTTCTTCGAGGGATTTTCTAACTCTTCTGCGACATCCATTAATAACATTTTGCAAAATGTGGAGAGAATTGTTTATTTCATCACCCTTTTCGATGATTCTTTGGGTAAGTTCCTGTAAATCATTAACGGGAGTTTTAAAAATGGAATTTTTTAAGTCGGGCCAAACAAAGAAATCCAAAGGAGTTAGATCGCAAGATCGAGGAAGCCATATGTTAGTCATATTTCTGCTTATTATCCAATCTCCAAAAAACTCTTAAAGGAAATTTAAAATATCTCCAGCAGCATGGGCCGTTGCACCTTCCTGCTGAAAATATCCAAATTGCAACTCGTCATCATACAGTTGATTAATAAATGGATGCAAAATCTCTCCCCGATATCTAAGTGCTGTTGTGTGCCATTGAAAAATATTGGACCTATCAATCTTCTCCGACTTAAACCTAACCAAACACCGATTTTTTGAGGATGGAGTGAGGCTTTAATGAAAATATGAGGGTTTTCTGTATTCCAGATCCTCATATTTTGGGAATTAATGTATCCTGTTAAATGAAACCAAGCCTCGATCGGAAAAGAAAGTTTTGTCCAACAAATCGTCATTGTCAATATTGTTTAAAAACCAAAGACAGTATCTTCGCGTTCGTTCAAAATCTACTGGAAGCAATTCATGCACGGCAGTCAAACGATAAGGGAATATTTGCAAGTACTTTCTTAGAATAGTTCTGCAGGTCCCGTCAGAAAGATCAACTTGTTGTGACAGGTGATGGATAGAAGTGCGAGAAGCATCAGTCATAATTTCTCTCACATTTTCAACTACCTCATCAGTTCTTACTTTAGGCCTACCTAATACCCGTTTTCTAGCCACACTGCAAGTTTCTCCGAATAGTCCTACGAAGTACTGAAGTTGATTAACAAATTTTTGGTAAAGAAGTACAGTTTCTGGGAATTTTTCCTAAAATTCTGCAATACAAACAGGAATGGAATAGGTCCATTCGTCATTGATTTTTTGAGCGTTTCTAAAATAGGATTCAACCATATAAGGTTTTTCCTCCAATGTGAAAACCATTGTAAAATCAAATCAATAAAACATTTTTTTCTAAGTTATATTTGCGTACTTAGTATGTGTTTAGGGTACGGATCAAGTAAGGAACATACGTAAACATGCGAAAAAATGAAAGCAACACACTAGATGAGAAAACTTTTTGTACAGACGTTAGGTAAAATCTTTGATTATATATATTATCATAGATACAGCAATAGCCTAGAATGTATACTACCCACATAGCAAAGACAACTTATTTGCTAGCTGTTCCTCTCTGTAGTATAAGATGACCATAAAGCTATTTCAACTAAGATTCAGTGCTATTTTTGTGGCAAATTTATTAAATTATTAAACCTAAAATATGTTTGACGAAACAGCCTTATTAATTTAACAAATAATGAAATTATGTTAGAACATACCACAGGCACAATTTTGATACAATTATCCGTATAACGGCATAACGTGCTGGCCACCTGGTTGGCAGATTGCGGCCAATCAATCTTCGCGGGAAAACTTTGTCTAGATATGTCCGTACGCGTCGATGAAAATGTGGTGGAGAGAAGTCATGCATAAACCATATACTTCTTCTAATATTTAAATTTACATCCTCTAGGAGTTCCGGCAAATTAGTTTACAAGAAGCGTAAATACATCGATCCGTCCAAACGGTTAAGTAAAACAAATGGACCGATTAAAGTGCCGGTTAACATACCTGCCCACAGATTGACCGAGAAACGTTATTGAAAACTACGGCGGCGCATTGCATGAGTACATATTTTCTTTTGCCCACACATGCATGTTATGAAAATTAAACATACCATCCCTTGTAAACACTGATTCGTCGGTAAAGAGAACGTTATTAACAAAGTTTGGATTGTGTGTCTGTTTCCGGAATAACCACCGACAAAATCGCATGCGTTGGAGGTAATCTGCGGGCATCAGAGCTTGCACTCTTTAAAAATGGAGCGGGTATAATTATTCCTCACGAATAATTCGCCAAACAACTGCGTGTGACATATGCAATTGTCTGGTAATATTCCGCAGCACCGTGTCCGCGACGCGCACTCAAATTTCCCGTTTCCCTTGGTCGCTGCACAACTGACACAAAGGATCTGCTATTTGGCAAAGGGCAATCTGGGTTACACTGTGCATGCAAACGTTTTGCAGCTAACGCATTTAGACCACATTCGCCGTAAATTAAAATCATGTCCATACATAGTATTGGAAAATTCGGCCATTTTTTCAACGCGACAAGGTGCAGTTGAAAACTGACCCACTTAAACAGCCGATGCTGACAGCAAATTTCTCTGATTACGTAATTACGTAATAAAAATAAACCAGGGACTATCAAACTGTTTCATCGTTCGCCAAAAACATTTATTGTCTCTAATATATATCAATTAATTGTTATACAAAAACTGCTTCATTCTATCACTTTTAATGTAAACTTTCACTGGTTTAATTTTTTGCATGAAGTTAAAAAACAACCTGTATATATATATATTTTAATGATAATTTTCTGATTTTCTTTAGAAATTGCTTTTTCTATTTTCTCGACCGTCAAAATGTTTATCTCCTTTAGTGTTTTTGTTTTTACTGTGTTTCTGATTTTCCCTGAACGTTGCGATTACCGCTATTCTTTTTTCCCTTTCTTTTTATGCGATTAAAATAATCGCTGTATATTCGATACGTTTAATATTCGATACATTCCGAATAAGAAGTGACAATGAATTAATTAAAAATTTTTAACGCGGTCCTAGTTTCTTCCGAATTAACTATCGTATAATCGGGATAATAATAATAATCAAAAGCACTCGAAAATATAAACCCAATACAAAAAATAAAAATAAAATCCATGGTTTTGGCTAATCTGAAAGAAAATTCAAGTCCATTAAAGTAAAAAATGTTGAAGAGAAAACTAACATAAAATAAAAAAATAATAAAAAATCTGTAAATACTTCCAGACTGATTTGCATGATTTTGAAATAGATCAAATAGCAGCAATTTAATTAGATGTCGAAATCTTGTGGTTAAAAACAAATATTGTCTTTGAAAAGAAATAAAACTTATATATGTATATATATATATATGCTGAAATGTATTAGAAACATCAAACTGTTCCTTGCTTTAAAGTGAATGCAGCTTAAGGACTTTTTAATAAATGATTGTGCTCAAATAACTTTATTTTGTAAATTTACAACTGTTATAGGTAAATTGTTTTCTAAAGTTCGACAAGGAATAATCCAGTTAAATTCCTTGAATATTGAATCGTTACGAATTTATTTTTCATTTTAAAGTAAAAAAGATTCTCTTAAACTTACTTTTATTCAAATTGTCGAATAACTTTTGTGTCACTCTAATTTGCTCGGTATTTCTGCGATGTCAAACAGAAACTCCTATTTTTTTCGTGTATTTATGATGACATATTGTCCATAAGAAATGTGCGTTTCGAGTTTTATATTATCTCATGTTTCTTATATTGGTTTTAGATTCTGATTTCTGTTTGTTTGCAACTTCAAACAAATTCAGTCAATCAATATGAATATCAAAAAATCTTCGGTTTTAATTATTACTTCTAAATTAACCACAAAATTCGGTCACCTTAAAAAAATGTTCATTTCCATTATTAAGTAGTACATCCCTTTTCATTCCAACAAAGCTCCATTTAAAGAACAAAAAATAATACATTTTTGTTTGATTTGAATTGGAAAGTGTTGGCTTTACAAGTCGGACAGGATTAAATTACGCCGAAGTTTGAACACATAATGCATTTTCTGCGACATTAACGACCAACGCGCAAATCCCAGAGGAATTTTACTTGTTATGCACAGCGGCTAAAGTGGAACGGGCTTCGAAAATTAAAATTCGGCGTGGTAATGATCGCAGGGCAGGCGGAACAAAGATATTATTAAATTTTCAATGTTTCCTTAAATATTCAGGGGCCTTTTTTTCTTGTAGGGTTGAGGAATTTCTTAAGCGGAAAAGTTTTTGCTTGAGATGGTGTAGTTTGAGAGTGGACCAGACACCCTTAATTGTAGTAGTATTACAAGTTCGAAAGTTGAGAGGATTAAATTAGTAAAATCACTTTTTGTCAGAAATGGGGATTAAATAGTACAATTAGAATGGATAATATATAATTTACCTTGCCGAGGATATTTTAACATCTAAAAAGTTTAAAAAGAATATACATTTTGAATCAACTTCTGTTTATGTTACTACTCAATAAAGTAGACTATTAAATAATTTCGAATTGGCTTGAGGATGTGACCTGTTATGAATCCAATAGAACATTACGGGGTTACATCAAATGAAAACGTAAGGATTCTACACAAAAAATATAGCCTTCGGAGGAAGCTATAAGAGAAGAATGAAATAAAATGCTTCAATAATTTATTCGAAATTTAATTTTAAGTATGCTTAAAATAGGTTGCCAAGATTTGATATATTTACGTTATTAGTTTTCATTTACATTAACTACATTTATTTATATATTTTTTGCTACTTACATTAAAATTTAATCAATGTTTTTTGTTTTTAATATTTCTTTGATAATTAATATTTAATAAATTCGTCATTCATATTTTACATATTGCAGTATAAAAGAAAAATTTAATTAAAACCTTATGAATTATTTTATAAATTATTCATTTCAAGTTCCACAACAGAAAAGAAAACTTCATTTGTTAATAAAAACGTAATTAAAATTCAACGTCAGAGAAGAAGCTGTTTTTTTCGAAGGAAAATGAATGTTTCCAGCGAAATAACTAATAGATGCTGACCTTTCGCTCGCAAATTCAGTTATCTTTTAAATATCAAGACATTTTTGAAGCAATGCTCGCAAAAGCGGAAGGAAGTAATATTCTCTTTTGTTATAAAACACGCCCTGCAGCTACCGTAATTTTTACTTTGAAAATAATAATCCTGAAACCGGAGCTCTCCCGTGTTTGTGTGCAACAAAGAAAATGTTGCACAGAGATACGAGATCAAAGTAATACATATTACATATTATACGCCATACAATAATTCAATTTAATTTCAATTATTTCAAATATTGGATACTTCTCCAATAAAATACACTCTTTTAAGGATTTCTCGATCATTCAATTAAATGTGAATTTTATTACAGAATTGCAATATAGCTATGAAAATATATACAGGTACTAATGCCTTTATCTTCAGTCAGAGATTTTTTATTCGTTCATTTTTATTTAGCTCAGTTTATAATATGTTCCATTTTGCTCCAAGTATAGATATATTATGTTTCACTTTGCTCCAAATGTAGGTAAGTTTAAGAGAATCTGAGGACGGAGTTCTTCTAATTAATGTTCATTTTACTAACCCCTTTGATCTTTATCCTTTTTCATTCGCTGTACACGTATCCACGATGAATAATAAATATCTTAAATAAGTGTACCAAATATAAGAGCTGTACGTATAAGCCATACGTTAAATGAAATATTTTTGTAAAAAGTAAGTAATTTTTAAATCTATATAGAAATGGTGTGTTTAGAAAGAACTTGCAAGAATTCTTAAAGCTATGTTTCCCAAAAACTGCAGCACTTCAATTTTAAATTTGACGAACACGGGAAATTTTGAATTAACATAAAATAGATTGGAAGTTATGCAACTACAGGTACAGAAAAAGTTTTCTGAAAGTAAATTAGAATGAGAAACAGTAAAAATAATAAAAGATTAACTTCACTAATTACGAAGAGAATAAAATAATTCAGGAGCACTATCGTAACATTATCTACTGTTCCTAATGGATAGTCAGTAATTAATGAAACTAGAAACCCAGATTAATCCTAAATAGCTTCCCTGGATGCTCTAACCTTTTGGCCCGATCGATAGAACGGTACTAATAAATAGGTCGGACATTCCGATAAAAATCTAAAATTACAGTTTAAAGGATGCAATTAATTTATCGCGAATAAACAAAGATTTTTATTGTTCCATAAAGGCTTCAATGACAAAAGTAGATCATCAAATTCACTACAAAGTTTAAAATAAATCTGTACCAATGATTATCGTACACAATAAGTTTTGAGGAAATAATGAATTTCATCTTTCTCTAATCGTCTCAGTGTAGAAATACGCTTTTCAACTAAAACTCACCTCCAAATATTTTGCCAATGTTATTGGCAATGGCTTCACTAATCGCATCATTCGCCAAGGCATTGAAGCAGGCGCTGAGGGCACAAGCACACGCACTTGTGCCTATAAGGTACTCTAAGATCATGTTCCATCCTATTACGAAAGCTATGAATTCTCCGACCGTTACATAAGAATACATGTACGCTGAACCCGTTGTGTGTGGAACGCGAACCCCAAATTCGGCGTAACATGCTCCTGAAACAATAAAAACAGACATTACAATCTAGATTAATACAGGTTCTTCATAGTTGATTGTGCCCCACGTGATCAATTTGTGCCTGATAGTTAGGCATTAACAATACAAATGATTGGCAGGACTGCGGCAGCATGTATAAATATGTATTCAGTTACCGGTAGTTATAATACACCCTGTATAAAATATTATAAATAATATGCATTGTAATTTTCGGTTCATCTTGGCCATAGCGAAAAGAAGAGTTTAAATTGCATATTTATATTTCATTGGGGGATATTATTTTAATTTTTGAGTGCATGTCCTATGCGGAAAAAATTTACCATATTAGTATTCAACTTAATTAAAAATTATAAATTCAACCAAACAAAACACAACAGGCTACATTTTTCAATTTGCATTCGAAATTGTTTAACCCGTCCGCTGTGTTTACATAACATTATTTCACACTGGCAACTTAACAATGTTAAGAAAAATTCTTTTTGTGATCGTAATTAACACGCCAAAGGAAGCCCTTTGTTGAAGGCTTCAATTAAGTATTTCATTTACACTGCGTAGAACTGGCAGGCTTCTTTTAAACTTTTTCGTCTTCTTGCCGTCACTGACAACGAAAATCAATAAGGCACGGATGAATATCCCACTCTCGAATGCAATTGACTGGCTTTTCATTTTATTTGTTTACGAAGCAATCAGCCGAGTTCCTGTTCTGCTGATTTTAAAGGGTTTTTAATTAACTGACTCAATTGAACGGGTCTAGGGCAATATATTAAGCATTGGAATTTTTGTCTTAAGTGTTACGACGTAGGACTCGATATGAGGAAGCAATTAAAATAGTAAATATAATGTTGCAAAAGAATAGAAGAAGAAATAAATCTGAGTGTTCCAGATCTCTATCTAAAATTTTAAAATAAATTTGTATGGGTGTTTTAATATGCTGTGAAAATGGCAGCTGTTACCACGACGGTAACGGAAATTGCTGCAATTTTCTAGAAAAATATTGCAGAAAGTTCTTTTCAAACAAACACATCAATCTAACTTGAGAGCAGGGACTATAAATTTGAATGTTTATTAATGTAATATCATGTAATGCGTAATATAGCATAAGCTCTAGAGAATTTGTTCTTCTATTTTATGTAGAATTTTCTAAAGCATATATTTTACAATTTATTAAAGTAGATTCTTGTTCGATGAATGTAATTAATTATTTATTTTAGTATCCGCTTTAAAATAATTAATTATATATTTTACCTTCGCAAATAAATCAAAAAATTCGGAAAGAATCTACTCATGCTTGCTGATAAAAATGCACTTTTTATTTTAATTCGTAAATTTTAAAGGAAATAAATGGTGAAGTCGTAAAAATGGTAGGACAAACAAAATCATGTGAAACCAAGCAAGGTAGATGGACAATAATATAATGGAATGTTATGTTAGATAATGGCTGGCTTTTATGTTTGCTTGAGAAGTGACAGAAAGGCATAATTGAATTTTCTATTTTCTGAGAAATCACTCCATCACTGGTAGCATGAGAGCTATATATGTGTGTACCTCTTGCTTCCGATTTATTCGTCTGTAGACTCATTATGCATTGTGCACTGTGTATTGTAAGCATTAAATGTTTATCTAGAATTGCTGCAAAAGGTATACACTACCACCTCAGTGAAATGAAAACTGTTGTAATTGGTAAGATGACATCTTTTCTTTTTGGCAATGACTAAACGTGCGCCAGCTTAATTGCACGTATAAGGAGAAAATTCCGCCGATAGGCCGATAGGCGGAATTTTGCATGTAAAAATAAAGAGAGTCCGCCGGAAAATATTATATGCGGTGGAATTGACTTTATATTTTGATTATTTCCGCCGTTGGGCGGGTATTTATTTCATTAGCCCAAATTTAAACGCTAAACTGATAAAAATGTATATCACTAGGGCAAGTTTAACTTTAATCTCTTATTTACTCCCATAATAACAATTATAAAAACAATTATTCCCATGGAATAATAACAATTATGGAAATAAACTCAAGATTAAAGTTAAACTGTAATTGAGAAACCGGACCTTAGTGTACTAAGTCATTGATTACTGCTGGCTAATAAAGTTAAATTAGGATAAACTACGGTATAATATGCGTAGGGCTGTACAAAATAATTCAAAACATCGTATTTTTCCATCATTAGAGGTGGCCAAAGAATCGGATCTTTATTATTACCGGATAAGAGAGATACAATAAAAATCTGCAGAACGGCGGAAATAATTACAAAATAAAGTCAATTCCGCCGCGCATTTGTGTAATGTATAATATTGAAATGATATTTAGCAGCGAATACGGATAACAGTTATAATGAATATAAAAAGTAGAGAAACAGAGTGAAAACAATAGTAAAGGAAGCAAAGGAAAATCATGGGAAGACTTTGGAAAGAAAATGGAGGAAGACTATCACACGAACGAGAAATTATTTTACAGAATTCTAAAAAATGTACGAACCGAAAGGAAATTACAAAGAGTATAACAAATGAAAGATAGAAATGGAGTGATGGCCACAAAATCTAGGAAAACTGCATACAGTACTTTCAAGAGCTGTTATACCCACAGACAGGAAATGGTGACCATTCACATCCACTTGACGAGATGACATAAACAAGAACAAGATCAGCAAATAGAATTAGAAAAAGTGCTAGATGCAATAAAAAGGTTAAAGAAAGGGAAAACAGTTGGACATGACCAAATAATAGCGTAAATGTTAAAAAATAGGGGAGATTAGAGCCTGAATCTGCTCACAAAAATATACAATATAGCATGGGATTAAGAAATGATACCGAAAGACTGGAAAATTGGTATTATTAGGGCAGTGTACAAAAAAGGGGATAAGTCAAATTGTAAAAACTACAGAGGCATCTCGCTATTGAGTGTGGTATCCAAAGTGTACAAAGTGTACGAGAGAATCCTGGAAAGGAGATTAAAAGAAGTGCTAGAACCACAACTGGAAGAACAGCAATGTGGATTCAGGAAAGGAAAAGGTATTCATGACGACATATTTACAATAAAACAATTAATTGAAAGAACAGGAAGAACGGGGCAAATATTATTCATGGACTTTATAGACCTGGAAAAAGCCTTTGACAGAAATAAATGGTGTGAAACTCGGGCAAGTAGAGACCTCTAAGTACTTAGGTGTTCAGAGATAGATAATGTAGAGGAAACCAAGAAGCTGAAATTGTTGCTCGATTAGAAAGTGCTGCGAAATTGTATCATTCATTAAAAACTATGTTTGGCAGGAAGAAAGAAATAACAAGGAAAACAAAAATGAGCCTACACAAGTCAGTAGTGATTCCGATCTTAACATTTGAAAGTGAAAGCTGGGCTCTAACTAAAAAGTGTATAAGTAAAGTGCAAAAAAAAAGAAATAACGAGAGAGGAGGCTAAGACACTTGCATGTGACAAGGAAAAAGTGTTTAAAGATACTAGTGATAAGCAACACAAAAGACAGGTAGTGACTAATAGTTTTTTAATCTTGTGTTAGGTGGATGTTACGTGCTGTATAAGTGAAGACGTTCTTTCGTTCTTCTCGACGGCATTCCGGTGTTCTTCTCTTCTCACACTTATTTTTCTGTTTGTCTATCCTATGTAGACTTTGTCACAGTCTTGGCAAGGGATTTTGTATCAGTTGGATTTTCGTTTTTGGATTAAGAAGAATGTTGGAGATCTTCTTATCTATGTCGAATATTGTTTTGATTTTGTGCTTCCTGAGGACTCTGCTTATTTTATCCGTTGTGCCTTTTATGTACGGTAAGCACGTCCTTCCTAGTGGCTTTTGTTCTTCCTTTTCTTGTTTATCTCGTCGTGCTCTTTGTGCTTCGTTGATCTGTTTCTCGGAGAATCAGTTCTGGAGTAGTGCTGCTTCTAATTTCTTCATTTCTTTCTGTTTGTTTTTAGTATCCGTCAGTCTTTGTGATCTCGTTACGAGGGTTTTCACGACTGATTGTAGTTGTGCTGGATGGTGGTGCGACTGAACGTTTAAGTACCGATCCGTATGTGTAGGTTTGCGATACACTGAATATCCGTTTTGTTCCTTCATTATCAGCACGTCCAGGAATGGAAGACTGTTATCTTTTCCGATTTTCATCCTGAATTTGATCTTTGCTTGTATTCCGTTCAGATGTTCGTGGAATGTTCATAGTTTTTCTTCTCCATGTTTCCATATCACGAACATATCGTCGACATATCTGAGCCATAAGTGTGGTTTATGGCTTGCTGTTTCTATAGCTTTTACTTCCAAGTCTTCCATGAACAGGTTGGTTATTATTGGCCATAATGGTGAACCCATAGGTACTTTTTCCACTTGTTTGTCACGTTGTTCTTTGAAGATGAAGACGTATTCTTCACATAATGCTTCGTCAGATTTATTGTATCTCCCGTGACCTGATACTTGCGTTGTATGATATCGACTGCCTCTTCTGTAGGTGCGTTAGTAAAAAGTGATATAGCGTCGAAAGTTACTAACAGATGCCTTGGTTTAACGGTGATGTTCCTTACACGTTCGATGAAGTCGCTTGCGTTCTTCACGAAAAAGTCCGCTTCTTCGGCGTTTTACCAGGAACTTAACTAGCTGTTTTACCAGGAACTTAACGAGCTGTTACAACAGTGATCCGATGGAACCGACGATTGGTCTGAGTGGAATACCTTCTTTGTGTATTTTCGGCAGTCCATATAGTTTTGGACCCTTGGACGACTTCTCCCTTGGAATCAGTTGTTGTTCTTCGCTGATGCTGCTGGCTTTGATTTTGGCTTTTGTCGTCTTCTCTAGATATGTCGTTGGATCCGTAGCGATAGTTTTGTATGCTGGATCTCCTAAAAGTACTTTTATCTTTTCTTCGTAGTCTGTGATGTCCATTACTACGGTTGCGTTTCCCTTGTCTGCTGGTAGGACAATAGTACCTTCGTTTTTCTCTAGGAACATAGAGCTTGAAGTTCTTCTTGCGACAAGTTTTTCTTCGGTGGTCTTGCTGTGTGTAGTATTCTCGACACGTCTTGTCGTATGGTTTCGGCGGTATTTTCTGGTAGCTCGGTAATTGACGCTTCTTCGTTGCATATTATGTTTTCCATTGGTATGCGAGAAGGTTGAATCATTTGGCTGAGACACTTCAAGTTGCTTCATCTAACGGTAATCTGGATAGATTGTGGACTACTTTCTCCGGCTTTATCGGTGTCACTGTCTTCTTAGGTCTCTGCTCAGCTTGTAGACGATGGATTTCTTCTTCTGCTTCTGTCTTGTTAGCTTCGATTCCGTTTCTACTCGGAACCCCTTAAGTTGATCCAGTTTTGTTCATAATATTGGGTGCAGCGTGTTGCTTAACTCAAGATGTAGTTTCAGGATTTCGGTGTTTATTTTATCCAATTCTCTTCTCGTATCGTGGATAGCTTCTCGTACTAAGGCTAAGCTTGCTCTTCTGAGAATGTTCCTTGTTGCTCTTCTTGTGGAATGTCAGCTTCATGCTCTTCGGTATGATGTTCTCATCTCGGCAGCGCTCCAGTAATATTAGACTACAAAGTAGTTTACTCCTTTTTATGCGTAGCTTCTCCATCTTCTTGGTTTCTTGTAGCTTCTTCTCCCCGTAGAAATCGATAATGTTAGATCGAAGGTTCCCGCGGGTGTTGTATGTTGTATGTTGTAGTATTCTTCCGGGTCTTCCTCTGCCGTTTTTGTCTTGATGACGTTTCGGCAGAATCACATCTGCCATCTTCAGGTCTTCTTTGCTGTTTGCTTGATTCTGCTCCTCGTTGTTATGTGAGTCGAACTGACTTTCGTCGGTGCCTGTGGTAGTTTATATACCGAGTTACGGTATATAATTTTTTAACAATCTGTAAGGCGTAATTTATAATATATTCTAATAGTCAGGCCACTTACCGTGAATATCCCTTTATAATATTGATATTAATTTAATTATGATTACATTTGGAAAGAATACGTAATATAAATTGACAGTAAAATTGCAAGAGATTTGATTTTTTTGTTCTTTTACATTACAAGAACCTGACATTAATACATTTTTTACATTTTTCGTATTCCAAATGAGACGAAAACAGCAACTTTAGATTAGACGGAGTATAAATTTAACTTGTCTAAAGTTTAGTTCTGCGAAATGCATTTCCTACTTTGTACAGAAGCTCGCTCTGCAACATTTTTGAGTTGAAGTTTTTTAAATGACAAGAAAAGCAACTTTATTCTTAACAGCGTTATAAATCTTGGTTTTATGTTCCCACTTCTAATTTAATTTTTCACGTAAAATGTATACATATAAAGTTACAATGTAGGACGTTTATTTAATTTTTCGCATTTCAGACAGTAACGCATCATATTAATATCCTCAAAATCGTATTTTACAACATAGTAACCATTACAGCGTAGCAATGTATTATTTTTTATTTCAATAAACATCAGTTGTGATAGTTATTAATGTGACGTTAGAAAAGTGTTCTCTAAACTCGTATGACCTTTTCAATTAATCACTCGCTACGCTCATTCGTATCCAAACGAGCCAAACTCGTTTTGTAAAACGTCACTTTTTTAAACTCGTTGCGTAATATACTATTAATTATTTAATCGGAGTTATTAGCAAAGAAATAACGATTGCACTTTTATTTCAATAAATACGTGTACGAATACATGAAATTATTTTAAGTGTCTTTATGAGGCACCCAGATGTGAAAAATTAACTACTCAATTTTTATTGCTTTTATTTAGTTGCAGTATGCCGCGTGTTAATTAAAACGGCCATCGATGAAGGCAATAAATACTCTTGCAAAATTTATTTTTTAACAAATCACCATTCGGAATGCAAATGTTATTTGCGAATATAAAATTTGAAATATGCCGCTCGGGAATATTCAAACAATGTTCGATTTAAAATGAAAAAAGGACAACTGGAATCAGCTATTATTAACTACGTCCTCTTTGTTTACGTGTTTTAAATTCGTGCGTAGGATTGCGTTAATTGCAAAAGTGTTGAAAGCGTTACGCGAAATTCTCTAATGAATCTGTCGCGTTTGCTTCAATGCACGTGAAAATTAGATTGCAAACTGAGTGAAAAAAATTGTTGGAAGAGGGGAACGTTTCAAATAATTAACACGCAACTGTCAATCTGACAGTTCTTAATCAATTCTGAAAATTTAGGAGAGACAATTTTACGTGCACAATTTGGTAAAATGCGTCCGATTTTTTCCTGTGACCCTACATATTTACACATTATTTTGGAAATAATATAAGAAAATTGTATTTGCCTATTCAATTAAACTATAGGAATCGATTTTGAATTATCGTTATTATCTGAACTAGACACCATTAAATTGAATTTCCTGTTTATGTTTACGTAGTATACAATATAGTTCATGCAAATTCTAGTAACCCAATAAAATCTTCGACATTTTGGAATTACGTCAAAAAGGCCGCAACAGTAAATTATATTGTACAAAAATTACATTATGTAACAGCAAACTTCTTTTGACTTTTTTTTTGCATAAAACAATAAAATGAGTCTTCCTGAAATGGTGTAGGCGGATTTTATTGTTCTCCTAACGGTACGTTAACAGACACTGCCCTTTTTCTGTTTTCCGTAAGAATACATGTTAATTTTATTAAAAAATGCCTGACAAGTTATCTCTTGATTTGTTTTATTGTATTTGGAGACATTTAATAACAAAAATGTGCTGGTTTTATGTCTGAAGAATCAAAAGAGCATCATCTTTCTAATTAAAAAGAATTTGTTGGTTGAGTAAGATATCTAGGTATGATCAACTCATGTGGCTAAAAATTGGGGAATGTAATATTAGTTTCTCTTTTTTTCTTGGTGGACTTAGGTTCCAATTTTTGATCGGTTTGTTGAAATAATGCTATTCTACATTTAGTTGGCTCTATTTAATTAAATTGGAAGTGCTTCCTCCTTGCATATTACAGGATTTTGGAAATATTTCTACTTAGTAGGCGAAATTGAAGTCCAAAAATATATTTTGAAAAATCTTAATTTCTGCAATGCAGCCGTTGTTGGTACGTAATTTACCATAAAGTGTTATTTAGTTTAATTTCCATCAGTCGCCAGAATTCTCCGTTTTTTTTTCGGCTCACACTAATGTCTATCTCTTCGAGGACATATAGATATCAATAATTGCGTTTTTCTTTCATAACCACAATCAGTAATAATTTTTATTCTAATATTCATTTATCTTTTAAACGTTGTAACTTTCATAAAAGCAAGTATTCTTGCCAGATGAAAATTATGAAAATTAACTAAAATTGTGTAACTGGCAATATAGAAAGTGTTGGGCCTCATCATATTTTGCAAAAGAATTTCATATTTTTAACATTAATTCTGGTTCTTGTTTTTTGGGATTTTAGAAATTCAAAAAAGGGGTAAGTTTTCCTAAATTTTTCAATAAACCTAACTTTTTTAAAGTACAGAATTCTGATGAGGCACAATAAGGTCGAAATACATGCACAAACTTTTTCCTAACACTTTCTATATTGGCAGTTACACAATTTTAGTTAAGTTGTAACTTTCGTTTAATTTTTTGAGGTTACTGTATGTTACTTCAATTGGGAATGCGAAAACATTTTTACGAAATACTAGTTCTTAAGGTTTACGTGTGTCTTATGGTTTACGTCCATTGTGAACTAGGACTTAAATGATTGTCTTCTATTGTCTTCTCGATCACTAGTGAACATAAACAGAAATTTATAGAAAAAACAACTTATGTCTTAAAGTTTGGCTTCTCAGTTTTGGCTCTTTTCACTAGTTGATCTTAGCCCACCTTGCTTTCTGTTACTGTTTCTGTTAAAGTTTTTGTTGTGTTCTTTTTCTAATATTTTGAGTCAATCATGTTTTACCTTAAAAAAAAACTTGGATTTACTTTCCCAATGTTTAATATTGCTTGTTTCTCATTGAAAAATAGTGAGTCAAATAGGATAATTAATTTACGACTAAAATAAATAAAATTCTGAATTTCTTTTTATTCTTCTCACATTTTATCAAATCCATTAACAAATTGTATTCACCAAAACTTACATGACATTTGGTAATTTCACCGCCCCATTTGGTGTTGAACGAGCATAAAATACAAACATAATTTCGAGGATAAACGTAAAAACGTGTTTTATCTCAATATCCTGCTACCAGAGACTCCATAAAATGTCCACCGCCCACGAGGATAATTATTTCGCAAACGTTTCGTGCTATTTCCTGTTTGTGGAAACTCCGACACAAATTTAGCTGATGATTATCGTTGTATGGAAATAAATATGACCGGAACTTGCTCGACGAAATAGCTTTCTGTGTTGGAGATTACGCATGCATTCGAAGAGAAACGGCAATTTCTGACGTGTGATCCATCATAAACAGAATCAAATGGCTTTATTTAAGCTTTAATTAATTTTAAAAGCAGCATAAAGAGTGGAATTTTGCTTTTCTTTTCTTTTGGACTTAATTTCTTTGATTCTGCTGTATCGTTTAAAAACATAATAGTTTTTAATTAATTCAATTAGCTCAATTTAATAATTTGTAGCTTGTAAAGAATAAACACAGTTTAAAATTATTTTTTATTCTTATAGAAATTTTCAGCAAATATGAACAGTCAGAATTAAAAGTAATGTTTCTCCAATGGTCTAAACATTTAGATTGCTATAACGAGTATGCGGATAAGCGGGCAAGCACGAATCGAATTCTTGTTGATGTTTATTTGGTCGCCTGTTTGTTATGGTTATCAGAATGGATAAAACCACGTATTTTAATTTTATTGGGAAGAGTAATTGGAAGTGCCTTTCTTGTAAAAGATGAGTTGAATCGATGATTACATTTTAATGCATTAAAGGTTCATTTTGTTGAACTTGATTACTCATTTCCTATTTTTTAAAACTTTAACTTAAACAACAAGATGTTTCAGCTTTAGTAAATCCTCGAACAACCTACGATATCTAAGGAGGCTATGAAATCTAAAACAATTTTCTTTGTTTATAGTTTGAAGTGTCAAAAGATTTTGTGTTAAGCCTCGTTCGCATAGCTTTATTATTATTGAAGCAACTTTTTAAAACTATAGGTACGTGGTAAAATTTCTCACAAAAGGAAGCAATATTCCAAAGCAAGTATATGTTAGGATTAGGGATGACAACGATATATCGACATTTATTGAATAGATCAAATTTTTAAAACTCAAAACTTACGATTAGTTTTTTCTACTAACAATACCATAAAGAATTTATTTTGAAACCCGAAAGATAAAGTTGAAGTTGATCAGAAATCTAGAATTTATGAAATTAAATGTAATGAATGTGCTAATAAATATATTGGACAAACAAAAAGAAATATATTAACATGCTTTAAGAAACATTTAAGTCATTACCGATATAATAGTTTTGAGAAATCAAGTGTTGCCCAACATATTTACAATACTGGACATGGTATTATTAAGGACAATTTAAAACTCATTAAGGAAGTATCAAATAACAGGGAACTAAATGCTTACGAAAGTATTTTTATTCGAAAAAATAAAAATTATTTAATGAATTCAGATGATGGACCAATCCCTAGTTCCGTATTATTTAATTTACTCTAACTTGTAGGTTGCTTTTTGATGGACCATATTTAGAAATATACGAATTTTTTTTAATGTAAATTAAAATTGACTGCAACATGTCTAAAATTAGCCGCTAGATGTCGCGATCTAAATTATATATAGGGGGTGCTAGAGACAGTTAAGCGCATTTGCACTGGATATTTGATAAGGAAAGGATTCTCTAGATTTCCTGAAGTGCTCTTAACTTGTGATGAGTGGGTGTGATCTTCTCTAATCTGTAGGCTGTTTTTTGATACGATTCATTTATGTATATATATATATATTTTATTATTTTTTAGGGATATTTTTAAATATTTAAGGCAGTATCAAATAATAGGGAATCAGATGTTTATGAAAGTTCGGTAGAATGAGAACTTTTTTCAGGAGAATGGACCAATACTGATTCTGTATTATTTGGTTTGCTCTTATTTCATTATGATTAGTTGCTTTTAGGTTTTATGAAGTGCTTTTAAATTGTAGTGTGTGTACTGAAGATGCCAGCTTAGTTGCCGAAATACGCATCAACGGATATAAAAATTATTGTGGGCGGAGATTAATTTTTTTAATTACCCACAACAAAGTAACTTTATAAGAACAATTTCAATCAAATCAGCAGCTTTTAATGCTGCCCTTGCTCTTCCTTTAAACCTTGAATAAGAGGAACTTTAAATAAAAAAAAAGTAAATTCAAATGCCTAAAACTACCAACTAAATTACACTATTCTAAACTATATCTAAGTCTGTGATGATTTCTGCATCTTAATAAAATATTCAGAAAAAACATTGCCGTAAGGCATATGGTAAATGGTAAACGGTACAAATGAACTTTGTGAGAAATTTAATAATTGAACAGGATTTTTTATTTTGTAATTTAAAACAACTAAGAGAAAGCTTTTTAAAATCCAAAGGGAGACTATTGAGAGTTTTTGCAATTTGAAAGGAATAAGATCTTTGGTATAAGGCTGTTCGATGTATCGAAGCGTGAACGTACCTTTATATCTCAGATTATCGGTTCTAAAAGTGATTTTGTTATATAAATAAGCTTATAAGTAAGTATTTTATAAAATAAGCAAGTTTTTCTTAACGATCTGTAGACTCTCATGTTTAAGCAACCGATATAATTTAGTTTATGTGAGATACGATCATATTTCCTTATTCCAAATATTAACCGCAAACAGGAATTTTCCACTCTTTGTATACGAGCACTGGTATCAACAGTTAAACAAAGATCATAAATTGATGAACAATAAGAAAAATGAGATAACACCAGCATTTCACAAAGCGTTTTCTTAGCGTGACTTGAGAGATAATGTCTATTAGGATAAATTAGTTTAAGATTTAAATAAGCTTTTTTGATATACTCAGTAAGTTGGGAATTATAACGAAATGAATTATCAATTATCAGTCCCAGGTTTTTAAGTCTTCATTCACCCGTGCTAGTTCATTGTTATAATTATTTAAGTAAAATGAATGATATATTTGAGTGTCATCAGCATACACTTGAAGTTTGCAAGTTTTGATATATTTATAAAAAGTGAGACAGAACAGAACAGAGAACAGAACAGAACAGAGAACAGAAGAGGTCCTAATATTGAACCTTGTGGGAGACCTCGCGATACTAACCGCTTTGTCGCTACAGAACTATTTTATCATACATATTGTACTCCGTTAACTAAATAGTTCCCTATTAATGTAACTCTAGAGTGTGACAAATCGAAGAACGATAAAATAAATTCAATACTTAACAGTTCTTAAATACTTTATGTACAGGATATTCCATTTTCGATGGTATTCTACAGATATTACTCGTTTTAAACCGTGTCCTCCCTGAATACTTTAGAATGAGAACCCATCAATTAAATCAGAAATAATGTACTAAATGAACGAAAATATAACATTTAAAATTTTTAAAGCGTCACTATTTAAAATGATCACCTTGTATATATTTGTACCAATATATCAAATGTATCGGTATATGATTTGCTATATATTATTTGATGAATATATCGATATATCATTTTTGTTTGCCATCCCTATTTAAGATGTCTGCGGTAAACAATGAAGCTTTTCCATCTTATAAAACTGGAAAATTTTGATCTAAAAAATTTAATTCTCACAGGGAGTCTTTAGAAGAAAAAAACCTTCGCCAATTCTGTCACACCAGAATACATCAGATAGTTGAGATTTTAAACATTAATAGGGAAAAGAATTTCTACATAATTCATGAACATATAGGGCTATCAAAGGTGAATGCAAAATAGGTGCCCCGAACGCTCACTTCCTTCGATCAACAACGAAGGGTTAAAGTTCAGCAACTATTGAGTACCCGTAAAAGACAAGAAAAGAATTTTACTTGTTACAATAACCTTTTAAGAAAATTGCAGGAGTTGGAGTTGTTGGTCTGAGAAAGTAGGGCAAAAATTTTTTGATTTTCTGAAGGATTTAGACTTCGAAAGTTATACCCCCTCTACAACCCATCGATTAATTTCTATTTCGCCATTTGAAGAGCTAAAGTTGGAAGCAGAAAATGTTTTCGTAGCTCACGAAAAAAAACATGTTTTGACGATTTTTCTTCTTTAATTTCGAAAAATAAAAAGCGCATTGAGGTCGCAGGAGATTATATTAAAAAGTAAATAATTTTGTTTTTATTCCAATCCCTTTGCTATATTTTCTGGTTAGGCAATCAAAGAATTTAAGAAAGCGCGCTGAAAAAATTCGCACGTTTGAACTCAAATGAAATCGATGTCTTTTGTTTTTTTTATTTCTTTTTTGGAATCTTCTTCGCCGTCTTTTTGGCCGTCATCTCAAAGACTATAAAGCGCTTTTAAAAGCTTCTACAGTGATAAGATTGATAAGTTAAACGTGAAGTCACTGGAGATTTTTTTGTTGACGAAATTCATTGTGAACTGAATTTTTTGATTTATTTCCTTTTAAGAATGTTCGATTATTAATTAAAGAGTTTATACAAAAAAAGATGTTTTTCACATTTACTGAGCTAGAACTGTTTCCTCCTTATTTGTATGTCCACGAAACCAGCAAATGATCCTGCTTTGTTTGTTTTTTTTTAGAATCTTTTTTTATTGTTCTTTTGTTATGATTTATTGGCCATGTCCTTACAGTTTATAAAGCGCTTTAAAAATCCCTACATTGATAAGTTAAATCAGACGTCTTTGACGCCTTTTAGACCGTTGCGTCTTGGTATAACCGCATCCCCTGTTCTCGCGATCGCTACGCCACTGATGGACTGTCACAAAAAATTAGAAAACACATAGCGACATTTTCATTTAAACAAAGATATTTGTGGCAATTGTCCATTCTTGTCAATAATTTTCTTGTATTTTTCTTGCATGTCAATTTTTGCATAAAATTCTCTGAACTTGAAAATGTCGCAAACGTTGCAGTAATTCGATAGAAAACATTGTGATTGCTAATCATTCCCTTGCATGGCTTGGCAACATAAAAATTTCCCCTCGTAAAGAAAAAAGTAAATATTAATTTCTATTTTGCAAAATAACGTTGTTTATTATGTATCTTGTTTCCTGTTTTAACCTGAAACTTTGGAAATAGCAGAAATAAATCCGATTTTTTGTTTGTTTTAGTAGTACAACAAAAACAATGAGCTAAAACAATAACAAATATCGACCACTATGAAATTTAAACCTGGAGCGAGAGCGCGTCTCATGAATTTGCATGAAAAATGGTTTTCGCATTGACACCGTAAACAAAAATTCGAATGACAAATTCAGGTGCAAAAAGCGTTCCCGGAGCGCTCAAGTGAACGCATAAATTACCGGAAAAACATGCACGAACTTTACCCGGAAGTGGCCAGAAACTGCGAATGAAATGCAAACGCTATTTTCGTTTCGATTCATCTCGGAAGTAATTTGCAGGCGAGGTTATTTTTAAATATATGCGCTCAACGATTTTGAGTGGTTGGTGACGTTGATAAATGTCTCGGGAAATCTAAACTTGTTTTGACCGTACAAGGGTTCAGGAAACTTTTAATAAAATAACTGTTATTAGGCAAAGAGAGCTTAAACTCTTAGAACAACATATAATTTTATACTGGTGACGTTTCTCAAACAGGTGGGGTAATTTAAGGTACAGTCGTTGACCTAGACGAGGCTTTTTACTTTTCCAATCACTTTATTTATAAGCTACGTATCTGATCATAAATATGCGTGCGATTGGGGAAAACTGAGTTCAATGACCGTGCTTCAAGGCACTTAATTGAGTCCATTATTATTGACAAAAAAAGGTTTTTAGCTTTCAGTATTAAGAAGTCTCATTTACCTAGTAGCGAAAAATTGGTAGGCGATTATAATTTTTCTTTTTATTGCTTTGAGGACTCACTTTTTGAATAAAAGACAAAATCAAGGTTTAACGGAGAACAGGCGGCTATCAGGTAAAGGCATTTCTATTGTGTGGCTTTTCAAGCGAATCAATATAAAGTGCAATTGCCATGTAATGAAGTTACAAATAAATATTTGTGAAATATGTCAAAACTCAGTTATTATAGTCTTTCTAATTGTAAGTGTTTATTGATTTATGTGTGAATTTCTATATGCGTCATAGATAAGCAAGTACTTTTAACGCAGTAATTTAATGACATAGAATAACAGAAGCATGAATATGTTTATGTGGTCATGAATAATGTAACGATCTGTTGTGTTGAATAATACATGCAGAGACCGGAGCAACGGAGGAAAGCTTTATCACTAAACATAGCGCGACATGTTAAAGAGGGAGACCCATTGATTCGCGACCCTTTCACTGGTGCAAGAGGTGTGTGGGCACGAGCAGTTAATGCACATAATCTAGGGCAAACCGCATGAAATCCGCACCCTCTGTCTCATGCTAGATGTTCACTGCATTAATATTTGCTCTGATTGCTTCGCGTTAGTATCATACAAGGGTTACCGCGTACAAGATCTAATAGATGTGTAAATAAAAGAGTAGTCCTAGTTCATGTGCCAACAGTCTCAATAAATAATTTAGTTTTGGGGTTTACCGTTTCCCGACAGTAAGTTTCGGTAAACATAGATTAAATATTTCGTGGCAATTCTGTATTTTGCAGACAAATTAGAAATTCAAACCATCTGCCTATTATCTTCACTTTCTCGAGTAATTGTAGACCACGCTTTAATCTTTTACCCTTATACTGTCAGTGACTTCTCCCTCCATTTTTTTGCAGGTTTATTGCGTAGTTCTTTCATTTTTTCTCATACAAGTTATTTTATTAAACCACTAAAAGAGCACTCATTAAGGAATTAATAAGAAAAGTATCCGACAGCAGAATTGATCTGACTATAGGGGTTGATTTTTATTGCAATACTAAATACCATCCACATTTCTCTCCGTCTTTAACCGAACGCGTTGCGACTTAGGGCGGAATTGGATTTAGCTTAAGCGAAATTTATATAGCTTGACGTTTGATAAGTAAAAATTCACATATTCAAACACAAGCTAAGCCAAATTATTATATATTATTATACCCTGGTGCCTGGTACAAATGGGGGCCTGTTTGTAATTGTTATGCAGCATCCCGAGAATTGTAGATAATTCGATGTGATCTGAGCATATACTAGAAAATTCTGAACCGGTTCTAGAACGTAGTTAAATTATCTTTAATTGATGATCTATTTGAATTCGTAACAATATAATTGGTTTACAAATTATTATTTCAATATACACTTAGAGAGGAAATAGTGATTTCGATAATTCCAAAATTTTAAGTAATTGCATAGTAAGACCAATTTCTCGAAACTGTGAGCAATCGTATCATCATAGACGAAAAATTCAACATCTATGTAAAACCAAAACTGACCAGCCAAATGTAGGTGACTACTGGCATTAGTGTTAACGACTACATTTTCATATTCACAAATTATTCCTGATCATGATCTTAACTATGAAACTAATTGGAAAATTAATGATACCAATCTACAAAAACTAAAATACCTTTTGGAAAACATTAGTTTTAACCCCACCTACAACTGCTTTGTCGATGTTAATTTAATGTTTGACTATTTTTTTAAATATTATTATTTGTTAGTACTAACTTAAGTTGTCCCAAAAAGCAGTGCAAAAATAACTCTGGGAAAACCAGTACTCCGTGGATTACACCTGAAATAACATCACAAAGTCAAAAACTAAAAAACTTGTATTGAATATTTCCAAATACAAATAATTATGATCTTAAAAACGAATATAAAAGACAGAAAAAATTGTACACTTCACTAATTAATCAAACAAAGAAACAATACTATAATAACAAAATTATTGAATCAGGCAATAAACAAAGAACGGTCTGGGACATCGTCAATTAGAAATTAGGACGGCACAAAACAAATAATAACATTATCTTGAATATTGAAAACATTGAGATTTCCGAACGGA
Organism: Serrognathus titanus; assembly: GCA_039766575.1. NCBI lineage: Eukaryota > Metazoa > Arthropoda > Insecta > Coleoptera > Lucanidae > Serrognathus > Serrognathus titanus. The sequence goes on along the minus strand of CM077914.1, from coordinate 43,799,686 downwards.
CCATACTAGCGGACCTGTTCGCTGAAAATAACCAAAAGAAAGTCTACAATTTCTCTCCACAGTATGCACCTTAGATAACTTTAATCCGCAACCCTTTTGCTTTCTTCCGACTGATTCTGCTGAGGTAAATCAAGTTATTAAACACCTTAAAAATAATACGAGCCCAAGATTCGATCAAATTCTTACAGTCCTATTAAAAACAACATGTAACTTAATTTCGGAACCTTAAGGTTACATCATAAATTACTCGTTACAAACGAGAGAATTTCCTTCGTTAAAAACAGCATTAGTCGCTCCCATTTATAAGAAAGATGATCCTACAGATTTAGGAAACTACGGCGATATTAAGCGTACAGTTTAAAGTTTTCGAACGCATTATGTGCAACAGATTAAACTATTTTTTTAACAAAACTAATGTAATGAGTAGAAGGCAACATGGGTGTCGAACAAACAGATCTACGGAAAGCGTTACAGTTGAGTTTTTTTGAATATGTCTATACTTGTATCTATAATGGTTACTTTGTGTCCGGATACTTTTTGATTTGTCACGAGCTTTTGACTGCCTGGACCTACCATTTATATGTAATAAATTGTATGGGATATAGTACTGAACTGAATGCGATCATTTCTCACTCGCTCGTAAGTTATGCGTGAAACTTCAAAGTAAGAAGTCTAATTACTACAATAAAAACTACGGAGTTCCGCAAGGATTCGTTCTAGGTCCTCCTATTTTTCTGCTTTACGTTAACGATCTAGAAAATCATATCACTACTGAACAAATTACATTGTTTGCCGACGATATAACTATGGGAGTCTCAGCCAAAGCATCTGAAAAACTTAAACTCAAAGTGTCCGAAATCTCAGATCAATTTGGGCATTGGTGTACTAGAAACAAACTTATACTAAAACTCCAAAAAACGATAATAGTAAATTTCTTCAAGCGTAAAGGTATAGGAAAAGAAGCGTGGTGGTTTATATACCGAGTTGCAGTAACGCGTCGTTACGCTCGATTGTTTTCTGGCCTGGCTTCTCGTTATTGGTCGTACCAGTGGACTGGCCCCTCCTCTTGATCTCGGCTGTGTTTGTAACACTGGTTTCCACGTTGTTGGCAAACGTTGAGTGTCGTCACGGGTATTCAGATTTCTCGAATGCTTCTCTATTTCGATGGCTTCACGTATGATCCTTTTCGATAATTGCTCTACGTTGGGTATAGCTTTTGTATTGTCGAAATCGATCTTGTGTGAAGTGGATGTTACGTGCTGTGAGAGTGAAGATGTTCTTTCGTTCTTCTCAACGGCATTCCGCTGTTCTTCTCTTCTCACACTTATTTTTCTGTTCGTCTGCCCTATGTAGACTTTGTCACAATCTTGGCAAGGGATCTTGTATACTCCTTGGCTTTCCAGTTGGATTTTCGTTTTTGGATTAGGAAGAATGTTGGAGATCTTCTTATCTGTGTTGAATATTGTTTCGATTTTGTGCTTCCTGAGGACTCCGCTTATTTTATCCGTTGTGCCTTTTATGTACGGTAAGCACGTTCTTCCTAGTGGCTTTTCTTCTTCCTTTTCTTGTTTTTCTCGTCGTGATCTTTGTGCTTTGTTGATCTGTTTCTCGGAGAATCCATTCTGGAGTAGTGCTGTTTCTAATTTCTTCATTTCTTGCTGTTTGTTTTTAGCATTCATCAGTCTTTGTGATCTCGTCACGAGTGTTTTCACGACTGATTGTAGTTGTGCTGGATGGTGGTGCGATTGGGCGTTTAAGTACCGATCCGTATGTGTGGATTTGCGATGCACTGAATATCCGAGGCTTCCGTTTTGCTTTTTTGTTATCAGCACGTCCAGGAATGGAAGACTGTTGTCTTTTTCGATTTCCATCGTGAATTTTATCTTTGGGTGTATTCGCTTTAGATGTTCGTGGAATTTTCGCAGTTTTTCTTCTCCATGTGTCCATATCACGAACGTATCATCGATATATAAGTGTGGTTTATGGCTTGCTGTTTCTATAGCCTTTACTTCCAATTCTTCCATGAATAGGTTGGCTATTATCGGCGATAATGGTGAACCCATAGGTGCTCCTTCCACTTGTTTGTTACGTTGTTCTTTGAAGATGAAATACGTATTCTTCAGACAATGCTTCGTCAGATTTATTGTATCTCCTGTGATCTGATACTTGCGTTGTACGATATCGACTGCTTCTTCTGTAGGTACGTTGGTAAGAAGTAATACACCGTCGAAACTTACTAACAGATGCCCTGGTTCAACGGTGATGTTCCTTACACGTTCGATGAAGTGGCTTGCGTTCTTCACGAAAGAGTCCGCTTCTTCGGCGTGAGGTTGTAGCTATTTTGCCAGGAATTTAGTTAGCTATTGCAACGGTGATCCGATGAAATCGGACGACACAGGACGAAACAGTATGAGAATTCACCGCCCTATATGGGATCCAAATTTTATAACAGGCTTCCAATATCATTAAAAATGCAAACTTCTAGTACATTCAAAAATTGTTTAGAGGAATTACTGACAAACAAAGAATGTTACACAATATCTGAATTTCTGGCGGACAATCTGTAAAAGTATTAATTTAAGGATAGTTTTACTTCAGTTCATTCTTATTGTCGTATTTCAAAATGTTTGCACAAATGACTTGTGCTATATCATGTACAAATGATCTGCGGTATTAATAAACTATACTATTAATATTATTATTATAATTAATATACTGCGGTAGCGGTTTTTGACTTTCCAACTCAAACCGGTACTGTATTAATAAGGGAATTAAAAGTTTCATCTTGCATGGTTTGATTTAAAAAAATGGAAAAAGAGTGAAAAATTAAAAACAAATATTTTTCTTGCGAAAATTTAACCTTTTTTTCGTGTTCGTCCTTGTTGGATCGACTAACCAGAGCGGTGAAAGTATTGGTTAGATAATCCTTACACGTACGTCTTGCTGCATATATAAAACAATCAAATTTATTAATTATGCATGCAAACAATTGACATATTTATAAATCATTAATTTAAGGCTTCAATAATATAAGCCCTTTTCTTGCTTCACTGATGTTGCAGCATAAACTCCTGACGGTTGGTTGCTCTATTGTGAATTGGTCTGCATATTCGCATTGATTCGACAGGGCGTAGTTATTTAAACTGATTATACGTGTTGTGGGTATATTCTTTTTCACCCTTCAATTTACTCCGTGCAGAGGAAAATTTGCCGAGAGCCAGCGCGTTTGTTTATTTTTCAGAGCATATGGTGTTATCCATTCAGCACAAAGCGGTTTAGGGGCAATTTTAAAACATTTACTCCACGTTTCAACAGCGAAATTCGATGCCGATTCGGGGTCGCACGTAATCAATCAATTTAATTACACTATATTGCGGAAGGAAGTCGCATGTTGCCTAAGCGTATTACATTAGTGTGAAATTGGAATTCCTGTTAATCTGTGCCGTCGAATTCAGCTAACGGTCAGAACATTAATCGAGGGCCGTCAGATTATATTCCTTATGATATTCTTTGTAATTAAGGGCTTTAATTAATAACAGGATAGAAGAGGAGATAGAAATTGGGACACTGTAATGTGATAATTAAAGCAAAATGCTTAATTCGTAGATTTCGCGCGTTTAGCTTCCGTAAATTGGGATTTCGCAATGACAGCCAATTTTAAGAATCGTAGGCAGAATTCTGAAAACTGGTGGTGGAAAGTGTTTTCACCCATGATATAATAATTACGTCAAACAAAACCAAGTAATTTTACCTTTTTTACTTAAAACTATTTGCAGAATTTCAAAATTGACTGTTCAAAAGAAAGGTGCAAAATTTTATAAAAGTATGTTTAAATGGTATTAGAAGAAATTCCCGGTCAAAGGGTGTTTATTTGGAAAATTAATTGCATGAAATCTTTGAACATAGGTGTGGATAATGATTGAAGTATTACGATATGGCCGATTAATACAGTTACACATGGAAAATCCGCTGGAATAACTTCCGTTGATACCTCTGTATACTCATTGCTAAGTCTTTCATTAAGCGCCATCTCATTAGTAATCACTATAACAAATTATGGCCAATTATATTAACATAGCATCTGCATTGCCATTTCAAATAAGCCCGCCACCACTGAGTATACAAGAAGTGTATAGCAAGTTAAAGTTAAATTAATTAACATGTAACTAACTGCAGTAATATATTACGTTTTAAATTCAAATTCGGGGTATCTAAGAGTTAGTGAATGTTGTTTAGTTAAAGAAATTAGTAACACAAAAGTTACGACTTCATAACGGTTAACTGCTGTTAATTTTGTTTTGAAATGTATTTAAATATAATTTCCTTTAAGTGTCAAAGTTAAGATAGTTGACCGTTAAGCCACGGTTTCTCAATCACAAGTTAACTTTAAGAATCAGTTTATTCCCATAGTAACAATTGTTCCTATGCGTTGAAATGCAATACCTTTTGTAAATGTTTTGGTTTTGATAAATTTAAATTTGAATTTTGACAAATTTGTATATTTTTAAGAATCTACCCTATTCTTAGGTAGGTTGGAGTTTTTCCAAAAGCGTTAGCTTGTTTTTAGCTACAGTCCTGGTAAGAAACGAAGAAAAAAAAATCAACGACGAAATATGAAGTAAAAGAACAAAGAACAAATGAACATGAACAATAGGCAGATTCGAAAATTAATACTGTTAAGAAAACAAAATGAATAACGCTGACAGAAATAAAAAACAAAAGGATGTAAGTTGTATCAAGTGTCAATCGAGTAATTAGAAAATTAATTCAATCGTAAGAAGTAAAAAAAAGAAATTAAATAAAAAAACTACGAGATACAAAGGAAAACAATAGATTATGAATAAATAATCGGCAAGTTATTAAAAAATCAAGACTGATAAGAAAACAAAAGGGAAAACCATAATAATTCGACAAAAAAAGAAAAGACACACGAAAAATAAAGTGAATAAAAAGAATATCGATGTTTTTATAGCTGAGCGTAAGAACATCAAATCGCCAAGAGCAAACAAAAGAAAAGATTTAGGTGTCAATCGTAACACGAAAAATCAAAGCGACAAAAACCAATGAAATACAAAGATATAAATGAAAGCTTCATTTGTTTTTCAAAAGCTCCACAGGGAAATCTCTTTTTTTACTTTTGTTTTCCAGTCGCTCCTAGCCAAATGAGAATCGTCGATGTTCATTTGTTCTTAACCTCTTTTTTTATTTTTGCTTTTCAGTCGTTCCTTTTGATTGTATTCTATTCTAAGTATTTTGTATTTCATTGGTCTTTATTTCAGTCGTTTTTTGTCTTTTTTTGCTATTAAATTAATTCTTGTATTGTTGGCTCTAATTCTAATTCGAAGTTTAGTTAATTAAAAAGATTTCTACATGCTGCTTTTGCCAATCATTTTTTTTTGTTGAAAGCATACTATAAAATTAAAGTAACAGCAAACAATCAGCATTTACAAGAAATATGTTTCCTTGGAAACCTTTATATTATTTCCAATTCTTCTAATTTTCTAGAAAAATTAAAAAAAAAACATTATTTGTCAATATTAAATGAATGCTAGGTTTATTTTGAATCCACGTTATAGAAAGTGTAAAATAAAAGTGTAAATAAAATAAATTAAAACATCAACTTTGTTGATAAAAAAAATTTAAGAAAATTATTACTTTTTTAAGGGATTCCTTAATTTTTCAGCATCCTATATAAATTACAGAATTTACAAGCTTATGCTGAAATCCTGTAATCTCGTAATCATTTTTCATTTCTATTCACTCAATTATCAGCGTTAATTAATCATTGGTGACAACAAAAGAGCAGGAGAAGGAATATTTCAGAGCTGCTATTATTTTTCTGCAATTTCAATTCTTCTCTTTCTATTTTTTTTTTAATATTTATTCATTCTTACTTTTGTATTTCTTTTTTTTGAGGAATCACACGTAATTTATTTCGGTGGCTTTGCAGGTAATGATATTGTGCGTTTTTGATTTTTTTAACTTCACAAATAATCTATAATTTTGATTCATTATAAGGAATGAAATTTATAAGTTTTCTTCCTTTGTTTGTTTTTTATAACCACACAGTTGGTGTTTTTTTTTCTATGAAAACAACGGTTCATAGAGAAAAAATTAAAAGAAAAGTAGAAACTATAATTGAATATGGAAATATCAAACACAACGAATTCGTAGAGAAAAAAATAGAAAAAAATTAGAAATTGTAATTGAACATGGCAACATCAATCACAACGCGTTCATAGAGGAAAAATTAAAAGAAAAGTAGAAATAGAAAATGAACATGGTAACATCAAACTAAAATATCTTCAGAGAAATTGAAACTCCACCCAACAAAAATAATAATGAAAGAATTATTGTAACTAAATGGCAGAAGATGTAATGAATGAGGTAAAAAGTAAAAGCCTGCGAGAATATTTATAATACCAAGTATAGAATGATCAGTTGAAAGGATTTCTGATTTTTGATAGTATTGGTGAGGGGGGTGAATAAGAATTCACATGCACTTAGACCATAATTGGGCCCATTGTACTACCCCCATGTTCAGCATTGTTTGACTGTCAGCGTTCTTCGAGCCATCTCACCCTTTCGATGAAGACAAGAACGTCCGACAGAGGGGCACTGCGAATTCCAGCCATGTTAGGCCAGAAGTCCCCTAACATGGGACCTCTGAACTTCCCTAATCGAGGCGAATGCAGGGCAATCACAGAGGATATGCTCAGCTGTTTCTTCCTCTAAGTAACAACCTCTACAAATTGGGCCGTCTATTAAACCAATGCGATGCATATGTTTGTTTAGTTTGCAATGTCCTGAGAGTATTCCTACGACTAGACGCAGTCTTCTTCTAGGTAGTTGAATACAGAATCGTGTCAGTTTGAGCGAGGGGGCCGTTTTGTCTTTTTCGCTTGGTGACACTTGTCTAGATTTACCAATCTGGAGATATGTCGGTCCTGGGTTCTTTGTTTCAATAAGGCATTAAACAGGCTTAATGATGGTGCTGTGGCCGGTTCGGGACCCCAAAAGGGCCGCCCCGGGCCCTGTCTACCCAGTTCGTTTGCCTATTCGTTACCAAGTGTTCCAACGTGTCCTTTAATCCAAATGAGTTGCACTTGTTCTAGTGTGCCGTGACATTGGAGTGTTATTCCTGAGGATATTTTGTGGCTATACAGAGCCAAGAGTGCCGCCCTGCTATCGCTAGCTATCCTAACGATTTTATTCTGAACAACCCGATCCAGAATAGCTCTTGTATCTTCTATAATAGCAACTAGCTCTGCTTGAAAAATAGTTGTCAGTTGGCCAAGTGCTATGTTCATGTGAAAGTCCAGGTCGTCGGAAAAAATTCCTGCGCCTGTTCCTTCCAAAGTCTTAGATCCATCAGTTAAGATGGATATACGGGTTTGGGTGCATCTTCAGCGTTCAAGAAAACGTTGAAGTGCTTCTTGAATATATATATGTAGGTGCGAGGGAGTCGACCACCGCCCCAAAAAGAGGAGTTTCTTGTAGAGCCTCCTCCAGGATGAGGTGGTGTCTATTTCCGAGACTTTATTATTCCACGCCTTTTTGCCCGCAGTCTAAGGGCCGATCCCAGTGCCATTTCCTCCACATGTGTTCAGTGAAGGGAGGCTAAGGATGGCCTCTAAGTTGAAAGGATGTACAAAGTTAAAATAAGGAGTAGCAGATAAGAAACAAGGAATTATAAATAATGAGGTCATGTAAACTGCAAATAGAGAGAAAAGACAATAAACTAAAAAGTAAAACAGAGACCGTAAGCCGTTCCTAGATTACTTTAAAGTTATTTTAAATTAATTTTGAATTGTTATGAATTTACAAAATGCTAATTTCACGAATTTTTAGAGAATAATTTGAGAACGATTACACGTTTTAAGCTTTTATAAAAATCAAACATTGTAGATAATATTAAATGAAATAATTATGAAAATGATTAAAGTTTTAAATACATAACAAGAATGGTATAGTATTCGAAGCTCAAATCAAAATGCTGTATAAGACGGACAATTAACAAACAAATTTATATATAAATTATTGTGAAGATGTGGTGTTTAAAATAGCGCATATCCTGCATTTGCACAAACTTAATTAAGTTAAAATTTCCAAGTGGGTGCAAGAACTTAACATTAAAGCACCGAGTTGATCATCAAAACAAAAGTTGGACCAAACTAAACATCTCTGGAAGCAAATATTATCCTTTGCCGAGCTGGACAGAACGACGGTTAGTACAATAATATTTAGTTTACAAAAACTTGCCACTTCAGTCGGAAATTTGAATTCTCTCGACTGTAGTGTCCCGGCTCTTTATGAGTTCTGCTACACGTAGATAACGTATGCTCCGTCCGGAGTTCCTTCACAACGGCACACTTACCAGTGAAAATTGCAGAAGCGGCCATCGAAACGTCCTGGACAAGAGCCACTTGAAAACTTTTCATTTCATTCAAAATTGTTTACGCAGCGCTCTTGGAACTGCCTTGAAAGTTAGGTGTTCGGAGTATATTCGGAGCCTTCGAGTTTAAGGAAAGGATAAATTTGCATAAAGGACTGTTTCATGAATTTAAATTAAATTTCGTTCACTTTAAATATAGATTGTTAAGTCAATTTCACGTCTGTTATGAATCACTTTTTAAATATTTTACATTTTAAACAAGTTTACATTTTTTTGAAGGAAATAAAAGATAAAAGGTAAATACAGAGATGTTTCTCACTGAGATTTCACTTTTTAAATAGCAATTGCAAAGATCTGATGCTGTCTCATAATTATTTTTTATTTATTTTAATTCATTCCGTTTTCTTACCTGATACTTATTAATTCACTTCTAAGTGAATTTGTATGCGTGTTTTGTCTGTTGCATCAAAAACTTCAGGATTCTATTACTATACCTATTTATAATCTCCATTTTTATTATTACTATTTTTATTAACACTAATTAATTTTTATTGTTAGACAGAACTCATACTGTATTTACATCATTTCATTCCTTTCCATAGTCACATATTTTTAATGAGATCTTTTGTGTACTTTTGATTGCCTTTCATTATTAATATATGATAATCCGCTTAAAATTTAAACTGAATAAACTGCAGCATAGATTAAACGCTAGAACGTGACTTTCAACGTTGATGTGAATTTGCTGCACACTTTTGGCATTAAGTCTGCTGAAACAGGAGATCACTTTTGATCCGTTTTTTCAAACCCTTATTTTTGGAGCATGCTGAAACTAATCTCTAGAAGTTACATCAGAAATGTATAATACATCAACACTCAACACTAAGACATGATGTGCAAAAGAAGCGTCCTATTTTTTGCCCGAACATCTGCGAAATGTGCGCCTTCCTCGCAGTAACAAATGACCTTTCATAACTCCCGCTGTGTTTCCGCGTTGCTAACATCCGTTATGGTCAATTTAAATTGTTATCTACGAGAAAACACGTTACATATTACCACTCTGCACGATGTAAACTCTCATCTGCTATACGTAAAAGTTATCAAAACTTGAGATGTTTTGGTTGTTAACTGTTAAATCAACGAAAGGGTAAATTTATTGAACGTTCAGCTACGTGTCCAGAAAATTTAATTTTCAGTTCCGGAGGTATTTTATTGAAACTTTTCAAACTTGCAAGCGGTTTAAACCAATTATGAACGAGTACGAATCGGGTCAAAATCGAAAGAAACTTTCGAATCAATAAATACTTGCCGTCACATGTTCTTTTTCTGTTCTATTTTTGGCTATACCAAGAGTTTGAAACTAACTGTCGCTCTATTGTACCATCAATTTATACGTTAATGTGCTGAAATATTACGCAATTCCAGTTATCTTCAAATTAGAGCTTTTTAAATATGTAGATGACTATATTCAGATGGAAATTTAAGCAAGTAGTTATAATTCAGTACTTCCTCGTTAATCTCGATTATTACTATTCATAGCTTGAAAATTCAATCTCGCTTTCGTCCTCAGAATTGAAGGTAGTAAGGAAATTTCTTTTAATTCTCAACTACATAGCAACTCGTATGTTGTTGGGTTCTTATGAAGATTACATGATTAAGGAAATTTTTATATAAGACGTTCCTTTGATTCCCTTATTGAATTCCCAAGTTCAATGCGGCTGCGAAAATGTAATACGAAAAATAAAAAAAAGGAACTTTACCTGAAAATATGCTGGCTATTGCTGCTATAATGAAACTAAAAATGACTCCCGGTCCAGCGTACTTTCCCGCAACCATTCCTGCCACGAGGTACATTCCTGTGCCAACACAACTTCCTACACCTAATGAAGCGAGATCCAAAGTTGTTAAGCATTTCTGAAACAAGAAGAAGAATTATTAAAAGATCATTAAAGTAATATTTCACCTCGTATTCCCTAAATATTGTTACAAATTTATTAAAATTTTCCCTAATCTCACCTAACTATGTATATTATTAAACTAATCTTTCAGCTCTTCCAAGACTTTAAAGGTATAGGTTAGAATCTTTCAAAAAAAACTCGTTATATGTTAAATTTTTTAATTTTTTATTGATATATCCATTGATTTTTTATATTTTTGCAACATATAATAAGATAAAAGTTATGTTAGGGGAGACCGGGGAAATGACGCCCATGTAAGATAAAAGCATTAATAATAATTTTGTATTTGTTTTTAAAAATCTGAGTAAATTCTGGTAAAAGTATTTTACTTTTACTTACAAGTTAGCATAGCCAAAATACATGGTGTTACACTTCACCAGGTACAGCGTAGTAAAAAGCTAAGGTGTTACATGGGCGTTATTACCCGCAAATTTTGGGTAATAGGGCCCAGGTGGGTTCTATTACCTCTTACAATTAACAACTCATATTTCAACGTAATTCTGTATTATTTTACATTGTATAAAATAACAAAATAACGGAAACTTATTACAAAATAAACAATTACACAATACAAAAATCGCAGATGTAGTTTTCAGCTGTGTTCTGGCCGCTGCATTCCTTATGAACCCAACCGGAGCAATTTACACATCTAAACCACAGCTCATTGTTTTGTCCAAATTCTCCGCAGAGTTTACAAATATCGTCTCCATCGATGCTTTCATGATCTAACAAACCCTCATCATCACAAAAATTTTGTTCGTTGATGTCTGAATCAGAGGATGACGATTCAAAGAATTTCTCTTCACCTGCTTCTTTCTCTTTTGTAACGTTTTATTCTTCTTCTGTTCCTCCAAATTTAATTTTCTTTTCTGTCTGTCATCCTTTGCTTTAAAAATGCTTTTCATAGGAGTGGACGTTAACACTGTAGAGTGTTGTTTATTTATTTTACTTCCAACAGTTTGTGAAGTTGATGGAGTTGGTAACGGAGAAATATCCTCAAATGAAACCTGATGCTCTTTCAGGACACTTTCAACAACGACCTTTTCAACAGTTTCAGGAGGTTCTTGCGGTCCTGCTTCATTAGATGGGTAGAAATCTTCATTACCAAAGACATTTGGATTAATTGGAAAAATTCCGCAAACTTCGAAACCTCTGACAGCTTTTTCTACAGTGGCCGTGGATAAATAAGCTTTCATAAATATTTTGACGACATCGTTTGGAGTAATTTTTTGATATTTAAAGGTTTTCATATAGAGGTCACAATCTTTATGGTAGGCCTTCTTTAATGGTCCATAGAATGTTACGTCTAAAGGTTGTATTTTATGTGAACTATGTGGAGGAATGGTATGCATATGAATTCCGTTTGCCCTACAAAACTCGTAACTTGCTAAGGATGCATGGCTTGAATGATTGTCCAACACTAGCAAGACTGCTTTCTCCTTACTAATTTTCATTATATCCTTGAAGTGTTGCAGCCAAAATAAAAAGAGTTCTTCATTTATCCATCCAGATTTGGAGCATCCATGAATACAGCCAGGAGGTCCTTGCTTCTTAAGTTCAGGGGTTAAGCGTTGTTTCTTGTGAATAAACATAGGTGGAACATAAGAACCAGCAGCATTATTAACACATATCACGGTTGTAGTGGTGCCCCTTTCTCCGCTAGTAGCACTTCTTATTTGCTTAACTCCTTAAGGAGCTAATATTTTAGGGGGATTTTGCGCATTCGAAATCCCAGTTTCATCCACATTGTAAATATCACTAGGAGAGAAGTGGTATTTTTCTAGCAGTTTCTCCAAATTGTGGAAGAATAAATCTACTTCATCTTTGTTGAATGCCATTATCCTATTCAAACTGGTTGCTTTAGGTTGACGAAGACTAATAGACTTATGCCTCTTTAAGAAGCCTTCTAACCAGCTTTCTCCTGCAAGTTTATTTGTTTTATTAAATCTGTGTGGCACATTATTTCGACAAGCAAATTCATATGCAATTCGTTGAATATCCGTGCGGGTTAGTCCGTAGTGACTTTTTGCCATTTTTAAAATTAGATTTTCTAACTCCTGTTCTTGTTCTTCGGAAAATGTAGACTTTCGTTCTAGTTCAGGTCCAGCATTATTTCCAGAGTAAATTTTTATACGCAGTGTTCTTCTCGGTATAGAATGAAGTTTGGCTACTTTTCTGACAGATTCTCCATTTCAATAGCTGTTAATGCAGACTGCAGTGTTTCTTGAGTCCAAGTTGCACGCTCAGTCTTTCTAATATAATTTCGCGGCATCTGTTATTACAAAAAAAATTAAAAAAATTTGAATTTTAAACTTTAAAATTCCCTTAAATTCAGCAAAATTAAACAGACAGTGTTGGTTATATGACATCAATGCGTAGTTGAGCAGAATTTAAAAATAAATAACGGATTATTAAATGTGTAGCTTACCTCATAAGTTGAGCAACAATTATAAGAATATACCTACGTCACACAAATCTTCCGCCAAATTTCTTAATACTTGTTTCCAATACGGGAAACTGCAGAAATTAACTAATATAACGTACCAGTAGGTGACGACACAGTTTACATCGCAAAAACTTAATTTATATACCACCAGGGGGTGGGCGTCTTTACCACAAAGGGCGTTATTCCCCCGGTCTCCCCTATATCTGTGACATAATTCAAATTTTAACCTTTTCCTTTTAAAAAATATTATTACATCGATAGAAAGTTTATAATAAAGATGTTGGAAAATTCAATTAAAAAAAAAGCGTTATTTGGTAAATTGGTGAAAATCACCTCTCGAACGTCTTAACCCCAATAGTCCTCGAGAAGCAGTAGATAATGTATTGCGGACGTCTTTAAGCCTCTTCTTAACATGTCACGGAACACTGAGTTTCCAAGCCTGAGTTACTAGATATTACCCGTCCTTTTTAGCCTGCCCACCTATTTGTTCGATTTTTTTAAAAATTTTATTTGTGAAGATACTAATGTAGTAGAGTAAATCTAAGTTCGAAATCATTATGTTTTAAGATTTATTGAATATAAAACTAATACTATTTATACAGAGTTATTACAAATGATCATTTTTTATTTTTCCATAAATCGTTTTGTCGGTATTGCTTTTGTAATATGTATTATGATATTTAAGGAATGCAAAGGAGAAATTTTAAGATATTAGGTTATGAATATTGGACGTAAAACCAAAGCAAATTTGCTATTTACAAAGGAAAGGCAAGTGGAGCATTAGCGGAACAAAATTGTTAATTAAATATTTTCTTTATTAGCAAATGCGCGAGTTTATAAGCCTGTGAATTCCTCCTCTTCAGATAAAAGCGTTTTACGTGCTGAAATAAAACGCCCCTGAATGTCTAATTAAATAAGGTAAAATAATACGGTACACGTTATGTAAGAGCACTTTGAAAATTTATAATAATCTCCGCGTGCGTTATGTCTTTCAAGCGGAGAACCTAATTACTCTTTGTTGACTGTGGACTCCATTAAGTGCAATTCACCGGGAGGTGTTTTATCGCGTCTTCTTTTACATTTCGTTTAATTTTGTAAGTGAATTAAACTTTACCCCCTCGTTTGTCAACTTAAAATATTAACTGCCGCGTTTCAGTACAAGCAAACAGTTAAAAGCTTAAGGTGAAGTTTTACAAATCTTCATGAATTTGGCTGTGCATTTGATTTATGTTTCCTTTCCTTTATTTTCTAGATGAAACTTCAAACACATTGTAATAAAAGTTGTAATTTCTTACAAGTATTCCAACTAAATACAGACTCATGATTAAGGGTGCACATTTTCACTATTGGTTATCGATAACTTAATTTATCGATATATTTAATTAATAATACCGATATTTTTAAGTTATCAATAACCGATACTGAAAATATGATATCGCGCACTCTTAATGTAAAAATACACTTCCCTTCAATAAATAGTTCTGGGCAATAAAAACTACTTCAAAACTGAATAATTATACATGTGCGCATTTGTTCTACAACAGATGTAGATATTTGTGAAATTATAGTGAAGGAAAAAACTGAAATAAATAGTAAAACATGATTATGTCGATTTTTTTAATGTTTTCTTTTTCCAATAGTTTAGTAGTATTTTTATCACGTATTCAATTCTGACTACATTATTATTATACTGAAAATAATCTACATAAATTATACCCGTGAGAATAATTTAGAATACATACTTTGTTTTGTGTTTACTAAATACATAATACATTTACAGATAATAATACACATGATTTAAACATAATTAGTTTTGCAAGCAGCATATTTTAGTTCTGAAACAGAAAAAAAAAATTGTAGGAAATGTCGATAATATCGATATGCCAAATGAAAATATTTTATTCGATATTTTTCGATATTATCGATCATATATATCAATAAATTTTCACAGCTCTACGCATGATATCGCTCATTAAATACAACAACGTCATAACTCGAAAAACTTTATTACAAAATAAACGGAATTTAAGTTGCGATTTACTATCATAAAATAAAATGGCTACTAACGAAAATTGTCGCATTTGGTGGCGAGTTTTTAAGCTACAGGTATGACAGTCTAGCAGTTAAAAGGTAACACAAACTACATTTCACTTATAATTATAACTCAAATTTGCTCGTTTTTGAGTTATGACGTTGTTGTATTTAATGAGCGATATATTGAAAGCTTTTTTTAGAAAGTATTTGAAATTTGAGAAATTTAAGCATTTTTATGTAGATGGTCCGTTAGTACATTACTAATGATGCGCCGCAAATTAAAATAATATAAAATCAAGTTTTCTTGCCAGATGAAAATTATGAAAATTAATTAAAATTGTGTAGGTATGTGTAGGTAGGTTGCACAGCCCCGTAGTCTAGTTGTGAGCAGTTCAATGAACCGTTGAAAAATTGCTGGTGCACTTACAATTCCAAATGGAAGTCTCTCGTACTGGTAAAGTCCATGAGGTGTATAGACCACGGTGAGCTGCTTTGACTGTTCATCAAGTTCAAGCTGTAAATATGCGTCGGCCAAATCAATTTTTGAGAACTATTGTCCATTCTCAAGTTTGTGGAATAAATCTTCAATGTCGAGTTGTGGATTAACTATTACCTTATAATCTCCACAGATTCGAACTTTTCCATTTCTTTTCATTACTATGACAATAGGTGCGGCCCATAGGCTAAATCGTACAGGTGCAATGATGCCAGCAGCTTCGAGTCGTTTGAGCTCTTCTTTAATTTTATCTTTAAGAGCAAATGGGATTGGTCTCGGCTTGAAGAATTTTGGTCCTGCCGTTGATTTTAGACGAAATGAAGCTTTGAATGAGTTGCATTGGCCCAATTCTTCTTTGAAAAGTTGTGGATGCTGCTTGCAAAGTTTATTGATGACTGTTGCGTTAGCTGAAGATTCGGGAGACTCTAGGGATGTAGACGATATACGGTGTACAAGTTCCAGTACATTAATTAATTCACGTGCATGTGTATCTCGTTGCGAAATACTCTAACCAAAAGCTCTGAACCAATCAAGACCAAAATTATAAACTGTATCGTGTAAATCTACTACGAAAATCCGGAGTTTTCGGAGTTTTGATCCAATCTTTGCGTTGCATATAAAATATCCTTTGATTGGAATGTTTGAGTTGCAATAACCTTTAATTTGAGTGCTTGCGGGTTTGAACTCCGGAGAACCAATTGCTTCATATCCACTAAGTTCAATTATAGATGCAGATGCTCCAGTATCCATTAGAAAACTTGAGCTTGACACCATTGATTGTTGGATACACATTGTAAGCAGGTCCCCTATCCTCGATTGGCATTCGTTCGTTTAGCGGTAATTCATGAATGTGTTTTACCTGTTGTAAGTGCGTTGTTTGAGATGATTTGAAATTTTTGTTTTTGTTCTTCAACCTGTGTGCTTTGCTATCGAAATTCTTCGTTTTATTAGCATTAGATATACACACGGATACGATGTGTGTGCTATTGCAAGTAGCATTACGAAATCGACATTCCGAACGCTTGTGTTGATAATTGCATCGCGGACATGATGCAATTTTGGTTACTGCGTTCTGGTTGCTTTGTTGTGCGATTTAGATGAGTCTAAGGTGAGATTACGGAATTTAGGACTTTTACGACAAGAATACTCGCTTGACATCTGATTTACTTCAACCTGGGTGTTGTCACCAATAATCGTCTGATTTGCGGCGAGAATCGCTTAAAAAAATTTTGCTTGACGTAGAACAGTTTCCAATGAAGGAGATTCCGTTTGTAATGCAGCAGTTCAAACTTAAGGATGACGAGTGTGTAGAATAATCATGTCACGTATTTGCTTGTCAATCAGTTAATTTTGACACTGTGAACAAATAAATTGACATTCACGTGCTACACCTCGAAGTCCAGCGACCCATTCTGCATACGACTGGTCCTTTGTCATTAACGTCTTGTGAAATTTGACTCGGGCAGTCATTGGATGCGTTTTTTTCTTTAAAATGTTCGGTTAGAGTTGCAGTAAGTACAGTAAAGGTTTGTTTGCTGATATCAGATGAGCTAAATAATTTTTGTAAAAGTACAAAATTTTCATCACCGACCCATGATAAAAATTATGCTCGTCTGCTTCCTTCTGATATCACATGATGAGCTTCAAATGTTGCATAAGTCATGAATGATACGTTCGCCAATCGTCTTTAGGATTAAATGTTTAAAAAATGGGTATATTTAACGACGTTTGTACGAACGTAGAATCACCTCCTTCTAAGTTCACATTTTGTCTTCCCATTAGCATTTAGATCACCTCGCGATGGTGCTGATGTGCTCGTTCTTCTATTAATGTTGCAAATAATGCTTTTATAAAATCATCCGTAGCCATTCTTAACAAAAATCCTTTACTGGCTGCGCCAAAAATGTTATCTTATTATTCTTGTTGAAAACTTATCTGATTACAAAATTATTATTTTTAAACAACTGCTATTAGACAACTTCATATTATTTTATGAAAATTACTTAAAATTGTGTAACTGGCAATATAGAAAGTGTTAGAAAAGAGTTTATACATGTATTTCGGCCTTATTGTGCTTCATCAGAACTCTGTACCTTAAAAAAATTTGGTTTATTGAAAAATTTAGAAAAAAAAGGGGTAAGTTTTTCTAAATTTTTCAATAAACCAAATTTTTTTAAGGTACAGAGTTCTGATGAAGGGAATACATGTATAAACTCTTTCCTAACACTTTCTATATTGCCAGTTACACAATTTTAAGTAATTTTCATAAAATAATATGAAGTTGTCTAATAGCAGTTGTTTAAAAATAATAATTTTGTAATCAGATAAGTTTTCAACAAGAATAATAAGATAACATTTTTGGCGCAGCCAGTAAAGGATTTTTGTTAAGAATGGCTACGGATGATTTTATAAAAGCATTATTTGCAACATTAATAGAAGAACGAGCACATCAGCACCATCGCGAGGTGATCTAAATGCTAATGGGAAGACAAAATGTGAACTTAGAAGGAGGTGATTCTACGTTCGTACAAACGTCGTTAAATATACCCATTTTTTAAACATTTAATCCTAAAGACGATTGGCGAACGTATCATTCATGACTTATGCAACATTTGAAGCTCATCATGTGATATCAGAAGGAAGCAGACGAGCATAATTTTTATCATGGGTCGGTGATGAAAATTTTGTACTTTTACAAAAATTATTTAGCTCATCTGATATCAGCAAACAAACCTTTACTGTACTTACTGCAACTCTAACCGAACATTTTAAAGAAAAAAACGCATCCAATGACTGCCCGAGTCAAATTTCACAAGACGTTAATGACAAAGGACCAGTCGTATGCAGAATGGGTCGCTGGACTTCGAGGTGTAGCACGTGAATGTCAATTTATTTGTTCACAGTGTCAAAATTAACTGATTGACAAGCAAATACGTGACATGATTATTCTACACACTCGTCATCCTTAAGTTTGAACTGCTGCATTACAAACGGAATCTCCTTCATTGGAAACTGTTCTACGTCAAGCAAAATTTTTTTAAGCGATTCTCGCCGCAAATCAGACGATTATTGGTGACAACACCCAGGTTGAAGTAAATCAGATGTCAAGCGAGTATTCTTGTCGTAAAAGTCCTAAATTCCGTAATCTCACCTTAGACTCATCTAAATCGCACAACAAAGCAACCAGAACGCAGTAACCAAAATTGCATCATGTCCGCGATGCAATTATCAACACAAGCGTTCGGAATGTCGATTTCGTAATGCTACTTGCAATAGCACACACATCGTATCCGTGTGTATATCTAATGCTAATAAAACGAAGAATTTCGATAGCAAAGCACACAGGTTGAAGAACAAAAACAAAAATTTCAAATCATCTCAAACAACGCACTTACAACAGGTAAAACACATTCATGAATTACCGCTAAACGAACGAATGCCAATCGAGGATAGGGGACCTGCTTACAATGTGTATCCAACAATCAATGGTGTCAAGCTCAAGTTTTCTAATGGATACTGGAGCATCTGCATCTATAATTGAACTTAGTGGATATGAAGCAATTGGTTCTCCGGAGTTCAAACCCGCAAGCACTCAAATTAAAGGTTATTGCAACTCAAACATTCCAATCAAAGGATATTTTATATGCAACGCAAAGATTGGATCAAAACTCCGAAAACTCCGGATTTTCGTAGTAGATTTACACGATACAGTTTATAATTTTGGTCTTGATTGGTTCAGAGCTTTTGGTTAGAGTATTTCGCAACGAGATACACATGCACGTGAATTAATTAATGTACTGGAACTTGTACACCGTATATCGTCTACATCCCTAGAGTCTCCCGAATCTTCAGCTAACGCAACAGTCATCAATAAACTTTGCAAGCAGCATCCACAACTTTTCAAAGAAGAATTGGGCCAATGCAACTCATTCAAAGCTTCATTTCGTCTAAAATCAACGGCAGGACCAAAATTCTTCAAGCCGAGACCAATCCCATTTGCTCTTAAAGATAAAATTAAAGAAGAGCTCAAACGACTCGAAGCTGCTGGCATCATTGCACCTGTACGATTTAGCCTATGGGCCGCACCTATTGTCATAGTAATGAAAAGAAATGGAAAAGTTCGAATCTGTGGAGATTATAAGGTAATAGTTAATCCACAACTCGACATTGAAGATTTATTCCACAAACTTGAGAATGGACAATAGTTCTCAAAAATTGATTTGGCCGACGCATATTTACAGCTTGAACTTGATGAACAGTCAAAGCAGCTCACCGTGGTCTATACACCTCATGGACTTTACCAGTACGAGAGACTTCCATTTGGAATTGTAAGTGCACCAGCAATTTTTCAACGGTTCATTGAACTGCTCACAACTAGACTACGGGGCTGTGCAACCTACCTTGATGATATTATCGTTACCGGTGCCACCAAAGTAGAATATCTCGAAATATTTAATGAACCAGCCAAACTCGCCACTCATTCTAGCAACTGATGCATCTTCGTATGGGATTGGTGCTGTATTCTCGCATCGCGATGAATATGGACAATTGAAAAAGAAGCTCTGGGTATCATTTGTGGTATAAAGAAATTTCATAAACATCTTTATAGCCGCAATTTTGAACTTATTACGGACCACAAATCTTTGGTATTAATTTTTCATCCAGACAAGAAATTACCTGCAACATCACTCCAGCGTCTTTCTCGCAGGGCTGTTTTCCTTATGGCTTATCGCTATACAATACGTTACCGATTAACTGATAAGCATGCAAATGCTGATGCACTATCACGGCTTCCATCTGGTGTAGACACCTGGTTTGATAAAGAACAAGCAAGGTATGTTTCTAGAAAATATTACGGAAGAAACTGATTTTCCAATCGATCTAGAGCGTATTGCAAAAGCAACAGACCAGGATCAGATTCTCAGTGAAGTAAAACATCATATTGAACATGGTTAGCCACAAAAACTGCCATCGGAACATAACGATTTACAACCATATTTTATTCGTTGCGACACAATTAGTCTCAAAGTTGGAGCACTTGTTTGGTTCAGAGATCACATTCCAGAGTTATTATGACCGAAAGTGCTAAAACTTCTTCACGGTGGTCATTGGGGAATTATTCGCATGAAGCAACTTGCTCGACGACATTGTTGGTGCCCGAAAATCGAAAAAGATGTAGAGAAACTCATCAAAGACTGTGCTTCATGCCAACATAATGCAACAAATCCCACTCGCACATATGAAAGTTGACCTGTTTCTGCACATCCGGCAACGCCTGCATATTGATTACGCAGGACTTTTCAAAGGTGACTACTATTTGATAGTAATCGACGCTTATTCGCAATTTTCTTTCGTTGCAATTATTCCTGATATTACAACACAAACTATAATTGAAGCTCTTCGAAACATTTTTCTCTACCAGACTACCGGAAACAATCGTCTCGGATAATGGAACACAATTTACTTCGAAAACGTTCAAGAAATTTTGCGGAACGACTGGCATCACGCATTTCACAACTGCACCTTTTCATCCTGCTTCAAACGGCGAAACTGAACGTTTTGTGCAGACTTTCAAAATTGCAATGAAGAAAAACATGTGGGGAGGAAATACTACAAACAAAGAAGCGTATGAAACAGTACTGTATACTTACCGCACGAAATCAAATCCACTGGAAAGTCACCTGCAGAACTTCTACATGGTCGTAATTACCGCACAAAACTCTCAATCATGCTGGAAGCACCTGACTACAAACCCTTGCCTGGTTTTTCGACGACAAAATTTAAAGTCAATGGCCGCGTTCACCAGAAGTAATTGATTGCAAGCGGTTGGTTGGTTAGTAATTTTTCTGATGAACGGTTGTTTATATTGCAAACATGTTTGGTGTATGATTGCTATCAGACGCCATTTTTGTAAGCGTAAAATTTTAACGCTGGATTAGCGCTGCCAGCAGCAAACGTGTTGAAAACGCCACGAAAACGTCAAACGTGAGAACGTCATCATGGAAAATACACGGTTTTATTTATATAATAATCTAATTTATAACATAACTGAAACAGAATATATGCATAAATTATTAGAAGGTAACACGTTGTGTATAGATAAGCTTTTTAAATTTGTATGTTAAGTATGTTACCTGAAATGTTTGTCGAGACATCCTGAAATGTTCCTTGAATTGTACATCTGTATAGTTTGGAACGATTAATTCATAATAATTTAGATTTCGTACTTTCCTATCACGTTGAATATTTTCATTATAAACAGGTTCTGCTAAATCTAAAGCAAGATGAATAATGCCATCTACATTTGGAACATTTTCTTCAAATAATAATATATTTTGTATTAAATCCATATTTTATAAGAATTAATATTAATTGAACGCGGCTCAAAGGATTTCTTTTTCTCTTTCGTACTCTCAACTCATGTCTCAAATGAGTGACGTTAGTTTTTACTTCCGCTTGACATTTGCGCAAGCGTAAACAAATCACAAATCGAAGTAATCGTTCACCAGACATGCAGCAGCAATCGCAAACGCATCACAAAATGATTTGTTCTGGTGAACGCGGCCAATGATCAAATTTATGTGACAAGTCCCTTACATGGGTTAAAGGTCGTATCATTCAAAAAATTAGTAAGATGATGTACCTCGTCAGCAACGCCAGAAACGGAACACATCGACGACATCAAAATTAGTTACGCAAAGACACAAATGACGTTCCTGTTCCTAACTCGGAGAACAACGACGAGGATTCTTACAATCTTGCATCCAACTTACGAGAGACATCCGAGATTAAACAAAAGCAGCAATTTGATACAACAAACCAAACCGATAGCAGCATTTATGCATCACAACAAGAAGCAGTTGAAGCCATTCCCACAGTTGTAACTGATCCTTCTGTTTTACCTGTACGACGTTTACATCGCTATCTACATCCACTAGTTTGATATGTTCTCGGAAATTGAACATTTAAGAGAGGAGGAATGATCCCAAACAATTCGCTAGTACTTGAAATAAATGACAGCGTTAGTAACGATAATTTGCTTTAAGTTTGACTAAAAATCTACACAAAGTTTTGTCAAAAAAATAATTCTCATTTCAACGACATATCCTTTCGATGCTCCATATTAATTTTACAACATATTTAATTACGTTCATGTGAAGAACAAAGACTTCTATATTTTTACGCCACAACAATGCTTCAAAAAGTTTCCTGTTTTATTTCTATTTGTGTATCGGCCTGCGTTTATTTGCGTCCCGTGAACGCCGATATCAGATTCGAAAGACTTTCAAGGGTCGTCGAGGGGAATTCCTTGCAAGTATTCAAAAGCTCGGATCTCCTAGGTTACTGAACATGTTTTCGGAGGTTTTCCTTTAGCGACCCGAACCCGACTGTTCTGCTTAAATGCGAGCCGCTTTTATTTGATTACGTTTCTCTTCGGCAACTGTACCGAAAATAAATGTGCTTTAATAAAAAACTCACAATTTTGTTTTTAATTTTTAGTTCATGTATGCAATATTTTAAAATACAAAGTGGAACAAATAATAATAATAATAATACAGCTTTATTAACGGCGGGGGATCAGCTAAAATCTGTTATTATCCCGACCATGGAACTTAAAAAATAAATATTTGAATTGAAGATCAAATTAAGAAATAATAGGAAATAGTGATTTGAAAAATGCGCACCGGTAAAAAGAATCATAAAGACGGTAGAAGGGGCGGTCACCGATTGTTGCTCAAAAAATGAGTTTTCAATTTATTTTTAAATCCGACAATATATAAATGCTTAAGATTTTGTGGCAGACTGTTGTAAATAGTTGGAGCTGCATAGGAAAAAATCCTTTAAAAATTAAAGAGTGCTAGGGATGTGGAGATTCATTTCGTGCCTAACATTTCGATGTGAAAGATCCCTGCGATACTTTAGTTTTTCTCTCAGATAGAGAGGTTGACTAGTTTGCAAGATTCTATGTACAACACAACACAAGTGTAAGCCCCTGCGAGAAGCCATTTTCATTAAATTGTTTGAAGTATAAAATGGAGATATATGTTCCCTACGGTTAATATTAACAGCAAACCTTGCACACGCATTCTGAACTTTTTGTATTCTATTAATATTATAAACATTGATGCAAGGGCCATATACTACTTCACAATAATCAAACAAGGAAAGTATTAAGGAATCAAGTAGTTAGAATATATTTAAATCTGTAAATACTTTTTAATCTTCCATACGCAGACTGAATAAGTTTTGTAACATGTTCATTAAAAGATAAGTTAGAATCTAGTACCAGTCCTAAATTACGACAGTGTGAGACGGTAGATAGAGCTAAATTATTTAAACTAATTGAATTTATAACTGAATCAGGAAGTTTGACTAGTTGTTAGGGGTACCAATAAACATAACATGTGACTTCTCTGCATTTATGCTAAGACAGTTTTTCGAAGACCATTTAAATAATCTATTAAGATCTTCATTAAGCCTATTAATACGAAGCATCGCTTCATTCGGATGGAAAGAGATATAAAACTGGCTATCGTCAGCATAAAAGTGATAATCGCAATGTTCTAGATTAGTATGTAGATCAAAAGTATATAAATCTAAGAATAAAGGTCCTAAAATGGAGCCTTGGGGAACTCCAGATTTTAACAGTTGAGGAACAGATAATTTGTAACCATCGTTAGTTTGAATTTTAACTGTTTGAAAACGATTAACAAGGTAACTTTTAAACCAGCAAAGAACTTGCTGAGAGAAATCTAAATGTTTTAGTTTACCTAGAAGTAGTCTGTGATTAATGCAGTCGAAGGCCTTAGAATAGTCGATTAGGACTAAAGCAGAAACTTTAAAATTATCTATTTCAGTTAAAAGGCCATCAACTACGTCGCTCAAAGCAGTAGTAGTGCTGTGATTTCTTCTAAAAGCAGACTGTTTAATTGGGAGTAAATTATTTATTGAAACATATTCACTAACTTTATAATAAACGATTTTCTCTATAACTTTCGAAAAAATGGGCAAAACGCTGATCGGTCTTAAATCTGAAAAATCGAGGGCTATATCTTTTTTTTTGCAAAGGTATTATAAAGGCATGTTTCCAAAATTCGGATAAACACAATGATTAAAAGAATAATTAATAATATGAGTTACATAATCAATACAATATGGTAAACTGAGTGTGAGCATATCTAAAGACATCAAATTTATACCATCGCTCTTTGATTTAATGGAGTAAAAAGCCTTATAAACATCATTAGTGGAGATATTAAAGAATACACAAGTGTCTGTTAAGCCATTTTTGGGGCTTGATCCATAGAAATTTATAATTTCTTCATCAGGGTTAAGATTATTAGTAGAACTTATAAAGTGAGTATTAATTAGGTTTCATTTTTCATTTTATTTTTATTATGTATACCGATTGTCTTTAAATTTTTCCACAATAAAGCAGAATTGTTAATATTTGCATTCAAAACATGCTCAATATACGCTTGCTTTTCCCTGCGAATTGCAGCAGTTACTAAATTTCTTAGCTGTTTATAATATATCCACTTTGATTCAGTTTCATTTTTAGTATAATTTAAATTCCTAAGTGAGATTTAATAATTAATTAATTATTTCTGGTTTGAATCATTTGTTTAATATTATAAGTCAACCAAGGAACATTTTTACGGGGACGAATCTGTTTTCTTGTAATAGGAGCAAACTGATCGAAAACAGAAGTTATAGAATTATTCAAAATGTTAACATTCACATCTAGTTACATTTGGAATTTTTTCACATATAAATTATTCTGTGTCGCTCTAATCTTTTTTGAATTTGCTATTCTGTCAATAAATATCATAAATCAAATTAAAGTTGTAGAAAATCCGCATTTCTCAACATGTCGCATTTCTGCTCAAACGAATGTGTCCCACACTAGCGTTAGAAGAATTGTGAAGTGTAATTTACAAAGTGTCTGTAGTTCAAGAAATTTTGTCGAGAGATCACAACAGTTGAATATGTAGCAACATTTTCCAAGAAAGCTTAAACGCTTGGTGCATTTAAGTGGTTATATAAGAAAACAAAATTATCGAACATGATCTGTTGTTAAAACCCACTATTTCCTTATAGGAATATGGTTAGCTGTATTCAACCGCAAAATCATAGGGTCAATACCATCAATGGTCAACGTTATCAAGAACAATTGAAGGGTTTGGTGCAAAAACCGGCCAGCTCCATTTTTTTTTTGAAAATCATTTTTTAGTTTGGATTTCATTCTACTTCTTGCGCCGCATCGTTTGGAATTGAAAACGAACAGCTCCACGGTTTCTAATACGAAATATTTGAAACCAAATTTTCTAGTTTACATTGAGTTTCCTTACTTCGAATAACAGTTTTTCGTTGCTACTGAAAAATTTAAAAATTGGAGCTGACCGGTTTCTGCACCAAACCCTTCAATTGTTGACTCTATTTTTAGAGCAGGTGCATCCCGATGAATTTGAAAATGGTTACTTTCAGCAAGATGGAGTAACAGCTCATAATACTCAAGAAAATTTGAAATTTCTTGAAAAATTTTTCCCTGGCTGAGTTGTAAGCAGGCTCGTAAGATTACCAGACCTGACCCCGTTAGACTTCTCCGTACTTGGCTTTCATAAAAATGAAATCTACAAAGAAGGAATTAATAATTTGCAAAAATTGATGGCAAGGAACACACTAATGTGTAACGAGATAACGCCGAATATATTGCAGTATATTTTTAATAATTTGAAAAATCGTGTAGTTAGATCCATGCAGCAAAATGGTGGCTACTTGCAACACTTGCTGAGACTAACTTCCGTTGGCTTTCTTTTCAATTTCAGTCTCTACTTTGCATTCATAAGTCACATTTTGAATTTTGATTATATTTTGATATTAGGGTAGTGCCTTCCTTATTTTCCTAGAGTGGCACTTTGTATTTTTACATAGGTAATCAAAGGTAACTAGATAAGAATCATTTTGTTCCACTCTGTATATACAAGTGACAACATATTGTGGCCATGCAATAAATCAATACTTGCGCACAGGCAGAAAATATAAACGAAAAAGTTATGAAGTATTAACCATTTAAAATTGAGTAAAATGCTTTTAAATTCAATCCTTCAACGACATCCTACACCTTTAGAAATGAGGAGTTTTCTCAGAGTCATTACAAAATATATCATGCACGAAATTACTAGTGACAACTGTGGTTTTCAAATCTTCAAAGCGACATTCCGCTTCTTCACCTCGAAGTGTATAAGTGGTTTCAGCCAAGCTCCTCTCAAAGGACTTCGCCTCCTACAACCGCAACCTTAGGAAACTTAGATTCTGGAAACTTTACGCAAACTGAGCCGATGTTCAACGCTGAATTATAGGGCTGCTTATGAAATTGCCAGAAAATATCAAATTAATCTGTATCAAGCTTGCTTTCGCAGCGGTAAAATACTGAAGCGTTGAAAATGTAAATTGCTTTGTGTTATATCTGGGGCGATGCATTCTGGTTTGTTTTTATTCTGAGCAGTATACTCGGAGCACTGCTGGGCTATCCTTGGAAATAAATCCACCAATAAATCTGTTTCTGTGAAATGAAATGGGATTGCCCTGTTCTATCTTGTGAGTGCAAAGTTATACTTACGTACTTCTGTTACTGATTGCGTTGATTTAAAAAGACGTGGAAGACGCTGTTTCAATACAAAGTAGTTGATATTCCTTTTCACTGAACTCAATTTAAGTTCACCTTTATAAATGAAGGTTGCATATACCAATATAAATGGATACAAAGTATCTACAGCTTGAGTGAAGCAAGTAGGTTGGCGACGCGTGCCTCGGATGTATTCGAGGCGACCGGCCTTGTCTCGAATTGGGAAGCGAAACGATGAGCGCAGATTTAATAATTTTATTTTAACTAAGATTTCAATAATTCTTGTTACAATATTGTTATAAATGCCGCATTACATTTGCAAAACGCAATTATTATTGTTTGTAATTAAACAATACTTCCACAAACATTACAGAAATTAATAAATGAAAAATCTTCTCTGATAATGGTTAAATTAAAAATAATTCACAACGATAATATAAAAACATAATAAAAGATTCTCTTGTAACAGAAAAATGATTTCTCAAATTGAATGAAAGGTTTTATAGAAGGAAGATAAAAATAAAATAAACTTAAAGTAATTCTGGTCAAGAAATAATAAATATATTAAATATCTTTAAAAATGTTTATTAATTCTGCGGATGGTTGTAGCAGAAGGAATTGGATTAGTTACAAATTTTTCTCTGAATAAATTAATTCGTTAATACCACTTTATAATTTGTACAAAAATAAAGAACAATTAAAATAAATATTATATTATAATAAAAAATATATATTTATAACTCAAAAACAACTCTAAGACCTGCACGCTTCGAACTGGAGGCGTGAATTGATACACGCTAGCGCAAGAACCCCCTGTACCCCCCTACACGACTTCGTCCGAATTTACTTCTATCCACCTAGTTGTAAAATTCAACCTGTATACTTATAACAATTAAATTTTTGTTTACGTTTATTTCTAAGAAATGTTTGAAGATTGAAAATATTACCATTTAAAACTTATAAGAAGTTTGATTGTAATTTAAAATATAAAAGTTATTTTGTGCAAAGAACTTCAAAATTTATATTTGTATATAAATAAATATTTATTTTCCTTAGGTTAAGATATAGGTTAAGATATAGGTGACAATTACTACTCACAATCAAAATTATTTTCGTTCTTTTTATTTATTTCTACATTAAAAATTAAAGAAAAGTAATTTAAGTTTTACGTCGTAAAATGTGAAAATCTAAGATGACACCAATAAAAAATACAGTTGACAGTCTTGCATACGAAACTATTCAAATGAATAGAAGAATTTTGAACTTGAAAATTTTCACCTTTTTGTCGTTACTCCAGAAATGAATGTAGATGTTTTTGCATATTGTGATAGATCCCAAAATATCGCTATTTTTTTGTAATTTTACCGTCTTTATATAAGAATGTTTTGTTATAATACGAGGGTCAAGCTGAATTTATTGGGAATAAAAACCACGGTTATTGTTTTTTAGGATTTTATTTTAAATATACTCGAAGTAATTCCTTTCAGCAATGATACACTTGACCATTCTTTCTTTCCACTGTTCAAAAGCTCCCAACCAATCATCTTTCAGAATACCATCAAAGTAAGCGTGAACTGCGACATCAATCTCTTTTTCTAGCGAAAACCTTCTACCCCGAAAATTCCTTTTAAGCCCAAAAATAGCCTGAAGTCGCACATTGTTAAAATAGGTGAATACGGCGGATGTTTTATTATTTTTATATTTTTTCAGTCAAAAACTGGAGAGTTGAAGCACAAAGCGACCAACCATTTTTTTTTAAAAGCAGGTGATCGTGTATAATAGCTGAGGATCCAATCTTGAGTAGATGCTCTATACTGCATAAGTGGCTTTATTGTCCTCTTCAATTAAGTTTTTAACAGCAGTAATGTTTTTGTCGGTAACAACCATAGGAGGAACCCTGCTCTTTTTTGATGGTGAACAGATTTCCTTTCGCGTTCAAATTCCTTAAACCGATAAATTGTAGCCAAAGAAGGTGCTTGTTCATTAAAAGCCAAATTTAAACTGTTTTT
Source organism: Serrognathus titanus (assembly GCA_039766575.1). Lineage (NCBI taxonomy): Eukaryota > Metazoa > Arthropoda > Insecta > Coleoptera > Lucanidae > Serrognathus > Serrognathus titanus. The sequence goes on along the minus strand of CM077914.1, from coordinate 43,770,719 downwards.
GCACTCATAAGTGCTTAAAGTATCTAGCGACAACCTCCACAATGTCTTACTTTCTGCAGAAAACGTTAAATCCTCCTGTCGAAATTGGTTCCTTGCTAACAAGCTAAGCTTAAATGAGACAAAAACGCAACACATTATATTCTCAACTAGACCCATCAATGATTTTAGAAATCCAACTTCAGCCAAACTGCTTGGGTTGTATTTTGAACCCTCTCTCTTGTTCCAAGAACTCTGTGATTATTTAGCTAACAAACTAACATCATTAATTTATCTCTTTAGGAATCTGTGTCATAAACTGACTCGTAAAAATCTGGTCTGTATATATCATGGCTTGTTTGAAGCGGTTTTATCATATGGTCTCCTTATGTGGAGTCATTCCCCATCTATTAAAATAATTTTCAATCTTCAAAGAAAGGTCATCCGAATACTAGCTGACAAACCTTATAGGGAGGAAACAAAACCTCTCTTTCGTTCCCTAAGGATCCAAACTGTTCCGTCCTTATATATTTTCAAGTGCTTAGAGTACATAAAAAAACGCGAAAACGATTATACTAACTAAAATTGTGTAACTGGCAATATAGAAAGTGTTAGGAAAGAGTTTATACATGTATTTCGGCCTTATTGGGCTTCATCAGAACTCTGTACCTTAAAAAAATTTTGGTTTATTGAAAAATTTAGAAAAACTTACCCCTTTTTTTGAATTTCTAAAATCCCAAAACACAAGAACAGGAATTAATGGTAAAAATATGAAAATTTTTTGCAAATTATACAAGGAAGCGATTGCATTCTCTAGTAAAATCACAAAAGTGACATTTTTGAAATATTTGTTTGATGTTACTAAGACAATATATAAACTCTTTCCTAACACTTTCTATATTGCCAGTTACACAATTTTAATTAATTTTCATAATTTTCATCTGGCAAAAAAACTTGATTTTTTGATTATACTAACGTTCAACAAATACACGAGCATGATACTAGATCATCTAACGGTTTTTATACCCCATATCATCGGATACACTGCATCAAAAATGGCCCAAATTTATAAAGTATTACAATACATTACCGGATAAAATAAAAAACTACCAAAATTAAATTTAAAACTGTCATAGAAAATTTCTTAATTGATCTGGCTCCGTTTGAATATAATGAATTCTTAAATAATAACTTCTCAAACTTAATGAACGTCAAATAATTTTTACAAACTTACTGAGGAAAACAGTCATGCTATCTCCATGGTCAGTATCTCCTTTTAGGTAAAACATCCGACTTGTGCATCTTTGCTTTTGAATATGTAACCTATGTAACGATTAAATAGGATAACATGAAAAAAAATAATATGCATGAATTAAATGACTTATGAAACCAATTTAATTGGATAATATATAATATATGTGAATATGTGACTTATGTAACCATTCAATTTTGGAAAACATGAATAAATTATTATTATTATTAGTATTATTATTATATTGAACCTTTTTTGAAATCATAATAAATCATGATTCGAAAATGCTTTCTGATTAATTCAATTTTTTTTACTTGTAATATCACTTTAAAAAACTAGTAACTTGGGTTCTAATGAACGTAACTTCAACAACTAAACTTCAAATGACAGATAAAGAGTTGCTCTAAATAGCACTGTATATATTGTGTTTCATGGCCTACTAAATTTTTTTATTTTCAATAAATTCAGCTTTTCCCTCGTACAGTAACTCAACTACATTTACAACCAGCAGGTGATGAAAATTCATCCTTCTGAGAAAATGTGATAAGAGCCGTAATGTAGACACTGTACCAGCTGAAATAATTTATTTGGCGTCCTTAAATAATAGATGCTAGTTTCATTTTCTTGAATATAATTTTAAAATTTGTACTTTAGACTCGGGTGCAGGCGGTTGCCTTTGTAAAGATCAAAAATTCGATATTTCATGTTATGCAACAAGCTAATATAGGGTGAGCCAATAGTTATTATTCGCAAAATAGCGACTTTTAAAATCTCTTTTCGCTCTTAATTACGTGTAGTAAATAGGTGCATAATTTAAAGTTAGTTACAATGTGTTTCATGTGGCTGTGCCAATCCAACGCTATGTTTTTCTTTTAAATGGAACATATTACGGTTTCTTTTGATTTTATCAATTTATTATAACGACAGTATGTACCTAGACCTAATAATTGAAAATAAAATGTAAAATATGACACTTTTTGGTGTTTCTTGATTGGTTTATTTATTAAAATTTGCTTTTTAAATTTTAATAAGCAATTGATATACAAAATAATTCAAAATAATTTTATAAAGAGAAGAAATGGAATTCTGTACAATAATTAAAGAGTTAGTTCCGGATAACTAACCACCAAACCATAGATACTGGCTGCAGAGAGAGAATCAGAATCACTCGACACGATCACACTGTGATGATATTATTCGAATGTCAATTACCCAGATATGTTAACAATAACGGTTAACAACACGCATGCTGACTGTGTGATACCAATTCTCTACATCGGTCACCGTTTATTTAGTTATTAAACATAATTCCGATTAATTAGGATCAAAATCTACGGTTTGAATCAAGCACTTCCATTGATGGCTGACTTGTTTATAATTGTTTCCAGAAATCTACCTCACCAGGCCTAGATTCGCTCAAAAACTAAGGTATTTAATGATAAAAGCACTCCTGAGCGCGAAACTTAAACTGTTTTGTTCTAAGTAGTTAATGTAGCTAATACGGTGATATTTTAACATTAATGTTTAGCAGAATGTTGTAAAATATTTTAGTCGATTTGAAAGCGATTAGTTTAACACGTTTCTCATTATTATTATTGTAAACTCAGGTTTCAAATAAAATTTCTCGTAAAGAGCTATTAAATTAAAATTAAATTTTTATGTTATTATTACTATCTAGTACTAGAATAGCATTTTTTAAATATGTATTTTGAAGGATCCTAATAAATTTAGAATTTCAGAAATTCATTCATAATTCCAGTTATGAAAACCATCGTAAAATTAATGTTTTAATCGTGACCACATCATCCGCATTATGGATATATTTGTCATATTATATCGGTTTGTAGCGATTGACGATAAATTTAAACACAGATGCATAACATCAACGGCAGTAAATTTAAAATTTTCAATGTCATTAATGCTTTATCAACTTGTTTAACGCTTTTGTGGGTATGTCAAAGTTCTTTAAACATGATGTATTTTAACTACAGTAAATAATCACACCATGCGGTTGTCTAATTTACCTGGATACATATTTACACATCCACAACATGCTCTTAAATTTTAAAATGGAAAGAATTTGCTTCAATAAAATGTATGTTTATTACTTATTTATTTTTATTTACATCGGACATACTCTATACAGATCACTTCACAATAATCAAAATTAATATTATTCTCTTAATTAGTACCATATTTTAGGTCGAAAATAGAGCACACGATTACGACCAAGAGAAAATTAATTCAGGCGATTACATCGGGAGCTTACTGAAACGTAACTTTAAAGCAATTACTTCGAACTGAAAGCTCGTAAAGTATTAGGCGACGGCTAAACGACGAAAGAGCTTACGACCGAGGGAGAATTTGTACAAACCTCATCGAACAAGTTACAAATGCCCGGATCTCTTCAGTCTGCCAGAAACGCGCAGATCCCGAAATAACCCAGAGAAAGCATTACCTCGGAATGTCATTTACATTCATGGAAGTTTCAGACTACGACGACGACAAAATGCAGTTTTCTGCTAGCATTTCTAACTATCTTTATAGATTTTTAGTTTGAGAAAAGTTTTTAAAAGTCAATAATTTCCAAATATAACAATTCAATTTTGTAACGTAAATTTCAATGTATTCTAAAATTTAATATCGAAGATATTATTAGAATATTCAGTGTGATACGAGAAAAAAATTTCTATGACACCCTAGCGTTAGGAAGAAAATTTAATAACGCCGTCTTTCAAATTCGATTCGAACACACTTCCGCTTTCCTCAGATATATTCGATATTGACTATCAATATTTACTCAGCTCACAAAACGTAGGAGGGCACATTGTGCAACAGCATCATTTGTTGTTAGTCCTGCCCAAATTTATAAAATGGTTTAAATCACTTCCCGGACTAAGCACTTGTCTCCTGAAATTCTGTGCCAATAACTCACTCGAGAACGGATTGGATAAAAAAAGGGACTAGTTCGGTCTGATTGTGCTGATAGTACAGGAAAACGATGAGGCAAGAACGAAACGTTTTATCGTTTTCCGTGAAGTAGAAAATCATGCAAAATACCCTCAAACCTTTGCTATTGGCCTCGTTGTTGGGATTTCTGAAATCATTTATCGCTTTGCTTCGACTCATATGAAACAAATAAGTATTTCGTGAACTAAAATTTTGCTACTGAGAATTGATTAATAAGAGGTGTGTTAAACGCAAATTTTGAAAAATAAATTCAAATAGCTACTCGTATACGTATAGAGGAACATTCGTGAATTAATAAGAGAAAGAAAAAAAAAGGAAAGTGAAACACTTGGAAATAAACTCGCCCTCTTTTTCTCCATTGTGATCTCTGTTTATATATAATATTAGATGAATGTTTTAATCTTGTCACACTCACATTAAATTCTCTATGCTTCCACTTAACTTAAACAAGTGGCACATAAAACACAGAAAAAGAAAAAGTGCAGTAAAGAATTGATAAAAACTTTCAGGAATAAATGTAGAAAATAAAATGAATATTTACTGTGATGAATTGAAAGAAGAAATTTACTCAACGTAATGAAGTCCTCTTTATACTCTAAGGTGTCCAAAGAATAACTAGTCTTCGAGGTTAATAAAGATCGCCATGTTTTCTATTAATTTCAATTAATATTTTCTCCTTAGGAAGAATTTCTGATATGGTTTCGTACCGCATCAATTCGTGGTCATTCTCTATTATTCTAACTAGGTGACCAAACAATTACATTTTTCATTTCTCTCTTCAGTTACGAATTAATCGATCTATTTGAGTGGACCTTACTTCTAAATTAATCTATTTTTGACATGTTCTAAAAAACTACCCAACGCAGTCAAGTTTTCTCCTAAGGTGTCCAAATAAAAATAATTAATTTTTATTTTAATAAACATCGCCATGTTTTCAGTCAACTTTATTTCAGATGCTGTTCCTATTTATTTTCCTTTTTTTACGAAGAATATCTGAGATTTACTTCGCGTTCCGGTAGAGATCCGTAGAGTCCCCAAACTTTTCCAAACTGAACTAACTTTTTCAGACGAAGTCAAATATCTGGCAGTTATTTTTGACCGGAAACTTAATTGGGGAAACATGTTAATGTAAAAGTAACAAAGGCATGGGTCGCTTTTTGGTAGTGTCGACGTGCACTGGGCGGAATTTGGGGACCATCATCAAAAGCCGCTCTATGGCTCTGTACACTTCCGTAATCACATCCATGCTTGGCTATGGAGCGTTGGTCTGGTGGCCCAGAGCCCGAATATCCACAACAGCATCGGAGCTTTCGCACGTACAGAGGCTGGCGTGCTACAGGTGTGCTGAAATCCACCCCACTATTGCCGCCTTAGAAGCCATCCTTGGCCTCCCTCCACTGAACATATATGTGGAGGAGATGGCACTGGGATCGGCCCTTAGGCTGCGGGCAGAAAAGGCCTGGTATAATAAAAGTCTAGGAGGTAGACACCACCTCATTCTGGAGGAGGCTTTACAAAAGACTCCTCTTTTTGGGGCGGTGGTCGACTCTCTCGCACCTACATACTTATTCAAGAAGCACTTCAACGTTCTCTTGAACGCTGAAGAAGTACCCAAACCCGATATATCTAAGACTTTGTAAGGAACAGGCGCAGGAATTTTCTCCAACGACATGGATCTTCACAAGCAGAGCTAGTTGCCGTTATAGAAGGTGCAAGAGCAATTCTGGATAAGGGTGTCCAGGATAAAATCATTAGGATAGTTAGCGATAGTAATATCCTCAGGATTAACAGTCCAATGCCACGGCACACTAGAACAAGTGGCCAAATACAACACCCTGCAACTCATTTGGGTTGAAGGACACATTTGGCAACGAGCAGGCAGACGTACTGAATAGACAGGGCTCTGGGCAGCCCTTTTGGCGCCCCGAACCGGCCATAGTACCTTCATCAAGTCTATTTTATTCCTTACTGAAACAAAGATCCCAGGACCGACATATCGACAGATGGGTAAATCTAGACAAGTGTCACCAAGCAAAAAGGCTATAACTGCGCCCTCGCTCAAACTGCATGCAAGTATCTAGAAGAAGACTACGTTTACTCGTAGGAATACTTTCAGGACATTGTAAACTAAATCAACATATGCATCGCATTGGTTTAGCAAACAGCCCAATCTGTAGAGACTGTAACTTAGAGGAAGAAACAGCTAAGCATATCCTCTGTGATTGGCCCGTACTCGCCTCGAACAGAGGTTACATGTTAGGGGAGTTCTGGCCTGACATGGCTGGAATTCGCAATGCCCCTCTGTCTTGGCTTCTTCGAAATGGTTGGATGGCTCTAAGAACGCTGACAGTCAAACACTACTGAACCTGGGGGTAGTACAATGGGCCCAATTGTGGCCTAAGTGCACATGAATTCTTATTCACCCCCTCACCAAATCCAGAATCCAGAATCAGGTTCTTTTCTTTCCATTTTCCTTCTTTTCAAGCATTTCGAACAATTTTGGTTTCTTTTCCACTATTTGTCCAGTTATCCATTGTATTGATGAACAGCAATGATCTTAGTACTTTCCTTGTTAAATACCTTCTCTTGTTCTGAATGATTTAGTTTGTTAGTTTTATGTTCTAATTTGTAATCTGCATGATATTATATGTCTTGGATAACATCTTTTCAACTCTGCTCTTCCAAATTTTAACTGTCTCGATAAAAGCAATAAATAACTAACACTTTTTCAACAATTGTTGCAAGGCGAAAGAATGATCCCAGATGCAATGCCTTTTATTGAATCTACTTTGCACGTCACTGAACTATGGTTACAAGGATGCTTTCACTCTTGTTATTTTTATCACTTCGTATGTGATTTTCGTTTATCTTTATTATTTGTCTGCAATTGATCAACCTGTTTTCACTTTCACAGTTCGATTATATAAATACAGCAAAGTTTCCGTCGCTCTCATTTTCATGAATTTGGTCTCTTGCGTTATTTGGTAGCTTTATTCGATATTATTGATTTCATTAATTTTACTAAACCTTACTGTACAGCTTGTTTATTTCATACAACACTTGCAATAGTTTCTCCATAATTACTCTCTAAACATCTTCATTTTCTTCTTCTTGCATTAGGTAATGCTGGGCGCAATAATACCTCAAAGAATTTCTTTCAGCATTTGTAATTTTTCCTCATCTAGCAACTCTGATTTACCACTCTTAATGTTTTTTCTAAATTTCTTCAAAATTCTGTAAATAATTTTATCTTATTTTACTTATTTTATCTTATTATTCTAGAGCTCGCTCAGTCGTTTCCTTTTTTCCTTCCAATACAGTTCTTTCGTAATTGTTTTTGGTGATTTTGCCAACTTAATTGTTGAAAGTTTCTCATTTAGACACTACTAAGTTTTTAGGTGTCCATCTTGACACTCATCTAGATTGGGGCGACCATGTTGATAATTATTGAATAAACTAGCAACTGCTTGTTAATTCGTCAACTGCGCATCAATTTATACTTGAAACTTCTCAGAATATATTATTTTTCATATGTTCATTCTTTACTGAGCTACGGCATTATTTGTTGGGGGAACTGCAGCAGCATCTGCACTGTATTATTAGCTCAAAAGAGAATTATTCGAACAATGACTTTTAAAAATCCTCAATTTTCTTGTAAAAGTTTATTTTTTGAGCTAACTATTTTAACTGTAATATCACTTTATATTTTTTGTTACTTATGTTCATTCTCATAGAGGAAAATTTCAGTGGTTAGATAACTAAAGTTTAGGTTATAATCTACGTCAAAAACTCAAAGCAGAGGTTCCTCAACATAGGTTATCCATGTCAGCTAAAAGTGCTTACGTTTTGTCTACTAAACTTTTTAACAGTTTACAAGAAGACATTAGAGGTATCAACTCTCATATTATATTTCGTGCCAAAGTTAAAAACCTTCTTCTCCAAAAGAGTATTTATTGACTCAATTAGAGAATTTATTTGAATTTACTCTTATTTATAATCAATTATTTGCCTTTTGGCTCACGTTTCAGCTTTTGATTTCAATTGATTTTTGACATTGACTAAATTTCTTAATCATTGTATGATTATATATTTTAATGTGTTTTAGGTTAGTTGTTGTTTATTATTACTGTTTCCATATTACATACTTGTAATCTGAGAAAATTAATAAATTGATTAATTGATTGAATTCTATGTAATAAAAAACCGTTTCCATTGTAGACGGAATTAATGAAATATTACTAAAAATTACTACACCTTTTACCTAAGTTTCAGAAAAAACGGAAAAATTGAATAAAGGTTTAAAACAGGTTAAATTAAATTTATATTTAAAAACATTAATTTATGCTAAATTTAACATGTCATTGTTTAATTTAATTAACTGAGCGCAATGTTTTCCATCGATAATTAATATTTACATTTGAAGCGCAGCTGTAGGTACAACGTAAACTACGAGGTGAAAACAATTCACAGACTCATAAAATCCATATTTTATTGTTATAAATTAATATTTTGTTCAATTGCAGATTTAAACGAATAGAAATTTTTAATAAAATAATTACTCTGTTTTTTGTTCTTTGCTAACATTAAAGAAATTATTTCATAAAATTGAAGATGGTTACCAGAGAAAAAAGAATTTGTTATGCTTTTTAATTTTAAAAAAGTGGACTACAAATTCTTGCAAGTATAACCTTAATTAATTTAGTCTTCCTACGGAAAAGTTTTTTTTTTAATTCCATTTATATATTTTTACAAAATTGGTCAATTATATAATGTCGTGACGTTTCTTAATATAAAGAGGGCTTTCTCGTTTTTCTTACTGTAGAAACACATTACCAAACTCATCCTTAAGAAATAATATTTTTCTAAGATCGTGTAATAAACGTCTCTTCTTGGGAAAATATGTAAAAATAAAAGCTTGTTTTGAAAGTAAAAAAAGCTGTAATCGTAAATATTCCCGGAGCCCCGACCTTTGGACAGATATTAGGGGATTTACTCTTTCTTGGGACTCCTCGTACGCCAGTCATGTTTACGCATTTTCATGCTCTCTTTTCGTTCAAAGATATACAGTTTTGAATGTTTTTTTAGGTCTTTGCGGCATTTGATGACAAGTATTTTGCGTGGGTGTGCCTTTGTGAGCCGCAAGCTTTGTTTACTTGAATCTTACTAGAACGTACTTCGTCCGGTAAACAAGTTAAATTTAATTCCGGACGAACAATATGTTCCGATTGTTTGCTTTCAGTACTTCGGTTTAGAAGCAGCGTATTTGCTTTCGTTCATGTGAAAAGATTAATTATTATATTTGCTGTTTGATGTAAACTAAATTGTCCTATTTACGAAAGATTATGTTTTAATGCAAGAGCGCACATCATAACTCATAATTTACTTAGAAATTATTTAAAATTTTCCGCTTTTCTCAATAATGACGAATAAATCGAGATCATGAGATAACTGTCGCTGATTTTTGTTTAATCAGAGAACGTCGTTATAATAAAAGTAAAATAATACTATAAGGACTATATTGATTTCAATTTGTTAAATCCAGAGGAAAATATTACCACAATATCATCGAGGTGTATAAGATCGAATTTTTATTAAGAAACATTTCCTATGTTGTTCTAGATCCATCACTGTTGTTATTGAAGAAGGACAAAGAGAAACTAAAATGGGGGTATTCCTTAGAATGAAGACTTGGCTCAGAAGAACTATATTTCTGGCTGATCACTCCTATCTACCAGAAATATAACGATTAAAAAAATAATATACTTCTTCTTACTTAACTTCTGGATGATGAAATTTGCTTACAATCACATAGATCAGAAACAGAATAATTTTTAGATAATAAAGTCGATGCATTTCAGGATCGTAGTACCAAACGTAAACTTCTAATTAATTTCGTTTCTCTCTTTCGTATCTCGTACTTTTCAATTTTATTGGTCGTATTTACTTTATTATGTCGGTGAGTACTGAATCGTTAAGACCATATTGCAGCTGTTTGTTTCGAGTGCTTCAGTTTGATGATGGTATTGAGATTGTAGGAAGATTAATTGGTTAAATGTGTGCCTGTTTGTAAATTGAATTGCTCCGTTTACTGAAATAACTCCAGGTCGCCGTAATTAATACACGCGAGAACGCGTACTACTCAAACAACCATTGTTCGCAAAATAAAGCAAATTAATTCGCTAATGATACCTAGAACAATGAAACGATAAATAATTCCGAGTTAAATTTTATCTAGACTAAACGTCAGGAATAGAAACTCTATCTATATCATTTACAAATTGCTTAAACACGTGCATTTTTTATAGGTATATTTTTAAGATTTAGAATCAAACGTCCAATAAAAAATAATCGAAATAAAGCTAATGAGGAATGAGTTATTTAAAAAGACTCCTTAAAATAATCCAATTTTGGAATGAAAGAAATGCATTACAATTCCTTCCTATTTTTCTGCACACAATTTAAACATACAATAAATATTAAAATATATGGTAATAAGCGAGTTAATTAATAGTAATTTCCAGTTTTACCGGAACTGGAAACTAAGAGATCTCTTTGAAGCATTTCTACCATGTAAATATCAAATTTCTGTCGTAAACTGCTTGAAAACTTTTTAATGAACGACCTACGCAAATAAATTTGTATGTATGTATTTATACAGTGATTTTTTTTGTGTAGCCGTAGGGATTTACATGATAAAATTTATATCTCACATCATGTTATGTTATCGTACAAATTTGAAGCAAACTTTTATTTTTATTAATAAATGAAACATTTTTGTACGAAATGCAGATTGTTTGAATATTTAATTATTTTTCGGTCATAAGTTGAAATTAATAAGCATAAAATTAACCGAGGAAAATCAAGGTAGATGAAATGTCATTATGAGAAAAGTTACGTTAAAATTTGTTGCAAATTTATAAAGAAAATGTCCGTTATTATTAAGCACGACATTAAAAATACCATTTATGTATGTTATAATTATTATTTTCGAAGGCTCTCGATCTTTTAAACTCATCGCCATCGGACATAAACATCATTTTAATGCCCTTAATACATAAATAACTATTTTAATGCCGTATTTTGTTTTTTTAATGCCGTATTTTGTTTTTTTAATGCCATATTTTGTTTTTCTAATACCACATTTTGTTTGTCAATTTTTCTGACATTTTATTTAAGTGCTGTCATTTAGCTAATTAAATTGGAAAAAGAAGAGTTCAATCTCTTACAAAAAGTACAGCTGAAGGCTACAAAGACAGCGGAAGTCCTTGTACCCCAAACAACAAACAAAAAAAAACGTACGAAAAAGAGTAATTCCGGTAAAGAGTAATAGACGGCCTTGAAAATTTATGATACCCAGCGCGCATTATTTTTTAATAACGCCCTAGGGCATTATTTCAACGCTAACACTTTTTAAATTTGTCATTTTTGTTATAATAGTCTAGTGCACATTAATTTAATTAATCTTAGTATCCGAGAACATCTACATAACGTCGATTCTTAGCAACCTGATTTTCGGTAAAAATCGGGAGAATTCTATGAAAATACACTACAAATAGGTAAATAGTTGTGTAAGGACCCGGAAAAATGCTTTAGAGAATTTATAAAATTAATTTATTTTTATTTTTTATTTTAATCATTTCGTTATCAGCTCTGCTTGTTCCTAGAAAGAAACCGGATGTTCGTATCGCTTTTAAGTTTCAGATGCGTTTTCAAATCAATACTAATATCAGGTTTTGAAATAAAAATTTTCCTGTCTCATTGACTCAACAATAAGTAAATCACGCCACTGTGCGTCTCTGCCCTTGAACGACCAACGTTGGTAAAACTCGGTAAAAATGAGACGCTTACGCCCTCTCGTAACGAGAAAAGTTTCGCTTGGAAGCTACTATTTGGGCCGTCTGAATTCAAATTCTTGCTGATTTCGCAGAATTTCCCTCCTCACTTTTCCAGGAGGTGACAAGCCTTTAAGGGAGGGAGGCAGTTCCCAGTTTGGTCCGCGTTCTCTCTCGTCGAAATTTTAATTTCATTTATACTTACCCTACTAGATTTCAGCAAGGCATTCGATACAGTACAGCATGATATTCTACATTCAATTTTATTGCATGTTGGCTTAAGTGAGAATGCTGCTAATTTAATTAAGTCATATCTTTTTGAATGTAAGCAAACTGTTATTATTGGTAACCAACGTTCCTTTCCTTTAGCAGTTTTACAAGGAGTACTACAAGGCTCTGTTATTGGACCTATCTTATTTTGTTGTTATACCTTTAAATTTCTACCTGTATTAAAACACTGTACTGCTCCTGCTTATGCGGACGATACTCAACTGTGCTATTCCTTTGAACCTGCTGACTGGAAGGCTGCCACTTTGAAAATTAACACAAATCTTGGGGCTTTGTTTTCAATTACTCAGGATCATTCTCTGAAACTCAACCCAAACAAATCTAAAGTCATTCTTTTTGGTAAAAAGAAATCCTGTGATAATCTCATCAATACAAATATCATTCATATTTGTATTGATGAGATTAAGATTCCCTTTGTAACAAAAGTCAATAATTTGGGTTTAATAATGGACAATAGCTTTCGTTACCGCAGTCAGATCGCTAAATATATTAGTAATGCTTTTCTTTTTCTAAAGAAAATTTTTCCTTTTAGATCGGTCTTAAGTGGAGATATAAAAAGATGGTTATGTGAAGCATTTGTTTTCTCTCAATTTACTTATTGCACGCCAGTATATCATACAGCCTTGAATTATATAACTACCTATCGTATTCAGAAAATACAAAATTCCTGTTTTCTCACAAACTGAAGAAAATAAACTGGCTGAACATGAAAAACCGGAGAGAATTACAAACTTTAAATCTGTTTCATAAAATTATATTGCATAAAACTCCGCCGTATTTGTACAACAAAATACGTTTTCGATCTGATGTGCATAATATAACCACCAGATTTCGGGGTCTTATATCACTTTATGAGAGATCATTTGCATATGCTATTTTCTCCAATTATAATAATTTGCCTCATGAATTTAAACTCTTAATTCCAGCCGCTTTTAAATTGCATTTAAAAAATATGTTATTCGTGTCGCAGTAAATTCATTGATAGATTGCTACTTAAAATTATTCTTTTCCTTATTGACTTCTCTTCCCTTCGTGATGTCGCTGTGTGTACACATATATTAATCCGTCTATAAAAGCAAATAATCTTTTGTTATAGTTTTTTTTTTTCTTTTATAGTTTTTATAGGTTTAGTTTAAATTAAATTTAAGTCTTTCTAATTTAAGCATTTTCATATATTGTATTTAAGTATATCTTTTTCTCAAGGTTAAGTTGAAAAGCAGAGAAGCTAGCGCTGAATCTGAATTTCGCCTTGCGATTGTGCATATTTTTACTTATAGCATTTATTTGTATTATTTGCACAATAAAGTTATTTATTATTATTATTATTTTTTAAGTACGGGTTTTGATTCTTTTGTTATAAATTTTCCAAAAGTTTGTTATTTGTTTCGGTCAGGAAAAGCAGAAGCTATTTCCCGCGCAGTTTTAGTGTTTTAAATTCATCGTAATCGAAACAAGTCTCGCAAATCTAACTTTAGAGTGTATCCCCAAAAATTTTGGATACGAGAAATATCTTTTGATTGTTCGCTGGTAAGCTCAATGTAATTGTTATCAGGAAAGTTAATTAACTAAAAGCATTTTTCTATGTGAATTATACCTCTCTCCTTCTTGTCGAATTATATATTTTTTGTTGTTACAAATCTTTTAAGATATTTTGTATTACCTAAAATTAACTCATTATTGATTCTCTAATTTTCTTGATATTTGTTCTTGTTGTAGTTTCAAGTGCTTTAATGGAAAATTTCGTTACGATTTGTTAATTTTAAAATTTGTTGTAAATTCTTTGTTCTTGTAAAAATTTATTCTAATATATAATTTATTTGTTAAAATTATCGATTTTTATTTAAAATCTCTAAGTAGTTCTTTTCTTTTCATAATCTTTAATAAGTCGAACAAGAAGTTGAAAGAGAAAGATCCAACAAACCCAAAATAAGTAAGTCTGAGGGTAAAAAGGGTCACAATTCAAATCAAGAGTGGGAAGAACGATTGCTGGGTAATTTTTGGTTAAAACTGGAAACGCTACTAACAAAGGAGTCGTCTCTCGCGTCTCGATTTGGTTTGGAAAAGTTTTGGTTAAAAGGGTGGTAAAGTTTAGAAAGGGAGTCAGAATTTGAGACTTCCAATCTCTTTTAATTTTCACTGTAAAAGATTTCTATTTTAGAAATCTTGTGTTCTAGTTAAGAACCGTTTTGACAAAATATAAACCACCCTTTTTCCCGTACTGATCAGGTCCTTACAGTTGTATAGCCAAGTGGTTCAGGTCGCTGGTAACGGGCTCGACGCTTGGCGGACAATTATTAGGTGTCGGTTCTAAGTGAGAGATAGAATTCCCATATCTAGGACCGTGTGCGAATTCATAAAGGCTTCTTCGAACTGGGTTTTCTGCCTTTCCCCAGTTTGTAAGGCGAATGCCGAAGGAGATATAATAACATATAATAATAATAAGTAAGTCGCAGCCGCCAACTATGGAAAAAAAATAGACACTGGTGACATTCACCGATATTACGAATTTTTAAGCTACCTTGCATTTACATCTTCACAGTTGCAACAACCTCCCAGATTATAAACTGCGAAGAATTTGCTTTAGTAAAATATAGAAAAAAGTAAACCAAGGTATAGAAAGATGAAGATATTGTTTAGTTTACTACTCTAATGCATATTTTATTTACTCCTTGATGATATTAAATAGATTTATGGCACCTTACTAAATCAAATTCAATTCTTAATAACTTCATAGCCAAAGAGTCAAGAGAAAAGTAGTGTTATAATTTTGGTACAGTTTTCAATATAGAATCGCGTGGTATAAATATTCGTCAAATGTTATGAAATTCGTCCTGATGAAGCTATTAATTGAAAGTGAAACGTAGAGCGATATTGCCAATTTTAAGTGTCCGTTTAAAATAATTTATTAATTTTACCGAACAAGAATCTACTTTAATTATTCAATTTACTCTTTGTTACTCACGAGTTTAATTTCACTGGTACATTAGTGTATCGTCGACGAAAATTTGATATTCCTGATTTGTCAAAGTTATACATCGCGAATATGATTATTCTTAGATCAGAAAGGTATTTAATCAGCTTTCAAAAACTGCTTTGTTGATTTAAATTGACCGAATAGTTTATGAGCTATGTGCTAATTTTGTATGAACAACATTTTTTTTGCGAATAAAACTCAAATGCCCGTAAAAAAATAAGTCTTTCCGACCCTGATAACATTTTTTTTTATCGATGAAATCTCGTCTACTTTCTACCATTTTCGTTTAAGCACTTCTTTTTGGGACAAATTTAAATTCTGTTCTTATTTTCTCTTATGCTCACTATATTTCTTATTGTAATTGTCACTTCATACATAAATTGTTTTTCAATTATCATGCATGTTATAAAATTGTCACTCTTTGCATTGTTCATTACTTTACGATTACCATTTTTGATTACTGTGTTCTTCGCTTATTGTCGAAGAGAATGGTCTAGGTCAGAGAAGGAAGAAATGAATGAGATTTTACTGTACTCTCTCATTAAGTTACTAAATTAAAAAGAATGAAATATAGTATGTATTGCTATTTGATAAGTGGCCACGAGGTCAAAAGAATAAGAAATTTGACAGATTGTTTCCAAATCCGATCAAAGAAGTTTGTTTTGTTATTAACTACTTCGAGAATCGGAGTAGTTCTGTTATTGTTGAATGTAATAAAACACCAGAAGAACTATTTACTATAAGAACTAATATTAACAAAAAATGGGCGACCCGATCTTAAATTAATTAAATTGTACTACTGTGTAGAGGGATGGTTTGTACATGAATGAATGGTCTGTCTCCCTGACGGGGTTGGTTTTATGTTCCAACGTACACTCATTTTTCATGATGATGTATGAAGAAGGATTTTTTTTAAAGTAATGTCAACTCAACAAATCTCATCTCACTTGTGATATTTACTGATATGAGTCTTAAGTAAAACGAACGCACCTAATACGTAGTTTTGCATGGTCATCCGTCGGAATGACAATTATGCCCTTTGTCAGCATCGATTCGCACCGATTCACGCTCAACATTATCAAATCTCGGACGTAATCTGTCACGACGGTCCGATATTAACATTCCCGTGTGGACGTTATAGTGGATTTTCGCGGTTAACCGTGTGGAAAATCATAGAAGCGTGCAATGAACCAGTTTTAATCAGCGTTCATTAAAAGCATTTAATAATTTTAAGTACAAAAATTTAACTAAAAAATAAGGCTAAAATTAATTTTTCCACTTACCAAACTGACTTTTTAAAATGATTATTAATGTGGCCTTTAAAATTTAAAGTTACCTATTTAAATTAATTAAATTATTTCTTAATCATCATCATTTAAAGTTGGACACTTTAAGGCATGTTCACTTTAAAGAGTTAAAAGGGTATTTTATATAAAAGAGGCTTAAGAGACCTTTCTCAAAGCGCAAATTTTTGAAAAGTTTTTCTGAGTAACCATTGTAAATTATAAATTCATTTTTTTAATACGCATTGACGAGGTAATTATCTTGTGTCACTTGACATTTTTTTTTCGAAAAATCAAATCGATATCACAAAAAATATAGGGAGTTTTTGAGAGAAACGAAAAGGTGAGACCTAGATCAAATGTTCTGTAGAATAGTAGAAGAAAAATTAATTCTGTAATAGTAGCTGTGAAAAATAGCTTTACATTTTTGGGCAAATATATTATCGTTGTAATACAGCGCCTCTAATGGAGTACACAGACGTGGCGATATTCGGCCATTCGATTAACAGCAATCATATTGGGCGACCAGATTGCTTCAATATCAATGCAGAGTGGATAGTGACGATGAGATTGGAGGCGTTATTTTGGTCGCCCGACAATTTTTGCTTGCAAACGCATATTTATATGGCGATTTAATTCTTCATAAAACTTGTGAAAACAGAAGAAGAAATTGTAACTCTTTCAAAAGAAAATCTTAACAAATGTGTAATTAATTCCTTGTGACTACAAATAAACCATGCATTTAGGTGCATTTTTAGATCATGAGACCCAAAGCGATATTCAGACCAACCGGCAATTTTTTTCGTAAGCGCTTGATGAGGCCTTGTTTATTTTGGCGATTTTGCTAATTTAGAGGCCATCCTTGGCCTCCCTCCACTGGAATGTGGAGGAAGTGGCACTGGGATCGGCCCTTAGACTGCGGGCAAAAAAGGTGTCGAATAATAATGGTCTCGGAGATAGACACCACTTCATCCTGAAGGAGGCTCTACAAGAAACTCCTCTTTTTGGGGCGGTGGTCGAGTCCCTCGCACCTACATATATATTCAAGAAGCACGTCAACGTTCTCTTGAACGCTGAAGAAGCACCCAAACCCGATATATCCATCTTCACTGATGGATCTAAGACTTTGGAAGGAACAGACGCAAGAATTTTCTCCGAAGGTGCAAGAGCAATTCTGGATAGGGGTGTTCAGAATAAAATCGTTAGGATAGCTGGCGATAGTAGGGCGGTACTCTTGGCCCTAAACAGCAATAAAATATCCTCAGAAATAACACTCCATTGTCACGGCATACTAGAACAGGTGGTCAAATAGAACACCCTGCAACTCTTTTGGGTTAAAGGACATGTTGGAACATTTGGCAATGAGCAGGCAGATGAATTGACTAGACCGGGCTCCGTCATCAAGTCTATTTAATGCCTTACTGAAATAAAGATCCCAGGACCGACATATCGTCAGATGGGTAAATCTAGACAAGTGTCACCAAACGAAAAAGGCTATAACGGCCCCTTCGCTCAAACTGACACGATTCTGTATGCAACTACCTAAAAGAAAACTACGTCTACTCGTAGGAATACTTTCAGGACACTGCAAGCTAAACAAACATATGCGTCGCATTGATTTAGCAGACAGCCCAATTTGTAGAGGTTGTAACTTAGAGGAAGAAGCAGCTGAGCATATCATCTGTGATTGCCTCGCACTTGCCTCGATCAGAGGTCCCATGTTAGGGAAGTTCTGGCCTGACATGGCTCGAATTCGCAGTGTCCCTCTGTCGGACGTTCTTGGCTTCATAGAAGGAGTGGGATGGCTCGAAGACTACTGATAGTCAAACACTGCTGAAACATGGGAGTAGTACAATGGGCCCAATTGTGACCTAAGTGCACGTGAATTCTTATTCACCCCCTCATCAATCCAGAATCCAGAATCGCCACGTCTGTGTGCTTCATTACGGACAAATGATGCAGTTTACTTACATTTTATTAAACTCCCTTTGATTGAGAAAGGCCTCTTTATAAGATCACGTAACCTCAAGATTTTAAGATTATTTGTATGGGTTTAATCGCTTTTAAGCTATATGACGAATGTTTTTATTAATCATTCATCATCAACCACTTGCTCATTCTCTAATGAAGAAGATATAGGTATTACACCAAAAAACAAAAAAACAATAAATTATTTCAAGATCTTGAGTTTTTTTTAAGATTTAAGTCGAATTCATCAGCGTTAATTAAATTTGACTAATGATTAACTCCGTCGGTATGTTTTTTAAAACTATAGCAACTGTTATTTCTAAGGAATAGTTAAGTTTAAATGGTAACATTGATGTATTCGACACTTAATAATAATAAAACAAACTTTTATTATTTTA
Organism: Serrognathus titanus; assembly: GCA_039766575.1. NCBI lineage: Eukaryota > Metazoa > Arthropoda > Insecta > Coleoptera > Lucanidae > Serrognathus > Serrognathus titanus. The sequence continues at coordinate 43,751,778 of CM077914.1, read as the reverse complement.
CTGGAAAAACATGTCGAATTACAGATTAATACTTAAAAACTGTTATTATGTATCATAGAGCATAACGCAAACAGCAGTTATCAAATGGCTTTATCATAAAAATAAAATATTTTAATTTTTGTTTCTCTTTGGTGCTATTTACAACTACAGTTGTGTTTCTCATACTTTGGACCCACTGTGGAAAATGATTGACAATGAATGATATCGTTTTCAGAAGAGATGAATTCTGCGTTATTAATCACCGAAATAAAAGCGGATAAATATTTCAGTACTATTTCTTTTTCAAAGGTGATTAAGAAAAGGATAGAGTTATTACGCTTTAAATGTCTCTTAATTCAACACCAATTTATGACGCAGAGCTCATCTCTTATGAGAACGATTTTAATGAACTCAAATTAGTCGAATGTCTTTATTATTCATCATTTTGTTTTAGTAATAATTTCTAAAATGTCTGTTTATAACCTCTGATTCAAAAAAACTTTCAACGTGTGTCATGATAAATAAAGATAGATATAACGTGCAATATTCAAACTTTATATTCAGACGTATGAAATTTTTTTGAATCGCTTGTGATAAATATGTACCACTAGAATTAGAAATTTAGAAACATAAGAAAATTATGCGTAACTACAGGTATTGCGTTTTACGCAATCAAATTTCACGCGCAGATCTCACGAACGGTTAGGAGGGGTCTTGCAGAAGTATGTTACACTGCATGAAAAATTCATAGCTTCAAGCTCCTATCCCTGCATGCGGTTTACTGCTCATCTATGAATTTGACTGCGTAAATCGAGAGACCTGTATATAATTATGTGAGTAATACCACATGTCCAAATAAATTTTTGATAAAGATAGGCAATGGAAGACAAAATTACTACAGCAATTTATTTATTTGCTTGACAATTTATAGATTGGTACAATTACTGTAACTTTCTCCTAGTAAAATATAATATAGTAATTAAGTAGTTAAGTAAAATCGAAGTGTAATTTGCCACTTTGACGTCTCACTAATGTCAAAAACTACTTACGCTATAACTTACACTTTCATGGTCAATATTAAAAAACGTTTTGGACATATGTTGTATTATTTACATTTTTCTGTTTAAAGTGCATCTGTTTTCCAAACTACTTTCATTTGAATAAACTATATGTACCTCAAAAATTATTCGATCTACAAATTTTTAAAAATCTTGACTTTAGGTAACTCTAAATTAAGTAATTCTATACAGTGATTTATTTTTAAGTGTGGCAATAGGGATTTACAAACTAAAAATTTGACCTTATATTAATTTATATTATGGGACAAATTTTAAGTAAATTTTGTATTTAGTTATAAATATGAACATTGCTAGAATATCCAAACACGTTTCACTTAATTATTTTGCTGTGAAAAGTAAAAGAAAATAGACACATTTTGTTGAACGAACGTAATTATGTAGGCTGACGTTATTAATAATTTGTCACTGTGATTACTGACAAACTAATTATTGCAACATTAAATGCATTCTAACCAAATTCTATTTGATCGGTGCGGGAGGAACTGAGATTTTTTTCACCAAATCTCAACAGTGAGTCGGTAAAAAAACGCCTAAATTTTCAAGGTTTCTGAGTGACGTTGAGTAACTCTGAGTTTTGAAGTAAAACGAACACATCTATTGTGTATTATTTATTATGTTAAGCCTTGAAACATTGATTTTTTTAACGAACTTTCACCGATTTTAATTTAACCGTAATCCGAAATTTCCAATTTCCATTTAAACGTCGTTTCCTTTGTAAACTTTTAATGAATAACTCTGTATGTATTTCTTTCCTTTGAACAATGACAGTACAAATTTGATAATATACATTAACTTTAATTAGACTTTTAAGTATATTTGACTCAAAATATCCTATACTTTTTAGTGTTTTAAAATCTCTGCTTCTCATCATTTTAGAAACTGTGCAATTTTTTTCAATTTTATTTATTTGCAAAATCAATATACCATTTTATTGAATTTTGTAATTACAAATTAATTATTTTTAATTAAGTTAGTATTACTGAATTTAATAAAGTAGCATATAGATTTCACAAAATAATTAAAATTGAAAATTAACATTTTGCATATATTCTAACCAAACCGTTGTAAGGGAGGCTCGCGGCGCGTAATCCGATTTCGACTGGTACGAATTGCATTGAGAATACGTGCTCGATTAGTCGATACGAAGTAATCTTAGGGTAATTATAAACCCATTAAAAAATTAGGTTTATAATATTATCGTAAATATCGCCCCGCGGAAAGTAATCTGAAAAATTTCCTTGGCACTGCTGGCATTGGGCATTGTGACGTGTCACAGGCGCTGCACTGTGAAGCCAGAGTAATGTTATCGACTCAAAAATAACAAAAGTGAAAATCTGCATTGCGATCTGCAATACTAAGTTTCTAATTTCCAATGAATTAAATTTTTATAATCCAGTTAGAAAAACTATTAAAATGTTCACTGGGACTAGTTGTACGACTGAGAATTTCGGAGTTCGATGGGATTGAAAAAGCGGCTACTCTGAACCTCATGTTATAAACAATTACGACTTATGATGCAATTAAAATATAAAAAAATATAAAGTGTTATATATCATTGGATATAGCATATCTCATAATATTATAAAGCAACTATACAGATATGTAACGTTTTTATTAGTTTGTTAAATAAAAAAACTTAAACATAGGTATGTTTAATTTGTCATTTTGAAACTTGGTTTAAAGATTTAACCGTTATCGGAATGGTGTGAAGTTCTTGGGTGGAAATAATAGCGAAAATAGTCCTCTCTAAGTGAGACAGGGAAAACTTTTGCATATATTTGCACCTAACATCAAAAAACAGGTTGAAAGATGGACACCTACGTTTCAGTGTAGGTACCCGATAAAAGACACACAAAACCCTGAAAAGGTAATAATATTTGTTCATTATCAAAAAACCACCCTAGTTGTTTTTCCATCATATCATCAGTCACGCGGTTATAGATATGATATTAAGGAAAAATATGTATTTCAAAATATTTTTTGTGGTTTTTCTAGAACGTAGAACACGAAACGGAACACGAAAATGAAAAATATAATTTGCTAACTAGTTTTGGTGGTGCTAACGTTATTGTTTGTAATAACAATGAACACAGTTAATATTAGTAGACGTGATTTAAGTGTTGCGTTTATTGAACATGGCAATCACATATCCATTGCTGAAAACTACAAACTACATCAAATCTAAATTTTCACTATCCGATGCGAATTTAACATGTGTTATTACGCACATACAAAAAACTTTACTGCCAAGTTTTTGAGAGAGATGGAAGAGTGCTCAAAGAATTAAAGACAGGTTTGTAAAGGATAATGAAGTCTGGCTTAATGGTGAATTTTCTATTCACTTGGATGAATCGGACGAATCCGGTTCGTCAACAGGAAGCAAACGAGGGAGACCCTGCAAAAGTTATGATAAAACTAAACGAAAAGCAACGAAACTATTTCGTGAAACAGGGCTCAATTCACTTTATTTTTCATATGTTCAAGGACTGCGTTCTATTGGTGAAGCTAAGGAAGCTACAATAATACAATTGATACGTACTGCGTTTTCAGAGATGAAAGACTTCGTTAATCAAAAGCTGATTGAAAATGAAAACGCTTCTATTGTTCCATATACGTCAGACGAAAGTTTGCCTATATGCATTGATTTAGATTTATCTAAGAATGAGTACCAATACCTTAGAAACTGTATGACTGAAGAGTTTGGAGACTATGCTTTTACGATCGCAGAATTGTTTGTAAGCAAATAAAAATGGTATTATATGCCTTTATCTGTTAATAAAATTTTAATTCACGGAGCGAATATTATTCGATATCACACAATTTTGCCTCTTGGACAACTTTTCTGAAGATGCACAGGAATGTCGAAATAAAAATTACAAATATTACAGATTGTATCATGCCAGAAAATGTTCACGATCTGCCGCTAACGAAGACGTTTTCCACATTCCATATAAATCAGATATGTACATATCAAATTTAAAAATTTTCAGTAAAAAAACTTCATGAAGAAGCTCTGCAACTGTTGGAATGATTACCGTTATTGTTTTGTATCACATATATAACTATAATATTTTTCCATATCACTCAGATTCTATAATGTTTATGAATGTACTTTATTTGTAACAAATATTTTTTAATAAACATATACAATATTTAATGTTTATTATTACTTTCCACTTTTCTGTGTAAATTTGATTTCCATTTTAATTATAACATCTTTGATGTGTGCAAAAACGATTATAATTATATAAACCTATTATATAACACGTATAATAAATAAGTAAACAAGAATTAAAAAAAAAATATTTCACAGACATAAAGCCTATGGCTTTCTTGATCAACAACCAAGTTTCATTAACATTAGTCAGTAAATGAAAAAGTTACAGATTTTTGAGACGCAAAAGTGCTGTTCGCCCCATAGTGCGCTGCACTATGGTATATCTGTATCTTCGCCATTTGTTGATATTTGTTAATCAAATTTTGTATTCTTAATGAAAAGGAGTTAAAGTTTAATGTATGCAATGAAAAACCACAGAAATGTGAGTAATTTATTAAAAAGAAAATAAAGATTTTCAAAAACATAATTATTTACATGCAGGAGATGTAAATCATTATTAAAAGTAGTGCAAAATAATATTAATTAGTGATGTAATAATTAAAGTATTAAGTTGTACAATAAAAAATAAAAATGTGCACAAAAACTAAACGAAAAAAAAAAAATGAATATAATTGTTCTGGAAGATGCGAAAGAATCATTTTAATCTCCCAGTAAATCTAATGCTTCATCATCAAGTTCTACAGTTGCAGTCACATGTATTCGTGCTAGATACTTTTAGTTCTCCAGTGCCATTGCGAATTTAATGCAATCTGATAATCCTGTAGCATTATGGAGAACGAAACGTCGAAGTAGAAGTAGTCGTAACGCGGTTTTGACTGAATTTAATATATTTAGAAAGTAGTGTCGAAAGTAATTTGATTCAGAGGTGAGGGTAAGGAAAGCAATTGGTCAAATGAAACAAGATGTTAATTCGCTGACGGATAAATTAAATGACATGTGCAACAGGGTAAATAACTGGACGCCTTGGTAAGACCCAAGATCTGGGAATACCTGAAATCGCAGGTGTGAAGAATTATTAGCGTAATCTGGAGAAACCTGCATTTGCCGATGCATGCATATTGCTCACGATTCGAAGAATTATTATTATTTTACTTTAGTAATGCTATAATAAAATTAGCCGAAAACTACGAAATTATGCTGTGATATGCAGATAACTGTTACAATAGCAGAAAATGTTTAAATATGCAATATTTGCATTAATTAATTAATTCCAATTAACAGAAAAAGTTTCAATTCGTTTATATTTTTAATAATATCCTAATATATGCATAAATGATAGATTATGCAGTTTGCATAAAATCCGTTCTCTAGTTATAACTTATGCATCCAAAATGGTAGCCTTAATTTTGAATATTTCTCATCATTTTTGAACATTTCTTAATAAATAGAAATTAATTAAAATTGTGCTTAATTACATGCCCTCTACTACTTCTGAAAGTAACAGTTTTTCTGAGACATGCTATATAATAAGTTGCAAGGGCAAAATGGTCAATGATCAAAAAAAAATTAATTAGTTACCGATCTTGTATTTTCCTTGCATAAACATATTAAGAAATGCTTAGATTGATATATCTTTTTACAATGGGGTATTCTAGAAATTTTTTATGAACGTTCTAAAGAACAAATTTATAATGAGCTGTTATAGCTTTTTCTTCAGGTTTTTGCTCTATTAGTCGTTTCCAAACTATAAGTAGTAAAGTTTGTATTTACTTTGTTAATTTTGTTGAAAATGTTAAGTATAATTATGTGCAATAATAAATATATCGCGATTGGTAGTATATTTAAGCAGTCTTCTTTACAACAGTTTTATAAGTACATATGTAAGAGAATCGTTACGATATTACGAGAAAAAATGAAAAAATGCTGTAAAATGATCTCAAAATCTACATCAGTATGTAAATATATCGGTGTATCTACGTAAATCTTCTGTAATGTGAATTCGAAAATAAGTAGTTAACGAATTTTACATATAGAGGCCAACTCAAAATTCATTGCATACGAAAGATCAAAGGGTGTAGATTAATGCAAATGTTTATTCAACGGTTGACGTCCTTTTGTTGTGCTCCCCAAAAGTAATTGCCCGATGTCTGTTTTGGATTTCAAAGTGAAGTTATGTATAACAACATCTAAGCACGTTTTCATTTTTAAATGCCATACATAAATTATTTCCCTTTAACAATGCAATAACCAATATCGTGTTTTTATTATTCAGTTCACATGAGGTGTCTGAAGAAGTGAATCATATCCATTCACGGAAATTTCCATAAAATCATTAAAAATATTAATAATTGAACAGTTACTTATTGAAGCCCGTTAATTATAACAATCGCAATTAGTGTTTCGCAAATTGTACATAGATGACAAAAGTGAATTATTAATTTTCTCAATTTAGTTTCAACCCCGTCGGCCGTCAATTGAATTGATTAAATTTTAATTGTAAATCAAATGGTAATCCTACCCCGTTGAAATGTCGCGTTACAACATTCCCGTTAATAAACTTTTACGGCGTAATAGGATTTTGTCGGATGCGGCGTTTTTCCCCATGAGACTACGAACATTATTACTGACGGGAAAACTAATAACGCAGGAAAATTGTAAATACGCCAACTTAGATTCGACAAGTTGAGCGCTTCCGCGTAATCAAATCGTTATTCCGTGCGAAAGCGCGGGCGTTTCATAATGATATCTCACGAAAAGTCGTTAGATTAATTTTATATTGTTGGGTGTTATACGGGGGCGTTAAGGTCCTTGTTACAACTTCGGCCGATTTATGACGTGCCTTAATACGTCAGCACGCAACGAGCATTTTTAATTCGCTGCTTCCGTTCATAAAACACGCTTCTCCGCTTTGTTATATGCAAATTATAATTATTTATAAGCCATATTTTAGGTTTCTCTTTTTTTTTTCTAGATGCCAAAACCGAACGAGTTACATTTTTTTTACTTACTAAATAAACATACCTGAAGGTTTCCAAATAATGAAGAAGTCATAACCAACGAGATGATTCACAAAAAGAAAGCAATTTCTCAATTTATTGTGGAAGCTTCTAATGACAGGCCAGTAATTGCCTATAAGAAGGGAGAATGGCGAAAAGAAGATAGGAAAATAAGACAAAATTAGGGTCAGTATGGTGCTGTAACAATAACGAATTGATTAACATGAAGTTTATTTTTGACTTAATTTATATGTACGTAAGTATATTATGTATGTTTACGACAAGAGTTATATAATTTTCACGTAGTTTCACTAATTACATCTTTTTGGATAGAATAGTCGGTAAGACTTACGTGATATTGAATTATATTTTTAACAAAGCACTTTTATCTATCTTGACAAAAATATGGCAAGATGATTATTATGAAATTATTCGGTAAATAAGGGTAGCACTGAAACATTGAGAACTAAGAAGAAAAAATCAATTAATTAAGATCGTTGTGTCGTTGTGAGTATAAATATGCAACGTTACAAAGGATAAAGTTCACATGACAACCGAAATTTGACAAGAAGAAATTTGCTGTTTCTTATAGCAATACAGCAGGATAAGATGGGAATAATGAAAAATCTGGAGGATCTACATAGATTTCGATGGCGACATATTCCACTTAGTTAGTGGGAAACATCCAGAAGACACAGTAAATCATTTGGAGGCAAATTAGATGCCAAGGTTGAGTTAAAAGTTAACAAAGCTAGAACAAATAATAGACTCATGAACATAACAAACGTCAAAGATACTCGGTTTCAGGAGAGAAAGTATTGTCAGAAAATCAAAACAAGTATTTTTATGAGTCAGTAAAGTGTAATATTATAGATTTAAATTTTAAGTGTTTCAGGAAACTGTGCATTCATTCTTTTGTACGAACTCAAATCTTTGATAGATACAAACATGATGAAATAAACCTTAAAAGATATACCTTTAAAATATGGATGCTAATAAGTAATTAGAACTAATGCAGAGAAGTGAAAAAGAGCAAGAAAACTAGAAAGAAAGGAGACATGACATATGCAAGAAAATTTTATTGTGATATTATCACAGATAATTACAGTTGAAAGTGCAAAGGAATTTGAATTATATGTATTGAAAAAAAATATTAAGAAGTGTTACAAAGGACTGGAAGAGTTGGAGGAAGTTGGCAACAGTAACATTTCATGTGTCTCAAGTGGAAAAAACCCCATAAGTTATTGTTACTTCTTACTCCATACATCAACTGAAGAAAAGGAAGAACTTACGAAGTAAACAGCGAACATTATGTACATGCAAAATACCAACATTATACTTTACCATTGCTTCTTACACCATACACCAACCGAAGAAAAAGAAGAATGTATGAAGTAAACGGTGAATTTAACGTGCATGGGAGATATTAAGAGAGTGGGTTAACAGGTATCGAAGGTGAGAAGTATTGGAAAGGAAAGAACAATTGAAGTAGTAAGTTCTTAACGCCTTTGTTTTCTAAATTGTAATAAAAGAAAAAAGAAGAAAAAGGATTTAGTAAGTAAACTATGGAGATGATGTTTATGAAAAACATCTAAAATTATTTTGTCCACTACTATTCGTACATTTGCTGATACAGTTAAGCTATTTAGGTTCACTGTTTAACGATAAATTTTCATTTCCTTTGGCCCTTTATTTTGCTCTCCATTTTCTCATGGAGCTTTAAGTATTTCTTAAACCATATCTTCGTTGACCTTTCTTTCTTTCATATCGCAACCGCGACTATTTTCTTCGCAATTCTTTTTCTCCTTCTGCTTCAAAATCGTCTTCAGCCACCTGGTAACTAGAGTAATTTTTGATTCTCCATAAAAACTAATTAGTCCTTCTTACCTATATTTCAGTTCCTTTTCTCCATAAATTCGTCTTACTATTTCTCTACTAGTATTATTTTTTAAGAATGTGTTGCATTTCATTGAATTGTATATCCAAAATACCTATTCAAATCAGAAAACGTAGAGAAGACGAATTAAAAAAATGACGAGTAACCGAAAGATTATAACAATTCATTTATCAAGAGACTAGACTTCACAGATTAGATTCATAGAATTGTATGAATGATGCTAGAATGTATTAATACTAGATGTAATACTGAATATTCACTTTAAAATAAAAGTCTTCCTTAGTACGTTATAATCATCAACTATCAGGTTCTATTTTACTTTATTATTTATATTTGGTTCTTTACTGATAACCAGAAGACCAATCGTGAGCGATTTAAAATGAAAAATTGATTCACTTGCTGGCTGAATGTGCTTGTATATTTCGAGCTTCACATTTCCGATCTATATTCCGATGGAAATTCATATGTCTTGTCACTTGTTAAATTATTCCTTCTCACCTGCACGTACATAAATGAAATACAACCAGAGATCCTATTTGCATTTCATCTATTCTCCAGTACAAGCAATCTATTCTTTTAATATTTAAGTAATTTATTTAAATAAAATTTCTGATTGATTAATTAATTCACGTAACTATGTTTTAAATTATGGGAAAAAATTGGCGATTTAAAGTGTTACTAAGAACAATGCTTCTTCTTTGTTATACAAAAATGTTGCTGATTTTCAGTGCATTATAAGATCAGCGCTTCGAACATAGCAGTGCTCGTGGTAATGCTCGAAAAACCATAAAATCCAAATAGTCTATCTTTCTTCTCACTCTAAAACGAAAGAATCGCTTAGACGTTTAAAGGCAAACAAACAAATCTGCGTTTTCCTGTTTCAGAGGAAAAAAGACGATTAGGTTTTATGGTTCTTTCGGCATTGCCACGAACTTGCGTACGCATGTAGAGCCAGTCTTCTGCTTATCCTTTTATTATAGACCATTGCCTATTTCTTTCAGGATATAACTTTTTTATGTTTTCGATCGTTGCTGACGGTTTTAAGACTCACTCGGTGTGTCCTGCTGGTTTATTATCTCTTACTATTGTTATTACTCTGTTATTAGTTTTCTTAATCGTTTCATTCTCTTCTCCTGTTTCTTACAAATTGATAACATTGTCTTTACGTCTTTTATTATTACTTCTAACTCTGTCCAGTCTTATTTTTCAAAGTGTGTTGTGAGAATATTCACTCACGAAGTGCGTTGTGGGTCTTTGATCCTTAATTTATTATAAGTTTCTTTTATATTTCGTTTGTGCTGTCCACATTTAGTTGTGTATTTTTTCTTTATAGATTTCTAGTGCGGGGTCATTATCCATCTCCTTCAGGTTTCCGGACGTTATTGCGTCACAAATCTTCTTTATACCGACGGACGTTTCGTCTTTTCTTGAAAAAAAAAAACGGCAGGACTGCTGCTTCTGCTGATGATGGCCTCCTCTATCCGTCTCTCTTTCTTGCTACTTAAGCTACAGCATGTCCAAATTTCATGCCAAAAGTTGATTAAAAAAATGTAAAAAAACTCCTGGTATTTTAGAAAGAATTCTATTTTAATTATTTTATGATTAATATAATTCTTATTTTTAAAATATAGTTTAGTTGCAACAAACACATATAATTACATCAGTCATTGCTGTTATTAGAGCCTAGTATTTATTTATTCGCTTTGATGAGGTAACACACGAAAGGGCAATGACAGCTGTTACTTAACAGTTCGCATTAATATATCGTTAAGGTTAACATGCTCTAATTCCGCACGCAACTTTATGTACTATTTCGTGGACAATGTATATTTACAAGCTTTGTATCTAAACACTGCTGTTAATCACGAAAATCAAGTGAACTCCCTTTAACGTTACTAACTACTTCTCACAGATCGTTAGATTTGAGTCTGTTCGTTTAATAAAAATAAGTTAACCTTTTTTCCAAAACATAAATATTTAATTGAAAAATCCAACAATTATATAATTTGTTTGTTCTTATATTTTGGATTCTACAACTTTCAAAAGTGTGAGCGGGTAAATTCTATTTAAATTTAGGGTAATATTATCTACATATACATACACATACAGATTTAAATACGCCCATTTATGGTATCTTATAGAATTCAAGACACATTCATATCTGTTGTTGTCAGTGACATAAAGGGAGCGGAGAATGAGATACTCTTGTATTTCGATGCCACTAAATATGGAAATTTGTTATCGCATGGCCTGTTAAACATCAAAGTCGAATTTGCGTTTCTAACATATGAGTTATGTATGTACGGGTGAGTGTGGGGTCTGTGCTGGAAATTCTACTTCACCTCTTAGCGTATCTTAGAGTTTGCACAAATTCGCTATAGGGTTATTATCATCAGAGGAGTAATGTACATAACAGAAGCAAGAGCCAGGAATTGGAAAATATCCGTAATTTAGAACAATAAGTTATACGTATTTATTAAACTAATGAAATTATTAAATACTTTCAACAATTTTAATGTAAATTGTAAGCTACTTTAGGGAGGCTCTTTACTTTGAAAAATAAAACAAAGCATTTACTTGACGTCTAGTGTACTTGATCAGCCTTAGTTGAAAGTGGTTCAAATTCGCAAAACGTCAGGTAGATGTAGATGTGTATATGTGTGTATGATGTTATGTAAGGCATTTTGTTAACATATTGTAACTTGCGAACAAGTAAACATCGGATTATAACTATTGGATATTTTTGTTTTATATTTACGTACAAAATATATTCTCACCATTTGGTGCATTCTTATCGACTCACCCTATATATTTGTTCAACTAGAAATGGTTTTATTTTTCATGCTGCAAACGGTAGAGTTTAGAAACATAAGTTATTATTAGTGTACTTAGTAAAGTGATATTTTGCAAAAAGGAAAACTTGTAAAATAAGTAAACGTCATTTTTTTTTGTTATTTACTTTGATTTTAGTCAGGGCCCCCACGAGATCAAAACCCGCCCATGTGCCACTCCATAATTTGACGCCCTCTTTGGTGTACGCAAAAAGTGTGAGATTTTTGAAACGGTCAATTATTATCAAACTAAATATGTTGGTTTAAAAGGTTTTTTATTTATAAATATGTTATTAATATTAGAAAAAAGAAACAAATTATCTCAAAAACAAAAGGAATTTAAAATTTCTAAAAACTTAAAAAACAAACTTGCGTTATTAAATTGAGTTCTTTTAAGATATCCTCTGTATAGATAGTATCTAAAAGTTCATATTCTATGAACAAAATTGCTAATTCCTGTAACTTTCCTGTAAATAATTTTTTATCACTCTAAGTTTAGAAAATGAGCGTTCACCTGATGCCACTTTAACCGAAAGAGTAAGAAGAATTCTTAAAAAAATTGTTAAATTGGGAAAAGTTGACGTTAAATTATTTTCAAAGATGTATGATAATAAGTTGTAGGGATTTTTAAATTCATTTGACAGCGAAAACATTTTAAGTGGTTTTATTTCATTAAATAAATCATTGCCGTTAATGTCAGATTCATTCTTGGATTCGTAGGTTAATTTTAAATGTAAAGTTTTCAATGATTTAAAAGCTCATGCTCGGGCAAATCGAGAATATTACTAAAGATTTCAAAAACATCATTGAAACTCGACATTAACTCAAATCTGTTTTGCAAGGAGATTAAGGTTTGGTCAATGATTTTGTTAAAAAAAAAATTATTTTAAAGTTTTGTTTTGGATCCACAACTGGTTCATCGGGATGTTCATAATCGAAAAGTTTTGGTCGCATTTTTCTGCGAATATTTTGAATGGGTGGAAAAGTAGTTTCTACATCTACATTTAAAGCTACTTCTGCCGTTTTAGTTAGAATTTCCTCAGAGTTATTATCACTACTAATTTTTAAAATAATTTACTAAGTTGCCCAAATAATCTAACGAAGGTTTAGTATTAGTAGCTGGATTTTGTAACATTTTGCTTAAAACGTAAATTTTTAACAAAACGTCGTACCAAATAATGACAGAAGTTATAAATTTAAAATTTTGAATATTTATTAGTAATAAGCTCGCTTTATGTGTTGTGTCGCAATTTAAAGAAGAACCTACTAAAATTTCTAAAAGGGCGTTACTTATCGACTCCAAATGAAGTCTTAAAGGTTTTATCGTGTCAATTCTACTTGACCATCTAGTTTCGCTTAAAGGCTTCAGGTTTAAGTCGGGTAAATGTTTTTTTTATAACATCCCATCTTTTTTATAACTTCCCATAGCCGAAAAGAAGACATATAATTCTTGAACAATATTAAAAAAGTTAACTGTTTCATGCGAAATTCTTACGACTAAATTCAGGCTATGTGCAAAACATGGTACAAATAATGCTTTAGGACAGGGATGAGCAACACGCGGCCCGTTAAACATGTTTATGCGGTCCGCCAAGCATTTCTAAAATTGAATTTATTTTATCGACTTTTTTGTAAATTATTAATAAGTGTTACTTTATGTGCGGCCCGCCAAAAATTTTTAAAATTTAAATTGACCTGTTGATTAAAAAGGTTGCTCACCCCTGCTCTAGGATTAATATCACGAATACGTTTCTATAAACCAATATGTTTTCCGCGCATATTCGCCCCGTTATCGTATCCCTGACCACGCATGTCATGAAAGTTTAAATTTAAATTTTGAAAAAATCAAACACAAATTTGCACAAACCCTCCCCAGTCGAATCTGTTATTGGATAAAGGGCAATAAAACTTTCATTTATATTAACTTTCTTAGTATTATTATTTAACGTAACATGTTTGCATCAGGCGAAAAATCCAAAATTAGTGAAAAATATTTTGAACTGCGGATCATCTCTAAAATTGAGTGTTTTAGTTTAAAAGATAGTAAATTTTGAGTTTGGCTTCCTAAATAATGTAGCATCCTTTCTAAGTGTTGAAACGGTCGCGAATTTGATTTTGAAAACAAATCGCGTTTGTTTATTTGATTGCTCGATAACAAAGAGAAATTTTACAAGTCGGAGCATGCCACCAGAAACGACGTGGTTCCAAATTTATGGTCTTTTAGAACACCGATTTCGTAAAGGGCACTAGAAGCAAAGTTACCGTCATATTATAAATCAGAGCAGGTTTCAAGGGTTGTCTTTATACGCATTAGAGTCTTTGAAAGAATTCGTCATGCAAGCACTCATGTTATTGTAAAATTTAGAAAGTATCATCTTACATTGCAGAAGACAAGAATTTGGCTTTTGTTTTGAAACTGTTCAACGAGCTCGGGAAGTAATAAATATGTCAATCGACACTTGTATAGCGTCTAGTTATTGTCAAGAATTTTGGAAAGTCGCAAGATGTGCAAGACCACCGGGGTACCTAGTGACTGTCGCGCAAATTAGGGGTCCAAATTTATTGTAAGTACAGGGAACGAGAGAGAAGCGTGAGCTCCTTTCTGAACTAAAAGCGATTATTGGTCAACGGGTTTTTTTTAAAGTTACTTCGGTCTAATTTGTCACTCGCGAAGGAGAATAGAAAAAAAAAACTAGACAGTAAAATGCAAATCGTTCGAACGGACGGCCGACTTTAACTCGAGCAATTTTTCCTCTGAGTGCTTGCAGTTGGTTTTCATATCTTTCTCATAATTATATTTAAATCATATTCTTAAAAAAAATTATAGTGGATTCAGATAAGGGCAGTCAAATAAATAAACGCGAATTCAACGTCGCGAAAAGGATTATATAAAAACAAGTGCGCGAGTGAATCAGTGAAATGCACATCGCGGGCCGCGAATAGGTATAATTGCATCAATTTTTATATTTCTTTTCACATACTTGGTGGTATAAATTTGTTTAAGAATTATTTTAATTGGCTCATCAATCTGTGACTTGAAAAATCTGTAAAGTTCAATCTTTGCATTGCTTAGGCAATCTTTTTTGTTTATTTTTGGTACTTGCGTTTGCATTCGAATCAAAGTTAAAATTCAATAAATTCAGTAGTTTGAGCGATCTGTAATTTAATCAACACCTAAAATCTATTGTTCGATTTCGAATACAGTGTATTTTTTTTGTAATTTAGTTCTACCTTTTTTTGCGATATCCTCGGTCGATTCGAAGACATACTACCAGTTTTATTTCGATTTGTTCAGGGGCATCTGCAGCTCAACCCACTGGTCAGGCAAAGTTATATCTGCCGACGAACACAGTGCGGCCAGCACATTCTAACTCAGAAATCAAGGCAAATTTAATACTCGTTACGAATTCCGTAGAATTACGAGTCCAACGATTTGAATTACCTATAAATAGACATCTTCTTAACCGAATTTCTCTCACGCCCTGTGTGTGTATGCGAAAGAGTTGTCTTTGCTGAAAGATTTGCAGGTTAATTGAGAGCAATTTGTCGAGCGATTGAAAGTGCCATAACCACAAAAGCGGAGCGCCAAAAAACAGTCAATTGGGTCCTTGCGCAAATAAATTAGGTTTAGCCGACGAAAAACGACGCAGAGGGATCTGAAAAAAGGGGTACATTGTACCACCCTCTGAGGCACGAGGACCTAGTAGACGAAAGATCCTACCCCGTGACTAGATTAATTAGGTGAGCTTTTCCAACACCTCCAGAAGGAGTCCGTGAAAAACTAGCGGCAGTTGCTGTTCATTATCTTGCATATTTAATGCCGAGGGCGGCCTTTTGTATCACATACATCTCCGAACATCGGATTGATCAATTAATAACTCCCATTAACAAAGTACACTGTAGACACACTGTCACACTATGCGCTGGTTAATTACTCATAGCGTCTTCGAGTACTATCTAAGGTGGCAAACACGAGTACCAAGACCAAGCTATTTTGAATAGAAATAAATTAATTGTTAATCTAATTTAAGTCACAAAGTTGACACAGCCACTAATTGCGTGTACAACAAGCCACCAACTGGGTGAATTGAAATAAATTAGATCGCTACGATATTCGACGTTAAATACGTTAAGCGAAGTTTATTGTATTCCTTTGGAAACGTATAAAGTTTTTTAGAAGAACCTCGAAACGCAAGACATTGTTTAGATAAATATTTAACTACTATAACAATTCTTTCTAAAACATCATACCCATATATATATACATTTTTTTTTATACAAATATTATGTGAGATACTAGTTTCAAGCCGTTTTAAAGCCATAGATAAATGTTGCCAGTTGGAAAACCCTTTTGAATCAGAAAAATTGTTTGAAGTTGAATGTTTCCCAAAAATTTTGCAACAGAAACAAAATATTCTCTTACTGTTTGTTCCCTATTGGAATGTTGCTTAACAAAATATTTAGTGGAAAATTTTCTTACATTTTCGTTAACAGGAAAATTATGTTCTTTTAACTGTACAGGATGACATTCCACCAGAATTCTTGAAATTTCATTCGTTATTAAGTCAAGCCATAAGCCTGGATCATCAGAAATCAGTTTCAACGTCTTCATCAGAATCGGAATTTTTATAGATGGGTGAATATTCTTTGGATTGTAATGACGACTGCGATGTTGACACGGATTGTGATATCGCATCGACGACAAAATTTTGTATACTATTATTAATTGACACGTTTATAGTATTTTCAACTGTTTCGTCCTGATTTTCCAAAAACTTTTAGCTACTTTTTCTCTTTCTTGTTGGTTAATTTTTTTATTGTCGAAATTTTGCATCCGCAGGTTTTTTTCTTTTTTTTTGAGTCATGAAATGAAACAACAACCAAAAATTAATTGACTGTGCCAAAAGTGTCCAGTTTTTTTTAAAACTATTCCAATTAATCAAATATTTTAAATTTTCTATATAAGAAATTATAACAAGTGCAAAAATATAAAAATCGAAATTGCTTTAGAAAAAAAAAAAAAAAATAACGCCAAGTTGGTTGAAATTTACTTTTTATAGTGTTTCAAATTAATATAGCATTATTCCAAAGTTAAATAAAAAATAATGAAGCTAGAATACTTACCATTTCATTGAAATTAAAATGATCGGTAATTCATACAAAAGCAACATCACTAACACAAGTTAAAAACTTAGCTCTGAATTTCAGTACACAGCGGTATCTTGGTACTAACGAATTATCAATTTCAATTTAATGCAATGGCTTTCATAGGCTTGCATTTTTAGAAGAACAGGAAAACTCAACATAAAAGTGATCGACGTGTTGCAACACAAATTAAGACAAATTCTTGCCTTGAATCAAAAAGAAATAAAATTGTTTAGAAATTTTAAAATAATATATTTTTTTATGCGTATATAAGTAATAAGTTATTACAGTTTTCGTTGAATACAGTTAATTTTTTTTTCTCGAAAAAGAGGGCGTTTGCCGCTCGCGTGCACTGCACGCTTTGCACACATGCTTGCGGGGGCCCTGATTTTAGTTCCTGATTTTATCGGACCATAAAATTTATTGTGAAATGAGCATCGTTTTTATGGGGTTTCTCCGTTGGAGAAGAGACGCAGTTTTCATGAATCGATAGTTGCACTGGATTGCTTCTTCAGCTGAGTGAACAAGTATACAATTAAATGGAATAATTGCCTAGCATGGCCTTTGCTTTGCTCAGAGGTAGGTGGGCGAACATCCGAATAAATCGGAAATTGAATTTATAATTACTATTGAACGACACTGTTAATATCCTTCCTAAAATGCATAGGCCCTCATGTTGAAATAACATTCGGTAGAATGTATAATATTTGTTAAAGGGAATCATGTAAAGTAGAATTGAAAATATCTCAGGGGAGTTTTTCTTTCTAAATAATTATTTATCATAGATCGATCTCAGTTGTCCATTTCAGTAGTATTCGAACAATGGGATCTTTGAATTAAAAAATTTTTTTTTGTATAAAAAACATCACCAAATTGACTTTTACTCATAAATATAACATTTCATCAATTTAGTGAGCCTTAGAAATTAAAATGTTTTCTCTTAAAACATTTGAATAATAATAGTGACAATAACACAACAATAAACAATAGAGTAAAAATCACTAAATAAGGACTGATTTTAAAACGTTTTACAAACTTTAGTATGGCTATACTGTATCCATTTTTTTGTAAATTGTTTAAATTTCCCGCCCATCGGTAGCTTTGTTAGGTCACTAGAAGAATTGTAATAATTTCTAGAAATTGTAGAAAATCTAGACTATTTTAGACAACCTATCGTTGTAATTATTATTGTTGTATTACTTTTACAAAAGTTATTAAGAGCAGACTTGCAAATTTAAATTGGAAATTTTATTGCGTAAAACTTATAAAAAATTAAATTTGCTCTGAAACATGATTGTATACTGTCATTCTATTTTGCTCAAGTGCATTCTAGATTGTTATATGGGATTTGTTTTTGGGGTAAATCGGTATTATCACCAGAAGTATTTCTTGGTCAAAAACGAATCATACGTTGTATTGCTAACATTCGATCAACTAAATCCTGCAGACAGTACTTCACATCCTACAAAATATTACCCCTGGCCTCTATGTACAATCTTGAACTTTTACATAATACTCGCAACAATTTCTCAAAAAACTTAGACCTACAATTATGATACTCAACACCGAAGTAATTACAGAACTCCTTTAGGTCGTCCCAATTTAATTAATAAAACCCCGCCTGCTGTTGGTTCGAAATTGTATAACTTGCTACCCCCGCATCTGAAACATATTGATTGTTCGACTTATCCATTTTTAATTCTTGGATGAATATATATTATTATTATTATTATTAAATAGGATCACCTTACGTACCAATTATCAATTATTTTGAACCTGCGAATTGTGATTTCAATCCCTTGAAAAGATCAGAAGCAAATTTAAGATCCTGCAAAAGGAGTGTATAAGATAATCTTAAGACGTCACTAATTTTTAGCTCCATGAAATTTGAAACTATGTAAATTTTTGTTTTCGTGAATTAATTTATTCATTACTCTTGTGTATACGTAGTGGAGAACTGACCGCAGCCTCTGAAATCCCAAGTAAATGGAAATGAAGGCAGCTAGTTATTTTATGATAATAAGAATTGCGGAAAGTTTTAAATGTGAAATATGCTAATGGGAAATTAGAAATTCAGCAAAACTAAAATAGCTCTTTCGCAGCAAAACAAGCACTGAAATTGAATCTGTGCTCATATACGATTCTACTATAATTTGCTTTGTTTCGAATCATAAAATTAGATCAAGACGAAAATATAATGTGATAAAATTACTGATCATTAATGATTTAGGGTGTGATTTGTTATTGTTTAAATTTTTTATTAATAGTAAATTTTAGCATAAAATTAACACCCCAAAGAAATAGTCAAAATGTTGAATTAGTTTTCTGATATAACACGATTGACTTACAAATTGTGGGTACTTGATTACAAATACTAATAATAAGTTTCTAATTGCTGGTAATGACATAATAATCAAACTAGGTGGAGGCGTTCGAGATATTTACAGTAAAATATTTTTTGTTTATTACTATTTAGCTTTAATTGATTAACACTAAACAATTCTTCAGCCTTTCTTAGTGCACTCTCAACTTTTAAATTCATTGCTTCCCCCTCTTAGCATAAAAAAGTGTCGAATAAGTGGCATTATAACTAGACAAACGATTGATATAAATGGGCCCAAGACGGATCCTTGAGGCACGCTGTAATTTGTAGACTCTACAGATGATCAAACATTTTTCAAAAAAATCTATTGAAGACGTTTTTTTAAATAAGATTCGAATAGGTTTTCCACTGATCCTTTAAATCCGTAATGTTTTTACCCTTCTAAAAGATGTTATGTATGATCAAAATCCAATAAAATTTTCAGGTTCGAATGTAAGTAACATTTTTTATTATAGACAGATACATGGCATCCTAGTTTCCTTAGTACAATAGTAGTAGTAGTAGTAGTAGTCATCTTTATTACCCATCTCTGACAGTAATATTTTAATAAGTAAACATTTACAATATAATCAAGTTGGATAAAATAATCTAGTCTTAATAAAACATAGTATATATAAAAGGTCAAACACACAATACAATTAATACAATACAATCAACAGAATAAGAAGAAGAAAAGTTAAAATGCAATTAATTTTTAAAATCATATTCCAAAATTTTTAAAATCATATTAATATCAAGAGTGCGTGTAAATAATATTTAAAGCTATTTAAATATATATATCCTTTTAATAGACAATACACGACACCTCTCCCCTTAAGCATAATTAACGCTATATAAATCAATTACCTATAGGTAAGTATCAATTTACAGGAAACTGGAATCGTTCAGGGGCCTTCAGCTTACTACGAGGTCTCAAAGTTCGACTATCAGTATTATGGTCTGAAGGACCCGAAACGGTTACATCAACATCAAATTCTTCACCAATTTGTTTTTCTTGGAATGATCGAAACGGGAACTCTTTCTTTATTTAATTTAATTTGATTAATATGACGTTTCCAAACAATTCTATAATCAAGTTTAATTAGATAAGTTCTCCGACCAAGGACCTTATGAATTTGACCAAATGCAACCACCAACTTTATAATATCTCGCCCAAACGTTATCTCCTTCACACAAACTTAAAGCATTTTTATGTTTATAATATTTTTGTTCAGCATTTTGTTTTTTAACTACAACATTTTCAATAGAAGGTAATAACAATTCAAACTTACAACGAAGCGGTCTACCTATTAACAGTTTTGCAGGCGTCTCATTCGTTGTAGAATGAGGGGTATTCCTATATTAAAATAAGAACCTATTAATTATCAAATTAATATCCTGTAACCCCTCATCTCTCCCTTTCAAAATGGCCTTTTCCATAATTTTGACCGCGTTTTCAGCTTGACCGTTGATTTCCGGGTTATATGGTGCTCCAGTTTTATGTTTAATGCCATTAGATTTTAAAAAATTTTGAAACTCTTCCGAGCAAAAAGCTGTTGCATTATCCGTACACATTTTTCTTGGTAAACCGTATCTAGCAAAAAGAGATCTAAAAGCTCTGATAGCGTTGTTAGAAGTCAGATTATTCCAGCCATTTCGAAGTTGCATCAACTATTACGAAGAAATATTTTCCTAAACATGGACCAAAGAAATCTGCATGAAGGCGAGTCCAAGGTTCTTTTGGCAAATTCCATCCAATTAAGGGCGCTCTGGCTGGTCGACTACTAAATATAGCACAAATATTACAATTTGATACTATTTGTTCAATATCTTTATCAAATTCCGGCCACCAGATATAGGAACGGCCCAAAGCTTTCATCGTCAAGCGGGTGGTCGAGATGTTCAGAGCTCATTTCAACGTTCTGCAGCTGCAGGGCCGACATTAGCTGGTAGAAATAGACAATTTAAGCAGAGTCAGCTCCCGTCCGGACTACAACAGCCTTCTAGCAATATTCAGGTTTGCCTTAGATGCAATGTGTGCGGTAGACATAATCACCGGTCAAGTGAATGTTTGTATCGCAATAATTGTTGCCACAAGTGAGAAGAAAAAGGACATTTAGCTACCGTTTATAAACGTCGAAGAAATTATTCTAATTCGCAAAATTATATGTCCGAAAATGTTTCTGATAATTGTGAAAATATTTTTATTTTGAAATCGTATGACTTAGATGTTAAAGGTAATGTTAACCTACGTATGTTAGTTTGATGGTAGAAAATGTGCCGATGAATTTTGAAGCAGATTCCGGTTTTGCTCATTCTGCAATTGCGGAGAAATTATATTTAAAACATTTTAAAAATAAAAAACTTTTTGAAAACGATTTATCACTTCAAGACTATATTGGTGTCACTTTCAAACCTCTAGGTTTTCTTGAATTATATGTTGTTTATGATCAAAATATTAAAACAATTTTGAAAGTCTACGTAATTAAAAATGGAGGTCCACCTTTGATTGGTCGAAACGGTTTAGATTCGTTAAATTTAGGTATCGTTAAAATCCGATGTATAAATTCTTTGACCAATGACCTAAAGACATTAATGGGTAAATATAAGGAGCTTTTTGATAATGGTCTTGGTACGTTTAACAAATCTGAAATTGATTTGAATGTAAAAAAAGGAACCGTTCCTAAATTTTGTAAGGCGAGGCCAGTTCCTTTTGCCTTGAAGCCTAAAATAGAGGTCGAAATTGATAGTGTATTCGTTCCAGTAAATTTTTCTGAATGGGTTAACCTATTGTACCAATACTTAAGTCTAATGGTACCAGGCTACCATATGGTATCACTAGTGGACCTATGATTTTCCAAAATATCATGGAAAAACTGTTCAACGGTATGCCTGGTGTAGTATGTTGCATGGATGATATTCTGATGACAGGTAGGTCCGATGATGAACATGTGTTTCGGTTTGAAGAAGTATTGAAACGATTATATGAGCGTGGTTTAAAAGTAAAGCGCGAGAAATGCTCAATTTTCCAAGAATCAGTCAAATATTTAGGCCATAGAATTGACAGATTTGGTTTGCATACGACTGATGATAAGATTTTAGCAATTAAAAATATTCCTGTACCTAAGAAAGTGAGTGAGTTAAAATCGTTTTTGGGATCAGTAAACTTTTATTTTAAATTTATGCCAAAGCGTCGACACTTCTTCAACCTCTTTATAATTTACTTAAAAAGGGTAAGTCCTAGAAGTGGTCAGATTCTTGCAAACAAAGTTTTGAAAAAGTAAAGAATGTTTTAGCTTCGTCTTCAGTTCTGGTTCATTATGATCCAGATCAGATAGTAAAGCTTACTGTAGACGCATCCCAGGGTGATTTAGGTGCAGTGATCAGCCATGTTTATCCGAATAAGTCAGAAAAACCCATCGCTCTTGCAAGTCGTTTGCTAAATGCTGCTGAAAATAAATATAGCCAAATAGAAAAAGAGGCTTGTGCTATTATTTTTGATTTTAAGAAATTTTTTCAGTACCTTTACGGTAAAAAGTTTTTGCTTTATACGGATCATAAACCTTTGCTAACTATTTTTTCATCTAGTAAAGGAATTCCTGTTTTTGCAGCAAATAGGCTCCAAAGATGGGCGCATATCCTATCAGCTTTTGATTATGAAATACATTTTGTGTCATCTGAAAAGAATAACGCTAATTTTTTATCAAGATTGCCTTTACCAGATCAGTCTGACCCAATATCAAAATGGAATTATTTAAATACGGTATCAAATTATGCTTATTTAAATTATATTCAGGAAACAAAAATCCCTATTGAGTTTGAAAATATAAAAAAAAGAATTGGCTAAAGATAAATTATTAAGAAAGGTTTTCTTTTATGTATATAATGGATGGCCGTCAAAATGTCCATCTCATTATTAACAATTAACACTTGTTCCAATTTTTCTTTGAACATGATAAAATCGGGTGTGGATCATTGGAAAATGAATACACCGCTTGCTCATCCATTATGATAGATTCCTACACGTGTAACTGCAAACCACTCCAATTCGGGATTTTCCTCGTCGCCAATATGTTATATATGATCAAAATCCAATAAAATTTTCAGGTTCGAATGTAAGTGCCATTTTTTATGATTGAAAGATACATAAACAACCGTGGCATCCTAGTTTTCTTAGTACAATATCAAGAGTGCGTGTAAATAATATTTAAAGCTATTTAAATACATATATTCTTTTAATTGACAATACACAACTCTTTCTCAAGTCATAAAAATAATAAAAACTGTGAAAAGTCAATACTTATAATAATTGACTGAAACTGTACATAATTATTGGAACATTTGGCAATTTAAATCATATTTAAAATTTTCAATATTATTCCCGGTATTTCATAAATTTCAGAAATTTATATAACGTACAGAAAAAATAAAAATAATTACAATTATTACATCTAGAAATAATAAAGTAAGTCCCAAAAAGTAACTCTAATTGAGAAAGAATGTGGTTCAGAGTTAGTAAATATTTGCTCAAAGCATGAGAGAAATTAAAAAGTAAAATCTATTAAAAAATTAAACAAACAAAATTTACATAAAACGTAGACTGAGGAGAACGGACATATACATAGAGTAATGAATAAAATATTTTCTGGGAACAAATTGAAAATTCTGCAAACGATCGTCTGCAATTCTGCATCTCACATCTTATTGCCATATCTGATATTCAGTCAAGCCACATATCATTTGAATATCGAAATATTATAGAATTCTATATTATATAAAGGCGAGCAGAATATTAATGGTAGCACGTGATTATTCGAAGAAATTGGGAACATTGTCCTGAGGGAATAAAACTCAGAATGAAAATGTATATTTTAAATGATAAAATTCTTCTTCCTGCTTCCCTTTACTTTTCTAGTCATCTTAAAACTAAATATGGAGTTATTAATTTTTAACAGCGCATCCACCATGATTGAATCGCATAGCTTAACAATTGCGATTACTGTTTTACATATTATATCAATATTAATTTATTGCAATATCAAGAAATAATAACAAATTAATTTACTAACTTTCTTAATTCAGTTTACAAACTACAGTTTAGTTTATAGTAATATTGGCGCCGTACACGCGCGCACAATTTTATAAACATTAACCTAACTCCAATCGATATTGAGCAGCTTTCGTCTGAAGAAACCGCAAACTGTAAAGGAGTTGCATAAATACCAGGGTGCACGTAATATCAGACGAATCGATTCGAGGCTGTGAGTAAATATTGGGGTTAACACTTAAAATCACCGCTTGCGTGTCGTAATTACGGTATGAATCGATACGGTAAACAAAATATTACGGTCGTCTGATAATAATCGTTTTTACTTTGATCGTAGTAATCACTCACTATTCACTCCCTTGCAATGACATGTGGTTTTCAGTTGTTTGCGTTCGAATACAACCACCGTCGATGGAAACGTTTATTTAGAAATTATACTCGAGCTTGACTCACGCAAGCGGTTTATTAATAAGGCTGGAATAGGTCATTTTGCGGTTTAAAATTAACGATTTTCGTTTCTGGTGAAGACAAAGTTAAAAATAAAAAACCTGCTTACTTAATGTAAGAGAGGTGACTTTCCTCTCAAGGCCTTAGGTATCGAAATATGAATGCTTTGACTGATATGCATGCAAAACTCAATACTGATGGTAAATACTGACCTTGTTGATGAAACTTTTATTGCCTGAGTGCATGCGTTTAATGTCTTAGTGTCCTAGCTTTGGACACTCTTACGTATTATTTTTTCACGTCAATTATGAGAAAATTCGTCTTCCGCATAGATGCCAGATTGAAATATTTTGCAAAATGAGTTAAATGAGATATAAATTAATGAAACCTTAATGATTATACTTAACAGGTTAATTCAAAAAAACTCTACCAAATATATAATTTTTTTTAAGTACACATACTTGAGATATCGGTTGGTTTTTGTAAAGTTTCTAAAACTTTCTACTCATATTTTAGTTTGGACAATAATTGATCGATCACGTCAAGGTTATTTTGGTCTTTTCCAGCACTCGAGTTATTGATCGTAAAAATTTCAAACATTGCAATTCAAATATGACAGACATTACGACGAATAAGATAGTAAAGTGAAAATGTTCCACTTGTATCGAACCGTTAACAAACGATTGTTGAATTATTTATAAAGAAACTAAGGGCCATTTTCACAACAAGATTAAAGGAGACTTTAAGAATACGAAAGCAAATGTATTTTTTTATTTTAAAGTAACTTTAACTTTAAAATCCTCTTATGAAAGCGGCCCAAGTGTTCCAGAGTGAAATATTTTAAAACTTTTTTTACCCCTCATCGAGTCATCGGAAGTTTTGTGCTGAATTACCCTGTACGTATCAAAAATATCAGACACAACAATAAATAAAAGATAAAATAAAATGCAGTGAATACGAGAGGACAAGAAGTTTTAATTTTGATACCTAAAGAGGCAAAAGGAACGCAGGAGACGAAGGAAGAAGAAGTATGACGAGAAAAAGAATTTAGTAAACCCACTTAATAGAACCACTACATTTAAAAAATGCTGAAGGTGATATTTGATATTAACAATGATCATTTCAATTTTGTTTTTCATCTATCATTATTTAAAAAAAAATATTTTGTGTAATTTTAATCTAATTAAAATACTGCACGAATATCTTCAGAATCTTAATTTTAATTTATGTAATTTTTTTACCATCAACAACTGTTGATACCAACTTAGAAAACCGATAGGATATAATGAAAACTAAACTTTGGAGCAAGTGTAACTTCGATATAAAACATCTAATAAATTGTCGGGAACAAGCCAATAGCAAAAGTTATTGACAGCCGCTCGCAGACGAAAGGAATACAAATAAATTCGAGAACTTTCCAAAACGCAACGGAAACAATAAAGAAGTTTCGCGTTCGTGTAAAATTAAGGACGGGTCCTTTCGAAACTAAGGCAAGTGCCCTAAATCCAAGTCACGTTTGCGTAGTCAAGTCACGCACAGCGCGTACAAAGCAGGTTCCCCGAAATACTGAGTTACTCCGATAATTTTAAAGCCTTAAATCAAACCGAACACGACGGATTATAAACGCATTGCATTTAAAATGGTTCTCTTTGTCATTAAACTTCACCTCAAAATGTTAAATTGATGAATTAATTAATAAAGGAAAAAAACATTATTTACTAATAGATTTCTATTTCTGTTCTATCTTATTAAAAAAAAAAAAAAAACATTGAAACCAAGATTACTGCGATACCCTTTTTAAAATAATGAATACTGAAATAATTACTAAATCTAATAAGAATCGCCTATAATAAGAAAGTGTTATTTGTAAAAAAATTTTTCAAAAAGTAATAACCGAAACCGAAAAACCGTATCGCATATAAAACTTCAAAAGAAACTTCGTGCGATTAACGAAATATTCGAAGAGGCACGAAAGTTTCTCGATTAAAACGAGAAAGTTTGCAAGAAGAAACAAATAAATCCTACAACTTTCAGACACGAAAAGCACAATTAAAGACCAACAAGAAAAGCCAACGAGACAAAAGTTTTAATTACGCCCGCCTCTGCGGATGGAAAGGGATCTAAATTTTATTTCAATTTTAATACGTCGCGTAGCAAAATAACAAAAGATTAGCGGAGAAGAAAAACACACTATACTAGGAAAAGCTCAGTGACGAAGCGGACAAAGCCCTATTGTTATCGTTGAACCATACATGGGGTTGACATTTACCGCCCTCGCCTGTAATGGGCTGTTCGACTGTGCAGTTGGTATCAGCGATTTCATGCACGCGATATTCTACGCTGTTTTGGCGTCATTGTTGAATTCCTTTTGTAATCGGCATAAATACGAAGTTTCGTTCATTCGGTTTATCAGTAAAATAATAAAACATCACTTAAACTTTATTTACTTGTTTGTATATGAAATATTTCAGCTCAGGAGAAATATTACAATAATTAAATCTCTTTGATTGGTGCAGTTTATTCGATATTTTTAACAATATAATGAATTAGAATATTGTAGCTAAGAAATTTTATATTGTTAAAATAATTACTGCCAATTAAATTAAAATAATTTAACTTTTATAATCGCCGACAAAAATAGGGTAATCAATAAATGAGTTTTACGACACATTAAAGAGTTTGCGCCATCTCAATCTTACGTCATAAAAGCAATTATTATAAATTAGAAAATATAATTGTTGCTTGAGGATGAACAGAAAAGCATAAAATTTTAAATACTGTGCCAGTTCTGTTCATTCTCAAGCAATAATTACAATTTATAACGATCGCATTTACAAATACATTTACAGTTGGATAAAACTGTTCAAATTTCACACTCATTCTTGCTTTTATAATCTGTCTTTTCGACTTTTTTAACTTCAATTTTACGAAAAAAAATATTTTTTACAAAAATCTCTGCTTGTCAAGAAACTTCAGAAACTTAAATTTAAATTTTGAACTGCAACTGTCTATAAAATTCAAATTTCTTAATTTCGTATTGCAGATATCAAAGTAACGTTTCTATTACATCGCACAACAAAATTGATCGTTTAATCTGTTACACGAGCTGCTTATGTTGATTTTGAATAAACATAAGGGACTGAATCCAAAAACATCCTCAGTTTGTCACTGTCAGCTCGAATTAATGAGACATCGAAATAAAACTTTTTTGAAAGCTATTTCAATATTTCTATCAACTACATTTCAATTAGTGAGTTTCTGTCAGTCTAATGATATGGCGTCGACTCGGAGAAGGTGTGTGAATAATCCGGAATATTTCTGTTTCATTTGTGGTGAATACATGTTTAAAGAGAACCGTCTCAAGATATCGCAGTTTGTAAATGGAACTTATTTTGAATATTTTGGATTTCTCCTAGAGACATAAAACAAGACCTAGTGTCCTAATTTAGTATTGAATCTTTGCGATTATGGGCAACTAAAAAAATAAGCTTTTCTAAATTTCTTACGCCAAAGATATGGCGTGAACCGTCTAACCACCATGACGATTGCTATTTTTGTGTTGCGAATGTTAGTGGTATTAATCGAAAAAACCGTTCACAGTGGACCTATCCTAACGTACCATCAGTGTCAAGACCAGCTCTAAGTATAAATAAAGATTCCGTTCTTCTACCATCAACTCCTAAGAGACTGGAAGACGAAGACTGTAGTCAGGACGTTGAGTCACTTGAAAATGAAGACAGTGACTTTGATCCGGAAGATTCTCTAAATTCACCAAAACCATTCAATCAAAACGAACTTAATGACTTAATAAGAGACCTTAATTTGTAAAAAAATGCGTCTGAATTACTAGTTTCACGATTGCAACAGAGATTTTACTTCTTTTTTTCTGAAGAGGATGATTTCGTATTATGCAATGATATTCGAGGTCTCTAGGGTTTAGAAGAGTACGATCCTAACATTCCTAACGACTATCGTCTTTTTATAGATTCTTCTAAGCGAAGTTTTAAATGTGTTCTTCTAAATAAGGGTAATAAGCTGGGTTCTTTGTAGGTTGTAAATACTCGGATGATTTTGATATTCGAATATTGTGCACGAAATTCTCGGTTCATTCGAATTCGAATGCAACCGCGAAAGTTAATTCGAATGCGCATTCGAATGAAAAAGATTCTCCGAATCATCCGAATTCGAATGCGCTAGCAACGTCGCATTCGATTACTGCGCATTCGAAAACCAGAAATCCTCGGATCATACGAATTCGAATGCAACATCGAGAAAACCATTAATTTGGTTACACACAACGTTTTACTTAACTTCTATTATCTTCATCAGTAATAATATGGCGTAATTTTGAAATTTCTCAAAATTCATTCATTACAGAAAATTATATAGGACACACAATTTTTTTACCATTTTTTTTAATTTTGTACTACAATTTATACTTGTCCCTATTTGTGTAATTTTTGTAGCAAATAATTCTACAATTGTAGAAATTTTTTTCCAAAAATGTATGCAATTTATGCATAAAACATTTTACTTTCGCCTACTAAACACGTCTTCGATTATTTCGAACAAATAAATAAAAGGTACAGCAATAGGAAATTCCATTATATTGTTTCTTATTTTTATTGGGACTATATAAATAAAAAACTGGGAATTGTGTGCGGTTCGTTTAATGCATAGACAGTCATTGGAGATTTGCGATTTTAGACTCTATTGCTGCTGTTGCGTATGCCGATGTAAATTTGGAAGAGTTCATCCAAGTATCCGAATACTCGGAATAATTTTAATCCGAATATCCGAGTACTCGGTTTGAAGGGAAATTGATTCGAATTCGATTCCGAATTCGTGCGAGAGAAAAGAAGAAGAGAAGAGATTAATTTTAATCCAAGTATCCGAGTACTTGGATGCAACGAATATTTTAATTTGAATTATTCACATCACTAGTTCTTTGCCCATTACGCATTCCACCAAAGTGAAGGAACAATATCCTACTATTTCCTTGGTCCTGAACAAAATTAAGTACGAATAACATAATAATGGTTGACATGTGTTGACTTGAAAATGGTCAATTTGCTTTTGGTTCAACAAAGTGGATACACAAAATATGCCTGTTAGACAAAACAAAACAAAACTTATGGGATAGTAGGGCTAAGAATGAACATTGGACTAGGAAAGACTGGACTCTTAAACATAATGTTGTTAACGTTCCATTAGTACCAAGAGATCGCATTATATTGCTTCCCCTCCATATCAAGCTATGATTAATGAAACAATATGTCAAGACTTTGAATAAAAATGGGGAATGTTTCAAATATAATTCAAGGAAATTTTCAAGTTTAAGTTCTGAGAAGCTGAAAGCTCGTATCTTTGATGGTCCACAGATCAGGAACCTTTTAAAAGATACGAATTTTACAATTTCTACGAACAATGTTGAGAAAAACGCTTAGAATTCCTTTGTTTCAATGATCAATAACTTTCTTGGAAATAATAAGGCAGAAAATTATTCCCAGCTGGTTGAAGACATGTTAAGTAACTACCAACAGCTTGGTTGCAATATGAGCATCAAGATTCACTTCCTCCATAGTCATCTAACCGTTTTCTTGAAAAATTAGGTGATTTAAGCGAGGAATGGGGAGAAAGGTTCCATCAGGATATTCGGACTATGGAAGAACGCTATCAAGGCCGTTGGGATGCTCATATGATGACTGACTATTGTTGGAACCTTCAAAGGAGTTCTCGAAAGACTGCTTATGCTCGCCAATAAAAGAAAGTTTTTATCTCTTTAAATTTATTTAGTCAAATGTTAAATTTCAAAATGTTTCTTTCTTTGACAAAACTATCTTTGCTCGATATTTCAAAATTAGAACTGTTGCAATAAAACTTATAGTAGTTCTTCAATCAAAGCCAATACTTTATTCATAATCATGAATAATATTGGATGCAACAGAAATGCTGTTGTATGGTGTTATAGATTTTAGGCAAAAAATGTATTCTTTACAAAAAATTATGCTGTTCGAGCACCTTCAGAAACTACACATAAGTTTTTTGACAACTGGGTGTCTGAAATATTCAAATTCAAAAAAACCAAAGAGATTGTTTTCATTATTGACTTTACCCAATTACTTTCTTTATAAAAACTTTCATCTTCTCGGAAAACCTCAGAAGCCATACTCAAATTGGTGTCACGAAATAAAGGGTGGAAATTTTCACATTTTTTAATTTTATTTGTCGAGAACAAAGCAAACACATTTTCAGACGCTCTTGTATTTCGTGACTCCCATGAATGTTTTTATACAGAATGTAATTACGTAAAATCAATAATAAAAAAGTTTCTTTGGTTATTTGAATTTGAATTTTTCAGACATCCTGTAATCAAAAAATTTATTTTTGTGTTTTTTGAACGTGCTCGAACAGTAGAATTTTTTGTAAATAATACATTTTTTGCCTAAAATCAATAATAAAAACATTACTTTATTATCTGCAAAATGAAATTAATAAATTTGAATTTTATAGACAAATTATAGTTCAAAATTTAAATTTAAGCATTGTTTCTAAAGTTTCTTGAGAAGCAGAATTATTTGTAAAGAGTAATTTTTGCATAAAATTAATATTAAAAAAGTTTTTCTTCTTATCAAATCGATCCGTGGACACTGTATATTTGGCAACTTTATTTCATGAGTAATTTGTCAATAACCCAAAATGAATCATCTAAAAAATAACACCTGAGTTCTTGAAATCTTTCTTTGCGTGAAAATATTTAGTCTACTTTTTTCGTTATGTCGATCGACGTACACAAACTTAAGGACTACATTACCTGAATAATACATATTAAAGTAATTATGAAAATTACTAGTAATTGAGCACTGTGGCAAAGAAAATAGATCTTGCTCTATTTTCTGAAATCTTGCATGCAAGTACATACTTTCAATTGAAATTGCATTTGTAATTCATATCTTACGTGATGCAGATTTGTGTTGGGGAAAATAAGGGAATTTATTTCTTGCCTTTGCTGAAATCTCTGTTTCATTCCGTTTAAATGAATTCACAACTTTAATGTAAAGCAGTAATTGTGATTTGTATTTGCTTGTGTTCAGTTACTATTAATACATATTTGGTTTTTTCTAGATTACACAGGTGAATCACTAAGGGCCGGTTTTTCAATACGAGTTTAAACTGTAGTTCATGTGAACTAAGTTCAGGATTTGAACTCAGTTTAGTGTCGAATGGATTTCTCAATACATATGTGAACGAAGTTTAGAAGAACGGCGGTAGGACTAGAATTAAATATTGTAAGTGAATGTGCCTAACTTCAAATGCAACCAAGTGGCGGTTGTTAATTGTAGTTAAGTGATTTGAACATGAGATTTAAAAGTATTTTACTACCGAAATGGGTGACGATTCGCATAAAAATAATAAACGCGCAACCAACTTCTACTTGTCAGAAGAGGAACTGCTGGTTGGTATTACTTTTTTAGTTTTAAGGAGCAAAAGTTTGTTATGAAACATGCAAATACTTAGATGAATTTTATTGTACCATATCAGCTATTTTATTAATAATAAATTACACAGTATGTTTATACTGGGTGTTTCATTGAAGATGCATCAAACTTGGTATGCGGATAGACGTCAGGAAAAGAAAGAAAAGTTTTCTATATTTTTTTTTAATCGAATAAGTTTTGAGAAAAACGAAGGGAAAGGAGAATCCTACACTTTTAAAACCTTCAATAGATGAGGACGAACGAAATTCTTAAGCTGCCTTAACCCTCGTTCAAAGAATTGGTTTATTGCTTCATTGCCCCATAAAATGTTGCGTCTCAGATGATATGATGAAATACATTTAGTCCGTTCTTATTAACGTTGTAGTAAGGAGCGAAGCCGTTTTCGTAATTTGCCCGCTTTCGAATTAGTTTCTACCTCATGTGACCAAGTTCAGTGTGATAGTTAGATAATTTGACAGACCGGCGGAAGCACTAATGCTAGTTACTAATTGCCCCAATTTATTAATTGTACCGATTTTAGTCAACTGTTCAATTACTTAGTTGTGTACATCATAAGATGTACACGTAGGATACAGGGATAAATAAAAACCCGTTATAAGCATTAATTATCGTACATTATTAAGATTCGGCAAATTTGATATAATTACGGTTTGCATAAATGTCAATGCGACGAAAACGCACGCTAATAAATGCACATTCTTTCAAAGTTTTCACGTTTAACACGTCTTGCGGTCAAGGGCAAAATTAAAAGCCTCTCATAAAATTTACGATAGATTTATTGCCTTCTTGCAGCCGTGTGCCATTCATAAATAAATTTAAATCGCTTTGTTTTGTTTCACAGACACAGAGATTTAAATCACTACGGTATTTCTAAAAACATCGACTCCAATTAATGCAAATTTCAAATTGCTTCGATTGCAAAATTGTATTAAAATATTTTGTTCCAAATAATGTCCGAAACGTTTTCCCGAAGTTTGGTGCATCATCACCGAAACAGCCTGTATAATTTGAAGCGTACAAAAAAGTCTTCATCGTCCCATCGTTCAAAGTGTTTAGGTTTTTCCCTTACAATTCTGGGACGTTTTGGTTTATTTAAATATTCTAAATATTCATATATATATTCGTTGTCACTTTCAAAGATATTCAAAAATCTCACGACGTCCATTCTGAATGGATATTAAAAATTATTTAACTTATTTCCAAGTGTGACGTGTACATAAATATTTTACGACGTTTAAACTCTCACGAATGGCGATTCAAAATTGAATTTCGTTCATTGCTTGATCGTTGATTGAAAAACACCTCCTTTGCTTAAGAACTTAGTTTAAACTCTGAACTTAGTTTAAACTCATATTGAAAAACCGGCCCTAAGCCACGCACTTCCTTCAGTAGCACATTTATAGAACAAGATGTAAAGGTCGGTTTTATATCACTCAATTTATTGTCCAAAAAATTGTCCAATTTTGAAACAATCTAAATTGAAAAGCATTATGAGTAGTCCTAAAATTTCTCGTTTGATATTCACACTCTAATTCTTGCGCAAGAAATAATGGGTGATTCTGCGCAGTTAATTGTCATTTAACAGAAGTTTGGTTATATCGCATGTGGACTTTTATTTTAAAATAGATGTAAAAGCCACGTTTACCATTACTGCTTGTGTTTAGTAAAAAGTTGTTACAAAAAAGAACTAAAATCTAGAAACAAGCAAAGAAAGTATGAAAAAGATAGCAAAGCAACGTGGTTACAAATTGAAACAAAGTTGTATTAAAAAAACTTGAATAATGGCAATTTCAAAATATGATTGCACAACCTTGAACATTTGGAAAAACAATTAAAATTAAAAGAATTTATATCCAGGTTATTCTCCATACCTGAATTTATAAAATTACTGATTTTTAGTGATGTATGACAAAAAAATATTCATTATAGTGAATTATTATTATAGTTTATAGTAAATATTTAATCAGAAGTAAATAGTAAGACCATTTAATTGATTAAATATAAATATTTCATATATACCATTTAGATCATTAAATGTTACGTCTTTCTATAAAAAAACACACAGGATGTTTCATTTAAAATAATAATAAAAAATCCTGCTGCACGTTACTAATATTTTACGGAACACCTTGAATGTATTAAAATAATGTTAGGTTATAGTACTGAATAGGTGGAAAAAATCACTGTGGAAGAATAAAATGAGCTATCGAAGGGCTCTATGATTCTGCCTGTGTGATTCAGCCTATACTATGCGTTCTAAGTCGGCACTATTGCTAGC
This sequence comes from Serrognathus titanus, assembly GCA_039766575.1. Taxonomy (NCBI): domain Eukaryota; kingdom Metazoa; phylum Arthropoda; class Insecta; order Coleoptera; family Lucanidae; genus Serrognathus; species Serrognathus titanus. Next base: position 43,717,160 of record CM077914.1, on the reverse strand, counting down.
TTTGTTATTATAAAATCCACAAATTCGGTTAAATTAGCAAACTAGTAGTATTCTTTACGCTGATTGCAACGATGCCGTTGAACGTCGCGTTTATGAGATAAATTGAAGTGGAATATCCTTTTGTACATTTTTCTAGGTGCCTAAAAACCAGAGATGTACCGACTAGACGATTAGCCGATTATTGATCTAGTTAGGTCATTAGTCGTCGACTGCTTAAGATTAAACCGATTAATCGATTTCAAAACAAACTAGTCTGCTTCTTTTAGAAACAAGGAAGTTACAAGAAATATTTTTTTAGTCCCTAAAGTAAATTTTTTCATTAAAAAAAAGTTTGTCTAATTTGCAATTCCATTTTCTTAAAATTATTAATAATCTTGCGTTTTAGTAGTAGTAACTACTAAAACAGAAGATTTATTATTTGTTTATTAAATAGACGACTTAACCGACTAGTCAAGTACATCTCCAAAAAAACATTTTTTTAAAATACTTTTTATATTATATAGGATGACTTTAATAGTTTCCAACAAAATGAAATCACTATTTCGAGAAAATGTTAAAAAAATTCTTAGCAATAAATTATAATGAATTAAAAATTACTTTAAAATCATGTTACGAAACTGCCTGAGATATAGGTTTTTATACATAACATTTTATAAGTACAGCAAAAGAAAAGTTAAACAATAATAAACTTTAACAATCAGTCGTCCAGCGCACCCTGACTATAAGCCACTGTTAATACGTAATGTAGTTATCAGCTGTGCAAAAATAAATTCGACATTTATACCCATATATTTGCTAGGAGAGCAATGCGAATGATGATTCCTGAATTTATAACTGACAAATATACAGGGCGATTTTTGAATAAACCGCCGAAAAAAATCTATGAAAGGAATTAAATCATAGGTTATGAGAAAACTGTTAAAGAAATTATTTGAGAAAATATATAATTAATTAAAAATGATCACAAAAAGCACGTTACGCCAATATGTATGGAATTCGTCGCAATTGTAAGTTATGATATCGTGCTTTCGTACGTTTTTTGTGTTTATTACCCAGAGCAATAAAACTGTAAACGTTAACCGTGAAACTTATTGGATAGCGGAAACGCCGCTTAATGACCTGCTTCAAACGTTTAAATTCATCCAAGTATTAGTATAGCACGAAAACGATGATCTGCCAACGCCACTCCGCTGGGACATTTAAATCTGATCCGACTAAAATCAGTTTCAATAAAAGACAGTACCTCTTCTTTCAGCTGGTCACATTGAATCCCGTTGAAGGTCAAGTTCGCCCGAGTTTTCGCCACAACAGCCATAAAACTATAAAACATTTATGACTGTATTTGTTTTCATTCCTTTAGCTGCTGGTTCTTAACCAGTGAAGTATCGTGTATTTGGTTAAAAGTATTGATTAATTATTTTTCGAGGATTAAAGAACGTAATATTTTTTTTACCAGTTTAACTATAATCTGTGATTTGTATTCTTGTACGGATTATTATTTGGCGGTCTATTGAAGAATCACCCTGTATATTTATTTCTGAAATATCTTAAAAAAACTGAAAATTCTCAATTTCGTAAACCTTAAATATCTTGTTTATTTATGAAGATAAAATCACAAAAATGTGGCAATTTTATATTGAATTTCAAGGGCCATCTGACACAGTCAGAAGAAGAAGATGTTCCTACCATGTGATAAATAAATAAATAAAATAAATTTTGAATACGATGACGTCACACTTAAGCTTTTGTTTTAAAACAAAATATTACATTGCTAAGACATATTTTGAGAAAGTAACAACTTTTATGTAAGTGTATAATTACGCACTATAATTTAATAAGATTTATTAATTTTATAATAATTTTAGTTCTCAATGTTTTTAAGCATTCGCCTACGAAATTAAAAATCTCTGATAATATTTCTTAGTAATGTAATATGTTATTTTAAAACAAAAATATAAGTGTCAAATCATGTATTCAGATTTTATTTTTGTATCCCCTAGTATCAATATCTAAGATAGCGCCCATAAGAAAAAAAGTAGTTGAGAGTCGTATCTGCGAAACTGTCAATCCTAATCTGTTTCTTCTAGCAGTATTAAATTACCAATCGAATTTAACATAAAATTTCCGAATTCTATGATTTTACCTTCATAAACAAACAAGATATTTAAGATTCTTAAAATTGGAAATTTTTAATTTTTTGAAGGTATTTCATAAATGAATAAAGATAAAAGAATGTTTTCCATATTTCTATAGACGTCTTTGTATCTCTTATAGTTTACGAGATCCTCATGGTGGGCCTTTAATTAGTTGTAACACTGTATACCCTTATCCAGTACGACCTAAATTACACCAGCATTTTTTCCTGACGTTAGTTACCCTGCGTGCTTGTCAATAATTAAGTAAAAGAACGATTTTCTTAAAATACTAATTTTATGTTTGGGTCGCCGAGTGGCTTAGCGGTCAGCCAAGCGACTTTGGAAGTCGGTCCCTTGGCGGCGTCGGTTCGAACCTTACCTTGGCTATGGTTGTTTGTGCTCTCTAATGACTTAGACCCAACTAACATCATCGCAACTGCAAACAATTTTATTATTTGGAGACAAAAATTGAGATAAGCAACTAATTACACAATAGACGATGGTGTTTAATTTGCTGGAGACATTTAGAAATCGCCACAGGGCACGACAATTGTTTTACCTACAATGCATAAGTTTCCATTCAATATAACTGCTACTAGCGTTCCACGATTTTGGATACAATTTTCGAGTGAAATTTTCTCGAAAATTATTAACAGACGATTAAAAAGTAAGTACAACATGGGTTTTTATTTTAAATTAAGTATTATCTTACTATTGACATCTGAGATAGGACAAACTGTTCATAACTATCTCATATAAATATGTAGAACTTGAAAATTAAATAGAATAATTAACATAATCAGAATCACTTTTCATAATTTTTGTATATTATCTTCTACTTTAAATTTTTAAAACTCTGTATGCAGGGTGTATTATATAATAATAAATATGCACACCAAGTGATTCTCTAATTGCTTCTATTTATTTCTACCTTTTGGAAGTTGAAAATTGCTGCACCCTTACTTTCAATTTGAATTAATTGACTGGAAATTGAAGCTGAACTTTTTTGTTGAATCGATTGTAATGGAACACTCAAGTTATTGAATTCTAACATTTTCAATGCCTTGCATAGAACGGAGAAATCGTTTAGGAAGCTTTTAAAATATGCAGCCCGAAAACGACTCACAATGAACGCATTCGGGCGAATTATGTATTTCGCTGAGTGATTTCAATGCAGCAGTTTCAGCCTGCAAAATTCCATAAATTATAGGACGACCCAAATAAAAGCGCTCGCTCGAAATTCCGCGAATCTCTCGAGGTAATTAACTAATTAGTCGAACTGTAAACGCACTCGTTCGACGTAACACAAATTAGGTTAAATTAAGTGTCTAGTAGAATTATACAGTGTGTATATCCATACGCATTACGCAAATTAGTCAGTGAGGGGCGTTTAGGTAAATTTGTCTCACAGCTGCGTCGACCATCGGAAGTGGTTCTGAATGCTTAATTTAGTTGAAGCAGTGCGGATCAAACGTACAATTTAATTATGTATTGTAGGGTTGAGTATTTTGCATAGAGAAACTGGACTGTAAAGTTACAATTGAACGCACCAATGTAAAATACATAGAGATAATTCCAAACTTTCCCATTTTTCTGAAGAGATTTAACTTACTGTAATTTAGAAGAAAAAAAAATGTTCTTTTTGCATTTTATTATAAATGATTTTTTAATAAATTATTATTATGTATACATTCTAAGTGATGGTAGAATTTTAGAATAAATGCACTATGAAAAAATCTATAATAGTATACAGTAAACTCGCGATATAGTGAATACCGCTTTAAATGAGTGAGTGGAGTGAACAGTGAAAATTTTATTGTATCGCGATTTAGTGAACTGCAGTGTTGTTTTAGGAAATTTCCCGAAATGCATTGATGCGACCTAAATCTTTAATGATTCAGCTGTTACTGGTTTACAAGTAACTGCGCGTGATAATTGTTATTCTTCTGTGATGCCTGTTTTAACAAGTATAACAAGTGAAGTATTTTTACATGCTACGAAGGTAAGTAAGCTTACGTTTAAGTTGTTTAGGGTCAAATTGACATTACTATTTAAAGGATGTCACAAAAACAGCAACGTAGACATTTGAATTTGTCTGAGCAGGGTAAAATCCTTGAAGCATTACGTAAAGGAATAACCATAACAGAATTGGCGAAGAAATTTGGTATTGCAAAGTCCACTGTATTGCAATAAAGAAAGAACGACATTTGATTTCTAAAAAAATTACTGAAAGTTTTGGGGCATTGTCAAAGAGGAAAACTTTAAAAGTTTCCACTTCTTTTAATGCAAGTATCGGGTGGTTGAATAGATTTAAAAGACGCTATGGCATACGTTGTTTGCAAATATCTGGAGAAAAATTATCTGCACAGCCAGAATTGGTGGATCCCTGAAATTAAAACAAAAAATTGAGGAACTCAATTTGCGATCTGACCAAATTTAGAACGCCGACGAGTCGGGTCTTCATTGGAAAATGTTACCATTTTGTCACACATTCAGAAAAAAATGCTCCAGGAAGAAAATTAGCAAAACAGAGACATAACATTTTTGGTGTGCACAAACGCAGAAGAAAGTCATAAACTGAAGCCATTAATAATTAAGGTAGCTTCTTGCCATTATTTTCAGTGTCTGTTTAAGATAATTCATTGCAGAAGCCATTAATGATCGGAAAGTCGAGAAATCCACGAGCTTTTCGAAAGTCTAAACGTCCTGTATATTACGAAAGCAGCAAAACAGCATGGATGACAACTTACATTTTCAAGAAACGGTTTCACGATATGTTTGTTCCAGAAGTTACAAAATTCTTAAAAGTTAATAATTTACCCGAAAAAGCGTTGTTGTTATTAGATAATGCTCCTAATCATCCATCGGAAGAGGATTAAGGAGTTCCAATGGTTTCATCACTGCAATATTCATGTCACCGAACGTAACGCCCCTCATTCAGCCTATGGATCAAAATGTCATAAGAATAACGAAATTATTTTATCGTAAAAGATTGCTCTCGCCTCTAATAGTTAAAAGCCTAGATATTAGTGCTTAATTGCAAGCCTGTACGTTAACCGATGCTGTTTCTAATTTCATTCTGGCATGGAATCACTTGCAGCCAATTGCCTTAAAAAATTATTGGTAGAAGAAGATGACGAGGAAAACATGTCCCTAAGTCAGTTAAAAATTCGCTTGCTTAGTGATGAAGTACATACTGCACCTCAATCTCTTACACATCTTCTTTACTGCATTAATCCAAATGTAAAATGTGGGACAGTTGAAATAGAAGAATAGAACAAAGATATGGATTCTTCATAGCTTCAATGTATTAACAAACCTGAGGACTCAGATTCAGAAGATGATGAAGAAGAAGATGAAGATGAAGAAGAAGAAGATATGAATAGGATTCTTGACATAGAAGATAAATTAGTTCCTACAAATCAGGCACTGAAATCACTAAACGAAGTAATCCAATGGACTGAAAAGAATGAAAATGAAATTGAGTACTCAACTTTACTTGTGCTACAAAATTTGAGACTAAAACTAGTACCATTAACTTTAAGTGTAAAACAAAAGCAATTAAAAATAACGTCTTTTTTTACTTCGACATAAGCACTATGAATACTTTTATGTTTTTTGTTTATTTTGCATGTATGTTCAACTTACAATTTAAGATTCTTTTCTATTTTATGCAATAATTTTTTAAATTTTAAAACAGTATTATAATTTCATTATTTAGAAGTATGTATTTTATTAAAACAATTATTTTTTCATTGTCTTTTTGTCAGTCTGTAATGTAGTGAACATTTCAGTTTAGTGAATCGGTTTTGCCAAAACTGGTTTACTAAATCGCGAGTTTACTGTATTTCTATTGGTTTATGATTACTGATAACCACAAAGCAAACAGTTTGTCTCGAATAAATAAATAATTTTTAAATATCAAGGTTTTCATTAAATATTAAATTTAAAATTGAATATAAATGATTCTAATTAAATACATCTACAAATATTAAAATAATCTTCTGGATTATGTTCATACCCTAATACCACCAACAAATTGTCAATGTTATTACTAAAAGAGAAGCAATGTTCAATTTAGAAATATTCTAAGAACTTTTTTGACCGAAGTCGATACATAGAAATACGTGTACCAGGTGCTATAGAAATATGTGCACCGATTTTGTTTTTAGTTGCTATTAAATAAAAATCTGTCACTTGAGTTCTGATAAGATTTCAATTCTTTCAATAATCCAGAAAATAAAATTCCGCTTGATGTTAAATACCATCATTATAATTAGAAAATTTGTTTCTGTTTTTCCAAATTTCCTTACCAAATGGAAATCACATTTGTTACTAGGGGGAAAGCTGAAAATCTGCTAGGAAATGTTAACTCATTAGATGAAATTACACAGTTCTTAAGGAAACGTAATTTTCAGGAACAATTTGTTTTTAATGGCCTTGCCGGCGATTAGGGAAGTTTTCTTATTATGTTCAGCACGCACGCGGTACGCCGTCGTGAATACGTTGAAATACTGCGTCATGTTGACGAAGACCCTAACTACTTTTTAAGATAAACGCAAAACACACAATTTAAAGCTGCAAACACAAAAGATAAGAAAGTGGAGATTTCTATATTTGCTAGAAAATGTTTTAGAGATTTTGTATCAAACCTAAAAATTCGTACTTTTTGATTTAAGATGTCCAATCTGGTAAAGGAAGGTAATCAATCTTGGAGATGTAAAATGTGCTTTTATTAATTGCGGTAAGAGTGCTTACTCTCATCCGTGCTTTTCAATGCGTATTTTATTTGTATACTGGACGCAAAAATTCTGAAGTTTGTTTATACCTAAGTGTTATCTTCAATTTACTTGCTAAATGTTTGATCTTCTTTGACGTTACCTTTTAAACTGGGTAAATGCAGAAAATCCAATTGTAAAGAGTTTAAGGAATCTAAGTTCTAAACCTGATGTAGAAATATTAAACATTAAACGTGGATATACATTTCAAATTAATTTCAAGCTCTCTCTGACTCGTATTTAAAGTTCAAATTTTAAATTTCCGTTCACCCGGATCCTCGAGCATTTACAAAACAACACAGTATCCGGAATTAAAACTTTAACGAACAAAGTTGAAAATCAAATGCTAATTTCATTGTAATTGTGTAATGTAAAGGAGAGTTAGGGCGAATTTTCTAATTTGTAAGTCAAATAAATTTCTCTTTTCTAAGGTGCACGTACACACAATGAAGTACAAAGCTATTTATCGATCGTGCCCACTCACGACAGACCTTCGCGACCCCAGAAAATTTCCACCGTATATTCAGTATGCCCGAAAGATAGGAATAACTGATTGTTATCTGCTTAATATGCAGAAAGTTTCCAAGTATTGATCGCCCAACTTCTACGAAATTCATTCATTTCAATGCCGCCCAGTTAATGGAAACGTGAAGTGAATTACTTCAACCTTGGCGGGGTGGTTTATAGAAATGTCACCGCCACACCTATATTCATGCGAAAATGTTTGATTTTCGTGCGACCGTAATATTCGAAACAAGTTGACCGAGAAAACCCGGCGACCTTCTGTCTGGAAAACTTCGTTTATTTTCCGAACTCGAATTTCTCTCTTTTTGTCTGAGGGTTTATGTATGCTCCACAGTCTTCAATTCGTTCTTGTTTTATACTCCTCTGTTAAAAATTGCTCTTTCTCCGTAATGAATATATGTCAAGAACAATGAAATGTCTGCAGATTAAAAGACCACATAATATAGCATAAAATGTATTAATTATTGGCCGACTTTGAATTATTATCATAATTTTTGGGTAACTAGTTCTGTAATTAGGAAATAATTGTGTTTGTATTGGAAAAATGAATCTATTGCGTAACGTTAGTTATATTAAATTAGGAACGTGTCATAAATAAATAAATATTTAAAACCGGTAGACGTACAGTATAGAGAATGCTTAACAAATTTTGTTTGTTTATTTAAAGCACAATATAATAAAAATGTGTTTTCTTTTCGCAAAAGTCAATAATAAAAATGTTTCCCTTATGTTATGAACTCTCTATAGGTACATATTTCGAAATAAAGAAAATTATTATATGTTGAGCGTATCTTGTCAGAAATGGAGAAAATAAACTGTAACATCTACGAATACGCCTCCGCTATTGAAAATACGAACGGTCGAAGAGGCAAAGAAAGTGTATTTCCCGAAAGAATCATTTCAAATAATACTTGGATTTCCAATCCACTAAGGCACCAGACGTGAATTCTTTTAACTATTTTTGGGAGAATTCCGAAAGTTTTCTTGTAACACATTTCTTTTAATAATCCAAAATAGTAAATTTATTATATCCATCTACGTTTGATAGATATTTAGGCATATTCAATTTTGTAACCTCTTTACTAGCCAAAATAAAAATAAAAGCTAACGAAAATAAAATTTGTGATTGTTTTTGTGGCAAATCAGGATAATCTTACTATATACTACTAGTAAAGTGTAAAAGAGCAATTGAATAATTAAATAAGAAAATTGTTTATGTTTGTAGATCCATTGAGGAATTCAATGTGAGGCATTAAGGTAATCAACAAACATTATGTACGTTAATGTTTCTCATTAAAAGCGAATTTCCTTTTCAAAGTCTGGATAATTAACAGCCCTTACTTTTTAATTTTCTTAAAAGCTGCCTAATCTAATGCAGTCCTTATAGCTAAACTTTAATGAATTTGCTAAAACAATTTTCAGTAAAGTTAAAATTTAATAAATTCAAAAAAAAATATACCGGCTACGAACCTACATAAATACCAAAATCATATTCTCTAAAACTACCGTATTTTATTGAAATTCAAAGTAGAATTAGGACCCTTTTAAAAAAATGGGGGGATAGAGAACAGGAGGAAAAATTCAACAATTCCGAAGTTTTAGAGTAAGGGTCCGGTAAAGAGAAAAGGCTAAAATTCATACCATTTATGAAAGACGTCGTGGGCAGTTCCTGGCTATCTACAGACTAATTCCAGACATGCTCAAACAAAGAAACTGCTACTTGTGTCTCTTCTGGTTTGTCAAAATTTAAGGTAAAATGAGTGAGAAATTTAGAACATGTACTTGTCCTTAGAGTTTTGTCAAAAGTCAGAGATTTACTATTTCTATCTCTTGAACTTCCGCTTTTAATAACCTTCCTTCTGACGACCCCTCTCGTAAACCTTCACCTCTTACGTAAGATTACCTGTGCATTATCCAAACATCAAAATGTAGTGTGGTAGTTTGTACCATTAACAAACACCAAAATAGAACTAGGAAGTAGTTCAGATTGAAAAAGTTTTGGAACGTGTTATAGTTAAGACCACACGAAGAGAAAAATAATTTAAGTAAATTATTTCAATGTCAAATGACTATTAATCTAGATATCTAAAATAATGCTCACATTCACTTTTCATTAAAAGTTGTAAAAAGTTCTTTTGTTCATGGGGAGTTGTCGAAATGTTAAAGTTTATATACATAATATTTATTAATTATTTTCAACGTCATATTATTAATTTTCAATAAATTCTGCGTAATATGAATATTAGTATTAAATAATTTTATAGAATGTTAAATTATGAATAGTTTATGTTTATGTTTTAATTAATCTGTTTGTGATGTGCTCCCAACTAAAATCAGTTATTAATTAAAGTACCAAACGCAAAATCGATATTTGTTAAAATTCACATGTCACCAGAATCATAAACTTTCCAAAATGTAATGCAACATACCGCTAATTTTTGCTTCCTATCGTCTTCTATGTGTGGTCTCGATTGCTCTTGAAAGTTTTCTACGTTCTTGGTACGAATTAATTTGCTGAACAGTACTAAGCCGTCTCTCTTCAACGTCTCCCGATCCATCGTCCACATTCCCAGCTTCATCCTGAAAAAGATTTCAAAATGAAGGGAATTTTAATATTTTTATGTTTTTAGAGATCAATAAAACGCTGCTATTTTATAACCAGTTAAGGGGCTGTCTCAGAAATAAAGAGACAAAGTTGATTTTACATAGAAAAATATTAGGTGGCTTTCAGTAAAATAAAATCATTGCTATGACATTCAACTACATATATTGGTACTTGTCAGTTAACTGTGTCCGTAAGTAGTTTTACATTAACAATAATGAAACGATTAGAATACGAAAGCTTTGCGAAGCGAGTCGTTCAGCACTACAATCGGAATGCATTCAATACTTTCTACGGGAAGGAGTCGGAAGATCCATCGTATACCGAACAATAAAAAGGTATGAAATTAATGGAACTGCAAATTTTCAAAAAATTCCGGGGCGTCCAAGGTCTCAAAGTTCTCAGAAGAATATAAAACGTGAAGAAGCGGTCTTTACCAAGTCACCAGGGACGTCTGTGAGAAATGCAGATAAGTCAACAGTGTCTAGAATCAAGCCAAAAGATTTGCAAATGAAGGCCTTTTCAAAATTATCGGCGCCAAAATATTTCAAAGACCAAGAAATACGTGCGAAAAAAGGCTGTCGGAAAGTGTATGAAAAAACGCTACGTAGGACACTCATTATTAGCGTCGAATCTTACGTAGCTGCCGACCCAAGCGACGTTCTTGGCAAGCAATGTTTACACGCTCGCAGAGAATGGATGTAAAATATGACGATAGAGTGAAGCCCAAAGCCAAATTTTTCAAAAAACACCTTGCTTCGCAGGCAATTGATGAAAACGCCAACGTTTCTGACGCTTTCATTTCCCAGGATTCTATGAATTCAGACGTTTACCTGAAAGAATGTGTAAAGAAGCGATTAATTTCCTTTATTAATAAATTTCATAATAAGGACAATATCATCTTCTGGTCTGATATGGCAACATGTTATTACACGGCTTCAGTTGCCGAGTTTTTACGCTCTCAAGGAATCAATTTATCGAAAAGAAAGAGAACGCACCAAACGTTCCCCAAGCAAGAGTTATCGAAACATTCTGGTCTCTCTGTAAAAAAGAATATCAAAAGAATTTGGAAAAACCAAAAAGTTTGCGAGCGTTAATAGGTGGACTGGAATTAGCAAAAAAGTAGGTGACCAGTCTGGAGTGGCTGAAATGCACAGAGCAGCAATAAATTTGCGGAAAATAGCCTACGCAAGAGTCGCTGGAGCCAATTTAATATAATTTGTATATAATAGTATTATGTAAGTGCTTACATGCAAATTAAATTTCAATTGTTCTTTTGTTAAATTTTTTTATTGTAAATAAATGTTGTCTCTTTACTTCTGAGACAGCCCCTTAGTATGTCCCAGGCAGTTGATATAATTGGAAATTTCACGGTTCGTCTAGACAGACAGTTTATGAAATGCGGACTCATTGCGTAATTTTATAATTTTACAGTAAATGTCGATATTATCTAGAAAGCAAAAGGTTACTGCAATGATGACAAACACATTTGAATACTGGTGGAGTTTGATCAAGTTAACTTCGTAATTATAATGTAAATTTAATAAAATAACTGGAACGTTTTGAAATAAAGAACAACGTCTACTTTATTTCTCAAATGGTCGTGTTCAATATTAAGGTGCCATTTGAGAAGTGACAATGTAATAATAATAATAGAATAGGAATACATAAAAGACATCAAGGAGGATAAAAGCAAAATCTAGGGTGAACTAGAAAGACCTACAGAAAATAACCAAAAGTGAAAAGCTATAAAAAAACAATACAAGGATTGAAAAGAGAAATTTAAGCACTGAAATAGTTTTAAATAAAATTTTCCTACGTAATATTTATCAGGCTATCTTTAACGGTATAGCAAAAATAAATAAAATGAATAGTAATTTCAGTATTATGCAAGTTCATCACGAATTCTTTGTTTCGTGTCAAGGCATTCTAACACACATCTGTTAGGACTTTAATAAAATATCCTATTGGACCTAATTCTTGAGGACTTTAATAAAATATCCTACTTGACCTTATTCTCGCGGCCTCTAAGTTTTATAGTGTAAAAGTTCTATTGAAAAATGGTCACTAATCTTTTGCTCAGATATTCGCTTCCTTTTGTATCTTATGTTTTTGTTTGATTTCTTATTGGGGTCAATTTATTAGCAGTTAACAATATTCTTTTAGAAATTTTAAATTGGAGATGTTTTGAGGATAAGGCCTTTGTAACTGAATTTAATAGGCCGTTTCCATGGTTAGGTCGACGTTGAACATAAAACCAATTAAATAGAGCTTAGAGTGTACGGTAATAGGATTTTCATCCTGGCAAGTATTGATTTTAAGATCACTGTACATTTATGATATAGACACCATGACAACAAACAACAATACAGAAACTTTGGAATTTGTTACTTACTTTTTATTTTATTTTAACTAATGCATTTCTGAACTTACATGCTCACAATTAATTTTTTGTTATTTAACTTCCAGATAATTTCTATCATATTTAGTACGACGAGATAATTTTGTTTTAAAATTAAAAATAAGGATAAAATGTTTTAATGTATGAATGGGTAAGTAGTGTATATATACGAGTATAATTTCAACGGGTTTTCAGGCTGACAGTTTCGTTGATAATTTAGTTGAAACAAATTACTTTAATTAAATAAAAATTAGTGAACAAAATTTAGTCAATCATTAGTGGTAATGCACTTAATAGGGAACGTGTGCTAAACTTGTTTCACACCCGGAGATCCTAGTTGAAAGCTAGTTTTCAAAGTGTAAATTGAACGTAAACCGCTGAAATGTTAACGCATAGCCGAATCCAAATTCACAGTAAATTACCTTGTATAATATATTTAGAATTATTTTTTTTTGAGTTTTTTGTTTTTAAAGAAATAAATAAATATTGAGGACAGGCAATGATAATCTTTAAAAAGTTATTATTTTTTAATAAACTTTACTAAAAATAAATAAAAACCATATATTTGCATTTGAAATTCATTTTTACCTATTTACTTTATCCTTGAATATTATTGAATATTGCTTTGTGTGATATATCAGATATTTAATTGCATAATTTGCAAAACTTCATTTGTGTTTTATATAAACAAATGTTTCTCTAAATCGTTAAGGGGAAAGTATTTTTTTTATTTTTTCTCACTTTACTTCAAGCGAAAGAAACGTGTCATTTAAGTGAGCAAGCGGAGGTAAGACTCTTAGAATCGATGTAAAAGGAGCGCGGATAAATGGAATACAACAAATAAACAGCTGATATCGACTAATATCATTAAAATCTAATGGTGTTTTTATGCAGAATTGTCACAGAAAAAAATTAGTTAATTTATACTCGTCATGATGTATCGGAAGTGAAGTGAGATTATCTTCGGACTCAACCTCGGAATTGGTGTTGTTTGAAATTACTAAACCTTCATAAAAGGGCGAGTGTGTAGAGGCTTGATAGCATTTGCAGCGCGCAATCCTTGAAATTCTTTTTCTTTTCAAAAGAAATTGTTACTTTTTTGTGTAAGCTGTAGTGAGCTCTAAGACATTGCTGTTATTTTGTAATCTCATGCTTCTTCGCACCCGAATTTTTTGAATGATTTTTGTCCATAAGATGTGAATTTAATTGTAAAAGGTTCTTGTTTTTCTACTTTCACTATTTTGATATACTTCCAATTTATTTTTATCTTTATCGGTGTTTGTGTTGTAATTATTTTCGTGGAAATTTCATCTAGTGCATGTGGAGTTCCTTGTACCAACTCCATTGAGACGGTATGTAAATTGGTCCACTTTTTAGTATTATTTTCTTTTGTTTTTCGATAACAGCGTGCATTCTGTCCCTTCATTTTGTGTATGACCAACTGGAAATTTATGAGTAATTGATTTAATTTTCTCTATGGTTTGAATGCAAAATAAACACACCCTAATTATAAATTTATTTTTATTTTGCACAATGTAGTTGTCTGACTAGTAGAATAGTAAAATTTTCATTTAGCGACAAGGATATAAATTTGTACACACAGCTTGCAATCTCATTAGTCCCCCTTTTTGAAATATCTTCGTGTCCTAAATAGCAGTAACCTCTCTTCCTCTTGCCTTAAATAGTGTAAAATTGTAATTTTCTTTTATAGTAGAAAGTGTTTACATATCCGTAAAGCGTTGATAGTACCGCTTGTAGGTCGTAACAATTCGCTTCGACATTTTTTTTTAAATAATAATAATTGTTTATTGATCTACCAGGGTACACAAATATACGCAAATATACATACATCCATACAGGATAGATTTGAAGTAGACCAAAGAGATACAGATTCAGGCCGTCGGAAACCGAAATTCTGATTTTATATCTATACCTCTTCATACCTTTAACAGAAAAACTTAAACTAGGTCAAAGCAAGAAAGCAATTATATTTTAATTAGATTTAATTAAGTATAATGTATGAGTTGTTCAAAAGTATACGAAATTTAAAATATTTCATGAGTGGAATATAATCACGTATGTAAATAAAATATGGATTGTGCAAAAATTAAGTACACCTTTAGAATACCAAATGAATAGAGTGTAGATAGAATGCAATTACACATGTCAATAAAAGACGTTACTGTTCACTCTTCTTCATTTCAATCAGTCGTCGTTTGAAACCTTCTTGAGTAAGATTATTAAAATCCTTAGTCTAGAGATAAACTATTCCACAATTTGGCTATATTATAAGAAAAAGACCTTCAAAGAACATGGTAGCGTATTTAGAAATCATAATAACATTTTTAAACCTGATGTTAACGTTGTGCACATCAGTACGATAGGAAATTTTCAGAGACAAATATGCAGGCTTTTTGTATCATAAAATGTTACGAAATAAGCAGGCACAATGGATGAATCTTCTGTTTGCCATGTTTAACTAACAAGACATTTTCAAAGCATGAGAAATGTGTTGATATTTTCTTATTCCGTAAATGTAAACGCAAACAGGAATTTTGCACCTTTTGGATGCGAGCTCATCAATACAGGGATCATATACACAATCACAGTAATTGTAAAGCGACAGAACGAGGGAATCACAGAGTAATAGTTTTAGTTTTTGATTAAGGAGATGCCTATTGCAATATAAAAATTTCAAGACTGAATAAGATTTGCAATCAATATTCCAAGGCTTTTAATGCAGTGAGTTATGATTAACATGTCATTTCCCATTTTAATACCTACATTAGTCGCTGTATCAATAAGTTGCTCAGATCCAAAAATTAAGACCGAGGATTTAGAGGGATTTATTTGGAGACTATGATCTGACGACAAAGTATTAAAGTGCTCCAGTTCGCGTTGGACAATACCAATAACGTCATGAGAGTTACCTTTAGGGAATGACAAAATTAATTGTAGATCATCTGCATAGGCATATAATTTTCAATTTGGAGTAACAGTATTAAAACCAGAAGTATATAAGCTATATAACAAAGGGCCACAAATGCTGCCCTGAGGAACTCCCGTTTGCAGCACAACAGGTTTTGACAACAATTCTTTAAGTTTGACTCTTTGTGTGCGTCCTTGAAGATAATTACAAAAAAAAGCAACAAAAATCCAACGTTACTATAAGAGAAGATTGCTTTTTATCAATAGAATTGACAACATCATCAATTACACATAGCAGCGTAGTACAACAGCTATAGCCCGGTCGAAAACCCGATTGATTTGGAGATAAAATGTTATATTTCTCTAAAAACTGTCTCAATTGTCTATCAACAACCTTCTCTAAAACTTTGGAGAGGAACGGTAGGATATTAATTGGCCAAAGCTCATTCAATTCTACAGGTTTAGAAATTTTGGCAATTGGGATCACCAGTGCGTCCTTCCACCATGCCGGGAAAACATTGTTTTCTAAGCAGAAAATAATTATACGAGTTACATAAGGCAAGATGAAAGGACGACATCATTTTCGATATCACTTGCAATTGGGTCGCGTATTTCTTTATAATGAGTAGTCTGTTGATATGATTTGCGTCAAGGATCGACTTGCAATAACGAAGTGGGTTAACGATTCCTTGTTGATTGACGAAGTCCTTCGGATGTATGTTGTTCATGTTCCCGTGTCTCTTCATGTACTTCTTCATTTTCAGATTTTTTCTCTTTTTCATTTCTTTCTGCACTGCTTGTTAATGTTTGTAAATCGAACATTTCATTAACAATTTGAAAAATTTTAGATTCATTAGAGGCACGACTTCTTATTTGTTATTTGATTAATGTAGAAAGTTTTTATTGGTCCATCGAGAAGTCTGACTTCATGCAAACCTCCTTCGACACGATTGCTTATACCGCTTTGCCAACAGAATATCCGACATTAAAAATATATTTTTGGGCTTTATGGTGTTTATTAAATTGCTGCTCCATCTTCTCATTGCGTATGACCTCAAACCTTTTTTTTTATTGAGAAGCCGTAAGTCGAGCGTTGTGCGTATTTTGCGTCCTAAAAACATTTCTGCAGGAATTTTGTTTTCTACTAGACTGGACAAGGAGTTGTGCAATAATTAACAAGAAAACATTCAATTATGTTAGTTGCACTCCTCTCCCTCTTCAATTTAATGAACGAACGTGTCTATAAAACGTTCGGCTTGTCCGTTTGAATGTGGGTGGTAAGGTAGAGAAAACATGTGTTTGATACCATTCGTTTCACAAAACTCACGAAATTCACCTGACGAAAATTGCGTGCTATTGTCACTAACTAAAATTTCAGATATGCCAAAATGGCTGAAAAGATAGCGAGGTTTCATAATTGTTGTTTGTGATGACGTTGACTTCATTTCATATCTCGGGGTACTTGGAGAATGCGTCAATAATAACCAAGAAATAGGTTTCATTAACAGGGCCAGCGTAGTCAATCTGAACTCGAAACCACGGTTTCTGAGCTTTTGGCCAGGAATGAAGTTCTGCCGTGACTGGATTACGGGCTACTTGGAGCAAAGATTGACATTTTTTGACATAATTTTCAATGTCTTTGTTCATGTTGGGCTAAAATACATAATTTCGTGCAAGAGCTTTCGTTCTTTTGATTCCTGGGTGTCCTCTGTGTACGGTCTTCAAGATTTCTTTTCTGAGTGTTCGGGAACTACAACTCGTTCGCAATACATTAAATAATTGTCTACTATCGAAAGGACTTCTTTGTGACGCTTGAATGTTTCGACTGTTGAGGTGTTGCTATTCCATGTGTTATTTGTAAGTTGTTTCACTTCAGTTAATACTTTGCCTGTTTTTGCTTTTCCACGATGTCCTCGAAAATGACTGGAAGTTTTCGAATTGCATTGTTCAAAGAAATGCTTAAATCAGGTATTTCTTGTATTGAGGCAATAACTTTCTCATCATCTGCTTCTGAATTACTGGCAATAAGGCGAGATAAAGCATCTGCAAAACCAAAATCAACTGTGTTGCGGTATTTAAAGTCGTATGCAGTTAATACCCAAGACCAATATATGTTGGAATCCGTTACCAAGGTAAAATGTCGACCATAGATCATTTAGTGAAATTTCTTGATTGCGTACACTAACGCTAGGCCTTCTTTTTCAATTTTACTGTAATTTTGCTCAGAGTTAAAGGTCTAGAGACATGGTGCACTGCTTTAATAGATCCATCTGAAAGACGATGCTGCATTACGCCGCCGATTCCAGTTCCATTTGGCATTTTTCTTTAAAAGATCGTCTAGTGGTTTTCGCTTGTATTTGTTTGGTACAAAAGATTAGTAACCAAGGAATGATCGGAGTTGGGGTAGATCTGTTGAGGTAGGCATATCTACTTCTAATTTCCTTCTGCGATTGTACTAATATTTGTAGTAGTTGTTGCATCGAAAAATGTTGTTTGCTGTTGGACTCCATCTTGGAAATTCAAATTTTCCTTCACTTCCGGAAATCTTCGTCGCCAATTTGTTGAGTCGCGTATTTCTTTGTAATGAGTCAAAATACCTAACAAGATTTCACTTGGATTAATAGTTAAAGAATTGTATATGATTAATTATTAAATAAATAAATTAAATTGATTTTCTTTTCTTTTCTTTTCTTCGGTTGTAGTGATTCTAAGCATAAGTATGCCGCTTCACTACAGTTGTCTTTTCTTGTCTACTAAGTTCCTGTTCCCTAAGATGATTTTCATTTATTTTTCTAATTAAGCACTTTATTTTACTCACTCCCATTTTTATAGTTTTTGCTTGTTCCGGTATTTAAAACTTATACATACACCCAATGCTTACTATATATACACTTTTGGACTTTTTACGCAGTCTTCGATGTGTATAATATTAAGTCTCAAACTTTCTTCTAAATATTCTTTATGAGTTCACGCCCGACAGGAATGAGAACTCACACGGAGAAAAGAATTCTTTGCTTCCTAATATCGTCCTCTACGTCCTTTATGTCCTCTCGTATTGTTTTATAAGGTTTATCTTTTCTTCTTTGGTCCTTGCTTATGCACTTTGAGCATTTTTTTCTTAATCGTAGTAAATTACTCTATTGCTTATAGGTAAGGTGTTTTTGAAAAATGTTTTGCACACTTGGATATGGTGCTCTTCAACCGGAAATGTATATTTTATATTCTTTTACGACATTTTCTTTGTGGCAATACTTTTTCTTTTCGAATTGACATATTCTTGTCCGAAATTTCGTCTTCTCTGCCGTGTACTTTTCTCTCAAGATTCAGAATTTCTGGTTCGTTTCCTTGTTAATTTTTTCTTTGGTCTGTTTTTGTAGTCGGGTGTTTCCCTTGATTTGTTATAGTCCATATTTATGTTTTCCTGATTTACCATCCTTGAAGTAGATTCCTCACTTTGAGATCCGAAGGACTGTAGTTTTTGTCTTTGATATTGTCGTCACTGTCAAACTATACTATACTAATTTTCTCCAATTATATCTTCTTCCCCATTCACAGTTTCATCTTTATTTTTATTTAAATCTGTGTTAAAATTTTCTTCAATTAGAACTTTGTCCTTTCTTTCATCCACTTCATATTTCTCTTGAATTCGTACGACATGACTCCTATTAGAAAATTGAAATCAACGATCATATCAACAATAAAATGTATTTTAATAAGAAAAGTAAAACACTGAAAATTAATTTGTTTGTTTCGAACTGTAATAAGGACTGTGAGTAACTTGGAGTAACTTATAGCATTTTCGATGAATTGTAATTGCATGCACTCACAGTATTTCCATCTGGTATTATTACACGAAGTTAAAACAAGGGGCGAATACACTGAGCGCAATCAGGACAGGTGAATCGAAAACGCTATTATTTAGAAATGTATTTAAACAACATATTTGGTTCAAGAATTATAGCATTTTTGTATAAATTTTAGCTTAGAATTTTTAAAAGCAATAACTAGGTACTCTGATTTACACTTATAATTTTGTTAACCTAATTATATACATCGTTCTCGACTCATTGGGAAATTTTTTGGGTACAGTTCAGGATGAATTTTCACTCATTTCAATTCACTGTTTGTGTATAACTCGCTTCTCTATAAAATTTTGTTGAAACTATTTCAATTCAAGAAAGTAACAAGAAGACTTATTACTTTATTACTATGAATATTGAACAATAACTTTGAAGGACGAATTCAACACAGTAACAACTTGAGCTGTTACACTTTCGACTGACAACGTCAAACATATTCTAAGAGGTTATTCTTTGAAATTTCAGTTGTTTCTCTTACGTTACTGTTCATCGTATATAACTCAAAACTTTCTTTTTTTTTGTCTTATTACGATATGCTACTGGGGTATGGATTAGTAATGAAAGTAAAACATTAAAAATAAAGTTGATTATAAAATTTGCGAAATGTGGTTTTTCGTGTGTGGTTTAACATAAATGAATTTTTGTATTTAAAAAACCAATTTTACCGTCTTGTATAACAAATAACTTTTATTCGGCTTAATGCTGAATTATTGCAACGCGCAGGGTGTTTTATTAGTTTTAGTAAATCAGAGTGACCTTTTGTTTCAAGTCTATCTAAATCACAACAAATGTGTTATGTAATTAAAAATGTTTATCATAGGAACGCCTTTGAGAAGTGGTTTTAAATTTGGCATACGTTCATAATGCATACAATTTAAAAGAATATTAAAGAACTTTGCGTAAATTTATATAAAATTTAATTATTGAATAAATGGATGAATTTTTTTATAAATCAATAATGTAATATTTTTAACAATTTCTAATATCTTTAGGAAATAATGTGTTTATGAATGAATAAATAATGATGTTTGCTATTAGAGAGATGTAATAAAACGTGAATTTCTGATAATCGTGTCTTTATTTGGCGTTATTTTATATAAAAAAATATTTCACTGAAATATGAAGATCAATTAAATCGGAAAATTGCTTTATTAAAAAAGCCGCTTATTGTAAAAGATGCTTTTGCCTCGAAGCCTTGTTTTAACAACATTGTACACAGTAACTTAATTTCGAGAATTAATGAACTTTCGTATCGCCGACTACAAAAGCAGTATCGACGAGGAGATTTCTCGTATAACTTTCGCGTAAAAGGCTTTCCATTGTATTACCATTATGTCCGGTCCTAAAAGTGTTCTCTGCGCTAAATTCGAAAATGAAATTTTCTTTGTACCGGTTCTCAGCAACAGAATGGCTTCAGGAATGGATGTGTTATGGGCGCTGCTTCTGATATACCTAATTTTAAACAAATTCGTTTTCAAAGAAATATCTTAATGATTTTCTGCGTCCTTATCAAGTAGTATATTGCATAACGAGAGCTGTACATAGAAGGTTACGCACGTGGAGAAAAGTTGCACACGAGCTGTAATTCCAAGTGCGTAATTACTTTACAGCTCGAGTTTTGTATTATAATTTATCTAGGACCACATTTAATTACTATTAAAGAGATAAAAATTACCTTATTATTCAAGTTCAAATAATCAGCGCTGACAGTTGCAATTTCGTCTACTGTCAATTTAATGTGATGCAACTACTACAAGCGTGCGTAAAATTAGGTGCAGATGTCTTCGCTGTGCGATTTTGCTATTTTACGCACGAAGTTTGTAATCATCCGCTTACTTAGTTTATGAGTTGTAGGTAATTCGTCATTTACAGTAGTGGTCGTAGACAAATAACTTTACTTATTATAGGCAAGTATTCAGCCGAAAATATATTTTCTTTTTATTTCAGATTCAGAAGCTGCGAACTTTCCATATTGCTGAAGGTAATTTAAATCTCGGCGGAATCCGCTTTGGTGGGAGCTTTCAGAGCTTTCATTTGGATGCATAGCAAAAACGTACGTCACGCTTTTTTACATTCAGGATTACGGCAGATACATTTTCTTATATTTTCAGTTCGCAAAAATTTATTGGAAAAAACTGGTATTTTCGTTCTTATGTTATTATTAAGCTTTGATTCCTTGCGGAGAAGGTTTCTCGTGTTTCAACAGAAATAAAAGGTGACTTATGGCACCCGGTACAAATTGTCTTCGTGAAATTGTTAGGTCTTCCTTATTTTTTTTGTTAGTCACTCATTTAGCACAAAGCTTAAATATTTACTAACAATCCATCTACATATTTACAAGTGGATACAATACAGATAAATAAAGACTAAATCTTCACTGTGTCAACAAAACAATTAGAAATTTGTTTAACTATCAACGTCGTCATTGTCCGAATAGTTGAAAATAGGGAAGAATCCAACCTAGTGATCTATTATTATTAGTACGGAGACGTAGAGTATTCGTAAATAAAAAAAAACTTGAGTAGAGAAAAAGACAATTCCTTCCTAATAATATATTGTCTAGGTTCTACTGGTTGCGAATCTGGTTTTCTCCTTTATGTATCATACCATGATGCATGACGTGAATCCTCTGCAAGGCAGATACCACATAACATGCTCCTTTTTTTTCTAGTCGCCTGAAACATATCACATTGTGCAGTCCACTTCCGTTCAATTTCAACAGTGATTTAGTTCTCGCTGTAGTAGGATAATTTAAAACTTCTTTGCCAATGCAGGAAAGCATGTCTTGCTTATCGAGTTCTTGACAAAAAATCTCTTTTTCGCAATAGAATCGTCCAATTCGATTCCTTTTATATAAGAGAAGGTTAGATTAGATTTGCCCTTTTTGATCTACCTAACGAGGAAAGTGTTCTTTGACACCCTTACTTTACTAGTGCACATTAGTTTATTGCCAAGAATCTCGTTGTCATTTTGCTTATAGAGAATATGAGAAAATTTATTAAAATTGATTACTTGTTCGCTCATATCCACCTTTGCAAGAATTTTGTGGTTGTCAGTAAATCAGAATAAGCCAACCCACTCTATGGCGTTAATAGGTCCTTGCTATCATACGATAGGATATAAATAAATATCGACTTTATTTCTGTTGGCGGAGTTAAGCAAAATTGCTGCTCGACCACTCAACCAACGCCACAACACAATTACAATTATATTGATAATGGCAATGAGTAAACAAAATTAAAAAAAATTATAATAATGATAATGAGAAATAATAGGCGATGATAAGAACTAATTTCATTGATATAAACTTAATTTAATTTAATGTAATTTAATGTAATTGGTCACTGATTCAGGGAGAGTAAGATTTTGAAATTTTTTTTGAAAGCTGAAGTCGATTGATTTCGTAATTCTTTAGGCAATGAGTTGTAGAGCTTGGGGCCGACAAAAGTAAAGGAACGTTCGAATAAGGAGGTGGCGTGATTCGGTATAGTGAGTATACTTGTGCGTCTCAAATTAATTTCATGTAATTGGCTACGTGGTGTCAGCAAGGTCTTTAAGTAATTCGGCGTGGAACTTGAAATGATTTTATGTGTAAGGACCCGGAAAAATGCTTTGGAGAATTTATTGAATTAATTTATTTTTATTTTATTTTAATCATTTGATTATCAGCTCTGCTTGTTCTTAGAAAGAAGCCGGATATTCGCTTTTGAGCTTCAGATGCGTTTTCAAATCATTACTTTTCTCATTCTCATTCTCTTCAATAATTTTCTCATTGATTCAGCAATAGAAAATCACGCCACTGTGCGTCTCTGCCCTTGAACGATCGACGTTGGTAAAACTCGGTAAAAGCGAGACGTTTACGTCCTCTCGTAACGAGAAAAGTTTCGCTTGAAAGCTACTGTTTGGGCCGTCTGAATTCAAATTCTTGCTGATCTCGCAGAATTTCACTCCTCACTTTTCCAGGAGGTGAAGACCCTTTAAGTAGCTTACGCGAGGGAGATAAGGCAGTTTCCGGTTTCCTTATGTTTGGTTCGCCTTAAATCTCTCGTCGAAATTTTAATTTTATTTATTTTTTCCAAGTTCGGATTTTGATTTTTTTTTGTTATAAATTTTCCAAAAGTTTGTTATTGGTTTCGGTCAGGAAAAGCAGAAGCTTTTCTCGCGCAGTTTTAGTGTTTTACCTAAATTAAATTCGTCGTAATCGAAACAAGTCTCGCAAATCTAACTTTAGAGAGTATCCCCAAAAATTTCGGATACGAAAAAAATTCTTTTGGTTCGTCGCTGGTAAGCTCAATGTAATTGTTATCAGGAAAGTTAATTAACTAAAAGCATTTTTCTCCTTCTTGTCGAAATATATATATATTTTTTTTGTTATAAATCTTTTAAGATATTTTATATTTTCTAAAATTAACTCTTTATTGATTCTGTAATTTTTTTGATATTTGTTCTTGTTGTAGTTTCATTTTATCTTAATATATATTTTATTTGTAAAAACTTTCGAATTTTATTTAAAATTTCAAAGTAGTTTTTAAAGAATCTTTAATAATAATTCGAACAAGAAGTTGGAGGAGAAAGATCCAACAAACTCAAAATAAGTAAGTCTGAGGGTAAAAAGGGCCAAAATTCAACCAAAGTCCAAAGAGGGCGGGAGAACGATTGCTGGCTAAAAATTGGATAAAACTGGAAACGCTACTAACAAAGGAGTCGCTTCTTGCGTGTCGATTTGGTTTGGAAAAGTTTTGGTTAAAAAGGTGGTAAAGTTTAGAAAGGGGGTTCAGAGAAGACAGAATTTGAGACTTCCAATCTCTTTTAATTTTCCCTGTAAAATATTTCTATTTTTAGAAACCTCATGTTCTGGTTAAGAACCGTTTTGACAAAATATAAATCACCCTTTTTCTCGTACTGATCAGGTTCTTAAATGCAACAAGGGTGGTTGAACATGCAAGACAGAAGGGCTGTCATGTTCAACTACTGACTGTCAGTCAATTTAGAGCTCACATGATCACGTAAAAGATAAATCAAGACACGGGCCGTAGATAGCATCATAATAATTATATGACGATAAAACTAAACTTTCACATAATCGTATACGGAACTGTTTAGTTACAAAATGTTTATTTGTATATAAGGTTTTTAATATGCCAAAAGATTTCTGTATTAGCTTGTTAATATGAGATGTAACACATTTGGAGAAAAAAATTTTGTTATCGTTAACAAAAACATTCATATGATCCACGACTCATTCTCGATTCTTACTGCTGCCAAAAACAATGGCCTGAGATTTATTGTGATTCACGTGTAATGAATGCTCTTTTGATACGATAAGTAAACGCTCTAGATTATCATTTATAAGCCTTTCCGTGGTTGCAAAGTCAGAAATGTGAAAGTGATGGTAGATTTGCGTGTCGTCTGCGTAACATTGCCAACTGTAATTTAGACTAGAGTGCAAATCTGCAGAGCTGATAATCAAATAAACAAGAGAGGACCTATAATTGAGTCTTGAGGCATACCTGAGTGGATAGGCTGATAAGTTGAAGAAACATTGAAAGTAACAGCTTGAGACCGGCTGTGCAGATAGGAGCTAGAAAGTGCATTGAACCATAGTCCAAAATAATGGAGTTTTGCGGTCAACATTTTGTGATAAATAATATCAAAGGCCTTACAGTAGTCCAGTAATACCAAAACAGATAATTCTCCTTTATCGGTTGCTTTTAAGATATCATAAGTAACTTTCAATAAAGCTGTAGTAGTATTATAACTAGCCCTGAAGCCTGATTGATTATCGGGTAAAATTTTCGAATTATTTAAAAAAAGGTAAAAGCTGTCTGTGAACTGCACGCTCAACTATTTTAGGCATAACAGGGAGCAGACTAATTAGCCGCAAGTCAGAAACGCCTGAGAAAGTTGACATTTAGGTAAAGGTACCACCAAAGCACGTTTCCAGGTTTCGGGGAATTTCGATTCAGAAAAACGGGCATTAATTATATGAGTAATGAATTTAACGATAAAAGGCATACATAAATGTAAAATCCTTAGAGAAATGCCATCATGGCCAGTTGGGTTTGATTTTAAAGAATCAATAATGCTTACTACATCAGAATCACTGAGAGAACGGAATTTAAACTCGCCTGAAAAATTTTGAAATCGGTTGCTAGAATAAAATTTGATAATTTCATCAGGTACTTGCTTGGTGTATTGTTCAACAGAATTTATAAAAAAAAATCATTTATATCTTCAGCGTTACCTATAAATTCAGGTATGTTCAGATGTGCACAAATGCCCAGCTGTCTGAGAGTGCTCCACACCCCACGAGAAGATTTTTGTTTTAAAACGTATTCCACATAGGCTTTCTTTTCATGTCTAATTGTATTTGTAGTAGTGTTACGTAACGATTTTATAGTACTCCCAGTCAACTAAACTTTTTGAACGTTTGAACTTAGCTAAGGCATTTTTCCTCATTTTTACCATAAGCCGAATTACATCAGTGAGCCAAGGCGAGTAACGTTTAGTAACTTTGACAATTTTCAGAGGCACAAATGTATCCATTAAAGTTTGCATATTTTCGGTAAAAAATAAAGCTTTTTCATTTACGTCTGTAATATGAAAAATATTACAGACGTAATAGATTAATAGTGATCAGAGACATCTGCATCGATTACATCAACATTAGAAACTGAATTAGGGTCACTAACAAACATGAGATCAAGTATCGTGGTGGAATAACCTGGCGAGTAGACATTGCATATGTCGGTTTTCATACTCAAAATATAGTCAGATGACAGTGAATTTTGTATGAAAAATTGTTTGCTTGGAACAACGAATATGTTGCTACCCTGGATTTCTTCTTTAAAACAACGTGGAAGTTGGAAGGACTAGAAACTTTCTTGTAGCTATGATGAAGTGTCGTCGGTGCCAGACTAACCGCCTTGTGTAGATGGAGAAGTTTAATGATCGTTGTTTGTAAAAATGAAACCGTCTTTTCCTATAATTAATACGGCAGTAGTACCATGATCCAGGGTGTCTCTTCTATGACTCATTCAGATAAGGTACAACTCAATTAAAATTGAAAACATGATGAATAAACAGTCTTAAGAGGTCTTTCGCGAAGCATTAATTAAAAAAAAAGTCTTTCTGGGTAACTTATAAGCTCAAATATTCGGTATGCATTCATGACGCAATTATTTAGATCGCTCGTTAAGAATAAAAAAGTTTTTTTTTAGAAAAATCAAATCGACATCTCAAGAACTGTAGGGAATTTTGAGAAAAACAAAAATGTGAGACCTGGGTAAGATGCTTTACAGCATATTAAGAAAAAAACAATTCTATATATTTAATAATAGCTGAGAAGAACAGCACCAAAATTTTCGGGAAATATCGTCGTTGTAAAACAGTGCCTCTAACAGAGAGTTAAACTACAAATTTCGCAATCGAGGCACATTAGCTGTGAAAAAGTATGTACTTCCCTCTAAAAAAATTCTTTAAAGGTGACTTCTATGCAGTTTACTAATAGTTTTTTAACTCCCTTCGATTGAGAAAGAGGATATCAACTTGTGAAAAGGAGCGCAAATATTTCTGGAAGAATCTTTATTTCCTAGACAACTTTATATGGATTTTATATATTTTAATTGAAAGTCTGCACAAGAAGATAGCGTTTTCTTTTTAAATATGAATTTAACTTAAACGGTCTTTGTAATATAGTGTAGTGTAACCAAGGAGAAAGTTGTATTTTTAATACTCAGCTTTATTTTATTTCTTTTAGAGCTGTGAAACATTCGATTAACTTCAAAGAAGTAAAATTTTCATTAATTTCAATGATCACAGAGATAAACCGTTTACGCACGAACTTACGAGATGAGGGTCAAGCCATAAGAATTATGATGTTATTTTGTAAGTTAACGACTCGTTTACCCTAGGAAGGATAATGGCGATAAATGAATGTACGCAACATTAAAACTAATGAGGTCTGCAAGCATTAGTACAAAACAGCAAAGCTAAACGTACAACGTTAAAAATGGCTCCGTGGGTGGAATTTATTATGACGATTTTAGTTTCGATGTGGTCATTGTTTATGGATTTCCCGCCAGAGATATGTGGATAAATTAAAAATGTCAAGGACTGTGCGATTTGTGTTTCTGATGCTCGAGGGAATCGTGTAATGGTAAAATATTACCGCTACTCTTCGAAGACGTCTCGTAAAAATTATGTTGTCTGCTCGGACTTAAATAAATTTTTAAAACGATTTCCCCAAACAGAGAATTCATTACTGCTCGCCAATGCTTTGTTTTTTGAACAATAAGGTCGCATTTCAATATTGATTGTGAGTTGCAAGAAGAGGACATTTCATCAGATGATGAATTTATAACGAGTAAACACCAGACTTATTTTTTAGAATATTTCAACATTCGGTGTATATTCCCGCGATATTTTTCTAAATAAATATTTGCTTGTTGAATGATAGTGTTTGTCTTATTATATTGTTTTGTAATGAAAGTTGGACTCGACAAAGACAAATGGAATAGATAAACGGAATTTACGTTGATATTATGAAATATGTTTGTACCAGCTGCCACAAAATTTGCGGTGAATGAAAATCTCTTTCATATTTAGGACCCTTCCATCAATCAATTCCATATTTACGATTATTGATGAACTTGCCAAAATTTAAAACCACAAATGTTAATTAGTTTAGTAAATGTAATTATTTATATAAAAATTTGTGTCGAACTCATCATCGTTTCAATTTTGTATGCAAGTAGGTTCTACATGTTGTGATTATGTTAGTCCGGAGCAAGAAATGACTATAGCTCTTTCACTTGAAACAAATTTATTTTAATACATATAGTTTATCCCTTTCAAATATATATAATAATACACAAAAGCTGTTCCTTAAAATGGTATGAAAAATATTCACTTTTGTATGGAGTTCTGAAAACAAAGTTAAAAACTTTTTATTAGGAATATTTCACATAAAATATCTCTGAAATTGCGAGAGAAGAAGAAACGAATGGTAATAGTACAATGTATTGATTCCCATTTAAGCATTGCTTAAAACCGTTTTCATTTCGAATAATAAAAAAACAAGTTTCCTACAACATTAAAGTAACAAAAGTAATTCCACATTCATTCATTTGTTTCTCGTAGTGCACAAGCTCACAGTATTTAAATTTTCATTGCAGTTTTAACACACTGCATTTCCGGAGTCCCGGAAATATTCCAGAAGTAGGTACATGCTGAAATGCATTTATTCTGTGAGTTTTATGCTGCAGGGAATCTAATGTGTATTTACCAAACACGTATTAAATTGGCGAAAATAAAATAACGGCATGCGTTTGCGGTACAGGAAATATGTTAGAGGGCGTCGCGACGTCGGGGTAATAGTAGCTTAAGGGTTTCGAGTAACGCGAATACGGAAAGATAAAGTCTAAAATGTTCGATGGAGATGCTGTGGATCAGCTGGCATCCTAGAACTGGGAAACATTGATTTTCCTTGAGTAATTTCTTTTGTTTCCGAGACGTCTTTTCGTGTTCTAGCCATACATTTTCCAATCATATAGAAATACACGGAAAAGTTTCTTGTTTATTTGCCAGAATTTATTTTAGCTCAGCGTTTAATAGCTGGAACTAATTTAATTGTGGTAATTTAATTTTCCGTAATTCGTTTTAAGCAACAGTGCAACCTCCACTCACTAGTAATAAGAGTACGTGCTGTTTGTGAGGAACGATAATTGCTTTAACTTTAGAAGATTGCAATTAAGAGAGTGTATAATTCGTTTTTATCGTAAATCCATTTCACAGATAACATTCAATCTGCTGTAAAAAGAAATTTTATAGAATGTTAAAGAAAATCATTTCATTTATAATTTTTTGAAAACGTTTTAAAGAAACAAAATTACTGTACTTCTGCATACGTTTCATTTATTTAAAGTTCTCTATTTTTGTGCAATGATTGCTGACTTTGTAAAAAGAAGAAAGGTCAAGTCGATGGTATCTATGGAAATACATATATATATATACCTAATCCTTTCTTACTTATTTTGCTATCTAGCAAATAATAGCATCAAAAGTGAATTCCTTTGTCTTAAGACCGACTTTAAAACCACAAGTCTGGTTTATTCTCATAATAACAATTGTTTTCACAATTGTAACAATGGGAATAAATCAAAAGTTAATTTAATTTGTGTTCATAAAATCGGGGTTTGAAGCAGTTGTAACTTCAAAGGCCTTTGTTAATTGTTTCTGTATGAGATTGGTAATAAAAATAAAAAATAAAAATAATTAAATTGAAAATTGAGCTGTTTTTAATCTAGAAAAGATTTGTTTCATTTCGTTATATTACATGAGAGTCTAGAAGTTTTTATTAGGCAATTAGAAGACACATTAGGGCAGGTTTTAAATACTTCAAAGTGCTCGAGCACAATTACAACTTTTAATCATAAAATAGAGTGCCCTGGCACGAAAGCGTAGGCATTCACGTAAAACTTTCATTTCCAAACTAGAACAGTTAAAAGTTTTTTCTTTTATCGATATTTTACGTGTCTGACTCAATTATAAGAAAAAAAATGCGAAAGTGAAATTTGTGTAAACTGAGAAAGTCGAGAGTTCCAAAGGACATAAAACGTCTTGTTTAAAATTGGATTTCCTATAATGTTAAGAATTCAAAGGTAAGTTAGAAATTATGACGTTAAATAAAAGAAGTAACCCAAAAAAGAAGTTGGTGCGGAATTGGAATTTATGAAAACGTTGTGAGGCTCAGCAAGTAGTCGCAAGTAAATATAAATATGTGTATAAATAATTTACTATAATAATAATATGAATAGGCACTCAAAAGATAGTAAAGTTAAGAATTATTAAAAGCTGGTGAAAAATTGAGAATAACTAGTAAACAGAATAGGAACAATTCAGTACTATAAACGTGTCGAGTATAAGACATTTGCTGTGAAATTTTATTTTTATTTTTAAGATTATGAAAATTAAATTTATACCTTTTATTCAATTTAGTTGTATTTGTATTCACATAATGACATAGCAGTAAAGGATTTCTTAATGCATGCGATTCGAATCAAATACTGGAGAAGGCTCCCAAATATTTGCAAGGAGGAAACTTGATTCCTGAACGAGGGAAGGAATTATAGAGTCCAACATGCTCCGGTTTCACGTCCTCCGAAGGTGTTTCTCCTTCGATTTCCATTCTTATTACACTCACTCAGCAAGGTTTGTTTAGGTGTTAGGTTGCCTACTCTTATATTAACCAATTACCGCCCACCTCGTGGATGATGAAAGCGAGTTCGCGCTTTTAAATGCGTACAGTTTGAAAATTAAAAAAAAGTAAGAAATATTTTTGAACTTAAATATCGCAAAAAGTATGAAACCAAATATAGACAACCTACATTTTTCTGGAACGAAAATAAGAAAGCTAATATTTATTTGTTAGGTTCTCAATCGTACTTTTTTATAGTAAATTCTGGCGGTTCAGGTAAATCCCTAAAATGTTTGTCTTCGACAATTTTTGATATGTCTAATAATAAAACGTGTAAGTACCGTTCAAAATAAATTAAATTTAAGACGAATTTAGAATATGACACTCGTGAATACATGACAGCATAATCTATGACAGTCGTAAACACATGACAGCATAATGTCTATTATATGACAGTCGTGAATATATGACAGCATAATATCTATGACAGTCGTGAATACATGATAGCGCAATGTCAATTGCGCTGTCACAATTTAATTGAGACTTAAACTTCAATTTAAGTGTCACTTAGAATGTGCCTGATATTATGCTACGGTAAATATCATATTCTAAACATGACTTAAATTGAATCTCTGCTTAAAAAAGCGGAGCAATTGGCCTTTAATGAAATGTATTTCCTCCTTTGTCTTAACAATTACATCATGAGGCACAACTCAGTATCCATTTTGTGTGAAGGGGTTTCTAATTTTCTGAATTAAATATGAATTTTTAATTGACTGACTCTCAAATATGTCACATTTGATTTTCCCTGTACTTCAAATCTTTGTTTACGGAAACTTCACTTAAGTCATAAAATATTCACATAAAATACGTGACAGACTCAAGCATTTCTGAGTTTGCATACCCTTACATCATTAATTCATCAGCTGAATAATTTATTGGTCTTGTCCCTTGCCTGGTAACGACTATTTTTAGTAGCTTTTGTTAAATGTCTCTCGATAAGAGTTGAAACGTTGCGTTAATGTTTAAAGACGTTCTTTTATGGTCTTTTGTTATAACACAATTAGATCTTTTTTTATTACACTAAAAGGCAAAATGTTAGCGCTTCAGATCCGTAAGACCTCTATTTTGTATGTTCATCACAATTTCTTAGCCTTTGTTCTTGGGTGTCAAGTAAGTTTGTCTAGGTTGAGTGGCTAGCTTGACTTGCTAAACTGGGTGCATGAATTACCTACTAGGAACTTGAACTCGAAGTTAAATGTTTGGTAATATCATACCCTCTTTGAAGTATCCGGGCCCAGGTTGTATCATCAAATGCCTCTTCCACGACAGCTCATTTAATGAATGAAATAGAAACGTTATCTGTATCTAATCCTTACAGTTTCTTAGTTATAATTTTTTTACCTTTATACTCCCAAATCAGTATTAAAATCTTATTTAACATATCAGGTATTTAGTTAATAGTATTTTAACATTTATCCGATGGTATTTTGAGCTTTAATTGCCTTAATTAACAATTGACTTAACAAAATATAAATATTAAAACAATTTTATGAATTTATTATTGGTATAATTTAGTAAGTAAAACAATAATAACTTTTTACATTGAGGTAGGTAATTATTTACTAAGAATGATGGAATATAATTTATCTTGGCGGATGACAAAAACAATAAACAAGTTTATAATAAATATTTAAACAAATGTGTTCAACAAAATATTAATTTACTCTAAATTTGTTACACAAACATACATCTTTCGTTTACTGTCGTTCAGATAATAAAATTTTGCGTCTTTCTGCAATAAAATAAGTTATACAGGGAGTTCCATTTGAAGTTATGCCGCATGCTGCCAATCGTTTGCAATACACTCTGTATACGTCAAAACAATTTTATGTTATAGCACTCAATAGGCGAAAACTACTTGTGAAAGTAGTAGTCTTGCCAATACATTTTATAATTTTTTTTCAATTACTACTTAAGCTATTGAAAACATTTTGTTCATATGCCTTATGAAGTGTTACCATCGCATATTTCAAATTCAAATTACGCTTGGAACATTTTCTTCCGAGTTATTCGTAGCATCGGGTTGCAAATAGTAGGCAAGAAAAATAAAAGATGATTATTACATTTGTCAAACAATTGAGACTGACAATAAAAATTTGTAAAAAGTATTTCACTGCGTTTAACTCGAAATCTTATCTATTCCCTGACGTCCCCAACCAACCCTACCGCGTCTACAGCTAAATTGCCTCACAGGAGTGTAACATTTGGCGCCCAATGTGGGGCTACGTCAATGTTAGACGAAACTTCAGTTGCTGCCGAAGCCGTCCCCACTTGTCCCAGCCGTGCTTTACTCAGTAAATGGTAAATACCCGTCTAAAATCTTCACGTATTTCTGGAGACGCCGACGAGCTCCAGTGGCGCCCAGCAACAGCAAGAATGAACAACGAATCTTCCGCAACACAAGAGGTCATTTACAGTCACACCCTGAAGACGTCCGA
The DNA here is from genome assembly GCA_039766575.1 of Serrognathus titanus. NCBI lineage: Eukaryota > Metazoa > Arthropoda > Insecta > Coleoptera > Lucanidae > Serrognathus > Serrognathus titanus. The sequence continues at coordinate 43,684,233 of CM077914.1, read as the reverse complement.
TCTTCCGGAATTTCATGGTTCCGACTTCGAATGCCCTGAGAATTCTTCGAACGCTGGAAGAATATCTTACAATCACGAAGACTCCAGCTTAGATGTGGGTCCCCATCGTTAGTAAGAAACTCACAGGTGATGCCCTAGCCTGGTACAGGCAGTACCAGAACATCCAACTCACGTGGGCCGAGTTTCATGGAAAAATACGCCGAACTCCATGTCAGGATGAAGCTATGCGCGACAGAAAACGACCAGTAATGATCACGTAGCCGCAATTGTTCCAATTGAAGATCGGATCGCTATCTTTATAAATCAAGTACGATCAGACGTACGAATCGGAATGTCGTGTCCGCCTCCAACGTTTGAAGCAGACCTAAGGTCACGAGCAAGGTTGTTGAATCGTCCCATGCCATCAACGGATGACAAGGCACCTATCACGCATAAGGTCCCAAGGCCTTCAGCTCCACATCTTGCAACCTCAAGACTAGTGGATAATCTTCCACAGCGCCATTACTGCCCAGGTCAGCACTTTCACCGAGGCTGCCCAGTTAATAATCAAGGAAAACTCCAACAGGGCTGCCGTCAAGAACAGTCAGTCTTCCTCGGCTACCAATTCGAATTGGCTATGTTCAAGCAGAGGCTCTTGTAGACACTGCTGCCACCAGTAATTTCATCAGAACCAAACTGGCCGGAGGTCCAACACGAAACAAGACCCCTGTAAGAGTCAATATGGCAGGCCTAGGCTCTGAACTCACTATCTGCGGAAGTAAACCAGTCCGCTACCATATAGATGATGAAGAGTTTACGTCGACCTTCCTACTGACGGACGAGTTACGAGAGAGTGTCATTCTTGGACGACCCTGGCTTTTAGAAAACGACGCCGTCATCCACACTCGTCGAGGCTGCGTTCACTTCGGGAAAACGAAGAGGAGGACGAAACACTTCATTGCTAAAAAAAGCAAGTGCCCGGACAATCACCACGTCTTATCGATCTACAACATGGGTTTCCGCCAGAATACAAAGCCGAGGTATAGCATCTCGCCGATATATTCGGAGATGTATTTTCTGAAAAAGGTCCACTCACAACAACCGCTACCACGCTGCATCAGATTCGCCTGCGGTACAAGAGGCCGATCCGGCAGCCTCCGTATCGGTGTTCTGGAGAAAAAAAGAAAATTATCAATAAACAAATTGAGGAAATGCTCGCGGATGGCATCATACGACCGAGTACTTCAAGTTACAACTCTCCCACCAGCCCGGTAGATCCCACAACGACTGACGAAGACCGCCTACTGTCTCCAGAGATTGTACAAGTTATAGAAGTCACCAATCTTACCATCGAGGTGGAAAATGCCCAGCAATTCGATCTAAAAATCATCAATATTGTCAATCGCTTGCATTGCATCCAAACAAACGGTCCAACATCGCCTTCCGCCAACTGTATATTGTCTACAACGGACACTTGCGGCGAGTCAACGGAAACACACGTCAACTCGTCGTACCACCAACAGCAGTCAATCATGTTCTAGTCCGGTTCTATGACAACACAACTGGTGGACACCCAGGCGCCGACGAGACAATAAGGGCTAACAGACGTCACTACTTCTGGCCAAAACTATCGCCGTCACGTAACCAACTGTCTGACATATTGTTGCACCAAGAGGGGCCCTCTGCAACCAAAGGCTCCGCAGGTTGCAGGACCCGTTGCTTACTGGATCCAACGCAACAACCAAACATTAAAGATTCATGTCGACGATCTACGGAAAGCACCCAAACCCAACCCAACCCAAGAAAGAGACACCACCATAAAAATAGTCGTCGCAATCCAAAGCTACGATTTTAAAGAGGGGGAGATTTTTACCATCGCATATTTCAAATTACGCTTGGAACATTTTTTACCAAGTTATTCGTAGCATCGGATTACAAATACTAGGCAAGAAAAATAAAAGATGATTATTATATTTGTCAAACAATTGAGATTGACAATAAAAACTATAAGAATTTTAAATATTTCACTGCGTTTAACTCGAAACCTTATTTGTTTCCTGACATCCCCAATCAACCCTACCGCGTCTACAGCTAGATCACCCCACAAGAGTATAACAGAAGTTAGCTCTGTGGTTAAGTTAAAGTTCAATGATCATTTAACGTCGACATCAACGGATATTCCGAAGTTATTCCTTTTTTTTATCGCCCATCAAACTTATTATTATGAATTAATTTAACAATAACGTTGGCTGACAACACGTCACTTCAATTATGCAAAATGATAGATGACAAGCTTACTTCTTAATATAATGGTGGGCTGTAAATATTTAAATAGATTTGACGGAATAAACAGGTAGATTTACCGTATTATTAAGTATGATATTCTAGTTTCAGATTTAGTTAGAACTAAACATTTATATTATTTTTCACGTAAAATTGTGTGGGATTTGCTAATGAATATTTTAGTATGTGCATTTAGAGACTAATACAAATACAACATGCATCAATTTTGACAATTTTTTTGCATAAATAAAATATCTGTTAAAAACAGTTTCGGAATATTAATGTATTTTTTGTTGAACATTATAATAGAAATTTTATTAGAGTTGTACATTTTTAATTAAAAATTTCATGATGCATAAAATAGTATTTGGTTTATCATGCGCTCATATAAAAAAAAAACAAACAAACAGAGAAATGCACATCGTGTGAAAATATTACAGGACCAACAACTGACTCATAGGCATCATTGAAAAATCAAATTACTGAAGCGTAGCAAACGTAACATAAAATAATATGCTTCAGGGTGTAAATAAATTTTAAAACAAATAAATTAGAATAAAATAATTTATTGTTAATTAAGGAAACAAAATAAGATAAATGTTAAGGGAAGTTCAAGCTCCCCATGTCAACTAAAGTAGATCAAGTTATGATACGAGAACGTCGTCTAAAGGTGCGTAGGTGATCGGAAGACCGGATGTGATGCACAAGAATGATACATCCACACTTAGATGCATTTAGTATCCGCTTTCATATTCCGCTTCCGTTGAAACATTGCATTGCACATTGGACAAGATCGTCATAATTTGGAAATGTGTCCAGACTGCCAGTATCACGTATCCTCTCCTTGATATTTCGGCGAAATACCGACTTCAAGTGGTCGAGGTTGTATCGTATCCGCGTATCAAAACGATACAAAGACACGATAGGGGAATACGTCACGCACCACGTCCACACTTGGCTGATCATGATACACAAGCACGATCGGATACGACACATGTTTGAATGTAATTTAAGCCGTCCTCTTTTCGCAAAACAAAAAGTTTGAATATAACCTCAGCAGGCGTTCGCAACCTGTATACTTTGCAGTGACTCATTCTTTTAAAAATTGAACATAAAATTTACATTGTATGTTCAAAGTTGAAAGAAATAAAACTAATGATAACACACCAACAGGGTCATAGTTTAGTTATCTTCTTCCATTCGCCTCTCTCACTTACAGTTAATTCCCGGGTGTCGTTTGCCATATGGATATAAATATTATAAGAGTATGATTTTATATAACATTATATAATTAATTATAATATAACACAAAGGCAAAAAATAAATATGAAACTGTACAGCGAAAAAGAGTCACACAAATTAATTTTTAGATTGTAACAAAATTAATTCGATACAATAATATCGATTTTCGTTTCTACTGCAAACTACCAAATCTATTTCCGATCTAATTTGGTATTAATATATGCAGACTCCTGCGACAGCAATATCGACTATGTGACTGCGTCGAACAGAAAGCGTCATTTGTACGGATTTTACTTCACTAATAACAAGTAATAATGACTTTGTACTTCACAAATTAAACGTGTTTCAACTTTTTTTCAATCTTTCTATTTGGATGCGAATCAAAATTACATCACAGCTTCAAACCTATCGACGACAAAGTTATCTCAGACGAAGGATGTTATTGATCTCTCAAGCAAACGCTTGAATGCCTGGAGAATCAAAATACGGTATTTATGAGGCATAACGCATATATGTATAGACAGCAACAGATAAAATCTCAATCGTTTCGGCTTTTCGCCAGAAAAGCAGTCAGTGTAAACACGAATTCTAAATTGGTTTTATCAAGAAAATGTATAAAGTTATGTATATTTGATGATTCAAATTAAGTTTAGAATGAATATGTCTTTTGCATGAGTTTCATCAAAAAAATAAAAACTTTCTGTTGATTTATTTATAAACTCTCAAATATTTCTGATATTTACGTTTTATATATTTTGAAAACATTATTACATGATGAATAGGTTATCTGCCACAAGGAAGTACTTGTTTAAAATTGTCGTCACATTTCAGAAACTTTGCTGGCCCTAGATAGTTGAAAACGTTTGAACGATGTTTTAAAAATTATGTGTCCATTTTTTCCAGTTTTTCTAAATATTCACAAAAAAGACAATTTATTTTACAACGATTAGACTGTATGTACAATAAAAACATACTTGCATTTACTTTATTGATCTCACAAATCTATCTATTTTTATGGCGAAATGTAATTATTCAATAGCCTGTGAAATTTATAGGAACGTCATCATTTTAACAATAAAATTTCAAACCAAATGCAATAAAAATTTTATCGCTCGACCCAGGACAAAGTTCTATTTAATTATTTACAGGGAAAACTTTCACATCCACTTTGACGCAGTTATTCTTCGCCCGCCTCATATTTCAAGCCGGGTTTATACTTGACTTCACAGAAATAAAAGCGCTGAAAGTTTACCCATTCTGTGTATACATAGTTATAACTTATTTACAAACATATTTTTAACTCGGGAAGTTTTGGTTTCATATTTAATTTTTCTTAACCTGAAAAACTTTGTACTCAAAACAACACGATTTGGTTTCAATTTTCTTTCTTAATTTCAAGTAAATTGTTTTTCTTGTAAGCTTATAATCAATAAAAATGACATAATTAAGGTAGATTCTTGTCCGGTGAAATTGTGTAATGAATTATCTCAAACAGACACTGAAAAATGGCACAAAAGCTCAACGTTTTACTATCGCTTGATAGCTTCGTCAGGACCCATTTTTCAGTGTCCGTTTGAGATAATTCATTAAATAAAAATGACATTTTCAAGAAACGCATTACTATTAAGCAAGATCTGACAAGTGAATTCATTTTCATTAATACAACAGTAACGAAGAACAAATAAGGAATCAAAATAATTATTTCTTTCTATTAACAATATAGCATAGATTGTGACATAATTATGCTAGAGTGCTTCCAGCAAAACTAAAGTAAAATTTATCATGAAACATTAAACTAATTACGTGGAACATTTCTTCTTCTGTTGTAGATTAAAAGATTCTGTGTTAGAAGTCATTTCATCACTCAACTTGGTGTAAATATGACCTTTTTTGTTTCCAATTAACATTTTTTTTTTATCTAATTACGATTTTCTATGACACAAATTATTGATTAAATGAGCCGAAATTATATATATCTATAAATAGAAAATGATAATATATTAATAATGGTTTACCAAGTTAGTAGTAGTCGAGTAAGTAATCCTTTATTTTATTAAAAAGAAAAAAATAGTCTTTTTAATGGACTTTTCGGTTAATTACCTTATAAAAGATGATTATTAGAATATTAAATGAAGATCTGTTTGCTTAAAGAACACTAAAAACGCAATAACAAGATAATTAAAATCCCAAAATTAAAAACTACGTTTCCGTGAAATAAAATATTAAGAATATTTCAGAAAATATAAAGAAATAAGCTTATGCTCTCGTTGTTACTTTTCTGCATTTCGCTAAGAAAAGTCCGGAAACGAACTCAAGTTACAATTGCCTTTAATTTGAGAAAAGCAGTTAATTAAGCTGCTAGCTGCTAATTATGTGTTCAGGACGAATTTTCGTTTCATATTTTCCTTTGAAACCAATTAAAAATTCCGATGAAAATGAAATTAATAACTGAGAAATGTAAGCGGAAGTCTGAAACTTTTCTTAACTTTTCCCGTGAATTCAATCGCTCCAGTAAATACTATCTCCAGCCAATCTTTGAGAGTCTGCGGCTGACGTGCTTTTACTTTGCTTGCAGTAAGTTCTCGCACCTTTCTCTTTGCACTATTTGGAAGGTGTAGTCACAAACTGTGTCTAAAGTTGTGTGCATTTGCGAAATAAATTCGCTTTGGCTTTTGAGAAGTGAGCCAAACTGTGATGGTGTTGAATTATGAGGAAAGATGTAATAGACTGTGGTGTTACTAAAGTGTTTCAATAATGTGAAAATATCTTGAATGTAATAAAACACGAGGAAAGTCTCGACTTATTTTGTTCAAGAAATTTCAACACGAATGTATATTGTAAGATGAGAGGTTAAATTATGCGGAACTTAAACAGATTGTTGCTTCATTTCTTATTAAAATAAGATGTATATAATTTTCATAAAATAGTTACTAAAATACATCATCATCATAATATACTATCATTAAGAAATAAATCAAAATATGCTTTCAAATTTATTAACCAATGAAAGCGAAGCGCAACGTGCAAAGCGGGTATCCCAAAAGGTTCATAAATAAATATTTTATCATCCAGATTTCATCAATAAAGTCCTGTGATGTTCCAGTGATAAATAAAGGTAGGTATCTGCAGCGTAATAAAGTATAAAGTATTCAGTTAATTAATCGTATTTACAAAGGAAAACGAAGTGTACACTTTGATAATTTTGTTACAGAATTAGCTAATTACTGCCGCGATCAGGATCATTATAAGAGATACGAAGTTGATGAAATTCAATTTAATTAAGTTTATTGAGAGAAACGGACTAAGTAGGCCCTTTGAAAGGTTATACTAAAAAGGAATAAGATTTGTTTCTGTATTTTCTCGTTCGGTTGCCTTAAATAAAATAAAAGAAAGAGGAACCGGTTTACAGAAGTTCAAAAAGATTTAATGTCAAAAGTTTCGTCTTTTGTGAAATGTGAACTTATTTAGTTAGTTCATTAAACATGATTTCTGTTGTCACAAAATGGCCGATCAGTATTATCATTCATTATTTTGTCCTAGAGTAATAAAACTCCTTAAGGTCACAGCGGTCAACTCGATTAAATGTCTTAACGGGCAAGATAATTGCAAAGTTGATTGAATGAGAATTGTTAAAAATTTAAAACGTTATATTGCAACGTGTTGACTTATAAAATATCGAAAAGGGATTTTACTTAAATAAATTTACAGATAATACCAAATACACTGATTTTAAGAAGCAAAATAATTCCTGGACTCTAACCTTGGTTAAAGTTTTGAAGAATAAGCCCTTAATGAAATTGAGAGGTTGGTGTGGTCTTTATATCCCCAATTAGCCATTGCAAAAGCGCGTCCACCCTATACATATTTAAAAAAAAATAAGCAATAACTTCTTTTGCAATTAAATGAAATATAATACATGTTCTTTCATGTGCGCGATATACTAAAATAAATTTAAAACTGCATCGAGTTTCGATAAGCTAAGTTTCTCATTGTTAGGCAACTTTATTAGGATTTCTCGTTATTTTAACGAAAAACTCTTTTGGTTTTCTTGTTGTCGAGGACGTAAACCCGGAGGATACAGGAGTCCTCGATTCTCGCCAGGTTCACAACTCGAAATTATAAGATGTCCGAATATGCGATGGCAAATCATGGACTAGCGCATATTCGGACATCTTACGAAGACTTTGGCGCACAACCATAGAAAGAACTGTACTAGCTGATATAAATGACCTGCCTTACTGAATGGTTAAGTTAACACAACTATGGTGAGCACAATAAGCCTAAATGGCTGCGGTGACTCGGCTGCACATTATGTGCCGTCTCTGGTTCACCATTACTGTCTCCAGTTTAAGGCACCTTTGAATTTATAGTTCCTCCACAGATGCTTCTTAATGTTTAAGTTGTTGATCCTATGGGGATCTTGAGTTACACCTTACTCGAAAACAAAAATTCCGCAGTTCTCTTTTTGCAATGACCTTTAAAGAAGGTTTTACTATGACGATGTCCTGATCTACATATCTTTTATCTACTGTGCTTCTCGCTTATCCAGTCACTGAAACGAGTGCAGAAAAATGCTCCTTAATGTTTAAGTTGTTGATCCTATGGGGATCTTGAGTTACATCTTACTCGAAAACAAAAATTCCGCAGTTCTCTTTTTGCAATGACCTTTAAAGAAGGTTTTACTATGACGATGTGCTGATCTACATATCTTTTATCTACTGTGCTCCTCGCTTATCCAGTCACTGAAACGAGTGCAGAAAAATGCTCTTAGTTACATCAAGGGCAAGTTCAGGGACAACGCATGCCGATAATGTCCCAAAGACCTGGACACCATACCAGTGTAACAAAATTGTGCTATCTGCCAGGTCATTAAATTCACTTAAACATTCCCACACCAGCTGGATGCAACCCTTGAGTTTAATAAAGCCTTCAAAGTCGCCTGGCTGTTGGGTATAATGAAAATCCGCTTATTAGTGTAAGCCTTCCTAATATTTTAATGTAGCGTACTTTTCTATTTAAAAATCAGAATCAAATTGGATCAAATTTCCTTTGGTTTATGCCCGTATATTCCAGACCCGGCACCAGTCTCGGTTCTGGAGCTGACCGTATACTAGACCAAATTTCCAGAAGTTTTGTTCAGATTCACGGTGCTCAATAGGTTCATTAATTTTTACCGTGATCAACAAGTTTACGCTGCCGCGCCTTTGGGAGCTGTATAGTCCATCTTCATATCGAGTAAATGACTACTTGCGCTTCTTATTAGAATTATCTCCTTATAGGGACTTGATGCCTCCTCCATCACCTCCTTGAATTTATTGCGGATCCACTCGCCGTATGCAATCTCCAAAAAATGTCTTGTTGGATTGCATGCGAATTTTTTTTAATTCTAGAATTAGTTAACGCAGTTTCTTGTCCATATAATGTCATGCTATAAATTTATAAATGTCATATTTCTAACAGGTTTCAGAATACTTCTTAATCGAAATTTCGCAAAGCGGTTTAACCTTGAAGAAGTTATTCATACAGTGGAATGTGCGTAAAAATGGTTCGTAACTTATTATTTGCAATTTCGTAGCATGTTTTTTTTTGGTTTACTAGTATTTCTTTTTGAAAACATCTTAAAGTAACTTTATGATTACTTGAAATAATCATTAATAGTTAGGAAAATTAGTTAGAAAATTAAGAGTTAGGAAAACATTATGCTTGTTCTGGACTAGGAATTTCCGATCTCGGGATCCCGAGATTGGATTCTCTGGTCTGGACAAAGAGGGATCATCTGTGATCTTTTGTATTTTGCTTCGTTGAATTTATTTATGTTTTATCTATGTTTTAAATGCCGGCCATATCCACAAATTCGGGTTAAAGAAAAGTAGTAGTTGTAGCATAGTAGATTAATGCTGGCATTAGCTTACATTTTAATTATTTTTTTTTATAGCGAATGTTGAAGTGTGCTTTGTCCAACTCAAAACAGTCGATAAACAGAATTTTAACAGCAAGGGTAGATAAAGTATTTCAATTTTGTTATTTGAATTAATAAATATTACATCTTAACCATAGCAACAACCCACACTAGTTACTGGGATCATGACCATACAACGCGATTCTGACACATGATTGCTCTTTTTATATTTCTGCGAAATTGTTTCAATTTTGTCTTTAACGTTCGCTATAAAAAAAATAGAATGTTACACACGACGGTAAAATTTAATTATCGACTCGTGAAAATAATTCACTCGCTCCTTCGTTCCTCATGAATTAAACCTTTTCACTTATCGATAAAATTAATTTTATCGTCTTGTATAACAAATAATTCTTTTTAACTTATACTCAAAAATTTCCTTATTTTTTGACATTATATCAGACTATCTGAAATTATATATGAATTCATTTTAAGAAAACCAGAATAAATTTAATTCAAATCTTGATACTTTTCATTCGGTTTATGTTACTCACCGCTGGATTCCTTATTAGGAACATAAATGATACGTTTAGCTCACCGGTTGAGGGTAATGGGAAAGCACTTACTTCGCGCTGCGTTAATATTAATGGACTGATGTTGCTCAGAGCTTTAATCCTTGCCTGGAACTATTTTAATCCCGCATCCTCTGTATGGGAGAGGTCTCTCAAAGGATGTATGTGTAATGCAAAGATAATGACTGCAGAGTTATTACATTGGATGCGATAGCTGGTAGAGAAATTGGAGAAATTAATTTATCCATGGCTGTAAATACTGAAAACAAGAACTTATAATTTCACAATGGAAATATTTATTTCGATATTCAGGAAAATTTTTACTTATTTTGTTTTCTTATTATTAGATTTCGTGTACGCAGTTTAATAATTTTTGTTATGGATATTACAGATTAATTTCTTCAATATTGTAACTTTGTTAGTAAATTCACTTCATCACATCACGTAGATAATACTTTATAACTAAAGTTTGATTTAATAATTTCCTATTCTGTCAATATAAGTCAGCGCCGTTTTAGTTAACTGTGTAATCTTGGGAAGTTCACAACTTTCATTATACACCCTAAATTCATAGAAGCTTGACTGACAAGATACAGACAAAGAATGATGTAATGCTTTTAGAAACTTCTTCGCATTTTAGAAGTTTGTTTACGCAAAATATAATATTCACATACGTTTTCAGTTTGGAAATTATTTCTCAACAAACTTTTTATCGAAAGTATATATGAGAGTTGTAAGTGAGTCAATTAGAAATTGAAGAAAAATGGAAAATTATTTTTTCTAGTATATGATAAACAACCTAGAGAAATATAGATGGGTTTAAATAAAATGAACCAAAGATTTCATTTTAATTTATTTAATTTGATATTGCCGTTAAACTATTAAAAGTCGATAGCGGATAGTTAGGTAACTGAAAACAAATGACGAAGAGGAACAATGAAAACGTAAAAAATGCTAATTTTTTGGGTAACTTTTATTATAAAAATATTTTTTGTACCTATATGATACAAACCATGTGGAATCTGATTTGTGATGTACAGTACGAGTTTTTCCACACGGAATGTATAAGTTTCCTCTACAACAGTAAAAGTCGTTTTTACAAATGGAACAACACATGGAGTTTGTTAGATACTGTGGTTATCATTTTATAATAAGAGTTTACATGTCCCGTGCAAAAAAATCCCTTTGTGTAACATTTTGCATGATGGACAGGATAAAGGGGGAAAAACATATTAATGACAAAGACTCCTCACCTTTTGTTGTTGCAACCTTTGTTGAAACTATAATACTTATCATTTTTCTCATAATACATCTTTGTACTTTGAATTCAAAAGCTCAGCATTAAAATATAACTGGACCATATTTTAATGTTCCTGAATTTTCGTTAACTTCACAAAGATTACTGAAGCAAATGTTTGCCTTGAATTTTTAATTTTTAACTTTGATTTTTAGTAAATTAATTAAATCTGAGATCATTTTTATCTATTGATTTATTAACATAATTCTAGAAACTATGCCTTTCTTCCTGCATCATGAAAGCTTTGGAATTTGATTTTGACTCAGTGCTTTCGGTCGAGTTGACTATATTTTGTATCGACTACATACTTTATAAATTACATTCAATTAAACTAATAAATTAGGATTTAATGGACTATAAATATTTCTTTAATATTGTCCCACGTTGTCGACAAATCTACTTTTATAATTATCATGCCATCTAGCATTCTCAAAAGATTGAACCTACATACAAAGCGAACTGTGTGGTTAATAAAAATTCATAGAAAAATAAACAATTAGTTGATAAAAACGTATTGCAACAGTGTTTTAATGTGTTGCTGGCACTAACGCTCTATGTTTCGTTATCGTTTGATAGCTGTCAAACGATAGCGAAACATAGAGCGTTAGTACCAATTTTATTGTCCGTTTTAAAATAATTTATTATAAATATTTACAATAACTTACCTCCCTTGTTTAACAAAATAAATGTGGTCACAGTAAATTCTTTTTCAGAGACATATTAATACTTTAATTGTATTGTAATATTTAAGAATTTAAAGCAACTAAATTTGAGAAGAAAGAATGTTTTTATATGATTTTGAAAAGGTTACTTTCTTGGTCTTATTGCATAACATGCTAGATATCCTGATATCGCGTATGTTGTGCGTTGATGTAATTGTTTGTATAAAAAGAGTTTCTTGAACATTAGTATAACATTTATTTAAATGAATGACATAATCCGTATAGTTGTTTAAAGGAGTTGATTAATTCAAACTAAACAAATAGACACGATACAGACAAGATTAAATAATCCTCCGGTCTATTCACACGGTATTAGTTAACAAATCCATTGATAATAACGCCTTTGAATAACTTAGACAAAAATTTTGTATGCGGCCAAAATTAAAATAATTCTTATTAGTTTTCACATAATACAAAATTTTGCCAAGCTTTTAACAATGAAATAAATTTAATCATAAGTTTTAAAGTAAATTTATTTAAAATTAGAATTAAATTACATAGACAATTAAATTGAAATAAATATGCATTTTTAATCAAAGTTATTAAACAATAAATCTTACTTCTTTAACAACATACTACTTATTAATGACTTCCCAAATCACACAGGATTTCTCCCTTTTATAACAAAATAAATAGGCAAAAACTAAGTAACCTTAAATTAAAAAAAAATGTAAAACCTTTAAATGAATGAATTTAAAGTTTCAAATAAATTAGACATTCTCTATTTGATTCTAATTATGTGATTACATTTTGAATAAACTTAGCCGTACGGCTTCTATTTTGAAAAGTCATATTATTTTGATTTTTCAGTTTTACTACTACTACACCGTTCTTTTTGAAGAAGTACTCTTGAGGCTTATCTCTGATGGCATCTTCTAGTGACGTTGAAAAATGTGAATGGCTTCCCTGTGTTGTTGCGTCATCGGGCTGGAATGGAAGTGATGGGACTGTTTTTCAAGACAAGGGGGCTCAGAAGTCAGTTTTGGAGTCTTGAGATTGCAGTCCCAGAAATTCATTGAAGACTTCGTTGAACTTCTCGTGAAACCAAGACGCTATTGTTGGTGATAGCGAGACTTCTAGTACTTAATTCGACATTTTCTATGTAAAACAGAAATTTAAATTAAATATTTGCAAATAATTAAATTTCCATTTGAGTTCTGGAGGTTTATAATGTATCGTACTTTGTTTTTAAGAAATTACAATAATAAAATAAATACAAAATATTTCTAACTTAACAAATATATATATACAGGATCTCTTATATTACTAAATTAACACAGCAGTATGTAAAACATGTGATATATTTACTTGTTAATTAAAAATATTACAAAAAAATAAATAAAGAAGTTACATTCTACAGAATATATTTAATTATTTATTATAATAGTTAACGTTGCTATTATTACATCGATTTTTTGTCAATTTTAGTTCTAGTCTTTATGTCTGAAATGTAGAAGAAACATTCAAAATCACGAAAAAGACTGAATTTCCAAAAAATACACAAATTGAAAATAGAGTGACAGTGGAAACTTTTAATTTATTTGGAAATTGGAGGGTCCATCAGATAACCCTCGGATTCATTATAGAATATTTAAAATACTCCCTTATTTTAAAATGGGTATAATTAAAGGTGTGCAACAATGTTTGTTTTGGTAATGAAACTGCAGGTACTGTTACCATCGCATAATTCAAATTCAAATTACGCTTGGAACATTTCCTTCCGAGTTATTCGTAGCATCGGGTTGCAAATAGTAGGCAAGGAAAATAAAATATTATTATGTTGTTGTTTGTCAAACAATTGAGATTGACAATAAAATTTGTGCTAAAAAAATACAAGAATTTTAATTATTTCACTGCGTTTAACTTGAAACCCAATCTGTTTCCTGACGTTCCCAACCAACCCTACCATGTCTACAGCTAGATCACCGCAAAAGAGTGTAACATTTGGCACCCAGAACGTGGGGCTACATCAACGTTAGACGGAACTTCAGCTGCTGCCGAAGCCGTTCTCACTCGTCCCAGCCGTGCTTTACTCAGTAAATGGTAAATATCCGTCTAAAATTTTCACGTATTTCTGGAGACGCTGACGAGCTCCAGTGGTACCCAGCAACAGCAAGAATGAATAACAAATCTTCCACAACACAAGATGTCGTATAGTCACACCCTGAAGACGTCCGATCTTCCGGAATTTCATGGTTCTGACTTCGAGTGCCCGGAGACATTTCTTCGAACGCTGGAAGAATATTTTACAATCATGAAGACTACAGCTTGGATGTGGGTCCCCATCGTTAGTAAGAAACTCGCAGGCGAGGCCCAAGCCTGGTACAAGCGCTAACAGAACATCCAACTCACGTGGGCTGAGTTTCAAAAACTATTTACGGAGGAATACGGCGATGTCCATGACAGGATGAAGCTATGCGCGAAACTTTACTCTATGTAACAGAGAACAACATAATACATAAAGCCATTTATTACCAGTAAGTTGAAACTCTTGGATCGCGTAGCCGCAACTATTCCCATTGAAGATCGGATCGCTATCATAATAAATCAAGTACGACCAAACGTACGAATCGGAATGTCGTGCCCGCCTCCAACATCTGAAGCAGATCTAAGGTCACGTGCAAGGTTGTTGGATTGTTCCATGCTACCAACGGATGACAAGGCATCTATTCCGCATAAGGTCTTAAGGCCTGCAGCTCCACAGCTTGCAACCTGAAGACTGGTGCCGTTACTGCCCAGGTCGACATTTTCATCGAGACTGCCCAGTTAATAATCAAGACGGCCTTCGACCTTCCTTTTGACGGACGAGTTACGAGAGAGTGTCATTCTTGGACAATCCTACTTTTAAAAAACGACGCCGTCATCGACACTCGTCGAGGCTGCGTTCACTTCGCGAAAAAGAAGAGAAAGACGAAACACTTTATTGCTAAGAAAAAGCAAGTACCCGGACAATTTCCAAGTCTTACCGATCTACAACATGAGTTTCCGCCAGAATATAGAGCCGAGTTACAGCATCTCGCTGATATATTTGGAGATGCATTTTTTGAAAAGGGTCCACTCACAGCAACCGTTACCACAAAGCATTAAACTCGCCTGCGGGACAAGAGGCCGATCCGGCAACCTCCATATCGGTTTTCTGGGAGAAAAAAGAGAATTATCAACGAACAAATTGAGGAAATGCTCGCGGATGGCATCATACGACCGAGTACTTCAAGTCAAATTTTTAATTTATTTGGAAATTGGAGGGTCCATCAGATAACCCTCGGATTCATTATAGAATATTTAAAATACTCCCTTACTTTAAAATAGATATAAGTAAAGGTACGCAACAATGTTTGTTTTGGTAATGAAACTGTATGTACTGTTACCATCGCATAATTCAAATTCAAATTACGCTTGGAACATTTCCTTCCGAGGTATTCGTAGCATCGGGTTGCAAATAGTAGGCAAGGAAAATAAAATATTATTATGTTGTTGTTTGTCAAACAATTGAGATTGACAATAAAATTTGTGCTAAAAAATATAAGAATTTTAAGTATTTCACCGCGTTTACCTTGGAAACTCAATCTGTTCCCTGACGTTCCCAACCAACCCTACCACGTCTAGGCTAGATCACCGCACAAAAGTGTAACGTACTAATAAACGTTTAGACGTTTAAGAATAAAATAGGTAAATCAGAGAAAAATAGGGTATTTTCTGAGCTTTTAAACATTGGAAATAATTTTTTTATCTTTAATGTTATTATTATTACTACGAAAATTATATTAGATCAGTTTCTAGTACGTTGAAATTTATCAACTAAATCTGTAGTGATTATCTTTTGGACCGCTTACAAACGTTTGATATTTCGCTATAGTTATTCAAGATAAAGAAAAAATAAATTTTATTGTTCTTCGGGATAAGTGATATGCAACTTATTTATACTCAGGTAGTTTCTTATAAATTAAATTCTTTTGAGGAAATGTAATGTTGTTACTATAAATTAATTTGCAATAATAATTATCTTGTAATTTTTTTGCATGTAGTCAATTGAAATTAACGAATTACTTAAATATAACTTCCAATTTGGAGTTAAACTGCATAGAACCATTATTGTACATAATGTGAACGACGCGATGGCTTGATTACAATTAATGATAACGACTGTTCGCGGTTTCTAATGAAGAATCATCGTGACAAGAACAATTACAATGAATATAGTGGCTATTTTAAATACCATTACTAACCCACTGAAATGTGGCGTTCAAATTGAATTCAATAATCGACGCGGTGTTTTTTTAGGGTACTTATTATTATTTTTTTCTTCTAATACACTTCAATTTTAAGTAACCTAAAACATGAGAAACAGTGTGGATGAAATACGGCGATATAATTTATGGGCAATAAATGTCACTGGCAGCGAAAAACAAATTTCCAAGCGTCATAAAAAGCATATTTGCTTCGGAAATCCGAATTATAATTTAATACAGTAAAAGATTTATTAGCGGCGAGAAAATACTATTTTCTGGAACACAAAATTCGTTGCAAAAGTTCTTTCATAAATAATTTTTTCCAGGATGTAACAATCTTTCAATTTTACAAGGGGAATTTATTCTAATTTACTGTTTTGAATATAAAAAAAAACAATTTTACAGTTAAACGACCTTTTAGTAAAGCTTTCACTTTAGGTATACATGATTTTTATAGTTCTGCTAATATTTATGTATTTGATTAAACAAAGACGCTTGCTTAGGAAACCAGATTCGACTGAATTATTAAGTGCGCACACAACTGAAATGTATCCTAGAAGGAAGGAAATGCAAATCTGGCACAAGAAAGCTCAGAATGGAGTTTTCCTCTGGTAAAGCTTAACTATACCAGTGCTTTCTATGACAATACGACAACATTTACATAAGTACGAAAACTACGATAACAAAGGTTCTCTTGGTTTTGTTTGGGGCTCAGACATTTCAAAAAAAGGTAAAGTCAATTAAAGACGGACTTTTTCAGTCTTTGTAAAATATATGTCATATATAAAATATAAAGTACAAATACAGGTTGTCCCGTGACGTAATATCACCACTTCACCTACGTAATAACCAATTCAAACTAAGTAAAAAACTCTAATAAAGTTTTGTTCTAAAGTAAACCGGTTCAAAAATACTGGGTGTTTAATCTTTAATTTTTTATTTTTTTAAATTTTAAAGTTCCTCTAATCATTCATCCGTTCACCTAATAATCAATTCAAACAAAAAAAAACTTTATCTCAAAAGGTGTTCAAAATGACTCCCGTTGTTTACTAAACACATTCTAGCGCGCTTCAAAAGAAATCTAGTTGCCTTTTGTAACATGTCATTGCTATTTTTAATTAATTGTGCGGCCTTAAAAATAACCATGATATATTACAAAAGGCAACTAGATTTCTTTTGAAGGGCGCTAGAATGTGTCATTTTGAACACATTTGAACATTAAAATTTAAAAAAATAAAAAATTAAACATCTAGTATTTTTGAAACGGTTTACTTTAGAACAAAACTTTTTACTTAGTTTGAATAGATTATCACGTAGGTGAAGTGATAACGTCACGGGACACCTGTATATGTAAGATATAAAGTACAATGAAATTTTCAGATAAAAGTGCAGAATTTCAAGGGAGACATATGATTGGCTTAACCTTAAGGTGAAACAGGTGAAATGAAGGTCAACTTCATTTCTTCTATCTAATTTATAATAACTCCTTCTTTTGACGAATTCAATTACTATAAATTCAAGGTCATTTAAGTGAAAAACAAACATTTTAATTATTTTCAATTTTAAACACCAGTCAAATAAAAGAAAAGAATTTTTTCTATGAGCCACAGGAGTAATTCACAAAAATAAGAATAGTTCACACTTTCATTCTAACCCTTCTTATTCTTTTTACCTATTACTCTAATTTCTGTTTTATATTTCTCGAACTTCACGTGAATAGTGCGCAGGATATCTGTTTTGCTGAAACCACATTCACATGTATGCATACTCCTTGTCGTAATTCAGTTCATCAAGCAACAATGGTAATTCTTTGTTCAAAATTTGCATCCGTTCAATGTTCTGTCGAACAAATAAGGCATGCTGGTAAGTTGGTAGAAAATTTGTGAGATTTCTTAAATATTTTGTACTTTTATACATACAGGGTTTTAGGTTATACGCCTTATCAAGTTTTCTATCTGGTCCTGTTAAAACAGAGAATAATTTAGTTCCTAAACTACTCGATAAAAGGAGTAAATGATGAAAAATAGGTTAAATGAAGCTGAATATTAAATTATAGGTATATTATAATATCTAGCGCGACGTAAATAATTATGAACCCCTTTTACTATTCTGTTTGAGTGTGTTTGTTTCAGATATTTCTAATATTCTTCATTTTATAAGAGACGGTCTAATTATTTATTTCTTGTTATTTTCTGTTGATTCCTTCCTTTCTCTCTGTCTTTGTTTTCTCTCTCTGTTACCGTTTTTTGCATTTATCTTTTTCTAGCTGTAAAACTCTTTGGGTACTTATAAATACGGAAACTAATGAAGCAAATTAAAAATAAGGATTTTCTAGACATCCTTACTTACTTTCTTATCTTACTTACTTTCTTTTCGCCATTTTTGTTTTCCTTCACGAACCTATCCTTTTGAAGTGACGTCATTTATCCTACCTTTAAAATTTTTAACTATCGCGTTCGTTCTTGCTCCTATTTTACTCTTACGTGATCCATGTACATATGAATAATGGGGTTATTAACTTCTTCCGTAATTACCTTCGAGATCGGAAACAGAAAGTTAGAATCAGAAATCAAGTCTCGAAATTTATTTCTATAAAGTATGGTGTTCCACAAGGCAGTATTTGCGATCCCCTTTTGTACATAATATATACGTGTTGCCTTAATACAATTACTCCTTTTTGTAAATTGTATTCTTACGCAGATGATACTCAGATCCTTTTTTCGTTTCCAGGTGGCAATATTATTGATACTATTAATTGTGTTAATCGTGAATTAGAGCACATCAAATTACTCTGTGATAACCATAGCCTCCAAATAAGCCCTTCAAATTCTTCTGTGCTGGTATTTGGTTCGAACGATCTCATTAAAACTATTAACCAAGACACTGAAATTAAAATTGGAAGCGAAACATTAGGTTTATCTGACTGCGTCAAAATCCTTGGTCTGCCCTTGGATACCAAATTACGTTTTAAAAGTCATATTAATACTCTCATTCAAAAATCTTACGCAGTTTTAAAAACTTTGTTCAACAATAGATTCCTCCTCAGCCCTGAATTGAAATTATTGTTGCGTGAATCTCTTGTATTGTCACGTTTCAATTTCTGCGATTCTGTATATGGTCTTTGCATTGATGTAGTAGATAGATCCCGGATTCAAAAGGTTCAGAACTCTTGCTTAAGGCTTATTTATATATGGCGTCCGTAAATATGAAAGAATTACTCATACGCTAGAAACAGCTAGTTGTTTAAATATGGCCGATAAGCGACTTCTTCACAGTGCCTGCACCTTCTATAAAATCATAATTAATAAAACTCCTGCCTATCTTTACCACAAAATAACTTATCGAATTGACGTACACAATATCATTTAAAAAGTCACCTTATATGAGTTTTAAGCGTAAAGTTATTACGCGGATTGGGGAAGGGACATTCAAGTCTTACTCTTACTTTAAGGTCTTAATTTAAGTCCACATTCATCATTCATTAATGATGACTATAATTATTCAAATGTTAAATTCTTATATAATTTATAATTGTTATAACTAATCCAAGCTGTAGAGAATTCATTTCATTTCAGTTAGTGAAAAGGCTCAGATGGTAGATCAGGCTTGCCTCTAACCTGAATCTGAGCTTCTTGGTCCTAATTTTGTTTCACTTTTCTACCTTTCCTGCTTGTTGTATATTGTAATGCATGAGGATCAATAAACTTATTATTATTATTATTTGTTCCATGCTATATAGTATTCTTCTTTTTCATGTTTGGTATTTGTTTAACGATTGTAATACTAATATGAACGATTAAGCTTTTAAAGAGTTCATTTTGATTTTCAAAAAAATTCCAGATATAAGGGTGTAACTGAAACATACTTAATGATTTGCATTGGGAAATGCAAACGAAAGGTGAATTCCTTATTGAATACAATGGACTGTGTGGTACTGAGCGATTAGATTTACAGAAAATTTGTAAAACGTACATCAAGACACAACAATTATTTTAAAATATAGCTTTCTGTTAGCCTTTGGCTAATGTACTTGAGAGTAAAAGATTGCTGTTTAGCTCAGTTAGCTCATTGATTTGTTTTGTTTTAGTTGTTAGGTTTTTCTAGGGTCCAATTATTTCGCTTGAAAGTGATCCTAGTTTTTATTTATCAGCGTAATAAGTATTTTAAAGGCACGATATTTTAAATATATCGATTCTTAGTACACAAGTACACATAACAATAATCCATGGTTACCGTTCTTCGTCAACTTGTTCAGAGCTAGAGTTGTCAACTGTTAGGCGATACATAATTCGTATTTACACTTCAAAATTATGTCAATCTCTACGTTTGCTACTGAGATCCGATTTTTATTTTATTTTTAAGTAATAGTTTAGGTCGCGACATCTTGTTTGCAAGTTAACTGGGACAGGTCGGTTTTACTGTAGTGGAGTACTCCAGCTACTCTTCTGCTGAAGAGGACCTAAATAGGATCAAAACATCTTTACAGACGAATCCATTGCAATCAAAACCAAGTTGCCACAAATTTTTATTTTTAAGGTTTGTTAATTAACCCTGATATTGAATTATTTTCTATTTAAAAAGAAATTTTAGTTTAGTTAATTTAGTTTAAATTTTATTTCACGAAGAGGAAACGAAAGAATGGACTGATATCGTCATGACCTGGAGTATAATTGATATTAAAACTAGAAATGATATGTTATCCTTTTCTATGATTGGACATAGAACGAATTTTCATTTAAATGTTTTTTAGATATACAGGGTTACAACTAATTAAAGGCTCACCATGGGGATCTCGTAAACTATATGAGATACAAAGACGGTTAAATTACAAGAAAGTTACGCTATTTTGGGGTCTATAAAAATGTGCAAAGAAATCTCTTCTATCTTTATTCATTACCGAAATATCTTCAAAAAACTGAGAACTCTCAATTTCGAAAATCTTGAATATCTTGTTCATTTATCAAGATAGAGTCACAAAATTCTGTAATTTTATATTAAATTCAATGGACAATCTAATACAGTCAGAATAAATAGGTTAGGATTCACAATTTCACAGATACGACTGTCAACTGTTTTTTTTCTTACGGCCGCTATCTTAGATTTTCGTACCATGTGATGCAAAAATAAAATCTGTATACGACGATATGACACACTTATGCTTTTGTTTTAAAAAAAAAATTTATCTGGTAGGTGGATGTTTACAAATATTAAGAACTAAAATTATGTTTAATGTAATTGAAAAATGAAAATGTTCTGTGTTGACATGCAAATGTCGTATACCAATTGTTGGCAATAAGCGCCCGCCTACTAAATTAAAATTTTCTAAAATATTTCTTAGTAATTTCAAATTTTGTTTTTAAAACAAAAGCATAAGTGTGTCATATCGTCGTATACAGATTTTATTTTTGCATCACATGGTACGAAAATCTAAAATAGCGGCCGTAAGAAAAAAAACAGTTGACAGTCGTATCTGTGAAATTGTGAATCCTAACCTATTTATTCTGACTGTATTAGATTCTCCATTGAATTTAATATCAAATTACAGAATTTTGTGACTCTATCTTGATAAATGAACAAGATATTCAAGATTTTCGAAATTGAGAGTTCTCAGTTTTTTGAAGATATTTCGGTAATGAATAAAGATAGAAGAGATTTCTTTGCATATTTTTATAGACCCCAAAATAGCGTAACTTTCTTGTAATTTAACCGTCTTTGTATATCATATAGTTTACGAGATCCCCATGGTGAGCCTTTAATTAGTTGTAACCCTGTATTATTGGAATAGTGAGTTTGATTTACAGAATTACAATTTTGAATTTGATAAGGTAGCAGATCATTCGATGCCTTTTGATGAGGCGAAACAAGTTTTATAATATTTCTTGCACTTTTAACCAACAAAGTTGCACTTAATCGTGCTTTGTAGGTTTTTCGCGATACCGCATAACATACATTCCTGATTGTAAAGTTCCTGATGGCCTGATTATAAAGTTCCTTCTTAAGTCCGTTTAGATAACCCTATTTCTTATACAAGATGGAGTTCAATTTCTGAAATAAATATTTAGAACAAGAAATTTTTGGGCTGCAGATACGGTTTGGAGATAGAACACGTTCTGCTTTTAATTTATTTTAAATTTTAATAGAATGTACTGCATAAATTAAGTTATTTAAGCAATTGAACCAAAACTTGTTCAACATAAATAGGGTATTGCAAAATTGCCTTTATACTCTGTACTCAATGCAAAATTTGCAATTTGTTGATATTTATTAATTATTTAATTAATTTACGTCTGCATATTAAAGTTACAATTGTAATGCAATAATTTGCTTATAATAGATACATGCAAATGTGTTTTTTAGCAGATAGTTCGTTTGTACGTAAGAGTATTCCCGCAATTCTAAAGCCATCAGCTTTTTCCATTTCTAAAGAAACCCAAATAAATTTTTCGTGCTAGAAATTATCTACACGTATTGACATTAAATAACTCGAACCCACAATAAAATGTTGCCCGGAAGGCTTCGAATCTTGACCATCGTAAAGTGACGCCTATTAAAAAGTATGTCGCTTCGGAACATATAAAAAAAAACGGATCTGACTCGGATTCGGCATTATTTTTAGCAAATTTATGGCCTGTCAGCAGCATCGTTTTTTATTTCCTCTTCCGTTCCTCTGAATTTAGTTTCCGTTCTTTTATTCAGTTTCTAAGGCGAGTGGTCTCGAGACAACTCGGAAAGATCCAATTTGACATCTGACCCTCGCTCCAAAGTCGAGTGCCATTCTTGTAGTACCTTCTTGCAGAAAATCTGTGCAGGAGAAAGGCTAGTGTTGACCAGGAACAAGACGTTAACGTGTTTTATCAGTTGTAAGGGTAGTTCGAAACTATTTTACGTGCATGTGCCTTCCCGGAGTAGCTTATTTTAAGTTACTTTGTGTATTTATATATTCTCTTTAATATTTAACTAAAATGTTGTTATTTAATCATCCATGTTATTAAGTTTTTTAAATATTTAATAATTGTTGTCATTATAAACAAATAATGCGAAAAAATCGAGTAACTTTGAGATAAATAATTTTAACTAAACTGTAAGGCCCGTTCCTGCCACCTCCTAATTTATTCGATGAATAATTTTACGAATCACCATGGAAACCAATCACAAAAATCAAATTATTTGCTAAATAACGTTACCGGGAACTTTATTAGGAGGTGGAAAAATCGGGCCTTGGTAAGTAAAAATTTTACAAAATTATGAAAAGACAACCCTCAACAGCACAAATCTAATTTCTAGTCTTCAGACCTAAGGGGAAGTGAAATGAATGCATAAATCGATAGGTGTATTAAAATGCCATTTCGGAATAGACTTGCCTTTAAAGTTCTAAAGCACAATTTAAAGCCAAACGAGATAGAGCATTCGTGTTAATAAAATCTGCATTAAGCTTTGGAACTTCGAAAAACAAATGCACACCGCAATATCAGGCTTTACTAAAGGAAAAGCTTTTACCGTTACGGCTAAAACGTGACGAATGCAGCAGTTTCGACGGCACAATGGATTCAGTTTAAGCATCTAATTAGTTTAATCGCAAAATTTAACAAGCTTTTCTGGAAGTGGAATGAATACTAAAGCGCAATTTTTTCTAAACATCGAATAAAAAATGTCTCTTAAAATAAAATTAGGTATTAGAAGAGATTCTGCAATTCTTAATATTTATGAAATAATTTTTAATTAAAACAAATAAATTTGTAGTAAGTAAATATAACGCTATATGTATACAGTGTGTAAATGAAAAGTGGGGCAAAAAGTACACTACGCTGACCGCTGCAAAAAAAATCTGGGACAATTCTACACATGCATTTTTGAATTATTTGATTAGTTTGAATGCAGCTTTAAACAATTCATTTTCCTGAAAAAAAAATACATTGTATTCACAATAGAATATATTACATGTCCCATAGGCACAGAACATTTTTTTCATTTTTTTAATGTCATTAAAAATTTTCATGTACCTAGTCATTAAAATGTTAAAAACATGAACATAAGTGTAAACTTGATGAGAGTGATTTTACCTAGAGGGTTAGAGTCGCTGTGGAGTTTTTAATGCAGTTATAGGCCCGCTTCACTTCGAATTGTTCAGGATAAAAACGTCAAGATGTCCCAAGAGTCTTCTATGTTTACATTTATATGAGAACGGGGAACTGTTTGGAAACTTACTTTAATTTTATTTCTACAAAAATCGTCCAAAAATATTCTGATGTGCGATTTCTATTATTTACATTGTTTCGTATTTCTTAATGACTTTCAGTATGTTTCCATATTATATCAGAGGGTTATGCATAGCAATTTGTTTGAGTTTTCTTCTAATAATGATTGATTTAAAACTCATTTATCCAAAAAGTTACACAGAGTTCCTATGAAAGGTCATACATACTATACTGACGTATTCCTCTATAAATGACACGCAAAAGTAAGGTATTAAAATTTTTTTATCTTGTTACGTTCCTCATCAGTAGGTTTGTAAATTTCAACATTTTTTGAATATCGCTGATATTAGAGCATCTTTTTTCTTTACTGGTAGGTGAAAATTCCTCCTGTTCGAAATTTGTTGGGGCGTAAGTAAGTTGAAATATGATGTGGACAGACGAGAGAAATCAACAATAATACTCTTGGATATTGCGTTATTAGTCTGTGTCTGCAATCGACAACAAATACTTGATTTTCTTTTGGCATTCTCCTAATTCTATTTTTTTTAACTATACAACCACAGATATTCCGAATATATCACTCACCTTCTCTATCCTTATAGGAAATTATGTGTTCCAAACGTCAAACACTTTTATTTATTTCGGCTATGATAACGTTTTTAGTTTTTTAAGCGGCGGTTGTGAGAACGATGCATCTAGGTTTATTTTTCTTTGCTGAGTTACTTGTGGTTTGCTATTCTAAATCGTCTTCCGAGAAATTATAGCTTTGTTCCTATACAATTCCGGACTATATATATTTGCCCGTCGAATTAATCACCATTTTCGAAAGTTGCGTTAAATGTGAAACTTTGATCGGCGTATGCCTTTGACAGTTTCAAAGTAGTCAGAAGCTGTTGTAGGAACAAGCTTTATATTGAGTGTCTCTGGAAACATTGAACAGTTGAAAAATGTTCAAAAAAGTTTTAATAACAAATGGAATTTTCCCAACTATGAGCTTCAGGCGGAAAGCAAATTTTATACGAAAACCTTTTCATAGCGGTGTTATTTGGTTCCGGTAAGCGCAAATTATTGTTTTCGTTATATAGATGTGGGAACTAAATGGAATAGCAAATGGTGTATCAGTATTTGGAAACTCAACATTGAATGAAGCATTGCAAACAAACTCTTTAAATTTACACACAGGTGCAGCATTTATCGGCTCCATCAGCCAAAAATTAAAGAATTTATTTTATTATTTCTATTAAGTACAGCTCGTTGTACAATAGAAAATGCCTTTGAACTATTTGTTAGTGTATTCAGAATATATGAAAAACAAATTTCCGTAGACGTTGAAACTGTGGACTTGATCAAAGCTAATTATGGTTTGCATAACTGGTTAATTCATACTAATGATCGCCTAATACTTACCTTAAGCGTCAATAGACACTGAAAATTTGGAGGATGGATAAATTATTTAAGGGTCTTAGCGTAATGAACATTGATATTACAAATGTAATTGCAAGCAATACCCATTTGAAAAAAGCATCAGATGTTCGTGACGCATACGCAAAATATTTTTCAGGGGTAGGAGCAGTTTATTGGCAAAATAGAATGATAATAAAGGATATTAATCTATGATGAGATTAGATGAAAGATAATTCAAATAATGCTTTCTCAATTTTCAGAAGTGACTGAGTACGCAAATAAATATTTTTTACTAATAAAAAGTTTTTCGAACCTATTTATTAGTAAAGGATAATTAATTGCATACGAGAATAAAACTGAATTTATTGAAAATAAGAAAATCTAGTAGGTCGTGAAAAACAAAACATACAGTATTATTTAGAACAACTCTTTATCTGTCGTTTGAAGCTTAGTTGTTGAAGTTACGTTCGTTAGAACCCAAATTACTAAGTTTTTAAAGTAAAAAAATGGAATTAAACAGAGAGCATTTTCCAATCATGTTTTATTATGATTTTAAAAAAGGTTAAAGCGCTTATGAGTGCAAGAAAGTTTAGATTCAGCTTTTAATGAACAAGCACCTTCCTTGGCTGCAATTTACCGATGGTATAAAGAATTTAAATACGAATGGAATTCTGTTCAGCATCAAAGAGGAGGGCGTCCTCCTACGGCTGTTACCGATAAAAACATTGCTGCTGTTCAAAAATTAATTCAAGCGGACAATAAAACCACATATGCAGTAATAGAGCATCAACTCAAGATTGGATCCTCAGCTTTTAGAACAATCATACACGATCACCAGCATTTAAAAAGTGGTTAGTGTCGTTTTATGCCGCATCACTTTTCTAACTTCCAAAAAGCAGGGCGTGTAAGAATTTTAAAGTGGAAATTAGTTTGATTGGACACTTGAAAGCTCTTATTTCGACAGACTATATCTTTTGTTTTTGTAAAGCAAGTGAAGTTGATTTGGAAGACCAAACAAGACCTTTCAAGGTCAAGTCTTTCAGTCTTTTGAGGAAGATTACAATTGTATCAGAAAATGCTGGTGAAATAATCTAATATTTGATTCTTTTCAACCTTCAGAGGTATTTTGGATAAGATTTTGTTTATCTTTGGAAACTCAATTCGATAAAGATATGGGAGTTTCAAGAGTGAAACTTTTCTAACTGATTTAATTCCTTGTTTTTGAGCTCTTTCTAAGTACCTCTTAAATTGATCTAAATCAAAATATAAAGCCAGATGGGATTCGAAGATCTTGGGCTATTTTTGAAGCGACTATATGACTTTAAGTAATATTCTGTTGGCTTTGCTTATCCTCCAAATATAAAAATTAAGAAAAAAAGTCGAAGGGATGAGTCTATTGAG
This sequence comes from Serrognathus titanus, assembly GCA_039766575.1. Lineage (NCBI taxonomy): Eukaryota > Metazoa > Arthropoda > Insecta > Coleoptera > Lucanidae > Serrognathus > Serrognathus titanus. Next base: position 43,657,010 of record CM077914.1, on the reverse strand, counting down.
ATTATACTCACTGGAGATATCAGAAGCAATTTCGCTCTTAATTTGGAAGAACAAATAAAATGATTCGGAAGAGTAAAACATTTCTGCCAAGATTTCCTTATTGAATCCAGATACTGAAAAAGTTGAATACCAGGTGGAGTTTCAAACTTCCTCATTTGAACGGAACATTGAAGAAGTTTAAGCCCCCAGATATAGAGAAATCCAAAAACTATTTGCTTTTGATATCTCGTTTTCATAAAAAAATTATGTGTGTGTACAGATTTGCTTTTAATGTCTCCACTCCACTAGGATTCATAAAAATCGAAAATATGTAAACATACTTCACTTTGTAAGAGATCTGTAAGCGTAATGACTTAGCAGCTACTTTTATTGCGAATTTGAAGGATCAATAAAAAAACAAAGTGAACTAAATTGTAAGCTTGCTCAATCGGAAAGGGCGTCGAAAAAATTTAGTTTTCAAATTTAGCACTTCTTGGTGACCTGAGCAAGTTGATTCAGTTACATGAAAGAGGCCTTCAATAGAAATTGTCAGGACTTCGACTTCCTTTGTGAAATTATTGTATATTTTGATTTTTCTTAATTATGGCGCCTGAAGTATAAGGGTTATAGTGAAAACGTGAACACTGATGAACTGATTTTCTCGAAGGTCTTTGTCAGTTGGAGCTCAATCTATTCCTCTTTCATCCAGAAACCCAGGAGGATTTGATTTTCTTTTTTGGACAAAACCCAAGCGAAAAACAAATTGCATGAATTTGTATAACTGAAAAATCTCAAATTGATGTATTTCGAAAACTGATTATTTTTGGCAAGTTTGGAATTTTTCTTAATAAGTAATTTACTGCTCGCCCAATTGTTGGAGTCAAATTTTGGATGAGACAATCTAAAAACCCGAAAGGGTTTTTTCCATTCTTAATTGAACTAATTATTTCTTGTCGAATTAAGAGGCGTTTAATAATTAACACCCCATTGGAACGGCAAAACCTTGTTTGTGGATTAATATTTATGTAACTTATTACAGAGTGACTCGTCAGCCTGTTTGCGTGATCTAAAAGGCAGGAATTATCATAAATGGGCAAATTTTTTGCTGCAAAGTAGTTCATGTCGTCTGCTCTATATCTGGTTCTCTTACCCAACATAAAACTGTTTGTAGAAACTCCTTGAACTCAACATAGAATTTTACCATGGAACTTAAAATTTTTTAAATGATGGTGGACACCAAATTTTTTCCAAAATAGTGTCAGGTGATGAAACTTGCATTCCCTTTTCGACGTACTTACCCACCAAGATGGTCGTGTATGGATTTACGAAGAAGAGGAAACTCCAACAATGACCAAGAAACTGCGAGCTATGAAAAAAGTTATGTATGCGGTATTCTTCAGAAGTATGGGCCTAGTAAAGGCAATTAAGCTATATGGACAAAAGACAGCTACAGCTAAATGGTACACTGAAAAATATTTGCCTGAAGTGTTCAGTAGATTCCAGACAAGGAAATTATGCTATACCATGATAATGTGTCGTTCCATACGGCAGCTTTAACTCTCCAGTGTTTGGCTGAAAAAAATATAAACGTAATAGAATATCCAAATCCAATTTGGCTATTTTTTGGGCTTAAAAGGAATTTACGGGGTAGAAGATTTTTAATAATAATAATAACAATAATAATTTATTTAGTTCATGTCTAAGTTTGTATAAGTACATAAATAAACATAAGACCCGTCATAGAAAGATGAAAGTAAAATGAGTTACAATACAGATAATCACATTTAACTAAATTAAATTAATTATTTCTTAAAATATTTTGATGATTAACCAAGAAATTCCTCGATGCTGTAATAGATGTTATCTAACAGAAATAATTTTAGTTTATTTTTAAACTTCGAGATTTTTGTAATATTTTTTAAATCAGGTGGTAATTTGTTATAGCACCGGAGAGCCTTGGGTTCATAGCTTTGTTGTCCGACGGTAAGTCTGTTGAATGGAATTCTCAATAAATTTTTTATTCTGGTATCGTAGTCGTGTACATCTCCATTTTTTGTATGTTTTTGGTTAGATAGTTTCACTAGTAAGGCAAGTGAATAGATATAAACACATGGAAGTGGCAAAATTTTCATTTCTTGAAATAGAGGTTTACACGAGTCACGATTTGAGTACCGGTTTGCCATACATCTTATAAGTTTTTTCTGAATCACGAATATTCCGTTCGCGTAGTGCGCTTCGCCCCAATGAATTATACCATACGACATAACTGATTGGAAAAGCCCGTGATACATTAATAGTAAAACATTTCTGGATACAGTATTTTTTAGCTGTCTAAACAAAAAACAAAGAGAGCTTAGTTTATTACATACGTAGTCTATATGGTCTTTCCACGTAATTTTGTTATCTACGTAAAGTCCGAGGAATTTGATATGTGGCACTTGCACTATTGATTTTTTTCCCAGATGTAAGAGGTAGCTTTGGTCCACGGTCGCGTTTTTTGTGCGAAACTCCATCAATTGTGTTTTGGATATATTCAGTATCAATTTATTGTTTTTGCACCAAGCTTCTACTTCGTTGACCACGTGCTGAGCAAGAATATGCAGCGAACTACAGTCAGGAGCTTTCAAGATGATGCTTGTATCATCGGCGTAGATGATTGTTTTGCCCTTATTATTCAGATGTTTCGTAAGATCGTTTATAAAGCAGCAGAAAAGAATTGGAGATAGGATCGATCCCTGTGGGGTTGTAACATGTTTCTTATACTCTTGGTGTCAGAAATTACGTCCCCCATTACCACTCTCTACGTCCGATTTTCTAAAAAGGATTGTATCCATGTAAGCGCTAATCCACGTATTCCCAGACTGTGTAGTTTGCTAAGTAATAAATCGTGGTTGACCATGTCGAAGGCCCGACTGAGGTCGAACAATATGCCAATCGTTCTACATTTTTCGTTCAGGGATTGTTGATTTTCGTCAGAAGAAGAGATTGATGCCGCTTATTTTGAAGGTATTCTGGAAGATGATTGGTTGGGAGTTTTTGAACAGTGGAAAGAAAGAAGGGTCAAGTGTATCTTGCTGAAGGGAATTATTTCGAGCATGTTTAAAATAAAGTCCTAGAAAATATTAACAGTGTTTGTTATTGTCTATAAATTTAGCTTGACTCTCGGACTATGTCACATCTGAACAGTGAGAAATAATTCTCTGAAATACCTTTCATCTCATCTCATCATCATTATTTATTTTTCTATTTTCTATTCTATAAACTAAATATATTTTATTAATAAAAAGGTTCGGAAAACTTTTTATTAGTAAAATATATTTAATTACATGTCACTTCTGAAAATTGAAAACAATTATTCTGTGACACTATAAATTTATTTCAGAAGTGTCTAATTTTTTGTATCAAAATATAACGGAGTTTTCATTAACCAATTTATAAAATTATAAATAAATTTCTGACTGTCAACGCAGTGTGAATAATAAATAATCGAACTTCATCGGTATTTACAATCAAATTCGTTTCAGTTAATTAATCATAATTAAATTAGTTATTTCTAATGAAGTAAAATTGATTCGTGCGCCTTAATTAAGTAATAGAAGTAATTCTACGTTTCTTAGCATCTACATCTAATTACAGTCGCACTTTGAAATAAAAATTTCCATTATTTTCTTTGCAAATTTGGTTTCATGTAACCATTTTCCTAATCTGTTAATGTTATAGACGTAATGTGTTGAGACAGGAATTTCTTAGGCTATTTTTTTAATTATACAGGTTATTTAATGATTATTATAAAACTCAAAATTGTCATTTGTAAAGTCGCTCCTATGCGTGTGCGTAAACATTTGTAGAAAGTTGTGTGCAAATTTTCGCGCACGCAAAACTGACTCGCTTTGGCAAATTGCAAAAATCTCAAAAACATGCACATGCCTACGAGAATGCCTTCCTACACTTGTGAGTTAGCAAATTTGTGCACATGTATGGAAGAGGTATAAATCTAGGTTATTTCCTATTTACAGAAATTAAATCTTACCTTAAAATAGTTTTCCATTTGTGTGATATTTAAAGAGCTTCTTATGTGTTACTAAAAAACTTAACTTAGAATTTTTGAACAAATTTAAAGAATTTACTGTTTTATCTGCTCTTCGAATTTCATTATTCTCTTCTTTTCGTAGTCGGAGTATTAAGAGACATTTTTAACACGTCTGAAATAAAGTGCCGCCGCCGGCTTTTGTAACATGTTTCTTTAAGAGCTCCTTCATACAAAATTTACAAACACTTAATTCATTTCCTTCTTTAAAACACGTCTGTTTCTCAATATTTGTTTTACGTATTGTTCAACATTTGATATTAGAAAATTGTCATAAATATATTAAAAGTAGGAAGTTAATGAATTAAAAAGAAAGTATTTAAATGTAGTATTGTAATTAAATTAAATTCCTCTTTGTTGAAAATTCACTAAACACTTTTAAAAACGATTAAAATATCTTTACAAATTTGTCAGGCAGCATGTAAGAAAACATGTATAATCCAAACGATTTCCCAAACATTTACAACAAATTATTTTATAATATTAGAAAATTTCTCTTTATATTCTGGATTCAGTTCTTTATATTTTGTTTTTAATTTATTTGCAAAATTAAACGGCAAAGGTTTGTTTGCACAGTAAATACTGGTAATGAATCCTACAAAGTCGTTTCTGTAAATCTGTTAATTAAAGGTGACAGTCGCGCGCAACGTCATTGATTTAGCCAGCTTTGAAATGAGCAACTGGTTACATAACGACGTAACGTTAGCGTATCAGACGCTTTCGCGTGACGTCAGCTATATCTAAAATAATTACGATATTTTCGTGCTTGTACCTATATCGATCTTAACTGGCGTCGTGACCTACTAAAAATAGAAAAATATATGAAAATACAACCTGCATTATATATATAAATGTCAAACCCAGCTGAAAGACTTTACCTTCTCGGTTTCACCTGGATGCACGTTATCCTGGCGGTTCGACGAAATTCCGGCCAATGTCCTTGTTATTACTTTGTTTAACGAACTGTTATATTCATGTGCTTTCAACTGTATTGATTGAGAGGATTTGCTGGCAAATTTTACATTTTGATGAATTTTCTCAGCTCGCAAAAATGGGAAACGGTTCATTTTGAAATACTTATTTATTTGAAGGCAAGTTCGTTTTAAGGTATTTAATTTCACGTTACGAATTTGGAAATAATTAATAATTAGAAGGGGCGAAACTAAGTTCAAAGGAGCAAAGTTTTGTAATTAAATGTTTCGGTTACATCAAACGAAACTTATTGACCAACAACCCCTGTTTCAACGCAATCTGAATTATATACCTGGTTTCATTCTTTTTATGAAAGTTCAAATTGTTAAGTATGAATAACAATGATAAGCGACGAAATTATGGAAACCGTATTTACAACTTTTTTATTATCATTTTATTAGGAAAAAAATATCTGGAAGAAAATTGTAAGAAAAACAGATGTTTATAACGAATTAGAACACTATAAATAACGTCAACAGGTTCAAAAGTATAATAGAATAGGACAAAGAGGCGCATGATCATTGAAGAAATTAGAAAATTCGATTTAAGACATGGATAAAGAAATGGATTAATTCAAACTGCTAGTGAAGAAAAAAATTCAAAATTATGAAGGATTTTAACGCAGATAAATAAAGACAATAAAAAGCGAACGAATAGTGATGAAAGTGTTACCTCTGGTAATAAAAGTGTTATCTTTTTACATCTAAAGAAAAAAATTTCGTACTCAGAGTTTATTTAGTATTACTTAGTTTAAAAAATTCAAAGAGGAAAAAGAAAAAAAGATATAAAAAAGAAGTCAAGGAAAACGTATTCGAAGGTAATGGAAGCCGAAATGAAAAAATGCAATAAAAGAGACAGAAAAAGAAGAAATCAAAGGACTTCATGATATTTTAAATGAAGAATAAGTAAATAATTAAATAAATTTCAAATTTCATTGAACGCGATATTCTTGAACATAAAATGAAAATTACTGAAATGAAATCCATACGATACAAAACTATTCATTCTATATACATAGAAGGCACATTATCTATCATGCGCATTATATTTGCTGACTCATTAATAACTAATGTGTTTTTGATAAATGTTCTAATGCTCTGTAGATAATCAATAACGAAATTTAATTTTCCGCCATCATATTTCTCAACAAAGTTTATGCTACACTTCTAATATTCAAACACAAAAATATTAATACCTTTGAGTATGTATTGAACTAGCGTAACATTAATGTCTACAATTAATGTAGATTCTTATCCGACGAAATTTTGTAATGAATTATTTTGAAACGGACACTAAAATTGGCACTAACACTCTACGTTTCACTATCGTTTGATGAAGCTATCAGACGATAATGAAACGTGGAGCGTTAGCGCCAATTTTAGTGTCCGTTTTAAAATAATTTATTAATGTCTATGTTTCTAAGTGTTGTTGATAAAATATGAAAATATTGGCTATTGAATGTGAGCCACTTCACATCAGACCTAATAGAGTTAATTAAATTTTTTTTTTATAGCGAATGTTAAAGCGTGCTTTGTCCAACTCAAAACAGTCGATAAAACGGAATTTTAACAGCAAGGGTAGATAAAGTAACACTTTAACAGTAAGCGTAGATAAAGTACTTTAATTTTGTTATTTGAATGAATAAATATTACAACTTCACCATAGCAACAACCCACACTAGTTACTGGGATAATGATCAAACAACGCGATTTGACACATGATGTTCTTTTTATTTTTTTGCGAAATTGTTTAAATTTAACGTTCGCTATAAAAAAAAATAGAATATTACACACGACGGTAAAATTAATTATCGACTCGTGAAAATTAATTCACTCGTTCCTTCGTCGCTCATGAATTCAACATTTTCACTCATCGATAAAAATCAATTTTACTGTCTTGTATAACAAATAACTATTTATTATTATTATTATTTATTTTTTTAAAAGAAACTATTGTCACAGTATAACTGAAATTGAGCCAGTAACATTGATTAAAGGTCGTTGGTAATTCATTTGTTCGCTTTTACGTAAAGGCGTCAATAAATAAGAAAACACGTACGTTTCAGTCATTGTTGTTTAGCTATTTATTAGTTCTGACTGCAGTTTCCCAATAAAATTGTTGAAGATGTTTTAGAAACATCATCTTTGTCGATATGTTTTTCCTTGAACAGCGAATGCAAATCGGAGCTTTTATCATTCTTTCATTTAGATTTGATTCAGCTTCAAACTTCAAAAGCATGGGCGTTACTTTTGAAACACCCGGTAAATGTGTGTACGTAAATACAATGGCCAGTATTCTCATCCCAATTATTAATAAAGTATTTTCTCATGGTAAGTCTCGTCCGTCACTCTCTTATTTACACATTACTTTTTCTTTTCTTAGCTATTTTAATCACGATTAAATTAATTAATAAATTAAATACTTAAGGTCCAGTCTTTTCATCGTCAATTGATATTATCTGTCGGTTTATTTCCATAGTAACGATTTTAATCACAATTGTTACTGTCGAAATAAAATCATAGGATGAGAATATGGACCATTATATTTAAGAAACATCAAATTTTCAAATTCTGTTTTGTCATTACCTTGTAATAGATAATGTATTAAGCAGATTGACAAAACATAATCAACAATAATTTCCAGACAACCCTACATTCATATGTGTTTACTTACAAACATATATTCTGTTTTTTTTATAATACCTGTCAGTGTCAAAATTCTAGGGTTTCTGTTGGAACCGTGGCTGTTATCACTAAATGTACGACAGAAATTTTTGAAATTTCTTAATATTTTGGTAAAGGTACCAACATCAGAAACAATTGACAGGTATTATCAAAAAAAGGAGTATACAATGCCGACAATGAAAATTCTCTCTGGGAACATTTAAGTCAATATGCCTCTACATCCAAGTGTTATTGTAGCATGTCAGACGTAAATTCGTATTTTCGATGGTGAATTATTTACTACACAGCTAATCCTGAAGTGACTATTTTTGATCAGACACTACTTACATGCATTCGAAAGTCATTCTGAAATTACGAACGACGAACATTGTTTCTCATACCTGGAGAACGGCGTGGCGTAAGACGCAATAAGCCACTGCAATTCTGTGTAGGTCATTAATCAATTAAAAATTCTGTTAATTCATTAGAAATTAATTGAATAATGTTTAGTTGCAATTAAATTTAATCATAATTAACATCAATAAATTAATTTCTATCGCAGAAATTCTGCGATAACAATTAATTCATTGTTAACGATTAATTACAATTGAATAATTGTTAATTGTCAAAAAAATCATCGTGCCTAACATTTCTCCAATTTCGAGCGTTGAATACATGTAAGAGAAGGGTAGAAAGAAGCATTCTTCCGTGCTCTAGTTGTAGCTCAATTTTCAGAAATAATAAAACTCATTTGATCTAAAAGGTGTTTGTTCTCAATGAAAATCAGTACTCGCAATGAAAATGAGCTTTATAAACTGTTAATGCTTTTACTTTAATATTTGTGGGTTTTTAAACTGAACTTTTCGCTCCAATTTTATAAAAAATAAATTTGTGAAACATGTGTTTACTAATAAATAAATATAATTGCAATTGAACTAGACTCTCGTTCGACGAAAAGTTGTATAGGATTGCGTTATAATTTTATCGCATTTTAAAAATTGCATAAATTTTTAGGTTTCAGTTGACCTACAGCCGTAAGCAATCGTCCTAAAAAGTTCAACTGTAATGGGGGTGAAAAGTTCGCAAGAGTACAATTAGTAATACGGATATACCGGAAACTCTGAAGAACACATAGACCACGAAAGCCTTATAATTTATTCGTAATCATAATCTTATTATGCAAGAATAGTTTAAAAGTCGCATAAACCTCGCCTATTTCGCTATTGGTTGACAGTTTCTTCAACCTCCTTCGATGCTGGCTCTCCATGTTTAGTCCACATATTTTATTGTTATTTCATCTCTGAAACTTGAGAACGAATTCTTTTTAGAAGCGTAATATCCATTTTGCCGTAAGTTTCCTCGTCCCCAATTCTTCAAGTACAATGAAAAAATCACCACCGTTCGCGTCCCTTTAAAATGTCCACAGCTTCAGCTACTTCTAATGCCTTCAATTGGCCATGATGATCGATTACCATGTCATAAAGTTTGTCGATCATTACCGACATTGTAGCCGTTTCCATCCAACCCACGCCAGGAATCATCTTCCAAGCTTGTTTTGTCTTGTTTAAATCCATTTCTCTATTTCCGAATGAATGTACATGAAGGACACGGTTCACATCAAAATGTGGTTTATAATTATTTGATTTTATTGCCCTCTATATGCGTTCGCGGGAACTATTCAACCCGCCTTTGTACATTATCAAATAAAAATTCCCTTCTAAAAACAAAACTGCAGGTTCGGAATATCGAAAGTAAACATGCCCGAAAATGCATAAAAGATTCTGCGCACAAATCTCATTCATATTCAAAGCCTTTTTTTCCATACAAACACCAACATTCACGTATAATAGCAAACTTTGCATAAATCAATTCTGTGCTTTTATGTTTCATGCAAATCTATATTTACAAAAAAAAGAAAACATACATATATAATAACGATGGCGGTTCCGGGAAAATTAAAATTTTCCTCTTCGGTTTTGTTTGGTCAATACTTCAAATATGAGGCAAGAATCGACGTTTTAATGAAAATCGGCGATTTTCTATTATTTCTGAGCTTCAATTTCCATACGTTTCAGCAAAGCTAGCGGTGTGTGTACTAATGAAAGAATAGCGGGCCTAGTTCGGGGCTGAAACATCCAATGGTAAACAGAGCGGAAAGTACGAGTAACGGGAATAAAACCACCCATCTTTTCATCGTTGCTTGTTAAAAAAAAAACTGAAATGTCTGTTAGTATGCTTGTAATTATTTGTTAAAAAAAAATTAATTCTAAATTGCCATCCGAAAATTGTTGTAAATAAATTCCTATAGAAAAGAATCTTTTCATGATTTCGCACAAATGACTTCGAAAAAAATACCAGAAACTCTTGGTACTTCAATAGCCTTACTTTAAACGTCAACCCCACAACAAAGCTCTTTGAAACGAGCACCAAAATTCCAAGTTGCATTAAGGAACGATCGATTTGGGTTTCATTATCGCAGGGCTTATAGCTTGCTAAAAATAAACTTCGCGCTTTAATTTTTTTATTGTAAAAGTTTTGATAGCGATCGTGACTTTTTAATGCATCTCTGGCCCCTTGTAATAACTCTTGCGATCCCTCTGGTTTTATAGTTCATTAAAGTATTGCTTATCATCCATTGGATGTTAGAGAGGAATTCTCTTAAAAATGAAACAAAATTATTAAAGTTCTTTGATAAAATTTATTACTGATAAAGTATACAAATTAGAATATGCAGATGACGGTGACCTGGGGAAGTCACATATAATTTCTTTTTCATAAACTTACAGCCGCAACTAGTTTTATGTTGCCAAATATGTTTAACATTCGTTTTTCTAGATGAAGCATTCAAGTAAATAAAAAAAAACAATTGATTCAATTATGGTACCGAACCTGATCAGGTATGAAAAAGTGATTTTTCATTTTACTTTTCTTGCTTTTTTGGTCAAAATTAGCAAAAAAAAGTTGGTTGTTATTTTTTATGCTTTTATTAGAGAGTTATGTGCCTGTAAAAAAATGTACGCAATCTGGTTCTGGAATAGATGACGAAACTGAAGGATTGAATTGAGTACGATATAAGGACAAAAAAACGCCTCCTTCAGGAATTATTCCTCAACCGAACCAAAAGCTTGATTTCTAAAAATACAGTATTCATTCGATAATTGGTGGTTCTATTCAATCGAGATCGTCATTAACAATTTAAATAATTATTGATTTTTAAAGATTAAATATAATTTCAGTATTTCAAATTTCTAAATCCATGATCTATTTCACTCCTTACTAAGAATGTTCAAAAGAAAATTCTTGCTTTAGGGATTTTTTAAACAGTGCGGAAAACCTCGCGTAAAAGCATTTTTCTCTTTGCGCCGTTCTACATTTGTCTTAGTCCCGACGGTTTCATCCAACACTTCATTTAATATCCTTCAGTCCCTGACAGGACCCACTGCTGATTCAGTAATGAAAGGCTACAAATCTTGAATATGGCGTGGGTGGTTACATTTTCGGCGAGCATTCGTCGGCGGAAATTGAATCCGTAGAAATCTGATACGTGCCTTAAAGTTTCTTCAATAAGATTAAATTAGCCGTACAATTTTTCAAACGTCCGGGCTTTCGTTTGATGTAAATCTGAAAGTATGTTAATAGTGAGTGAATTTTGAAAAAGTATTATAAAATTTTTCTTTCCAAGTCTGTTATCAGCAATTCATTAAATACCTGCTTTTAATAATAACAAACACGTAGAGAAGCCTATCAGATTAGAATAGATTTAAGGATATTCACTATAGATCAGTTTTCACCGTCACATTTCTTTTATCAGTGAAGCTATGTAAAATGTAGTGGTTACGGATTATTGCTTCAATTAATAGGATACTCTGTTGGTTACTATACCGCTCTGTCATACATCGGTTTATTACTATCAAACAAGCAATCTTTCCGGATCCGAAATGTTTTAAAAGTGTACTCAAGAAAATGAAACAATCAACTATAATGTAAGTAAACTGTGGCACAGTCCAGTCACCTTTTCTCGGAAATCTATAACGCAAACTTCTCTTATAACAATAACCGAAGGCAGTAAAAAGAATTAATTAATAGATTATTATAGCTACAGTGATAGTAGAAAATATTGATTCGATGTGCAAGATACCGTGTTTTAATTTTGGATTTATACCAGCTCCTTTCTTACGTATCTACCAGTTTATAAGATAAATTTCTGAAGAGGAAAAAAGATCTAAATAGGACGGCAAGCAATATATGCCTCCCTAAGAGCTCAAGAAAATAATACTAAGTATGAAAGTTGGATGAAGAAAGTAGGCGAGCTTTAGTCCAAGGTTTATCTATTGGGTTAAAACGTTACTATGGGAAAGCTGACGGATAAAAGTGATATTCTGTAACTTATTAGCAGGCTGCTAAAATTAAAGGATACGTTAAGATTCAAAGTAGGGTCTTATGATTAGCTGTTACTAGGGCAACAAAATTTAACAACCTTTCAATTTAGTCTTTATTATTTAATGAACAAAATATTTCCACAATACTTGAGAAATTGCGTATAAAAATTCTAAGGCGGGATTAATTTTGTAATCGTAGTTGTTGTTGAAGATGTCAAAATGTGATTAACACTTCACTTTAACAATTAATTTCGAAACACACGTTTATATTCGAATATATTTCGATATACATAAGAACTTTTACCCTATATAGCAAATAGAATAAAATTTCTTCTTACTCTATTTGCTATTCCTTCTAAAGCACCTTGTAAGCGCATTTCAATAAAACTGGTTTTAGCTAAATACCTAAATATAATATAATTTGTACAGTTTATGTACTTTAAAACTTTAAACGAATTTTTAAGGAATAGTTTTTGTCCAATTCATTTGCTTACCCATTCTAAATTACATAAATCAAAGAAGAACGAATTTTTGAAGTATAATGGTTGTTATTCTTTTAATTACAAAAATTAACGTAAAAATACCTACAAAGCGTTAAAATATCAGGCTTACAAAACGTACCAAAAACGCGTAATTATTTAACGAGTAAACATTAATTTGCGTTGGCGCACTTTGTACTCAAAGCGAGTTAATTAAACTTTACGGGTTTTATAATGGTTTCGCGTACCGAGTAATTCTTAATCATATAGCTGAATTTCGGAAAACATTTCCTGAAATGCGAAAGCTCCGGTGTACAGTGCCGGATTTACTGGTTCAGTCTGCATGAATGAATAATTATTATAAGAATAATTTGTAGCGACAATGCACGCTACCAAGATAAGAGCCACCGTGTTGGATATTTCCAAGAAGACGGCGCCCTCGCGAACAATGCAGTATTCAAAGCCCTACTTTCATAAAAATACGGCTGAACGGTGGATGTGTAATAAGGAGGCCGTTTCAGCATTGCCTAGTCCCCTAATCTTGAATATTTCATTATCACACCACTACTACACATGTATCAATGTCGAGGATTGCAGCTTAATTAATTATTGTACTGAAAAATTTAAACAAAGTAAGATTTCATCGCAACTTGTTTCTATAATTGAATTGAAAGTATTCGGAGGAATCAAATTTTAAGTAATTACGAAACTGTAACAAAGGAAGAACTTACTTTTTCCTTGATAATGTATCCGACCAAGCTTAAACTGAAAGCGTTCACATTATCATCACTACTGATCGATGAACTAATTTGAAGTAGGGTTGGCACATTATCACATACGAGAAGAAAACGCGGCAGAAGCTTTCGTACAGAGTACTGAGCTTTCGACTCGTTACTGAGCTTGTTTCGCGGCCACCCGCTATCGACCACGCCGCGCTACACCCTAGAGCCCCTACCGCAAAGATAGACAACCTCCACGTATCAGACAACCCTATAACGTTGGGTTGCGGGCTTCTTCTAATGGAAAACTATAATTATTGTATCGTTATCGTTCGAATTATAGGCAGGAGATATAAATAGAATGAGTTCCTTTTTAAGTGTTTCAGGAATATAGACTATTAACAAAATATTTTAGAATATTAAAATATTTAAAACTAAATTTACTCAAATATAAATTATTGCGTGTTATACCTAGAAAATAAAATTTAAAGTTCTTGAAATAACAGAACAAACTATTATTTCTGTTTCAAAGTGGCAAGCAACATTGCAATGCGTTCGGTGATGGATTGAGAAAAATTTGTCTGGTGCAATACGACTTGGAAAGTTTCGAAGATATATTATTTTCAGTAAGGCGTTTAGGAATTCTTTTGCGTGCTGAATTTATGAAAATCACACGTCCGCGTGTCAATGAAACAATTTAAAGTAAAAATTAACTTTAAGTCACCTTATGAAATATGATTAAGAAAAAGACTAATAAAAAAACTGAAAACAGAATTCGATCTAAATAAAATATTAATATTTTCCGTGATCCCTTCAATTTTCCAGCAATGTTTATCTTAGTTGATTTAACTTGAAGGCTTCCGCGGCCGTCGTCCATTGTTGAATTCTTGGCTTCCGGTTGGAACCGCGTGTCTCGGATTTCTCTACTGCCGACGTTTCGTTCTTCGTTGCAGAAGAACTTCCTCAGGGCTGCTGCTGGTGGTGATGCTGCTGCTGTTGGTCTTGTTGCTGCTTCGCGTTAGTCGTTGAGACTGAGTTGGTAAGTCCGTTGTCGTGGTATTTATAGGAGCCGGTGGGGGCAGCGGGGTGGAACGGTGGGCGGGGCGGAACGGTATATCGGTGCGTGACGGATCGTTAATGAGATGTTTCCAAGTATTGTGAAGGTAGAAGCCATTGTCACGGTTTAGATTGTTGGGGTGTTTGAAAATTTCTATGGATTCACGGATTTTACGGTTAAAGAAATGAGATGAGCGGGCTAGGAGTTTTGTTTCTGAAAACTGGATTTGGTGGCCGGTTTCTAGTTTATGTTCAGCTAAGGCGGAACCAGTTGTTTGTAGTAGCCTGGTGCAGCGTTCATGTTCAGAAACACGAGTACTGACAGAACGTTTAGTTTCACCGATGTATACACGCCCACAGGAACACGGAATACGATATACTCCTTCGGATTGTAAGGGAATGTGGTCTTTCGTGGAGGGTAGGTAGTTTGAGAGTTTTGTCATGGGTAAATAAATGGATTTGATGTTTTGTCGTTTGAGGATTTTGCCTATTCGGTCCGTTATGGTGTGGATGTAAGGTAGGTAAGCCGTAGCAACTGGCGGTGCATCAGGTTCAGGGCGTGGTGGAATGGGGGTTCGATGACGAGCAATGGATCTTTGGATGTCGTGTTTGTTATAATTGTTGTTGAGAAGGACTTTTGTTATATGGTTTAGTTCAGTTTGGAGTGAAGAGGACTCTGATAGGGTAAAGGCACGATCAACTAGTGAGTTGATGACCGATTGTTTTTGAGAAGGATGATGGTGGGAATGTGCGTTCAGATAGCGATCAGTATGAGTTGGTTTGCGATACACAGAATGTCCTAATCTACCGTCCGGGAGGCGACTTACTAGGATATCAAGGAAAGGTAAGTGGCCGTCCTTTTCGTATTCCAAAGTGAAACGAATGTCCGGATGTTGGGAATTAAGGTGTTCAAAGAAGTTGTCCAAGGATTCCTTACCATGTGGCCAAATTGCAAAAATATCATCAACATATCTGAACCAACATTTGGGTTTGAGAGGGAAAGAAGTAAGGGCTTGTTGTTCGAAAGCCTCCATAAAGATGTTCGCTACTATTGGGGATAAAGGGGAACCCATGGCTGTTCCTGACACTTGTTCGTAATATTGATCTCGGAACATGAAATAAGTTGAGGTTAAGCAACATTCTATCAAAGGAATTAGGTCTTCGGGTTGGTTATGGGCTCCGAACAGTTGCTGGATAATAGTAACGGTGTCGGGTATTGGCACTTTGGTGAACAGGGATTCAACATCGAAGCTGACCAGAAGGTCCTGCGGGTCTAAGGATATATCGTGAACAGACTGGCAACTAATAGACAGACTTACCCACGAACAAGCCACCCGCACTCGCGAACATGTCACCAATACCCACATCCGTAAATTCAACCAGCTGGTTTCTAAACAACTACCCAATCAACATCATAAACCTACTTCCTTAACACACACCGTGGTAAACAAATCTCGCTATCCCTTAACCGAGAATGAAATCTCCGTCCTCGCCAAAGGCCCAAATTTCGCCATAACCCCAAAAACCATACCCATTGATGACATCATAACTAGTGTTGAATCTGCCCTTATCAAACTTCCTTCCCATATTGCAGACCCTATTCGCCACGAAACTTCCAAAATTCTAAAAACAGCCAAACCCCCCAAACCAAACTGCACTAAATCTGAATTTCAAGCCCTCAAAACCTTGAAAACCAACCCAGACATAGTCATACTCCCCGCAGATAAAGGGAATGCAACTGTAGTTTTAGATCGTGCAGAATACGACCACAAAATCAATAACCTGTTAGACGACCCAGCTTACCAACCTTTACGACGCAACCCTACCTCCCGTATAGAACGCACCATAACGACCTTAATAAAATCTTCTTCTATCCCTCCAGACACACAAAAATCTTTGATACCTCGTGACTCTAGAATTCCCAGACTTTACGGACTCCCTAAAATTCACAAACCCGACACACCCTTACGTCCCATAGTCAGCACAATCAACTCACCAACGTACAAAATCTCTAAATATCTAGCACACACCCTCAAACCATTTGCAGGTAATAGTGAAACCTTTATCCTCAATTCCCAACATTTCGTCCAAAAAATTCACGATATATCCTTAGACCCGCAGGACCTTCTGGTCAGCTTCGATGTTGAATCCCTGTTCACCAAAGTGCCAATACCCGACACCGTTACTATTATCCAGCAACTGTTCGGAGCCCATAACCAACCCGAAGACCTAATTCCTTTGATAGAATGTTGCTTAACCTCAACTTATTTCATGTTCCGAGATCAATATTACGAACAAGTGTCAGGAACAGCCATGGGTTCCCCTTTATCCCCAATAGTAGCGAACATCTTTATGGAGGCTTTCGAACAACAAGCCCTTACTTCTTTCCCTCTCAAACCCAAATGTTGGTTCAGATATGTTGATGATATTTTTGCAATTTGGCCACATGGTAAGGAATCCTTGGACAACTTCTTTGAACACCTTAATTCCCAACATCCGGACATTCGTTTCACTTTGGAATACGAAAAGGACGGCCACTTACCTTTCCTTGATATCCTAGTAAGTCGCCTCCCGGACGGTAGATTAGGACATTCTGTGTATCGCAAACCAACTCATACTGATCGCTATCTGAACGCACATTCCCACCATCATCCTTCTCAAAAACAATCGGTCATCAACTCACTAGTTGATCGTGCCTTTACCCTATCAGAGTCCTCTTCACTCCAAACTGAACTAAACCATATAACAAAAGTCCTTCTCAACAACAATTATAACAAACACGACATCCAAAGATCCATTGCTCGTCATCGAACCCCCATTCCACCACGCCCTGAACCTGATGCACCGCCAGTTGCTACGGCTTACCTACCTTACATCCACACCATAACGGACCGAATAGGCAAAATCCTCAAACGACAAAACATCAAATCCATTTATTTACCCATGACAAAACTCTCAAACTACCTACCCTCCACGAAAGACCACATTCCCTTACAATCCGAAGGAGTATATCGTATTCCGTGTTCCTGTGGGCGTGTATACATCGGTGAAACTAAACGTTCTGTCAGTACTCGTGTTTCTGAACATGAACGCTGCACCAGGCTACTACAAACAACTGGTTCCGCCTTAGCTGAACATAAACTAGAAACCGGCCACCAAATCCAGTTTTCAGAAACAAAACTCCTAGCCCGCTCATCTCATTTCTTTAACCGTAAAATCCGTGAATCCATAGAAATTTTCAAACACCCCAACAATCTAAACCGTGACAATGGCTTCTACCTTCACAATACTTGGAAACATCTCATTAACGATCCGTCACGCACCGATATACCGTTCCGCCCCGCCCACCGTTCCACCCCGCTGCCCCCACCGGCTCCTATAAATACCACGACAACGGACTTACCAACTCAGTCTCAACGACTAACGCGAAGCAGCAACAAGACCAACAGCAGCAGCATCACCACCAGCAGCAGCCCTGAGGAAGTTCTTCTGCAACGAAGAACGAAACGTCGGCAGTAGAGAAATCCGAGACACGCGGTTCCAACCGGAAGCCAAGAATTTATCTTAGTTGCTTGTTTTTTTTTTTATTTCTCATAAATGTACTGATAGTTTAATTTATAATCTTGTCCTGATAATTTTGTTTTGTTTTGCTCTTGTTTAAAATCTAGTATTAACGTGTAACAGTTGATAATATACTGCAGTTGGCAGCGCTTCAAAAACAATAACGCAAAAGGAAAGCACGACAGAAACGACTTTTCTGTATTCTTAAATTAAATGACTTTTTTAAAATAAATATTATAATTGCAAACTGCATCATTTATAAATTCAGACACAGTTCTTCAAAACTTGGTTTGTATATTATAATTGCTAGTTTAATACAAATGCGACGATGACTACACAGCTAATAAATGCGATATACTAGGCTTTCATTGCACTCTTATCATCCTAGCAGCATTTAAATTCTGTGCCACATTGTTCAATAAATATAAGCTCTATTAACTTGTATTATTTAAAATAGAGCTATAAAATCCTACAATACTACATTATATTACAAAAGTTTTATTATTTTTTTAATTAATGTATATTAATATACACCGTGTTTCAAAAGGACCGCATCATTACTTAGGTGGTTTTTAGACCCACTTATTTGTTCTCAAAAGTGTAGATAAAAATTTTCTGGATGATTTTTTTACGAAGATATAGGCCTTCAAAGTTACGAAACTGATGTTGATTTTAAAGGAATTAGATAATCTAACTTTATGTTTTTATTAATGAAAGGTAAAATTATGCTTCCTAATAAAACATAATATTTATTAAGTAATAAAGCAGGAAAAGTCTTTGTAAATGTTAACATTATTTTAAAAGTAAAGCCAGGCAACGGTGCACCGAAAATTCGGTTTCACTATGATTATCATAGGGTGACCTGACAAGTAAAATTTATCAATGATGTTCACATTTTGAAAGTCAAATTTTTTGATTGATTTGAAGAATTTATTCAAATTCAAAATGTTTACTTTAAATGAATACTGTGATATGTATCTTCTTCTGAAAGAGAGTGGAGGAAACTTTCGACGCGTTGCAGCAGCTTAAGCTGAACGATACGGTGAACGTAGACATCCAAACAAAAATGTTTTTCAACGGCATGATCAGCGTGTGAGAGAAACAGGTCGATTGGATGTAATCCATGAAGTGATAGGTAGGCCACGCTCCACCAGAACTCCCCAAGTCGAGGAAGCTGTCCTACAACTCGTTAAAGACAATCCTAACGTCAGCATTGGAGATATTGGAGGAAATTTAAACGTAAATTACAATGTTGTTCAGCGTATATTAAAAACAGAAGGTTACCATTCTTTCCACTACACAAAAGTGCAAGCTCTGTGTGAAGCTGATTTTCCTCTTCGTATTAACTTTTGCCATTGGATGCTGGATCAAATCAATTTGAATCCAAATTTTCAAAATCAGATTTTGTGGACGGATGAACGTACCTTCATTCGTGACGATGTGTTTAACATGCACAATCTTTATACTTGGGCAATAGAAAACCCCCATGTAATACATCGACGAGCATTTCAACAACGTTTCTCCGCCAATGTCTGGACTGTTTTTTTTTATGGAGAACAACAAATCGTTTATCGCACTGTCCTCAATACTGAGCAAGAACTTTCTCAGAGAATTCTAGATGCTTCACATACAATAACGCCTCAAATGTTAAGAAATGTTCAAGAGAGCATGAGAAGAAGATTAGAAAAATGTATCGAGGCGAATGGGCAAAATTTTGAACATTTATTGTAGCTATTTAATTTTTAGTTTAGAATTTAGATTGTTTTTGTTTGATCTTCAGTTAGTTTAGAATTTAGATTGTTTTTTTATCTTCAGTTAGTTTTACATAATATTTAAATAATTTATTAAAAAGTTACATTTTGAAAAATACCTGTTCTTATTTTTCGATTTTAGAAATTCAAAAAAGGGGTAAGTTTTTCTAAATTTTTCAATAAATCAAATTTTTTTTAAGGTACAGAGTTCTGATGAGGCCCAATAAGGCTAAGACATGTATAAACTCTTTCCTAACACTTTCTATATGCCAGTTACACAATTTTAGTTAATTTTCGTTACATTTTGAAGTGAACCTTATTGTTCTTGCTCTTGCAGTCTGCATGTTTGCTTCTTTTAATTTCTGATTTTTCTAAATTCTAAGTTTACCGTGTTTTTTTATTTTTGAAAGCGCGCCTCAACCAACTCTTTCATTATTTGAGAACTTTAGAATATCTGAAGAAAGTAGGATATTAAGAACTACAGTTAAGAATTGACATTTATTATTATGTCCAATTTTATTTCCAAAGGCTTTGACAAACCAGCGTATATGCAGTTGTCAACAAAAAAGAGGGTACCTATGATCTATGATTTCAAATTCGTAAGTGCATCTGATAAAGCGTTGCCTATTTGCGTTATTTTTAAACATTCATATCTTAAAAACTATTCACGGAAAAAAAATTATAAAAACATATTTGTGCTCCTATTAATGGTCTGTATTTACACCAAAGCGATGGTGCGACCCTTTTGAATCACGCTGTATAGTCAAGTTGCTTTGTTCCACTGGTAATGAGTTTGATACTTGGCGGAATAACTATTAAATATGGATACGAATCCCCTCCTAGTGCGAGAGAGATAGAATTTTCCTGGCTCGGACCGTGCTCGGATTCATCCGGCTCCTTCGAACTGAGCTTTCTGCGTTTCCCCGGTATGTAAGGCGAATGTCAAAGAAGAAATAATAATATCAAACTCGGTCGCAACCGCCAAACACCCCTCCTCCTAAAAGCTCTGTGAGCTTGGAAAAATATGTGGGAAAAATGCTGAACGACGATGATGGTAGATATACTGCCTAGTCACCTAACTAACAAGTTAGGCAAGTTAAGTATAACTTGTAATTATTAAAGTTTATAATACGGGTATTAACATTTCGTAGGTAGAGAGATTACGTGGGCTTGTTAGAATGTTCAATCTTGAAAAAATTCTTACGAAGTTAATTATAGATAATTATGATATTAACTCGAAATTTTCGTGGATTTACTTAAACGTCCTTGATTCTTTCGCTTACGCATACAGATCAGAACCAAACTATACCTAAAGTAATATCGATAAGTAAAAAGAAAACTGGGATCATAATGGCGAAAGTTACTTCCTAATAAATAGCTTTAAACAATATCACCATTAAATATATTACTTCCTCTGGATATAATTGACTCTGAAACTAAAATTTTATTTGATAAGGATCAACGGAACCAACATCTTTCACTACAAGAAAAATGAAACTATTTCTTTTTTCATTGTGAGGTCGTAAAAATATAACAGTAACAGCGCCATTGGAAAGAATTGTTACAATCTTTTCCAAGAAGCTTTTGAAATTTTCTTCCTTGGTGATTTTTTTGTAAATAAATGTTAGAATTATAACTTTTACTCGTTTAAGCTTATAAAAGACACTTTTAAATTGGTACGAGTTTCATAATCAGTCTTCTCAATTTCTTGATCTGTTTCATCATTCAGATGCGCTTCAATTCCCTCATAATCAGTAATTTCATTATCTTCAGTGCTTTCATCCTCATCAATCGCTTGTCTCTCAATCATCTATTTAGTTTCTTCGACATTATTGTCAATCACTATAATTGTATTTGCGGGAGTTGTTTCTAAACCAATGACAGACAATTTCTTGTTTTTGGTGCAGTAGTTTCATTATCCATTATATCATTAAATGCTCCCTCGTGGACATTACCCAATTAAACTGAATTTCCTTGTGGTTGTGGTATTAATTTTTAATCACCTCTTCAGGATCTAGTGGGATTATATCACAAATACATTTTTTATGTTAATTGCAAGTGTTGGTTCCATAATTTTTAATAAAAAGACCAGGAAATTCAGGTGGAGCAACATTTTTGTTTTTAATTTTCCAGTGGATTGGCGTCTTTCTAAAAGTCTTTTTGATGGACACAAACACTACTATATCGAGAGGTTGACACGCGTGTGAAGTTCATCAGGAGGAAAACATAGGCAATGCCATTTTCCTCACAGAGAGGTGTCTCGAAAATCTTCCTGGAGGACTATCATCAATCCATTTTAAGTACAATACACAAAGTATGTAGTCAAACATGATTAAATCGGACGTTTTAGAAGAAGCGATTATTTGAATGAGATGCTTGTTACTTTTCATTAGAAGGTACAGTTTTATCATGGTTTAAATCCTCCCTGAGTACTCGTCAGCTATGTAAAAGTAGAAAAGGCACAATCTTTTGAATATAACGTCTATTACGGCGTTCCCTAGGGGTCTGTGCTAGGGCCCTTGATTTTCATTTTGTTCATAAATGATATGGTAAATCATATTGAATCCGAAAAAGTTACATACATCTATGGCCGTATCCGCACAGACGCCTGAGGAATTGAAGCAAAAGGTCCACAATCCATCACTAGAGTTTAGCGAGTGGTGCGCCAAGAACAAATTAATTCTAAATTGGGAAAAAAAAACGGTAGGCATGAGCTTCTTCAACAGGAAGAATCCCGAAAGTGAAACCTTTGAATTAAACAACAAGAAAATAGATCCCTTTCGGACAACTAAATTTCTTAGAATAATTGTGACCTGGAAAGATCAAATTAATGCGGTATGTAATCAACTTAGTAAAGTTTACTTTGCTATCTCCCAGTTGAAGAGGATCCTCCGATAAACTAGTTAATCTGTACTACGTCATGGCGTATTCTCACCTTTCCTATAATGTTACGCTTTGGGGAAACGCTGTTAACTGTAAGAGGGTATTCGTGGTGCAGAAACGAATTATAAGATTACTATTTAACATAGAACCTACAAATTTCTGTAAAGAGACTTTTAAAGAAAATAAGCTGCTTACGTTTCCAGCTTTTTACATATTTAAGTGTCTACTTTATGTCAAATTGAACTGTGATGAACTTGTTCTAAACTCTCACTATCATGACCATGATACACGCTTCAAAGATTTCTTTGTAATTCCATCACATCATTCCAAGTAATTTGAACGCGCACCATCTTATATCGATATAAAATTTTTCAACAAGCTCCCAGAGACGACCAGAACTTAAAATAGTAGAATGTCAAGACTTCGCTGAGGAAATTCCTTTTAAGCAGAAACTATTATTCTATTTCGGAATATCTTAACGATGATATTGATCATAATGCTTTCCATATTATGTACCACTAGGCTAGGTTTAACTACTATAATTTTGACATGTACATCCATTTTATAAATGGCAAAGTAAGAATAAAATATTATTGTTATTATTTTTTGTTAAAAAAATTCACATTTCCAGGATCATCTCTTATATTTGTTTTACGAAGTAAGATCTAATTACATTGGGGGTTAATGCAACCTTTATCCTTTTCAGATATCTGCGTTAATCCTGCGTGTCTATTCCAAAATTGTTAACCTTTCATCTCCTGGCACATTTTCTTGGAAACTTTAACTCCCTTCCAATTAAGATATCGTTGAAACATTTTTAAATTTGCTTGTCAAAGGGATACCTATACTTGGCACCAATCATGAAGGATCTACAATATTTTTTGTCTGTAAAGAAATGAGAATGGTATGCCTTCCCAATTTATCACTTCCCATATCCTGTATTTTCTCCAATTGGTCGCATTCAGCACCCTGAATCGCAATTCTGTTTGGGTAGATGACATCCTTTGTCAATCATACTTTCAATTTTTCTATAGAATAATTTTTCCTGAAAAATGTGCTAGGATTGTGAATGTACTTTCTTGGGATATTTAGATTTTGACGCCTAGTACATATTATCAACTTTTGAACAAAGTAAGAATATTTTGATGTCAGGAATGCTCTGTGCTATTACTTTTAGACCATTTTGTATGCTGTGCGTCTCATTACTTTTGGATTACCTTATATAATTCAAAAACTTCTGTCATAAAGGCTACGTTGTAGTTAGTACATTTTTATGTTGGAAAGTTTATAAATACGGTTCTATATGAGCATAATTTTAAGAACAGATCATGAATTATCGATGAACATGAATTGTCAGACTCCAAGCATTCGAAATGACTCACTTACTTAGCTTGTAAAATATTAATGGTTTATAGCATTAATAATGTAAAATTATATGATTATATATATTTCAATGTTTTTCAGATACACAATAAATTGTTGTGAGAACACATCTGAAATGATTATTGTTACGTTTACATTGTACGATTTCATTTCTACAACAACTTCATTTTAAGACAAAAAAATTTGAATACGAAAACAACTAATAAATTATTTAATGAAATTGCTATTTGCGCCGTCGTATCTTCAGGATGTTTTCGTTCTGTGTAAGCTGAAACACGCAGGAAAAAATTTGAGCATGCTGGTTAAGCGTAAATTTTCCAGATGTGCGCTCGTTAATAATTCAGAGCTTGCGGCGAAACTCCTTATTGCGTGAAATTATGTATGGGGTGAATATAAGCTGTTCTGGAAAACCACTCGTAATATAGTATAACATTGAACTGGAAAAGTGCCCAGTAGCAGGAGATAGTTAATTAATTTTGCAAAAGAAAGAGGAAGTTAAGTAACAAGTCAAATCAGTTCCTAGTTTAGACTATTCGAAGTATTATCATTAATTCAATAAATTTCAAGAATATAATCTCGTCCATTAAAAAGAAAAAAAAATAGCAACGCAATAATATTAAATAAGATATCACTGCTTGATATATGTTTTCTTTGTATTTGATAACTAATATTAATTTAAACTTAGTAATATTTCTCGATAAGGCTTTTTCAGACAACTTCCCTGAAGACGCCAGTGGTACTAGTGCAAAAAACAACTTGACCAATGTACTCCTCGTAAACATAGGTTTTCCATTTGTTAGGCAAAATCAGATTTGGATATAAATTACACTAAAATGTTTGAGGAATCATCAAAGCTAAAAGCGATAGAGTCATATGTTTAAAGGAAAAGAAAGCAATTCAAAGATACTGGAATATAAATAAGAACACATTTATCAAATTTTATTGAATTAATGTATGATATTATGAGTTTCTTCTGTATTCTGATGAAGCATTTTCTGTACTTCTTTGCCACATGAATTACGTTTCAATTACGTTTACGGAATACTATTGGTTGAATTTCTAATTATTTTCATTAAAAGAAATACTGATTTTCAAATTTGTATCTAAAATTATGAAAAAAATAATCATAATTTACGTCATGGTTAACGCAACATTTATCCATGTTCCAAGGAACAAAGTTCGGGAGACGTTACTCTAGTGGAATAGTAACATCACCAATAAAAAAAAATAAAGAACCAAATTTATTGTAGTTCGTATAAAATTTCACTATAGCAGTAAATTTGCGTTCACGTCCAAGGCAGACTTTGTCGTACAGAAGACGAACATTTAAAAAGCAAGTGTAGCGCCAGACAATTTATCACTGTCACTTCAGAACGGCTTAGCTATTATATTTTTTATTTTATTTTACATTCAAAGCTGTTGCTACATAAAGTTCAACTATGAATTTAGGCTCATGGTATGAATACACGAAATAAAAATCTGTACCTTGCAGCGAGATTACTGTGATTAGTTCGTAATTATGAGAAATCGAAGTCGGGAAATGTGGCGATAAGATGAAAACAAATCCCGAAACCTGGTACGGTTTTGGTTTTCGAGGAACGTACCGCAGATAAGGGGCCAGTCACGTATTAACCTCAATTACCGAATAAAAGTGGATGTCGTCAGCGCAAGGCAATCATGGAAGTCGGTCGGTTAAACTGCATATGTAAGTATTGCTGAGTTTTAAGCTGATGAAGATTAGTTTCGTATTCCGGTGATATTCTTCTCTTGCAGATAATTTTAGAGACAGGAAAAACTTTCTTTGTTTAGTTGTTCGTACGTGTAACATTAAATCTGAAAAATCCGTAGATTTTCTCTACCATTTTTACTTGTGCAAATAAACGTGCTTGATATTATTTATAAACAATTCATAAAACGTAGACTATAAACGACTGCAAGTGCAGACAAATGTGCAAACTGTTGCGCTTTCTGCTACATCTTCACTAAAACACGAAAGAGAATAGCTAATATTCTGCTCTTTGCACGTTGCCTCGGAAACAAATTAGAGCGAAAGAAAATAAAACAAGAAAGCCCTACGCAAGTTTATTCGATTATCTGTGAAACGCTTGCTGCTTCAACGTTTGATGCAGGATTAGCTTCCGAAGCTCAACTTCCAAAACGTGTACCGTACTTTATTAATTTAAAGAGAGCTCTGAGTTCAAAAGAACTGTTTATAGCATTCATAAATATTAAACAGATTTCTTCTTTTCGCTTCTAATTAGCCGAGTAAATAAGGTGAAGTCCTCACTCTTAATTTTTCTCAAAGCAAATTCAATTAGTTAAAACATCGAAACTGAAACGCTTGCGTAATCGTCGCGACGATATTTTTATCTTGCGACCTTTGCTTCCGATTTTTCGAAGTCGCATTGAATCGAAATAAAAGGCGCTGATTAATGATGGTAATTCATTTTTTCACCGTTTTTGCAGCATTGGACCAAGTTTTAAGAATTGTCTACATATCAGTGAAACCAATTTTCAGCTGTCATAATCGAGCAGGCGATATTAGATTTATTACCTAACACAAACGGGTGCAATTTATACAGTCCAGACGTGTAGCAGTGATGTTATATTTCTTATGTCCTAATGATTTATATCACATATATGGAAATAAATTTATTTGGTGCACCTGAATCTGACAGTTAATGTATTCGCATATGTGCGACTGATACATAAATTGATATGGTAATTTCTTCTAACAATACTTGATGTATGGAAAAGAAACAAATTTATACTTTTGCTCGATATAAGTTTGTTTTCTTTTTCATATTATAATTTGACATGTAAAATAGTTGATCTATGTTCATAAAAAAATTAAATAAGTTAGGATTTTTAAATAAACAGATCAATTAAAAAATAGTACATTATACAGGGTGTTCTTCAAGTTGATGCAAAAAAATTAATGGCGTATGTGGTATTCTCACGAATGCATCAAAATTAAAAGGAAAAAAATAAAAAAATTCATACCGACATCCGGCAATTCCATGTGAAATGTTTAGAACCGTTGGACGCAACGAACGGTGACTTTCACTCACAATAGTGTTCGAAGTTCCCCCCCCCCCTCTGTAGGAGACGTAAAAATAGGTCGGCTCGACGAAGTAGGGATTCACATGCGTTACGGAATTGTCGGATATTTTCCACTGCGTGCGTTGAGTTCGTCTAATGTACTTACTTCTTCGGCGTACACTAGATTTTTTAAATGTCCCCACAGATAAATATCTAACGGATTAAGGTCTAATATTTTCTAATATTTAAATTTATTCCTCTAGGAGTTCCGGCAAATTAGTTTGCAAGAAACGTAAATACACCATTTCGTACAAGCGATTAGGTAAAACAAATAGACCGATTAAAGTGCGGTTTAATACACACATACATCCCTTGTAAACACTGATTCGTCGTAACGCTGTGCACCCAACGTATTTTGACCACATTCGCTGTAAATTAAAATCATGTCCACAAGAACAGTATTGGAAAATTCGGCCACGTTTTCAACGCTGCTATCTCCGACCAAGTGCAATTGAGAACTGACCCACTCAAACAGCCGATGCTGATATCAGCAAATTTCTCCGAGTACGTAATTACGTCATAAAAATTAACCAGAGACTATCAAACTGTTTCATCGTTCGCCAAAAACATTTATTACCTCTACTATTTATTAATCAATTGTTATACAAAAACTACTTCATTTTGTCACTTTTAATATAAACTTTTACTGGTTTCATTTTTTGTATGAAGTTAAAAAGCACCGTGTATTATAACTGAGAGAAATGCAAAATTATAATTGCATTTTGCTCAGGTGTGTTATACGACGTTTTGTTCAACAGTTGCATTTTTTAACAACAAAGAATCTTGAAAAGATATTTTTGAAACGACATTATTTAAAACATAGTCAAGCGGTCATGGTCGGTCGTCATGGATAGATAAGATAAAATGTTAATGCCAATAACTACAAAAAACAAATTCTTGCTTGTTCTCTTAGCTCATAGGCCTGTGCCCACCGTGTGCGTCCTCTTTAACCCTAATTGTTTCACTAGTGACTTAACTGTAACATAACATCTCGTGCTATGCTTTTCTTTATAAAGAAGCAGTTCCCTCAAAAAATAATAATTTGTTGTGCTAATATTTTAAATCTCTTAGAATTTTATAAATCTATAACGTGTTTTAAACTCATTAATCGCACATCTTCAGCTATAAGTTATCGTGTGAAATTATGAAATGGTGAGTAAAAAGTAATTGTATGTAACGTGAGATTCAGAATATTTTTTGTCAAAATTGGCCATGATATTTTAGCTTATTTTATTAATTCTTGACCTATCATCAAGTTATTATGAAAGCCAAAACAAATATTTTGTCATTTATTCTTTCCTTCCTCGTCCTTCAGTTGATGTCTCTCTTAAGATTGGTTTAGTGTCACGTTTGGAATAGTGCAAATTTTGGCAAGATTGGTGTGACAAGTGGCATTCACAATGTCGAGTAGTTTTTCGTGCCTCTCTTCCAAAAATCACTTTCTCTTGTCTTAGCTTATTTTATTAATTCTGGACCTATCAAGTTATTATGAAAGCAAATACAAATATTTTGTCATTTGTTCTTTCCTTCCTCGTCCTTCAGTTGATGTCTCTCTTAAGATTGGTTTAGTGTCACGTTTGGAATAGTGCAAATTTTGGCAAGATTGGTGTGACAAGTGGCATTCACAATGTTGAGTAGTTTTTCGCGTCTCTCTTCCAAAAATCACTTTCTCCTGTCTTATGTTTTTTTTTTCATCCCACAAATTCCCCAAGCTTCTAGAGCTTGTCGGGGAGGGGGGTTGGCGGCTACGACCGATTTGATGTTATAATTTCTCCTTCGGCATTCGCCAACTGTAGAAACGCAAAAAACCTAGTTCGAAGGAGCCGGCATGAATCCAAACACGGTCCGAGCCACGAGAATTCTATCTCCTACATAGGACCCACACGCATCGGCAGAGATTCGAACCTATGCCTAAATAATTGCCCGCCAAGCGTCAAGCCCGTTGCCGACGGACTGAATCACTGGGCTACCAACTACCTTTAAAATGTTAATTTTGTTATTACCTCCAAGTTTTCTCTTTTTTTCTTCACTGCTTTTTTTAATTTTCTTTTTTCATGTTCTCCTTCATTTTATTCTTCTTCTCTTTTCTTAAATTCTTGCTTCAATATTTTTCTTAATATTTTTGTTGTTTCTTTTACTAATCAAGCCATCTGATCTGATTTTTTTGTGTAATTTAGTCTACTGGCTTTGTGTCTAGACTTTTTCTGAATATTTCGTTTGTAATCTATTTTCTTTAGGTCTGTCACCTCTGTAGTCTTGATCTTCTGTTTGTGTCTTTCTGTGTTTGTCCATGCTTCTGAGGTGTAGAAGTTTTCCTTGGGCATATAAATAGATAAATAGATAGATAGATGTGAAAGTATCGATTACGTGGAGAAAAATCAAATTTCGTTAGAAGATGTGGCTTTTCTTTGATGAAAACATTTATCAGAGGGTAATTTCCGTATTCATGATACCACGATTTCTTGAAACAGCAGGTTTTTGACATTTGGATTGCCAGATTTATCATCAATAAAATATACATGAGATGAAGTAGATATATAGCCTTGGCAGTATTAGGCACCTTACATTAACATGAAAATCTGTTGGAGTAGGGTAAAATAAAATTTTCTAGGTACAAAATAATAACAATTTATTAATATTTTTTAGGCCACCTCTAGCCTTAATCACTGCAGCTATTCTTTTCGGCAGAGTACTTATAAGTTTATGACATTCCTCTGCGATAATGTTATTCCTTTCTTTCCATAACACGTTTTTTAAAATTGCTTTAGATGTAATTGGATGCTTTCTAATGCTACGCTTTAGAATCCCCCACAAATGTTCTATGGGATTTAGGTCTGGGGATTGTGCAGGCCAATCCAGGAGGTTAATTTTGTTTTCGTGAAACCACTTCATGGTAACTGCAGATTTGTAGCAGGGTGCATTATCTCGTTGATACAGCATTTCTTCCATATTTGTATCACCAAACATCTTGGAAAATGATTGCCGTAGTGTCGTTTCCAATATGATTATGTAGGTGTGGGAGTTCATTCGACCTTCACAAACAAACATTTCGTCTACACTGTCGGCTGTCATACAACCCCAGATCATTACAATGCCTCCCCTGTGTTTCATTGTTGGTACCCGCGTTCCGGAAGGTATTCTTCACCGATTCTCCGCCTCACGTAAGCTACACCAGAAGCTCCAAATACCTTACAATTTATTAAAAAAACGTAGAATTTAAACACACCGTATATTTTTTTACTGGCGAAGTGTAGAAGACGCAAACGAATTCAAAATTACAAGTGATATAAAGCAAATATTACCTCAAACTTTGATTCGTCGGACCACACAACATTTATCCAATTCTTCTCTGTAAAGTGTTGGTACTTTATATCCCATTCCAAATGATACTTTTTTATTTTTTCTGAAAGCCAAGGCTTCTTTCTTGCTTTCCTTTACCTTTCAAGCCAGCTTCATTAAATCTTCTCTGGTCGTTCTGGCACTAATCGGTCTCCCGATTTCTTCGGATAAACTGGCAGCGAGCTCGGAGGAAGTTTTCTTTCGATTTTTAAGTGACTCTCAAATTAAATTTCGATCCTCATGGTCTGAAGTTATCCGTTTCCTACCTGTTCTTGTTCGGTTCGCATGTGATCCAGAATCCGCGTAACGTTTCAAGGTACAACGCGATCGTTTAATACTTTTGGCTGTTTCTGTCTGTGTGTTGCCTTGTTCGTGCAAGAACTGAATTCGTAAACGTAAATGCTCACTAAGTTCGTTCTTTTTAGGCATCTTTTGCGGCAAAAATGACGATATTCAAAATTATAATGAAACAAACATTATACTGGAAAGATCGTTCTTACTACAAGCGCTTATACAAGACTGACTACCTAGTCACGGAACCACAATTGCGAACTATCATCTGCCACATGTTTTACAACCGCTGTAAAGTATTGTGCATTATTTAAATTATCGTTTATTATTGCCGACTAAATAATAATAAAATTCTAAAGATTTCTGTGTAATATTTTCGGAGATAAATTGGAAAATTAAGGGTGGTTAATATTTTTGGCCAAGGCTGTATATATGAAGACAATGCTTTGATCCCCAACAAATTTGGCAACTCTTTGGAGAAAATTATTCAGCTGATAATATGTTCCTCTGTGTGCAAATGGGGCTCATAGTGAGCCCATTCATTATGAGTGTTTGATAAACGTGTGATTTTTTTAATTTTTTATCAACTTTTGGCATGAAATCTGGATGGTATGTCTTAACTTAAATGAAAAGTCCGTCATTGCACTCCTTGATACACTGTTTTACAGTAAAGCTAAGACATGGAGTCCAAATTCCATGGCAAGAGTCGATAAAAAATTTAAAAAAAACACTTGGTAGTTAAATTATTGTGAACCAGATTGTGATCACTTTTTATATTTTATTGCCATGAGTAATTCATAGTAGTATAAAATAAGGTTTACTGAATGTTACAGTTACATACAGACAAAGCGCAATTGTTAAACCAAAAATCTATAAACCCAATGCTCTGGGGTATCTGACTGCAGTAATGACGTCACTATACAACACGTATTGACGTCGTATTGTGGTGCCTCCGCTGAACGTCGCTGCAATCGCGCCGCGGTATCTGACGCTCCGTCCGCGCATATGCGATCGACGCTCTCTCATGAATGACTCCTTTCATCATATCTCCGATAATATCTGCTAAAGTTTCACTTCACATTATTTAGGAGCTTCCGTCTCTAGAGAGACCATCCTTTCAGATAAATCAGTCTTCGTGCACTTTAACTTGCGCAATTTCCATCAAGGCGAAGTTCATAAAGCGTTCTATTATGCTGCAGCGTATCACGTGCGCCACCATTTGCTGTTAAATTGACAACGTTACATAAAGCACAAGAGTATCACATTCGTCAGGTGTGTGTAGAGACTACAAAGCTAAACGAATTGTGATGAAAGTTTGTTGAAACGTATACGTACATACACATAGGAATTATGTACACTGAATTTTGTAGGAATTCTCTCAAACTATGAAAGGAAAAGGATAATACTTATTACGAAATTTGAGTTTTTCAATAAAAAAAAGCGTACAGAAAAACATCGACTTTAAATTGAATTTTACAACTATCCCACAAATTATATTTAGAAATTTACTGATATTTTTCAAAGAACAAGAAAATATTTTTTATTAAAAAACTCATCATGTTCTTCATTTCTCAGAACATAATAAACGATGTGCAATTCTAAACATAAATCTTTTAAGTACCTAAGTCAAATTTACATAATGCATTGATGTGTGCAAGACCTTAACCTATAGATTTCATTGTTTCAGTTGATATACCGGTTGTTTATGTTTTATAATACATAAACTGTATTTACCGGTGTAACTAATTTGCATATAAATTAATAATTACATGTGCATATACGGTCTCATTGTTTGATTAGGTATTAATATAAATTAACAGTGAAATACATCAATAAATTTAAAATGAGCGTAAAATTATCGTAGGCGTGATTTATTCTCAACACTGCCTTCATTAAAAGGTAATCACTAATCCACTGTTTTATTTTATTATATTAAATTAATTAAAGTTTATTTAAAATAATTTAAACAGGTACGTAACACGGCAATATTGGCTGGTATCTTTGAGCAAAGTAGCATCAAATTTTACAATTTTATTGTAAGATATTGCAGAATTATTATTGTTAAATAAATAAATAATTAAACTACAAATGACAAATAAAAATATAATTAAATACTTGATTGATATTGATTTATCCAAAAGATTACTTTAACAAAATTTTAATATTTTCTTTCAATTTGACCGTTTTTACAAATTTTTCCAGATTTCACTAATTGTAAGTAAAAAGTAGTAAATTTTTATATCCAAAATACAGGATGACGCACTGTATATCAAAACAGTAAAATAATTGAACAGAAATAAAAATTTTAAAATTCGGACGACGCCGACGCTAGCGTACGACAAGCAAATTGTATTTGTAGATAAATAAATAGTCCAGACAGAATTTCCGAGCAATTTTGCTTTTCTCAAATAAACTGTTCGAAGCTTGTGTAATCATTATTTATTTCTTCTTCGCAGAGCTGGCCTTTGTAAACACACGCTAAATTATGTACACCCCGAATCGTTGAGATAACAGAACGCAGAAAACAGATTTACATTTGTGTCCAAAGACTAGAACTAGATCTGCTTTTTAGTTCATCATTTATGATCCGCGTTCCGAGTTCGGCGTCCGGGCAACGAATTCCTGCATTTAGCCCCAGGTGCTGAACAACGGTACCCGAGACAAAATTCATTCGCAGGTGACGAACCCTAAGACCCGTTAAGATAAAGTTTAGAGTCGTTTATCTGCATCAACCTTGCGAAATACTTGATCGTCTGCGAAGGCGAACGCGAACGACCTCGCAGCTGATTCAGTAAATATTACCTGAGCGGTTTATGTTGGCCATGCATAACGATGCATTCCCCTTATGTGCTTGTATGAATTTAATGCCGACCTTGCTGCTATGTGCATTATTTCACTTGGCATATTTTATTTCCTGTGCCGCTCGCCAGTGTCTCTTATATTTTATTTCTGTATGCGTGTAATAAAGTTTGTTTCTGCTGAATACATTTAGAAATGCTGCTCCTTACTTTTTAGGAAGACACATTCTTCAGAATGAAAACGGAATAAGTTATATACTATCAAGTAGTGTCTAATAAAATTAATTATATACCACGAAAAGAAATAAAGTAGAGTTAATTCTGATTACCGCTGAACTTTTATGGTGTTTTCACAAATTTTAATGAATTTTTACAAGGTACTGTAAAATCAATAAAAGGAACAATTTGGTTTGACGCCATTTTAATAAATGTCGTTATATTATGGGTAAAACCCGCAGGATGTGCAGGACGACATTGTCCGGACAATATCAGTGATACTTGTCAAAGTCAAAGTCAAGATTTGGTAAATATTTTTTTACAAATTTCGAGCAATTTTAAGCGGGCATTGTTGGCAATACTAAGTCTCAAGTGCAAAGTTGATATCGTGATATCGATATGATAGAAGATAGTTTTGTGACATCCAGTGTCACATGGTGGGTGTTACAGCTCCATGCCATCTCGAAATAAACATTTTTTTCTTATAGATCAGTAAAACACAGTTTTGTCTATGGAGATTTAACATTGACAAAAACTCAGATTTAAATTTTGACTAAAGAAGAAAATTCTCCAAAAAATGTCCATGAGAGAATGACAATAATATATAACCATAGTTGTCCATCGTATTCTAAATTAAATTTTGGCCAAAAAAGCAGTTTCATTGGGGTAGAAAATCCATTCGGGATGTTCTAAGAGGTCCTTAGAAGTTCAAAATATACAAATGATAAGAAAAATTGTGAATTTAATGATGAACGACCAACATCTGAAAATGTCACCAATTGTTATAGAAGTTGGAATATCTCAAGTTTCAGTTTTAAGAGCATTGCACTTAGTAAATCTAAGTGCCATAGTAGTGTCT
Organism: Serrognathus titanus; assembly: GCA_039766575.1. Taxonomy (NCBI): domain Eukaryota; kingdom Metazoa; phylum Arthropoda; class Insecta; order Coleoptera; family Lucanidae; genus Serrognathus; species Serrognathus titanus. The sequence continues at coordinate 43,622,493 of CM077914.1, read as the reverse complement.
GCACACAGGATTCATAGGCAGTTGACGCCAGTCTAAAAATTGTACCGCAAGAAAATTTCTATGCAAAATTTTACCTCTTAAGGGGCAAATCGAAACCTATTTTTAGAAATTATCACTGACGTTGCAAATTGGGTACATTTTTTGAGACCGACAGATAAAACAAGAATCTATATACAATGGATATGTTACGGAGAATGATGATAAACCTGACAATAACGTTAAAGTCCGGGTAATGACGTTAATGACCTAATGCGACGGTTATTAACGTTACTTACTGGAAAATATCGTTAATAATCTTATATAACGGCAAATGACGTTAATTTAATCACAGTCTGGACATTATCGTTACCAGAGAGACGGTCGTCGACAATAGAATGATGTATCTCGTGTGACGTTTTTACACATTTTGCACATTTTTATGTGCATGGTTTTCTAAACATGTTTAAAGGTATCATAAATAGATAACCTTGAAGATGCACTAACTGATTTGAAACTTATATCTGACAGAACTGACAAATGTAATTTTGAAATGTTACCAATTATGGTATCTCAGACATGCACGTTATAACTATCTTCATTTATCATGGTACCCTTCGATGAAAGTTTTTTTTTTAATAACAGGTTACCTTATTTCATTCATCATTCTTAAGTTTCTTAAGTAAAAAAATGATGAAGGAATAGGTCGACATGTGCTCGTCAAAAGACACGGTAAAATTGCAAAGAATTTGAGCAGATTGTACGATCAAAGACAATAATACTCACTTACCGTCGCATGTAAGACTATGATAATTATAGTGACACCACATTTTTGGTGCGCCGTTGACGACCTTGCCTCTAAAATAATGTTAACATTTTCAAAGATTTTTTCTACTCTATTATTTAATATTAATTGTGTTTAATAACAAGAAAAATGTTACACGCATGTATCTACGTCTCTTATAAATAAAAACAGAAAATTATATTATCTGATTAATGCAAAATCAACATCAAATTCGTATCTTTCAAGGTCTGTATCTACGTAAAGAAAGCTCGTAGAAAAATTTTCTTTATATTTTTGAGGACAAATAAAAGGTTCTAATAACCACCCAAGTTATGGTGCTGTAAAGAAAAAAAGGTAACTTATCTTTTATACAGAATGATTCAAAAGGAACGCACCATCTCTTGGGTGGTTGTTAGAACCTTTTATTTGTACTCAAAAATGTAAAGAAAAAGAAAATCCTAGTTGCTAATGCATAAACCATTTCGACAAACCTTGCCTTTGTGGGTTTTCGTTTAGTGTGAATTGATACTCGTATCTTTGGTATTATTTGATATTATACCATCTATCGACACTATACCAGCCAAAAATTAGTAGTATTGTATTGCATTAATCTTATCGCACATACCTAACACTCAGTGTAGTGTACTTAATTAATAATGAATGCTTAATACTGCGCTTGTAGGTCAGCAGGAAAATTATTCAATTCAATATGTCATGGAGCATATTTTGCGACAATAAAAATTCAATCAATATGTTTCTTTTTCAATTTTAACATTGTCTAATACTAATTGACTAATGGTCAATAACGACAAAACTCGGGTGTTGTCGTTTATTATATTTTGACATGAGAATAATTAACAACATTGTCCTTTACCATTGGGAATTGGCGTTAAAATCTGGACAATAACGTAAATTACTATAAGAATCGGTTAATAACAATACCACCCGGTCATTACGTGATCAGCCTGTTAATGTCATTCTCCGTAACAGATACATAAAGGTTCTCCATTCCATTGATATGGACACAAAGATTTGCAGGAAAATTGCTAGCTAGGATTATTTGGAATAGTGAGGGTATCCTTCTAATTGAAGATAATCTAAAAGTCTCAATAATTAATGCAGAAGCTTACATTTCATATCTTAAAAGAGTTTCTTTAACAATAATGTCCTCATAAATTTTGAGTTCACGCTTTGAATTTTAAATAATTTAAATTAATTTACAAGTAACGTTATTTGAAAACTTCTCTTGGCGATATATTCAAAACTTTTCTCTTACTTTAATAATTTTAATCTTCAGTGTTATTCCAAGTTGTAGGTTTGTGCTAAAACTAATAAGAAACTGATAAATTAGTTCTGCCATTAAGGGGAAACAAATTTAAAATCAGGAAAGCAGTGTAACCTATCTTTATAATATAGCTTTTGTCTACTATAATTTCTCTTTTTTTATCCGTCAATCGTGACGTGTAGCTTATTTTATCTTGTCTTTCGGGATTAATAATTTTTATTTCGCTGCTGTGATGTAATATATTGTTTGTGCAGAAAATCTTCAATGCTACTGTAATAAATTTACGGTTTCAGCTGCACCGTCACTCGTACATACCATTTTATAATTTGCTCTCTTCTTAAACAGAAGTGACATAGAGTGACAGTAATTAACAATACATCAAAATAGATTGAGAGTTAGAACTGAAGTGTATGAGTCAATAATCTACTTGCCCTTTGACTTGACTCTCTTCTCTATTAAATAGACATTATTTATTTTTCTGGCAGACATATAGAAATCACCTGTTGGAAATGCGTTAATATAATCAGATCGAATGCATATTCTCGAAGGATGACTAAATGTATCTGAAAATATGCGGTGACAAATATTCTTAGAAAAAGGGTCCAGGAAGCGTTACAAGAACAGATCGTTAGTTGTTAGTTCAGTTCTCTCTCCGTAGCTGTGCCGTAATGACACAGATGCTTAACTCATGTATTCTTTTATATATTGCTACTTTTAATATATACGTTAAATTAATCTGATCTGCTGAATTATTAAACCAAAAACAGTTATTAAAGCGCGAGATGTAAAATTCCTGGAGAATATTGAATCAACTCAAGTTCAACCAAAACAAGTTTTCGATTTAGCAGAATCACAAGTTGACACGTTCGTTGAAGAAAACGAAGAACTACGAAAAGATGACGTCCAAAGCGAAATTCAAGACGAAGCTGATGGGAACACCTCTGAAGATTCTCAATCAAAACGGTACAACAGTCAAAGAGGACCCGGTCGACCAAAAATAGTGAGACGTGGACAAAGGGGCAGGCCGACGAAAGTGTATCACACAAGAAAAGAAGAAACAGCCGACCCAATATCTCCGAGTCAAATCATGGAGCGCGAAGATAAAGAGGCATGACTAGCGGCAATGAAGAAGGAGTACGACATCTTGCAGGAAAATAAAACGTGGATTCTCGTACCTAGACCAATTAATAAAAGTGTTTTAACAAACAGATGGGTATTTAAGACAAAACTCAACCAGGATGGTGAAACTGACAAATACAAAGCGAGGTTAGTCGCTCGAGGACATACGCAAAAATTCGGAATCGATTATGAAGAAGTTTTTGCTCCAGTGACACGATTCGAAACCATTCGAGCTTTACTCGCGGCATCTGTAAATGAAGAAATGCATGTGCATCAAATGGATGTAATATCCGCTTATGTTCAAGGAGAGTTGCACGACGAGATATATATGGAACAACCCGAAATGTTTGTTCAGGGCAAAAACGAAGACAAAGTTTGCAAATTATTAAAACCTTTATATGGGTTGAAACAATCTGGCCGCGAATGGTATAAAAAGCTCGATAGTTTTATTACGAATAACGGTGGCAAACGTACTCCCGCAGATCCCTGTACTTACGTATTTGGCGAGGACGATGATCGAGTTATAGTTCTGATATACGTGGATGATTTAATCTTATCTGCAAAGAAAATCAACAACCTAGAATTAATCAAATCAAAGTTGATGTCAGCATTTAAAATGGTAGATCTCGGTCCGTTAAACAACATCCTCGGAATCCAGGTTCAACGCGAAGGTGCGACCGGAAGAATGCGTCTAAATCAGAAAAGATACACTGAAGAACTAATCGAAAAGTTCAACATGAATATTGCGAAGACAGCGTCAACTCCAATTGAATCGAATTTAAAAATAACGAAAGAAATGTGCCCGATGACGGAAGAAGAAAGCTATGAAATGTGAAGCAAACCGTACAGAGAATTAATTGGGGGATTAATTTATTTAGCGAACGCCACCCGTCCGGATATCGCATTCGCGACGAGTACATTAAGTCGTTTCTGTGCCGATCCAGGAAAGAGACATTGGGAAATTGCGAAACATGTATTAAGATATTTAAAAGCGACTACGAATTATGGTATAACATATATAAAGAATAAAGAAAATCTCAGGGCGTATACCGACTCCGATTGGGCAGGCGATATTGACGACAGAAAATCATGTACAGGAAATGTGATTACATTGTCTGGAGGTCCTATTAGTTGGAAATCAAAGAAACAATCATCAGTAGCGTTATCCACTATGGAAGCGGAATATGCGGCGCTTTCCGAAATGTGTCGAGAAATTGTTTACATTAAAAGACTCTTAACACACATGGGTTTCGAAAAGTATGTAGAACCTCCGATTAATGTTTACTGTGACAATCAAAGCGCAATAGAATTATCTAAAAATTCGGTTTTTCACAAACGAAGCAAGCATATAGATATTTGTTTTCACTTTACGCGTGAATTAGTTGAAAAAGGAGATATAATAATAAATTATTTACAGACCGACTACATGCTTGCAGACATTCTAACGAAATCCTTGACAAAGTACAAACATGAACATTGTGTGACATTGTTAAAATTAAATGAAATGTAAGATTAAGAACTGTATATGTAATTCGAAAGCATATATTCGATAGGAGGGGTGTTGGAAATGCGTTAATATAATCAGATCGAATGCATGTTCTCGAAGGATGACTAAATGTATCTGAAAATATGCGGTGACAAATATTCTTAGAAAAAGGGTCCAGGAAGCGTTACAAGAACAGATCGTTAGTTGTTAGTTCAGTTCTCTCTCCGTAGCTGTGCCGTAATGACACAGATGCTTAACTCATGTATTCTTTTATATATTGCTACTTTTAATAAATAATTACGTTAAATTAATCTGATTTGCTGAATTATTAAACCAAAATTCCTGTCATCACCTTTACCAAGTAAATAAATCGTAAAATCTCTACGTTAATCTTCTAGTCCTTAAAATAAATATGACACAAATTTAAAACACGTTGTCGTTGAAATAATGCCCCAGAACATTATGGAAAAATAATACGAACCAGGCAGTAAAAATTTTCAAGGAACTGTATTATGGAAAGTAACTATATAAATTGTAAGTAATCTTTATTAACATAACCATTCTTGAAAACAGAAATATTCTTTCTCGTACAATTTTTTGTTTGTTTCTTGGGATATAAGGGCTTACGCTGCCTTTGCAGCCTTCAGCAATACTTTTTCTGAGAGATTAAACTTTTTTTCCATTTTAATTAACTAACTGACAGAATTTAAATGAAAAGTCGTCAAAATTGACAATCAAAATATGTTGCTTTAATATGGTATTTAAAACAAATGATCTCTAGTGGTTTTAATCAAATTATAATCCATTCACGATCTTTTTGCATTCTAGTAGGCCATGTTTTTTCTTCGTTATGTTACGTGCACGTATTATGAAGGTACTCAAAATCTGACGTGAAAGAAATTATGACATTGTCACGTCAGCTGTATTGACTATGTTGCCAATACTTAATAAACTTGAACTACAATGCCCTGATCAAAGTAACTTAAAACAAATAACTAATTGTTTCATTACGTTCTTTAATCCTGTCAAAATGCCGAAAATTACAAGCGGGCAAAACAAACAAGCCATAAAAAATGCCTAGAATTATTATAAAAAGGATCGCTCAGATTTCATACAAGATGAAATTATAAGCAGGTTGATAGATATACATGGAGTAAGGCTTACATAAATTAAATGAGCCCCATTTTCTAATGCAGGTATATGTATGTTTTAGATTTCGCAAAGAATAATAACTAAAATTTTGAAAGCAGGACCTGACAATTTGAAAACATCTTCATCTGGCAGACATAAAAAGACGGATATATTTACAAATTTCGTGTTTCGGAAAGATTTGCAACGACTAATTTGGCTATATTATTTTGAAAAATGAATATTTCACTTTGGACAAATTACTTACAAATTATTTATGCTCGTGATACTTTGAAATTTAAAGGGGGAAGAACAAGTTTATTCAAAATTATGAAATCTATGGGTTACAAATACAAAATGGTTAATGGACGCAAAATTTTATGTGAACAAAAACAGGTCGTTGCATCCAAAATTTCTTTTTTGAGCAAATTCTTACAGTTTCAAAATTCTAGTGAAAATATAATATTCGTGTACCTCGACGAAACCTGGATCTACCAAAATGGGTATGCGGTTCGTCGATGGATATACGAAACAGATTTGAAAAGTAACCCAGCCAAAATTAAAAGTGAAGGGAAACGTTTTACAATTTTGCATGCAGGAACAAAACTTGGTTTTTTGGAAGGGTGTGACTTGTTACTTGACTCGACGAACAATGACAGAGTCTACCATAAAAACATGAATGCAGAAATTTTTCAAAATTGGGTGGTTAATTAGCTTATTCCTGCGCTAGGCAAGCTGCAACGAAAATGTGCACCCTATCACTTGGTGCAGTTGGACAAACAACCCACATTTTCCTGCAAAAAAGGTCAAAGGCAGGAGTGGTTCGTTAAACGCAATGTTTGAGGGCAAAATTACAAAAAAAAACAATTATGGAAGTTAATTAAGCCTTTTAGAATAGACGGAACAACAAAACTATACGCGACTGACGTAATTTTGAAGGAGCACGGTTATAAAGTTCAATACAATCCTATTGAGATTGTATGGGGGCAGTGCAAAGCACATAAATTCGCAACCAGTATCGAAAGATAAGGTTGCAAATTTATGGTGTGAGGCTCTTTCAAAATGTACCCCTGACATGTGGCAAAATTTTTGTAATCATAGCGAAAAATTAATTTCGGAAGACTGGACGAAACATATGGGAAATTTCTCGTTTGAAAATATTCCTCCTTTCGTTATTACATTAGGAGAATCTGATTCACAATCAGAAATTGATGATGAATCAGATTCTTCTATAGAATCAATGGAAGGGGAATAGGGAACATTTAATTTGGCAACAAAATTTAATAGTGTAGAAAACGCATGTATACTTGTAAAACTTATAAATAGACTGCGACGATCCTTTTAGCAGTCAAAACTAATAGCTACGAATATGCACAAATATAAGCAGATTTGCAGAATTCTAGTGTTAGTAGAAGAATCTGATGGTGTGCGTATTGGAGGAGGTAGTGAAAGTAGATAGAATTTTAAATGAGATCTAGCTTATGGTCTTCTCGGGATAAATGATAAGATATTTTACATAAACATGGCCATGGAAAAGGTTCCGAGACACCGACAATAGCAAGAAGATCATGTTATTTAAATACCCCTTCATACAATGCTTTTGCGCCACCTGCAGCACACCTCTACACCATTGCCAGGCACCAAACTCGTATCCCCTTCAGAAATTCATCCCGGGCTCGAGTATTCACCCCTTCTGCGACAGCAAGGCGAAATTGGCCGCGAGCCCTATAATAAGACTATCCAGGGCCTGAGAACGACAGTTCTTTGGTCTAAACAAGTTCAAAAAAAGACTCCTGGCTGAACAAGCCATCCTCACGGGTTGCACAAGCCGATACACCTCTCCACCTGCTGCGCAAGTAGCCACACCACTGTGCACAAGGTTCTACGAAAACAAACAAAAATTCTGTCATTATTGTTTATTATCACGTCTGGAGTCACATTTATTAATAAAGAAACACTTCTTCGCTTTCTGGCACAATTGTTGACTAAGAACATGCAAACAACACACCTCACTACAAACTTTCTCAATTAAAAAAAAAATTAATCATTAAACGTTTGTTCGAGATGATATTTCTCGTTTTCATGGAATACTTTATACAGCACAATTGAATTGGCAATATTGGCAGTGGCAATGGTAGTTTTCGAAAACGTAACCACAAAATTAAAAACGAACATCAATCAAATTTCTGACAAGTATATTTTTTTGTGGTGCCAACACAAATGTCACCCTAACACGGCCTACTCTGAATGCAAAAAGATCGTGAACAGAGTATATATATAAATCTAACGAAATACAAAACTAGTCGGACAATTAAATGTTGAAGGCACCACGAGCGTTCAAATTGTATGCCCTCGGTCGAAATACACCCCTCGGGCCGAAGGTCCTCATGTTGTACACTACCGACCTCAGGGATTATAAACCATATAGCGCCCTTGGTACATTAATAACAATTCTATCATAAGTTTGTTATTTGTTGCGGTATAATTGAGTTTAGGTTGTCCTAATTGTGAACTGAACTGATTTTAAAATTAAAATTGAACTGTTTTCGGTTAGATATTCGATTTAAGGATAATTAATCAAACTGTTACTGTAAAATTGTTTTCATCCTGTTGTTTGCATAAAAGTCGAAAGTAAAATATTTTCAAAGTAAGATGTGGAGCAAAACGTCAGAACTGAATTTCTCAAATACATATTACTCGATAGTTTGGTTTTTCCAAGAAAAGGTGCATTTAAACAACAGTAATTGCACAATTTATTAATATTATGGAAATAAATTTAGATATCTTCAATTAAAAATAAAATCGAATAACTTATCCTTCCAAGAAGTTTCCATATCGTCAGATGGGGTTACTTTGATCGTTGAGGGTAGCTTTGATTGTAGCTTTTCGCATCTTAAAAGTATAACATTTGTTGAATGTTTCGCGATAATTTTTGAGCATGACGTCATGTACAAAAATTATCGCGAAACTTTCGACAAATTTTATATTTTTAAGGTGCAAAAAGATCGCGGTCAAAGTAACACTTGAAATAATATGAATTTTATTACATATCTAGGCATGCATTTTTATTATTCGTAATAAATCTTGTTATAATATTTCCTGCGGTAATTTATTGATATTCCATTCCCATTTTTGTTGATAAAAAGTGAGAACTCATTTTTAAAATTTTGTTGGCTTACCTCAAGGGGTATGTCTGAGAAATGTAATAACTACTAACTACTAGATGTGTTTTCTAGATCAACTTCTACTCAAAAATTACTCAAAATTAAACCTTTTGTTTGGAATTTCGTTGTTCAAATCGTTACGTAAAATTTCATTTTAGTACTTTTTATTTCTGCGAATTTGGAAACAATGTTGACAAAATGAAGCAACAAGATAAACAGTAGCTACGTTTCAGAAAAATTAATGATTCACTTCTATAAACATCGAATTCTCTCTTGCTTTAATACATTTATTTAATATCAATCTATAATTTATTTATTTAATTTTGATCAAAACTTAACGATTCGCTAAGGACCGAAATTTCAGTCATAAGTTAACTTTTGGAATTAAAGTATTTTGTTAGTGAATCCAAAAACTTAAACAATCAACATTTTAAGATGTTAGGTGTAACTAGACAATTTTTTTAATAGATTAACCAATCCAAAAATATCTTAAAGTTTGTACAATTGCTACCATTCTGTCTAACAAAATACAATGAACCACAAAAGTCGGTATTAAAAATTGTAACTTCTTTATTTTTGACATTTCGAAAAGACATTCAGATAGGTGAATTTTGATTTTAAGAAGTATATATTTTTATGTGAAAATCCATAGACGTGAGAGAAGTAAGAGTCCCAACATTGAAAAACGATTACTGATTGCATGACCATCACTTTTGCATATTGCTAACACTTTTCACAATGTATTTAATAAGTCATCTTATATCTGTCAGTTATTACATCTGTGTGAAAATCAATGAATCAATCGTTTTCAAACAATGGCAAACGATATTTCTTTTAAATCCGAAATTCCAATTTTTTTCTTGTTTCTGATAACACATTAAATTCTCTCCAGTGGTTTTTCCTTTGCATTCTCTAATATCAATAAACATTCGAAGTAATAAAGTTACAGAATTTTGCGAATAACCTTGGACATGTTGGTCTGGTTTGCAGTGAAAGTCTCGAGCTACGTTTCTGCCGACAAGGCTCCAAATAGGGCCGAAACAGCTGTACAGAGGGATCCACTGCAATCTAAACCGATTTGCAACAATTTTTTTTTTTAACTTTCAATATGCTTTGACAGCACGCTTGTATGGGATGCCTTATTAAGTAGCAAACTAGCTGCAATTTGTCATTTCCTATACAAAGTCGTGTCAAAAAGAGATCGCAGGATGTTGCAATTCAAAATATTTATTATCACTACATCGCATTTGCGAATAACCTTGGACATGTCGGTCTGGTTTGCAGTGGAAGTCTCGAGCTACGTTTCTGCTGACGATGCCCCAAATAGGGCCGAAGCAATATGCTTTGACAAATTGACAGCAGGCTTTGCCACCTTGTAAGGGAAGTTAAGCTAGTTAAGTAGCTAGCTAGCTGCAATTTGTCATTTCCTATACAAAGTTGTGTCAAAAAGTGATCGTAGGATGTCGCGGTTCAAACTATTCAATAAAGTTACAAATATTATATTTGAATTTAACGCGTGACTTTTTATTAAAAGAAATTGAAATCATTAAAACAAGTGTTTAAATTGCAACCTGTTAGTTTCCTGACAAAAAAAATTGGAACTCTTTAGGAACATTGTCTCTCATATCTTGAGTAATATTTCAGCGCGTTAGTTATTTTTTCTTTGAGGGCATCCAAATTTTGAAATGTATCGTTTCGGTATACACACTGTTTTAGATAGCCCCCAAAAAAAAAACAAGTGAGGTAAGGTCTGGAAACCGTGCTGACCATTCCAAAGCTCCACGTCTTCCACTCTAATCGTTAGGAAAAATAGCATTTAAGTATCGTCTTATAAGAAGTGCATAATGAGGTTGGGCACCATCCTGTTGGAACCAAATATTATTAAGAATTTCTGGGTTTTCATCGTTTGAGAATATTTGGGCAAGAGCAATGTTATTTTGAAACGTGGTTCGAAACATTCGAAACAGTTAGTGGACTAATATTTACCAGTTAGTAGACTGTCAAAGAATGAAACCAGTCTCCGCTGTCTGTGAATTAACCCTAAACCAAGAATTAACTAAAATTATTTGAAACTTTTTCCTATACAATATTGTATCAAAAAATAATCGCAAGATGTCGCGATTCAAACTATTTAAAGTTATTGGTTTAAGTTCTGACGAAATTATCGGATCTACTAACAGAACAGGTTTTATGCTTAACTTTGCGTTTCAAAATATAATGAACATAAAATGGATCATAAACTCGGACACTATTATAGTGTAAATATTTAATATTCTCCATAATTTAGATAAAAGCATAAAATGCAATAATTATTAACACTAGACTTCTCTATGACGCTATTGATTAAAATTTTAGCGCGATTTGAAGGCAATTGTGAGTTCAAATAAATTATAAAATAAAACTATCCATTAATTGATTTAAAAAAAAATTCTGTTTAAATTAAAGTGACTCGAAGATTCTCACTTTCGCTTACCTTTTCTTATTTTGTGAAATATTTTCCGGATTCCTTAGTTGAATGACGACAGTTAATCAAAACCAAGCAAAAATTTAGCTTTATCAATTAAAGCGAGTAATAGGAAAAGACCTCTCTAGAAAAATCACGCTCATAAATGGAAATCTTAACACGTTCATTTATATTCCTTACGTAATCCAAAATATTAACTTCCTCGAAGCTGCTTAATAACATGGTTTGTTAAAGAATTACGTAAAGAGGAATGTCTGAAATGCACTTGCTTATTAATTTGGGAAACAAAAAAAAACAAATGGAAAAAACGAGCACGTTTTACTTTCTCATCAAAGCGCGGCTCTGCCAGTTACAAACGAGCTTAATTAACTTTAATAAACAAACCTTGCGATTTCGAAATATGTTGCTTAAAACGCTTAGGCTTTGCAAACGCGTTACAAAATTATAATGCAAATTGCGCGAGTATCAGCATCATGTATGCGCTTTGCTAATAATTTGTTATTCAAATCGCACGTTTAATATTCCCGGCAGGTTTCCACACTACCGCAAAAATTTCATTCGACAGGACGAGGAGGAAATGGCTGCTTTATTTACGCGTCTACGTTCATTCAAGTGTATTCTAATTTTAATTAATCCCCGTTAATATTTAATTTGTGCAAATTGAAATTACCATTGTCAAATGTATATGCCAGTAAACTCGAGAACGTTTGACCTAGGTACGTTTAGATTACAGCTCAAGCTTACATTAGTTTATTAATCATAGTTGTTCTAGTTTCATATTATCTTATTAGGCAGTATGTAATTATATGACATTTAGATAACGTTATTGATTTTATAATTACTAGAACTAAAGCGCCTTTCAAAGCGCGTTAAATCTACATTGTATTGCTTTGTAATTACATAATTTTTAATTGTATTTATTTTGACACATTTGTATTTGGAAAATTACATTAAGCATCTATCCAAATTGCCAAATAAAATATTCCATCGCTCTTTTGTCCATCTTCTTCAGATGGTATCGCATCATAATTTTTAAAAACAATAATATTAAACATATCAAATCATCAGTTATTTGGGAAGTTTTTATTCATGTTTTAGTGTAACATTAGTGAAGGTTGTAAACATATACATATATTTTTAGTACTACTATAGAAAAATGACTTTCATAATGGTTTTATAAAGAACTTGTAGAATTTCGTAGACTCTCTCTCACCCGACTACCTTTGAATAAGATGATATAACGTGTCGTTTTGTCTGCGCTTGTTATGTAACCTTTTCTAAAGAAGCAAAAACTTAAATGCTTCGATTCAACAGTATTGATGTACTGTGAAAGAAATATTGATTACCGAATTGTAAACGCTTTAAATTAAGGATGGATTCACGAGTTCTTTTATCAATGAAATAAGGTAAAAGTTCATACTTCATAGGTAGGGATTGAGTCTTGTCAAGTTTCATTACAAAAGAATAACCAAGAATAAATTAGTTTAAAAAGAAATTGCGTACGTTGCAGAAAAAAATCATGCTCGCATCTATATGACTTAAGGACCAGATGACTAAAGAAATTATAGTAAGTGTGCACAGTATTGTGTAAATTACATGATTTATTTGCGTTAATAACTATAAGACGTGATATCAAATCGAAATAATTAAAAATTAATCTCTGCCCACCATATTTTTTATATGCATAGATACGTATTTCGACAGCTAAGCTGCCATCTTCAGTACACACACCATCACCTCACAAGGCAGCGAGTAAAGAAAAGGAGCAATAATGATCCTTATTTCGTCCTTTGTTAAAATAGTTTAACGAGTTTTCAATGAATCTTGTTGTCTACTTTTACGCGGAGTGTTGACTTTCCGTTTACTATTTCCTACTTCCGATGTTTTTCTTATAGTACAATGTAGAAAGGATTTGAGGAAACCTCTAAAAATATTTGGTTAAATATATCAGCTATTCATTTACTTTGTTTCTATTTATTTTGAAGTAATTTTGTTAACCTTGGTAGCTTCTTAAAAAAATTGTATTCGCACACGGATAGGTCTTAAATTATGTGAATGCCTTGATTGCTACTTGGCTATTAGATAAAATTACAAACTCTCTTGCTCTTTTATTCTTTTGCAATTACTTCTGTGCACAAAGGTCTTTCGGTTCGCATAGTTATTAGAATGGTGTTATTTACACCTGGTGTTTTGATCGCAGAAGTCTTTTTCGCAGTCAAATTTGTGCATCAGGTGGAAACATTTAGACTTAGTCATTGTTACTTAGGAGTCTACCTCGATCGAGATCTCAAGATGACCATGCACGTAAAAGAAAACATGCGACAAAGCCAACAAAATGCTAATGTCACAGACAAGATTAATGCCAAACATTGGAGGTCCCAGACCAGAAAAAACGGCAGGTGCTTGCAGTAGTCGCCATCCTGTACGTAGCCATGAACTGAACAAACGCACTGAAGTTCAAACAGTACGAGGGTCTGCTAGAATCCATCGGAAGTAAAATAACCTTTGGTTATAGAATGGTCGCCATTAACGCCAAACTGGCGATCGCAACTATGCCACTTATAAAACTGGTAGCAGAAACAAGGTGAAAACGATAATAGCTCATGGGGACGTCTACCATGGACACCGAAGAAGAAATAAAGGCCAAATTGCAAACATCCTGGGACTCCTATCAAAATTAGACCAAACCTGTCATTAAAGATCTACACAAATGGTTTTGAAGAAAATTCGGGGATGAGAATCACTTCATCATGCAGGGTCATGGTGTCTTTGCCTACTGTCTGCACAAGATTCTTGCTGGTATTGCGGCTTAACTGACACCCATAACATATAATCTTTGATTATATGAGATGGAAAGAGCAGAGACAGGAAGCCAGACTGAAATGCGGAACAACAGTTACCAAAGAAAACGTAGCAGTACTACTACTGCAGAACGAAACGCAATGGAATAATGAGACTAAAATGTTAAGACGTATTATAAGAACTAAAGTTACAGAAGAAAAAGACTTATTTAAACGCCTCTATCTTTCTGGACCTTTTTGTTTTAGTTTCAGACGGTATGCGGACTTTACAATATCCTCTTAAGCCCCTTAATTTCAGTTTCGGAAATTCATCTGTAGATGTCTCCCATGGTCAGAAAAATCAATAATTTAATCGATACTTCTTGCTGACGTGTGGGGAAATTGCGTAGTGCATTTTTGACGTATTTCCTTCTTCTTGGAAAAATCTCTAGAGAACATTCTTGTGCGTAACTGTCGCCATTACAGACGTGTTTCTTGCGTTTCCGATTTTTGCAATTTTGTTTGAAGATGAACGGCTTCGAGATGTTCCAGTTTGGCTAGATTAATTTGAGTCGAAAGCCCCACTGTCGTTGTTTCCCTCAATTTTATCTTCAACTGCATTTTTCGTTTAACACGTGTTTGTACGACTTGTTTCGTTATCGTTCTCGTTGGGAAAAAACTAGCGGAAGACTGCAAGTACATTGTATTTTTAGTTTGTTGATTAGGAATGTATTTTCTAAGACCAGTTTCCCTTTATGTAGAATTTTTTTTCTTAATAGAAAATACCTTTTTTCTGCATTGTCGTCGAAGCTATCTTTTCTGCGTTGTTGTTGAAGCTACCTTTTCTGCGTTGTCCTCGAAGCTATTTTACTGCGTTGTCGTTTGAAGATACCTTCAACCGAATAGGAGTCCCCGTCTGGATTGCGTAAGATACTCCGTTATTATTCTTATTGACAAACATATTATCGTATCGTATCGTATCGAATCGCCATATGTCTTTGTATTATATCATATCATGTATTATATATCATCTTTGTATTAAAATATCGTATCGACTGGACTGTTGTGCCGCATTTTTATTGTCATTGGACAATATTTTGCAGTATATTGGGTCACTTTTGTATAAACTAACGAAATGTTCAATTATTTTTAATCTGGGGAAACTTTACTTAAATATCTTAAATAATTTTGATAATATTTTCTTTAGCATTTATCATCTTATATATAATTGTACATATTGCTATGTTATTTACCTGAGCTGGGGTAAAGAAAAAGGACACGCATCTTAAAAATTTTGTTTACTTTCTTACATTTAAAAAAGAAAATTTTCAACTTGTGAAATTGATTTCCAAAATGTATACATCTCGTTCTAGAACGCCGGAACCTAAAAGGGAACTTAATTTATTTGTTTAACTAAAAAATTTTGATTTATTTATTAGAATTGCCCTAACCTTATATTTGACACTTCCACAAAGAACTGGCTTAAGACCACGTTTAAGAAATTGTTTGGAGATGATTCTGACACGGACATGATGCCTGATGAGTTCACCCAGCAAGACTCCTGACATAGAAAATCCAGATGAAGTCTATCGGAACGACAGGGAGGTTGGGTGTGTTCCTAAGAATTCATTTCCAGTATTACTCATGGACCCTGCCGAGTTGGATGAGGCCATAAAAAAATTGCCTCGAGAGTTCCTCAGAAACAAGAAGGGAAACATGCGGTGATTCGAATTGAAGCTGCCGGATGGAGGCAAGATCAAAATGCCTAAGATTGACGCACTCCGGTTAGGCTTAATTCCTTTCCCTATACAAAATTAAAAAAATTCAGTTTTGTTTTTCTTTAGTTAGATTTAGGTTTTCTTAAGTTAATTTCCAGAAATTTTAAATTTTAATTACAATTTTGGGGTTATGTTTTACCTTTGAACATGTTTTTATAAAGATTTTCGCTTGTAAAAATGCGACACAAACGCGATTTATTTAGTCTTCTTTGGTCCATTAGACACAAACCATCAGCTGCTTCAAGTATGTAATAATGAGAATAATTTACGCAATTGTTGATTTCAATTTGTATATATTAAATGGGGCTATTCTGAGATTTTACTCTTTAATTCTTTAAGTCGTTACCTATTTAACCTAAAGCCTCTTTAAAACAAGCGCTTAAAGAATATGACGAAATAGGTATTCTGAAACAATCTCTTTAAAATATTCTTTAAATTCCGGATATTTCCGGGAACGTTAAATGCAGCTAACTTCATTCAAATGGAAGAAGTGTAAGGACTGTTCATTTTACTAAACGGACACTTACGCTGAATTTCCAAATTGTAATTATTTTTTTAGTAGTACGCCTTGATAGCTTCAGCCAAGTGACGATTGTCAATTGTAATTATTGTTTACGACAGTTGTCAAAGATTCGCAATAATGAAGCGAATTGATATCGAAATCAGAAAACTAATCGTGCAAAAGTGGTGTTCAGAAAAGTTATCAATACGAAAACTTGCCACAGTTGTAAAATGTTCAAAGTCGGCGGTTTTTCAAATAATCAAAAAAATTGGGGAGCATCACACGCTTGATGATTTATCCAAATCGCGGCGCAGAAGAGACCCGGTAAATGCAAAAACAGAGAAAAATGTTGTGAAGCTGTTAAAATCAGAAAAATGTATGTCTGTACGTGGAATAGCTAAAAAGGAAGGTGTTAGCGTAGGTACTGTACAAAATATCAAAAAAAGAAATAACATACGAAGTTACAAAAAACAAAAAATACCGAAGAGAAGTGAGGACCAACAGATACGGTCGAATAAACGTTGCGGAAGGTTGTACAGGATTTTGATTCAAAGCAAAACTCGTTGCGTCCTTATGGATGACGAAACATACGTCAAAATGGACACCAGTAATTTAAACAAATGTGGGGTGCAGCTAACCGAAAAATGTCAGTGGAGACCGTGCAAAGGCTTATGGCTGGTATTCCAGTAAAAGTTCGAAATTTCTATCGTTCTTAATTATATTTAGTTTTTGTATAATTAATATAGATTGATATAAGTTGTTTTGTAATTTAGAAATGAAATGAAGTGAAATTCAGAAAAAAAATTAAATACGTAACATTAATTTAGTGTCCGTTTAGTAAATTGAACAGTCCTTATATATCAGAGTATAGGTTAGGTAAGTTTCCTGTTTTGACAGAAAGGTATAAAGGAAATAAATTATTAAAAGAGTTTTTGTTTAATTATTGGTTTTTAACGCATTTTTTCATGTCACAGGTGAGAAGATAGAAATAGTGGAAACAGGCATTTCAGAGTAAGATCAATATCTTTTGTGAACTATCGCAACCTCAAACTGAATAGTGAATAGTGAAATCTGCAATTCACATTTATAAAAACTAAATGTTATTGTTGTAATATTATTAAACGTTTATTTAGTCTAAATTTGCGACATCAGGAATAATCAATACATAAAATAAAATTTGCATAACGTATTATTTTATGTACTACAGTGTGAATTCATTACTCATTACAGAGGCCTTCCTATGTCAAAAAAGAAACGGTGGAAATACTTCAGTAGAACAATTTGAGTTGTATTTAAATGTATTGCAAGAAGATTCAATTTTCCAAACTGGGATTATAAACCCAAACTTAGATGTCGATTATGTAAAAAAAAATTAAAAACCTTACTTTCGTAGTAAAATTAATTCCACTTCGAATTAAAGGAAGATTGCACTGGAGTCGTAGTCTATCAATAAGTTGACGGTTAATTCTTTTGTTAGTCGAAAATTAGAAATAAAGCCGGTGCAGACAGTTCAAAAGGGTTCTCTGCTTCTCTAATTATGGGGCTATTCTGAGATTTTACTCTTTAATTCTTTAAGTCTTTAACTATTTAAGCTAAAGCCTCTTTAAAACAAGCGCTTAAAGATTATGATGAAATAGGTATTCTGAAACAATCTCTTTAAAATATTCTTTAAATTCCGGGTATTTCCGGGAACGTAAAATGCAGCTAACTTCGATCAAATGGAAGAAGTGTATATATCAGTGCAGTTTCAGAAAGGTAAGATGGAAATAAATTATTAAAAGAGTATTTTTGCATAAATGATTGGTTTCAGATGCATTTTTTCACGTCTCAGGTGAGATAGATAGATGCCTGACTTAAATTATGTAACATGCTATTGCCAATAGCATTCTGATAGGAGCCGTTAGCTAAGAAATAATATCTAAAGCCAATATCTAAACATAATAATATTTAACATATGTCAAAAAAAACTAAAAAACCTTACTTTCGTAGTAAAATTGATTCCACTTCGAATTAAAGGAAGATTACAGTGTGGTTGCAGTCTATCAATCAATTGACGAGTTAATTCCTTTGTTAGTCGAAAATTACAAATAAAACTGATATCAGGCAGTTCAAAAGGGTTCTCTGCATCTCTTTCAATTCTTAAATAATTCCTGTAGATTTTTTCTTAGGTAATTAAAGTATTTTTATATTTATTTACAAATAATTACCTTCTGTGATCTTCCTCTAATACCCAAGCAGCAAAAACTCCAATATATCGCCTATTATTTATAATAACGCATTTATCGTTCAAACTCTTTAAGCATTTACGGCGATATTTTTGTCGCTGTCAGATTTAAAGACAAATTTAAGAAATTTAAGTTTTAAAGAAGGCTCAGAATAGCAATTTTTGTTTAGCTCTTTAACTGATTGACATTTAAGACTTAAATTTTTAAAGAGGCTTAAATTTCCTTAAATTTTAGGTCAGAATAGCACCATTAGTCTTCTTTCATTTCTTAAGTAATTCCTGTAGATTTTTCTTAATTATAGTATTTTTATATAATAATTACCTTCTGTGATCTTCCTCTAATACTCATGCAGCAAAAACTTCAATATATCGCGCATTATTCATAATAATTTATTTAAATGCACTTATCGTTCAAACTCTTTAAACATTTACGGCGATATTTTCGTCGCTGTGAGATTTAAGACAAATTTAAGAAATTTAAGTTTTAAAGAACGCTCAGAATAGCAATTTTTCTTTAACTCTTTAACTGCTTGACATTTAAGACTTAAATTTTTAAAGAGGCTTAAATTTCCTTAAATTTCAGGTCAGAATAGCACCAAAAGTTTTTCACAAAATCTTTAGAATTTGTTGATGTGTTGAATTGAGGTTAATTTTAACATATCGTGTATTGTGTGAAGTTTGCTGCGTTCAGAAATAAACAATTTTAACGTTGTCTGAGTTTTATTTACCTGTTCACGAGTTAAAAAGGCATTGTTTGAAATACATTTTCACATTCACAAGAACTTTTATTTATCTCACAATTTACATAAACCTAATATTTTAATTCGAGCCGCTGCCAATTATCATTTTGCGATACCGTACAGGAACCCCGTATCGTGCTCCCAACCCCACAAAAATTAGAGTTTTCAGACCCTGAGAAAATTCTTCATAAACGAAGAATAAATTTTCTATGCATTTGACCAGAGTCACAGCAATATATTAGGTATAGTTATTTGCCAATTTATCATTTTGTAATATTTCTACTGACTAAATCCAAGTAAAAATTATGTTTCATTTACGCTCTTTCTTTTTTATTGATTGATATGGTTAGACATTTTTTTAAAATAAATTTGCGTAATCTGTATCGATTTCAATTTGTTATTTTACTGGACTGTTTTAGTAATTACAGTTTAAAGAGATTACTTGGCGCTCAACCCTTTTTGAGTTTGTTCACTATCGTTTATTTTTCATGCTTTACGCAAATTTTTATTTCAAAAAAATATTGTTCAAAGAAATGCCTTTCCGAATTTACCTCAGCCTCCGTACTAAACTGAGCTGTGGCAACAAAACAGGTAAGAATCTACTTACAAAAAAGTGTATGTCACAAAGTCTGAAGATTTTACCAAAGTAAAAATCATCTGCCTATATGAATGGGTGGTAGATGTAGCACGGCTTCCAGTTAACCAATATAATTATTATCATAGTAAATGTACCACTAGATCATTCATGGTGTTGGTTTCCAAGTCATACTAAAGATTCATTTCGCGATTTGTCCAAAGAGACACCATTACTTTAAAAATAACCATATAGACACGTGCCATCCAATTTATCTTAGAGTGATTTAACATACTGAATCATAATTATCTTGTATTAAAACATATTCTATTTGGTTTGTTATAGTTTTATTATGTATCTCTCTAAATATTTTACCTATGCATTTGTATTGGATATTTCGTGTTCACTGAGCTTCCCAATTATTTATTGATCTGTGTATTTCCTTCCCTACCAATCTCTTCATTGATTTATTTATCTGGGCGCGAATTCAGTTATAAGCGAAAGCTATAAAAAATGCTACGGGCCACAAAATCATGATACAAATTTACATATTATGAGTGTTTGATAATGCGATTGTTCTGTGTAATACTAATAAACTGTTTAAATAAATTATTTGGAACGCAACGTGGGCTCGAAAGTTCATTACCGAGTAGAAAGCGACGATGATGATAATGTTCATAATTAAATTGCAAAGAACAGAGAAGAATTAATTGTATTAAAAACGTGGGCCGCAGAATGTGTGTTGTATAACGGCGATGAAAGTAAATTACAATTTACAAAAGTATAGGTGTGTGGGTTACGTAAGAAATCTCGGATTTCTCCTGGTACGTTATTGCCTTTGCAATTGATTGAAATTATTGTTTATTTTTATTGATACAAGTTTATTATACGCACAGTTTATTAAAGCTTAAAGTGAACAGTGAAATTCAATTAGTAATCTAGTAATCTAGTAATCTAGTAAAGAGAATTTTCTTTTCGATTTCTTAAGTGCACAATTCTGGGAGACATAAAATGAAATCTTTGTTTTCTAATTGATTCTTAGATTAAGTAAGAAGTAACCAAAAACATTACACATCAGTTTTATGGCATTCGGTTTACTAAGGAGTTTTCTAAATACCTACAAGTTTCATTGTTACTAGCATTTGAAAATCCTGCTGTTTTTAATAATTGATTTTAAATATTGAAGCAATAGCAAACGATTTAAGGAGGCTAACTTCAACAAGAAAATAATCAATATGTTCCATTTCGGTTTGAGCAAATACACTACAAAAAAGTCTAAAATAAAAAAGTATTATCTGTAACTGTACACTTGCACATGCATTACTTATTAACTTTCAAGTAAAATATTAATTTATTTATATTATAACTACATTGTTTCAGAATGAAATTTTAATTAAACAATTAACGCATGTATTACCGAGTTGTTTGACATGTTTTATTTAAATCCACTCATAAATAGTTGCGTCGAAGTTTATTAATAATATAGGAGTAAAACACATGTTAATTGAAAGCACATCTAAGCAAGTATTTCATGCTTGGAAGTCGTATATTTGCTGCAATGAAACGGACTGGCGGTTTTATAATCGCCTAATTAAAATTAATTAAATTTATTACAAAGTAAGACTTTATGACGTTTGTTTCCAGTTTATTTATTTTATTTACTTCCATATTTAATTTGAAATTATTACGTACGCGGTCACGATAAATTAATTTCCATTGAATTTACTGCTCCGCTTCAGTAAAAACGCTTCTACAAGGCTGTGCGATTAAATTAATTTCGCCAATTTATTTGAATTATGCTAACGAACGTTTACAATTGAAGTACTGAAAAAGTAATTTCAAGTAATATATTTCTATTTCTCTGAAAACTTATAAGTATAAGTACCCTTGGTCATAACAGGAGACTGAAAAGTTGCACTTTCAATTATAAGAACACTGAAAAAAAAACTCATGGGTAATCCTAGCAATACATACATTGTTAACGATTTTGTAGTTGGAGGAGTTATAATGTATAATTATTTCTAATAATTTCTAATAATTATTCAAAAAAAGGTAACAGTTATGTTTACTACTTGTATATAATTCTAAATGTGTGTTTATTCCAATGAAACTGATGATTACTTATAAAAGAATAATTAGACCGTGTAATTACTGTAATTATCTCAAAGTATTTCTATCTAAATAACAAAGAATTTATGTTTATCGTGAACAAACTAACGTGGTTGTAACTTATTGCGCATCTTATTTATGTTTCCACCCCTATATAATTTAAGTAAGGACTAATTTTTAACGACATTTGTATCACGTTATGTCTCACCAATCTAGATTATCATGTTCGTATGGTTGTGCGTCGTGAACGAATGCAAATGTAACTGCAAAATGAGTTTTTCTTTGGTTACCGTGCATTTGGAAAAGTGGAATTTGAGTTATTTGATACCTGTTTTTCAAGGTAAGTAAATATGAGTATAAATTATACACTTGGAACTAATAATTATAAGTTTAGTACACCTTAATTTTTGCGAATGGAAATTAAATAAGTATGTAATTTAGAATTTCGAACAAATTAGTATGTAGGTGTAATTTTGTAAAGTAATCTATCGAGATAGAAGCACATTGATACTTGGGATGTTCTGTGTTAAAGATTTTGTCGTTGCACATTTCATTTATGAGTAAATTCGAAAAACTCCTCTATCTAAAACTGATCTTCTAGAAAGCCCCGTTGATACAGGGCGTGAAGTACGAACGGAAGGAACCACGATCGTAAATTCATGTCACGTGCGTATTTCATAATTGAAATATTTTGAGGAAAAAGATATTTTCCATGAAAAAAAAATCGAATCCTGAAATTTGCACGTGTTGCAAATATTGTAGTTCCTTTCGTTCGTACTTCACACCCCACATCAAAGCGGCTTTACTCTTTTTGAATTTTTTGTAGAAGAAAATGTTGATGACGAGACATTTCTATTTCTAACGGAAACATTAATTAACCAAGTAATAAAAAAGTACATCGCGCCAAATTTTTGGGGCATTATGAAAAACTTAAAAAAAGAGATATAGACAAAAATTTAAACAACAGCACGAATGACGATACTGAAACCTATTCTTCTGAAGGAAGTCATTTCACGTATCCTGATTTGTTAAAAGACAGATCTTTGGGTAAGCACATAATCAGATTTGTGTGCAATCCATCAATTTATAAAGATTTATTTAAATCTAAATGTTTCTAAAATAATAGGACTAATTAAATTAGAAATTGTTTCATTATTCACGTAAACCATTCATTAAAAATTTTCAAGGAAAAAGTTTAGAAAGGAAGCTGGAAATTAACAGAGCAGAGATATTTCAAAAGAAACTTTTGATATAAAATAAAATTGACTTTAAGTTACTTCTAGGTATATCGTTTACTCGCTTAAACTAATACATTTTTTGTTATAAATTTGAATTTTACACACGTAAAAACAATAAAAATTGCAAAACATTTCTTTACCTCTAAATTGCACCATTTTGAGATTTTTTTTTAAATTTGGATTCTGTAATCTGATTCTCAAAAAATAATACCATAGCAATTATAAGACAATTTTATCTATATATCTGTAGTATTTTTTGAAAATCAGATTACAGAATCCAGATTTAAAAAAAAAATCTCAAAATGGTGCAATTTAGAGGTAAGGAAAAATATTTCAATTTTCATTATTTTTACGTGTAGAATTCAAATTCGTAATAAATAACGTATACTATTAAAAATAAGCGAGGGCGCTAATCCTTGGTATAACCGGAAGTAACTCGAAGTCAATTTTATTTTATTTGAAATTATATTTCTATCTAAACTTCTTTGAAAACTTTTAGTGACGATTTATGTGAATAATAATATTTTTCTTTAGAAATAATACCAGTTCCAGAAAAGTCTCTTCCTGCTATTGTGGGAACCAACATTCAAATTCCTTTAACATACGACTACGTAAGTTACTATTTCAATAAAAGAAAACAAACTAAGGTAAGTTATACAGTTTTGGAAATTGCATTATTTTTGGGTATAGGATTTGTAAGCTTTGTTACAAAAGTCACCTGATGCCAACACATACTAATGAAAAAAGCATGTCTTACACCAGCATTAAGAAATAAATTAGTGACAATAATTATTAACAACGAATTGATAGAAAATGTCGGTTTCAAGTAGGTAACTTAATGTAGTTTTTACAGTATACATTTCTACAATTTAATTTTACTCCGGGTTGATTTTCTTAAAAAAATAAGAGTAATTTCTTTTAGAATTCCTTCAGAAAGATTTATACAATTGGCTGGACATATGAAACAAATATTTCCATCAGAGTGTATTCAGACATTTTATACACCCTTCATAAAAGTTAATAATCATATACGACGCCAAACAAAAGGCAGAGAAATACCATAATATAAGAAGAACTTTAAGAAATGCTGGAGTAATGTCAATACATGAAGAATTAAATAATTCAGAAAATGACATTGCTGCCTTTGAAGGTACAACTTGTAAATTTCTTTCGTATTGTAACATTACGCCCTTTCAAATTATAAAGTTATACATTTTGTTTCTAGGAGAAGATGAAGAAACGTTAGTTACAGAGCAATACTGAGCCATGGACAGATGTCATAAATAATTGGAGACTTACCACTAAATACAGGCTTAATAGATATCAAGCAAATGATTTGTCGATAAATGACTACATTACTAAATACCCACCTCTAAAAAAGACAATAGGATATTCCTTGGTACTTATATTTGAGATACTAATTCTAACTAAATTCACAACTAATATGTCTTTTTCTTCCAGCTTGAAATTGATTTCAAACAATTGCATCCTGAAGCTGATTTTAAATTATTTATGAAAACTAATGCAGTTGTAGAGAAAATTTTCAAAATTGGCAAATCTGTTAGTGGTACCAATTTCAAGGTACAAATGAAGGTATTTTTTAATTTCTATTTTAATGGTTTTCTAATTATAATTTACCTATATTTGATTCCAGATTTAAAAGCCATAGTTGCTTTTTAACATATCTAACGAATCCACCGATTGTAACATGTGGTACACAAAAGAAAAGAAAATGGCGACCATCCAAAATTGAAGTACAAAAATTTTTTTTAGTTCATTTGGAAACGGTAAACGATTTGGAAGTAAAATTGGAGACAAGATTTAGAAAATGTCAACAGCGTCACGATTCATGTCAACCTCTGGCTTTAATAATAGGTGATTTATCCAATACTGGTAATGTAAAAGCTTTAGTGGCAGTTAATTCCTTCAAATAGTTTGTGGATAGTCCCTTAAAATGTATTGACATTTGCTTCAAAATATATCACTGCCTCAATGCAAAGTATCCAACCGAGAGCGAGCAACTTTGGCAGTTCATTCAACAGTATATTTATGAATTCCATACATCATTTGACAAAGTATATATTTGTGTAAGTAGCTTTATGTCAGATTTAAATACGGCATAATATATTTGTTATTTGTATAGATTTAATAATGCGCTGTTATAAATGTAAACGTAACAGTGTATTTTATTATGCCAGAGTTTACTTACTTTAGAATGTTATTTATTTTGAATTATTTCAATAAACTTTCATTGTTTGATATTTTGTTCTTTGTTTTTTAATTTGTGGGTACTTTGGGATGATTGCTTCTATTATATTATGTTGTTTTTTGGTAGAACTATGTTGTATTTATTTTTTTTTTTAATAGAACACTAGGCTAAAATAAATAATTACAATGCGGTTCAAACCAGAAATCAAGAAATGCAAATGAAAAGAAAAAGTAACAAAATATGTATTGCTAGAAGAACATGTAAGTATATTTAAAGCAATGGTTAAGAATATGAGTTTAGTAGGCTCTACAAACTGATTTGTACAGTAAATTAATCAAATATGTTTGAATCAACTATACAGTATTACTTTTGTAAGCATATTTTTTAAAATTAATTAAAATTGTGTAACTGGCAATATAGAAAGTGTTAGGAAAGAGTTTATACATGTATTTTGGCCTTATTGGGCCTCATCAGAACTTTGTACCTTAAAAAAATTTGGTTTATTGAAAAATTTAGAAAAACTTACCTCTTTTTTGAATTTCTAAAATCCCAAAAAACAAGAACAATTAATGATAAAAATATGAAAATCTTTTGCAAAATATACAAGGAAGCGATTGCATTCTCTAGTACAATCAGAAAAGTGGCATTTTTAAAATATTTGTTTGATGTTACTAAGGCAACAAATTGACAATTATAAAATCAAGTTTTTTTACCAGATGAAGAAAACTTGATTTCATGTTTTTTAAATTAATATAATAATGTTATAGTGGTAGATTAACCATATACTACTCTTTAAATTGATAGTAATACTGCGTTTACGTTAAGCAGCCAATATTATTAGGTAAGCAAATAAGTAATATTTTTAGAGCAATTACAAAATACCAACTGGTTACAGTTGATAACTAGTACTATATTTATGGTTGGGCCTATATTAATCAATTTTTTTGTTTATACGAAACATATTTTTTTCTCAGTGAACGAATTAGGGTCCGTGTTACAGTAGTTGGGTAAACTAAGTTCTTGGTATAATTATAGTTAAAATTATAGTTATACCAAGAATGAATAGTTTTAACTATAATACCAAGAGCAGAGTTATACTTAGTTTATCCATCCATTATAAAACTGGCCCTTAATTACTACAAAGTCAACTATAGCGCATTTCCGATTTTACTGGAAATCTATAATTTAATTTTAGATGTTCACGTACTTATACAGGCTGTTTCATTGAAGATGCATCAAACTTTCTGACATTATTTCAAATAAAATATCTTAACCGTTTACTACGCTATTTTAATACACGTAAAATACTACGTTTGGTCTCTTACGGACCCCGTGAATTTTTCTTTCTAAATTGGTTGTTTTGGATAATAGTGGTTTATTTACAGACTAATAAGAACAAAATAGATCTAAGAAGCTTAAATTTATTATATTTTAGAAATACAATTAAAAAAAATCTGCAACAGATGTGACGACGACGAATCGTTTCATATTTGGCAGGGTTAATTGTTTCCGTAAATTTTGAAGAAATGTTTTCCTCAATAAAGATTTTGGAATTTTGGCAACGTATATAACAAAACTGTTCAGTGCGGCAATATCAATAAGATTCATAAATAAACGGAAAGGCCAGCGGGAAGTACAACGAGGTGCATTCACGTATCATTTTATCAGCATTATCAACAGTTCCTTTAGTGGCATTATAATCTAAGATCATATAAGGTTTCTTACGTTCCTCTTCAGAAACTAACGGATCTTTGTTGAGTGTGTTGCTACCATAGTAATTTCATTACAGAATATAAATTCTGATAAATAAATTGGTCTATCTTTTATGATACCAAGCTCCTTTGGTGTGTTTAATTTATTTTTACGTACGATTCCTAGTAGAGTCAAATTTTTTGTCAAAAGATATTCAGCCAAAGGTACTGATGTAAAAAAATTATCTGTGGTAACTCCGCGACCAGTATAAAATAGACACCCCTGCTTTTTTTCTGGAAGTCCCCCAGGTTTCTTACCAATATAAATCTGGAGGTTGTGAAGGTAAGTCGTTTTTACATCTGCTGAGGCCCAAACTTTGATTCCATACTTTGCCGGTTTGGAACTCATATACTCTTTGAACGGGCACCTTCCACGAAATGCAACGAGTTGCTCATCTACAATTACCGTTTCGTGTGGAATAAATGCTTTTTGGCAATTATTTACAAAGGTTTCTCAGATGCCTCTGAACGCAGCCAGCTTATCAGTTTGCATTCTTTCTGCTCTTGTTGTTTTATCGTCAAATCTTATAAATTTATTGATTATAATAAACCTATTTCGACACATGGATGCTGTAAAAATATTACGTCTAATGGATTCATCTCTACTCCACATCTCTTTTACATTTTCTTTTCTACAACAAAGAACTCCTGCCGAAATCAAAACGCCAATAAACATCCAGTTCTATTATGTCCATATCTTTCCATACTTTTAGATTTTTGGGATTTTTCTCATTATAAATTTTGTATACACGGCTTGCTTCTTGATTTGTGAATTTGCAAATATTATCTTTCATGTTTGTTGTAATAAAAAGATTAAATATTTCAAATAAATCTTTGGCTAGGTTAGTGTATGCTGTTAGTCCTGGTTTGGTTGTAACAATATTTCTCAAAAGTCGTCGCGAAGGCCCCCCTTGTTCATGATTCAAAATTCTTCCCGATTTTGCTATATACTGTTTTCTGCCTTTATCTATCAGTTCATTTATTATTTCTCCTTCTCTGTCTTCATTATCTTCAAGAGGTTGATCTTCTGCTTCTTCAATCACTTGTTCAATATTATCCTTAATCCTATCATGTTGAAAAACGAAATTGGGATCACGATCTTCATCGTCACTAATGTTCAAATTGTCACTGTCACTGTCTTCACCAAAACGATCAGCTAATTTTTCTAATTCTTTTTGAGATGACACTTTTGAACGCCACTTAGCAATTTTATTAATTAAATATTTAAAACTTTAATCTTCAGATTGGCACGTTTTACTCCACCGATATATCGAAATTTCTGTCCATACCTCAACGCAGTTTCAATAATAGTGTCAAATTCGGACTGTCCTGGCGCATCCGCATGCTTAGAAATTTAGTTATAATTCTCAGTTGTGTAAAATGGCTCTTAGCAATATATTTTGTATAATTCTTTAGTAAACCAGGTACTTGGGCGCTAAATTTCTACAAACGATTTCGAAACGGAGAATGTGAATAATAAATTCTTAAATAAGCGCAAATTATTAAATGTTTGAACAATCCTAAAATTCTTCAGCTAACAATTAGAAAATTCGTATTAAATAGAGAAGAGAAAATAAACGACTAATTATTATTTTTATTGATTTCCAACAACCATGATGTTTTAAATGTGTTTTGCCGAATCGACTGGGGCGACATTGTAGAGGCAATTAACCAATAAACCGATTTCGTAACAATCCATTCATTCTCATTTAAAGTCCGTCCTAAAAATATGCGTCTTTGCTTTCCCTTCGATTTTCTCTAAATTTATTCATTACAGAGAAAATTTTACAAAGAAGCTTTTCTTTCTTTTCCCGACATCTACCCGCATGCCAAGTTTGATGCATCTTCAATGAAACACCCAGTATATAATTTTATAACGCACCTATAGTAAATCTCGACATTTAATGATATTAAATTGCAGCTGTAATGTGATAACATAAATTGCCTGTTTTATTTAACTGATTGTGAGTGTAATTTCTCAGAATTATTATACTATTAGTTTGGGTCCGTATAAGGCCTAGCACTGATTTTAAACTTCATAACTATTTTATTATCGAAACTATGAAAGCTAAAATTTATTTCCTACAACTATAATAAATACTATTAATTATTTCTATTATTAGTACTATTTTATTATTTCAAATAACGCAAACCTCCTATTTCACTGGAACGTGCAACTGTATTTTACAAAAAGTTTACGATTATTGCCGGCATTTGTGAGGTGAAGAGCAACATAAATTACATAAACTGTTATGGCGGTATCAAATAATTTTTCATGCAAGAGCAAGAGGTAAATTTAATGAACACTTCCGCGAAGGAAAATGTTAAACCTTAAAAAGTTGTGGTGTATTTGCGTTTGTTAAATTGACGAACAATTTACCGCGTACCTTCATAAAAGGTCAGAGAGAACATTTTCACAGAAAATATAATTAAATTAGTTATGGGATTCTGTTGTAAAACTTGCTACTAGAAATTAATTTAATTAGCTAATTAAAACAGATTAATTATAACTATTTCAGACTACTTCATTCTTTGGTCATTCTGAAAAATTGTTACGCTACGATGTTACGTTTCGCTTTTATGTTACGCTGTTCCGGGACGATGTTGCATTACTTTGTTACGGCTGCTTGTCGTTATCCGAAGTTACGTAATGATGTATCGTTACTCACGTCATTACGGTAGCGTTATGGTATGATGATGATCACGTCATTCGTGAAAATTTCTCAGTGACGGGATTCAATTGGTCATTGAATTTATAATAAATAATTACTGGACGCGACCATACAGTAAATATGCTGGCAATCGCTTTTGATATAAATATTAAAAATTTAGTCAAGCATATGATTAAATATCCAGCATGTTCTCAGATGTCACATCCGATATTTAAGCTTATTTTTATGAAAGATAATTTACAAAAGGCGAAGATATTCTCATCAATCATTCCTTAAACTTTGCGTTCTGAAAAGGTTCCACGTGAAGTTTGCCTAAAATAATCAAAGAAAAAAGACCACTGTACTTCCCTGCTTACTCATGCCAAGTTTTCCATTCTAATGGAATCTTTTAGTGGTACCCGTAAAAAGAATCGTTAAAATAAATGACTATCTTGCAGAGAAGAAAAAAAAAGAACAAAAGTAGATTGTGAGGCAATGTGTAAATAATTTATTTCATTGCGCGCAGTAACAAGGAACAAAATAATAACAACGCATAATGTCTTTTTTTAACAAATTAAAAACCGCCTGGAGCAGAAAAAGAATCTAGAACATGTGTACTCAGGTAATAAAACAAGTGGCAAAATTACAAGTTTGAAACGAAAGTGTTCTGGAGAAACGCATGAAGAAGTCACTCAATGTGACGGCCGAGTTTTTTCATTATTAATGCACGCTGAATTATTACCATCCCATCGATTACAGATGCAGGTTATAATTGTTATATTTAAAAGGGTGTGCGCAAATGCACTGTTATTAAGGTGGAATAATTTATGTGAATCGATTGCTCATTATCACACAGTTATAGAAACTTAATTGCTTCATTCTCAATTATTTCAAGTGCGTTTGCAGGTTTACTTTGCTGTTACTCGAGTGTAGATTTTGTTATAATTTCTTTAATTGTCCTTTCGTTACACTTCCCGTGATCATGCAGCGTGTCAATTACATCCGGTTTGTAGCTATGCAGTTTTAATAGCTCAAAATACTGATCAATCTTAATTATGAATTTAAGTGTCTCAGTAGTTTCAGAGAGACATTTTTTATGCATTACAGAGAATACTAAAAATGATTTGTTCCATTTGTAGAAAAGAAAGTACATCAACAATAATCAAATAATCCATCTCAAAAATAAAAAAATTAAATATTTTACCAACATATTTTAAAATCGTCGGATAAACTCACTGTACCAATATTCTTGGAAAAACGGTGACGTAGACATGGAAGAATATTAGGCGAATAGTTATTGTGTCCTTATTTAATGTTTACAAAATACACTCTCATGAAATTTAAGCGGCGATTGTACTTGACGATTACGAGTGTAGGCGTTAAGTGGACACCCCCTCGTACTAACAACATGTTGGTTCTATTGAAGCAGCTCATTCTGAACATCAAGTAATTAGCACAATGTTGTGCAAGTACATCCCATTTTTAGAACAAAGTAAATCCCACGACTGAGTTTAAAACTTACAAAGTAACTGAATTTGATGCATTTTGCCGAGGCGAAGTTTCAGTAAAGTAAAATACAAACACGATTGTAATTAAAACATCTGGATAGTCAAGGGAGGAAAATTGTTACATCGCACTTGAAACTTAAAGGCGGATAAACTCCCTCGTGAATATTCTGAATTAGGGCACTGTGACTTAGTTGTAGAGTTAACAAGCAACTAGTAGAATAAATGCAGCAATTTAATTTTTCCTAGCTACAAATTCATCCATTTGTTAAGACAATGACATCGTATACGTCTTGCATAAATGTATAAGGCCTTGAATTTTATTTCCTTTGAATTTGAATGTCTAATTATTAAGAATTCGTGTCGCAAATGATTATGAGAATAGATTGTAATATTCAAAGTAAGATCAAGGAAAGTGCCCTAGGAAAATACATCCACTCAACCAATTCAAGATATCAAATTGCTATTATTGCATCATCTTTTTCTTATACACTGTATGCAAATGAAATGAATAAGAGATTGTTATGAAAAAGAAATCGGTCAGAGGTACATTATAAACGTAAAATAATAATTAAGGTAGATTCTTGTCCTGTGAAACTGTGTGATGAATTATCTCAAACGGACACTGAAAACGGCACTAATGCTCAACGTTTCACTATCGTTTGATGTATAAAAGAGGGCGTATTCCCTCGTTATATAATTGATCCCTTAAAAAGGGCGTTTGATATATTCATGTCACAAAATTGACAGATATGTATCAGATTTTGCTAACAAAATTCTTTCATATGAAATTGAGGTAACTCTTAAAACTCTTACAAAATTATTGTGGAAATTAGATTATACTTTAGGATAGTTAAGTAATTTTCCAGATAATATCACATTAACCAATTTTCTAAATTTAGAAAACCAAAAAAATGAGAAGTTGTTTAACAGAATTCGATCGACACAGATTAAAAAGTTAGATAATCTTATTTCTATTAGAGATAAAAAAATTTACATAAAATTTGATCAAAATATAGCCAATAAATGGCTAATAAATTATATGAAAACTGAGATTCCGTCAAAGTTAAAACACATTTTTGCTTTAGGAAAAAAATTTTTTTAACCTATTTTAATAAGAAACAAGTAGATTTTCTTAATGTTTTAAGTAGCGTAGAATTTTTTAAATTATATTAAGAATATTGACAGAACTTTTGAAATAAATAAAGTTTGGGGGGTTCTGGATTCATCATCATATTATATATAAATACACAAAATTTAAACCAAAATATAATATTCAAAATTGTTATAAATTAATCAACAAAATTAAAGATATTAAACTACCGGACAATGCAAAAATAATTTCTTTTGATGTAAAAAATCTTTTCCCCAGTGTACCACCAGCTGAAACGGTCATTTTAATAACCCAGTAATCAAACCCTGTAATCAAAAAAGAAATCACTGATGCGTTAAATATTTGCCTAAAACAAAATTATTTCACATTCAATAATAAATTTTACAGTACTAACGAAGGTTTAATTATGGGAAATCCTCTAAGTTCGTTACTTGCCGAAATATTCATGGATAATTAGAATGTAATATTTTTAACAGTCCTTTACTATTTTGGCATAGAGATGTAGATGACATTTTAGTTTGTTTTACAGGTACAAAGAGACAACAGAATATATTCTTAGATTATTATATCAATTCATTACATAGCAAGATTAAATTTGCTATGCAAATTGAAACACACAATAGCATTAATTTCTTAGATTTAACCATAAACAGAATTAATAATAAATTCGATTTCTCAATTGATCGTAAAGAAACGTACACCGACATTACGATACACAATACTTCTACAAATCCTTACCAACACAAAGTAGCAGCATATAATAGTATGATCCACCGACTAATTAACACCCCGATGTCTAAAAAAAATTTTGAAAAAGAACTAAATGTCATAAAACAATAATTACAACCCAATAAACATTAAGCATATTTTATCTAAAAAGTTACTGCAGAAAGCTATTTCGAACGTCTACCCAACCACAAAAAGCAACACAGATAATAAATTTAAAACCATCACATACATTGGACAACCTACTCTTAAAATTAGCAAATTCCTAAAAAAACAAAACATCCAACTAGCATTTAAAACAAACAATACCATAGCGAGACACATTACAAATAATAAAAACAAAGTCCCTACACACAATAAATCAGATGTATATAAACTTACATGTGGTATATGCCAGAAAGTATATATAGGACAAACTGGACGAACTTTTAAAAAGCGAATATCAGAACACAGAAACTCATTTATCAACTCAAAAATCGACTCATCCTTCGCAAACCATTTAATAGACAACAACCATAGTTCCAATTTTGAATTCATAACACTGCATATAGAAAACAAAGGTACGAAATTAAATTTACTAGAATAATTACAAATCAATGAACTTAAAAATTCCAATTTATTGTTAAACGACCAAACAGAAACGAATAATTCACCCTTATTAAATTTGTTTGCTAGTAACATCTGTAATATTACCACCCCTATACCTTAGTTCATAGAATTTAGACATTTATTCAGAAACAAGTAGTTTTAAATACTTATAAGAAGTTGTTTTATTTTTGTAGTTTAGTTTATAATTGTGCATCCGAAGAAGACACTATGTGTTGAAACAATTGTCATGTAATTTAACTTGAAGGCTTCCGCGGCCGTCGTCCATTGTTGAATTCTTGGCTTCCGGTTGGAACCGCGTGTCTCGGATTTCTTTACTGCCGACGTTTCATGTCATGTAATTTAAAATAAACTGTAAAAATTTAAAATCAGTGTATGATTAACTAATTAATATGGATATTAATGATTTTGAAAATACTAATATTTTATATTGTGAATATAATGTTTTCAAAGAAATGTGTAAAATTAAAGTGACATTGAACTCTGTTAGTAAACGTACGGATTTTGTTAACTTAAATGACATATTTTGTAGTTTTCTAGATTCGTTAAGTAGGATATAGATCTGTCTGTAATATTATATTAAAACAAAAAAAAATGATCGTTTTACAGTTTTAGTTTCCCTTGACAACTTTATTTACTTTTTTACTTGACAACTTGTTTATTTATTTTCACTCCTGGCGAACCTATCAAGGGATAGTGAAACTTGAGTATCAAGAGTACGCCAAAAATGTAATTTTATTATCCAAGTAGGAAGATAATTTAGTAACTGGATGCAGAGGACTTCGAACACTAATAATTTCTATCAACTCTTGATTTTCAAGGCGCTGGGATATACAATGGCCTCCTCCATCTCTTTTACGTGTCTAAAGCGCTTTCTGACTGTTATGTTGCTTGTTATTTTAAAATAGTTACATGTGCATTGCCTAAATTGTAAAGCTGGGCAATGGAGTTAACTTTGATAATAAATTATGTAAAGAAATTAAATAAAACAATGTAGATTTTACTTACGCAAATATGTTTTGCATATGCAATATTTATACTTAAATCCTTGCTGTACATACGTGTTTCTATCTAAATATTTTGGAAACTTCCAATTTGGATTACAAAATAGAAAAGAACTCTTCGGTTTGATTACTACATAGCAAATGACAAGAAAACTTTATTTTTGGTTGTTATTCGTCGTTTGTTAGATGGTAGAAAATAATCATTTATGTAACAGATTTTTAAGTTTGTTTGCAATAAACATATCTGTTATTACTAAAAATTTAATCTCAAAGATTTAACTGCTTACAAATTGATCCAACAATTTCTTAGCGCGTCAGTACAAGAGGGGAGCACTAGCTAAATCCAGAATTGAAACTGATTAAGTGTGGGATGCCACCTACTTATAAAGTGTAGAAGATAGCAAAAACAACATAAACACTACAAGCAAACGTGGAATATTGAAATAAAGGGAAAAAGAGTCCGGACGCAGGACTTTCAGAATAAAAAAAAGAGATCTTGATGCGACTGGTTCCAGTTTAAAAACCTGCTTGTTTCTTGTAATAAGTCAGTAATTATAAAGTTCTCGATTACTATTTAACAAACCAAAATATCAAATTCCTTTACAGTACAAAGTATTGATTTGTAAAGAAAAGAAGTAATTTCCATTAAAATTCCAACGAAAAATTGCTTTCTAGAAGTGTTCTAATGGATAGCATAATCAAATACAAAGTATAAGAATATTTTTCAATACTTTTTCCACAATTAAGTTGATTGGAAAAAATGCCATTTTTTCTTTTATTAATCAAATTCTGTTTCTAATAACATGTGTACAAAAAGTTTTCTTATCTAGTGTGTTGCTCTCATTTTTTCGCATGCTCACGTATTTCCTTACTTGATCAGTAAACGCCAAATTGATATTTAACCTTGACATAACGTCAACAGAAAATCATAACTATTAATTACGATTTATTACGTATTTGAAACCAAGCAAAATAAACATTGAAAATAACGTTGAACGTAAATTCACAACAGATGTTGAAAATGGCCTCCGTCTTTTTCGAGGCATTTTCCAACTCATCCATTAATAACATTTTGCAAAATCTGGGGAGTATTGTTTATTTCATTATACTTTTCGATGATCCTTTGGGAGTTTTAAAAATAGAATTTTTCAAGTAGGGCCAAACAAAGAAATCCAACGAAGTTAGATCGCAAGATCGCGGGGGTCATATGTTTGCCATATTTCTTCTAATTATCCGATCTCCAAAAAACTCTTGAAGGAAATTTAAAGTATCTCCAGCAGCATGAGCCATTGCACCATCCTGCTGGAAATATCCAAATTGCAACTCGTCTTCATGCAGTTGATTAATAAATGGATGCAAAATCTCTTCTTCTCCGACGTAAACCTATTCAAACATCAATTTTTTGTGGATGAAGTGGGGCTTCAATGAAAATATGAGGTTTTCTGTATTTCAGATCCTCATATTTTGGGAATTAATGTATCCTGCTAAATGGAAAAGAAAGTTTTGTCCAAAAAATTGTCAATATTGCTTATAAACCAATGAGTGTATCTTCGCCGTGGTTCAAAATCTACAAGAAGCAATTCATGCACGGCAGTCAAACGATAAGGGAACATTTGCAAATCCGTTCTTAGAATAGTTCTGCAACCTCCGATAGAAAGATCAACTTGTTTTGACAGATGACGAATGGGACTGCGAAGAGCATCAGTTATAACTTGTCTCACATTTTCAACTACCTTATCAGTTCTTACTTTAGGCCTACCATTAGGTAGGTAGGTGTTTTCTAGTCACACTGCCAGTTTCTCTGATCAGTCCCACGGAGTACTGAAGTTGATTAACAAATTTGTAGTACAGATATACAGTTTCTGGAAATTTTCCTGAAATTCTGCAATACAATCAGGAATAGAAATGATTTTTTGGACGTTCCGAAAGAAGAATTCAACCATAAAAGACTTTTCTTCCAATGTGAAAACCAATGTAAAACCAATGTAAAAAAAAAAAGTAAGGATCATATGTGAGCATGCGCAAAAATGAGAGCAACACACTAGATGGGAGAACTTTTTGTACACATAACATGATTTCTTATTTGTAAATAGAGAAGTGCGCTTCTCTAGCTATATGCTTCGTTACTGTTAGGTAACTCAAATTTGATTATATCTTTAAATAATAAATAATCAAAAGTTAGTAAGCTGCACAAGCGACTAGGAATATCTGCGAACAAAATGTTGAGGGGTCAATTAATTTAAGAAAAGCCCAACGTGAATTTACAAAATTTAGAAATGGCGGAGACGGAACTCTTGTCGCCTTTTAAAGATTAACTAATTACTTCATTGCAATGGGGCTCCCGAGCATCCTTTGTATAGCAATATTTCGGCGCTATTTGGGGTCTATCAACAGAAGAGTAAATCGACAACTTCATAGCAATTCCGCCAATCAACAAGACTTGACGCAAGCAACAGAATTCGTTCTTATTTGCTATTCTCGTACAGTCCTAGGGCAAAAATCGGTCGTGCCATGTCGCGACCTAGGATGCTTGCTAGGATACCTCATTGCAACCTAGACTACTTGCAGCAAAATTTGCAACCAAGATCTTCTTTGGAATTTGTTAATGAAAATTCAGTTATTACGACACGTCGACTGTTAGTGCTACTTAAAAATATTAGGTAAGATAATTAAAAGTTCTAGAAAAATTCTACGTGATTTAAATGAAGCTCAGCACCAAGGACTTGTTAACATTTGTAGAAAATTATTCCAAAATCCCCGCAATGATTATTTTCTACACGAATCATACTTGTGATGAAAAATGGATTTTCTTTCAAAATGTCTATTGTTATAGGTAGCGACTTAATCCTTGACAAACATCAGTTCCAGTAGTTAATAAAGATTGCTATGGAAGAAAAATAATGCTTTGGTGTGTAGAGATATAAATTTTAATGAACTTGACTAACTCAATACAGCATTTCAAGAATTCTTTGATTCCAGAGAAGTTAACTGGTGTCATCTCCTAACAGGAAGATGGTAGAAGGTAACTAAGGAAAATGGCAATTATTGTAGATCGCCTACTGTAACGAGGCATAACCATTATTAGTATTCTGGTAGCATTTGCATTTTATTCATTTAAAATACCAGTATTAATTAACTAAAAGTATAGATAGTATCATCACCTTAGCACTTTGCTGCTTTTAATTTGGGAAACTGATAAAATATAGGCCCCTTGAAGAAGACTAGGTATTCAATAATGGTGATATTATTGGCATTGATATGTAATATTTTATTCTGCGAGCATTTCATTGTACCCTTTTAGTTTCTTTTGAAAGTGATTTCTGTTTTTCCACTATATTCTATTACACTTCATTAGAATCAATCGCGTTTCGATAACAATCTGAGCTATTTAAATAAGGTAAGCGAGCCTCGTTACGATGTACAGCACACATGCACGTTCCTTGGGTACGACCACAAGAAAGTATACGAATGATATCAGCTTGTGCTTAAGGCAGTCAGTTGTTGTTGTGGCGTGGAACGGCTAGTTCGCTGTTTTAGAACGGGACGTCTTATGTCAGACGCACAGAGGCGTGCAACGTAATAAAAAATAACGTAACTTTGAATTCGCAATAGAGACTTTCGTCGCGGAGAGAACATTAAATTCTAGTGAAATAAACCCGGTCTGTTTTAGGTGCTAGCAGAACTTGTGCGCGAAATGTCAAATGGTAATTGTTTTGTTTGTGCTAGGCATGTGGTATTTTAACTTCGCAATTTGCATTAATATGGAGAATAATAATATAACTAAAATACAATAATTTGATTTTACTGTCACATCCAATTCACTTACTTGTTTATGTCCTGATTAAGTTATCAGCCGAGTAGTTAATTGAAACGTTTATTTGGAATACGTAACCCACTTCCGCTTGAATTTAGTCCAGTTATGTAAGAAATTATTAATTTTTTTATAAACAGATAGTTTTGACGCGATTAATTTATGTTTGTCATTGTAAGAAATTATTGTTTGTTGTCGTGTATTATTACTTTATTACATAATCCAAAACCTATGTGAAGTAATTTAAACTTTTACTCACAATGTCCATATTGATAGAAAGAAGCAATGTAACAGTCTGACGTCTGGAATGTTAACGCGCATTGAACCGTAGAAATTTAATTTAACTCTCGCAGCTATTCTGTTTAATGCATCCAGTAGTTATTGTTTTGGAAATTAGAGCAAAACGCAGTCTATTATGTGCAAGTATCATTTTAACTTTTTAGAAATATTTGGAAGTAGATTTTGGTAAATAGTTAGGTGAAACGCCTTCGTGTGCTTGTTATCGGTTAACAATTATTATTTTTTAGCCATGACCTAATCAAAATATCTGCCATGGTCTGATTGAAACGATTTCTCTTTGTGTGTATAACGTAAATATTCTAAATGGAACAAATATTTAGCAATTTTTAAGACAACCTTTTCATTAAAGGTATCTTGCATGGATGTTCACAGCGAAAAATTGAATCGTGCGAAATTTTAAGGCCGCGATAGTACATAAACGGTTACAGCTTTTTTATTTTCTACTTTTGAAAATTTGGAACAAAGACAATAGGTTTTTATATTCCTTCGAGCAACAAGTGCCCGTGTTTCATTTCATTAAAAAAAAAGTATTCGTATTTAAGGATTACCAAACCTAATAATGAATAAGCTTTTGTATAATTGATTGTAGGAAAGTAATTAAAGCCTGACAAGTTTTATTTATTATTAATCAAAGATGACATTCGAAGAAAAATTAATATTTCTAAAGATTTGTTACAAAATGGATCTACTCTTTTCCATAGTTCTTGGCAATTGATCAAGATTCTTATATACCTTTTACAAAATTTGAAACTTAAATCTAAATAATTTTACGAAATGTTCTTCAAGTCTTTTTTGTAGAGATGCCACCACATAGATGTTTCATTTAAAAAATTCTCATATGGGTTGTTGTAATTCATTTATAACTAACATTTCCTTAGCAGGGTGCTTATTCTCGAACTGGAGTGAAATGATCGCTCCCGAAAATTACGTCGCAATTCCTGAAAGAGTTGTACAGTTCTATACGAGAATCTACGTCATTTCTGGCAGCAATCACTTCTCTCTCATTCGAGAATAAAGCCCCAAGATGTTGTCTTCAAATCATCTTTGACATTTGCGGCCAACCATTTGCAACAATGGTAGACAAAAGTGGATCACGGTTTGTGTCTTGACGAACAAAATTACAATTCAGTAATAAATTGGTAGTCGCGTTAGAAAGGACACCTTGCGAAGCTTGCGAGAACTCGATTTTAAAGATATCAAATAATGTATATTTCCTTTCGGTATCCAGGCATAAGCAGCTATAGATGTTCTTACGAAATAAAGATTTACGAGTACATATCTTATGAGAAGATATTAGTTGCACTGTATTCTCGAAATCATATTTAAAATAAACTTTTACAATAATTTGTAATAGGTTTGTAATAATTGTTCTCTGTCAATAAGAAAGCAAAGATAAAATTTCAATATGGTTTCTTCTCTCTTTCGTAACTTCCTTGCTTTCATGTGGTCAAACGAATTAATTTGGTTTTTATTGGTAAAGGTTTTTATATGCATATGAACACTTGTAACTAATTATTTACTTCCTGAATGTAGCATAAATAGCACAAAGATTTTTTGTTCCTTTAACGCGCAGCAAGGCCGTTTTATTCCTCTCTTATACATAAAAAATTCATTTGCATTAAAAGCATATAATTAAATTTACCTCTAAATATGTTTTGAGGCTGCACGGCGAAAAAGTATTTGAAAATTAATTTTCTGTGCAGGAAATAATTTAAATGCCATGTTGAGAGTTCGCAGTTGTGAATTTTATTACCTAAATGTTAATTGTAAGCTAATAAACTTTGGAATCGAAGAGAAAACACACATATTAATTAAATAATTTACTAAGACGATAATGGTTAATTAATTGTAAACGTCGGACAAAAAAAACTTTGAAATTAATTAAATATTTAATTAAAAAACGCAGTAAAACGTATTTTTATTTAATTTGATGATAGTTATCCTAAAAATGGCAGCAACCAAATGTCTAAAATTCATTTGCATTTCACTTAATAAGTTAATTATTTTTTAGCAATTGATTTATTTTGGCACATTTTAAAAGATTTGATTATATTCCAATCTATTTCATGAGTTCAAGTTTTGGCTATTACTGTCAAAATATTCTTTATTTTAATTTAATATCTCATGGAGTTCCATACATAGACATTATTAAAACGTTTCGAGGATAGAAAGTCTTAATTGTAACAACGTTACAGTGATGGAATGTTGTAGATCCTGACCGACAAAACTGAGTGTATCTGCGAAACGCCAAAGGATTACCAAGAGCGTGAACACACAAAATTCTTATCAAAGCTTTTGGAAAATAATAATATCTACAATTCGGTAGTTAGTAGCCAAGTGATTCAGTCCGCTGGCAACGGGCTTGGCGAGACAATTATATAGATGTAAGTTCGAATCCTCTCCGAATGTATGTGGGTTCTATGTGAGAGATAGAATTATCGCGACTCGGTCCGTGTTCGGATTCATCCCGGCTCCTTCGAGCTGGGTTCTGTGCGTTTTCCCAGTTTGTAAGGCGAATGCCAAAGGAGAAAAATAACATCAAAGTTGGTCGCAGCCGCTAAATCTCCCCCCGACAAGCTCTAGGAGCTTGGGTATATACCGGGGAAAAAATAATTTAATGTCACATGTGACCTTTCGAATTCCATTCTTGTTCACTTTCTTTTGAATATAGACTATCTTCCAATGCTATTGAACTGGCCTAATACTTGTACACAACATATTAGAAAAAACATTTTGTAAATATAAAACATGACATCCATTTTATACAATTTAAGTTTTTGTATATCATAAATAGCTTTTCGAAATCAGTTATAATTTGTAAAAACGTATTGAGTTGCATTAAATTATATAGTTCGTACTGATCTCGATACATTTTTATAAGAAATTAAAATTAACATACCTATTCTCATCATAATTTAGTAATAAAATTAATGTTAAATTATGAAAAGCATCTGTTTCCATTTCTCATTAGCCTAAATAAAATCTAATGTATTTTGCTTAAGTTTTCAATTACGTCCACTTAAAGTGTTAAGAACTTCTTACACCAGCGTGTTACCAGTGGGTACTAATCGAGCTTCGCTTGAGGGTCCATTCAAGAAATCAGGTCGAGTTTGCTGAGTTGCAGGTTTTGCGAATTTGCATGTAAATATGCTCGTACATCTGAAACACAGTGACACTAGAAAGTGTACTGGGAGATGTATTCAAAATAAAAAAAGGTTCTAATGACGATTGATTTGCACGGATTATGTTAATCTTTATCAGATTAAGCACGCCCCACGCGCTTAGCTAATGAAATTAATACATTATATATTTTATGGCCTAGATTCTGTATTATTTCATAGCAAGTCTAGTTCATTACGGTAAATGAATTAATTATTATGAAAATAACCCGGTCAAGGGAGAAATCAAGTTGTGACAGATTTCTTTCAGATTCGATTGTGCTAAATTGTGAATGCAAACAACGAATAGGCATGTGCTGGAAATATACGTAGTTTATAATTAATAAAAAGAAAACAGTTACATATGGATTAGACATTACGGTTACATTGTTATGCTAATGAACATTTATATAGTTCCCTATCAGTTGATAAGTTTTAATTCGTTCGATTGTTATCAGTACTTCAGGCTTTTAGACAGCTGTCCACCTGATTCAATTAATTTTTTTAGTAAATTAAGTTCAAAAATTTGAACACACTTTGAGTACATACAATGTTTTCTAAAGAATACACTAAAGAATAATAAATATATAAATTACAAATTTTTCAGATGGAGAATATTTCCTAAAATGCATCAAAAAACAATACGTAGCTATCAAACTTTCAAAGTTTGTTGCATACCTAACGTCTCATTTTAATCTGAAAATGTACGCACTAATCTAGCACGCACTTATATCTCCTCAATACCCCTTTTATCTCAAAGCAAAGTAATAATAATTTTTATTCAAGCGACATATTTTTTTGATTGCATACAAATTTAATTCTTGAACATGTCTTGGTTTTCAAGTGACCGATTCAGTTGAACTCTTTGAGAAGTAGTGCTTTCTGTGTCCTCATAATTTTACCTATTTCATAAAATTTTGACACATTTGTTTCGATAAAATAGTATCGATGTGGTATTTGCATAATATTTATAAGTAATCTGCAACAATTTTGCTTTTTTTTGCAAAATTTTGTCTCAATATTTAGAAAATCTATAGCATTAAATATAGACATGCCAAAATATTCTGTATCCTGTGTCAACGTACCAACGTAACTCATAGAGTGTGATTAAAAAAATACGCAGTTAGATGTCTTCTAGTTTGCAATCACCTCAGCGCGCGAATTAAATAAGGAAAACTTAACGACCGAACGGCCGGCAGAGGTACTGTTAAGAATAACAAATAATTAAGTA
Source organism: Serrognathus titanus (assembly GCA_039766575.1). Lineage (NCBI taxonomy): Eukaryota > Metazoa > Arthropoda > Insecta > Coleoptera > Lucanidae > Serrognathus > Serrognathus titanus. The sequence goes on along the minus strand of CM077914.1, from coordinate 43,579,076 downwards.
ATAGGCAGCACATGTGTTTAAAAACGGCCGTCAGATTTCCTTATTACGTAATTGTGGTCAAGACATTCTTATTAATTAGTTTTGCAAGCAAGGTGAAATGCTTTATTATTTATTGCAAAAGGATGCATCGAAGTATGTACGAGTCTTGCAGTTATGCAGAAGTCGTTGCTCTCTTTATCGAAGAATTCTGCAATCGTAAACGTGAATTAGACTACGCACCACTTGTGCAGTTTTCAGAAACTGTGGTGTATAATTATACATGTGCATTGCGTAATTTTTAAAATTACACCGTTCTTATTACTAGGTACTAGTCAGCGATTTAACCTGATGGAAGAAATGTACCTATAACACTCCACTGTAAATGGTTACGTAAAGTTATCAAATTCAATACTCAGATAAAATTGCGAAACGAGATTGTGTCGACTAGTAAAGGAGCTTCGGATTATAAATCAATATTAAGTATTATAGCAGAAGTTTCTGCAAACGCAACACTTTGCCCTTTAACTTCAGCAGAAAGTTTTGTTTGTTTTGTGTCTAGACTCTTAAAGACCGTATTCATTTATTTTTTATTTACATTTAAAAATATTTGAAATACAATCAGAAGGGCCACGGGAGATTAAATACGCATGAATTGAAAAGGAGTTTCTATAAAGTGTCCCAATTATACTTTCCGTTCTCATTAATTTTGAAAACTTTGAAATTTTATGGAATGTCATAAAAAAGGCATCATTCTGGATATACATATTTTATATGAAACACGTATACTCTCATTTCTTTTGAAAATTTCAAATAGTGAAGTAATTAATCTTCACTGATCGTCATTAGTTTTTCACAAGAAGTTTCAAGCATTGCTGAAATATTTATGGTTGCACTCGTTCAATTTCAAATATATTTCAAATATCATGTGGTATCTAAGTCTAGAATAAAAATGATGAATACTTGCAAAACTGAAAAAAAAAGCTGTGAGGATCATAACTATGGAGAAACTAGAGCTTTGAACAGCTTTATATATCTACATTTTGATCGGAAAATATTTTTTTTTTATATTTAGTTTGCAACTTCTCGAAATTAATTCAGTTAACTTCTAAGTCCTCAGCTGATATCATTTTTCCTTTTGTCTCTTCAGGTAGATATTTCTTTAGAACGAGTTCACATAACAATTTAAAATTTTTATTACCCTTTATAATAAGCAATTTTTAGCGTACCTATTGCTATCAACATTTCGAGTCAAAACTCTTAGTTCTCTGAACGTAATCTTCTGCTCAAACAGATTGTGTATGAAGACCTCTTTAGATGCCCATTTAACGTGATATCTAGGAATTTGGTATTCTTGGCTACGTTTAGTAGTAGTATGCTTGACATATGGTGTCGGTACATACCTTGCATTTATGAAAAATATTACACAATATGTTCTGTCAGTATTTATACTTAATTTGGCCTTTAAGAGACCAGTCGCACAGATTTTCCACGTTTTATTTGTTGTGATCATTTGCACATGAGTTTCTCCTCTTTTATAAACACATCGGTGTCATTAGCATAGCTTACATATTGATGCACTTTCTCGTTGGTATATCCTTCGTAAACACGAGAAATATAAAACGTTTCCTTCTGGCAATAACTGTATCAAACTAGATCTTTGCATACTTCGATAAGAAGACTATTATTTAGTTAAATAAAAGCTAGGCAGGCCTAGCTCCCTATTCTGTAACTCAGGACGACATCGTTAAATACCGATTGTCGTTAAGTGACATATACTCAGTGTTACACCTAGAATGAATATTTTTTTAGATTTGACTTTTTGGCAATGTGGTAGTCAAAAATGAAAGGATAAAATTTGCAAGGAATTTTAATAACAAACAATACGGAAACAGTTAATAATGTGTTTGGCGACTCGTAGCTGAGTACACTCCTGTACACGTCTTGGCATCGACAAAATGAGATGGTCAGTGTCTGCTTGGGGCATCTCGTTCCAAGTAACTTGAACTTTGTGAATTAACTGTGCCAGAGTCTGTGGAGGATGGTGCAAAGTGAACAGTCTTCTCCCGATTATATCCCACACATGTTCAATGGGAATTAAATCTGGTAAATGGGGTGGCCACGGCAAAACATTGACACCGCTTTTTGGAGAAAGCCCATAGTCCGACAAGTAATTTGAGAATGTTCGTTGTCTTATTGAAAAAGGACGTGTGGACGGCCTTCTAGATAAGGCAGTAAAGTGGGCTGTAGGACGCGCAGCTGTCATACTGCCTCGAATAAACAAAAGAGGTGATCGGCTCTCATAGGCAATAGCCCCCCAAACCATTACTCCAAGAGTCCTGTGTACATGACTCTCAACAGCAAACCCAATATCACGTAGCTTTCCACTGCGGCGTCTTACCTTTCTACGGCCATCATATATGCCTAGACAGAATCACGATTCGTCGCTGAATACGACATTATGCCATTCTGCCTCCTAATGCTGCCATCCTCTGCACCAGTCCAAATGTTAACAACGGTGTTCCACTAAGCACTAATCGTGGACGGTATGAAGCAAGTGCAAAGACTCGAATGCGGCGATATAGGGTTCGCCTACTAACAAGTCTATCTTCTACACAGACACACTTAACACAAGTAGACGGAGGCACAAGGACTTAAAATATCTGTACTAATCAGCTTTCAGAAACTGTTTTTTTTTCTCACAAAACTAAGAGATAGAACTTTGTTGTTGCAAGAACTGTCAAGAATAAAAGTTTGACATTGTTATCATAACATGATTTAAATATAGTCATCCTGTTGTCAAAATCAAGTCCAAAAATTTATTCCTTCTAGGTGTAACACTTCTAATGTCACTGACAAGGAAAGTATCCTAATCCGAAAATTCAAAAATAATTTAAAACTGTGGGTTAGTAGTTCACCTTAGGTTAAGCACGAAGCCATTTTTTTATCGGCCCAAAAACGCTTTAAGCGGGGAAAAGCAGCCTTTAAAATTTCTGCGATTTTCGGTTTTCTACGAATAACTCGGTTACCAGCAAAGATAAAAATTAAAATTATATGGCATAATATTTGTCTTTCAATGCACCATTACATATGTAAAAATTGTCACCCCTTATAGTTTGAAAATCAAAACTTACCCTCTACTACCCCAATCTGAGAAGTCAAAAAATAATTCATTGCTCTGAGTGAATAGCCTACTTCCGGTGGAGTGCAGTTAAATTCTTTTAACTTCCAAAAGAATTTTTAGGGGATGAAAATATGTCTCATACTTTCTTTGATTTTTAGTTCTTGGATTGGAACCTTCGTGTGCGGCTGCATATTTTTCACGATTGTCTAGTTTGATAAGGATCTAATTAAAAATTGAAAATGATTTCAATAATGATAGTACTTTAAGTGTTTTATTCATTTATGCAGTATCAGGTATCACTCATTTTGCACGTGATTTGTTTAAGAACACCTTTTTTGTTTGTGGACTGTATTTATTTATTTATTTGTTTTTACAATTACATTGTTTTTTACATGAGAAAAAAGGGAGTGCTGCTTCACACACGCTTTCTTGTTCGCTGTCTCCCCCTCACTCTTGTTTCCCGATCCAGCATTGTGGCTCGTTCACCCTATTTTCATTGCGGTTTGTTCATTACCATTTAACATGATTTGTCTTATTTTTTGTAATTAAAATTATCAAGAAGTTAATTAATATATTAATTATCAATCTATAAACGCATGTTAATTAATAAAATTGATTTTTATATAAGTGTATAAGATGTACGTAATTTTAATACTTCAACGTATCATGTGATTGATAACGATTCTTTGCCGTTATATATGAATTGATCGAAAAGGAAATCTGTGCAGTTTGTAGTTTTTCAGTTTACAGAGTTTTCATACCGTGTAAAACGGTAGTAATAAATCCAGTTAACATTATTCATTTGTTGATAGTTGACGTACAATTTTACTAATAATGAAAATAGAAGAACGGTACCATCACCTCAGGAGCTGGAGTTACACGATATTTTTTGCGAATTGATCAGTAGAAGCTTGGCAGATACGTCTTTTGAGGCGCACACCGACACTACTTTAGAATTTTTAAACACGAACCGTCCACATACATCACAATATATTGATGAAGATGAACCACCAACATTTGAAGATCAAAGAGAGTTTATAGAGGAAGAATAAACACCCTGTACAGATGAAGAAAATATAGGAACCATTAATCTGATTACAAACAAGTTGCTGTCAACTATTGGAAAAGTGGAAAGAGAGGTCGCTTGTCTTTATCTACGCTACGTCATCGCTTTAAAAAAGTCCAGTCGCATCCACAATTGTACGGGTGGGAAAAATCGTTAGAACAAGGCGGTTCACGAAGGGAAAAGCTTTTAAAAATAACAGATTATGTATTAATAAGTTCGCAACTGCAATGAAACTGGGAGTTATAGTTCATGATATGCAGCTACGAAAATGGGCAATAGAAGCTAATGACAATGTTCAATTAAAAGACTTTAAAGCATCAAAGAAATGGATATCACATTTTAAAAGGACATATAGGATTATATCACGAAAAATTAATAAATTTATCAGCAGATCATACAGAACCAGTACAGAAAGACTACAGGAAATTGCGAGCACTTTTGTAAATGAAATACAACATAGAGAAACGTATGGTATAGAAACTATATGTATTGCAGATGAAAGTGGATTTCAGCTAGAGTTACATTCAACTCGCACTTTAGCTCCCCAAGGTTCTAAAACCGTCGAAACAATAGTGCAATCTGTTCAATCAACCACTCACAGTTATACAATTCTTCCATTGATTTCTGCTCAGGTAAACTTAGGTCTCCTTTATATGTAGTCTTTAAAGAAACAAAAGGAAGATTTGGACCCCGAGTTCAAGTGTCTTTATTTCATTCAACAAAGGTAGTGGCAAAAGAAAAATCGTCTGGAAAGTTAACTAACAAATTATTCACAAGTTGGTTTTTGGATGTTTTTATACCAAACACGGGTCAGCGAAATATTTTATTAATAGATTCGTGTACAATTATTGTCCAGCTACTTTACAGCAAAAAGTGCTTTACAGCCAAATAAATATAAAGATATTCAAATATTTACAATACTAAAAAAAAAAAAAACTACAGGGATGATCCAGCCTTTAGATGTATATGGTTTCCGAGTTTGGAAAGGTTTCGTAAAAGTATTTTCCGATCAAGTAGTTCTTGCACAATTTGACATAGATTTACATGCAAGAAATAACGTCTTAAAATTACAATCACTTATACACAATCAACTCTCGGCTCCAAGATGTTGCCTACAGTTGGTACAAAAGTGGATATATTATTAGCAACAAACCGAATAAATTCGATCATCCCGTCAGTTTTGCATTTTCAAATTCAGATAGTTCAGTTCGACCTCGATTTGAGTTAGTGGGGCTGATGCTTGAATACGTTGTGCATAGTGTAATAGGTTTCTAATATCTTTTCATCACATGTAACTGGATCTATTACTACCTTTTGTATTTATTGTTAATCAAGTAAATATTTTGCTCTGTTTGCCTTTTCAATTATGTACTTATACGTGCGTTAGATTAGTAATGTGATAAAGATATGCCTAGATTTCTGAACTGTAATCGAAGTTAATATTTAAATATGACTTTCATAAACCATTTCTAAATTAATACTTTGAAATGTAATGTAATGTTAATATTTAAGCGCTCTGGTATTAAGATCACCAAGTACTCAAAACCATAGAAAACATGAGACGTGTAAATTTTTTTCCGAATGTTAAAAAAATTTAACTGCACCCGAAGTGGACTACTCACCCAGAGCAATGAATTATTTTTTGACTTGTCAGATTGGGGTGGTAGGGGATAAGTTTTGATTTTCAAATAATAATAATAATAATAATGACTTTATTTCAGACCAAATTATAACACACCAGGCAATGGAAAAAAAAACAAAATTCAACAATGTCTGAAAATCGCTAGGAGCGGTTCATTGATCGGCCAGAAGACAATAATGTTCTTACACCGAAAGCTAGAATAAAGTGAAAGTAAATGCGCACAAATAAATGCCTAACTAAACTAAGTTAATAATATAGAAAGAGAAAAAAGAAGCTGATAACTAATATGGTGATACATGCCTATAACTAAAAAACAATAAAATAACTAAAAAAACAATAATAATAACTAAAAATTAATAATAAAAATTCTGTGATGGTGTGTAATGAAAAAGGGGATTGCTATTAATTCAAATATGTTCAGCTGATTATATTATATTATAAGAGGTGACAATTTTTGTATATGTGATTGAAAAACAAATATTTTGCCATATAGCTTCAATTTTTATCTTTGCTGGGTACCGAGTTATTCGTAGAAAACCGAAAATCGCAGAAATTTTGAAGGGTGCTTTTCCCTGCTTGAAGCGTTTTTGGACCAGTAGAAAATGGCTCCGGGCTTAGCCGAAGGTGAACTACTAACCCACAAAGTTTGAAATTGTTTGAAATTTTCGGATTGGGATACTTCCCGATCAATAAAAATTAAAATCCGTTGCACTTAAGCTCTGATTGGTCAAAATATCTCACTTAACAATTATTGGTACTTAACCCAGCGTTACTTAAGTAATTTTTTGTAACACGATACTCAGTTTTATAAATAGAAGAAAAAAGAATGAGAAGGTCAATTTTATACATAATTTTTTTTTTATCTGAACATTTTTCTGAAACATTTTATAAAATGTATCCGTAACTTTCAGGAAGCACTATATAACTTAAATTTATTTATATTTTGTGTGTGAAAATTTTGTATTTTCGTATATTTTAATGTGAACGTAAAGAAGAACCGTTTAGAAGGTTCTCTTTCGACTTTTTCATGTGCTTTCAGGTATGTGACAAATTGTAGTCAAATCAAATCATCGTTTTCTAAATTTTACTTAAAAACACTAGATTTCTAAAACATCTATTGTACTTGGCCTCGATAGGATTACTACTTGCAATATGTAGTGTGGAATTGGGTATTAGATATAGGCAGAAGGTTTCCAATGACATATGACTTGACAAAATTTTAAAATTAAATCAAATTCTAGTGACAATGTTAATCATATGAACAATATAAATGCTTTTGCTGTGACCTCATTTATACTTTCCTTATTAAATATCTAATTAATTAAAACATTGCATGAATTAGTAATACATTTTAGGTAAAATATGGCATTCAGATGAATAATAATTTTTAAAAACATGAACATAATTTGGCAAGGTCATCACGATTATTCAATCCATATAAACGCATTGGCAATTAGAAAGTCGATTTCACTACAGTAACATATCACGAAAATTTAATTGATTTGCCCGATCTCGTTAAGTAAAAAATATAAAGATATTAATTCCTGATTCTGATGGCTATCGCGTGCGCATTTTTATAGATTTCGGTTCTTGAATTAAGTTGTTTGTACAGTAACAAATACCTATTTGATATGCAAGAATGCCGTTTCCGAGAAATTTAACACGTTCGAATCAGTTGAGATCTGGAAAGAATTACAAGTGATAATAATAAGGCGACTAAACAAATAAATCAGTGACATTGACGTGATTTACATCATTATGATCGGCAGCTTACATTTCGCTGAAACGACCTTCGACTGCACAATAGAAATTTATTATTAATATGCTTAGGTATTTGCATTGCAAGTTTGACGTCAAATACCGATTGATTTATTAGGCGCATACACCAATTAAACGCGCTCTTTTACGTTCCATTTGCATTACTCGGACGTGGGCATAAAATTCGCGGCTTTTCGTAATTAAATTTCTGCCTTGCATTAAACCGTAAAACGTAATCTCTTATTTTATTGACGGCGCACATTCTCTGGAACTGTTATAATTCAGGAGTATTAAAAAAGTCAGGCGGTGGCATTTTAATTTATTCTGGAGTGGTGGATAACTGTTTAAGCAAGTTACGGTCGTAATGCTAACGCAGTTTAATGTCGGCAAATATAACTCATAATGACAGATGTTCATATTGGTATATGTCGATGTTATGTAATTACTGAGTTAATTATGCGACAGATTGATCTGATTGAATCTTTTGTGCTGCAATTTACGGTGGGTTACCTTATTCTAAGGAAGCAATTACAAATTGCAATCAGTGCGAATTAGAATTATAGAATGTATTACTTAAACGATATCCACAAAGAATTGGTAGGTTTTTATAACCAGACGTGTCGAATACTATCTTTTTGTCGTTCTTACTCCCAGAAAGCATGCAATTACCTATTGTCCCTATATCGGTTACTATCACGCATTATCATTTCGTAGAAGTTCCTACCTTTTTTATTTTCAAGATAATTCAATAACTAACATCTAACTTCTAAGGTTACTTAAATGTTCTTGAATGCATTTTTGGTGCGAAATATATTTCAAAGATAAAATGCAGTGAAGAAAATTCCTCGTTTTGCAGAGATTCTCACAGCTGTCAGATCTGTTCCTTTTCTCTTTCTCCGCGTTTCAACCGGAAATGTACAACGGCATCACGACTTCGTTGTAGTCGTCGATATCAACGTTATTTAAGTCAGTCGGGATTGTAATAAAGTACTCGTACAACTGAATAAAACTTGAATGTAAATTTGAATTACGTAAATTGTAACGATGAATTCTCCGAGCAAATATTCTAGTATACTTGCTTTGCATTTAAATTTTATGCTTAATACGATCTCGTTCATTTTATTTTCAAATTTATCCGAGAAAATGGAATTACATATTAAAACATGTAAAACTTTTGACTTATTATTAGGCCAATTTTGATTTGGTAGTTTTTTAGATTTACTTTAAAATTTTTAGATTATCTAACAACAAAAAAATAGCTTCTCAAAATGTGGAAATTGCTCTTGAGACATTCTTGCATTTGATGAGACCTTGCATTCCGGAAGTATGTCTATGTAATTTCTCTCAATTTTTCCAGCAAATTCATTTTACTTAAGTCGTAATCCTTAGTAGTTAATTTTCCTAGAACTGCAATAAACATTTTATAATATTTCGATAATTCTGGTCGCACACTAGAGGATTCTTTTTATTTCAGTTTTATGTTATTTTCCTTCTGTTCGGCTCCCCAAAATTACGCAATTTGTTAATTTGCAGTAATACATCCTTAGTATAGATTTATCTCTGAAAGAGAAATGATTTTCTAGATTTATGACCCGTTATGGATCTTTATATCGCATTTGCATTCAGTAATTGAATGTTTCAAATGTGCATAAATATTCGTTATTACAGACATAAAATCCTCTTTCAATTTAATATCCCATATCCGAAATGTGTTCCTGGTTTTATGGTTTTATTTCGAAAATTTCATTAGTTTAGGATGATTTACAAAGACTTGTTCTGGATGGATACTTCCAAATTGCTTGAAATCTGTAAATATAAAATTGAAGTTAACAAATACATTTTAAAAATATAATCTTATCGTTGCCTAAAATATTTAGTCGTGTTCATTTTTTTTTAATTTCGCATTTACTGATTCTTTTCATATATTTTCATGAATCTATGTTTATTGTGATTATTTGTATTTTATTATTTTTAACGTTTTCAAAGCGATCAAAATAAAAAGATAAACTATGTATTTAAATTCATAATAAATATCTGAGGATTTTTATGTGCAACGATTTACGTAACTTGCTAATCGGATATTATTAATCTGAAAAAAATGTTAATGTCAGGAAATGTATTTGAATTTTCAAATGTCACTGTCGACAACAGGAAGTACATAGCAGACACAATTTTTATTGTTACTTTATGCACAAAAATTTGAATGTCCTTCATTCCTTTTTATCTGTAACATAAGGTTTCTACAAAGTATTGCAGCTTGCATTTTTTTCAACCATTCTTTTGCTTATGTTACATGACTTTCTCTTCACATATTGAAGATTTCAAGACATCAGCCCAAAGCCTGTTTCTCTAAAGCAACTGGATTATTTGGAAAAGTAAACTCCATATATTGCCTTAGCATAATTGCTTTGGACACCATGAAATCCTTATTTTTCTTTATTCCTATTAGTTCCTATCTGGAAGCCCTTGACTCCACAAAGTGACACCATTCACTGTACTAATTACAAGTAGTGTTACTTGACTTCTTTTTTTCTTTTTGTCGTACGTCTGACAATTTCAAGACAACTGTTCCGCCTTTTCGTCTAAAACAGCATTTGATTCGAAAGGATTTACACGTCACTATTCCTTTCTCATGTAACTTTTATTATGGTATTACTGGAGTAGGAGTTTGTTATTATCTTCTATTTGTAAGCTTAGGCTTCTATAAACCAACGTTACCAGATTCTATTTATTTCAACTTTAAAGATTTATTCTTTCAACGAATTGTTCTTATCTATGTCATATGTGGTATGCCTTTGCTTCTCACATTCTAATTAGAAACCTGGAAATTCCTTCTCACACCATCGGGATTTTTTCGAAAAGTATGTCCAGTACAAATGCATTTTTCCACCTTGCAATTTGAAACTCAGGCTTCTCCTTATTTGATATCGCCCAATTGATGATTACATTTTTTGTAATGTTTTGTGTTCCAAATTTTTTATTGAGCTTTGAATAATCACGCAGTATTTCCTAAACAACGATATTCTTGATATCTTTTGCATCTTGCAGCTTGTCTACGCAATACAATGAAGAACGAAAAACATAATATGAACTGGGAAATATGTATTGTTTTGGTGAAATAAAACTTTTAAAACTTTGTCATTAATATTGTAATTTAATAATTTCTGCCACAGTTGTTTCAACCGTGACATTATAAAAAAAGATGAACACCGAATTTCCGGTTCAAATTAAGTGGAAATCCTTTTATTCTTTGCAAATTAAAGAACAATGGTTATTGTAAGTGCACATTACTGTCATTTTTGCAACACTTTTCATAAAACAATTACGTGAACTTCGCGCACTTACTTATTGTTAATTCACAGCAGACCAATTATTCTCGTAATTGTGTTTTAAGGTCAACAATTGATTAATGAAAATAAGTTTTATATCACTTCCTTGCACAATTAAATGCAAAGTTGCCTTGAATCATCAAATAAAATTTTACATGCATATTTTAAATGTAAAAGTTAAACGTAAGGAAAAAATAAAAGCAAATATTCTGCACTCTATTTTAAGAATTTAATAAATAAAATAAATAAATTCTCAGGTAATTTACTATTTCCCAGAAACAAAATAAATACTTGGCATATAAAAATTCGTAGAGGAAGTTCAGAGAAACGTTAAAGGTAATAGAAAGTTGGTTGATGTGGTATGGACTTACCAAAGCGAAGGAAAGAATAATTAGTCTTATACTGTTACGCTGTCCTTTATAAGTAATTACGAGATATTTATTACCATCTCGAGAGACAATAATTAAATCTACCTGTAATTTTACTCTCTGGACGACAGAAAAAGGTATTTATCGACTACATCGCTTAACTCATTCAAACTTGTCGGTAATAAAGTAGTTACTGTTAGACGAGTCGGTCGTTCATTGACAAGAAAAGAAAGAGTAGAGAAACGCTTAGATTTGCGAATGTGAACAGTAAATGGTAAACGTGTTTCTCGGGGAGAGTGAAACGCGTTGACAAAAGTTTTATGTTATAATTTTCCTTATAGTATTAAAGCTATAGATACTGAATACATTCTCTTCAATTTTTTATTTACTTTTTATATGTGGAAGCAATAAATTTTACTTTTTGCTTCCTTTTTATTTAATGCTGATGTAGTCGTTTACTTAAAACTAAACAAATTCCATCGAGGAAACTAAAATAACCAATAAAATATTGCAGCAGTTTTATGTATCTGGAAATTCCGAGTGCCACGTTTATAAATCACAATCATAAGCTTAACGGACAGAACGGATTCGCCAATGTTATAATCGTGCAAGATTTATCTTTATAGCAAACTGTGGCAATAATATAATTGTTATTGATGACTCACAAGCTGCAAATATGAACTATTATTCAAAACTGAACATTTACTTTTTTAAGTGCAGTGAATAGCAATAATTTAATATGAATTGACAGGGGTGTAATATTTAAGTATAAAAATAGGTTTCTCAAATGGGAGTTCTGCCCCATTTTGTGGTAAAATTTTCTTTAGATTCTGAAAATAATAAATTTTGTTTAATTTACATTGGGCTGCTTGTCTTACATTCGGGTAAAGCCCGGCGAAAACAACTTTTTTGTTATACTTTTATGGATTTCGACTTTATTCTGGCCATAATATTTTTCTGCAATTTTCCCTGAATTTTCGGTGGACGTCTAATTACTTTTCTCGAGAAGAAAACGAACCTCTAGATACGACAAGCTCTCGCTTAAGCAAACCAAATAATTGGTATAATTATTATCTGGATTTATGAGTTCCTAATAGCAATAAAATTTAAGACTTTCTACAAAGTGAAAAAAATTAACGCTACTCCTATAGTATTTTTTTTGCGAAAACATTTACCTCCCAATTCTCTTTAATTAATTTTGCCTTTGGCGCATATAAAATTCATTCATAATAAAACAATAAATAAATTTTATTCCTTTCTTAATTAATTTTACTGTATCCATAAAAGCCTAATGTCTATTCGAATTCTAGCACACTTGGTTTACAGACAATAAAATTTTATTAGTTGATGTGTTGAAATGGAAGAGAAGAAACTGTACAGAAATTTAAAAGTATGCATAAAAATCAGACAAGATACGCCGTTTAATAATGGTTATGCTTGGAGGGTTCATTTGGATATGAGAAGTATGGAAGATACATCAGAATCCTTTTTTTTCTTGGTTTTGTTTCCTCTTTTCATTACGCTCCATGCTTTTGGCCTCATCTTCTAGCCCTCTGCTTCACTATCTGCCTTTTCATTTCTGGTTTCTATTCTAATAATCGTCTTATTTCCTCATTTTGCTTAGTGGCTAATACCATTGTCAATCCAATTAGTATACTAGTGAAATTAGTGAATTTTCAACTTGGACTTGTACTTTCGAAAATAACTTCATAAACAGAGAACATAAATTATACGCTTTCATATCTTGAACAACTTTATTTCTTATTAAATTTAGGTTCATATTCAGGCGTTATAAAGTATTTTTTAAGCAGACGCAATTACAAAAGAGAAAACTCCATTGTCGCACTAGCATATCGAGTTATTTTATTGTTCTTCGTATGATACAAAAAAAAAATTAACACATGCGTACCGGTAATTTCTATATTCGTAATGTGTTTCGCTCGCGTTCTGAACACCACTAATTCCCTATTAATAAAGGAGGTCAGAGCTAAAGAAACCGACGTCCAATTCAACACGCCGCACAATGAGAGACTAGGTGGAATGAAGTCAGGAATATCACATGCGTGAAAAATCGGACATGTGCGAATAATAATAATTATTATAATAGAACTAGGCTAACGTGACGGACTGGATTGTTAGGAAGTGCGAAGAAAAGTGCTTTTTCTTAAATCCGCTTATTCACAAGTGTAATTAATTCGCAATCGAGTGTTAGTTGTTGTTCACTGAACTAGTAGAGCAAAGAAAATGTTAACCACAAATGTTTTGTGCATGAAGAAACGGAAGAAAAGAAGATATTGCGTTTCTGATGTATCGGATTATGGACACAGACCGACCATAGAAAAAAGGTAAGTTGCTTGAATGTAAAAAAATAAGTTTGCTATCTAATCTTAACATGAATTATTTGGTTTTACATATAATTAGAATATAAAACAAACTTTATACATCTATGCATACAGATGACGTGCAGTTTTCCAGTATACTTTAATGGGAATAATTGTTTTTTTTTAATGTGTGCCTAATTACTAAGTCTCGGATTATATGCACGGAAAATCCGTGAAATATACGCATATATATGCACGTATCTTCACAAAATTATGCACAAGGTATTAAAAAATATGCTCCAATATATGCCAACTATGCACTGATTTGCAAAATTTTAAAAATGAAAGTCCATTCCAATTTAATAAACTAAAACATATTTATTGTTATTATTATACATTTTTAATTACAACATTTAGCAATAACAGGAGTAATATATTTATATACATATTTTATGCCTATTTATTATTATGAAAAAAATTGATAATTATGTGTTTCTCTAAATTTTCTATTTTAAACGAATGTCGTCGGTCGTCTAGTAAATGTTTAAACGTCGAAAAAGATCGTTCAACATTGGCAGAAGTAATGGGCGCATATTGCTTACCATATATGCATCTAATTCAAGGTCATCGTCATCAACAAATTCCCCACTCAAAATTTTAGACATTTTTGACAGAATTTTGAATCCTTCATTTTTATTTAATACTGGGTTAAGCTTTTTAAAAATTAATTCTCCAGTTCATGTAACAGCTGGTAATTCTCTATGGCATTTGTTTATTAAATTTATTGATTCAGTCAAAAGCAGCTCTTTTGATTCTAATTTTAAAATTGTTTCGGCCACTACAGAAAAATTACTTGCAATAAACGCTAATTGATTTAGTATTACATTATTTTTAAAAAAATTTTTGGCTTTAATAAAAGTAGATTCGTCAGAGAATTCTAAAATTAAATTTTTAATTTTTTCATAATTTTTTGAATAGAAAATTGCGGCATTTAGCCACGTACCACATCTAGTTATTACTGGTTGTGGAGGCAACACTAAACCCGGAAATGATTCTTTACACAATTGAATCCGTAATGGCGCTTTAAAAAAATTTTTTTCGTTGTTGATTAATTCATTTACAAGAGGGAATTGGTTTCTGATTTCTTCGGCACATCTGTTAATACCATATGCCAAACAAGTCGTATGAATTAAATTAGGAAAAAATATTTTTAAATTTGATGAGGCTTTACACATGTAAAGGGCAGCATCTGATAACATGAATGTTACTTTTTCATGTAGTATTGGATTAGGCAGAAAAAAATTTGTTAATCCTTCATGAATAAATCGCGTTATTGTACAATTGTTAGTTTTATCTAACAGCTTATAACTTATTAAATACGATTTTCCAGCTTTTTCAGCACCAAGACAACCAATTAATAGATTAGCAAAATATCGACCACAAGAGTCTGTAGTTTCATCCACTTCAAGATAAAGCAAGTGATTACCAATCAGTGAACGAATTTCGGTATTTACCTCGGTGTAAATTTGTCCACATAATTCTTCCTTAATCTACTTTCATCGGGAACATGATGTCGGGAATATTTTTGGAGAAAGCATTTTAATTTCGTATTTTGTAGTTTTGATAATAGAATATTGGCGCTTAGGTATGCCTCACACAACTCCTTGGAGAACTCTTGTTCCGTCGTCTTTTTGTCCATGTTTTTAAAGGTTTCTATAAGGCGACTTTGAGAACCATTTCCAGAGTTGAGTTTATTTAGTTTGTTCTGGTGTAACGCAGTATCTATGTGCTGCTTAATTAAAAATTGGCACCTTAAAATTAAAAAAAAAACTATATTACAAATTATGTTACAGACATTAAAAAATTTAGCTGACTTTTAAAATCATCAAGTTTTTAGAAAAACATTTACAAAAAACTTTTTTATGCCTATACGAGTATACTACTTGTTAAATTAAGTAGCAGATAACTGAAACGTTCAAAAAGAGAAAAAATTATCGCGATTGCATCGTCTGTGAATAATTATTGACACTTTTCCCAGGTGGGGTAAAATTTAACTACATATTTTTATTAAAAAAAGAAAATTAATTTATCTAAATATTGGTGGGTACTTACATTTTTTCCACATGCTCTATAAAATACTTGAAAAATAACCAATTAAAGACTAAATATCACCTTGACGTAAATGTAAATAAAATACTTACTTCAGCTTTAATCTGTCTTTATTTTGTGAAGCTTGGTCCTCATTGAATACTAATTCGGAATAATTTTTTATCCACGAGAACACTAAACTTTGAATTTTCGGCATTTTGAACTGCACACGATAAACGAAAAAGAACAAATAAATTGGTTTTGTCTCAAGCAAACCATTTTAAAAACTTAGTAATTAAGCCTTTCTTAGAAATCTGTACTTTTCAGTTCACGTTCTTTTAAATAATTTCTCGAAAATTCGTTGACAGGAAACTACTAATCCGACTGGAAGAATTATAGACATTATAGCCATTCAAAACGAATTTAAGAAGAAAACTCTCAAACCCAGTTTTTCAATATTAGTTTAAACTACAGTTTAGTTGTCTAAGATTCATCCGCACTGAACAAGCGGGCTCCTATTTTTACGTTCTCGGTCGATATCGATGGTTTAAGTAGTCTTCGTCATCGCAAATTAATACTATAATGTCTGCCATTAGGACATACTCTAGTTATTCCATTTAATTTAAAAATCTGAAATTCTGCACATTTTTTTAGGTTAGTTTATTTGCAACTACTGCTTAAACTGTGGATGTTCTACCGTTTAAACTTAAACTTTAGTTTATGTGTTAACCAGACATCGAAAAACTCAAAGCAAACATAAACTGCAGTTTAAACTTGAGCTTGGGTTTAAACTGTGATGGAAAAACCAGTCCTCAGCAGGATAATAATTCTTTTTAACTTGAACTTAAATTTTTAATCGAAAATTTGTGATTTGAAGAAAATGTGCACATATATGCAATACTTCCTAAAATACGCACAAAGTTGCCAAAATATGCAAAATATGCATTTTTAATTGGCTTCTTTTAATCAAAAAACATTAGATATGCATAGAAAACTTACGATTTTATTGATATATATATATATTGATAATAACAAATATGCATTTTGCATATAATCCTAGCCTTACTAATTACTAATAATTAGAGAAGAATAGATTCTCTTTATTTATTTTTCTTAATGTATTTTGAAATTGTCGTAATATTTGAGATTCTACTAAGATTTTTTTGATCAAGTAACTGATTTGATTGTAAGTATAAGTGAAATGTGCATTCACATATTAATTCTTGGTTTATATAAAAATGTTTTAATTGAAAAATATATTTTTGTCTTGGCAAAGATTTTGGTCTGACAATCAAATATCTGAAGCCACTTTGAATATTATCAGAATACTAAAAAAAATAACGTTGCTTAGCAAGTTTGAGAGGCATTTAAAATGAAACACCCGAAAGTTGAAAATAGGAGCCTACATATTTTTAATGAACCAATTGCTTGAATCACTGCAAATTTCCGAAAATCGAAAAATGTTGAATGACAATGAATAGTTTTCACAAATTTAAAATAACGTCAGTAAATTTTCTGTGTACATCTAACATTACTTTTGATCACTCATAGATAGCAACTTATTCCCTCCAATAATTTTTTTAAGTATATTTAATATATATATTTAAAAATTGTTTATTGTGACATTTCTAAATTTGACGCGAAAACGCAATTTTTTAAATACAAATAGAATATTTTCTTAAATAATAGTAAAATATAGACCAAAAGTATCTGACTGGTGAAATTTCATCGATAAATAACGGAGAAATAAGCTTCTAAAGTTGTCATGAGGTCACGTCGCTCGGAAACTATTGTCACAAAACACAAATGTGTACTCTTATGGTTCGGCCATCTTTAAAGATATTTTAATAATTCTTTCACAATCTTACATCAACTTGCTTTAACTTTATTTTCTTTCTTAAAAAAATTGTAAACTTCTCCGTTATAAATACAGTCCTTATTTAACCCTCGCTGTTAATCTTTAAATCTTTAAATTTGGTTTCAAAAAAACGTATTTTTAATATTTTAAAATTATTTATCGATAAATTTCTATATGATAAACTATAACAAGTTAAAGATACAAAATTAATAGGGAGTAATACTTTGGTACAGTAAATAGCCTAGTCAGAAGAAGCACTTCTGTTATCTAACGTTGAAGTAGAACATTTCAAACAAAATGTGCGCATTTCAACGTGATCATTACAGAAAAATTTACTGTACACGCAATATATTTGTTTTTTCTATGTACTTGCCGTGGACAAATGCTGCACCTTCCTCGTTTATTGTGTGGCTGGTCAGGCTGTTTGCACTGCTGAAATAAGTTCGAAAACCTAGCATTTTCTACAGCTTTACAAATTTTCCTTGTCTAGACTTGGGGATACTGATTTCTTTTTTCTATTTCTGGTTGTGTTAGTTCCACACCTAGTTCCAGTAAGAAACGACGCTCTCCAGATTTATTTTTGTACGTTTTGTCAAGTCTGAACGGGTAGACAAATTTAAATGTTTTGATATACCAGAAACTTGTTTTATTTTTAGATTGTGTCTTTTTACGTGCAGGTTCCATAGTACTCGATTATATTGCTCCCCCTTTGCTAACCAACACTTCCTCATTCCCATCATCAATATCGCTACCTAAATTGTACAGATTTGCTGCATTTTCTTCGTCTACTTGACCTTCAGTAAATTATTCCTCTGCATCACTACCATCACTTTCATTGTTCATTACCTCAAAATCAGAATTAAACATACAGGGTGTTTCGTCACTTCATGAAAATAAATTAAACAATAAAAGTTTGCATGAAAATGAATAGAATGAACCATTTTTGTTGAACAAAGTGTTATTAAATTTTCTAGAAAATAAATAATATTGTCGAATGGGTAAACCGTTTGAACGTCTCTGGTTTAAGTTTATGATGTTCACGAAGAATATGAGTGATGTAATTTATTGTTAGTCATCGCCGTCCGGGCCGGGTAGTTTGAAGGTGTACATTGAGGTGGTTGCACGGAAATTTACTGGAAAAAAATGGCAGAATTTACAAATAGTGAAATTGTTGATATGATTCTAGTGTACGGTGAAAGTGGGCAAAACGCCTTGCCGCAAATGCATTTTCCAAACCACATTTGCTAACCAGTGCCACATTTCTCTCTGTTGTGCAAAGAGCGAGGGATATTGGTACTTTAAGGGCACGTCGCGGAAGAAGTGGAGGACGGCAGCGGCCACAACGCATCCTAAACAGATAAGAAGAAATACTACAACTTATCGAGGAACATTCTTCGTTAAATGTACGTGATATCTCAAGACAAACGCGTTTATCGTCCTCCGTTGTTTGGCGCATTCTTCGCGAACAACAATTACCTACGTACCATATTCAAAGAGTTCAGGCTTTGCTACCAGCCGACTATGTTCTACGCATACGATTTTGTCGTCGGTTACTGCATAAACAACAGGCAAATGCGATTTTTGTTCATATTGCCCTGTTTCCCGACGAAGCTATTTTTATCGGAGATGGGGTGTGCATTTGTAGGCTGAGGAAAACCCTCACGCAATTCGTCGCAGCAATTTCCAACAACGGTTTTCTGTTAACGTGTGGGCAGGTATTCTAAACGGCAATTTAATCGGCCCGTTCGTCTTGCCGAACCGTTTAGATGGTCTCCAATACTTAAATTTTCTACGAACTACTCTATCGGAACTTCTCGAGAATGTTAACTTAAATCTTGGAGCAACGATTTATGTATGGTTTATGCACGATGGGGATCCACCTCATTTTCGACGAGAAGTACGTACTCACCTCGACGAAATTTTTCCTGGTAGATGGATTGGAAGAAACGGACCGATCAGGTGGCCTGCACGTTCACCTGATCTAAATCAGCTAGATTATTATCTGTGGGGATACGTAAAAGCGTTGGTATACGAAGAAGAAATCAACACGTTCCAAGAATTGAACGATCGTATTAACGCCGCATTTCTCTCTGTTTGACAACAAAACATGTTTCATAACGCTTGTGAATCACTACTTCGCCAGGCAGATTTGTGTTTACGAGCGGCCGAGTGAAGGAATTTTGGACACTGAGCCAGAGATTCTAAACATTTGTCAATGCGTTATTAGTTGAGGGTAAGTTTTATTTTGTCCAACACGCCATTATTCTTTTTTCACGAAGTTTCAAAACACCCTGTATCTCTCAAAGCTTCTTCTGCATTATGAGAGCGCTTCCCAACAAGCTACATTTATAAGTACTGGCTACTAGCATGTTTTATGCTATAACTTGCACCTACAAGTTTCACTACGAGTTTATGCTAAACATTATATGAGAATTATATGGAAACAAACATGTTAAAACTTGCAGAAATATGAATTATTAGGTGTTTATACTAAATATTGATGCCAAGATTACGCAGTATGTTGCAACACAAAAAAAACGGATCTTAACTTGCAAAAATAGGAATACTTTGCAAGTTTATACTAAATCTTATTTCAGAACCCACCTGGGGTCAAAATTGACTCCATATTTTATAGCAGAAATATTGTAAAAAACTGAAACACAAAAAACATAGTATGACAGTATTCAATGAAGTTAGATAGAAGCATATTTAGGAATAGAAGTCATTATACCTACAATAAATATAAGAAAATTAGATTCTACAGCACATGGGGTTAAAAAAGGTCCCAGCAGCGAGGGTTGAAACGCTGGAGGCGAATAATTACTCAGTGTAGGATGAACAAGAATTTCGTAGTTATAATGTATACTTGCAGTCAAGTTATTCATTACTATTCGAAGGACACAACTTTAGTGGCAATATGAGTGGGGAGACGACGGAATATGATAGTCGTTGTTTCCATTGCAGGTCAATAAGGGTGAGTTTAGCATGCAGGAGTAACGAATTTGATGGCCATTACTGAACATACCTATATATTCCAGTTAAACAATCTGTTTGCGTTGAAATAATTATCTAACAAGTTTCCAGTTTCAGGTAACTCTAGGAATGTTATTACGTCCGTATCTCTCGACTAGTTAACAAATTACGTCAGTCGTTTATTTCTTTCTAAAGTGCCGTGTAACAATTATAGATTACTGTAACGTAATCTTACTTATTTACTCATTGCGCCAATATTTAATCTGCAAATACAATGAAAAATTTCTTCGAAACAATGGTTGGCATAAATCGTGAATAGGATTTGTCGTAGAGTGAAATTATAAACTACTGCAAAGATATGTATAAACCAACGCAGCTGACCTTGCATTCTAATGTTTCCGTCTGTGGAATGAGCAACTTATTAATATGGGTTTAATTGATCTTAGCTTACTTTGCGAATGTTGTTGTGCGAAAAGAATCAAGTTCGTTAACCTAATTAGTTGTGCAATATGAACCATTTCACAAATTTCTTATACATTCTATACATTCTTATTAGTTAATTAGTAAATAGAAAGTTCATACATACAATCCAGCCAGGTACCTTGTGAGAGGCATGGGTTAATTGAGAAAACTTCATTGTACTTAACCATTGTTAAAAAAAATGTTGTTACTTGTTTTATTATATTTTTATTATACAACCCTGGAATTTAATAGGTACATTAATATTTATTTAATATGTAATGTTTAGTAAATGTTGTATACAGTGGTTCGATTAAAAGAGAATAAGTTTTGAATCTTTAAACTAAGTGATATTCAAATATTTATTATTGTCGATATAACTAATGTTATTAATTGTCCTATGTAATATTGTTAATTTTCTTTGAATAAAGTTTTAAAAACCGTAGATTTCGATTTGAAGTTTACCCAGAAAACCACGTTAAAAAATCTAGAAGCACGCACTTCTCTATCTAAACATCTTTCTTAAAATGAAGACATGTCACACTTTTGTATAGGTAACTTCGCTAGCCTATCAAAGCAGAAATGTGTTTTGACAGTTAATGGCCACCTCATTCCTTATCTTTTTAAAGAGCTTGATATCATTGCTGTTTATTCTGAATTGTTTCATTCTTGAAGCTGCTGTGCGATATGATTATAAAAATAAATAAACAAAAACTATAGGAATAATTAAAATTTCATTTTAAAGACTCTTAATTAAAAAAGTAAGATTTGATATATCGATAAAATTTCTCTCGGCATACATACAAGTATGTACTCATACTACTTTCCTTCCGGAATTACGTCTACTTCAACTCTCACAAAACAATATCATGTATGCTGCTGTTATATCAAACCACCGTAATTAATAGTATTATAAACAACATATGCATTGTGTTACGTGAGAAACTCTCTCGCCTTTACGTGATGGTAGCAGCGCCGAAGTTTTATTTAACGCTCGTAAAATCTAATGATATTAGAACTTCGCGTACTTGAAATCTGCTTACGGTAATGAGACAGGTATTTTTCACATCGAACTGACAACGTCAGTCTTATTATTTTTTATAATTCGTTTAATTGCATGGTTTGTATAATTACGGGCCTTAAGACGTAAGAACTCATGCATGTTCAAATTAAAATCATTATATCTACGTTTTCCTATAATTGTGGTATTATTTTTAGAGATACTTTAATTGTACAAAAAGACGTTAGTAATACGTACCTCAGAACAGTTATTAATTAAAAGTTTATTAAAGTGAAATAACATTAAAATAAGCAATCATAGAAAATATAATAATATGACAACACATTCCATTTAAAAATACAAAAATTATATTTGTTTTCCACATTGTGATGCGCTTTTGTTTTTTGTGATAATGCTAAAAGATGACACCTATTAAACCCCACAGTTTTTACGAGGGTAAATAAGAAATAAGAAATAGAATAAGAAAATCTAGTAGACTAGTAGAATTAACCAGAAAGCAATTTCGAATCACGATTTATTATGATTTTAAGAAAGGTTTAAGCGCTTATGAGTGCACAAAAGAATTTAGATTCAGCTCCAGTGAACAAGCACCTTCTTTAGCTAAAATGTACCGATGGTATAAGGAATTTGAACGCGAAAGGAATTCTATTCACCATCAAAAAGGAGCAGGGCGTCCTGCTATGGCTGTTACCGACAAAAACATTGCTGCTGTTAAAAAATTAATTGAAAAGGACAAAAAAGCCACTTATGCAGTAATAGAGCATCAACTCAAAATTGGATCCTCAGTTGATAGAACAATCATACACGATCACATGCAGTTAAAAAAGTGGTTAATCGTTTTGGGCCGAATCACCTTTCTGACGTGTAAGAATTTGCCATGAAACTTTCAATTTCTTAATAGCGGAAACCAATTTTTTTCCAAAATAGTGACAGGGTAACGAAACTTACATTCCCTTTTTCGACGTACCTACCCGCCAAGAGAGTCGTGTATGGATTCACAAAGATGAGGAAACTCTAACAATGACGAAGAAGCAGCGAGCTATGAAAAAAGTTATGTATGCGGTATTCTTCAGAAGTACGGGCCTAGTAAAAGCAATTAAGCTAGATGGGCAAAAGATAGTTAGCTAAATGGTACACTGAAAGATATTTGCCTAAAGTGTTCAGTAGAATTCCAGACAAGGGAATTATGCTGCACCATGATAATGCAACGTCCCATATAGCAGCTTTAGCTCTTCAGTTTTTGGCTGAGAGAAATATAAAAGTAATAGAACATTCGCCGTATTCACTTGATTTAGCAATGTGCGACTTTTGGCTATTTTTTGGGCTTAGAAGGAATTTGCAGGGTAGAAGGTTTTCGTCAGAAGAAGAGATTCACGCCTATTTCAAGGTATTCTGAAAGATGATTGGTTGGGAGCTTTTGATCAGTGGAAAGAAAGACTTGCGTATATCTAAAGTTTTTCTCTAGCTCCTAAAATAAAACCTGTAGGTAAAATCTCTACATTGAAATAATTATAGTCGTATCAGCTGCAACCTGCCACAAGATTTTGAAGAAGTCTCTTTAGATGTATGTCGCCTGTGTCATCCAAGGTGATCACTAGCGCACGAAATATTGTGAATAATTCCATGAAAAAGTAATTGGACATTCATTACTGATGGAGCATGGGTTTTATTTGCTTGAATATATCAATAACCAAAACTACCGCAAAAGAGAATCAACACAATAATGTTGAAACATTCTTGGATACAATTAAACCAGGCGTGTTGATAGGCATATCAAGAAGATTAATTATAGGATAAATTTTCTTCTACAAATCAGTCAATATAGGTGCATATCAAACTTGTTGTCTAGATTAGTACTGATATACAATCACGAACTGAATTTATCCAAGAACCATTTATTGTCTGTCTGTTTCGAAAGAACTGTGAACTACTGTAAACCCCATTTTTAATTAATTTTCTGTGTTAAAATTTACAATGTCATCGCACAAGACAATACCGATAAGTTAAATATCAAAACAGATGTGACTCTTTATCTTACGACATACAGTGGACATATACTCTGTTCACGATCTTTTTGCATTTAGAGTAGGCCGTGTTAGGGTGACATTTTTGTTGGTACCACAAAAAAATATTCTTGTCAGAAATTTGATTAACGTTCGTTTTTAATTTTGTGGTTACGCTTTTGAAAACTGCCACTGCCAGTGTTGCCAGTTCAATTGTGCTGTATTACATGAAAACAAGAAATAACGTCTCGAACAAACGTTTAATGATTATTTTTTTCATTGATAAAGTTTGGGGTGAGGTGTGTTGTTTGCATGTTCTTAGTCAACAATTGTGCCACAAAGCGAAGAAGTGTTTTTTTTATTAACACATGTGACTCCAGGTATGATAATAAACAATAATGACAGAATGTTTGTTTGTGTTTTCATAGAATCTTGTGCACAGTGGTGTGGCTAGAGGGATCTTACTACTTGTGTAGCGGGTGGAGAGGTATATCGGTTTGTCCAACCCGTTAGGAGTTTTTTTTCGGATTTATTCAGACCGAAGAACTGTTGTTCTCAGGCCCTGAATAGTCGCGGCCATTTTCGCCTCGCTGTCGCAGAAGGGGTGAATACTCGAGGCCGGGATGAATTTCTGCAGGGAATTCGAGTTTGGTGCCTGGCAATGGTGTAGAGGTGCGCTGCAGGTGGCACAAAAGCATTATATGAAGGGGTATTTAAATAACAGGATCTTCTTACTGTTGCCGTTGTCTCAGAACCTTTTCCATGGCCATATTTATTAAAATGTCTTATCATTTTTCCCGAGAAGACCATAAGCTAGATCTCATTTAAAATTCTGTCTACTCTCACTACCTCCTCCAATACGCACACCATCAGATTCTTCTGCTAACACTAGAATTCTGCAAATCTGCTTATATTTGTGCATATTCGTGGCTATTAGTTTTGACTGCTAAGAGGATCGTCGCAATCTATTTATAAGTTTTACAGATATACATGCCTTTTCTACACCATAGAAATTTGATGCCAAATTAAATGTTCCCTATTTCCCTTCATTGATTCCATAGAAGAATCATCAATTTCTGATTGTGAATCAGATTCTCCTAATGTAATAATGAAAGGAGGAATATTTTCAAACGAAAAATTTCGCCCAGTCTTCCGAAATTAATTTTTCACAAAAATTTTGCCACATGTCGGGGGTACATTTTGAAAGAGCCTCACGCCATAAATTTGCAACCCTGTCTTTCGATACGGGTTGCAAATTTATGTGCTTATTGTAAAAGCCTTTGCACTGCCCCCATGCAATCTCAATAGGATTGTATAGACAATGATATGAAAGCAATCTAAGAACTTCATAACCGTGCTCCTTCAAAACTACGTCAGTCGCGTAGCTTAATAAATTCCCATAATTGTTTTTTTTTTTGTAATTTTGCCCTCAATTTCGACATTGTATTTAACGAACCACTACTGCATTTGACTTTTTTACAGGAAAATGTGAGTGGTTTGTCTAACTGCACCGAGTGATACGGTGCATTGCCCATCACCACCACACATTTTCGTTGCAACTTGCCTAGTGCAGGAATAAGCTGATTAACCACCCAATTTTGAAAAATATCTGCATTCATGTTTTTATGATAATGTCTGCCATTGTTCGTCGAGTCAAGTAACAAGTCACACCCTTCCAAAAAGCTTTGTTTTGTTCCCGCATGCAAAATTGTAAAACGTTTCCCTTCACATGTAATTTTGGCTGGATTACTTTTCAAATCTGTTTCCTATATCCATCGACGAACCGCAGACCCATTTTTGTAGATCCACGTTTTATCGAGGTACACGAATATTATATTTTTTATGCAACGACGTGTTTTTGTTCACATAAAATTTTGCGTCCGTTAACCATTCTGTGTTTGTAACCCATAGATTTCATAATTTTGAATAAAGTTGTTCTTCTCCTTTGTTCTTCCCAAAATTAAATATTCACTTTTCAAATTATATTGCCAAATTAGTCGCTGCAAATCTTTCCGAAACATGTAATTTGTAAATATATCCGTCTTTTAACGTCTACCAGATGAAGATGTTTTCAAATTGTCAGGTCCTGCTTTCAAAATTTTAGTTATTTTTCTTTACGAAATCTAAAACATACATATACCTACATTAAAAAATTGGGCTCATTTAATTTATGTATGCCTTACTCCATATCTATCAACCTGCTTATAATTTCATCTTTTGTGAAATCTGGATGATCCTTTTTATAATGATTGTGGTCTTTTTTATGGCTTGTTTGGTTTGCCCGCTTATAATTTTCAGCATTTTGACAGGATTAAAAATGTAATTAAATAATTAGTTATTTGTTTAAAATTACTTTGATCATGGCATTGTAGTTCAAATTTATTTAAGTATTGGCAACATAGTCAATACAGCTGACGTGACAGTTATAATTTTATTCACGTTTTCGAACAGGCCAACTGCAAGGTAAAATTTAGTCGATCGCCCGATATGAAGCTTGACATCCCCGAAAGGAACTTAGCCTCAGGATCCATTTTTTTTTCTGGAGCCATTTTTCTCACCTTCTTTACCCTTTTTCTCACCTCAGTTAGAGTTGTGGTGCGTCTGTTGTTCTTTCAGTACCTTTGTTTTGTTTCCATTATGTTAGAAATTTATTATTTTCTTCGCTTCTCCTCCCATTTCCTTTACTATCTCTTATTTAATTTTTGTCTGTATACATTTTCGACTATTTTGGCTGATCCTAGAATGCGTGTGATTATTTGACTCTCGTTTCTTCTTATATATTCAGCTTCATGTGACATGAGATGCAACTTACACCATTATAGAATGTGATAAGTCGTAGAAGTGACGCTTCACAATGCTATCATTTTGTAGTTTCTCTTTATTTCTTTACTTCAGTTTTTCTAATTCCTCTTTTACTGGCTTTCTTACTTTTTTGATTATATATTTCAAAGGCGGTTAAGTTACCTTTTTTCAGCCACTTTGCTGTAATTTCTGTTTTCAGCACTACTGAAAGCTACCGTGTAAATATCTTGGAATAATTCTTGCAAGACATCCATGACCATGAATTGAGACGTGGTTATTTTCGTTCAGATAAAGCAACTGCGTGAATATCGAAGGAAAAAACAATCTAGTAAGTCGGTCGCAACCACAGCTGGCAATACTGAATAACTAGCCGAACACAACTTCTCGACAACATTCAGAAGAAACCTAGGACGAGTTAAGTTGTTAGTAAAAAAAAAAGTTTGTCTAATCCAATATTTTCTTGCAAGTTATATTTCGATTGGATACTTTTAAGTACTTACGAGTAAATAAAAAGGCGAATTTCTCCTGTTCGACTTCTTTTTGCAAAAAAATCGATCGTTTTCAAAAGGAAAACCTCACGAGGCTTTCAAAGGGGCCAATTTATTCAGTCAATTTCATTCCTACAGAACCAATTGTTTACAATAGGAGAAACTCACGAATCTTTTTATTCAACCTACTTCATTTTAAATAGTGCGATAGTGAACAAATAAAATGACAAAATTTGTCATTTTGTTTGTTAGAATACACTTACGCATCGTTTAATTAGAAACAATGTCAAAACTTAAAACATTTAAGTTATTTTTAATGTTTTTTAGCAGTAGATGTTATCTAAGTAATTGTTTAAATTTGAACAGTAAGATGATAACATCCTGTGCTTATACCCACTTTTAAACTACTCGTAGCTCAGTAATTATCTCTAAGATTCCCGTAATATCTAATTACACTGATGTTAATACTTATATAATGTCAAATAAGCG
This sequence comes from Serrognathus titanus, assembly GCA_039766575.1. Classification (NCBI taxonomy): domain Eukaryota; kingdom Metazoa; phylum Arthropoda; class Insecta; order Coleoptera; family Lucanidae; genus Serrognathus; species Serrognathus titanus. The sequence goes on along the minus strand of CM077914.1, from coordinate 43,551,311 downwards.
TAAAATTAACACCGACAAAACGGCAAAACAAAACAATTACACTCCATTGTACATCTACAAGTAATTTTTCCGTGACTCGCGTTACAAGTCTATTTTTATTCGAATAATTTAACGGTACACCATCAAGGCTACTGCTGTTTTTTTATTCACACTGGCGTCTTCCTGTTATTACTTATAACAGGAAGATTGCTCATCTTAGGCGACCGCACCAAGTAAATCCATTTCTTTATTCCGGTGGGGCCGAAGAAATGTTTTCCATAAAACAATTTTCTATTTACATCATAAATGCTGTGTTTACGGTCGAATGCCTTAGCGTTTTACCGTATACGTTACCGAGTACCGGGAATCCAGTAGAATTTATTTACTGTGAAAATACTTTCTCACTTTGGCCATAATGACGACAACAACAGTACGGTTAACTGATCTTGAATTATTTATTATATACATGTTAGTTTAAGGGGACGATGTATTGATTCTACGCGTCGTATTTGTGATAAATGTGTTACTAAATCATGCTTTAATTAATGTAATAACTTATGAGAAAAATGTTAAATTCTGGTTTTTAAGAATTGCTAAAATATACTGCCTTTGATTCTCGATGGATTCGGAGCTCGAAGGAACTTGGCTCCTTAAGCATCGCTAAAACTCCCCCACATTTGAACTTAAGCTTGAAGAAAAACATTGGCATGGATGTGTTACATAATGAATCAAAAAAGTTTAAGTGAAAGTATGAGAGATAAACGAAACATACACCTTGAGAGTGCTAGATGACCTAGAAAATCATAAAGTAATCTTTAAAATAAGTTCTTAGTTCTTTCTCCCAAAAATATTTCATTACCAATCAATCCTCCAATGCCATTGCCAATTAAACTACATTTCATTTGCAATATTATTTTATATAATTATTCTGATTTCCTTAACACTGGGTAATAATTAATATTTCTATTCTACTTATTTATTTGTCAATGAATTCAATTGAAAATTCAATGAAAGTTTGTTTATTGACCTCTTTTTCACTTATAAAGAACGTATTGAGCTACATACAAATTTTAATTAATATAGTTCGTGGATCATTTATACTGAATGTGGTTAAATAGCATTTGCAATAATTTAAAAAATCTAAATTGCGCTTTGCCTTACTCATTCAATTCTTTCCAAACTCTTACGAGGCCATTGCATTTCACTTACATAAATTTAATTCACAGGTACATTTATCATAGAATTTAGTATGCAATGACTCAGAGATTACATTAATTATAAATATGAACTCAACGCTGAAGGTTGTCGAGTTATTTTTTTCCAGCTTGGAGGTATGTCTGCAATAACAGAGAAAATGCAAATCAATCCAAATAATAAGAGCTTGAAATATTATATTAATCAAAGGGAAAATCGTTTCGCCTGTAATTTACAACTTTTTAAACAATAATTGTTGTACATTCAGGTATTTTTGTTTTTAATTAATTTTGCAATTACTGAAATGTGCGCGTAAACAAATTACCTACCGGTTTTTATGTTCTCTTAAATCACGATAATTAAAGCGGCGATAATTAGAGCAACCGCTTAATGAGATTGATTTATTTTGTAAACGAGTTTAGTTTAATTAAAAGGAAACGACTGACCTGCAAATATTTTGTGTCTAACAGTTAATGTCTGTTGGGATTTGAAAACAATGGAAGGAGGTATCTGAAATTGTAAACTCAAGTAAATGAGAAGAGACAAGACAGTTAACGATAGTAGTTCTCAAAATTGTTGTTTTACTAATTAATTAGAGTGGAAATATTTCACTGGTATAAATTATTGGTAATTACCTAATATGTTTTTTTTGACGTATGTGAATGAAATTTAGTGAGTGCTTTACAGTCAATAAAATTTTTGAAACCCAAGACGCTCATAACCAGCGATCAATATGAAAATGAATTAGGGTAGGCATTAGGAATTAAAGACACGTCTTGGATAACATCATATTAAGACTACTTGTCAATCAGTTGTGATATAAATAACACGCCGAAAATGTTTAATGTTACTCATACAGTTATTCATAGAGTTCAAAAGTATCTTGATGTTGTAGGTAGTGGTCCTTTTCGCATCTGCTTTAATTTTTTTAATATAAACGCTTTTCTTGTTTTGTAGAAACGTCGGAGTGACTGAAGGAACGTTCGATAAAACTAAATGCACACATGCTTGCTTAGTTGCATCGCCAGGTGTAATTCATTTTCATTTGATCACTTCTTATAAAAATTTTGGTGGTACGTTACATATGAAAATGTTTAAGAAATGTGATTCACTTTTGATTTCATGAATGGAGATTCTGCGCTGATTTCATAATCAAGGAAATGGCACATAACCCTGGCAAAAATAAATTTGAAGTGCAATCATCTGCGAAGAAAATTATGCAACTCTGTTATGAGATCGTGAGGGTGTTATTCTTGTTGATTATCTTGAACTGGACACCACTGTAGAGGGTCAGGTGTACATACTGACTTAAGAAAAACTTAAGAAAGAAAAAAACAATCAAAAACATTGTCTTACACCATGACACTGCGTTTGCCATAGTTGAGACAATCCAGAAACTCGAATGGTCAACTAGTTATGCTCCATTCAGCTTTTAGCCCCTTCGGATTTTACTTGTTTGGTTCAATGGAAGAAAGTTTAAAAGAGATCAGATTGGATGACCTAAAATTGACTGTAAAACAAAGGGTGAAAACACAAATAAAAGTTTTCTTTTAGTTACTTCTTCCTTTAAGGAAATCTATAGTCTACCATATTCACGTTAAAAATACAGCCCGGTGAAGGTCCGTCGAACTTTTGGACCAATTACAAGGCTGGAAATCAGAGTCACGTTTACATAGAAACAAATCTGTCGGTTTACTCAGATGGGGGTTGTTATTTTTAGTTTAAAAGGTTGGCTGTAACTCTCATCTGTCATTTAATGTGCTTTGTTGTCGGTTGTGTTTAAATTGCTTTTTTTACGGTTTCGAGTTTTTTATCACAAGAAAAATAGTTCCTTTCGGGACTGATTGTTTATATAGTTCTCATTTTATGTAAGTAAATATTTTATGTCGATATTTTATGTGCTTCACATTACATATGTCCAGATTTACTTGTTGTTTAATTACTTCCCTTCATTATGATATATTTTTAGTATGGCTGAACAAGAGGCGCCTGGCACTTCAAAGAAGCATATTCGAAGTGGGCAAAGGCTTATGGTGTACAATTTGTACTTAAAACTTATAGAGGCAAATTGTAAAACGGCTGCTGTCAAGTTGATTTCACAACAAGTAGGCATCGGTGAGAAGACTGTCTGGACCAACGTCAAAGACATCGAGTCCGATGGAATATCGAAATCACCTCCGAAGAAACGTAAACAAGATATGACAAATTAGATGAAACACAAAAAAAGTCCATAAGACGCCATGTACATTCTTTTTTCTTGAGAAACGAGTTACCAACTTGCACAAAAGTACTGACGGTAAATATGCTTTTTCATTCCAGTTTGAAATTCAATACAAATATAACTTTTGTAGGTTATAAATGATGACGATTCTATGCCACAAATAAAACGAACAACCTTATGGAAAATCCTAAAGAAATTAGGATTTAAAAGGGAGAAACGTGGTCGAAATAATATGTTGACGGAACGACCAGAAATTATCTTGTGGATAGCATTAGAAAATTTAGAGCGGAAGGAAAAAAAATATATTATTGAGATGAAACGTGGGTTAATGCTGGCCATACTACTGCAAAAGTATGGAAGGACACAACTGTGCAAGACAAGCATTCAATGAAGGCCTCTCTACCGGCTCTAGAGATCCATCTGGAAAAGGAAAACGTTTAATCGTGTTACACATTGGCAGTGAAACAGGTTTTGTTGATGGGGGTCTTCTCTTATTTGAATAAAAAAAAAACGGGAGACTATCATAATGATATGAATAGTACAGTATTCTCCAATTGAATGCAAAATATACTACCGCATCTTGCACCTGATAGCGTAATTGTCATGGACAATGCACCGTACCATTCGGTTAAAACTGAAAAGCCCTACTACTTCATGGACGAAGAGTGCATTGACTGAGTGGTTTATGACGAAAGGTTGACGGAAAACCTTTAAAAATTGAAATTCTGGATCTTGCCAAGCAGTATACAAGTACACACCCTATCAATTACGAAATCGATGAAATGGTTTCCAAGACTGGTCGAACAATATTACGATTACCCCCGCATCACTGCAATCTCAATCCAATCGAACTGGTGTGAGCTCAAGTTAAACATCATGTTGCCGCAAATAATAAAACATATAAGCTAGCTGATGTAAAGACGTTGCTTGAAGGAGTGGAGAAAATAAATGCAGATGCTTGGAGTAATTGTGTTAAACATGCAATTGCAGAAGAGCAGAAAATGTATGATCTGGACAATATAGTGGAAGATATGACTGAGAATTTGAGATTTAATGTGAATACAGGGTTGTCATCTGATTCATCAACGACTGATTCAGATTCTGATTGTGTGCCTTTGTTTTAAATAAATGTGCGTGGGTTTTAACAGGCTTTTCCGGGAAAATATCGTTAACATATAGATCGTTCGTGACAGATTATCGGTCACAAGTATTGTAACGATAAAGTAAACGAGTTTCCTCGGAAACGTTATTCTCTAACAGGGACCAGTCGAATTAGTCCTTGAAGTGGTGGGCGAACAAAAAACAGATATTTTGTAATTAGTTCTTGCCATATGTAAAAAGTGATTGTAGAACAAATTCATGAAATTGAAAATTACTCATTTGTGTTATTCTCTCTGCTAATGTCTTGAAAGATCTATTAAAATTTTTCAATAAATAAAATGAGTTTTTTCTTCCATGTATTCCCATTCTAACCCGCCTGTTTTACATATGTATATGACCATAATACATGTGATGATCGAGCACCAGTAATTGCACAATATTAAAAAACAACGTGATCTTTATTAATTATTTATCAAGACGAATCCATTTTGACAGCTGGTTACATAACCTATTTGTTACCAACATAATTTTGGAGTAACACAATTACCATGCATAGTTATTATTTTAAATTTCCCGCTCTAAAAAAATTTGTCCTGTGTAAAAGTACGTGGTTCACAACCTGTCTACTGTATTCTTAAAGTGATTGGACTTTAGATCATCGTAGGTTGCTTACGGTATAAAGAAACCTGTACCTATAATTAAGAATCATTAGGTAAAGTTTGATTGCACTATGCTCACATACAATTACCGTGAGATCTAGGTAATATTTATTATTAAATTGTATTTAACGATGATACGTAATCTGCATATCTAGTAAAAAAAAATTAAAACAATAGGAGTGGGATCGCGTTAATTGCGACAAAAATGTGAGGTATTTTTACGCCATCGCGCGCCAATCCACATAATAAGTTACTGTCAGTAAAAGTCCTGAACGCACAATGGAAGTTCACTTATTCCACAGGGTAACTGCATTCTTGCAAGTCTGAAGCAAACTGGTTAATAAATAGATTAAAGGTTTTGTCCACTTGTGCAAATGACTGCGAGAACTTCGTGTTTCAGACGACCATATTCGAAAAGAGAAGAAAATTCTGGAACTTAGGAAACCGATAACAGGATTTGTTATAACCGCTTCATTTGAAAATGAAATATGATATTGAGACTAAGCTTCATACATCATAGCGCATTATTTCAGTAAAAAAGGAGTACCTCCTGGAAGCGACGTAATATTATAATGCACACAAAATCTTAAAATTCAATTATTTTGATATTAAAATAGTTACTTGTATACCAAGTCTGCTTGCGGATTAGGCAGGACAATGTCGAGGACTTTAAAGGATTTCGCGGGCAAGGTATACACAATATTTTTTGGGCAACCATTTAAAAATCCAAATTTGAAGGTTTTATATGGTTGCCTAAAAAACGTCTTCGAGATTGTTCTGCCTCGGCTGCAAGCGACCTCGGCAACAATTTTTCTCTCGGTACGTTAAAGAATGATTTCCCGGGCAAGATGTACACAACATTTTTTGGGCAACCGTATAAAACCTTCAAATTTTGGAATTAAAAAACCCGTACTTTTAATTTTCGTCATAAATAGAATGACAGGTTTCATATTACCATAGAAATGAGATAAATTTTGTAGGTTCTTATGTGTATTTAGCTTAAAGGCCGTTATTCTTAATAATGGCCGCGAGATTCGATTTCGCAAACTGCATACGCGTACGGTTGCCCAAAAAAAATTTTTTTTTCTCTTTTCTGCTTAATTATGCATGATCGTTTATAGCACAACAGTCAATACTATTTTTATATTTTTTTAAATATCGTAGGATGAGCTGTCTTCATCAAATATTCTCATCGTATATTAAGAATCACGTCACATAAAAATCCAATTTTACATATTAATTTAAACCATACACGTGAATAAAAAATAAATATCTAATTTAAAATGGCCTTTTTCTTCTCTCAAATAAAATGTTTATTATATTTGCAGTACATTTAATTTTGTAATTAATTTCGTTTTAAGCCACCAGAAAACTTAGTTGTCACTGTGTGCCATTGATCATTTTAATGAAAAGTTTAGATCGGGACATCCTGCGATCGCTTTCTGATCTAGTATTGCATTAGGATTGACAAATTGCAGCTAGTTTCCTACTTAATAAGTCATCCCATGCGTTGCCTTGCGTGTTGTCAAAGTATAATAAAGTTTTAAAAATATTTTGTTGCAAATCGGTTTTAATTGCAGTGGATTCCTCGAGCATCCTCTGTACAGCTGTTTTGGCCCTATTTGGGGCCTTGTCTGTAGAAGCGTAGCTCGAAAATTCCACTGCAAACAAACCGACCTGTCCTAGTTATTCGCAAATGTGATATAATAGTAATGAAAAGTTTAGATCGCGATATCCTGCGATCGCTTTCTGATCTAGTATTCTGAGCTGGGCAAATTACTTAAAAAAGTAATTCCAATAACAAGCTTCAATTACTTTGAAAAGTGTTGGCAATTATCAATTTTTTCCTGTTTATGTATAAAGTATTGGCAGTTACCAATTAAAACGAAAAGAATTTGAAGTTGCAGAGCAATTACTAATTGAATTAATTTAGACTAATTCAATTACTTTAGAGTATTTCAATTACTTTTACTAATTCTATTGCTTTAAAGTAATTGAATTACTCTAAAGTAATTAAATTACTCTAAATTAATTGAATTACTCTAAAGTAATTGAATTACTTTAGAGTATTTCAATAGGTCTGTTCGTACAGCATTTTTGTCAAAAATCGATGCCGTGGTAGGAAGTTTTACAATACCTAATTTTAAACTGTGATGAGCTAGTTCTTTAAAAGAAACTTCGTTAATAGATATAAACACTAAATTAATTGCAAATACCGCAGAAAAAATTACAGATAAAGATCAAATCAGTGAACCAAAAGCAGCACCTACAGAAAGAGATGACTTTTTCGAATTTGATGATGCTCAAGCCGTTTCCCATTCACATTGCCTCGTTTCCATCCGCAATAAATTAGAATTAGAAATTCTTCAATAGTTACAAGACAATAGAACAGACTTGTCGACCTTAAATGAATTTCCAACAGTTGAAAACTCTTGAACACCCCAATTCCATCTCTACTCCCGTGTAAAGAATGTTTTCATTTGCGTCTATTATTAATTCTCCTCGGCGACATGCCTTGAGTGACATAAATTTTGAAAATTTAGTTTTATCTAGGGCGAACGCAGATTTTTTTGCTAAAAGTTTTTAAAAAGAATTATTTATTTTTATATTTAAAAATTATTTATTTTCATATTTATTTATAAATTACTTATTTTTATATTTTAAAATTATTTTTATGTATACATGTTTCAAAATTATTTATTTTTATATTAATTTTTAATTTTTATATTTAAAAATTATTTATCAATAAATATGTACACATACATAAATACTTATTAGCATCATTTTGTCCGAAGGAAGTCAAAAATTTCAATAAATATAATTCACCTCAAATAATAAAAAGATAATTGAAATGCTAAAAATAATGCAAATATACAAAAACAGTTCTAATACTTAAATCTAACTCGATGACTAAAATTTAATTGAAGTACTTAAAAGTATACTTCAATTGCTTAAAAGTAATTCAATTAACAAAAACTAATTCAATTATTCAAAATAATTTCAAATAGTGAAAATTAATTGAAATAACATAAAATTATTTCAATTACCAAGCATTTCAATAAAGTAATAGAAATAACAATTATCAGGACCAGATATCAAAAGTATTTGAAATATTTTAATTCAATTAATGAAAACGCTTCAATTACTTTTTTAAGCATTTTAATTCAATTAATGCCCAGCTCGGCTAGTATTGCATTAAGATTGATAAATTGCAGCCAGTTTGCTACTTAATAAGATATCCCATGCACAACGGCCATGCGTACTGTCAAAGCATGGTGAAGAGTTAAAAAAATTTTATTGTAAATCGGTTTTAATTGCACTGGATTCCTCGAGTATTCTCTGTACATCTGTTTCGGCTCTATTTAGGGCCTCATCAGCAGAAGCGTGGCTCGAGAATTCCAAGTGCAGTGGAAATCTCGAGCTACGCTTCTGCTTTTCGTTACCATAGAGAATACTTGTCGCTCTAAAGGTAGTACAAAGTGGAGGATAACCCAAAACTCATTAATTAAATCGAGTATATTTAATCGAAAGATTTTTTGAACAATTTTCGAATTTCTAAATGTAAGTTTCAGTTTATGTTCTTGGGAAGATATGAACGTATTAGATCCAAAGGTGGTTTTAAATTTTCAGCTTGGATTACCCCAGCAGAATCTTAATACCTACCTTGTTTTGTAAAACATGTAATTTCTTTAAAAGACTTTTATTTGCTGAGCTTACAAAATCTACCATAATCAATAATGGATCTAATATAATGAGGTCTATTCTGTAAGCAATTCATATCAATTGTTATGCTTGTTATGATTGATATGTAACAAGCGTAACAACTGATTTCCTAAAAACCGTATTCTGTAAGCACTTTTCTTTTCAATTGATTGTTACTGCATAACAATTTATTGAAGAATCATTTCAATTGCTATGTAGCAATTGAAATGATTCTTCAATAAATAAATAAACTGACAGATGCTCACATCATAATTTCGATATGATTAAATACTTTAAAGAAGTGATATACGACAAAAAATTCTATTTTTCTTTTATAAATTCAATTATGGATTTAGAAGGAGAAATGCTTTTGGCTGTGATGAAAGAAGTAGAAGCTGCCTATTACCTCATTTTCCAGAGGTGTTGTTATTTTGTTATTACTGATGAAATCCAACATCAGATCAAATTGTTTGTCTGAAGTTTTACAAGTTCGCACTTTCTTTGATGCATTCTTATAAAAATATGAAAAACAGGCCAGCAATTTGAAACGTCCGATTATTCCGGCAGTGGCACTTGCGGCTATCGTTACAATTCACAAGTGGACTTACAGAATACGCTAAATACGATGGATTGTTATGATTTCATATCAATTACTCTCTTCAATTATTGTTAAGCATATCAATTGAAATGAGTTGGTGCTTACAGAATACACGTGAATATCTTTAAAAAGGAGAACTCCTCAATTAGGTCTCATTACTCTCCGCAGAAATTCATTCCATTTTCACATTTAATTAAAATGCTATTTATATGTGCTTTCCAGTTTAGTTTTTGATCTAAACATACACCTAAAAATGTAATTTCCTTTTTAACAGATATGAATTGAGGAAGATTATGACAAGAAAAGGTAATAACTTGGATTTTATTCAGATTTAAATTATTCCATTGGAAACGAGCCACGAGTTAAAGTAGTTATCCATACCTACATAAACATTTTCTACACGTTTTTGAAGATATTTCTGTAGGTATGGATAACTTTAATTCGTGGCTTATTTCCAATGGGTTAAATTTAAATCCGAATAAAACCCAAGTTATTATCTTCTCTCGAATAAAATAGTAATAAAATTTGGAGAACATCAATCGTCGGAGAGATGAATAAGACATACATCTGCATTCTTTGGAAGTGGATTTTAAGTCGATATGTTAGTCCAAAAATTTTAATGTAAGTGTACTATGCCAATGTACATTCGTACCTACCTTTCATACAGGATTATTTTCTAGGGTAGTAGCAGTAGACATGTTAAAGGCATAATGCAAAAAAGGCGTAATGCAAAAGAGAGCAATTGGGATTATGTTTCAATTATCTTGTAAAGAATCGTATGGAGGTATATTCGTATTTGAGAACAAAAATAATAACAAATATTACATCAGAAATAGTAAATGTTTAGCCACATTACAGCTTAAAAAAATCGAGCAGGGTGCCTTATATTCCTGCTTAAAACTATTTATCCATTTACCTTTAAGTGTTCAACTTAAATATTCAACTTAGTCATTGAAACGAGCCATATACATTAAATGAATTTTACTTATGTACTTTAACACGTTAATTATATACAAAGTGTGTGGCATTTAACCGGGTTTCTTCAGTAACGCTGTTTTTGTTGAATATATGAAAAAATGTTTAATACAAAAGTATCATCCTTTCAAGCTCCGCATAATTTAAAATAATTTTTAAATATACTGGATGTCTCAATTTCGCTAAATAATGTGTAACTTCTATATTTTAAATGGAACATTCTATATTTTATAACAAATTTGAGTTTATCAGGGTATTTTAGGATAAGTTGGAGGAGGGCTATAGGTACCTATCGTTTTTAAGATATTAGGCTTTACTTATTTTTCTCAGAAAATACAGATGTAATTTTTATAATTATTAACGACGAAAGTTAGAAAGCAGATATTGTGGTACTGTTACAAGTTAAGTGGAAACTTGCTATTGCTGAAACAAAATTTATTCTTCATCAGGGATCCAATAAAACTGTTTCCATTTTGACAACAATTGAAGGGCAATGACTTTCGTTTTTTAAATAGAACGGTGTTATTTTTGTATCGACGTTAGATGCTCCATAAAATTATCTTTAAATTGGCTATGCCCTTACTATACCAATTACTGATGATCGAGGAAATATTTAATACTATTTCATGATTTCTACATTTTAGCGTATTAATTACAATCAGGAGTGTGTATTTACTGAAACATTTTACTTATTTCGAGTAAAATGTTGATTTCTAAGACATTATAGAATTATTTTGTGTTTCTATAATTTTGTATTTGGAAAATTTGTAGTTAATTTGATTAGTTACGTTCAAATATGATTTCGTAATAATGCGTATAGCGTACTTTATTATTTGAAATAAAACAAAAGCTTTGGAAACTTAAATACAATAAGTCTTAGGGCCAATTGAAAAAAACGTTGTTAACAACACGATAAGATTAATTGTGAGATTAAGTAATATCACTGGAGGAAACTTAACAATTCTTAAAAATAAGTAATTATTTTACTCGTTACTGTTTAAACTATCACAAGCCTTAACAATAGAATTAAGTAGTATGTGTATAACAACAGTTTACACAACCGGGACTTAGAAAATTGATATTTTACTCTAAACAAGTCAAGTGTTTCATTAAATACTCACTCCAGATTTTGATTAATACGAAATCATGAAATATTATTAAATATCTTCTCAACGTCAATAACTGGGCATAGAGAAGAATTGAAAGATAATTTTATGAAGCGTCTAGCAACGACATAAAAACAATAATGTTCCATTCTAAAAACAAAAGTTATTGCCCTTCATTTGTTGTTGGAAATGGAAATAGTTTCACTGGATTCCTGTTTGATTTAGAATAAATTTTGTTACTGGGGTAGATTCCTTCCACTTACTCCGTAACAGTACCACAGCATCTGCTTTCTAACTTTCGTCCTTAATGAGATAATAATTATAAAAGTTACATCTGTATTTTCCGAGAAACATAAATAAAGCCTAAGATCTTAAAAACCATAGGACTTATGTACTGGGAGCCCTTATCAAATTACCCCAAAATATTTATTACCCAGAGCAAGAAAACTATAAAAGTTAATCGTGAAATTTAATAGAGGGAACGCCGCTGTAATGACCTGCCTCAAACGTTTAAATTCATCGGAGCATTTATTAATTTATTAGCAAAGAGGATGACCTGCGAACGACGCTCCGCTGGGACATTTAAATTAGATCCGTCTAAAATCAGTTTCAACAAAAAACAGTACCTCCGTAACAAATTAAAGCATGAATTTCCGGTTTTACCTGTCAAAGCAGATGTTCAAACTGAAGACCATTGTCATCAATGAAAGCTATAGCCCGTCTTCTCAAGTTTTCCCTTACACGTTGGAAAACATCATGTGTATTTTGAATCACTTCAACAGTATGTTCGCTGCGTTTATACAACTCATGTACAGTATGCACTGGGGTAGAATAGACAAGCGTTTCATCCACCCCCACAAAAAAATCATAGGGATTTAAATCCAAAGTACTGGACCATAGCGTCCAATCTACCTATTATTGTAATTAGGTTTAACCACTCTCTTACAATATGAGCTGCATGAATGGGTGCTCCTTCGTGTAAATACCACATATCGCGTCGTACAGCTAAGGACACATCATCTAATAGTAGCTCAAGATCATTAATTAAAAATTCTAAAAAATTTATGGACCGATCAATCAGCAACAATACCACCCAAACATTTGCCGAAAATTGTACTCTATACGTGTGTAGTATGAGAGTTTCGTACACCGTCCCGAGTAAAATGAGCTTCATCAGTGAACACCACGTTTAAAAATTCGTTGTTTTGATCAACTTTATTTAATATCCACTAACAAAACCTGACACGATGATTTTCATCTCCCAGCTGTAGTGTTTATACATTTTATACACGGTATGGATACAGTCCCTGTTGACGGAAAATTCTCCAAGCCGTCGATTGAGAAACTCTAGCCCTGTATGCCAACCTTCTAGTACTGATGCTGGGTTCTTCGTCGACAATATTTAAAATATTGTTTCAGCTTCACCCGTGGAGTTGTCTTTGGGCCACGACCGTTTTCAGGACGAAAATATCCGTGATCGCGCAAATGCTGCACCACCGAAACAAAAGTGCTTCTATGCGGCACTTGTCGTAAGGAAATTTTTCGATCCACAAGCGACGAGCGCGTCGTGCATTTTCTAATGCTTCGCCGTATAACAAAACCATATCGGTTTTTTTTGATATCGAAAAGCGATTCATTGTGCGTTTTGCCAGTGTACACTTCCGTCTGTTTATAAGTAACTACTATACTTCACAAGAACAAGGCCACTAAACGATGCTTAGGAGTGAAGTTCTTATTGGGAATAGGTACCATAAAATCACAAATTATAAACATCAGCGTCCATAATTGTAAAGCCATCCGTTTGTTGTTGCACATTATTAATGTTACCTATAAGCGAGTGAAAGTTATTTATTTTTGCAAAAACTATTTGAGACACACAAATACTTTTTTTGGGACGCAAATGGGCAAACTTAACGAGAAACAAAGATTGTAGTGCTAGTTGGAATAAACTTAGTGATCAAATTGCAAACCTCTGTTATCCTCATTTTATAAAATTTGTACCAAATAATTTACTACAGGCGATTTGCCTTTATCAATGTTGTCGTAAATATTTGAAAGTTCTTCTTGCAACTGTTACATTGAATTCCGTTGAAAGTCAAACACGATTTCTCGCCGCAACAGCCATAAAACGATAAAACATTTACGACTGTATTTATTTTCATTCGTTTAGCTGCTGGTTCTTAACTAATGAAGTATCGTGTTTGGTTAAAATTTTTGATTAATTATTTTTTGAGAACTAAAGAACGCAATATTGTTTTACCAGTTTAACTATAATCTGTGATTTCTACTTGTACGGATTATTATTTGGCAGTCTATCGAAGAATTATCCTGTACATATATTTTATCTGGAAGCCAAATTTTACTACCTTTTAGTAAGTTATCCTTTATTTAAATCAACTTGTAATATTCATACATTTAACGTAAACTTTCCTTTTTGTTTGACTTTGATATCTTCGAACAGTCTCGGAATAAAGTTATACATTTGCATTTCTCCTCCTTATTTTTATCTTTTAAAAATATAAATGTTCAAATGCAAATTATTATCAAATCCTACGACATAGTAATACAATAGGTATGGCAATACAATATTGATACTTCGGCCTATCTAACATATTGAATGGGTTAGAAATTGTTTTTTTTTATAACATTTCGTTTCACGGAAAACGTGTTTTCTTGATCGTGAAAATATTTCTATATATATTGTGTAAGTTTCTGTTTTTCGTTTATTTCTCCCTATTTAAACACGTTTTCGTTCGCAATGCTTACGTTACATCAACGCAAACTCGATAAAAGAGCAGGAGTGAGGAAAACCGTTAATTATCCGATTATTGGCTCTTACAATACTATTTCAAATACAAATTACAATAGCGTAACACTTATGGGCAAAAAGTATTATTTAATAAAAGAGTAATAAACGCAGGAGAAAATTTGATATGATAAATTAAGTGGAACGAGTTTTTCGAAATGAAAATGAAACGAACGCATTCCATTACAGATTAAAAATTCCGATGTGTATCAGTTATTAATTTGGCGGATCATTAATTAAAGCACTAAACTGACCATTTACATATTTCTCTTTGTGGTTTACATGAAAATTAATGCGTTTCATTGAACTTTACTGTTATTATTTTTTTATATTAATGTTATTTTTAGAATACACTTAGCACTCAAACTCTGTATTTATGTACAATTTATTTAAGTTTGCATTTTATGAACTCCATGAACATTTGCATAAGATTTTACTTTTATGTTTCTCAGTACTTGATTTAACATCTACATCCCCATGGAGGGGACCTTCTGCTTAACATTTTTAAGTTGTCCCAACGATGTTGTAATTTCGTCTTAAACTTACTACTAAGCTGGAGAATGCAGGACTTTCCCTTGTCATAAATAACATAATGAATATTTTTGTTTAGTGGTCTCTCACAACTTCCTCATCTTAAGTATACCACTCCGTGTACAGCTATTACTTGACTATTCCCAGTAAAGTTACTCAGTATAATTTCTATTCGTATGCGATGAGAATGCAGGACTTTCCCTTGTCGTAATATAATTTTTTATATTAAAGAGGAAGGAATTAACGGCGAGGGTTAAAAATGAGAAGTTATTTATGATTGTAACATAAAGAGTACAGTTACAGGCAAAGTATTTTTTGAAATTGTTTTCTTGTTTTTTCGTATTGTATTATCATTTTTTGTGTTTACATATGTACATATATCTAAACTCGTTTCGAACGCGTTCTCCTCGTTAGGCGTGACATTTATCTATTACTACACATACCTACGTTAAGCAATTATGCAAACAAACAAATTACATTGATAAGTTTGACATGTACAACAATTCACACCTATCAAAAAAGAATCGGTTCCTGTTTTCGTATACATATACACGTGATCAGCAATCAACTATTTTCGTTTCTGTATTTTACCTTGCCCGGAATGCGCCATAGAATTCCTTGCATGTATCACGTATACATATAATGGGTTGCCGTTCGTGCATTATTCGTTCGCCTTGAACCAATTGTGGCGACCCGAACCAAATTAGGTTCACTTTGATCAACGGCAACTTCTTTAATGAGTGTATTGTTAGGAAGATGGAACGCTGTAACTTATCAAAGAGGCCATAAGTGCAATAAATTTGTTTAAATTGCAAAACAATTCGTATATTTGTTCACAATGCACACTTTCTCGTTAAAATTAAAAATTATAGTGTGACGTAAATGTACAAATTTCTTGTATTACGTTAAGCATAGTTGAACAAACTTGCTCACATGATTTTGAGAAATGAAGTAATAAAATGTCCTGAAGGTTTTTCTTGTCTCTTGTAATCGTGAAAGAGAAAGAAATGCATTAGAAAAGAAATACAAATACAAATTTGATGTTAGTGATATGTTTTAGGAAATAGTTATATCTCGATTAACAAAATGAAAATCGATTTCCAATTTGATTAGTTAGGTATATATATAGATAAATAACTTATTATTAAAACGAAAAAAGGCTATAACACAAACATGTGACAGAACGTAAAGTAAATATTATTCAATGCTGTGCTGGTATCGAAGAAAGATATGGAAATCGTGCTGAAACAAACGATCTTGGACGAAATTTTAAATTGATGTTCTTAAGAAGGACGTAGACTTAAAATAATTAAAAAAATATGAACAAGCTGATTCCAAAATGATAGATGAAAGGGAAGAGAAAAGACGTATAAAGAATATGAGAAAAATGACAGCTGCTTAAAAGAGCTCAAATATTATTTCAAGGATTAAATAATATTAGATATGAGAAGAAAGAGTAAGAGTAAATCAAATAATTTCTAGAAGAAAAACAAATAACTTAGAGACACTTTGCGATGAGATAATGTGCCAAATAAAACAAGTGGTCCCGATGAAATATCGCATCAAGGCAAATAGATTTAATTCTAGATGAAAGCCTAAAAGAATTAAAAGATTTTTAAGTACAGAACTATTCTCGGCAAGCATTTTTAACTAATATGTATATCCATCGTATGACCAAATCAATTAGAGCAAGTTATTGAAAGTGGATAATGGACAAAGTTGGAAATGAAACTAGACGCTACATTTTTCTAATCATTACCAGCTCCTAGCTAACTTTCACACATGACTGTTACGCGTTGTTCCCAGAAATGAAATAATTTTTATGTACCGCATATACAATCTATATTAATGAATTATTATGATTCTGATTATGATTTATTTAAGTTGGAGAAATATAACAGATGTGAATTTATTTTTATAATACAGAATTTATAAATAGAGGAAATATAAGGTTTAATATTTTGTCATTGCTCTATCAGCTTCTACTTACTACTTAATTCAGTCTTTCAGGCATACATATAGAAAGGAGATTTCGCTAATAATTTTCATCCTGACTTAATTCTTCCCGACAATGATTGAAGCAAAATAGAATGCTCTTCGAATGATGGTAAAATTTTTTGGCACTCGTCGAAATCTTTAAATCGGAATCCTCAGACTTCCAGTTGACCATAATTCCGGAAAATTTGCAGCAATATGGCATTTCTTACTCTTTGAAATGGATTTCCCTTCAAATGATTAAAGAGGGCTTCATCTTGGTTACGAATTGAATTTTTTTAACGTGTCGAACCTATTTTCCTACGTACGTTTTCTTCCTCTTCCACTCGCGTGAGAGTGCTTTTATTTAGTTTATAATTATCCGCGTTTTCTCCTATTGACCATCCGTCTTCTTATGATCGTATCCACCGAGCACATTAATGCCGTTTAACTTTAAGTGTCACTTAGAATGTGACTTACACAATGTTGTGAAACTTCAAGCGTCATATTATATACGTCGTTCAAATTTAAACTCGGCTTAAATGTCGATGTATACACGCCTTAAAGAATATTAACATTTCGTTTTTTCTGTCAGTTCGGCATTTTTATTGTGTGACACTGACAGATTAAGACCGACTTAATGGGTGTTACCGAAAATTAGCTCAGTGGGGTGCTCAGAGCAGCTACAACTCGTGATAAAGTGCTCTAATTTTAAGGAGATTTCGTTTGTTGTGTTGTTTGTATCTTAATCTAATTCCATCCCTTTCATCGTAAATGACCGTTCAAATTTAAAAAGAACAACAGAAAATTAAAGTGGGTGTAAGTCGCCTTTGACGCTCTATCAAATTACTCGGAGCATTTCGGGCAGTGCTTGGAATAGATGGAGTAAGTTTTGGTAAAACGTTATAAACGCTCTGAATTGTTTTTGATAAGCATAAATGAATAAGAGTGCGCCACAGACGACTTTTCGTAAACACTTAATACTAAAAAAAATAGGAGTATGCGATTTTTGCAAACCACCGTACATGAATGGTGCTACGACATGAGGCATCTTTTATGGCATTTTATAAAAAAACACATGGTAGTTTTTTCTTGTTTGGTCTGCATTACATTTTTCACTGCTTTTGCAATCTATTTTCTAAATCAACTTTGAGTATTTAGAATTAAATTTCATGAAAAGACGATCAGTGATGGATATACCGCAGATACAAAATAAGGAAAAAGTTTGAGAGCCCACATCCTTTCTTTAATGAGTCAACTGATCTATCCCAACCCATAGCCTCAAAACGCAGAATTCAAACAGCGAACCCGTCTTCTATGCAATCAGTTCAAATTGCAAAATTTGACATGAAAATTATGGTTGCTCGCAGAATTTTGGAATGTGGAAAGTCGGAACTTGTGATTGTTAAAAAAAATGTTAAAAGTGAATACTGTACAATTGTTCTCTCAGCATATTTAATTACGAGGGTAAAGCTGAATTTATTGAGAATAAGAAAATCTAGTAGGCCATGAAAAAGAAAATATACACTGTTATTTGGAACAACTCTTTATCTGTCATTTGAAGTTTAGTTGTTGAAGTTACGTTCATTAGAATCCAAGTTACTACATACATACACGATCACCTGCACTTAAAAAAAGTGGTTAGACGTTTTGTGCTGCATCACCTTTCTGACTTCCAAAAAACAGAGCGTGTAAGAATTTGTAATGAAACTTTAAATGTCTTAAATAATGGCGGATACCAATTTTTTTCAAAATAGTGATAGGTGACGAAACTTATATTCGCATTTTCGACGTAACTACCCGCCAAGAGAGTCGTGTATAGGTTCACAAAGATGAGTAAACTCCGACAATGACCAAGAAGCAGCGAGCTATGTAAAAAGCTATATTCTTCAGAAGTGCGGGCTTAGTAAAGGAAATTAAGCTAAGATAGACGTTTGCCTGAAGTATTCAGTAGAGTTCCATACATGGGAATTATGCTGTACCATGATAATGCATTGTCCCATATGGCAGCTTTAACTTTCCAGTTTTTGGCTGAAAAAAATATAAAAGTAATAGAACATCCTCCATATTCACCTGATTTAGCAGTATACGAGTTTTGGCTATTTCTTGGGCTTAAAAGGAATTTGTGGGGTAGAAGGTTTGATGCTTATTTTGAAGGTATTCTGGTTGGGAGCTTTTGAACAGTGGAAAAGAAAGAATGGTCAAATGTATCATTGTGAAGGGAATTATTTCGAGCATATTTAAAATAAAATCCTAAAAAATATTAACTGTGTTTTTTACTCTCAATAAATTCAGCTTGTACCAAGATGATGCCATCACACTTCCAACAAACATCTTGCGCTGCACTTATGAGAAATGGTGCAAAGTGTCACGCCTCCAAGCAAGCAAATTCTTCAGACTTGAATATCTTGAAGTCTAGGCTTCAAGGTAGAGTCTTTCGACCGCCTAGGCAAAGAAACTGTGTGGAATTGATGGTACGTATGCAAGAAGAATGAGACTCAATTAATGAAAAAGAAACTTCTAAACAGCCATCTTTCGATGTCTCAACCGAAGCGGACAGCAAACTAGTTACTAAATAAAATAAGAAAGAACAAACTAAAACTGTCGTTATTTTACTTTCTAGAAGTTATTTGAAAAACTTAAATTTATTAATGAAAACGTGCTTGTGCCAAGAACTTTCGTTACACCCTGTATTATTAGTAATATGAGTAAATATCAAGCGAAGAGAATAATGAAACCAAATAGATAAAAAAATTAAGGTTCTCAGAGAGATAAAAGAATAAAAGTAAAAATTATGCACTTTTAACTGCGCTGACATTAAAGCACAAAGGAAGAAAGTTCACTGAAAGAGGAATCTTTTAAAAATTGAAAGAGATTCTAAAAAACAAAAACAAACAGCTAATATATTCAAAGAAACAAAAGCTATTGAACTTACTACGTGGTCTGAGATATTTTTCAAGATGAATACATACATTGTATAGGTTGACATTTTTTCAAGATGAATACATACATTGTATAGGTTGACATTTTTTCAAGAAAAGCTTTTCAATGTGTAAGTTGACAGCTTTCAGAAAACGATTTAAAAGTATATAGGCACATACGATCCTTCAAGAAGCAATTTTGAAGTTTCTCCGATGTTTATTGCATCAGATATTGTAATCTAATAATCATAATTAACTTTAATACTAAGACATAAGACTTAAATAGTGCTGTCGATTGTGCTTACTTGAAGTGGCGACCCAACTTTTTTAATTTAATTAAGAATGCATAAAAAATATGAAAAATGTATCAAGCCAAGTATTACCAAGCCGAATTGACAAATTCAAATGACATAATTTCACCAACCAACTCATATTTCACGGTAGCATTAAAATGAAATAAGCGTATGCTTTTTTTATGCAATCCAGAGAACTATTTCCAACATTCCCAACAAAAACTTCAGCAATTTGCTTTCGTCACGAGCGGAGCAAATTCAGATTTCGTATCGGATTGTGCGTGGAACGGAAGCAGCGAAGGAAGTTTAATTAATGTGATTTGTTCTAAAACTTTTTTCGTTTAGGCGTGTCTGATGTGCACACATTTAGACCATAATTTAATGCTGAATTTATTAAATTACCATTAGCTATATGCAGGAACGCAAAGAAAATTTGGGACAGGTGCCGATTACTTAAGATGCCTTAAACCAAATAAGTAATACAATACAGATAAATTTCATTCTCTATTATGCCGCTCCCAGATATTTGTGCAAATTCACAAACTCGCAAGTTTAGGAGGGCATTTCACCACGTTTGCACATAACTTTGTATATTACGCACATATCTGGGAGCGATTTACCGCTAATACTGCGAAGTTCTTTCCAATATTTTTTAAGGCAACCAAAGATAGCGGAAGTTGAAAAACTTGAACTTGAAAAAAGTATATGATTCTAACATTGAAACAATCTGCATTTTTTAGTTTTACATAAAGTAAAATAAGAGAAACTTACACCGAAGAACGATTTTCATCTAATTACGGCACTTTTTTATTTATACAAAACAATTTATTAATAACTTAACAGCACAATGTAGCTACTTTAAATTTAAAAGATACATGAAATAGAAAGAAAGTATATTTATTTTAAAAATGGAAAAGTTTTTGTTTCAGCTGAATTATTATATCATGAGTTTTTATGTCTTTAAAATTTTCTTATGTTCGATTTACAAACAAAATGCCAATGCATTTGGAAAACGTGCAAGCACACTTTAATAAAACAAATTTGTTGTTAGTGCAAGTGTGTTACATAATGACGCAACAAAGTGCAAAGCAGAAGCTTTGAACAATATTACTGAGGAAGGGGTCAGTTACGTTCCTGTTATAATTCTTTCTCATTATCTGTGGGAACTAATATGCAATTTGTAAAATTTGTAAAATATTCCTACAGAAATCGATCTAAGATTAGATTACCCTCTGTAAAATTACTCCACAGTTTCTTATCTAAAAAGAAGTGAACCAAAATAATATTCGCCCATTTTTTTTTTCGGGGAGAAATAACGTATTTCCAAATTTCAAATAAAATAATGTTATAATAATAACTTATTAATTATTTGCAGGAACAAAAACGGCCACCATAAAATAGTTAGGATTACAGTAACTTCAAATTTATTTGTTATTTCAAAATAATTTCAAATTCACAGATGTTTGTGATTCAATTAATTTGAATTTAACTCATTATAAAATTGATGACTTAAGACACACTTTTAAGTTCAAATCAAAATAATTAATTTTTGACTAATATTTTTTATTATTAACTTATGGGAACCAAAAATTTGTATGTAACCATACATGACCGTTATAACTAAGAAATCAATTAAACTTCAGGTTATATCGAAAGCACTTTTTTTAATAAAAATTTAGTATTTCTATAAATAAGTTATAATGTGATCGTTATAAAAACGAATTAGAGTAGGCGTTGGAATTTAAATGCGTGTCTTGGATAACGTCATACTAATACTAATTGTCAATCAATTGCTGAAAACCTTAAATCGTGATTCGAATAGCTTTATGGTTAACTTCTCTGGTTCAGAATTGTTACAACAGAAAGGAGAGGAGATTACAGATAAGGATTGAAATTTTGCGAAGAGTGTGAATTAATCCATTTGCAACAAAACATCTATCTTCGAATCTTAACGCATAATATGCGTTTGGGTCACGATTTTGTCAACGACAGAAAACAGCCAATAACGCGTCAGAAATATTGTTTAACGTTAGTCATGCAGTTGTTCGTAGTTTAAAAGTGTCTTGATGCAGACGGTGGTCATTTGACTCATCTGCTTTAACTTCTTAAAACTAAAATATTTCTCTTGTTTTGTATGTTATAAATTCAGGTAAAGTTTCTTTAGAATAGAAACGTGAAAAATGACTAAAGAAACGGTGTTTGGTTTCATCGCCAACTCTAATTTGTTTTTCATTTGATCACTTTTATTTAGATACAAAAAAATCGCATTATTTTTTTTCGTTAAATGATAATCAGAATTAAAATGTGCCCAGCTTCTGTTTAGAACATTAAAAGTGATAATAACATCTAGTGTTACTACACAGAGAAAAAAATTAGTAAAAAGTAGTAAAACAATTGTTTTTTCATCCTTAGCTTCAGTTTTCTAAATCATTAATTTAATCTGCTATTACCATCTCCTTCGCTTTTTCTTTGATTTTGACGTCTTTTCAAAATCATGTCTCGGGCCAAAAAGCCTCTTTACGCCTTTAATACATAAATAACTATTAACTATTAATCGTTTTCCGTTTATAGATATTAACTTGACCTAAACAGTTGATTCTTAGAACCCGTACATTTACTTCCTTTCGTAATTTTCCAGTTAAGTGCATCCTCCTTCCCCTAGATATACACATACATTTTTTCACTACTATGAATATGATTACTTCTGTTTTCTCTAATTCCATAAATTTAGTTTTCTTTTGGTTTATCCTCGGCCCCCTTTCCTTTCCACCAATTGTTGATTTTTTTTACAAAATAGTTAAATATTAACATTGATTGTATGAGACTTGTTTTAATTTCAAATTTCTGTCAGGTTCATCAACTTTTGTATATTCCATTCACGATCTTTTTAGAATATAGAGAGCTATCCTTTTTTTGTTAAGTTCCGTGCATATATTTTGAAGGAAATCAAAATCTGTCATGAAAAAAATAATGACAGTATCACGTCAGCTATACTGACTGAGTTGCCAATTCGTGAACAACGGCTACGGTATGTTTAAAATAAAGAGTAACTTAAAACTTATAATTCTGTCAAAATGCCAAAAATCCTTATTCCTGCACTAGGCAAGGTACAACGAAAATGTGTGTTGGTGATGGACATCGTATCACTCGGTGCAGTTGGACAAACCACCTACATTTTCCTGTAAAAAAAGTCAAATGCAGGAGTAGTTGGTTAAATATAATGTCGAAATTGAGGGCAAAATTACAAAAAAATAATTATGGGAATTAATTAAGCCTTTTAAAATAGACGGAACAATAAAACGATATACGACTGACGAAATTTTGAAGAAGCATGGCTATGAAGTTCTTAGATTGTCCCCATACCATTGTCAATATAATCCTATTGAGATGGCATAGGGACAATGCAAA
The DNA here is from genome assembly GCA_039766575.1 of Serrognathus titanus. Classification (NCBI taxonomy): domain Eukaryota; kingdom Metazoa; phylum Arthropoda; class Insecta; order Coleoptera; family Lucanidae; genus Serrognathus; species Serrognathus titanus. The sequence goes on along the minus strand of CM077914.1, from coordinate 43,527,843 downwards.
GGCTTTTACAATAAGCACATAAATTCGCAACCATTATCAAAAGATAGGATTGCAAATTTATGGCGTGAGGCTCTTTCAAAATGTACCCCCGACATGTGGCAAAATTTTTGTAATCATTGTGAAAAATGAATTTCGGAAAACTGGACCAAACATGTGGGAAATTTTTCGTTTGAAAATATTCCTCCTTTCATTATTACATTAGAAGAATCTGATTCAAAATCAGAAATTGATGATGAATCAGATTCTTCTATGGAATCAATGGAAGAGGAAAGGGAACATCAATTTGGCATCAAAATTTTATAGTGTAGAATATAATATGTATATTTGTAAAACTTATATGCAAACTGCGGCGATCCTTTTAGTAACCCAAACTAATACCATATATATGCACTGCAAATATAAGCAGATTTGAAGAACTCTGGTATTATCAAAAGAGTATTGGAGGGGTTAGCGAAAGTAGATAGAATTCTAAATGAGGTTCAATGCATGGTTTTGTCGGGGCAAATTATAAGGTAGCAAGTAGATCCTGTTATTTAAATACCTGCATATAATACTTTCTTAATGAAAAAATAAATAATTATCAATTATTCGGGACGATACTTCTCGTTTTCACGGAATGCTACTCTGAATCTAAAAAGATCGTGAGCGGATATTACTATTCTAAACTGTTCTATTATTTGTATGAGCCTGGACTTTTTTTATAATCTTTGTGGAAATATGTAGGTAACAACTTCATTCATAACGCCCACTTGATCTACCCATTCTAAAACTCGCCTGGTAATCTTCTATTCGTAATTCAAATTTTCCAATTTTCTTTATAATTTGGATACTAGTACTTTGCACATTGCATCTAGTAGCGACAACCTTCTAAATATTTTAGTTAGAAAAAACACATAAAAATTTATGTGTTTTTTTTTTTATTAATATAGGTGGTCATGACATGTGGAATATAATACCAAAATTTCCGGAAACAATTCGAATTTACAGCCGAGTAAACGCGGTTGAAAATCAGACAATAATTAAATCAAGTAATTAGGTACTAGTGCGCCTATGAATTGAGAAAGTTAAGAAGAAGGAAGTATTTATTACGAGAGTCGTATTGATAAGACATCTGTTGGAATAAAAAAGCCGCTCTATAATAAAGTTCATGGAGCTATATGAAACGGTATGACGTGACTTTTTCCGAGATCAAAAGTATTTGTTTGAATAAATAATTTGCCTGATCTTTTATGCTTGTCACACTCGTCATTATTGCTCTAAATTATTTGCTAACAACAGTTTAGTGTTCAAATATGAGATATTCGGTTGAACTAAAATACGGATTTAAGCAAGATGAGTCTCCAGCACACTGTTATTGTTAGAACTACTTTTTATAGAATCTTCCAAAGACTATCCCAGCTAGCTGAGTACCAGGATAGTGACGGTTGCATCTGGTAAGGTAGTCCAAACATCTACCGACTAAACATTTTCCTTTGGTCTTCCCTCCTACCAGGGAACTTCCAAGAAGCATTACATCATGATAGTGACCTAACCTCTGTTTTCCTATTGCCTACATGTCCTCTCTTTCTCTTCTTTCCATTATCTTTGCTATCACATTCTCGATCTTTTCCTTCGAGCATTACCGGTACTATTTTTTCGGCTGTAAGCTCACAGTTAGTTTCCCCCCATGCCACTATTCTGTCTGCAACCCATTTAGTTGTTACAGACGAAAAAGTGTGTGTCTGTGTCTTCTCTCGTATGACAATATATATACATGTAGGTGAAGGTATTGTTTTGATTTTACACCTGTATGCTTCAAGCGATCTGTTTCCGGTTAGCAATTGCGTCATAATAGTTTACTTCCCGATGTCCTCGTTCATACCATCATACGAGGGTAAAGCTGAAATTATTGAGAACAAGAAAATCTAGTAGGCCGTGAAAAGCAAAACATACAGTGTCATTTAGAGCAACTCTCTATCTGTCGTTTGAAGTTTTGTTGAAGTTACGTTCGTTAGAACCCAAGTAACTATTTTTTTAAAGTGATATTACAAGTAAAAAAATGGAATTAACCAGAGAGCATTTTCCAATCATGATTTATTATGATTTTAAAAAAGGTTTAAGCGCTTATGAATGCAAAAAAGTTTAGATTCGGTTTTTAATGAACAAGCACCTTCCTTGGCTACAATTTACCGATGGTATAAGGAATTTGAACGCGAAAAGAATTCTGTTCAGCATCAAAAAGGAGCAGGGCATCCTCCTACGGCTGCTACCGACAAAAACATTGCTGCTGTTAAAAAAATGAATTGAAGAGAACTATAAAGCCACTTATGCAGTAATAGAGCATCAACTCAAGATTGGATCCTCAGCTGTTAGAACAATCATACACGATCACCTGCATTTAAAAAAAAGTCGTTTGTCATTTTGTGCCGCATCACCTTTCTGACTTCCAAAAAGCAGAGCACGTAAGAATTTGCCATGAAACTTTAAATTTCTTAAATGATGGCAGACACCAATTTTTTTCCAGAATAGTGATAGGTGATGAAACTTACATTCCCTTTTTTGACGTACCTACCCGTCAAGAGAGTCGTGTATGGATTCACGAAGATGAGGAAACTTCAACAATGACCAAGAAGCATCGAGCTATGAAAGAAGTTACGTATGCGGTATTCTTCAGAAGTATGAAGGTAGATGGATGAAGGACAGTTACAGCTAAAAGGTACACTAAGAAGTGTTTGCCTGAAGTGTTCAGTAAAGTTTCAGCCAAGGGAATTATGCTGCACCATGATAATACATCATCTCATATGGCAGTTTTAACTCTCCAGTTTTTGGTTGAGAAAAATATAAAAGTAATAGAGCATCCGCGTATTCACCTGATTTAGCAATGTGCGACTTTTGGCTATTTTTTTTAGAAGGTTTTCGTCAGAAGAAGAAATTGTTGCCGCAGTTCACGCTTATTTTGAAGGTACTCTGAAAGATGATTGGTTGGAAGCTTTTGAACAATGGAAAGAAAGGTCAAGTGTATCATTGCTGAAAGGAATTACTTCGAGCATATTTAAAATAAAATCTTAGAAAATATTAACCGTGTTTTTTGTTCTCAATAAATTCAGCCTGACCCTCATATTATATTCGATATTAGACGCCTTGTCCATGAGGCCTTTGCGCTCAGAATCCACTTATTTTTCCATTTTATAATAGTTGTTTCCTTGATGTTTTTTTTAACTTCCTTACAGCCCTTGTATTGTGTTCACTCTCTCTTCTATTAGTAGTAGGTCTATGGGGATGGTTCGTGAAATGACCAGAGCTGCATCCTTGGATATCGTTCGGTATCCCCTACAAACTCTCACTGCAAGTACTCTTTTGCAGGTCAGGAGCTGTTCTCTCCATTATTGCCTTTAACACATCTGTTCTTATATGGAGGCAACGTAATACTGCACTCAATAGTCTTCTCTTCTTTTCGGAGGTCCCATATGTTTTTATAACAATTTTGTACCTTTTTCCTCTGACATTTTCCTCAATTTCTGTACATAATCGATTCTTTGTATTTATGATAGCGTATTTTAGATAATTTTTAGAAATCGTCTAGTCCTGTTTGAATATCTCATAATTTACTATCACTATTGTTTTTTGTGTTATTGTTTGTTTCGTAAACATTCTTTCCCAGTTCGGCTATCTGGTTAGACCACCAATACATTGGCCTTTTCTTGATGTATTTAGTAGATTAGGTATTTTTGATTACACACCATCCTGTTAGAACCTGGCTTGACGAAACGGACCCATCTGATGGCGTCTTCGGTCTCTTGATCTGTGATTTTTTTGTGGGACATCAAGTAAATAATGTACGCCGTTCCCATAAACACATTAAATGACTTAATAGTGAATATTCACAACGCCGCCGACAGTGTTCGTGCTAATACGAACAGAGGAGTCGCTTCGCCGTGCTCGCCTGTGTCTAGTTAATGATGGGCGTCATTTCGAATATCTACTTATTATAACACTTTTGAATATCTGTGGGGAACATTTGTTTGTGCATATAGTTTAGTGATCATTCTCACGAATAATATTTGGTGAGTGGTGCCTTTATATTCTATTCGTGCGTGCCCTCCTCTCGCGATATTTATTACAATTAGAAAAGCGGGCTCCGTAAGTTGTTTTATTACTTCATAAGTGCCGCAGAGGAAACGGATATCGTAATTTTATATTTGCTATGACATGACGTTTTTTTGTGTTCTATATGCTCTCACAGTAATGTGGTTAAAATTTGTGCATATATTAAAAAACATCCTGTATAATTTTTCAGAGAAAAATATTAATGGAAACAGTTCTATACTTTTAAGTCATCCTGAATCAGCCTGTATAAATAATTATTTCAATCTAATAATGTTGAACATTAACACGTTCGCTACAACCATCTTTTTTATAGAACGACACATAAAATTATGACTTTTCTGTAAATTACGGAACGTGTAACTTTTTTATCTCTCTAAATTTTTCAATCAAATTTATACATATGGAAAGCTAATCAATATACAGCTCAATTATAACAAGAAACTCTACGGGAGTTGTACCGTACTGGGGCCTTATTCTCGAGTTCATTCGAGTAAAGTCGCATGTGAATATTTTCGAGCGGTAAGATTCGTATGAGAAAGATGAAATTCGTATTCTTGAGCAGCAGTCGAATAAAAAATATCACTTTCGAGTGCGTACTATGGAGTCGGTGATTATTTCACGCGACTTCCTTTAAACGTAACCAATAGTATTCAAACAAAAATGCGGCATAAATTTTACAACACGTGTAGCACATGTTTTTCCGAAAAGGAGGTAGCTAGGTAGTTATATGCATAACAGAAACTTGAATATTTCGTTTGGAAATTTCATGAAGTAAAGACCTTATCTTATACAAAAATATAATGAAATTTTTTAAAATGAATAAGAAAAGCACTCATATTTCTACTTCGCAAAAAAACAATTTAATCGAACTTATGAAAAAAAATGCACATCTAATGCTGAACTTCTTGAAGCGGGTTGTATATACTCACTAACTAATTCAATAAAATTACGTGCTAAATCTTTAGAAACACGAAATACATTAATAAATTGTCTGTCAGGTAATTCAAATGCATTTTCTCGCTTTCTAAATTTCCTGTTACGTTGTTGATCTACTACTATTTCATTTTCTTCAAGCACTGCAGCACCGGCTAACATGACAATTTCATCAAAGTTTGCCATAATAGTTACTTTACCACACACAATATAATTGCTAAAATCTCTAATAACAAGTGAAAGCAAGGCAGAATCTGTCAATACAAGCGCCATTCGCCAACTGTAGCCAACGAGTTATTCAATTTTCAAGCGAATATGCGTTTGCGAGCGATAACATGCACTCGTAACAAGACGAGTGACGATCGTTCGTATATTTTCGCGTGCGTCTTTCCAGAATAGCGTCCAAATTTCTCAAGAGAAAATGACGTCACTTTCGCACGTGTTTTTATTCGAGCGAACTCGAGAATAAGGCCCCTGGAGCGATATGGATTTCTTCTACGGGGTCTACTTTTGATCAAAATACGGGACATATGTGACTCGCATCGAATAGAATGAACAGATATTTATTTCTATCGTTTACGGGACATTGATGCAAGTTCGAACATGTGTGCAGTTGCGCAGTTGCGCAGTTATGACACTTGCGGCGCGTTATTTTGCAATTCGTGTTATTCATTACAATAATGAGCGACAGAACAAGAAAAATTCTCAATTTAGCACTCAGCCTTAGAACCTCAAGCTCTGAGGAGGAGTTTGTGGAAGATAGTGATGATGATTCAGTAAGAGACAAGGATTATGTTGTAAATGAATATTCTGACTCGGATTTTACTGAAGCATTTAGTGGTACGGAAGAAACTGAAGATGACATAGTACAAACAGATAGCAATACAAATACAGAATGGACAGAAGAACTTTCAGAAGAAAGTATATTCAATATTTTATACAACAAAGATGACATATTTATTGTACCTGAAGCTGTACACTTACCCATAGATTTTTATCAGCTTTTTATAACGGATAATATAATTGAACTTACTGTACAAGAGACTAATACGTACGCGCTAAACTGCAGGGAAAAAGAAGTTTTGAATGTAAATAGAACGGAAGCAGGAAAATCAAAAATTCAGCCTTGTCAATCAGTAACTAGAGATGAAATAAAAAAGTTTTTTTGGTATTTCACTTTGCATGGGAATGGTGGATGAGCCTAAATTAAATTTATACTGGTCCAAAGACTCTATATTTCATAATGATTTTATCTCGACATAAATATCGTGGGATAGATATTTATTTATTCTGAAGTACTAGCATTTCGCCGATAATGCTGACGATACTGTTGAAGACAAACTTTTTAAAATTAGGCCTATTTTAAATTCCGTAATTGATTCTTTCCAACACTACTGTACACCAGGTGAAGCATTGGTTATAGATGAGTCAATGGTACCTTGGAGAGATCGTTTAAGTTTTAGACAAAATATAAAAAATAAATCACATAAATACGGAGTTAAAATTTACAAGTTATGTTCTGTGGGTGGGTATATTTTAAATTTTAAAATATATTCGGGTAAAATTGATGAAGTTTCAGGAAAAGGACGCGCTGAAGCTGTCATAAATGTACTGCTGAAAAATTACTTCAATATGGTAACATACTTTTATACGAGCCTACATGTAGCAGAAAATTTAATTAAAAAACATACTAAAATATGTGGCACTTTAAGGAAGAACAGAAAGGGATATGCTCAACTAGTACAGCAAAAGAAGATTAAAAAAGGAGAAGTTTGTGGTGTCATCAAGGTAATCAAATGGCTAGATAAAAGACTTATTTCTATGCTCACAACTTGTGATGATCATGACGCAACTTTAATAGATAGTGGGAAGAAAAATAGACAGCAACAACCAATTGGTTGTGTATGTATATTGCATTAAAATCGAGTAAAGAAAGGTGTAGATTACAGGTAACAAGTACCTATATTTTTATTTACTTCGTAACTAATACAAATACATTTTTTAGCGACCAAATGGCATCTTACAAAGCACTCTTCGGAAAGGACTGAAGTGATATACAGAAAAGTAGCATGCGAAATTATTTTTGGATCTGCAATGACTAATGCATGGATTTTATATAGTCAAACATACGACAGAAAAATATCCATATTAGACTTTAGATTTAGTATCTGTAAAGCCTTGGCACCTCTAGTTGCCAATCAACCAAATAGACCCAGGACACCGAAACATGTTCATACACTGACAGAAAATGGAGCAGACAGAAAAAGAAAGAATGCAGAAATTGTTATCAAAATTTGCGGAAAATAATGTCCAGCAGACAAAAAAGTAAAAAAGTGACAACATTTTATTTCGAATGTAAAGGTCAACCTGGTCTGTGCCTAAAATGTTTCAACGAAACCCATGTACACTGAGAAAAGGGAATAATAAAAGTTATGCATTTTACGTAGTCTCAGTTTCTCTATTAAATTACATAGAGAACTTCATAAAATGCATGCCATTATACTTCCTAACTTTTTAAAAAAAAAAATTTTTCTTACAAAATTTATGCAAATACATTATCTTTAGAAATAAAATTATTTTATGAAAAATGGATATTTTTGTAGCTCAAAATTGACAAAAAGGTAACAACTAACTCGAAACTTTGAAAGGTAATATTAAGATTTCTGATAATAATATGACTGCCCTGCTTTAGGGTCATGTAGGTCCCGTATCGTTCTCGTAGAAACACAGAAATGAAGTTCCATAGCAAACGTGTTAAAGAAATCAGTGTAGATGCTGCGTTTTCTTTTATTTCTAACTAATCAATTTAATTCTAACTTTTCATAGTAAACACGCCATGGCGCGCGACAAAACTAAAAGGGTCCAAAGAAGATCTTTTAAACAAAAACAAAAAGTGTGTATAAACATTGATTAAATGAAAACTTCTTCTTCACGTTACTAAATGAATTGAATTGAAGTGTGACTTCAAAAATAATTCTATATTTTAAACACCAGAAAACGATTCCTTTATGAGTATAAAAAGTATCCTAAAAATTAAGACATTTGAAAACGACAAAATATTGACTAAATACATAATTGTGTTAATAGAACGCAAAGTACATTTACTTGTACTTCGTTTCATAATCGGTTGGTTGTAAATAAAATACCATTCACGGTTACAGCAAACGCCTGCATGCATGCAACCAAACATTCGTCCACCTGCACTAGGTTACTTGGTAGGTTACTCTTGTACTCTCTACATTCACGTAAAAATTAATGACTGGTTTGATCTCAGTTACCTTTGAATAACGGCGCTGCAGAGTCGGTTATTTCCGCTTTACATTGTCATTCACACTCGCCTGTAAACAATACGAATCCGGACGAAATTCCCCCTGCTTTCTCGTTTCAAACCTTTTTTGAGTGAACAAATAAAACGGCCTTTTAAAAACGCGCCCCTAATACAGGGGGGCTCTAACCGTTTTTCGATGTGAACTTGTGTCGAAAAAAAAACGGACATTTAATGGATTAAAACCCATGAAAATTAGGTGAGTTGCGCGCCAGTACTTCTTATTTTTTTGCTATTAGAATACGCAATCGTTTATGCAATGCCATTTAACTTATTTAATCGCATGTTACTTGCGATTACGTGCGTGTGGATTACTTTTTTAAAATTTTCTTTTGAAAATTATTTCCCCTTTTTGCAAAGTCTACTTGGCATAAGTAAATTACTTAACACTGTCAAACGTAACTTTGTGATATTCCATTATTTTAGGAAACACTTTCCTGAATTTATGTTTTAGAAAATGTAAATATTGAAAGCGATGCAAACAAGTAACTTTCTAGTTTTCCCAAAGAATTACATTAAAAAAAATAATTTAGGAAGATATAAATAAGTAATCTAAGAAGCTCCTAGAAGAGTTATGTTTAATATAATCAGTTTCAGTTAATAATACGTTTTCAAAAAATAAAATACGAATTAGCTCTGTATCTGATAAACAAGTCAGAATAAGTACAATTAAGTAACAGAAATGAGTCGGACTGTATCTCTCTATCCTTGGCTAACTGTATAATTCGCCGTTATAATATTTAACAACAATCAGAGAAAGAAATTACGCTTTCAACTTGAACAAGCCAACATGATGTTTGTTGGTACAAAAAAAACGTGTACGTGCGAACTTACAACGAGAATTTCATTCAGACTTCCATCTTCACCTTTTATAAGTTTTGTTGCAAAAGTGTTCTTTGATTCTGTTTCAGAGGCAAAATAAAAATCGCGGTGGCTATAACCTACTTTCGGAAGGTTAAATTAATTGTGTCGAATAAAATTCAACATTTTGTTTAATTAATGAGTTTATATTTTTATGCATTAATATCACATTACATGTTAATTTTGCATATGCTTCTCAAATCAAATAGCTGCTTTATTTTATGGATTATGATTTACTAATCCACACTTTCTTATGCATAAATCAATCAATCACTGGGTGCAATAAAGATTGTAATACATTTGTTTCATACATAATGCAGTGTATCTCTAAAATGCGTGGAAGGGCTTAACCACAAATTCATGGATTCAAAATAAGACGGCTAAACTCTGCATATCTACATTCAAAAGTGCTTGGTTAAGCCTAGTACTCTACATTTGAAAATTTTTATTATAAGAAAAGAACCTTTTAACCACTCAGATTCCACGTATTTTAGAGACACCTGTATTCACGCAAGTATATACATATATATAGATTCCTTTTAAAATTTGCTTAAAATAATCATATACTACTTAAAATCAACATGTGCAGATGTGCAATCCTTAATTAGCTGTCGATCGTTCTTTTCTTAAATGTCAGCATTTCGTAAGGTTCATCAACATAATCAAGTAATTGTAAGTTCGATGCTAGAGCTGGAAAAGCAATTGCCTTAATTCGTGCTTAATCTGCTTTTTTCTTAATTATCATGCATTCTTCCTACACGAATGTTTTGTGTTCGGAGTATTTAAAAATAAAATATCAAAAACATTATTGCAAAAATAAATTGAAAAATTGATGCTTTAAATTATCCGTCCCACATAGCCACTAGAAGCAACACTGAGTGTTTTTGTTTTAACATAAGTGTAAACATATTTTCTTTTATTTCAAAAACAATTACGAATTGATTGCTACATGTTATTTTGTTTTAATTTACTAACAGTTTTTAATTATTTTTTAATAAGTGGAATAGGTCTTGATTGCATGACTTTTACGCCGTTCCATTTATGGAAAGAACATCGAGGAATTCCACGTTCGGATTCGCTGAATGTTGTGCAAGAGATGATGCAAGTAGATTTATATTTAGTTGATGGACATTTTAATAACTAATACCTTTAACAAACTATTCTGTTATGACATTATCAGTGCATTACAGCAAGGTTTTTTTGAAATTGATTTTAGCTGTCCTTCAGTCGCTTTTTTGCTTTATTTTAGTTGCTATATAACATCGATAATAATCTCAGAATCCTTTTATTATTCTGATTTAAATTAATTGTTTAATTTTCCTTTGGCACGAATAACTTAAAGGAATTGATTTGCGGAATTATTGTTGTTGAGAATTGTTATTTAACTAACAAATTAAAAAGATAAATCATGGCAAGATTAAAGAACTTAAATATAAATTATTCATTATATTGACCACGGATAATTGACGAAGGAATAATTTATAAAAATTGTCAACATCAAGTTGTATATCTGGGTAACCTGTTTCAGTCGATTAATGCTTTTTTATTGTAAATAATATCTCCTCTTAAATGACTCTCAAATTGCATGTTATTAACGCAACTACATAGGGGACAGAGAAATGAGGAAATCTGTATCGAATACTTCTCTTACGATTTTTATGACACAATTTACGTAGGTAATTGTTTCTCATAGCATTTACCTCTTAACTTAAATATTTCTTACGTTTTAGAAATGAAAATTGTAAATATGGAACTACAATGTTTAAAAAATCAAATAAGTGAAGGTAGAACAATTCTATTGAATTAAAACTAATTCTAGAAGATAAATCATTCATTACAATAAACTGACGACATAAAAATATAGTATGTACCGCTGCACTGCTTTAAATATATGTATAGTCTCACTGACTTGAGGATAGAATTAAATAATTTATATTAAAGATTAGATCTGATTTGTCTACACTACCACTGTTACTGTTCTGAATCAAGTGAGTATTAAATACAAATTAGGTAGTATAATAATTATGCTCAATAATGTGGAAACTTCTTCTAAAATAGTCGTAAACCTGTTCACTTATGTACTGTTATTGAAACATGTATTTCCTATTCCCACACTCGAAAGTGATCCATGTGAGACTACTTGAATTATACTTTCTTAATTAGATACTCGTTCTAATACCCATCTCAAGATGCAAGTAATATTTTAACGTTGAATGTTAATGGGCTTTCCTATGTTAAATTTATGTACTCAATGAAGCTTCCGCAAACGTTTCTTTATTTTGAGACCTTTACTCCCGTTCAAGCTGTATGAAAACATTTGTATTACATTTTTCCTGGAAAATTCAGATGAATATTTTGTTTTGCGTTACTATCGCACGACAGTATGGATATATTTGCAATAAAATTTTATTTCATAAGACGGGACGAGGTATAGAAGATGTTCTATGGAATGATGTTGATATTTTTAAAAGCTTCGAATTTTATTATTTTCTAAAAACGTTTATTTATACACTGCGCGACACAAGCCTGGATTTACTAATTTTTTGAATAAAAAAGAAATAACTAAATAAAAATTGTTCCATTTTTGTCTCGTAATTAGGTAAATATTTTATTTTATCTCCTAATTGATGTATTTATTAGTTAACTACCGGTTTCGGTTTTTCATGAAACCTTCATCAGGCAGCCTTTGTCACGTTGTTCATGTTGTAATAGTAAAATTTTTAAAACCAATGCTTAAATTTTAACTTATTTCTAATGTGCTTCAAAAATTTCACTATTGTAACAGCAGCCTGATGAAGTTTTATCAAAAAATCGAAATCATTAACTAACTAATAAACAGAAATTACGACGAACTACGTATTTTTAATAACAAATAGCTTTTTGATGTAAATTGTAAATTTATTACATACAGTGGAAATTTAAAGTTTGAAATATGTAATCAGTACAAAGTGTAAATTATTGATTCTAAAGAAAATTCCAAAATTAGGTCAATTTTTAATTTGGTATTGCATCTGAATATACAGAGTGTTATAGGCAAGAATGATGAAGTCACTGACATTTTTTTTTAAATGGCAACCCCCAAATTTGAGTTGATATTTCAATATAAGAAATAAATTCAAAATGACTGCCACCAACTTCTTGGCAATATGCCAGCCTACATTGTATACCTCTAATTGTTATTCTATTACGATCTTTCAATTGTTCTCTTTGTAAGCTTAATTTTTAAAAAATCCCCGATGAAAAAAATCTACATTTATACCAGCTCCTTTCAACTGGATTTTGCAGATTTTCCCAGTTTCTCATCCGAAAAATAGCTAGGCCTGACAGTTTATTGAGAAAAAGGTACTCTTTCTAGGTGAGTGTTGTTAGCAAACTGACATAATTCCTCTTGCGTCCTTGTTTTATCGTTACATCCTAAGCATTACAGTGTTTTTCTTTTAGTTTTCCTCTTTTGTCAATTGCATTTTATTATTTCTCAAAACTATTTCCTATCTCTATTAAGCATAGTGCTGTGTTTGTCAAACAATTTCCTTTTTTGGCAGAAGCGTTTCCTTATTTGTCAAATCAATTTTACATTATTATAATGAATGCTGATAGAAGACAAAATACCAAAATCTCCAACGAGATACGTACTCTTATTATCAGAGCAATGAATGATGGTACTTCGGCTCGGGAATTTAATGCATTGCCAAACACTGTAAGAAAAATTTACCGGACGTACAAAAAAACCAACGAGACGAATAAGAGAAGAGTTGGGTATCGCCCCAAAAAATTTACTCAAGAGAAACAAGAAGAAATCTGCAATTTGATTGATGAGGATTGCACCTTGACACTAAAGCAAATAAAAACGAAATTGTTGGAGCAAAATTCACAACTAGAGGTAAGCTTCTCGACCATTGACAGAGCGATAAAGGAATTTCACTATTCTGTAAAACGCGTTTCCTTTGTGTCAGAAAGGCGTAGCACTCCAGATACTTTCCAAAGTAGGTTCGACTATGCTGTTCAATATAACAGAATGATGATTGACAGAGAAAAAATATATTTTATAGATGAATTTGGAATTTAAGTGAATTCTAGAAAATCATATGGAAGAGCACAGAAAAATACAAGAGCCAACATAGTCAAAGTCCAATTAAAAGGCTGTAATTATTCGGTTGCTGCTGCAATGTGTTAATTCATTATGTTAATCACCGTTCAAGATAGGCCATAAAATGCAGACCACTTTGGAGAATTCTTGACAATTTTAATTGGCCACTTAGGCGAAGATCATATAGGAAGAGGCGCATATTTTGTAATGGACAACGTCAGATTTCATAGAACAGACGAAATTCAACATGTTCCAGTTTTTCTATCCCCGTACAGTCCTTTTTTAAATCCTATTGAAGAGCTGTTTAGCCAGTGGAAAAATAACATAAAAAGAAGTCAGCCCACGAATGAAGAACAACTGTGTGCAAAAAATCATGATGCTTCTGAAGCTATAAAGCAAGAACATTGCCAAAATTATGTTCGACATATGGAGATATATTTGGGAGATTGCCTCAACAGAAATGAAATTTTGAATTAATTCATTTTTTTATACATAACTATTGTGTTACATAGTATTAGTATAGTAAGGCCTTGATTATTCACTTTCAAGTAACTTTAACCTTCAGTTTATTTCCATGGTAACAATTATTTTTACAATTGTTACTATGGAAGATAAAGTTAATTGAAAGTGAAAAAACCAGCCCTAAATATTGTTATTTTTCTGATAAATTGTGTCTTCAATTGTTTGTGTTCTTGTTTATTTAAATTTTCAAAAAGGAAGAAAATAATTTGCAAGAACGTGAAAAAGTTTTCACAAATAGTGAATTTCATTTGACATATTAATGTCAACGTGACGTAAATATGAAATAGTTTTGAGAAGTAGTGAAATACAATTGCCAAAAGAAAAACACTGTATTGAAATTCTTTGTCGTTCTATTTGATTGGTTCGTTTAACTAACCGAACCAAGCAAATCTCTTTGGCCTTATGCGATGATAAAAAATCGCGAACAGTGAATCCTGCTTAAGGGATGTCACTTAAGCTGGATTCACTAGTCGGCGATGTCACTTATCAAGATTATCTTCTACTGGAAATTCTGAACAAGCAGATGAACATTTTGAACTTTTACACTTTGGGATAGTTTTATTCCTTTACGATGTTTTATATCCTATAATATATAATTTATAAATTTTTTTCATTAAAATTCCTTCAGGAATTTTCACTTTAAAACCCTGCTTTTCAATTTTCTTTATTAATTTTAAAGTAATAATTTGTTAAAAAATTAACGAAAATGCAACTCTTTTTCATTAGTTTTCTCTCATACATATCTCGGAAAAAAACATAAAGAAACCACTTTTCTTAGTTTTACTGTAAAGCTACCAGTGACGGTGTGAAAAGAAAACTGCGCAAGTTTTGAACACTTAATTGAAAATTTTTGTTTTTTAATAAAACGTCAGTTATTTTCGATGCATTTTCTTTAATTACTGCCTTAACTTAGCGAGAATTACAATTCTCTAAAGAAACAAAAGATTTTTACCTCACTCGTTACGCCAAGTCACTTACGCAGTGTACTTTTCGTACCGTCACTATTCATAAAGTAATAGATAAAACATTGAATCTTTTTTTGTTCCATGAGCTTTCGATGTAGTTTTACAATAAAACTACAAAGAGTGATACCTTTATGGGTTTTTCCGAGATATGAGCGAAAAGTAACGAAAAATTTTTTGACAAATTATTATATTTTTTTTACTAAAATAATTCGCGAAGGTGTATTGTCCTTAAATCACAAAGGTTTTAGGATTAATTTAGTCTTCATGACTCAAAAGATTTGAAGAAAATTAAGGAAGCACAAACGTGAAAATAGCTTACGAAATTTAATTGAAATATCCGCCGTCTAACAAACATACCTAACCCTTGAACAGTGCTATGAACTATCTCCGCCTTCCGGTATTGTTTCCCTCACTATCTCAAATAAGCGCTAATGCAACTTATCTGTCTTGTGTTTCGTAGAAAAGATAACTAACTCATAGAATTTCATCACGTTCAATCGAGCGAACGAAGTGACCAAGCAATTAGACCACCTTTGCCAATTGAATGATTAGGGAAAGTACAACTTAAACATTCACTATCAAAGCGTATGAAATAGACATCAGTTAAAAATTCTGGAAGGTCTTGTTGTAAGAAATGCAAATAATTGTCATTATTTAAATCCTAGAGTAAAATGTGAATAAATAAAAAGAGGTTTGCAATTGATATTAATAAAGGATTCAAAACTTAAACATATTGAGTGGTTCTTATATGACTGATTAGCTGAACACTTGACCTCAAACTGAGTTCGATATGGATTTTCGTTAGTCTAAAAGCGGTTATTGATATTACCTTCTTGTCTAAGCACATATTCGAACATTCAAAAAACGAAACTACCTTGTTCATCAATCACCAAATAAAACTTAATCACTAATCAACAAGATTTTGAGAACATTGATCTTTATAATCCATGTATGATCGATTCAAATCTGAACTCCAAACTCTTCACATGTGATGTGAAAGGAGATAGTCTATCTTCAATCAAGTTTTTTAGTCCAAACTGTTGTAGTTTTTCATTTTTGTATTTTAGACGTGCTATCTGGAACTTATTTATCTCATTTGGGCCCCACATAACTTGAGAGACCAAAATTCAAACGACCTAATAAAATTTTTGTCCTATTTGTAGAAAAATTTTTAGAAATGGATTGTAATAAATAAGGACATGATAAAACGATGATAACATGTAGTTGAAAATTTTGAAAATCAACTGTAACGAAATACTATTGTTTGTGTATTCAAAAGGCAAACACACACCACAAAGAAGAAAATCAAATATGAGGCTTCAGCCTAATTCAATTTTCCAAGTTAAATATTAAAAATTTTAAAATTGGGTGATCACAGTTTGATTATCAATAACTATTAAATATCCTGAGTATTCTAAGAGCATTTACTGTGAAGTCATCGATGAAGGCAAATTTGAGCGAGTTCTTTTTTCGCAATGAACTTTTCATTTATTTCAATCAAATCTTTCTGTCTAAGAATCGCATGTTCACAATACTTCTGTACTGATTGTTTCTCGTCAAATTTAACATATACGTCTCTGTACTTTTTCAAGTATCAGAAAAACAACTCAATGCTATGTAAAAAATTGTTTACATAAGAAGTGAATAGTAACTCTAATGCAATACTATCCTGTCATGATTTATCCATCAATTTTTAACAACAAGCATGCCTACACAGTCGCCATTCGTGACCGGAGGCAATCGAAATAATCGACATTCACCTTGAGTAGCGAAGGAATTAGAGCGAGTCGTTTTCCAAAATTACACGTTACCGACCAACACATCCGACATAAACATGTGAAAATATTTGCAAAGTTCGAAATCAACTCCGTTTTGACCTCGATCAGCAAAGGAAAACGGATTATTAGCTTTTAAACTCTAAAATGAATAGGTTACATGTACAACTAATTTAATGAAAGAGATTTTGTTTCATTTTCTAATTAATTTGTTAATTAGTTTTCAAATTAAAATATAATTTATGTGCTTTACGTATACACAGTACACACAAAGCGTGAGCTATAGCTGCAACTGTCATTTTAGAATTATAAAATAACTCTTTAGTCTTTAATGGAAATTTGTAAAGTTATTTACAAATAGTCTTAATTCATAAATTTCGATTAGATTGCATCTACCGCTCTCTAATATTTTTGTTCTTCACAAGTTTGAAAGAAGTCGCATGGCCTTCAACATTTGATTTTCTTCAATCTTAATCAAATTTAATTTAAATGAAAGTAATTGCTTTTCGAAAAATTATTTTATGAATCTAAAAACAGCAAGAAGTTCAGACAAAAACCAAATCAAAATAAATAAAAACACTAATTTTTCAGATCTAGGTAACATCGGTTAGGTGGCGCTATGCGCACCATGGACTTAAAAATTTTAAATGGCAGAGCCCTGAGTGACATTTCATTTTAAAAGAATTTTAATTACACATTCAATCATGCTGTCAGTTTTCAACAGTCTTCATTCATTTTTGAGTTTATGACAAAAAAAAGCATGTGCTTATATTTTTAGTGACTTATTATTTGAAACGAACTTCAAGTTTACAACCAATCACGATATTTACAAAAAATATTTAATGTGTCTATCCTCACTAATCTATCATTAAAACATTTTGAAAACTGTTATTATTTTTATTATTATTATGATTATTAACAGTAATATTTTTTAATTATTTACTTTCTAGTTACAATGGTTGTCTTATAATGTTGACTTATAATAACTTATAATAACAGTTGTCTTATAATGTTACAATTTTAAAAATAAATACTAGAAACTGAAAATTGATAACGTGATTGGCAAAATTTGGAAAAATTGAAGTTCTTTAAACAAGCCAAACTCATTTAGTGGAATTTCACTTTTCTAAACTCGTTGCTTAATTTACTATTAAAATGCCACTCAAGACACCTTGCCATATAAACTATTGAAATCTATGATGCGCAGAGCACCTCCTAACGACAATTCTAAAGTAGTAAAATCTCAAAAATTAGTATTTTTTATTTACCATCGTAATCATAAAAAACGACTACAGCGAAGACACTTGCATTTTCAAAAATTTTAGTTGTGTAACTTTAATTTTGACAGTGTTTGTCACGTATTTGTCAGCCTACGAGGATTAAGCTGAATTTATTGAGAATAAAGGGCACGGTTCATATTATCTAGGATTTTATATTAAATATACTCGAAGTAATTCCCTTCAGCAATGATACACTTGACCGTTCTTTCTTTTCACTGTTCAAAAGCTCTTAACCAATCATCTTTTGGAATACCTTCAAAATAAGCGTGAGCTGCGGCATCAATCTCTTCTTCTGACGAAAACTTTCTACCCCGTAAATTCCTTTTAGCCCAAAAAATAGCCAAAAGTCACACATTGCTAAATCAGGTGAATACGGCGGATGCTCTATTACTTTTATATTTTTTTCCAAAAACTGGAGAGTTAAAGCTGCAGTATGGGACGATTCATTATCATCGTGCAGCATAATTCCCTTGTCTGGAACTCTACTGAACACTTCAGGCAAATATTTTTCAGTGTACCATTTAGTTGTAACTGTCTTTGTCCATCTAGCATAATTGCCTTTACTAGGCCTGTACTTCTGAAGAAAACCTCATACATAACTTTTTTCATAGCTCACTGCTTCTTGGTCATTGTTTGAGTTTCCTCATCTTTGTGAATCCATACACGACTCTCTTGGCGGGTAGGTACGTCGAAAATGGGAATATAAGTTTCGTCACCTGTCACTATTTTGGAAAAAGTTTAGTGTTCACCATTATTTAAGAAATTTAAAGTTTCATGGGAAATTTTTACACGTTCTACTTTTGAAGTCAGAAAGGTGATGCGGCACAAAACGACTAATCACTAGATTTAAATGCAGATGATCGTCTATGATGTTCTAACAGCTGAGGATCCAATCTAGAGTTGAGACTCTATTACTGCATCAGTGGCTTTATTGTCTTCTTCAATTAATTTTTTAACAGCAGCAATGTTTTTGTCGGTACCAGCCGTAGAGGAGGATGGCCTGTTCCTTTTTGATGCTGAACAGAATTCCTTTCGTATTCAAATTCCCATCGGTAAGTTGTAGCCAAAGAAGGCGCTTGTTCACTCTCTGGTTAATTCCATTTTTTACTTATAATATCCCTTTAAAAAATTAGTAAGTTGGCTTCTAAGGAACGTACCTTCAACAACTAAACTTCATATGACAGATAAAGAGCTACTCTTGGTAATACCGTGTGTTTTGTTTTTTACGGTCTACTAGATTTTCTTATTCTCAATAAATTCAGCTTTACCTTCGTATAAAATCTCATCCATTTCATTCGAAGGTTGACAGGTGCATCCAAATTATATGAAAAGATAAAGATAGTATGATTAAAATTTCATAATGTACTTTGATACTTCTTTTTATGAAAACCTTACAGTAAAAGATAGGTAATCTGTGTGAGTGTTTTGAAAAGTATATATTGATTATAATCGAAACAGGAGAAAAGATGTTGGAATTGTGATTTTATTTCTGCAAATTTCCTACCTCTGAACCTCTCACCATGGCGATTATTTTATCACAACTCCAATCGTCCCTTTTCCCCTGTAACAAGTACATTACGCAGTATAAAATTCCGGCTAGTGCACCAGTAATGACCAACATTCCAGCGCCGAAACACAAGATCCTTCTTTCTGGAAAAAATGTATTAATTTATAAGGCTTTGAAAATTATGCACTTACTATGAATTTCACTCATGTAAGTAAGTAAGCCAGTAAGTAGTGATAACAGCAGGGTTTCAACAGAAACACTAGATTTCTGACACTGACAGGTATTATACCAAAAAAAAAACTGTAGTATGCTATTAATATAAAACAGGCTGCCAAAGCAACGTGTATTATTGTGATTTAAATGGATGCAGTCGTTTCGTTAATCAAAAACAGATAAATAGTAAATAATAGTTATTTGTATCATTACGCCAGAAACTGTCATTTTGCAAGTGCCTCGTCTTCGGAAGTGAGAGCACTTGCAAAGCAGTGATACACACTATTTTTTGGTCCGACCAATTTTAAATTATCTCAAAAGTTCAAAAAAATGCAAATTGTTTGCGCTAGGGAAGTTACATGTATTCAGGTTGGCAACACAATGTCCAACGCGATGATTTCGGATTTGAAATTAAAACTCAAGTTACTTACAATTTTTATTTTTTTGACATTTAATAAAGAAGTCATACTCACATTTGGTAAAACAAGCTGCAAGCGTATTATATATTTACATATAAATTTTCAGCTAAACTTAACTTCAAATTAAAAAAATTATTCAATACATCAAATATTTACTACGAAATCAAACCTCTTGTCATTTAAGAAATGTCAATCACAAATGTCAACACTGCCAACATTTGGTAAATTTTTTGATGGCCTAGGGCTTCAATGGGGCTGTTTCCGGTCGATTTTGACGAATGCAATACTAACATTTCTGGACGTAGGACCAAAAAGCATTTTACACAACTTCATTTCAATATAGGCGGTTTACTGTTAATAAGCAGATAGCAAAAAAATCTAATAATGAAAAAGTAAAAAAGAAAACTCACAAAAGGAAGCATAAAATCTAAAAGTGGTCTAAATTTCTGTGTAGTTAATTAAGTTAATCCCCTCGCAAATGAGTAACAAGGAACGTGGTTGTGTGCTATATTAATATTTTCCATAAAAATGTTCTCTTACTGTGAACTATCAAAGCACACTTGTAGGGAACTGCTCTGATAGTTAAAGTATTCCATTTAGTTCACCCTCGTTTTAATAGAAATAACGTTTCAAAAGCGCTTATAAACTTAATCAACCATAACTCAATATAAATTAATTTGCAGGACAGACTTTCAGATATGCACATATTTCTAGTGAACTTAATAAAATAGATGTATGTGTACTAAACAACGTGCTGCGTTTTGACTTGTATGATTGAAAATTCTAATAATAAACGAATCTTCGATGCATATAAATCAGCTGTGAGTCTAAAGGATCGCGGTGAAACGAGCAGCGAGAAGGACACGGCAACTATTCAGGAAAGCGGTATTCAAACGGGCAATAATTCACAGAACAGTGAATGTGTTGTGTGCATTCTGATTTGTAGTGTGGTGGAACTTATTCACGTGCTGTTTGCTTGTTTCGATTTATTTGGTACGTTGAAGCTCTCTATTATAATGTCTTTTAGCGAGCTTCATCAAAAGAACCCCGCTGTTTCTATTGTATTCACTATTGGAATGTAACACTATGTAAAAAAGAGATGGAATAAATAGAAGTTTTATTAATAAATAAACTCTAAGAAAAATATATGAATTGATACTGCAAATTCCGGAAAAAAAACCTTTCCAATGAAGCAGATCCTTTAAATTGTGCCAACTACAGAGGAGTTTCGTTATTAAATAACGTACGTAACAAAAGTTTTGGGAAATTTTTCATATCTAATAATGCAAACTGTAATTGTTTTATTTAAATTTATACTTAAGAAAACTATTCAGTGAAGATT
Organism: Serrognathus titanus; assembly: GCA_039766575.1. Lineage (NCBI taxonomy): Eukaryota > Metazoa > Arthropoda > Insecta > Coleoptera > Lucanidae > Serrognathus > Serrognathus titanus. The sequence continues at coordinate 43,506,528 of CM077914.1, read as the reverse complement.
TAATAAAAATTATAATAAATTACATAGTAGCTAAAGGGCCACAGGTTTCAATGGTTCGCAATTTAATGCGAATGTCTCGCGTTAGCGATTGAACGGTAAGTAACTCGAATCTTTTGGTAGATTTTTCGAGATAGCTCTTCTTCATTTTTGGTTTCCCACCCAACGTCGTAAACTTTTCTACCGAGTAAAGCCCAAAACTCTTATATAGGACGGGCTTGGGAAACATTTGGAAGGTTATCCTCTCTAGGTACACATGGGATATTTTGTTGCCTTAATCAATCTTGGGGTAGTCTTACGTAATGGTACGATGCCAGATCCGACCAGAACCTAATCTTATCATGAACATGACGTCTTTGAATAAAATTTACCAATTTGGGGAGGCATCTTCTAATATAAATGCCTGCATTTACAGCTTCACCCCTAACTCGCCCAACTTAAGGTCTTGAAATACCAGCTTCCGAAATATCGCACCGTACTAGTATCTTGTCCTCGAATTTCGCTTCTTTTTTTATATCTTACATCATTAGAAACGTCCTCAATGTTGTCTGCTTAAGAGCCTTCGTTTTCTTTTATTTCATTTTAATTGTCATATGGGAGACGTCAAATCTTCGGCCTAATCTCGTTGAAACTTTTTCCCAAAACTTTTCCAACATATCCCCAATTATCGAAATAGATTCTGAAAAGAATTTTCTCCACTTGTGTAGAATAATTCCTAATATTTTTACACGTACGGTTTTGCATGTACAACAGAACAGGACACTTCAAAATGTGAAGTAAAACTGCACGCACGTTTGGAGTCGAAGCAGGTGCGTTGATAATAACGAGAAATTAGCCGTCACGTGTACTTTTATTTCATAATTTGGATTGTCCCACTCTATCGTGCACGCAAAATCGTACATGTAAAAGAACCTACTGAAATTTATCGTTAATTTAGTGAGTTATGTAAAAAAAATGGTGAAGCGTTTTCTTATCAGAAACAGAATAGTCTAAACAAGAGAATAACCATAACCAGTACTAGAGAAATTTTAGGATCAATAAATGGCGATGGCTTTGCTTTGAGTGAGTGAGTACGTCGTGCTTAACTAAGGCATGGTCGTGATTACTGTTCCCTTGCAGAAAAATTTGAAAACGTCTTTCCAGAAATTTAGAAAATAAACGATTGGAAGAATCCACATCTGTTCTTCCATCATGAATATCTTCTAGTCCTGTCCTACTTCAAAAGTTTCTTTACGATAACAAATTTGAACTACTTGCTCTTGCTTTTTGTTCACCTTTATCTAACGCCTATAAATTTTCAGTTTTTCTTGTCTGTCTTTTAAGGACGTTTGCTGAGGTAGTTAATTTTCTATTATTTCGCTCTTATATACATAATTTTCCAGTGGCTTCGAACGACCACTAGAGAAGCTTTAGCACTGATCATAAAAAATAATGATAATTTTTTTCAAGAATCAATACGTATTCATTGCTAACTCTTATTTAACAGCGAAAAGAAAAAAATATTGAGGATTTAACCTAATCTGATTGTGAGTAATAATTAATTTAAATTTTTAAGAGCACAGTAAAAAGTAAAATATAATGGATTCCTTAATGAAGCAGATAAAAATATAGATATATAAGAAAAGTGTGTACAGGCATATGGCGAATTGAACGTCTTTCTTAATGTAGTAAATCTGTTTGTTTATGAAAAAAATATGTATGTTAAATACACAGAAACACGGAAATTTGAATAAGTAACGGCATCCTATGTTCTGAGTACACGCATAGTAAAAGAGTTATTAAAGCATCAATTATAAACAGTTACATTAAATTTGGTATGCCTAATTAATACTGCAGTTATATAGCGTATTGCAATTGTTAACATATTCAAATAAATTCCAAGAAAATTATTCTGAGTTATTTTTATTTAAGGCGAAGTTAAAAAAGAATATTCAATTTATTGTATTAACTTAACTAGTGCTATTTATTTTATGATAATTATAAATAAATAAACATAATTATAATAATAATAAAACTACATTTAAGTTTCTTTTGCTAACAAAAGTAATTTGTTTTATAAGCACCTAATGTTAGTTCACCCTGTCCATTAATTATGAACCATGATGACATTTATAACATTTTTTGTTTCACTTAAGTGGTAGATTAAAGGATTTTCAATTATTATGTGGCTTCCAACGCAATTAATTTGAAATATGCTTGGCTGAATTTAATTGTTTTATTCCAATTACGTATGGTCTAAAAAGGCAAGATCTAATTAAGCTCACGTAGAAGCGAATCGTTTATGTAATTTCACATACAATGGCTCCAGATGTAATCTAATTTTTTTTTTTAAACAAATTGAATATTTAAATTCGTCCGTTTGTTTCACGCTCTACATTTCTTTCTTTTTTTTTAAGAAATGTCTTATTGTAAGTTTCTTATAATGCTCACTGTGGAATGTAAGCTACCGTAAGTTTCCTGGTTTCCGCGGAGTTTTACTGTACGTAACGCTGAGATAATATGCAAATCTTTGTCTGTAACTGTACACATTTTAAGGTGATGCAGAAGCACAGTTATCGAACAGGTCCTGTTCGTGTGGCAAGACGAATACCATCATGCGAAAATTAAACATTAGTACACGTTCAAAAGACGCAGCTGCAAAACGAAACAGGATCTGCTAGTCTCTGCGCGAGCTATTATGCTGCTGAGTGCATAGTTGAAGAAATTGTATGTAATTTATACTGTTACAGCGTAATGTGTAATATGACATTGTCTTTTTTCAGTACCTTCGCTTTTTCACTTCGCTTAAAGTATGAATAACAATTTAAATTCCTTCCAGTTTCTACGCAATTATGCGGTCGCAGTAATTTATGCCTGACGAAGTGATCAAAATTTTTTTATGTGTTAAGTGAACTACCTCGATTAAATTTTAATTGAATATAATTTCATGCTCAATAAAATTTTTGTAGTAGTATATGTGTTGTTCTATAAAATCAATATTTATACGCTATAATGTTAATTATAATAAAATAATCATAAAATACGAGGAGAGATTCAATAATTATTTACTTAGCCATGAAACGAAGGAGCTACGTTGTTGATTTTTAATAGTTTTAAATAGACGTGTCTGCGAAAAAATTCAATTCGTATGCTTAAAAACAAATAAGAGTTAGTTAACTCTTAAAAATCGAGAATAAGGAATTTAAAGTTAGAACATCGAAGTACAATAAGATTTTTGACTAACGAAGGGAATACTCCTGAAAATATCCATATGGCAGTATATAATCATTATTGCTGAGTTTCATTGAGGTAGAAAATCCAAGAGGTAGAAGGTCGAAATAGAGATGTGATTAAAAAAATTAAGGAGTTAGTGATGAAGACTGACGTCTGAACATGTCATCAATTACTGGAATATCAGAAGCTTCAGTTTTAAAAATGTTGCACTTAAATTTAAGCCTTTTATCACAAATTATCACTGGCGTTAACTTTTTGGGATCCAGAAATAAAACAAGAATCTATGCAATAGATGGTTAAAGGTTCTTCACCTCCGAAAAGGCATGGACCAATGTTCTACAAGAAAATTGTTGCTACAATTTTTTGAGGTAGTAAGGGTATCCTTGGAAAGGATTCAAAGGTTCAACAATTAATGCAGAGAAGCTTACCGAAATACTCTTCAAAACTTAAAAAAGGCTCTTGAATAAGACTACCTCATAAACTCCATACAGCAATTTTTCTCTTGCACGATGCAAGGCGCATAGAGCAAAGAAAGTTAAGGAATTTATCGACGCCACTGACTATATTGAACCGGATCATACTCCATATAGTCCAGAACTGCACTCTCTGACTACTCCCTGTTTCGACAACTTAAAAAGAACCTGCGAGAAAGGTAATTTTTTTTCAGATCATGACCTAAAAGAGGGCGTAAACATTTTTTTCGCAAAGCTTTCAAGAAAATTAAAACAATTTAAAAACGAGTGCGTGGACTTAAATGCAGAATATATTGGAATATGAAAATGTTTAAACTCTTTTCTTCAGTAGAAACAGATAATTTTTGAATTTCCCCTCGTAAATTGCAAAATTCTAGGGAACGTGCAATTATTGCATGCAATCGTATTTGTATCTGAATTTAGAAAATTTAAAAAAAGTTAATGAAACTATAATTGTAAAAAGTGTATTACGTAAAAAATGAGAATATTAAAAATCAACGAACATATGAGGTTCACTTTGTTTTAAAAATTTGTGGAAGTAAAATACAAAAAATTTTGACGAAGTCAATTGATAGTGAAACGCAGAACGCTAGTGCCAATTTTAAGTATCCGTTAAAATAATTTATTATACAATAAAAATAATATATTTAACTATGTGCTGCTTTTCTTGCCGGTTACCGTGTACGATCTTGGAGGGCGGTCATTGGTAGTGGAGTAACAGGTACCGGATGATGAGTCTGACGTAGGAAGTCCTTCAGGATGGCTCGATTCCTATTATGTTCCTTATTTCTTCTCTCCAACAACTGGCTTTCACGACGTCAATGGAGTGTGGGTGATTGTTCGTCATAATGCCCTATGTGGAGTTTGCTTGGCAATATGCTGCGCAAGCAAGCAGTTTTGTGAGGGTTGTTCGACAAAATGCTGCGCAAGCATTGTTGCTTACGCTTGCTGGACAAAATACTGCGCAAGCAGTGGTATGAGTGCTACAATAGGGTCGGTCAACGCTAGGGTAGCTGTATTGCACGAGGGCCGATCAGTGCTAAGGCGGTGTAGGTTAAGTATTCTCCATAAAATGCTGTATAAGAAGACACTGAGCTGGAGCACTCGCTTTTACAGGGTATTTTCGTAGCGGCGGTCAAGAATTCATTGGTCTGAATACATACTCGAATCATCGATGAGCAGAGCTCTCATTCGTCAAAATTCAGCCTTTTAGTGCTTCTTCCATGAGGTTGTCTTAGCAAACAATTTGAGAATGCGATCCTATTTGTTAGCTGAACCAATGCCGTTTCGCTATAATTCGTCGGGGACGACTGTAATTTTGTTTATTTTTGATGATTGTCATCGTTGCTTGTTACATATATGTCATCGTGTTGTTTCGCTTGTACTTGGCTATACTTAATTCGATAAAGAAACCATTTTTCTTTGTCATAAAATATTTCACGACTAAGAACAGCACAAAACTCATATGTAACATTACTTGACGTTTATCAATCTGACGTTTTCCGACGTCTGTCATTCTGGCGTTTCTTACATTTGTTATTTTGACGTTTAACATTCTGACATTTCCTGACGTCTGTCATCTTGACATTTGTTGTCATCTGTCGTCATAACATGATTTGTTGGTCACTAAGCACAAAATGATCAGGGGTTTTCTCTTGCTCAAAGGGGTCGATTCAAAGCTGTAGTTTTAAGCGAATCATATTCTTTTGAACTGTAATTCATCACGCCTGGTCAGAAGTTTGTAACATGATCGATAATCTCTTTTCCTCCTCTAGATCATATATTTTTATGCTGTCGATTATGTTAATCTAACCTTAAACAAACCTCTGAACGTATTAAATTCGACATTCTAACACGACTTTTTAATATTAATTTATTTCATACTTAGTTATGAATTCTGACATTAAGGAAGTAATATTAATAAAATTTATTAAAATTATGATTACACTTTATCTAGTTAGACTAGACATTTTAATCATAATACGAAACATGCTATTCTTTCATTCTGAGAGTTTTCTGATACCTGCTAAGTTTTCTGTGTTTAGTTCGATTCGACTGATCAGACTGAGCAAAAGAAAAGCCCTATTATGTCTTGGAAAAGAAGAGAAGGTAAAGTAATATTTTAAATCCACTAAATCCACTAAGGAAAAGGAAAACTAAAGTACATTCACTTTTGTAACGAGTAACTGAAGTTATACGATTTAGTAACTTTTATCATTGAAACCTGACTTCTTTTAGTTCCCGTATTTTGTAAGTCTGACTTTTACTTTTAGGTTATGTTGATTTCAATTTTGTGCTGTGATTCTGGACTTTTGGCTAACTTCTCCACATTTTTCCAATATTTTATTGAATTTATATTATATATTATACATTATACCTAAATATGATTCCTTGTTTGTTTCGTAATGGATTTTCAGATCATTTTTGAAAATTGCATTTTGTAATTGACAACTAAATTGTGTCAAAAAATAATTTGGTTAATAAAACTTCAACTGCAATACTAATCGTAACATAACATCAAAAAAATCACAATTAGTTACTGATTACAAAAGTGAACGGAGATTAAGTTCGGATATAAAATTAGTTTCTCTTTCCAAGATGTTTTTTTTTTACATTCGTGTGAAAAACTAAGGAAACGAATAAAATTAAGATCGAAAGAACAATTATGAATTCGGACGAGATCCTGAACAAAAATTGAATTTCTCATACAAGAACGTAAATATACTACATACTGTATAAGAAGGAGTTTTAAATTAATGTTATTCCCTTTATTTATTTATATCTTAAAATGTTATCATAATCTTCTCGAGAAATTATTTATTTGTTTATTTTCTACCAAAGTTGTTAATTTTATTAAGACGCCATGGCTTGAAATTCTCTTAAGAACTACTTAAAATTCTATGTGCATTTAACGGTAAAAAAGAGTTTGCTGCAGGAAATCGACAACTCGTTCACGAAGTGACACATTTAAATACGTTTCCATATATTCGCACAATTCAAATAGAAACTGTAACGATTTCGCAGCCAATAAATATGTTTTACACTTGTTAATAGCCTTGTTCGAATTCCAAATGTTCTTGCATACCGTATTATTAGCTGTATATACAATCGTCTTCAACTTGAGACATTACCGAAGAAAAAAAGTGGTTTCAGAACAATACATGTAGCTATACTTATGCAAACTACCATCTGAAAGTGTTAATCACCAAAATTCTGCGCAAGCAATTGCCAAAATTAAGACAATATAATTTGTCATTCAAAGTAACTAACATTTAATAACACTACGCTTCCGGAAAACTCATACTGTACTTTTACTTTGCTTCATGACCCACGTTTCTGAGTGAATAAACTTTTGAAATTGGCTTCGTTTTATTAATGATCGCGCCAGCTCTTCATTAGAAACAATAGAACAAACTACTTTCACAGTAACAATAAATTCGATTCATTAGCGCTTCGGTCGTTCAATGAATTTTAATAGAAACATTTACTGTGTGAACAGATTTTGTTCAGTTAATTAGTGAATCAGTTTACTTAATGTGGGAAAATACTGACCCTTGAAAACATTTCTGAATTACCTACTCATTTGACGATAAGGAAAAAACTAATGCAAATTTAATAAAATTTAAAATAAAGCATTTATTAGACTTTATTTATTACTTAAATGTTGTAGTCTTTACAGTTTACTTTAACAGTTTATTATTATTATTTATTTTGATTTTCAGCAACATATGGAAAAAGAAAAATTCTCCAGGACCTTCTAATATCGGAAACATAAAATATTACATACATTATTAATTATGATCCTGTGCTATTAATTACATATAAAATTATATACATATACCTATAAAGTTAACGTAGATTCTTGTCCGGTTATAAACGAAGAGCGATAGTGCTAATTTTAAGTGTCCGTTAAAATAATTTATTATAAACTTAACGAAGTTAACTGAAAACTTGACTAAATAGCTTTTACTCCCTTATAATCCCATTCCCTCGGGGCAGCTTATCTTCTAAAGGTTTTTTTTTTATAATTCAATTTAATATAAAACAGGGCGTTTCGTTTTGATTTTTAAATCTGGTTTATGTCTCTTTGAATTTAAGCCTGCATGAATGAATCTTGCTCAGTTTTGTTCTCGACAGAATAAAAACTCGTTCCAATTATTACGTTCTAAAAAAATATTCACACAAGACTTGCTCAACTCGTTTAATGCGTCGGTCGAATTGTGCTTTTTCATTATTCTAGTTTCGTAAGCAACGTTCTCCAAAGGATTCTGCGCAGATTACCATCTAGAAGAATATTAAATGCTAATCTAACCCAAATCTCTGGCTACGGTAAATTATATGCGTGCGTCTAATTCAAGGAGTTTTATTTATTGCATTCACTGGGTACTGCAATTATTTTAATAAATCTTTCTGATATGGCAAAAAAATTTAATCTTCAATGCAGTTAACTAAGAAATTAACTAATCTCTTTTAATTAAAGATGTTTTGACAGCTTCAATATTGATGTATGATAACTTTCTAAAAATAGATTAACAGCTGTAATCTTGCAAAAGGTTGGAGTAACTTTCACCTAAAAATGAAATGTTATATAGAGTGATTAAAATTAAATTTCAAGTTTTGAATCTTCTTGAATACTTTAAATTTCATAAAAATTCTGAAGATTTCAAAGGAAATTTGAAAAAACGAAAGAGGCTTAGGCATTTCAGAATTTTGGGTTCTCCCACTTTTCAGGCAGACTTTGAATAATGTTTGCAAGTATTTAAATTTAGCAGACTGAAATAAATCGTTTGTCTTGTAAGTACTCAATTTTAGCCGATGATCAAATCGATAAAATTTATAGATAGGCATCATTTTATCTCAAAAAAATTACCGACCCAGTAGCGAAACATTTACATGTTTAAAGTGGTTCTGCTGATAACATTTTAGCAATAACAATTACCTTGTTTTGATACCCGAGTATCATTTATATATAACTTTTGATTAAAGAATAACCGTAAAACATTACGTCATTAAAAAATAAAAGAGATATTATTTAAAAGAAATTAAATGTTCACGTAAGGTTTTTGTCCTAGATGAATTATCTACATATATATATTTTATGTGTGTATAATATCTACAGGTTGATTCTTCATTAGACCGTCAATTAATAATCCGTACAAGAGTAGATATCACAGATTATAGTTAAACTGGTAAAAAAAAACATCGCGTTCTTTAGTTCTCGTAAAATAATTAATCAAAAATTTTACCCAAGTACACGATACTTCACTGGTTAAGAAGCAGTAGCTAAAGGAATGAAAATAAATACAGTCATGTGTGTTTTATCGTTTTATGGCTGTTGCGGCGAGATATCGGGCGAACTTGACCTTCAATGGAATTCAATGTAACCAGCTGAAAGAAGGGCTTTAAAATATTTACGACAATATTGATGCAAATTCAAATCACCAAATATGCAAATAACATGAGGATAACAGAGGTTTGAAAGTTAATCACCAAGTTTATTCTCACTACCACTACAAACTTTGTTTCTCGTTAAGTATACCCGTATGCGTCCGAAAAAAATTATTTGCTTGTCTCAAATAGTTTTTGGAAAAATAAATAAATTTTACTGGCTTTTAAGTAAGATTAATATATGTGCAACAACAAACGGATAGCTTTACAATTATGGGCGCAGATGTTTATAATTTGTGATTTTATGGTACCTGTGCCCAATAAAAACTCCTCTTCTAAACATCGTTCTGTGGCCTTGTTCTTGTGAAGTTTAGTACTTACTTACAATCAGACGGAAGTATACACTGGCAGAACGCAAAATGAATCGCTTTTCGATATCAGAAGAAAACCGAAATGGTTTTGTTATATGGCGAAGCATTAGGAAATGCACGACACGCTCGTCGTTTGTGGATCTATAAATTTCCTTTATGACAAGTGGCGCATAGGAGCACTTTTGTTTCGGTGGTGCAGCATTTGTGTGATCATGATTTTCGTCCTGCAAAGGGTTGTGGCCCAAAGACAACTCCGCGAGTGTTGAATGCCGAGATAATCAGTAGCATCAGTACTAGAAGATTGGCATACAGGGCTGTAGTTTCCCAATCGACGGCTTAGAGAATTGTCCGTCAACAGGGACTGCATCCATACCGTGTACAAAAAGTACAAACATTACTGCTGGGAGATGCAAATCATCGTGTGGGTTTTGTCAGTGGATTTGATTATTTCTAACTTAGTTCAAAAATATTTTCTTGAGTTTTTACTTTTGTCGTTAAGCAAATAGATTCCAAATATCCTTTACTTGAACTTTCACTTCGTTCATTTAATTGTTTTCTGCTCCCTCCTTGATACTAATAATGCAATTTTACCTGTCCTACGCTTCTCTTTTCATGCTACTTCCTTGATTTTGATAGTCCAATTTTCCCTCAGTCAATTGAACTCAATTTTTATTCATACGTAGCCAGCATTACTACATTCCTACATCTCTTTCTCTCTCCTTGATTTTAGTCATCCAGATTTACTTATATTTTTCAATGCTTCTACTTTCAATCCTTCTTAACCATTTCGAATTCGCCACTTCTGTATTCTCGACACATATAATGCCTTTAAAGCTCAATTTGCCCGAGTGCTTCTAATTCCTTATTTACACTCTTCTAATTTGCTTCTTTTGCTTATTTTTTCCCTCTAAACACATTTTCTTGTTACACATGAGGTTCATTTTATCATGAAAGTTCCTAAGACAACGTTTGAGAATAAAGTAAACATATAAGTAAAAGGACCAAAACAACGAATTTTTAAACGTGGTATTGTTCACCGAAGCTCATTTTACTCGGGATGGTGTTCGAAACTCTCATAATACACACGAGTGACGAAAATCCACATGCTACGGCAGAATTCCATCATCAGCAGCAATTTTCGGCAAATGTTTGGGCCTGTATTGTTGCTAATTGTTTGATCGGTCCTTACATTTTAAATAATGATCTTGAACTACCATTAGATATGTCCTTAGCTGTACAACACGATATGTGGTGTTTACACGATGGAGCACCCCCTTATGCAGATCGTGTTGTGAGAGAGTGGTTAAACACTAATTCTAGTAATAAATGGATTGGAGGCTATGGCCCAGTACCTTAGCCCCCGCGGTCTCCAGTCTTAAATCCCTGTGATATTTTCTGTGGGGGTGGATGAAACAGCTTGTCTATTCTACCCAATGCATACTGTACATGAGTTGCATGAACGCATCTAACATGCTGTGAAGTGATTCGAAATATACATGATGTTTTCGAATGTGTAAGGGAAAACTTGAAAAAATGGGCTATAACTTGTATTCATAACAATGGTATTCAATTTGAACATCTGCTTTGACAAGTAAAACCGGAATTTTTAAATTATTTATTACAATTATTTTTTAAAGCATAAAACACCCAGATTACGAGCGTAATGCAGGGTGTTTCATGCTTTAGATTGTTTCAGAGATACTCTCTTTTGTTCAAACTGATTTTAATCGGATCTGATTTAAATATCCCAGCGGTGTGACGTACGCAGGTCATCGTCTTCGTGCTAATAAATTAATAAATGCTCGGATGAATATAAACGTTTGAGGCAGGTCATTACAGGGCGTTCCCTCTATTAAATAAGTTTCAGGGTTAACTTTTATAGTTTAATTGCTCTGTGTAATAAACATAATAAAACGTACGAAAACACGATATCTTAAAGCTTACGATTACTACGAATTCCATACATATTGGCGTAACGTGCTTTTTGGGGACATTTTTAATTAATTATAAATTTTCCCAAAGAATTTTTTTACATTTTTCTCCTAACCTATAATTCAATTCCTTCCACAGGCTTTTTTTAGAGGTTTATTCAAGAATCATCCCTGTATATATATATATATATATATATATATATTTCTAATTACTAATTACGAATAGAAAATGAGTTTCCAGTTCCACTGTTGGTTTGTTTTAAAAAAAATTACAAAATTCTATTTGGTTAAACTTATAACTTGGTCCTAGTTATTTATAACTTATACGTAGGCTAAAGATGTTTTGTTTCTCTGAGAGTATGAATTTCAGTCTTCATTAATTAAATCCTCAAACAGCCGTTTTTCGTCACAGTTAAATTTATGCGCTCAATTTTCAGTGTCTTCGTTAATCGGCTTTTATTCTTAAGAACTTATTTTTTGTATTATTTCTTTTTTCAAAATTTTACTTGAACTGTAACTTTTTCTGAGGGAGTCATCTTCTTCTGTCCTACATTCAACAAACAATTATTATGCAGTAATATCTTAATTTGTGGGACGCTGGTTGCATTTCCTTTTCAATTCTCGTAGACAATTTTGAACAATGTTACGTATCTTGATCTATGTTTTTATATAGAGCAAAACAAACAATGCAACAACAATCGAAAGCGACCCGTTCGAGTAAATTTCCCATAAATTAACGCGAATTATGAAACCGAAGATAAGACACGGAACGATGTGAAAGCTGAATGTCTGCGTTTCTCGCATTTGTTTCATTCATTTTGTCATTTCTCGCTGGAAGTCTGTCATGTCATCACTCGGAGCACTTCATAATTGTAATTGCGCAAGCAATTGCGGAGAATTCTATTTCGTTCCAGGAAGATTAAAGGCAAGAATTGAGCGGAGTTAGCGCTTGCAAGTGAAGTTAATTTAAACATTTATATCATTAATTTATTACAAAATTGATGTAATTCTCTATGCCAGTAGGTAATTTATGTGAATCAAAAGCGGTATCTTGGTACAAGATATGTTATTTTTTTTATATAAAATAACGACCGCTTTCATCGATTTAAGGCATTTTCAAGTTATATTATTAAAATTATACAAAACTATAGGAGATATATAATATTATAGAAGGTACATATATAGATAATAAATATGTATGATATTAGTGACTAATAATAAAATTTTGAACAAGATTTGCCAGAAGATCACTATAGAAAAAAAGTATTTTTGATTTGAAATTGAAAGTAAAATTTTGGCAAATACGTTGTTAATGAATTTACAAAAAATTTCTATAGAATTTTATAATTTTTAGAATATAATATAAAATTCCATAAATTTGACAAACGGGTCGTTACTTTATATAAAAAAAATCTTGTGCCAAGACGACGCTTTTGATTCAAAAAAATTTTTACAAAATTCTTTAACTAAATTCTATTTTAAACTTGGCACGTTTTTTTAGGGAACAAGGCGAAATCGCTAAAGATCTTGGTTTGATAAGACCGTTAAAAGATAGTAAAAGTATTGAATAGAAACGGAAAGCACTTTTACTCCACTCGGCACATGCCCAAGTAAAGACGGTATTTGAATAACAAATAGTCAAAACAATTCATGCCCTAATAAAAGAAAACAAAAGGAAATCTCTTGATTGCATTTCGATTTAATTCTTAAGCCATTGTTTAGTATTCGCAACGTTGGATGTGAGTCGTAAATATCATTTGAGTCTTAGATGATATCGTTTGACCTTCTCAACAGAAGTGAAGGTAAGGAATTTTTTCGATGATTACTAGTTTCTAATCCAATCTCTTCCGTACATGCATACGTTCACAAATTATTGGAGCTATTTTTTTAATGTTCAAACTATGTAACCCCTACCTTTGATGATAACAAGTTTTGCAAACCGGAAGTGGACAACATTCTTCATAGTTATTTCGTAACGGAACAAGTTACGTAGATTACTTTGGCATTACGCAGGCCATAAATCAGTGAAAGTGCATGAATCTCTCACCTTTCATTGGACGTTAAAATTGTTAGACGACAAGTTTTCAAAGTGAAATTAACGAAGAACATAATAAACTTAACAAAAAATGAGAGAAATGTGCAGAAAGAAAGTCACATCATTCATGAGTTATTTGTTAAATATGACGTGGGGCATTTTCAACTGTTTTTAATTTTGTGTAAACGCGAGATAAGTATATTTTTGTTATCCTTAACTTAATTCCAAAATTTTAAATAATTAATAACCCTCCAAAAATACTTATCAGGAGGAATTTGTTATCTGTAGTAGAAATGAGGGACCAGCAACCACAACAACAGCAATAATCTTGATGTAGAAAAAAAATATAAAATTTAAACCGTAACTAGTCAAGTAGAAAAGAGAGACAGTAAACACCCAAGTGAGAATGTTACTAATTAGCGGAAGATATTCAGGGTTCAATGTATCTGGATGACATTAAAAATCTTAGAGTGGCAGTATATTAATAATTTGCAGCAACAAAAAGTTTAAAACTAGGTTACTGCAATCGTTCGTGTTAAGGCCATTTTACACTACCCCATTGTATATACAAGATTCCTAGAACAAAGATTTAAAACAAAACATTTTTGCGCTACAGATATGATTTTCAGATAGAACACGTTCTGTTTTTTCAGATAGTTTTCCATTTAAATTTCTTGAACAATTTATTGCATAAATTAAATTGTTTCAAAAATTGAACCAAATCTTGTACAGGAAATAGAGTAGTGTAAATGCCTTCAGCAAAACATTTAAAAAATCCCATCATCTGCAACACAAAATGGACTATCACCTTAAATGAATTAATAACATTGTTTTTAAAGACGAGATAGATTCATGTTTTGAAACTTCAAAAAAGTGTTTTCGTTTGATTTTAAGACCGTAATAGAAAAAAATCGCTGATTAAGTTTTATTACGAAATACTTGACTGTATCCAGCGGTTTTCTCGTAAAAGTTAAAACGATCGAAGCGAAAAATAGAACAATAATTTTTTTATAATGCCAATAAAGTTATTATTACAAATTATGTACAATCGGATGGCGTCAGAATGAGTCGATCTGCTCGTATTTATCAATAACTTTTAAAATTATTTTTTTTTTATTTAACTAATCAAGTAATTGTTTTGTTTTCGAATGCTGCTCGCGGCGTACAAATTGTACGATTGTTTTATACAGAGTGTTTCAGTGATGATGCACCAAACTTCGGGGAAACTTTCTGACATTATATTTTAATACAATTTTACAATCGGAGCAACTTGAAATTTGCATTAATTGGAGTCGATGTTTTTAGAAAAATTATAGTGATTTAAATTAAGTCCGTGAAATAAAACGAGCGACTTAAATTTATTTATGAATGGCACACGGCTCCAAGAAGGCAATAAACCTATCGTAAACGAAAGAATGTACGAGAAGCTTTTAATTCTGACCTTCACCTCAAGACGTGTTAAAGGTGAAAGAATGTTCATTTATTAGCGTGCATTTTCGTTGAACTGACGTTTATGCAAACCGTAATTACATCAAATTTGCCGAGTCTTAATAATGTACGATAATTAATGATTGTAACGGCTTTTTATTTATTCCTATATCCAACGTGTACATCATATGATATACACAACTAAATAATTGAACAGTTGACTAAAATCGGTACAGTTAATAAATTGGGACAATTAGTAACTAGAATTAGTGCTTCCACCGGTCTGTCAAATTATTTGCCTGTCAGACTGAACTTGGTTCCATGAAGTAGAAACAAATTCGAAAGCAGGCGAATTACGAAAACGGCAATTACCTTGAAACATGTGTTCAAATATGCCTCCTTCTAGTTGAATACACAAAGCCACCCGCCGTTCCAACGCATTCCACACATTGCGTTCCCTGATAAGCTCAGCAGCTTCAATAATTCGGCCTGGAAGTACTTGTGCAATGTCCACGGGCTGATTATAAACGAGTTCCTTCATGTAGCCCCATATATGAAAATCAAGAGAATACATGTCAGGAGAGCGCGGTGGCCATGCTACAGGACCACCACGACCAATCCATCGGTGAGGGAAAAGCTCATCTAGGTATCCTCGAACGACAGCACTAAAATGTGGTGGCACCCCATCGTGCATGTTCCTTCTAGTGGCTAGCGGTACATCCATCTTCCAGCAATGTTGGCAAATCGTTTTGCAAAAATGCGGGGTATGCATCGTCATTCATAGGATTAGCTAAAATGATTGGCCCTATTAAATGCTTAACAATTACTCCTGTCTACTCATTAATTGTAAAACGGCGTTGAAAATTGTGTCTCCTGGTTACATGCAGGTTTTCAGTGGCCCAGTAGTGGTAATTATGAAAATTCGCTACCCCATTGCGTGTAAAAAGTGCCTCATCCGTGAAATTGTTATCATTAATGTGGACTTCCTACAGTCTAGCACCATAATCTCGCGGCTCCAAAGCATGAACACGTTTGTAGTGGTTCGGATAAAGCTATTGCTCCCTCCATATGCGCCACACTGTTGCACCACCGCGTTCAGGTAAAAGAGAGCCTCCATCGCGTAGTCGTTGAGCTACCCTGATAAATGCGGATGTCTTTCACGATTAGGAAACCGTTCCGCGTACAGACGTGCTGCCAATCGCTCGTTTTCCCAACATTCCCTGTATAACAAATGCATATCTGCGAATTCTCGAAACGTGAAATCGCTCATCGCAAACACACCAACTCATACACAAACACACTTACATACACTAATAAACTTAAAATTGAAAAGTATAAACTATACCAAATTAACGGAAATTATGCTTCGTTAACAACAACGTTAATAACAACGGACTTAATGTATTTCATCATATCATCTAAGGCACGACATTTTATGGGGCAATAAAGCAATAAACCGATTCTTTGAAGAGGGTTAAGGCAGGTTAAGAATTCTGTTCGTTCTCATCTATTGTACGTTTGAAAAATATACAATTATCCTCTCCCTTCGTCTTTCTCAAAATTTATTCGATTAATTTATAGAAAAGTTTTGTTTCTTTTCACGATACCTACCGTCATACCGAATTTGGTGCATCTTCATTGAATCAGGCTGTACAGGTCAAAACAATAATTGTTCATAAAATCTTCTTGTTCTTGAAATCTATTATAGTGTAGAAGTAATTAATTTCATTGTACAGAAAAATAAAGTCAGTTTTATTCTACACCTCAGACCTCCAACGCATAATCAAAAATTCAACCAATTAATTAGTTTACTTTTATTAATTTTAATGGTTTTTAACATGTTTATGGTGGCCTCGTGTACAAATTGGACCCAAGTTTTCAAAGAGTTTCCCCTTCTGGCCGAAACTAGTTATGGCTTACTTTATATAATTTCTGTAGAATAAAATAAATTGCAGTTTCATTTGCGTTATCTTTTATTTGATATTTTTTACAAAGTTTGTTCGAAATGGAGACTACGGTTTTCGATATACAATTTGCATCGTTTAGGCACACAGGTGGCAGAACGTAACTGATGATTTATTTATTTTATTTATTTAAATTTCAATCGTTCGTTATTTTTTCCTATTTAAATAAAAAAAGCGGCGAAATTAATTACCTAGGCGGCGAAAAGCATAACATGAAACAAGATTCCATTACATTTTACATTATCAATGTTTCAATCTGACTAGCATACTCTAATGTAATTCATGTATGAATGTTATAAATTGCAGATAATGTAGAACGATTATCCTTTGATAATTTGAAATTACAGTGCCGAAGGAATCTTAATTGACATGCGTCTTACTAAAAAACAGATATGAATGAAATATTAAGGAAGTGACTGAGGTTCTCTGTGGTCAGTAACGAGGAAGTTTTGCTTGAAAACACAGTAAAGGCGGTTAGGATTTTTTTCAGGGGAAAGGTAATCTCGACGGTGATCTCGATGCTGTGGTTTCTAGGCAGCTGACTGGAGTTGTTAAACTGTTGACCGTTTAAGGAGAAAGAAAGTCGCTCTTTATCTTCGGCGCAGAATCAAAACAATTGTTACGACAGTTACTGATCATAAACTAAATCGCTCGGCAGTGATAATATACTATTAATAAAATTAAAAATAGTAAAGTTACACGTGCAGTTGTAGTGACTACTTTCACAAGGTCGTTTACAGTCGGTTTCTGTTTGCACAGTTAATGAAACCACTTTATTTTCTCTCGTGTAAAAGTTGTTGGTTGAGTGGCATTGTTTGTGTTTTACACTCACATTTTAAGTACCTACAGTATAATTTTACATGAATTACTACATAGAATACGCTTTAGCCCCAGGGAGATTCCTAAAATTCATTTCAGCCATTAATAAGTAGTAATTTAACCACCAATAAAAGTACACTTCCATTAAATTAATAACATAATTGGAATTCCCTGGAACTGATTAAATAAGCCAATTTATTTCATTTCGCCTTTTCATGCTTAAGGAACAAAAAACTAAATCCTGATCTTTTTTAATTGTTTAATAAAAATTTCCTGAAACGTAATTTATTAAGCAAATAATGCTCAACCAACCATAGACTATTATGTCATAATTAAGTGCAAAGAAAAATATTCTCAAAATCAGAAACCATGTAGTAGCGTTGGAATGGAAAAGTGCAAAATAAAATAAACAAATATGTATTGTTAAATTGAATGTTTGGAAGTGGTGCAAAACTGAAAAATAAACTTATTATCAATGTATTTAGAGTTGAATACATTCATGTAGAATACAATATTGATTTTTTTTTTTTAATTTTATTGTGGCGAGTTCACTGAAACTACTGATTGATTTTTACTTCTTGTTCATCAATTCCGTTTTTTCTCTTTTTTTGGTATATTTATAGAATTATGGTAGAGTATTTCGAATCGCACTATATACAAATAGAAATGGCTTTTAAGTTGAACGTAAAATTTTATTTCATACTACACTTTCCACACTACCGTGTAGCAAATCGAGGATTTTTATATATGTTTCCTCGTTTCTCGTTCACCATGGAAATCATATGATCAACCATGAACACAATAAATAATAGGTTTATAATCGACAGCAATGAAATTATGCATGCAATTATAATAAACTGTAAAAATTTAAATTAATCTCCGCAGTAAACGGAAGTTGTGAATATTTTCTCTTTCGTTAAAGTTAAAAGCAATTGCGTTTTGAAACTTCATCGAATCGACAAAAATTCCGCTTGCAATATTATAAATCATTGCAGCAATTAAACAAACATCAGCGCAGAACTGCCTGTAGAGAAACTCTAATGCAAATGAGAATGCAGAAATCTCT
Organism: Serrognathus titanus; assembly: GCA_039766575.1. Taxonomy (NCBI): domain Eukaryota; kingdom Metazoa; phylum Arthropoda; class Insecta; order Coleoptera; family Lucanidae; genus Serrognathus; species Serrognathus titanus. The sequence goes on along the minus strand of CM077914.1, from coordinate 43,487,843 downwards.
TTTCCTTCCATTGTGACTCAAAGCGATTACCGTTAATTGCTAGGTTCTTTTGCGCGTATGATAAATATATCCTGCGCAAAAAATCTCGCAATGATATTCAAATCGCCAAGAAACGAGAATCGCACTTTTTCTCTTTCGACGGCGATAATTGTCGTCGTAATAATAATTACAGTCACTCTGCTTTGAATTGCAGGTTAATTGCATGACTTGAATGAACTTGCTGCGTTTCCTGTTGCTCAACGTGCATTAATTTTCAATGTTTAAAAAAAATTGCGTCAAGTCCACAGCGTATCAATTCAGCTATACTCGCCGAAGGATTATTAATTAGATTAGAAATGCAAACGTTCACCGATAACTGTTTTAATCAGATATCTATTTTTTTTTCTCGAAATTTAATTTCAAAATTTCCTTTTATCTCTTCCAGTCGGAAATGTATTTTACATTCTAAGATATCGGTGATTTAGTTTAGCATATCTAAATGTATGGTACAGTGTGACGAACCAAACTGGAATTCTGAAAAGCACAACGTTTTGTATGGGTTTGACTCTAGATCCAGTTATAGGGAAGATTTTTGAGAAAAAATTAAAGGAGATTTTGTTTTGGTTTTAGATTTGCTTGTGGTTTAGGCTTTGAATTTATTTTCAGTTTATAATTTTGCTTTCAGTTTTGATTATTATTTCAGGTTTTTGTTATAGTTTCATTTTTTTTTTGTAAATTTTGGAACGTAGTAACAGCAATATGATCATTCGAAAGGTAATAATTTAGTTATTTGATTTTAAAATATAACTATTTTAGTCGTGGCATATTTTTCGACTAAGATGACGATGAAAATATAATAGAACTGAGACATCATGTTAAATTCGATTTTCTAACATAACTAATGTTCTAGAGTGCCCCAAACCCAATGAAAAACACACCTTTGATAATCCACACAAAGACCAAATCCCCATTAGGCTGTGCTGTAGTAATTGGGAAAGCCCACTCACCAAATATTTTGTTTAACTAATCCTCACTTTCTGCCTATACTTTCTCACTCATTATGCTGCTGGGACGCTACTTAAAAATGTAGGTGGCGTACATTCTTTTGAGCTCAACGGAATAAATTCCTTAAACAACCCGAGTTCCGTCGTAAAGATAATAAGAAATTCCCTTACCACTTGTTCAGTATCTTGCATTAATGCCGTAAATATTTAAAATACGTTTATAATTGAAGAGTTTTTGAATAATCGGGACAATGCTAACGTCACTTGATATATTTTGGTTTGTGACAGATACTTTGTAACACATCGGCAATTCTTGATATATTAAAAGGTTATTCGAAGCGGTAACAGTAGTATTTGTGCTATTAGCACAATACAATATTTATACACGAAAATTCTAGTGGATTCCATTATAAAAGCCATCAAACCAGCTAGCACTGACAAGTGTCTGTGTCATCCACTCTCTGATCATATTATTAAAGCGCACGAGAATGGTTGCCGTTTAAATTATATGGATGAGTAAAAATTTTAAATCGCCGTAATAAAAACTGAAACTAATATTAAACATGTAATGACTTGTACGATTGATTTATGGAAAAAGTAAAAAATCCATATATTCTCTATTGTAATTTAGTTCAAAACATGCGATAACTAAAAAGTAGGAAAGTAGGAAGTTTTAGATTCGTACAAATTACTGTGTAATACAGTACTAATTTACAGTTACGTTAGTTTCAGTGCTAAATTATTCAGCATAAGAAACCGCTATATTTGTCCATACTGCGATTGGTAAATAATATGCAAGTATATCGGCTATTAACGGTATCCAGAACAAATGACCAAATAAATGAAGCGATGAAAATATACGACCGTTCTCAATGCGTTTCCATAAATACTAACACATGTAAATAAAAAGAGGAATGTCAATGTAAATGGTGTCGTTGTCGTCGAGAATCATACCTCTTGACGACGACGACGCCTTTTGCAAAACACTTAATAACATTTAAGTACTCCTTTCTAAGTATGATTGTATTTTATTAAAATGACCACGAATTTATTTTATTAGTGTAATATTGCTATTAATTAATATTCAATTAATAATACTCTGGATAACATATGATATAAATCTTTCAATTACAAGTTTCTTCTTTAAGGACCTGAATACACAAACCACTTTTAATAATTGAAATGAATCACTAAGTTTGCGTTCACACTGAGGAAACGAAAGCGCTTTCAGGTAAAATGATGAGTGATGAGAAGATATGCTCAAATCGACGCAGTCCACAGTAGCGGTATATTTTGCGTTGAGAAAAATAAATAGGAATTTGTGTTACAATTGTTGAACTAAATATATGTTATAATTTGCATTAAAAATGCATCCAGAAACAATTTGCAGAAAGAACTTAATAGATTTTTTCTCATCAGTTCTTGTTTATTACGTTAACACTTGCTAGGTTCAGTGCAAGCATTTTCACATGTAGTATTACTTCGCTCTACATACTATTGTAAACTGAGAAATCATATTTCTCAGCTCTTAGATATTGGTAGTCTGTAGAATTAAAAGTTTAGAATAACTACTTCTGTTTTGTCATTGACCCGCAATAAATTTTACTGGAACAAATATGTTTACAACAACGAATATTCAAAATATGTTAATTTTCAAATAATTGTGCAAATCAGTTTCTCTAACACTAGCAAAATACTTCGGTGCAATTTACATTGAAACCTTGAAATTTAAGTACTATAATTACAAATAATTGTTATGCATTAAAGAACGTTTTTGGTCGTGTTTTAATGGCTTCATATGCGCCAGTTGAATTACCGTTTTAAATCGTACGGGCGCCCATGCTGGATATTCGAGGATTAAATGTTACACTTCCGCATTGGCGTACGCTTTCAGATTGCGACTCATTTGCATATCTGCCGCGCTTAATTATGTAACAATCGCACAGAAAGAAACGTAATTAGATCTGCGCGGCGTGATTGCAATGAAGAAATAATAGTAAATGTAAAATAATGATAGGCTGTAGCGGCCACAATTACCTGCTCTACCGCCGTGTTCTTTTTGTAACTGTTAGTGACTACATGCGTGTAAGTACCATCGGATATTTATAAGAATCGTTACCGTTTATTTGGAATAACTTGTAACAAGAATGCGAACGTTTATAGTTACTTATAATTTCTGTTTGAAGCATTGGCAATGAAACTATTTTACAGCAAAATTCAATTAAATTTCTTCCATGTTTAATAAATTCACTACAATTGTAAAATTGTAAATCACACATCATTATCGTTTACTATTCTTTTCTTAGAAAATATTTCTTTTTTTTACTTCCACTCACTTAAGAAAACATTGTTGGTTAAAGTGATAATGAATAAATTGTTTTCTTTACCTTCCACCTATTTCGCTAAGCTTACGGAGCTTTTGAAGGAGCGGTGTTGGCGGCTGCGACCAACCTATAGATGTCTATTTCTCCTTCGGCATTCGCTTTACAAGCTAAAGATAGGCAAAAAACTTAGTTCGTCGGAACCGGTACGAATTCGAAACACAATCCGTTGCTCTATCTCTCACATAGAATCCATATGCACTAGGAGGGATTTCGAACGCACATCTAATAGTTGCCCCGCCAAGCGTCAAGTCAAGCCAGCGGACTCAAAAATTAATTAATTAATCAATAAGCATAGGAGAATCGGTTACTCTCTTAATAAAAAAAAACTTTTATGAAGGTGATGAACATATACTCACTGGCACAAAAAGCGACTGAGTTGAGGTTTGTGTAATTCTTTGCGACAATAAATTTTTTTATATAATTTTCGATTGATAATTGTTATTTATAGTTTTCTTGGTGGATGTACATCAAGTAAGGGCAAAAATAAATAAAACAAACAAGATTTTAAGGCCAAAAATAAATAAAACAAATAAGATTTTAATAAAAGTAATAAAACTGCAAAACTGATGAAATTGTAACTTAAAGAAAAATGCAAAATTTCAATCTTCCTAATTAATTAATATCGAGTATTGCCTCCGCGAGCCTGTATTACAGCCTGCATACGTTGTAGCATCGACTCCACAAAGTGCCTAATCGCTAAATTGTCAAGTTGATCCCATTCTTGCTGAAACGCCACTGATAATTCTCCTAGGGTAACTGGGGCGGGTACGCGAGCTCTAATATTCCTTTCTAACATGTCCCAGACATGTTCGATGGGACTTCTCGGGGGCTACTGCATTCGGTTAACACCAACAGCGTCAAGAAATTCATTAACAACTCTGGCGACATGTGGCCGTGCATTATCGTGCGCCAACAAAAAATTGTCGCCAATAAAAGGGGCAAAGGATATCACATGACCTTGAAGAACATTTTCAATGTACCTCTTTAATAACTCCCCTATTTATTACATGTACGTGCGTTCGCAGAAATACCATCCCACACCTGGAAACAATATTAAGAATACCAAAAATAAATTTTATAATTTATAATTTTTATAATTGTCAATTTGTTGTCTTAGTAACATCAAACAAATATTTTAAAATATTTAAAATAGTTTTTCTAAATTTTTCAATAAACCAAATTTTTTTAAGGTACAGAGTTCTGATGAGGCCCAATAAGGCCGAAATACATGTATAAACTCTTTCCTAACACTTTCTATATTGCCAGTTACACAATTTTAATTAATTTTCATTAAGAATACCGTTCGCCGGTTCTTCCCCACACTCTTCCAAGACCATCTGGCGCTCGTAGGCAGAAGCGGGACTCATCATCATCCACTGCCCCATATTCCAATGAACATGTTCACGACCAAATGCAAGTCTACTTACTCTATGCTGTGTGTTAAGCTCTTTGGCCATGTGCAGGTCTTCTTGCCATTAAATTAGCTTCATTAAAGCGTCTTCTAATCATTCTGTCACTTACATGCACATCTCGAACCTCTCCAAGGGGATTTCTGACTTGAAGAGCAGTCAAATTCCCGTTGCGAAGAATGGTTAGGGTAAGAAAGTGGTCATCTCTAGCGCTTGTGCATCTTTGACGACCTGTTCCAGGGCGTCGATTGTAAGATTCAGTTTCCAAGAATCGCCTCCACGTTCTGGATCGCCTCCACATGATTGAGAAGTTCCAAGAACTTGTGCAACGTAACGTTGAGACCGACCATCCCGAATCAAAGCAATTACTCTTGCTGCATCCACTGCATTAATAGCCATGAAAACAACTTATTAATGACAAAATGTAAACAAATTATTTTATTAAGTCTTTAGGAAACGATTGGAAAACAAAAAATCAACTGCAACACAATATCGACAATGGCGTAGATACTTTCAATAACTTATTTAAACAAGAGAATTTAGTTACCATGATGATCATGGCTCTCCCGATTATTAAAAATATCCTGTTCACCGATGAGCAGAAAAAAAATAGACAAAAAGTGTCCTCAGATAATTTATTTTAAAAAATAATAGTGAGCCGCTTTTTGTGCCGATGAGTGTATTATCGATGACCAAGACATGAATAATAAAAATAAACTGAAATTGTCAATAACTATTAACATTTATAATCAAATATATTGCATAAGGGTCATAAAAAAAGCGTTTCTGTAACTATTTATCAGAAGAAGCACATGGCAGTAAATAAGGCTTACTTAAGAAAAAATAAAGCAGGTAGCAAATTGAGAAAGTAAATAAGATAGATGGTTATTTAGATGCAACTTCATCAAATAGAAACATTAGAAAATAGAAAAATATTCGGAGGTGGAAGCTGAAGAGGAAGCTTTAATGAAAAATATTATATTAAGGGAATCAAAATAATACAAGAACAGGATGAAGTTGAAGGATCTAGTGAAAAAATTAATAGACATAATCTACGAACTGAAGCGGGATGCAAAAGAAAAAAATATCAACCCCAGATATTTAGGACCATCATCAAAAAACCAAAATGCAAAATATTATTAGACAATTCCTGTTTCAAGACGAGCTACGAATCGAAACAAAGAAATACAAATAATTCTCGACTTACGATAGATTTACATTCTGATAACTTCAGATAACCTTGTTACAAGTTAATAATCTCACTACCAGAAGGTTCTACAGGGTGCCTGTTAATTAACCCGACAAAATGATATCACTAAAAAAAGTGATTTACGAGAATATGGGAAAATGTTAAAGAAATTCTTTATACTTTAGGTTTCGAGAAAAATTAATCAAAAATTAGCCCCAAAACGACGATGTTGCCCCTGGTTAAAAAATAGAGGAGTACATGTACGAAATAAATACCCACATAAAGTTTTTTATAGTTTTACGGCGGCGTGGCATCGTGAACTTGACTTTTAAATGGAATTTCTCGTCAATTCCGTTTTTTAGTGAACGATCAATGGCGTGAAATACGAACGCAATACGAAATACGAATATTTACTTGACAAATGCAAGAAAATCACCTGAAGCAGATTATTCCACGCAAAGGATCACAACGGCCCCACTTTTAACACCTGCTTTGACAAGTAAACAAATAAATCACAAAACGAAAAACAATTTAAATCTCCGTGTTAAGAATTCCTAGTCTTTCCTTTCATTTTAATTAAATTGTATTGTAAATAAAGTTTATTTCCGTAAGAAACGTTTACTTCATAAACATTTTCCTGGCATCCAAAATTTGAAACAATTTAACAGTAAATACTTTCATAATCTGTTAATTATTATTATAACTTCGTTTTGTGTGCGAGGAATTATTATTGACACAAATTTATTAAAAGTTTAACAAATTCAACACGCGCTTGCAATTCCATGTTCTGTGTTTTTGACGCACCGAGTATAAATCGTTCTTCGTTTTACCGTACGCATGTGAATTTTCTTTTACTAAATTAAATCTTTAATTAATTATAAACAGTTTCATAGAATTTTTTAAATATGATCCCATAATCTGTTAAATTCATTCATGTGCGCGGTTTACAAACTCTATACGCTGTCACCGACAACGTTTACAGCAGCTGTACATAATAAAGTTCTTACAGCCTATTGAACAAAAACTTGTCGGCGATGAACTTCGGGTTTAATAAATCGTTTCAGAGTTTTAAGCCCGTTTTAGATGGACGATAATTCTCTACAGAATTCGCGACAGAATTCTATCTGTAAATTTTATCGATCGTGTAATACAGCTAAAGTTTTGTCGACAGATTTGTCTCGATAAAATTGCGGAGCAGCGCATGCGCCTGACTCGAATTATAGCAATAATTCGCATTTCTTCTGCATAATTATGGGAAGAATTCTCGTTACAATTACCGACAGAATTCTGTCGCGAATTCTCTATAGAATTATGTCCCATGTAAAACGGGCTTTAGAGAAAACAGATTTGTTTAAGCGATTCCTTGCAAATGTAATTTCTCCTGTTGCAATTATTTATTGCCAATTTTATCTATATCAATTTCTAGTAATCCTGTCTGAGCTTATGAGTTTTCCAAACAATCTCAGAAATTTCAATACCTTCGTGTCCAACACGTTTTATTATGCAAGGTCAAGTTTCACAAGCTTTATTTATGACAGATGTACGCTGTGAATTTGGCGTTTTATTCTAAATATATCTACTTTTTTGGGTAAATTTATAATTCATTAATATTTATTATTAATTAATTAACAGCTGTACGTGACTTGAAAATTGTACGCTCTCTAACTTTACGGGGCGTTCGTTGACCCCCGCGACTACCAGATTTAATTCCTTGTAATTTTTTTGTAGATTAAGCAGTTGGTACAAAATAATTCGCAAGAATTAACAAATTATTATTATTATTTACGAATTATTTACGAATTTGTTACCCGTATTTCATACGCAATTCTTCTTATTTTTAGAAATCTGTTAAACATGTATTAAAAGAAAAAAAAGGTATCTGTCAAGGTCAGTCGCGTTGTGGCAAGCGGGTAGTCAATAATTTTTTTATAGTCCCATTATACTGCTATACTTATAAAACGTGGCGTCGACTTTCATAATCCTTTCATAAATTATAAACTATTTAGAATGTTTTTAGCATTTTTCCCATACTCTTGGACAACGCTTCTTTTAGTGGTTCCATTTTGTTTGGTTAAACTGTATAAACTGAATAATAATTTAAAGAAAGGATACTGGTAATTTAAATTGAAAAATTTAAGCTTCAATAATGTGAATAATTCTTTTAAAAGCTCAAGAAGCAGCAGACCTGGGAAAAACCTACTATAAGAAGAAATCACAGTTCATTTGTTGTTTTTTTTTTTCGACTGATAGGAAATTAATTAGAGTCCTTTTGAGTCAATATTTAGTTTACTCAGTTTATCATAAGTATTTCCTATAATTTAAATTTGAGGCCCAAAATATGCATGATGCTTTTATAGTAAATACATATTTTATCTAGGCTCCTTTATGCATACATATTCTCTGAAGACTTTTAAATTGAGTCGATGTAGAAGCGGGGAAAATTGAAAAATTTCACTTTATCAATTGTTTTGGTTCTGGAAAGTAACCATAAAAAATTAATCGAATTTTTATCCAATTTATTTGCAAGTGGTTTTTCCGAATCAATATTCGATTACTTGGATATTTCTTTAAGTCTTACTTTCTAAAAGTTATATTAAAAGAATTTGATCGAAGATCCCGTACAATCTTGAAATGAGACATTTTGAATTTTATTACCTTCATTAATTTAAGTAGCACGTAGTGAATTCTTCAGATTTAAGATAGGCAATCTTACAATGTAATGTTTGTATATCACTTCAATTATTCAAGTTATTTAATACAAATTTGCATACGATTTTGTTTGTATTCTAGGAAAAGCAAAAACTAAGCTTATAAACCATGAAAGGTTATATGACAAATAACTTCCAACAAATTAGATTTTTGCGCGCCTTAATAAATTGTCCGCGTTTCTGCTTTCTACCATTTAAATAATATTGACATTTTAAAAATTACAGGCCTTTAATCGGGGTTAATAGTTCGAGACAGCACTGCGATTTAAATAATTTGAACTTATTATATTATCAATAAAAACCTCGCCTTGGACAGTCATTTCTTTATTTCATAATAACGTTTATTGATTTATAGCATTACATAACGTAGTCGTTTAATGTAGCATGGCAGGTTTTTAAAGCATATAAGAAGTGTAGACTTGAAGTGAGGTAAAGTAGTACAAGGATAGACATATCTTGAAGACTTGCGAGTGTTAGTGCGATAAATAATCAAAGAACTTGCGTGGCAAATCAACAATCATTGTGCATAACCAATGCTATAAGAGTTAAATTTCACAATTTCATGCAAAAAATAGTAGAAATAACACAATTAGTGTTATTATTAAACACAAAACAATCGTGTTCTAATCTTCCTTGATCTGTGGTTGTATTTCTTTTTTATTTGTCTGGTTTCCAGAGTTTCCGACTGCGAAATGTGAAACGGGTATGGTGCAACCGTATCCTTACAATCTATACAATACAGAACAATATGAGAGTACTTTCTGATTCTCTGATGGTGTGTACAAAATTTGAACACAATGCAACGCGACTGTGTTCACATACGTATGCTGAGGTTAATGACTTGGAAATAATCAATATTGGAAAATGATGGACTAGAATCCTACAAACTCTTCCACAAAATATTTATAAAATAAATTTATATATGTATATCATATATTATAAATATTTATAATTTTAACAACTCCAAAAACAGTTCTAAAAAAGTCTGTGGGATGCATTTTAAATATCGAACAATTTTTGTGCAGTTATTTTTGATTTGACTTGTCAGATTGTATAACTTGATGTGAATATAAATCATCATAAAGATATTCCAGGTATCAAATTAATTAATTAATCTTTTCTCTTAATCTTTCTTTTAATTAAAAAAAATCAATATAATAAATACAGAAAAATTAAATTAAATTGTTTGCGATTAAAAATTTTAATAAAGGGTTTGAAATAAGTCTATGCAGTGTGATTTTTATTTATTCTTACTAAAAGAAAGCCAGTAAGGGTATTGATGTCATGGATTAGGGAAAAAATATAAAAGCAATTCTGTGGTCTTAGTTTTTGAAATATAATTGATCAAAAATTGTACTGGAAACCACAATACCTACTTTACTGGCTATGACGTAGAAGGAAAGATAAGCCACAAACCTATTAGACACGAAAACGAATAAATACATATTTCGACAGCTTCAATAAACACATTGTCACAAGTTGAATGAAAGTTTTTGTTGATATGAACCAAAGAATATTCTTTTGAGTGTGCGTGTCCTGAAGATGGTAGCATACCTTCGAAATAAACTAATTGTGGTAAGAGATCATTTTTGATTTATTATTTCTAAACCAGAGTCTCCTTTACTATTCTTGATTGAATAATCACAGATCAGGATAATATGATAACGCCTTAAATAATTTGAACATAGATAATAAACTTTTCAGAATAAATAAACTGGTTTTCTAAAGTTATAGAAAGTAGTTCCTGAACTTTTATATTGTTTTTTAATGTTTGAAAGTAAGCAAGTTTTTTCTAAACTTAAAAGCATACTTTTTTGGATAAAAAGCACATTTTAAAATGCTATTGTATATTTTCAGTGCCTTATCTGTGTTTTTTCTATAAATAATTTTCTACAATTCAAGTGCCGTTGAATTTCTAACGACGACCATTAGTTTACAAGCTTTCCGATGTTGATAATTACATTAGAGGTAATTATGTATTTAATTAAAAATATGCAACGTAAAGGAGTGCTTGTGTGATTCGTGTGTATTAGTAAACATATTTATAATAATTCTGATACGATCATTATAAAAAAAAAATCAATCTCACTAGATAATGAATGTTGTATTTTTCTCTATTCCTTATGTGGTAAATGAAGCTCCTCTCAAGACTGCGAATGTTTACTTCATAAATATTAATTAATATGTATTTTTCAAATATATTTAACTACAGACACAGTATAACTATGAAAATACTTACTGTATACTTATTTTGTGAAACTTGTAAAAGATATAAAACTTGTTAGTTTTGAAATCGCTCAACATTTTATCTATTACCTGTACATGCGTTTTTTATTAATTAAACTATGTTCAATATTTTTCCAATTCACACTCTAGGACCTCAAAATTAATCATCTACCTATACAGGGTGTTTCGCAACTTCGTAAAAAAAAAATAATGACGTGTTGGACATGAGATGTGTGCATAAATGCATCTGATTAAAAATGGAAATGAAAACATAATAAAACTTAGCCTCAACTGACAACGCATTGACAAATGTTTAGAATCTTTGGCTCAGTGCCGGCTGAGTCACAATAAGTGTTCAAAATTCCTTACTTCGGTCGTTCGTAAACACAAATCTGCCCGGTGAAGTAATGATTCATAAACGTTATGAAACGTGTTTTGTTGTCGAACAGAGAGAAATGCGGCGTTAATACGATCGTTCAATTCTTGGAACGTGTTGATTTCTTCTTCGTATACCAACGCTTTTACGTGTTCCCACAGATAATAATCTAGCGGATTTAGATCAGGTGAAAGTGCAGGCCTCCTGATCGGCCCATTTTTTTCAATCCATCTACCAGGAAAAATTTCATCGAGGTGAGCACGTACGTCTCGTCGAAAATGAGGTGGAGCCCCATTGTGCATAAACCACATCGTTGCTGTAAGATTTAAGTTCACATTCTCGAGAAGTTCCGGTAGATTAGTTCTAGAAAATTTAAGTATTGGAGACCATCTAAACGGTTCGGCAAGACAAACGGGCCGATTTAATTGCCGTTTAGAATACCTGCCCACACGTTAATAGAAAACCGTTGTTGGAAATGGCCGCGTGAGGGTTTTCCTCAGCCCACAAATGCATGTTGCAAAAATTGCACACCTCATCTCTGGCAAAAATAGCTTCGTCGCTAAACAGGACATTAGGAATGAAATTCGCATTTGCCTGTTGTTTATGCAGTAACCAACGACAAAATCGTATGCGTAGAGCATAGTCGGCTGGTAACAAAACCTGAACTCTTTGAATATGGTACCGATGTAATTGTTGTTCGCGAAGAATGCGCCAAACAACGGAGGACGATAAACGCTTTTGTCTTGAGATATCATGTACACTTAACGAAGGATGTTCTTCGATAAGTTGTAGCATTTCTTCTTCTCTGTTTAGGATGCATTGTGGACGTTGCCGTCCTCCACCTCTTCCGCGACGTACCCTTAAAGTTCCAGTATCCGTCGCTTTTTGCACAGAGAGAAATGTGGCACTGGTTGGCAAATGTCGTTTGGAAAATGCCGTACATACAAACGTCTTGCCCTAATGCGTTTTGCCCACTTTCACCCTACACTAGAATTATGTCAATAATCTCAGTATTTGTAAATTCTGTCATTTTTTCAGTAAATTTCCGTGCAACCACCTCAACGTACATCTTCAAACTACCCCGGCCTGGCCAGCGATGACTAACAATAAATTACATTACTCAAATTCTTCGTAAACATCATAAACTTAAACAAGAGACGTTCAAACGGTTTACCCGTTCGACAAAATTATTTATTTTCTCGAAAATTTAATAACACTTTGTTCAACAAAAAATGGTTCATTCTATTCATTTTCATGCAAACTTTCATTGTTTAATTTATTGTCAAAAAGTTACGAAACACCCTGTATAACACATAACACGGTTATTAATAAAATTTCTTCACTACATCTTGATTATGATCGTATTACCACATTTTGGTTCCTCCGTATATCCAATTCCATTCGTGTTGTAACACGCAGGAAACAACTTCCGGAATAACGCGTAACACGAAGTTCCTCCAAGACGCTTTATTGCTAGGAAGTGTGAATGGAAGTCGATTCACAACAGCCCGAGATAAAATCTCACTTGATTCGATTAAATCTCGAACATCGAGTTCTGCAGCCTTGGCCGACATAGATCAGCGAAGCCGTATCCTGAAGATGATACCTATTGTTGCACCTTGTAGTTGTGCAAATAATTGTGTTTGGACCTCACTGCTCGGTTCCATTGAATAAATACAAAGTATTTTAATTATTGTTATTAGGCGATCTCTACTGCACCCAGAAGGATATTAGATTAGGAGAAGCATTGTTTATCTGTTAATTAGAAATCTGTTGTGGCAGAGGGAAGTCAGTTGAGCTTGTCGTTTGCCACACCTAAATGAATTACAATTTTTAAAGTGAAATTAAATACATAGAGAGACAGTTGGCAAATCTGATTATATTAAAAGCAACAAGCAAATTTAGTGGAATGTGTTTAGCGACCTTTAAAAAGTTTTCAAACGAGCAATCAATCAAAATAAATCTTCCTTTCTAATTTTTAGCGGATTCTCTTTTCAATAAATTAAAGAATTAAAATATCATGGATTAATTAAAATGAAAAATATTGAAATTTATGACGTGAATTAGTTATTTAAATTATTAGACATCTATGAATTAGTTATTTAAATTATCGAGACATCTGATTTCCACGGAGTTTAGCACTGGTCGTAATTAGATGATATCTAGTCGTGACAGTGAATGTACGTGTTCCTCGATGATGCTATTCACTGAATTAATGTGTCGCCGACTTCTGAGGTGACATCTCAAAAAGTGCAAATTAGAAGAGGTCGTTAACCATTTTGTCCAATTACTTACGCATACAGCGGAAAGAACGTAATCTCTATTAAGTAGCTGCGTTTATCAAGAGTGCAATTTCATCAAATGGTGGCGTCACCATCTAATAGTTTCCTTATTAAAGTCGTGTTTTTTTTTGTGCTATCTTACATAATTTTATTAGTTTCTAATTTATCGTGAAGTCGGATTAACGATAATTCCAATGCTAAGTATCATTGATTGTAAAATAAATGAAACAAATGTGCATTCTATTTACAAATGTCTGTGTAAAATCTTACTTATATTTTATTATAATTTTCTAATTTTTAAAATAATTCTCTTGCTCTGACAGACAGAGCAATTGTTCTGCAGATATTCTCCTCATGAAATCTCTATTGGAGATTTGGTGATGGGAATACCCTTCAATTGTACCAACCAAAGATTCCATGAAGTGTTTATTTGTGTATTGAGAATGACAGTATAACTGTCGAAATGAATCAGATAATTGTAATTTAATTGTATTGACAATTTTGTTTTAATTTACCTTTCATTTTCTCTTCATTTTTCATTTTATTTCTTGTTTGTCATTTTTTTAATTTCATATTTAAACTCTCTCTATATAAAATATATTTTGTCTATTCCCGTTGTACTTTCAACTTAAGAATCTCGATTTCATTAAGATACATGTTGCCAATTTTTAAAAATCAGAATATAGGCAACACATTCTACTTTATTACATTATGAAAACAACACTCTGTATATGTATTTTAAATTTGTCATCTCAGCAGATTATATTTTATACATTTCTTTGCTTATAATAAAGATAATAGGTAGATAGATAAATGCTATTTGCGTTTTTTATGGGGCATATTTTTTCTTTCCAAAGAAAAATATGAGTTCTTAATATTGTTGAATACTTTCCTTTCCGCCAGATTTTTATTTCCTCATACACTCTTTATAGCGTTTTCCTTTTAATTAACACTGCTCTTCTGGCTAACATTTTCTCATTCTTCTATAACTAATATAGCCATGTTTGGAATACCTCTGCCACTGCTTCCAGTATCCCAAGAATGTTAAATTAAATTAAATTTAAAATATAAAGTGAAACACTCCTATCAAATGAAATAGTCAATAAAAATTTTGCGCATTAAAGCTTTAGGATCATTAACTCCTTGAATTTTATTCAAGGTGACACTCTCAGGTAAAGTAATAAATTTAAATTAAGTGCTATGTATTCATTAATCGCAAATTGAATATCATAAAAATTTTATTATTTCATTGCCACGTTAAACTTTATTCCAGTACATTACAAATTCATATACTATTTTAAATTTGTTACGCTGATTACAGAATACAGAATTGAATAAGGTATTATCTTAAATATGGTAAATAACGTGTTATTGTAAAACAAATTTTATTTCAATACTTTATTAAATTATTTTAAACATTTTTAACACAAAAATTAAATAATTGCAAAATTTTGAACTTTCTAAGTAAAAGCTAGCAGTAATTGCTTTTCCTTGAACTGGAGATATAAAGTCAAAATAAATTACTAATAATTAATTTTCATATTCGGTCATAAGTAAATTCAATTACAATCGAATTTACTTACCTATGTAAGATAAGAGAATCTGAAAACTGCAATTTCACGCTTAATAATGAATTTAAAATTAACTCCAAATGAATTTTAAAACATGAAAAAATAGTTCACAACAAAAAATTGAAATGATTTAATCTGTTTTACTTCAATTTCTCATACTTTGGTTTTATAAAAATAGTTTCCTATGTAATTATTTTAAACGAAAAAAGTATGTCTATGTGAGGGACGGGTAGTTAAAAATAGATAAAAGAAAAGGGATGATTTATCCTTTTCTTTCAGTTTTATCAATTTAACAAGTCCTTGCCGAGACGCTATGATCCTCTAGATGTTATGGCGAGAGTGAGAAAGAAGTTCTATTATTACGCCCAAACTCTATGTTTTAAAATCAAAATTTTCCACTTCTTCTCACTCTTTTACGAAAATTTTAATCAAACCATAAAAGACTTAACCAGCATTCTCTTTGTTGCTCTCTGAATCATTTAGGATTTACCCGAATCGACTGTTCTCCTTGATACAAATAGACAAATCTATTTGCAACGGCGTTTTCTTTTATAATAACGCAGTTGCGTTTCTGCGGGTTGCAATTTCATTTCAATGCTCAGTCATGACTCATAAAGACAAGTTGCTTATTTATATAATTTTTTTAGTCGAGCGATTTTTTTTTCAGGAACGCCTAGGCCTAGGAATTTAACTTACGCGGTGCTCTTAATAATTTGTGAAATGCTGGTTTCTTACAGTATGTAAAATGAAAAAATTAAAACAAAAATTAAAAATTTTATAAATAATTATCTCTGAGAATAGAAATATACTATAAAAGATAAACAATCGAATTAGAAGCCACTTCATCTCGGATATCGAAATGATAAGGAAACAATGTAATTGTAATTAAACTTAATGCTACGTAATTCTTTCTTGAAATACACATCTTTGACATAAATCAGACATTTGTTTTGTTTTAAACAGAAACATATAATAATATGTGGAATTTACGTGTAATACGGCAACATCTTGAAAATCACAATTACTTTCTTTTCATCTACCATTACGGGAGACTTAATAATTGCCAGATGATTTATTATTAAGAAAGCGCCAGATTGCAAAAAATGCCACAAGAAGAAAAATAAGATTATTAAATTTCACTGGATTAATTTTAATTGAGCTCTTTACTTTCAGTTTGTGGCGTACATATTTCACCTGTTCTCAACGGTTGACTTTATTATTTGCAGGATGATTAATTTTTTGTTACTTTGTGTCAGGAGTATGTTTTTTAACGAGAGGTGCCTTCATAAATATTAAATACGTATTTCTCAAGGCAATTTTTCTAATAAAACTGAAAACATCCAAAGATTATTTAGTATTTCATTCTATGTTTAACAAAAAGGAAAAAAAAAACTTTTGTAATAATTATTCTATAGACAGCGTTTTGTAGCGTTCGAAACATCGATGTTTTGTCGTGCATTGACAACTTTCTCAGGCATGAAAGTTGTTTATCTTTCAATCTTGCTAAATATATTATATTTAATAGTTCTACAGGCTATGAAGGCCTAGGGCATAGTATTTACATTTACAACGTCGCATGAGTCTTCACTAATTTCTCCGTAATACGGTCTGAACTATCCTTCTTCATTGTTTTCTGGTGACTGCTATTTCTTTTCATTTCTTTACCTTTATAGCACCTAAGTTTTCTTGCACGACATTTATCCCTCTTTTTCTTGGTGTGCCCTTTCTTTTCTTTCCTATTGGTTTTCTGCGTAGCACAAGATTTGTCATTCTTCTTCCACCCAACTTCTTCACGTATCCTAGCCATCTTACTCTCTGCGCTTTCACAAATGTTGTTATATTTAGACTTTTGTATAGTTCTTCCACCTCATCGTTTGTTTTCCTCCTTCATCGTTCCTCAGTTCTCTCTCTCATTGTTTCAATTTTTCTTCTACCGTTCGATTTAGTGTCCAAGTTTCGTCAGCAAATGTTGTTGTAATTCTTATAATCGTTGTATAGATTCTTTTGCTTTCCTGGATACATAGTTGGACTTCATCAGTACTTGGAGGCTCTCATATTTTCAGTTTCCTTTTGTTATCCTGGCCTGTACTTCCTGCTCTTCATGTCCTTTTTCTTCAATTGTGACACCTAGATAGTAGAATTTTTGAATTTACTCAAAAATATATTCTCTTCCTTCATTGGTTACTTGGGTCATGTTGGCTTCTTCTGATGATAGCTTCTGCGTTTATCCTATCAACATACGCTTGAGAGCAAAAGTATTCAGCCACTTAACAACCTTAATGGTAAAAGAATAAATAGCATGCTTCCTTACATTTGTGAAATAGCGCATTGGTATCATTTCGAAGCCCGAGTATTGCTCTCTCAAATGATACTAAATTAATCTCTGGTTAGCTCTTGTCTAACAAAATTTTTGTTGTCGTAATCAGAATAAGTAAAACGAAAAAAATTTAAATTTGTTTATTAATAACAGAAACTAAAACAAGTTCGAACAAATGCTGTTTACTCAATACTTTGTATGACCCCCTCTTGCTCGTATAACAGATTGCTTACGGTTTGGCATGGATCTGATCAGCCGTTCAGCAACATACTGTGGGATATTATTCCACTCTTCTTGAGCAGATCTTCTCAGTTCCTGAAGCGTTGTTGGAGCTGGAACCCGTGATCGAATTCTTTTCTTGAGTACATCCCACATGTGCCACCTCATGACTTGTACACCAACTTCATTCAGGTAATTTCGAACAATCTCAGCTGTGTGGAGCCTTGCATTATCCTGCATAAGCAAGAAATTATCGCCAATGAAGCCAGCATAGAGGACAACATGCTCACCTAAGATTTCATGAATATAGCGTTGAGAAGTTAAACCGCCTAGGTTACCTGTGGGGATATAGGCCAGTTCAGTTTTTGCGTGAATAGAAATGCCTCCCCAAAACATGCATGAACCTCTTCCAAAAGCAACTTGCTGCACTATGCAGCACTGTGAGAACCGTTCTCTTTGACGACGGTAGACTCTATCCCTTCTAGCGCTACCATATAGACAAATCTTGGTCTCGTCTGAAAAGAGCACAGAGTTCCGTTGCTCCAACGTCCAGTTGCTCCAACGTCCACGATGCGCTACCGTCAATTTTGAACCCGTTGCAGGTTTCCGGCACCTTTGCCTATTTTCAAAAAGTCTTCTTCTAACAGTCCAGCGACTTACTGTTACACTCTGCCGTTTCGGAGTTCTTGTTTAAGCTGGACAGAATTTAACATGCGATTCCGCAAGGCGGTCGTTCTAATAAAGCGGTCATCCCGTACTGAAGTTGCTCTTGGTCTGCCTGTTTTCGCTCTGGCCACGTACCGACCAGTTTCTAAAAACCTTCTAAAAACATTTTCAACAGTAGAACGTGTCATGTTCAGTTGCCGAGCTACAGATCGCTGATTGTTACCAGCTTGGAGCAGAGCAACAGCTTGGATTAGAATTTCAGGCGGTGAATTCATATTTTCACTAATTTTAATATTGTTGGAAGAAAACTTGACAGATACTGGGCAAACAAATTGCAAGTGGCACGCATTCAACTGTTTCATAGCACTCTTGAAACAATACATTGTTTGAAGCTGCAAACCATTCCACATACGGCACTTCTGATAAAAGAAAGCTTATGATCTCTTGATGGTTGGTAACAATTTCTTTTTAATAAAATTAATTAAGCAGTATTTTTTCTTTAATTTGAGTGATTAGTTAGTATTGTACAAGATGCATAATATTAAAAATCACTTTTAATTGAAAAGTAATGGGTGGTCGAATACTTTTGCTCTCAAGTTTATATTTTGAGTTATTTTGATATATCTCCTAGCAGGATTTCTTTCCTTCGTTTTTTGGTTTCTGGCTAATATAGTCAGATCATCTGCAAAGACCGTACATTGGTGTTCGTTGTTATATATTGTGCCATCTTGCGATATATCACAATTCTATCTTATCTCTTACTTTCTCTAAGATCATCTTTGTTGTCCTAATAAGTTTTTTTGGTATTAGTAGTTGATTCAGTCCTTAATGTACTTTTTCCCTATTTATTCTAAGTAGGCTTGTTAGAAGTTGATGAAAAGGGTGTGCAGCTAAGCTATATTTTATATTAATAGCAGGTTACTTGGAACTCTTTTAGGGTCTACCGTGGATCTATTCCTGAACCCTGCCTGGTATACACCTTTGGAGTGTATATATTTAATCTTATTATTTGCCCTAATATTTTAATAAAGTTACGTCTCTATAGTTCTCATGTAGCGATCCTTTATCGTGTATTGGGTAAATTAAGGCTTTGAACCATTCATCCAGCATTTTCTCTTTTATCCATATCAATTTTATTATTTGGCTGATTATCTTCTATAATTGTTCTCCTCCTACCTTTATTATTTCAACCATAATGTCATCTTCGCTGGGACTTGTATTATATTTAATTTTTTTTTGTTATGTTCCTCTTTTTCTGCTGGTTGCTCTATAACAATTCCACCTTCATCATACTGTTCTGCCTGCTCTTCAATTTCTCCATCATTCAGCAACTTATCGAAGTTGTCTTTCCATCTTCTTCAGTTTTAAAATAAGTATTTCTGCTAAGGTATCCTTCATCTACTTTTTTAACTTCTTGATAGAACCCTCTTATATTCTTGTAGATGAACATATCCTTCTCGCTATTATTAGACATTAAAAGAAGCTTTAGCCTTTTTTCTTCTGATATCTTATCGCGTTCTTCATATTACCGGTCTTTTCACCCCGGTATGACTTATCGTAAATTAGAAGTACCTACTTTCATTCAAAACAGAACTATAAGGGCCGGTTTATTCACTTTCAATTAACTTTACCTTCTGATTTATTGTCATAGTAGCAATTGTACAAATAATTGTTACTCTGGGTATAAACCGAAGGTTAAAGTTACCTAAGGCCTAAGAATTTGTTTTTTTTGCGCATGTAATGAACTTATTGTGATATCAAAAACAGTTTCTTAATTGAAGTTATTATGAAACTGGTTTTGATGAAATTTTGGTTTCTAAGGTCTGTGTACTTGTAAATGTTGACTTATCCCATTCATGCTCCAAAGTTATAGTTTTCCAGATCACACATTATTAAAAAAAAATACGAAATATTGTATCCTCATTAAACTTTATTACTTAAATATACAAGTGACACAAATTGTGCAAAATAAACAAAGAACTTCACTTTTTGCTTCTAACAATGTTAGGGGAATAAGTACAGTATGATAGATTTAGTATTGGACGGATTTATTTACACTAAATGATATAGAAGAGTTAAAGTCATCGCTTAGTACGAAAAGGCTATTTCCGTAAAAAAATGGAGTTATCCCTTTTTTGCAGTGAGGTCTTCAATTATAATACGTCCTGTACGTAAATTCAAACTTCACAAATAAGCTTTTAAGCGTCCAAAAATATACAAAAAAAAATTATGCAACAGAATTTTGCAGATTTTTTGATGCAGTTTGACTTAATACAACGTGTACAAAGAAACTTAAATTGGTTCTGTGGAAAGTATGTGTAGATAAGCAACTTCTGGTATGCAAGGTATAAATCAAACCATTTTTCCTAAAATTTATGCTTTTAATAAATTTATTGCCACTTTCCGTGATGTTTTTTTTTTACATAGATGTTCATGGCCAGACATTAACGCTGAAACATAATTGATATTTTCCTTTCACTTAGAATGATTCACGAAGATTAAGATGCCTAAGAACTAAGTACCGATTGAGCGTTAATGAACCGGCAATCATTTTTCGGAATCCTGAATCCGGTTTTATTAAAATTAAATTATGATGGAACTGGAAAAGCGAAAATTCTTTTCCTTCCCTATCTGTAGGCCGTTGATTGCTCAGAGAAAAGAATATAAAAATGTATTCAATCTAAAATGCAAGGCCTCGGCTTGATGGATGGTATCGTGCTTGTCAGCACCGTCGAGTAGGAGGCTGTGGCGAGGACGAGCAAGGCCATGGACGTTCGTTCACCGCCGATGGCCTCAACAAAAGATTATTATTGGAGGTCTTTTACGAAGCATTAATTGATCATTTGATGATAGGCCGTACATGCCAAATACGCGACGACAAAGGACTGTATGAATTAGTTCTGTCTGACCGTCGACGACTTAATGGTCAACAAGCGTGGATGACTTTCAAGCACGAAACCCAATAAATTAAGCCGCTTATTATTGTTCTACGAGCATGCGATTTGCAGAAAGAAACATAAACTTTGCTTATAAGTTTCTTACGGATTTAATTAAATCTTTAGCTTGACATTAAGGAAACTTTCTAAATAACTCAACGCAGTTTTTTTAAGGCCAACATTTTAACTTACGTAATTAATTTGGAAACATAAACGAATCACCAATCAAAATTTCTGCTTTTTATATCATGTTTTAGGTAGTCAATCGTAGTGTGAGAAACTATATTAAACCAGTTTCCTTTACCTAAACTTGGGAGTTAAACAAATTACCGTGACCACTAAATAAACTATTTTATAAAAATTTTATTTTAGTTTTGAAATCAGAATACTGGCAATGATTTTTTTTATGCCAGTAGCAAAAGACATTTATAAACGTCAGTGTCAAAAAATGTTTGGCTGAAATTCAAAATCTCAAGTTACATCTTCCTAAAAATAACACATAAAAAAGCAAATCGTTTAATATGGAATGTTGCACTGAAGAAATAATCGCAGGAGTAATTACCGGCTTCGTCAGTGGTGTTATCACTCGAAGAGTAAGTTGGAAAATATCTTTGCTGGTCGTAGGAAGTGTCGTGCTCTTTCAAATAGTACAGTCCGATCTATCTGTGTCCGAACAAAGTGAAGACTGGATATCAAGCATTAGAAACTTTGTATCAAAGAACACCTGTTTTACCCTTTGCGTAGTGTGTGGTTTTATTGTAGGAGTAAAAATCTAATTAAAAGGAAGATTATAGTCTGCTTCGTTCTTATAACTCCCTCCTCCACCTTCACATACCTAGGCTCTATGAAAAACATTCGTTGAAATTTATCCCCTCAGGTGAAGGATTACTCTCATGATGATCAAATGAAGAATTGAAAGTTATGCGAAACCTAATTGGTTAATGGTTAATAACCCAGGAGCGTGATAAAAGTTTGGTGTTATACCAAAAAAAGAAAATAGCAACGAGAACTTGCTCAAAAAAGGGCATAACTAACAACAGTTGTTATAATTTAATTAAATATTTGACCTGGCATTAATCATAGCGTGGGAAACTTTTCTAAACTCACTTCAACTGCCGAAATATACTAATGAAGCATGACTACCCTTATAAAAAGTTTATAATTAGATATTTAATACTTAATATCTGATACGTAATGTAATGCAAAGTTTTGTTAACCTTACAAATTTATTTTGCAAATTATTTTTTATCCATGTTAATCCACAATTTTGAAAAGTCTAATCTCTAAATGTAATCAATCATTTAAAAAATCCATATTTTATAAATCGAAGAATTCAATGTCTTGTTGCACATAATTTTTCGGTTATTAACAAATAATTCACTATAAAGTGTCTTTTCGAACAAAAACATAAAAATTACAAAGCTTAAACTTTGGGAAACTAAACAAATCCTTAAGTTATTTAGTTTCTCTTGACAGCTTTACTTATTATTTATTCTGAAGAAGCTGTGAAACGTCGACATTTTTGCTGGTTTTTTGAATTGTCCAATTAATTATTATTATAAATTTGCGAAAAGAATAATTTTAGAATTCAAGAGCGCCAAAATAGTTTTGCGCTCGTACCCTGCAGTGCTTCTGATTCCACGCAGCAATAGGAACCACATCTTCGGCAACCACAGCAGGTTTGAAGTAAATTTCTTCCTTAATAAAAAAGAAAAGAAGTATATGCCTGAACCGAGTAGTAGGAACTGATAAAGAACTAATACAAAATGTTAAACCTCACATTTCCTTTATTAATAAATTCTGTTTTATAAAAATAATGCACATCTGTTATGTTTTTGCCTAGTACTTTAATAACAAATTTATGCTTAAATAAATCATAACGAGGAACTTGTTCGACTCGTGTATCGATAAAATTTTCAGTTTATAACTTGACTAAGGCCCGATCTTTCCACCTCCTAATAAAGTTCCGACAACGTTATTTGGCAAAGAACTTGACTTTTGTGAATGGTTTCCATGGTGATTCGTAAAGTTATTCGCCGAATAAATTTATTAGGAGATGGAAAGATCGAGCCTTAATATAAATTAATTTTTGTATAAGTAAAAGATAGTATAACCAAATAGCAGCTTTACAAGATAACCTAATTATCAATTTTTTCCAAAACACATCACGTGATTTGAGAAGAAACAACCTAGCCTACATTGTAGAAAATAAATTGTGAACAGCTTATGAGTAGTTAGATTGACAGTGCTAGTTTTTGTTTAATATTTAAATGTCAACGTTAAAAATCATTCAAAATTTCAAGTTTTCTTTTCTCCAAATAATGATGAAAAGCATTTGATGTGGATCAAGAAACTACTCTACAATTGGGCATAACAATAGTTGCCGGCTTTGTTAGTGGTCTCGTCACTGTTAGAATAAGTTGGAAATTAGCTTTTCTCATCGGCGGAAGTATTTTAATCTTTCAATTGGTGCAATCTGGACGATCTTTATCCGAAGAAGGTGATGATTGGCTAACAACATTTAAGAACATAATATTGAACAATTTGTTGCTTGTCCTTTGCTTTGTGATTGGATTTGTTTTAGGAGTAAGAGTTTAAAACGAGAAAAAATAGGTACTATTTTCAAAGTTGTTGTTAAAAGTTTTTTAGTATTTCCTGTAATTGTTTCTAACTTCACTTTTAGTGTCTACAAACGCCGTCGAACTGTCAAACTTTAGTTTTCTCTGAAAAACCCTCGTCAAAATTATTGACCCTATGAAATGAGTCAGTGGAACACTAATGATATGGTCAAAGGAGGAATCGCAGGTTTCGTTAGCGGTTTCTTCACCCGCAGATTGAGCTGGATAATAGCCCTGATACTTGGCGGAACTCTGTTTGTATACCAAATGATGAAAACCAGAAGCACTATAACTCACGAAGCAGACACGTGGTCAAAAAAGGCTAAAAAGTATATAAGTGCCAACACTTGTTGTGTCAGTTTTTTTGTGATTGGCTTTGTTGTTGGAATAGGAGTGTAATTTTGAAGCAAAATCTACGCTTTGATACTCTGAAAATTGATTCTCTTACATGTAACAAAATTAATTTCGTGTAGTTCACCTTCCAAAGTTTTGACAGATTGTAATAAATTTGTAAGTAATAAATTCTAATTACGTTTTTAATTTGTCATGTTGCGAATTGTACTTATTATTTAATTTAATAATTCCCTACTACCCTATTTCTTATACAATATTTGATTAAATTTTTAGAATAAATATTCAGAACAGGAAATGTTTGAGCTGCAGATAGGTTTTAATTTTTCAGACAGTTTTTGATTCAATTTAAATTTTTATACAATTTACTGGATGAATTAAATTGTTTAAGAAAGTTTTTGGACGCTAAATAAGCACTGGAGAGATTCAATGGAATATAATAAATAAATTAAGTTAGAATTCTTGCTGCAGCAAGACCAACAGCAGCAGCAGTAGCAGAATCACCACCAACAGCAGCCCTGAAGAAGTTCTTCTGCAACGGAGAACGAAACGTCGGCAGTGAAGAAATCCGAGACACGCGGTTCCAACCGGAAGTCAAGAATTCAACAATGGACGACGGCCGCGGAAGCCTTCAAGTTAAATTAAATTAAGTTAGATTTTTTTTAAAAAAGCACTTGTTAATTCAAAATGATTTGCTAGTATAAAATTGTCATGTAGAATATTTGGGCGATGAGTTGAAATTGATAAGTGTTCCAATTAAAAGAGACACAAAATGAATTAAAATAATTTCGATAAGATGGTTAAAGGAGTAGTCCACCGGTCTTGTTTGTGGATTCTTCGTGCGCAGAATGAGCTGGATTAATTAGAGGAGGTTTGGTGTTGTACCATTTAGTGAAACTGAAGCAAACGAAAGCTGACGAAACAACAGTATACTTGATCCAGAAGGTTAAGGAAATTTACAATGGCCAATTATTATTTTGCTAGTTATTTTATACTCGAATTTGTTGTGGGAGTACGAATGTAAAATTATATGAGTTTGATAACTGTCCAAAGTCAAAGCTTCAACAAACATTTGGCAGCCATTTCAAAATGATTGTTTAAATTTTCCGTAAAAACCAGTATAGAAAAGAGTGAATGTTCCGGGAATGAAATGTTAAAAGTTGAAGCTTCCGGCTTAGTCACTGGAATTCTCAGGTTGTACAAACTGGACAAGATGTTTCGGTACAATCAAACGAATGGCTGGAAAAACTTTGGAAGCTTTTAAGGAAAAGCACCTAGCTTTAGCGGGCTTTTTGTAATAGGCGTAAGCATGTAAATTATAAAAGCCAGCAAAATTTTGAACCAAACTTGTTTACGAGGTTTTTATATAATACAGTACATTTAAAACCATGTCTTTTTTGTTATTTTTAAAAGAAAAGTACGAAGTGATAATACTTAGAACACAGCGTAAAGTGTAGTTTGCACGAGCAAGTAAAACTGTCAGAAGTTTATATTTGAGAGCATTTTCACATACAGTGTGCGGAATTTAACCGGGTTTCCTCGATAACGCTGTTCCTATTGAATATATAAAAAATGTTACATACAAAAATTTCATGCTTTCAAGCTCCGCATAATTTAAAATTATTTTGAAATATACAAGCTGTCTCAATTTGTCTGTGCGATATGTTCCTTCGTTGTTTTAAATGGTAGGCCCTACATTTTATAACAAATTTGATTTATCAAGTTATTTTAAGATAAGTTTAATAAGGGTTCGCTGTGTCTAAGTCAAATAGTTTTTAAGATGTTCGGCTTTATTCCTGGTTTTTGAAAAATGCAGATGAACTTTTATAATTACTATTTCATCAATGAAGAAAGAAAGCAGATATTGTGCTACTATTATAAGCTAAGGAAGATATCTACCGCAGTAATAAAATTTATTCTTTATTGAACAGGGATTTAGTCGAACTATTTCCATTTCCATGTCCAATTGAAGGACAATAACTTTTGTTTTTTAAATGGAACTGTATTATTTTTAGGTCATCCATAAATCTTTCAATTGGCTTTACACTTCCCTGTACCAGATATTGATGGTTGAGGAAATATTTAATATTATTTCATAATTAATTAACTTAGAAATCGACATTTTACTTAATATAAGTAAAAATGTTTCAGTAAATACTCACTTTAGAGTTTAATTCATTTGTTAAAATGTAGAAATTATGAAATAATATTAAATAATTACTTAACCGTCAATAATCGACGTAAGGAATAATGTGATAATAATTACAAAAATTATATCTGCATTTTTCAAAAACCATGAATAAAGCTTAAAAACTATTGGACTTGGGTACAGCGAACCTTTATCAAATTTACCTTAAAACAACCTGACAAACTCAAATTCGTTAGCTATAAAATATAGGTCTCTCATTTAAAATAACGTAGTTGTATATCGCACAAATAAATTGTGACACCTTGTATATTTCAAAATAATTTTAAATTATGTGGAGCTTGAAAAGATGACACTTTTCTATAAAACATTTTTTTCACAAATTTAACAGAAACAGCGTTATCAATGACATCCGGTTAAATGCCACACTCTGTATGTAATTTGTAGTGTTGCGAACACTGTTTACATTATGCAAATTATGTAGGACCCTCAAACATAAACTTCTGACAGTTTTAGTTGCTTGTGTAAACTACGCAAAAGACGCAATAAACCGCTCTAATGAGTGAGTATGAATGAGACATATATTTTCTGTGGTAGATGTACGTAAGAGAAAGATGAAGTGAAGCATTATACTGTGCTTTAGTGATAATTATGATTTGTGTAAAATAAAATTAGTTAAAAATGCATCACCCTCTAAGAGCATCTAAAGGGTTGAAGGTTTGCATCGAACGCCTAGTTAATGCTCAGTGTGGGTATTTCTTGCCCTTATAACTCGAGATTTGCGGTTTTGTAACAGTAGGAACATTTGCTCTTTTCTTTTGGCTAGAATCCATTCACGATCTTTTGATATTCACAGTAGGCCATGTTAGGGTGACGTTTTTCTTGATATCAGTAAAAAAACATTTGTCAGAAATTTGATTAACGTTCAATTTTAAATGTATAGCTGCCAGCTCGACTGTGGTCTATAACTGAGGGTAAGTAGGTACGTTCCGTTTGTTTGCTCACTTGTTTTAAGCGCTCATGGTTGTAACTGCTATTTTATATCGTTTCATTTGGTGATCCGCCGCTGAAGCCGTTAGTCAGCGTTTTGTGAGCATTTGTCAAATGAGCCAAAGGAAATGATTTAAATACTGTTTATGAGCGCTTAAAGTCCACTTTCATAAAAAGTAGTGATCACCCGGTTAAGTATTCGACTAAGAATTGTTATTGGATGAAATTTAACAAGAGATTTAAAACAGCCAATTATACTGTTTCAACAGAGTACAAGCCTAAATCGCGCTGTTAAATTAATAATTGATTAACTTGTTTTTGTGAAACTGGACATAAAATGTTAAGCGTGCAAATAAAACGCAACCTGAGGCATTCTAACATGTGTACAAAAAGTTTTCCCATCTAATGTATTGCTCTCATTTTTTTGCATGTTCACGTATGTTGCTAATCAGTAAACGCTCAATTGACATATAACTTTGACATAACGTCAACAGAAAATCATAACCAATTATTACGATTGTTACGTATTTGAAAGCAAACAAAATAAAATAGCGAAAATAATGTTGATCGTGAATTCACAACAGATGTTGAAAACGGTCTTCGTCTTCTTCAAGGCATTTTCCTCTGCAACCGCATCTATTAATAACATTTTGCAAAATGTGTGGAGAATTGTTTATTTCGTGATTCTTTCGGAAAGTTCCTGTAAATCATTAACGGGCGTTTCAAAAATGGAATTTTTCAAGTAGGGCCAAACAAAGAAATCCAAAGGAGTTAGATGCAAGATCGCAGAGACCATATGTTTGCCATATTTCTGCCAACTATTCGATCTCCAAAAAACTCTTGAAGGAAACTTAAAGTATCTCGAGCAGCATGGGCCGTTGTACCATCCTGCTGGAAATATCCTAATTGAAACTCGTCATCATGCAGTTGATTAATAAATGGATGCAAAATCTCTTCCCGATATCTAAGTCCTGTTAGTGTGCCATTAAAAAATATTAGACCTATCAATCTTTTCCAACTTAAACCTACCCAAACACCAATTTTTTGTGGATGGAATATGAATATAAAGGTTTTCTCTACTCCAAATCCTCATATTTTGGAAATTAATGTATCCTGTTAAATGGAACCAGGCCTCATCGAAAAAGAAAGTTTTGTCTAACAATGTCAATATTGTTTAGAAACCAATGACAGTATTTTCGTCTTGGTTCAAAATCTACTGGAAGCAATTCTTGCACGTCAGTCAAACGAAGGAAATATTTGCGAGTCCTTAGAATAGTTCTGCAGATCCCAATAGAAAAATCAACTTGTTGTGACAGGTGACGGATGGAAGTGTGAGAAGCATCAGTCATAATTTGTCTCACATTTTCAACTATCTCATCAGTTCTTAGTTTAAACCTACCTGTTTCCTTGCCATACTGACACTTTCTCTGAACAGTCCTACAGAGTACTGAAGTTGATTAACAAATTTGTGGTACAGAAATAGTTTCTGGAAATTTTTCCTGAAATTCTGCAATACAATCAGGAATAGAATAAGTCCATTCGCCATTGATTTTTTGGGCGTTTCGAAAGTAGGATTCAACCATAAAAGATTTTTCTTCCAATGCGAAAACCATTGTAAAATCAAATCAATAAAACAATTTTTTAAAGTTATGTTTGTTTACTTGTCTGTTTAGAGTACGGGTCAAGTAAGGAACATACGTGAATATGCGAAAAAATGAGAGCAGCACACTAGATGGGAAAGCTTTTTGTACACATGTTATAAAAACAAGAAGTATCGTCCAGAACAAACATTTGATATTTATATTTATTTTTCATTAAGAAAGTACTACATACATAGGTATTTAAATATCAGAATCTTCTTGTTGTTGTTTGTTGGTGTCTTAGAACTCTTTCCTTCGCATTTTTTTTTTAATTTTGTTGCAATGAAAAGGTTAGGTCACGACATCATGCGATCGCTTTTTGACCTAATATTGCATTAGGAGTAACAAATTGCAGCCAGTTTGTTACTTAATAAGTCATTCCATACAAGGTGGCCCTGCGTGATGTCAAAGCATAATGAAAGTTTTAAAAACATTTCTTTTGTTAAATGTTCCGAATTGTTCCGAACAAACAAATTTTCTGGAGCTAGTCAACATTTAGAATTTTGTCTACTTCCACCATCTCCTCCAGTACGTACACCTTCAGATTCTTCTAGTTCTAGAGTTCTTAAAAACTGTGCAATACATATTCTTGGTTATCAGTTGATTGCTAAGAGGATCGCCGCAGTACATAGGTTTTTACAAATGTATGTATTACACTATAAAATTTTTAAGTCAAATAAGATATTCCCTATTCCCCTTCCATTGATTCCACAGAAGAATCTGATTCTTCAATTTCTGATTATGAATCTAGATTATTAATGAAATAATGAAAGCAAGAATGTTTTCAACCGAATAATTTCTCGTATATTTTTTCAGTTCTCCGAAATTAATTTTTCACAATGATTACAATAATTTTGCCACTGACGTGTACATGTTCATGTACATTTTGAAAGAGCCTCACGCCATAAATGGTGCGTCTATTCTAAGTTTCGCCTAGGTACACGAATATTATATTTTCGCTAGAATTTTGAAACTATAAGATCTGATAAAAAATTTTTTTTGAATGCAACGACGTGTTTTGCTCACTTAAAGTTTTACATCCATTAACCATTTTATGTTTATAACCCAATGATTTCATAATTTTGAATAAAGTTGTTCTCCCTCCTTTAAATTCCAAAGTATCGCGAGCAAGAGTAAGTAATCTGTCAAAAGTGAAATATTCATTTTTCAAATTATATTGCCAAATTAATCATTGCAAATCTTTCCTAAATATGTAATTTGTAAATATGTCCGTTTTTTTCATCTGCCAGATAGAGAAATTTTCAAGTTATCAGGTCCTTTTCTTAAAATTCTAATTAATGTAATTCCCGAAATCTAAAATATTAAACATAAGAAAATGTTTTCTTTCAAATCTGAACGATTCTTTTATAATAATTAAACGCCTTCACTACTGCACGCTTAGTTTCGGAGTTTATAACTTTTGGCATTTTGACAAAAATTATAAATTATATTTTTAAGTTGCTTTTTACTTTAATTATGCTATCACAGTCCACGTTAAGTATGTACGTACTGGCTATACAGTCAGCAGAGCTGTTGTAACACTGTCAAAAATTTTTTCACGTCAGATTTTGACTTCGATCGAAATAGATGCAGGTAACTTAACAAAAAAAGTATGACCTTCTAGAATATCAAAAGATCGTGAATGTAATATTCACACATGTGTTTATATAGTTAATAAGGGGCACACAAGAATCAGAAGAGGACTGTTCAACTTTTCGCCAACGTATCTTTAATTTTTTTCTTAATGTTCCTTTTCACTACAAAAAACTATGTCACTAGCCAGGAATTTTAATGAAATTGTGAACAATTAAAAATTGCTTTAAAGTTTTACAATCTCTCCTTTTTTTTCTTTTCAGATGAATATCAAACTTACACAATTAGTGTTATTTCAGAATCTACGTGCGATTTTTATAACTAAACAGCGAAGATACTTAAGCACATATTGTAAAATCTGAAATTGTTACTTACGTCATTCTCTAGGTCGATTTACAGTTTTACGTGAACATACATAGATCTAAAATAATGCAAATTCTCCTTGACATAATAATGTATAGTCGGGCAATAAATTTGCGTAAAGACTAGTTTTACCGCTAAGTGAGTCTCGTTAATTAAGTTTTCTGACGCAGTCAGGCAAAATATTGCCATTAATTTCACATTAATTACGAAAACTAAAGTCCTACGCGTTGATGTGAGCTAAGGTTTCAAGTATTTCATTCTCTTATGCCTATTCGTCTCTGATCATAGTTTACTTATAGATTTATGCAATGCTAATATTTGCTTTGTTTTTCACAGGTAATCATCTGGCAATTCCTTTTTCGTAGTAGTCAATATTAGCCAGTGAAATCATTGACCTTACGATGAAGTTAAAGAGGTATGTTTTATTTAAAACTAATTCTAGAGAACATCTTATATGATGTATTTGAGTTAAAACAAGTCAGCTGTGCATGAAATTCAAAATAATGTTATTTTATGGTATTAGGAGTAGAACGTAGTCTTTTTTTAACCCAAATGCTACTTTTTACACATTAGATTTCTTCAGACTTTTTAATTGCATTTTGCTTGTAGCTATTAACAACTGTCCATGATATATTTTGTTAAATCTGACATATACGTTCAAATTGCGAAATATTTCGTATCTCAATAAATCTAAGGCGCTCGCAGTTTTAATATTTCTGCCCTGGTGTATCAAACGTTCTCATATATCCGGTACTTCCCCACATAGTTTGTTTTTTTGTTCTACCTAAGTGACTCAATAACGTAATATGAACATTTTAATATGCTTAGAGAAAAGTTACTTTTTGTAAATAATTAATTCATCGATTATGTTAATATAATAAATTCTTCACATTAATATTCTCCTTGCGCACGGTCCTGCTTACGCGTGTTCGAAACCGATACGTATTCCCATCACATACAATTGTATCTCTAAAAGTCAGCCTCCTAAAAGATTTATACTTTCAAAAACCAGATTCAGTCATCGATCGCTATATATGGGCTATCGCACGTCCTTTCTAAAAGGAGAAGCGGCCGCATATGTGTACGCAAACTCGCCAATAATACCCATAAAGTGAGGAAAAATTGCGGCGTTCGTGTACAGTACATTTTGCAAGTTCACGACGTGAATGTGCCGACTGCTTTCAAATTGTTAGAATAACACTTTCTTCATCAGAATCATCTTAAAATACGAGCCTATGGGGATGTTATGAAATTCAATTTAAATGAAGAAATCGATAATTATTTCTCTTTTAGTTTATGCCAGGGGTTTCCAATGAAGACTTGACATTAAACGAAATATGTTAGATTTTTTGATTTTCATTATTATTGTTTTAAGTTTATGAAGCGTTCTCCGGAAGATTGATATCTGGGGGTCAATTAACATCGTCTTTTTGGAACCTCGTCAGCAGAGTACGTTAAGCTCGAGAACAATTATATACAAAAGAAAAAGACATTGGTTATGAAATAATATACTAGCGTGGAAATATTATAATTGCGCGCAGGTTCACTTTACAGTACGCTCGCATGTTGATAATTCTATTTCCTAAGCGAACTAAAAATTCCATCTAAGCATATATTATTTGTTACTGCTTATTAAAATTATTGACCATTGTAATTTAATAGATTGTGATTTACAGTTTCCAATGATTTACTTGCTACAACTAAACTAGACCCAGAAATCCGATAGGTATCATCTAAATAGACAAAATCGCTTTAGAGCACTTAAAGGAAAAAGCGTACATCTCTCCAAATTGAATGATCTTTTTGTATTTCACCCACTTTGCATTTAGCGAAATCATCTGAGTTCAACACTAAAAGACTGCGTTCTATACATTGTGGCGTACTATTATACTAACTAACTTGAAGTGTTGCGCTTGCATAATATCTCTCTCTCTTCTGTAACAATTAGATTAAAATTACTAAACGAACTAAGTGTCTTATTCAAACCTTAAGAAAGTAATCATATTTTAGTGAATCTAATCACAAACACTTCCATGAATTAAAATTGAAAGTAACTTCACGGTCAACTCTGTACATCGCAAAACGTACTCAAAAATTAAAATTCCGCACGCAGAAAGCCAATACTGTCGGCATTTTCGATTCACGGCACATCCCGCTACTTAAATTGAATTAAACAAATCGGATAGAACAATTTCGATTCATACTCCGTGTCCTCGGTGTCATTTCTGCAAGTATAATAGGTACATCATATCGCCTGGCAGCGTTTTATTGTACAACGTCGACTCTTGAATACCAAATCCGAAAACGAAGATTACGCACAACGCAAAAAGGATGTCTGCCTTAAGCTGTCATGAGTAATGCTCGATTGGAAATAAGTTTCTTGCGGAATGAATTTAAAATTTGTTTGAGAGGATGTTTTGCTTAGAGGTATTTGTGTCATGATATTGGGCGGAAGGTTAATTGTTTTTCTGCGAATTGGATGAACAAATAGGAGAAAATGATCTCAGATGAATGATTGAACAATTATAATTCAGAAATATTTTAATAATACAAGAATATATTTGTGAAATACTCCTATCAGTGTTATAACAATAACAAAGCAAACTACAAATATATCAGTAATTGCAATTCATAAGAACAAATAGTGCAGATAATTATAGAAAGTAATCTATAAAATGCGAACGGATTAGTACCAAGTTCTAAGTAAGGAAAACGCCAAATATCCGCAAGGGGTTAGAACTCATCCATCTCTTTTGCGTGCCTGCAGTACTGTTCATTACATTGCCATCAAACAAATACCTGTTTATTGTTGCATAACTGAGTTGATTGAGTCCTTTGACAATGGGCTTGCTGCTTGTCGGAGTGACTCTTAGGTATGTGTTGGAATCTCCTCCTGGTACGTGTGGTTTGTATGTAAGAGATTGAATTATCATGTCTAAATTTTTATAAAAATCTATAATAAAAAAGTCCAATTAGTAGCATTCCTTTTGAAAGATGCTTTATATGGATCAAATATTTTTAGTTCTTAAAATTGTTAATTTCTCACTGATTTGAACTACCACAAAATAAGTTTCTCCCGCAAATAGATTCACTAAACTACTGTCGTCCGAAATCAACTCACAAACCTCCACAACCCGAAATTAAACCTAACCATATTAAACATGTCCAAATAACCAAGATGCCAAGAGAAATGTACTTATTAATTTTACCATTCAGGATGCGATTGGAACACTCACGAACAACACCAGTTTCTAGCAGATACGTTGTTGACAACGTTCATTTCAGAAACATGAATCAGGCACTGACATAAACCCATATTTCTCAGTATTATCTTCAAGCCATGGTGTTGACACCCCTTTGCCAGAACGAACATGAAACAACAAAATTCGCCAAGCAAAAGCAGACATTAGAACAGATACATTCCAGTTACTATATACATTAACTCATACAAACTTGTCCAAGTTCCATGACTCCTATAATCTACCTGTTTTTGCTACTATTATGAATTTGGGATGTTTAAAGCTCACCCATTTTTCATAGCCTCTCTAGTTTACCTATTCCTATTAATTTGCCTGCCTTCCAAGATATCATCAGTTTCCAAATCGTCACCCCATAGAACAAAGCATCAGAGTCACAAACTGAACATCGGCACCACTGGGTGGACGAAATAGGGAAGATCACCTATATGTCATTAATACATTGGACGATTCATTCAGTACCAAATTTTAAGCTAATTGAGTTGATTACTTGCCTGGATATTGCTTTTTGTAAAAAATGTATCAGCGTTATACATGGCCCGTTAGTAAACAGAGTGTGTTTAAAAAAAATTGGTAATTTCGAATTGATTACTTAAGTTTAAAAGACAGTAAAAGTGAAGAAATAAGTTTATATCTAATTGCATTTTAGATGTTTGTTTAGATTGCTTATCTGGTTATCATTTCTAAAGTAATTCATGTTATTTTATCGATTGTTACCAACACAAATATTCAACAGATAAAAATATTATCAGCTATCAATCACTTTTACATATTAAGCCAAAAATATATTTACGCTGAATTATTGACGATGTTGTACGATTAGACTGACTTACTAGCAAGGTATGAATCATGCCAGAAAGAACAAGTTACAATATTTACTTACATATCATCTCATTTATATGCAGCCGTCTAGGCGTTATTTTAATTGAGGATAAATGCGATTGAGAGAGAACGAATGAGTTTGTTGCGTGCCCTACAATGACCATGTTTAATAGAATCCTAAATCTATCAATTCATTGTTAAATCCAATTCCTATTAAAACCTTAAAAGTGCTCTAAAAATGAACCTTGTCTTACAAGTTGGTAGAATTATTATTTTTAAGCAATAGAATGCCTTGTTAATGCCTTTCGTGGGATCCCAAACAACTGGATCCAATCATACCTAACAAATCGCAAACAATTTGTACATATTAAAAACGACAATGGAGATTTGTCACATTTAAATACAAATGCACACATAACACTTTTCGCCGATGATACGTCTATAACTTGGCATGAGAATACCTGGGATAGGTTAAAAGAAAAAATAAACGAAGATTTACTTTTAATAAAAAAATGGTTTGATGCAAACGGACTAACAATAAATTTAAATAAAACTAAATATCTCTTATTCAAAAATCCAAGTGACACGGTAAACATTAAAATTGATGATACAACAATAAGTAGAGCAACAGACATTAAATTTTTACGTTTACATTTGGACGAAAATTTGACATGGACAAAACAAATTCAAGGCATTACAACATCTCTTTCTACTGCTTGTTTCGCCGTGCGAACTATTCGACTTAAAGTAGGCTTTGAAGCGGCTAGAGCAGTATATTTTGCACTATTGGAATCGCGACTAAGGTACTGCATTGTTTTTTGGGGTTTCACTACAGTGGATAATCTTGAGCAAATTTTCAAAATACAAAAACGAGCTATTAGATACTTATCAGGACAAAGTCCACGAGC
Source organism: Serrognathus titanus (assembly GCA_039766575.1). Taxonomy (NCBI): domain Eukaryota; kingdom Metazoa; phylum Arthropoda; class Insecta; order Coleoptera; family Lucanidae; genus Serrognathus; species Serrognathus titanus. Next base: position 43,451,889 of record CM077914.1, on the reverse strand, counting down.
TCACTGTCGTCGTCTTTTCATTGAATATAAAATTTTAACAGTATACTCACTGTTTCTTACAGAAGTATTAACATTTACTTTTAAAAATAAACGCGACCTGAAAGAAAGACGAGATCTTCACACGCATAATACCCGCAATAAAAACGACCTAGATTTGCCTAAGCCAGAAACAGCATTAATTAAAAATTCACTATACTATAATGGAAAACTCCTATACAATCGACTTCCTAAACAATTTAAAAATACACACGATGTGAAGCTCTTTAAAAGAAAACTAAAAGGGTTGTTTTTATCAAAAGCATTTTATAGCTTAGATGAGTTCCTAACATGTGATTTTAATGTGTAGTGTTTTGTACATTTTATCTTTATTGATTGTAACACTTCTAGATTTTTAGATATATGAATGCAACTGTCATCAGATGGGTAAATAAATTTATTATTATTATTATTATTATTAATAGTTACACTTGAAAATGCTGACACAGTGGCAGTTTAAAAATGGGAACTATACTGCGGCAGTGCACTAGGAAGGATCAGAGCTCTGTTATTCGTTTCTTGCACAGTGAAGGGGTGAAACCCATTGATATTTCTCGTAGAATGAAGCTACAATATGAAAATTCATGTTTGCCCCTACAAAAGATAGCAACAATTACAACAACGGGCGATTTCCGTAGATAATCCTTCTGACCAAGCACATTATATTGTGACGCTGAATATAAATGCGGCAGTCAAAGTTAGTAAAAGAAAATCGTTGTTTATCCTTGTTGAAATCGCTAAAATTTTGAATATGAGTCATGGTTCTATAAGTACATCACGTTACGCATGACATTCTCCAGTTCCAAAAAGTGTCAGCAAGATCAGTGTCAAAGCAGTTGACTCCAGAATTGAAAAAATGGCGTGTTGATGCTTACGAAGAACTTTCTCGACGGTATGAAACAGAAAGAGCTTTCTGGCAAGGATTGTGGACTTGGAGATGACCCCTGGTTGCTCTTGTAATAAACCTGAAACCAAGAGAGCAAGCAAAGTTTCGCGTTCACCATTTCACCAAAACCCAAAAAATCACGAACACAAGTCTCGGTAGGAAAGGCTATGCTGGCCCTTTTTTGGGATACAAGAGGGGTAATTTTGGAGGACTACGTGCCTCGTGGGATTACTATTACTAGTATCACTAAAGTAAAATAGTGTCAAAGCAGTTGACTCCAGAATTGAAACAATGGCGTGTTGATGCTTGTGAAGAACTTTTTCGACAGTATGAAACAGAAGGAGCTTTCTGGCAGGGATTGTGGACTTGGAGATGAGCCCTGGGTGCTCTTGCAATCAACCTGAAACCAAGAGAGCAAGCAAAGTTTCGCGTACACCATTTCACCAAAACCCAAAAAATGAAGAACACAAGTTTCGGGAGGAAAGACTATGCTAGCCCTTTTCTGGGATACAAGAGGAATAATTTTGGAGGACTGCGTGCCTAGTGGGGTTACTATTACTAGTGTCACTAAAGAACCCTCTAAAGCCTGCCAACAGAATAGTGATAACCATACTCCATATTCCCTCGCCCTCGCTCCAAGCAATTACCACGTCTTTGGTCCCCTAAGGCTCGATTTTACGATCTTCAGATAAACAGGTGTAATACTTTCTTGGAATAATGTGACATAGATATGGAGACAACTTAAGCGATATTCAGCGAATAACTATTCTGTTCTTATTCTACCTACGTAAAACTGAGCCTTAAAATGGCATGAGGTGGGAGGAGGAAATTTGGCTATGATAAAGTGATTCGGGGGGTAAATTCTGGAGTCAACTGCTTTGACACTGATCTTGCTGACACTTTTTGGAACTGGAGAATGTCATGCGTAACGTGATATACTTATAGAACCATGGCTCATATTCAAAATTTTAGCGATTTCAACAGATAAACAACGATTTTCTTTCACTAACTTTGACTGCCGCATTTTTATTCAGCGTCACAATATAATGTGCTTGGTCAGAAGGATTATCTACGGAAATCGCTCCGTTGTTGTAATTGTTGCTATCTTTTGTAAGGGCAAACATGAATTTTCATATTGTAGCTTCATTCTACGAGAAATATCAATGGGTTTCACCCCTTCACAGTGCAAGAAACGAATAACAGAGCTCTGATCCTTCCTAGTGCACTGCTGCAGTATAGTTCCCATTTTTAAACTGCCACTGTGTCAACATTTTCAAATATAACTATTATTCATTAGCAAGGCATTCTATAGCTCAAAAATAAGCAAAAGAATTTTTCGGGTATTTAAGCTTCCACCAAAACGATGGAAGACGTGCGTGGAACGTAATGGGGACTACTACTACTACAAGTTCTCTTAACAGCGTAAGTAAGTAACTTAATAGGAATATTATAGAAAAATTATTGATATAAGAAAAAGTTAAATTATTGCGCGCTTCTGGATAGATTATAAGATGAATTGTATGATGTGAATGGTTTTAAGATACATTCCGTCAAAAATTTAGAGAGCGTTAACGAGCACACAAACATATTTTTAAATCAATCAGTTCTTCTTTAACAAGCTACCACTAGAAATTTAACTAGAATGTCAAGACATCGTGATCTTATGAACTGAACTAAATGACACCTTCAAATAACATTGTAACATGTTATATAAGCAGGAGGTAACGCAGAAGGAAGATTCGCTTACGAAGGTTAAGGATGGTTCAGTTCATAACTTGCCAAACTTTTTAGCCCACCAGAAATTTCCTAAACTATTTTTTCCAAAAATCAAAAATCTGTGAATGATGACTATTTTTATCATTTGTAAGCCCCGTAGGTTGAAATTTGCTGTTTACATCATACCAAGTTAATAGATTTTTCTGACGAGATAGTAAATTCTGGATTTATAATGTTATGATAATTACTCTTTACTTCCCAACAAGTTTTAAGGAATTCGTCACGTAAAATATTTTACAAATATGTTCAATTAGGGTGTTTCCTCGAAAATAGTAGCGTTAAAAATTACAAGGACGATTCAAAGGTGTTGAAAAGGTTTGATGAAATGGTTAATATACGATGAAAATATGGAATTGGATGTAAACCAGTGTTTATAAAGAAGAAAGGTATTAAAAACTTTAGATAAAAATCTAAAGCTTTCCATGAGAGACTTGGCTAAAAAATTCGGAACTACTAAATCAACTGTTCAGAAAATGAAGTAAAAAAATGATAGTATTAAAACAATACAAAGGATATAACAAGATATCGCAAATCAAGATCAAGAAAACTTTATTCAAAACTGATGCTGATTGCAAGCTCGACATCAATCAAATCTCTACCAGATCATCAATACGGGAAAGGTTAGAAACAAACAAACGAGTTTGGGTAATTAAAACAGAAAATTGGCTGACCATTTATTTTAAAGTTAATGAATATAAAAATATATCTTAGTCAATGTCTTAAAAAACTATTATTGCCCCTTATAAAACTGCATATAGTAGTACTGGTTTGGCCAGACTTGGTAACGTGAGAAATGCTAATGACTGGTATAAAAAAACCAGTTAGTAGTTGTTGAAAAAAACCCTCTCAACTGCCCTGAATTACACCCCATTGAAAAGTACATAAACGTCCCGTTTGAAACAAATGTTATCAAAAAGCAGCCAAAAATGTTGATGAATAATATCTACAAAATAATACCAGATGATGCACCATAAAGATTAATAGAAGAAAGAAAAGCAAACCGAAATTTCTACATGAATCTTAGTTAAAGTTTAAATGTTTCTTGTTACGCTCAGTGTAGTAGTTCATTAATAACAACAAAATGTTAGAACCGATAAACCACAATTTTTCTCTGGAACAAAAGTATAAAGACAATACCATCATTAAAAATTTGGTAAAGTACATGGAGCGGTTATTTCATCTCAGCTAGCAGAGCCCTATTTCCTTCCACACGTGCTCGTGTTAATAATAATGCTATCCGCACTTTTATATGTTAGAAAGTTACGAAAAATACCTTTTAAAACATTAATTGCTCATACAGTAACGATAATAATGTTCAAACTAGTAATAATGCCAATGGTTTTCGATGTGGAAACCTCGGTGAAAGTTATTTTTTCTTTGCCACCAATTCATATGTGCGTTTCCGTTGAAGAAACACTTATTAACGATGTTGTTGTCGCTGTAGCAATATCATCGTTGTTAACCACTTAAGAAGTGATTTCAACAAATTGTACCGAACCATCCACCGCATTAAAAAGTCCGTTGCCAAGGTTAGATCTATTTGACGGTTAATTTACGTGCGCAAAAACACCCATCAATAAGAGTCCAGTTCGGCAAAGCTTCTTCTTCACTTTGGTTTTCGTTTCTACTGGTGTTAGGAATTATATAATCGCTCTTGTCGGTGGTCTCTGTAATTTGGCGTCGCGCGAGCCATTTCTTGCTTCTTATATGGCGAGCTTGTAATTAGCGCAAGGTAAGAACGAAAAAAGGATCGACAAGTTCAGTTGTGAGTACGTCGCGGTAGTTCGTGACGCGGTCGTTCGTCAACACGTCAGAATCGCCGTACAGGTTGTGAAGCAGGTGAGCAGAGACCGTCAATTTCACGTAGTCAAGTGTGCCGTGGTCGCTTCTCGCGATTAGATAGTTACTACTTCGCGTACGCTCCTGATTCATTGAATATTCGTCTCCGTGTGCGTTTCTTGTGGTTGTGTGAAGTGGATTGTGTGCACACATGTGTTGGATTACACTCGGTTTTTGAGATCGGTGAGTCCTTTGTCTTGTACTCGATTTGAAACCAAAATCAACACAGGATTTGCAACCACTTTGAGGATTTTTAATTATCACACAAACCATCGCAAGTACACGCACGCACAATTTTTGCGAAAGATAAAACCAACATATCTGATTTTAAATATAAGAGTAAGTGGACTGATTGTGGAAGATTTTTTTTAATAAAAACTCCTCATATTTTTCTGAAACTAACTTCCACAAATTCAGCTAAACCTATCCATAAAAAATAATCGTCTTTGCTCCTTCAAAGCCAAAGTAAAAAGAAGAAATACGAAGAACAAAAAAAAAAGAAATTTATTTTTAATACAATTTTTATCATCTGCCAAAAATTCTGTTTTAATATAAAATCATTTAATTGAAACACACAGAACAACTTTTTTTTATTAAACCAGTTTATGTCTTTGCTTGACATTCGATAATATCGACGTTAATCCTTGAAAATTCAAGGTTGACATAAAATAATCTTCTCGTTTAAAAAGGCGAGTTTAATGTTTAATTAATGTCGACTTGCTTCTCGTATAGATATTTTAGGATATTGCTTTACATTTAAAAATACGTAAATGTAGGAATACGTAAATGTAGGAATGTAAACGTATAAAAACAAAAACTTGAGAGAGTTTCAAATTTTTTTTTGAATTTGCAATAAAATTTCACGCTTTTTTACTACCTGCATAGTAGATTAAAAATAGTTAAGGGAGATAGAAATAATCAACTCAAAAATGATATCTTACCACAAGCTAAAAACACTTCATGAAATTTTTGGTTGGTATAAACCAAAGACATTCTATATCTATCTGATTTAAACTGTGGTAAGAGATAATTTTTTGATTTATACTTACGTATTTTTAGATTTCATCAGAATTTTGCAGTAAATGCGAAAATGATGTCGGATCTGCTCATACCATTGCGAAAAATAAATAACTAAAGAAATAATATAATAAATATAAATATGTTCAGTAAAGCTGCCATAAACCGGACACTCAATAATCCGGATTTCCCAGTTCTCCGAACAAAATTGAAATGACATGTTTGGTATAATGAATCTCTTAATACGGATCCACTAATGGATTACGGATTCATGTTAAGGTTCGTTACGTACTTTTCGCTGTAATAACGTGAAAAGCAGAAAAACCTCTGAGTGTCTTCACTGTCTGACTAAACTTCATTACCGCAAGAGTCCCTTGGCCCATTGCCTTGTCTTTTGAAGGCAGCGATATTTCCAGTTTTTTGAAGAACATTAATTCGAAGGATGCTATGTTTCTGCCAGTGTTATAAATTGTAAGAATATTTTTTCTCCGAATTATGTACCAATGTTAAAGAGGTGCCAATAATTCGGGTTTTTCACTAATTCGGATTGCCTGGGTTTTAATTGATTAGGATTGGGTGGTTTTAATTATGAATTTACACTTTCTTTCTTTTGTCCACGACTGTAACTCGGCAAGAAGCATACAGACTTAAAACTGAAAGTTTCAAAAAGTCTTCGTCAATAATAATTATTTTAATAATTTTAGTAACAGTTCGAAATATTAATTGCTAAAAATTATTTACTTTTTCAATATATTGTCTCGATTATAGGCGGCAGGAAAAGTGATTTTTTTTTAAGTGTAGGCAAAAAAGTTTTGCTTGACAAAGAAAAACTCACCAAAAAGAATTTTGTACGTAAAGTTTTCGGGGAAAATTGCCAAAGTCAATTACAATAAATAAGTTTGTTTTGCATTTCTTATGTGTTTTTGAAGTGCTTATAAATGCCAATAAAATTCAGTTTACAAGGCAAACTATAAGGAGACAACTACAAAACGCAAAGAGAAGCTTCATCGATATTCACTCGAGGACATATTTTGTACATTCTTGGGACAATGTAAATTGAATTGTTACATTCCTAGCTGAGGATCTGCCGACATTAAGGTCAATCAGGGTACGTGCTTATTATGTAACATGTACATCTGGATTCCGCCAATTTCTCCTTACCGTATTACTTATAATATTTCTAGTATTTATCTCTATATATGTAAATTAGAAGAGAAAATAAAGTTCTTTATTATTATTATTAAAAATGATTGTTACCGTAGACACATAAAATTTTTTAAATAATCAATAACCAATCGGTTTTACAACATGGATAAAGTTTTACCAGAAAAGTTTTAATGCTTAGCGTTAGTGTTATCTTTTCTCAGTTAAAATGCGTCTAAAAATAAGTGTTAGAAACTTGAAATAATTTTACTGCAACAAGAATAAGCTCGATTTATTGTTCAATACCGTACAGTTCAATAAGAGGAGATAAGGTAAGTTACACTAATGTCCGTATTCATAATGCTTCCTTGAGGCTTCCTTCAATAAGGGAACCCTTAGATTGGGTACTGTGATAATGCACCTGCTTTACTACAATCTCATTCTAAGGGTTCCCACATTGAAGGAAGTCTCAAGGACATAAGGGGCACTTTCATAATCGAAATTAAAGGAAACTTTAAAATTAAAGTCACATTCAGATGTGTAAATAAATGTGCCTGAAAATGACTTTAAATTAGGTTATGAAGCTAGCTCTAAATAGTAAAGTGTTCTATCTGCGTTGGTGAAAGTTATCACCGCATTTTTTTCCAAAAAAGTAAAAATGTTATCCTAAAGGTGTTAATACACACTCATTTACTTTCCATCTAGTGATAAAGAATGATATACGAGGGATGGGATTGATCGAAGTTCTCACTAAATAGAAGATATTAGTAGTATATATATGCTTACCAACTGCGGTGAATACTTGCTTTAAAATGGAACCATCATTTTATCTCCGTATCAAATATAATAGTAACAAAATGTAATTAAAAAATAGTGATATAATAACTTTATGAACATCTTTATTGCACTTCCTCCAAATAAGCTTAATATTCTAGTGTAATAAGGAATTCAATTATTTCCAAACAAAAGAAAAAGGAATAAAAGAGATGCAATATTAAAAAAAGTGCATTCCTCTCAGTTCAAATCTAAGTTAAGTTAGTAACTGTCCCCAACGGTAAAGATTCTTTCATTTTCTGGATAGTACTAACTCCTTTAAGGATAGAAATGCTTGACACATACTAGATAATACTTTATCCTTTAGGGATACAAGCTACTACCTCAGAAGTTAAGTCTTTCTCTTTTCTTGACTAACATTTGTACAAAAAATTACTAAAGTTCATTGACAGGGTCACTAAAGAAACTTTCTACAGAGTAGAGTGTTCTGTTTAGAACAATAGATTTCAATTGTTTTTTGAAGATGTTAGTTGGAAGAACCTTAAGATCAGTTGTTAAAGAATTAAAAATTTTGATACATTGGCAAATTGTGTTTCTTTGTATTCGAGTTAAGTGAGTTTTCGTCGCTAGTAGAAATGAATTTAATATCGCTCATGTATTATGTACATGTGCTAGTTTGTATTGAAGAAAGAATTCAGTGTAATTGCTTTTTACAAATAAGCAACATTGGATAATATTAACTCCTCGAAAGTCAACGCTTTCTAAAGTTAAACGTCCTCCGGTTATTTTAACACCAGAAAAAGATGGATACGAAGAAACACCGAAAAGGAGTTGAAAAAGTGTTAGAATTAACTCCAGATTTTGATGTTTAAAGCTTATGCTAAAGAAAATTATGGGCAACGATTGCAATTTTAAAGACGAACAAGTTCTTTACGTATTTATTTGACGAATTAATGCAAGAGGTTTGGAAGGTATTCTGAAAACTCTTGATCGTATAGACCTCTTAGAAAAATCATTAAAAAAATTGAAATAAATTAATCCTGCAATGATTCCAAGAGAGCGTCAGATTCTAGGTTGGTTTGATACTTAAATTTCAAATTCAAATTGAATATCTGAGAATAATTTTTTCCAAGACAATTTTTGCTAGATAATTAATTTAAAAAAAAATCGTCTTTCGCAACGTCGAAGAAAGAAGGGGTTTAGTAACGTGGTTCAACTAAAGCTTTGGTTAAGATGACGTGAAGTCAAACAACAATATTTTAATAAAATTACGTATTTCGATAACCCGATATTTTCTGATGACGAAGAATATTGTTTGGCTAAGTTTTTTTTACCTTTATTGAATTAAGAAATGTATTTTCATTGGTTTTATAAAATTATTACAATTAAGAAAGAAGCTTGGAATAGAATGGACTAAAGTTTAGTACATTCGTTTAGTCACTAAACTAAACTAAAGTGATCAATGATTGAATGTACCTCCAAGTTCATCTTTTATTTTTATACTTGTTCAAACCTGTATTTTTTAAACCAAATTTCCTTGTGCAATTGTTTTTGTGCTTCTATCAAAGAAGTTATTATGGAAGCACCTAAATATTTTATTAAATAATCTGATCAAAATACCAAATAATTTTTCATCTCGCCTTTCCTTATTTTTTTATCTAGCTATGTGGTCATACTTTACATTTCCAAAAAAATGTACCATCGTTCAAATATTAGTATTATGTTAAATAGTGTCCCGTTTTCTGTGCTCGCGACTGTACTTGAATTTCAGATATTTAAATGTTACGACTACTTAATATTCTGCCATTTTTATAACATGGTTACCTACATATAAACAGTTGATATACAGAGTTAACCTTGGCATGCCATTTTATTCCTTTTATTTAATAGAAACATTTTGAAAGATACCCGTTATTATCCTTTCAGCGTGAAATAAGTTTCAAAACAAAAGTCAAATAAATTATTCATACAATGAAACTGTCTAGAAAAGCTTTGCAAACAGTAGTAGTAGTAGACAACTTCCTCTCTAAAAACTGTTACTCGTAAAGTTGGCTATTAATTTTTAAAATGACTGCTTTATTATTCAATTAAATTAACTAGCTTGATAAGTTGGTGCTATTCTACGCTATCCTCGTGAAAACAAGAATCAGTGAAAATATCGTGAGTAGTAAGTTATTACACACTGTGTTGACTAACTGTAAGTTATATTAAATAACGGAATCTTGTTAGTGTTGCTGTCGTGAATAAATTTATGCATATTAATGTCCGGGTAACTGAAATGATTAACTAATAAAGCAACAAAATTTTCTAACGTGTATCTACATCTGCATATCTGCGATAATTGCAAATTTAATTTTTATTACAAAATTGACAACACTGAAGATGTTCGTGGAACCGCGCAATTATCTACGTTTCTATCTCTGTACTGTGTATTTGCGTGCAGTGCCTGCTGCACAATTTTCTCTATTTACATGCAGAATGATACGCTTTTGACAGGAGGCTAGGATATAATTAAAGCAATTTAAAAGTCAGCGCTTCTTGTAAGAATCAATTTTCCGCTTCCTTTGAATTACCAACATATTTATTACTTGCAAGTTTCCTTCACATGCAATAATCTCCGAGGCGTTTCTGGAATCGGAACATTTTGTGTGCAACAAAAATTCCAGTACGTTTTTTCTTGTTAAAGTAATTTTTTCAATTTTGTTCTTAGCTATAAAATTCATTAAATTACTCAGAAATAAACAAAAAAAAATAGAATGAGTCGAATCAGTTCGACGCAGAGTTAGAATCATTATACAATTCACAACATGAGCGTTTGAAATAAACATTTTCTTTTATAAATTAGGACTCGTAATCAACGAAGAAAAGTAGAATTTTAATAAATAAAGACTTAATTAAACTTTAGAAAACCGGACAAGTTTACGAGGTAATTCTTCGAATTTCCCTTATTAAGCACAACTTAAGACTTATTAATCATGGATTTATTAATGAGGTTTTCCTTTATGAATTGCAAAGATATTGGGTCACCGCTGCTTCTTCATTACTTAAACGGATTTACTAAATTTCTCTTCAAGAATTGTTCCGCAATATTATACTACTCAGTGAAGCCTGTTTTCTAGACAATTGCTTCTCTAGTTGTATTTCATTTTATTGCTTAAATTGATCTATTTTCTTATAATTGCTCAAAATAGCGGTCAGTGTGAAAACTACTGAAAGTGCTTACAATTTCCTTTAATTTGTTTCTTTGTTGAGATTATTTGTTTGTTAAGAAAAATCTTTAATTCAATAAAATTATGTGTATTCCAAACGTACAATGTAGCCATTACCTTCAGCCGTCATTATATTAAATTAACACAAATTTAAATCATCAACATTTTTTCATGTTCAAGAGCGTATTCTTTTATTTTGTTTATTCTCTTTAATTGCTTACGGACATAAATAAAAAAGAAACAAATTTATCTCATAAAAATAACATATTGTAAAACCTTTTGATTAAAATATATCGAATTATAAATATTCGTACACCTTCTCCCTACAAAAACAACAAAAAAAAATCCTGCTATACCCTTTATTTTATATTATCATTAATATATTTAACGTAATCATCATATTGTGAAGTAATAGCAGACGATCCTTAGGGCCAGTTTCACAGTGGTTGGATAACTAACCAAGAACAGAGTTACATTTAACTTAGTTAGATCAACTAACCAAGAACAGAGTTATACTTAGTTTATGCAATAATTGTAAAACTGGCCCTTAATATCCTTTCCTTGGAGCAACGAATCTACATTGCAAAATGCTTAAAACTTATTTTTTTAATTACAGTCGAATTAATTAAGAAGTTGATGAATGTTGATGGAACAGACCACATGAAAAATAGAAAGTGAATACTGCAAAATTAGTAGTAATTAATACATTGGAGCAAACACCAAACTTTCTTTAGGAATTAGAACTAGTATTCTCAAGGAAAATAAATGAAATCTTTCAAATAATTCCGTACAACACAATAAGAGATGAAGAAGGGCGATTATTATTCTCTTTAGACATGAATCGTTGTTTGAAATATATCAGGTTCCGTAACCAATAATAAATTTATGATACACCAATGGATCGATACCTCCATACATTCACCCATAATTGCAAATATTATACTGTTTCATCTGGAAAATTATTTATTAAAGGACGTTTCTTTTAGATGAATCTTCTACTTTGTAAAAATTTGCGTACATGACAAAACAAATCAGCAAGTGCCTGTTTTTTAGTTTTTGTGAGAGATTGAAATTTATATCCTAGAACATTCAATTAATATTCATTCTTCTACGACAATCAATGGCCCACCAAGAATAAGGTCTTAAAAGGGCTCTGCTCGCTGCATGCCTAAAGCGGATGGTCATAATCGCATTAGACAAATCACCGTTGAGGCAAACTTGGTGAGAATTAACACAGATGCGCAAAAATCTTTTGAAAGTTTTGTTAGGATGCGCGAAGTCCTGATTCCATCACTCGTGAACCAAGGAAAGAAAATTACGGATAAAATTGTGCCAAAACGTTTGTTTCACCAGGAATAACGCTCCAGCTCACAACAGTTGCGTTTCAATGTCCTGCCGTCCACAACTAAGGTTTCGAAACTCTAGAAAACCCTTCTATTCTCCAGAACTGGCCTTTAGCGATATTTTTTTTATTCCTAAGCCGAAGGAACATTTACGGATAATTCATTTTTCTTATGACGATGATGTATCGAAGTCCTTCATCATCGGTTGTATCAAATATGTTCTCATTCACATTAGAAGTGTTACACATAGAAGGAATAATTTTTGGCAATTTTTGGTAGTCTTACATGAAGAATGAAACGATAAAATTTGCAAGAAATTTTAATAACACAATACGGAAAAAATTAATAGTGTGTTTAGCGACCCCGTAGCTGAGTATACTCCTGTACTCGTCTATGCATCGACAAACGAGATGGTCGATGTCTGCTTGAGGCATCTCGTTCCAAGCAACTTGAACTTCGTGTATTAACTTTGCCAGAGTCTGTGGAGAATGGTGGTCTTCTACCTATCATATCCCACACATATTCAATGGGATTTAAATTCGATGAATGGACTGATCACAGTAAAACATCAACGCCAGCTTTTTGGAGAAAGTCCATAGTTCGCGATGAGCAATATGAGGACGTGCGTTGTCTTGATGAAAAATGACGTGTGGATGGTCATCTATATGATGCAGTAAAATGGGCTGTAGTACGTCATCCACATAACGCGCAGCTGTCATACTGCCTCGAATAAACAAAGGAAGTAATTGATGAAATTAATAAAAATACAGCTTAATTAATGCTAAGTTAATTCCCTAGATCCGGTGCTCCACTCAAAGGTACTACACCAGATGTTCTAACAAAGAGAAATATCCCGCCATCTAAATGAAAACCCTCTGCTAACCTAAATGCTTAATCTAGCTTAATCTAACACTTCTTAATCCTAAAAATTATACTATTTCGCTGCCACCTTCGTGGCAGCTTGTCAATATTTCTATACTCTATACTATGTTCCCGCCGTCACGACGTGACCGCCAGTCGCCCCTCTAGCCTACGTGAGCCGCCTCCTGTCCTAAACCCCGCGGCTCACGTAGGCTAGAGGGGCGACTGGCGGTCACGTCGTGGCCGCGACAAATTAGATAGAAATGGCGGGAACATAGTATAGAGATATTGACCATAGGATAGGATAGTATAGAGATATTTACCATAGGATAGGATAGTATAGAGATATTGACCATAGGCAATAGTTCACCATTACTCCAACAGTCCTGTGTACATGCCTCTCAACAGCAAACTCCTCAATATCACGTCATTCTCCACGGTGGCGTCTTAGCCTTCTACGGCCATCATGCATGCCTAGACAAAATCACAATTCGTCGCTCAATACGACAATATGTCAATTTGCCTCCCAGTGCTGCCGTCTTCTGCACCAGTCCAAACGTTGACGACGGTGTTCAACCGTCAAAGGAAACACTAATCGTGGACGGTAGGCTCGAATGCGGCGGTATAGGGTTCGCATAACAACATGTCTATCATCTTCTCCAAACCATTGGTCACCAATTTGGCGCATAGTAGCAAAACGGTCTCGCAGAGCTAGGTGTCTCAAGCGCCAATCTTGTCGCTCTATAGTACGCCTCCGTTGACCAATTGGTCTTTTTCTTGTTCCTCTACCTTCTTTTGTCCACATCCTACACACATGCAAAGTTTTTATTGAAAAATAAGGTTGGTTGAAACGTCCCAGTTGATAATGAATTTTCCTCGTAAATAGTTTTCTGAACTTTAGAGAATTGACATGTAAGTTTTATACTCAACATCTATACGTGCTTAAATAATTTTAAATTGATGAACAACTTAAGGTCAAGAGCACCAGCTCTGAAGATATCTTAAAGACGAAGCTTAAAAGTCAAAATATAATACTTTTGTAAAGTCTAATTCGTTCTGACTACCCGGTATAAATTAAAGAATTTGTAACTCCGCAAATTTTTCTTTGGTGAGAAGTAGTGATTTATCGTAGCTATCGGATACTCGATCCGTAAAAGACAGTGCCAGAAAAATGTATGTATAATTTTTTTATTTATTTAAATTCTTACAGTATTTAATAATATCAAGAAGGCCACGTGTATATATGTAAATTTTACTTTTCACACTAAATTAAAATTTTTTCCAAATAAATAAAGCCATGAAATCAACATGACAACTGAAAATTTCCCTCTTAGACCATTAATTATCAGATGGAATAGCATTATATTAAATTATATTATTTAATGTTTAATTACTTTATGTTTGAATTCACAAACACTTTGATCTTGATCTGTTTCAAAGTTTTCATTTTTAATTTTGCTATAGGGAGAGGATATAGCTCTCAAAGGAACCCCAGCATCCTCCACTCCTCTGAATTCAGAAAGAGTTTCGGGATTACTAATTCTAATTCTATATCAAACTCTGGATGAGCCACTTCACATAGTTTTTTATAAAATTTTACCATATTGTCGGGAAAAGATAGTTTACTCAGCCCCCAATCTTCCAGTTCACTCGAATGCAATGGGGCAAATGCATTGAAGTGACCTCTCCGGTCTTCTGGCTATGATTCATCCGTTTATTATCAAACATATCGATAAAACTTCTTGTATTGATATGTATAAACCAGTGGTTTAAAAATGCCAATTAATTTTTATTATAAGTAGTAAATGTTCATAAAGAGGAAAAATGTTTTGGGAATACTCATCCAAACGAGCATGTTTAATTTGTTTTGCAACGTAAAATAAATTATGAGACTGAACTCATTCTGTAATTAATAGCATTTCACAAACTCCCGTTCAACGCCATAAACCTTGATCTCATAAACAGCAATTGCATTTATGCGCTTCATTAAGATTGTTGCGACTTTTTAAGCACTCTTAAACAGAAAATTAAATTCGATTAACGATTTTGCCTTAAATTTCAGTTTTCGCACCAACAAGGAAATGCTAATATAACTCCTATTATTAACATACAAAATTTCTCAGCAATAAATTGCAAAGCAACTAACTGTTAATTAATTTGTTTAGAATGGTTTATATAAATAATGCCATGAGCGAATTTATAAATAATCTCACCTTGAGATGTGAAATCCATGCTAAGAAGTATTGCCCATTGTTTATTGTGTAATGACGTCAATGAGATACTGTTAGTGTTAAAATTATATAAATAAGTAGGCTTTAGATTTCTAGAGAACAGGTAAAACTAACTAACGGGTACCCAAAAAGTCCTGGATGTTTAGTTTGACGTATATTATATCAAAGAAGTCAAGATGGCTCGTTATGTTCGTTTATATCTTTTAGCATGTCTTCTATTTACCAACAATTAAATACATAGAGATAGGAAGCAAATTTGTTTAGCAAACAAAACTCGTAGAAAACCGTGAAAACCAAATAGGGTAGAACATAATTGCAAATAATAAACGAGCAGCTGAAGCTAAATAGGTAAAAACTTAATAAACTTATAAACTACCACACGAGCATCTCTTGTTAACTTCCATGATTAATTCAGAAGAAAATAAACTCGTAGCTCCAACTTGATGACATCAATAAAGCCTATTACGTGTAAAACATCAGGATCTTCAGCGAGCAATAATTAATTTATTAAATTTATGGGACTTAATCGTTGATTGTTAAACTAATAAATGTGAAATGGCAAAGGAATTAGTTTCAGCCAGGTAAAATATTCATAAGCGATTAACTCATTCCAGCAGAAAGTATTAACCACATCCTTTTCAATGTTAGTGGCTGTAGTTAATTTATAATTTTAATCCGCTCCCCTATAAATAGCCATTTAATTACTTCACTTCAATATTTCCCAAGAAAAATTGTAAATGGGAGTTACTAAAATATTTGCACATTAAAGCGTTAAATACATTAAATGAAATAAGAATAAAGCTTAAGCTAACAGTCATTGTATTATAAAACACAAAAGAGTGAAAAGGTTTAAAAGGTAAATGGACTTGAAAGAAAGAATTTGATTTCGTTGGTATCAATGTTTTAGTAAGAAGTGCAATGAAAATTATTAATATTAAATAAAATAATAATTATATGGATTTTAAAGTAGGTAAACGAAATTAATTCAAAGTATATAACACGGACTATTAAGCTGAAATGAAAAAGCAATGATTGAAAGACAAGTAAAAAAATATTGTTTAAAAATGACACCTCGAGAATATTAAATCAAAATGTATCTAAATTGAACTTTAAAAGTAAACCAAAAATATTTTATACTATGTCGGAGTATATACATATACAGGATGGTTCAGAAACTAAGAAGGAAACTGAACGAACGTATTATTGAAATTAAAAAGAATCCAAAATTTCATAACACTGTATCATAAATATAAATACATATATTAACCATATACTTCATATTTGAGGAGAGCATTAAATAAGTGAATGTTAGAGCCGTTCTTTTCACTTCTCCTAAAGTTTACATTAATATAAGGTGCACATTAATATTGATATTACTCTTTTCACCTACTTGTAAGTTTTAAGTTCTATTTACTTGACCAGTTCTGAACGTCAAATTAATCTTTACTTTAAATAAAACCTTACTTTACTAAATGACAACTTTACAAAGAAATTAAAAGACCGGCCTTTAATGACATTTTTAAGATAATACAAAAACTTTCAATTGGGAAAAGATTTGCATCGCGTAATGCTTAAGACAAGAAAATGAGATATGTATATTCGAACATACATGGTATAGATAAAGGCTGCAACACCAAAGCCAACTCAAGACTATTGTGGATTTTAATTAATTATTTGCATCATAATAATTTCCTCCATTTCTTTTCCTCTGCCGCGTTCTAGTTTCTTTTTCCCAACATCCTCAGCTATGGCCTCTGTCCATTTCTTTCTTTGATTTCCATGTTAAAATTATTCCCTTTATTACCTAGCTGATTGTTATTTTTTAATTTGTTAACCTCGTTTATAATTGTTTTGTAATAAAATACAATAAATTCTACATTTTACTATCCTCCTTTAACCCTAGTCTCCGACAAAAAACTTATTCCCATTTCTATGTACGAAGGTACATTTGTACCCCATATATTTTGGATGGAACACATTGTAGCGCATGCGAAATTTGAATTTTTTATAACTATTGGTAATAGAAGTTTGTGTTTAATGTTTTGGTTATGCTACATGCTGGTCAGTAAATATTAGCACATGGAAAGGGCAAGACATTTTTATAGTTTCATAAAATAATACAAATAAAAATGTCAAATTCAAATGGTGAGGGGTCTAGTTTTGCGTCAAATGTTGTTTTGGGTGACAGAGCAGCCCCAACTGATACTCCAGATGCAGGAGAAATCATTGCTTCAAGAGCTATTCGGCTTAGGTAAATTTGGTTACTGATTTGTGTACTGTTTCTATTGATGGATTTTTAGTGCACCGGTTAATTCTCTTGACCTTTTACCGTGGAATAGGGCTGGATATTTAGATCTTGAAGAGTATGTTTCACCTTATATCAGTGTTTTGTTCTGTAAAAAAAATGGTTTGATTTATATAATTCATGTGTTTATTTCCTTCAGGCTGTTACAAGCCACAAGAATTAGATTTACTATATGAAAGCGATAACGAGGACTTTGCGCCTATCAATGATGTTCTAGATGGCAATGATGAATGGTTACCAGATCAAAAAAACGATTACGAATCAGACAAAGAGGTTGAAGGGTTCGATATCGAAGTGAATAAATGTGAGAGCGATGAGGAAGAAACAAATTTTCTGACCTGTGGAAAATTATGAACCAGAGGTTAGGAGATCTTATCCAACGGAATCAGTAACGGTAGATGAACAGTTGTTTCCATTTCGGGGTAGGACGAAGTTTACCCAATATATATCCAGAAAACCGGCAAAGTATGGCATAAAGTTTTTTTGGGTGTGCAACTTCTCTAACGGCTACCCATTACAAGGCCATATCTACTCAGGTAAACCGCCTGGTGGACAGCGTCAAAAGAACGTTGGCGAATCAACTATGCTTGCACTGACAGCAAAATATAGGAATTCAGGCCGAAACGTCACTACCGATAATTTTTTTACCTCTGGCTCGCTCTTACCAATCATTTACGAAGTTCCAAAATGTCTCTCGTCGGAACTCCATAGCCATAGCAAGCCATATATCCCTAAGGAAATAAAAACTATTGTATCAGACGAAATTGGCACAGCGAAATACGCCTTTCGAAGCGATTGTACTGTTGTATCTGTGGTCGTGAAACAAAAACAAAGCTGTGTATCTCTTGTCGAGTATGCACTTGGATGCTGGCACCTCGATCAATGGTAAAGAGAATATTTTGCACTACTACAATCAGACTAAGGTTGGTATCGATGTGATGGATAGGATGTTAACTAACTATATATGTAAGCGGAAGACAAATCGTTGGCCTTTAGCAATGTTCTTCAACACGATTGATTTCATGGGTCTTGCTGCATGTATTATTTATAGGGAGCTCCATCCATCCACCACAAAAAGTTACCGCCGCTATTTTCTACAACACTTTGGGAAAGAATTGTGTCATCCAAACATTCTCGATTGTTCCAGAACACCCAACATCGTCAATCAATTTTTGATGAAAAATGCAATTGAACAGGTGCTGGGAATACAATTACTCCCTCACCACCAAATCCAAATGCACCTGAAGTGGACGATAGAAGACATAAAACTGTAAAAGGTATTTGCAAAATTTGTCTGGCGCCGGACGATGCCAAAAAGAAACACAAATCCCGTAATGCATGTCACAAATGTAAATCACCAGTCTGCGCTGAGCACATAAAATGGGTGAAATATGAATGTTTGATGTGCGACTAAAAGTTTTATGGTGAACATTTTTCTAAATTCTTTTTATATTTGAAAATTGTATAAATTACAATAAAAAGCACAAAAAGTAGCTTCTTTCAATCAAATTCAATTCATTTTGTATGGAAGTACGAGTGTACCACCGTACCTGGTCTACAGAGTAAAAAAATTTAAATTGAGGTATTTAAAAATAGGTTGGGCTCTTAAATTTCGAATGTGCATAAAATCATGCTAAGAGGTCTTACTTGAGATTAGAGTGAGAACCGACCTTTATACATTTTACTTACTACGTTTTTTTTTTTCGATTTTAAAACCAAAAATTACACCTGTACCTCTGGTAGGAGGGCTAGGGTTAAATATTCTCAGTATTTTTCATTCCTACAATTCAGCAAATAAAATTTTTAAATCATGCCTGTTCTATACGGTGAAAACTCAAAACTTTAGATAAACATTGAAAATATTATATCACTTATATTTATACACAAACTCTAATTATATCTGCAACTAATTTAAATTCGGAAAAATATCCACCACGTTAGATTAATTACCGCATTTATCTATAATGCAGTTATGTTTTACCGTTAATCTCAATATTTATTATACTATTACGGCTTTCAACAGAATGTTTTTCTGACCAAGTTTGCATACTTCGGTAAAGTAGGTACGAACAAAATCACGAAAACCACGCGCACGGTTTTTTCCATAAAACTTCTAGCATCGTTAATTATAAATACTTTATACGTTCGTTGTTACGGCATGCTCATACAAAAAAAAAGTAAACTAAACACAACAAAAATGCAACAATAATGTTACGTAACTGAGGTCATTAGATAGCATTGAAAGGTAGGAGGTATGTCGGCTATAATGTGTTCAGCAACAATATGTGATTGCCTTGCGCCTATCGACAACAAATAAAGTACGTTTATAGGTAGGTACGTGAGTAACAAAAGAATAATAAAATTGAAGATTTATCGCTAACTGCACATAATGACTTCAAACGATTGTTAAATTATGTATAGGTCGTTGTATATGAATGCGCGTGCGGAAAATTAGATCTTGTAAATGAAGGTAATTAAAGAATTATCGGAATATGAAAGTAGCACTAGGTGAGATGAATGCAAATTCAAATTTATTCAACCGTAAACTCAGATTATTTTATCGATAACCTGTAAATGCAAATCCAAAAAAAAAAAACATTTTTATTGATTCATATTTTGACCTAGTTCAAGTATTTTGTTTAATTAAAATTTGTTAGAAATTTTTTGTGTAGTAGATGAAACTGCTGAGTGATCTGCATTGAGGAAATAGGTAAATAGACATATCGCAAATCATAATTTATACCCATTGACTTGCATTAAAAACTGCTGCATAATATATGTAGATTACAGGGGTATAACTGATTTGGAATGCAGTATGTATTCGAGAACAGGATATTGTAATCTTTTCCTTTTAAGAACAGTTAAATTCTTAGATAAATGCGATTTTAAATATTCATTTCTCACATTTATGTGAGATTTGAGATTATTTCTGGAGGATATCTTTCATGTACCATATGATCATACTCAGAGTATCTCCATCTCGTTTCATTATATCAGGTTGAAACAAGATGAGAATACTTTGAGTGCACAATTTAGTCCCAGTGAAAAACGCCATAAGACTTCACAATGTTTTGAAAAATTCGAAGGCTACTTTATGTACTTTTTAATTGAAATGCCTTATAGTTAGTTACCTTAATATTCGAAGGTTTTGATGCGTTTGCACAACTGAATGATATATCTATGAAAACTTGAAATACATAAAATAATTTACTCAAATGTTAGACTAACAACCTCATTAAGGAACAAGAAAAGTGATTTGTTTTCGTTACTTTTTATCTGTAATATCATTTCCGTCGGATTGATTTCTCTTAAATTTGAGCTCTACAAAATCGTTGTTGAAGAACAGAACATCCTGGAATAATGTAATTGTATCTATCCTTGAATTTATACGATCTTTTATGGACACTCTATATGTGATCTTTTATGGACGCCTTGTACACGATGTAAAATTATTCAAAAGTGAGTAATTTATATAAAAATCGTTTATCTGAAAATATGTCATGAACTACCTTAAATAAAGTATAAAACGAAATTTCAAGCTTGAGCCATTTTGTATTCACTGTAGTGATTATTTTAGAAAACGGTTTAGAGTTTTTTCTCTACTGTGCTTAAAGCGGTACTCGAATATTATTGCCAATAGTTTACAGTAATTCACGCCTAACAACTTTACTATATTGTGTGTGCCAAAGCGCTTGCACAACTATCTTTGCGACTTGCTGCTTGCTTTTATGTCACCTACATGTATTTTATGTGTGAAAAGTCGTATAGTTTAATCCTAGTAAATTCACAACTGCCTATTGGAAACATATATATCCAATGTAATAGTAAATTATTGTGTCATTACACTTTTCCCAATGTTTTTTTTTTTGTTTTTGTCTTATTTGGGTCAAAATGGTAATAACGTTAAACAGGGCATACCTCGCTCTGATAAACACTCGTTCGTTGGTTAGTCCCTTCTAGTACTCTCTCTCCTCGTCTCGCTTAGCGTGCATACGATGCGTCGTGAGAAACGGATACACATACAACAAAAATGCGATTTACATCGGATATCCGAAAAGACATCAAATAGTACTCACCGGGGGGCCTTGCGCGCCCCCATGGGATCCAACGGCGAATCTAGTAGCCACCGTTCCCTCATCTTGATAACTGACATTGCGGAAGTTATCCCCTCGGACGTTGTCTTATCTTTGCACGCATTAACCCCACATTCACCTGTGAGTATAAAACCCACCCTCCCTCGCATACCTTGCCTCCTAAGCTTACGTTCTTAGGATCAATTCATGTCACTGACCCCGTAAGTGTCAGCACCTCTCTGTTTCCGATCCAGGGAACATCATGTCATGTTAGACTTCTCTGGAGCACAATGCTACCACCAGGTCTGGAACAGAACCAGCTAAATTCCCAATTAGCTGATTGTCTTGCTGATATCGTGCACTTCATCAGCGTTGCTGGCCACTGCGACAAGTCACACTACATCGTACACTGGTGCACGATACACCCCCGGCCAATGCCCCGGATCACCGCTCTCAGGACGTTATTCAGCTATCCGAATAACTCCACACCACTGCAAGATCTTCATCCCGCATTGCCCAATAAACAGGGTGTACCTCGTGTCCTCAGGACAATATTCTGCAATCACCCTCGAGGTCGGTAACATATCCCGCCGCCTCAACCCGTAACACCAAGCCAATTCGTTACGCCCTTTACTGAGACGTTTCTCACTCTGCCCTTCCTTTCCTCCAAATATTTTACATTCCTTCGACTAGTTTTATTATCAAAACATAAACAAACATCCCCTGACTTATAGATATTTATTAGGCATTTTAAACTACAGGCTAATTCGTTTCTTAAAAATAATATTGTCTACAATATCTCTAATTATTTTTTTTGTCATTTATGATGTCGTGTTTTAAGGCATAATATCGTATTTGTTAAAAATTTATACGATACGTACATTTTCTGTCTCTAAAATCTTTTTATTACTAATATTTTATCTGTTTCTTCAGTTCCTCTTTAATTCACTCTTCAGGATTTTCTTCATTTTGACTTTTGACACTTGTACTACAAGTTATCTGAAGACGGTTACTTCTGAAGAAACCCGGTGGTATGAATGATAAGTATCAATCAGAATCAGGAAACACGTCATCTCGTTATTAGACAATAGATTTGTTCCAGCAGTAGTTTCTGATTGGTTCAGAACCCCCAAAAACGATTGCCCACCGAAGAAATTACCAATTGTAACAGCGCCATTAAGTGCACAATATTTTTGACAGTTTCGAATTAGCCAGAAAGTGTGTCTGGTGTCTATCGTATTACGATAAATCTTTTGTCAATATAGACCCAGAATATTAAGTATTCTTATTCTCTCTGGGTGTTTTTCTCACTATTTTGCTTATATAAAACATATTATAAACTAGATTATTATAATTAAAATGTATCCATTCCAATTCTTTGACTAAATCCTGTTCTAATAAAATCCTCGTTATCGACAATACAAGTTCACAAACGTACTTATTTAGAACTTTCTTACAAAGAAAAATATGTATAATCATAAAACAAAAATACTAAGTAGACACAAATGCATGACATTCGTTATCGAACACGAAATGCTTAATCCGCTTATCTAAAACAAACGTGCACGATTCCATCGATGATATATTTACATTGCATCTATGCCGTATTTCAACATTCTGAATCATAAAATAACCTATACTAGCTAAAGCGTAATGCGCTTTATAAATTACCAATTAATCGCCACGACAATATATTGCGGTCTGAAACTGGTTATTATATAAATTGCCATATCCTTATTCCTTTTACATACATCTAATATTAATTTATCATCGCGCAGACTTAGATTTATTTATATCAGAAGCGGACAACAAATTCTTTATGACTTACAAGGACAACACACAGCAGGATGATGTTGTACGTTACAACTACCGTCATGGGAACGCACCATTCATTAAGCTTCTTTTGATTTTGTTAAAGGTTACGATTTCGCAAAAAAATATTTATTACGAGAATTTCCGAGATAAAATGATATTTATTAAGCACAACATTGAACTTATGGCAGAAACATAGCATGTCGCTTTTATAAATTATTTCCTTACTATATGAATAAGCTTCAATTTCGCTCGAATACATATTTTATTAGCAATAAATTACTGAGGGTATTCGAATTTTAGTCAAATTAATTTGCATTTATTAAGAACTTAATCTAACTCAATATTATTCACTGTACTTATTTGTAAATATTTATTGAATAAATACAATTGATATTAAATACACGAACCATTTAATTGAAAACAAAATGCTCTTTTGAAAAAATAAACATTTCAAAGAAGGGCCCTTCTTCCTCGAAATCAAAACAGTTATTGTTATTGTTGAAAGTGAAGGCCCAAATCATAATGAAAATATTCTGTTCTGCAGAGGAAATACCATGCAATAGTAAAATAATAGCTGAATTTCAAGTTTTTTAAAACTCTGCGAAGTTCACAAGGCACCTGTCAATAGATTTTGAGCCCTATTTAACAGCACAAAATTGTTGATTGCTCCATAAACAGATAGGACGTCTCTGTGCGTAGGTCATACTATAGATTTTGTTTAGATCCAACACAAAAGATTTTTATTAAAATTTTGATATACCTACGTCTTACTGTTACAACATCAATCAAGAAAGAGACTCTAAATAGGGAACGAAATCACTTTGAGTAATAAATATCAAAATGTTAGGATCATAATGAAGTTCTTCTTCCCGGTGAAATTTCTAAATATTATTCACCTCAGTACCAATAACATCTATAAAAATTACAGAGAAAACGAAACAGCTTTCTGAGCTTTCTGAGCTTTATTTAAGGCACATGATTCCAGTGTCCATAAATTGAGGGGACATAACTGACCTTCCTGCAGTTTACCAGAGATGGACCCTTTTTCACTAAAAAAGGTGTCCAACTTCTAAAATGAACATTTTTAGAATTAGAATTTTTAAGCGTTACACAACTACTTAAAGAAGAATTTAGAATTAGATTATAAAATAGCCTATTGTTTTGTTCTATAAGAGTCGACGAAGGAAAAAAAGGACAATTATATTGCTTCTAAATGATGCAACAATAAATAATATTTGAAAATAATAAATCAAAAAATGTAGTAAACTGAAAATACTTTCAATATGAACAGTACATATTGTTTGAACTCAATGAACATTATTTTCCAGTGTTAATTTTAAACAAGCATTCTTAATTACTGAGTTATGTGAACTGACGACAAACATACATATAATAGTATGCATAATTAAAATATAATTATTACAGTTTTTTAAAATTAAAACTCTACCATTCACTGTCGCCAATACCTAGTGGAAAACTAATTAGACGTAAAGCCGCCGTAACTTTAATTTATGCTGATTATTAAACAATTGCAAGGAACTGTTAGTCGTTTCTCGCATTAACATTAAATAATTTAAAACAGACTTATTTAATATTAATGTATACTTTTTTTGTTGTTGTTCGCAAGTTCAAGCGTGCGCCTTTATCCGTGTTGAATATTATCAAGCACAGACAGATTATCCTTATCTCGGTGATGCATCTAAATGCAAAGTTCAATTAAACCTTTATCTGAAAAAAAAAATTTATAACGCATGTCGTAATTATTGCGATATATTTGTCGAACAAGGCATGTGGAAATTTAATAATAATAGTCGTCCTTAAGCGCCCATTAGATAAATCAATAATTACTCATTTAAAGGGGACACCTGTCTAAGATTGCATTGTTTACAGCAAATTGCTTTCACAAAAAAACGCAATTTCGTATTTACGTTTCACGTACGATTAGTTTCGCTAAGTTTCAATGTTGACGTGAAAAGTATGAAAAAACTAGCCGTTGTTATAGAATATAAAAATTTATTTTTAGGCGACATTTTAATTAATATGCTAATAATTTGTTGCAATTAACAACCTCTTGTCAAAGAATTTGTGCTTTCTAATCACCATGATTTAAGAGATGGTGTAACAAGTTATCTTCCTCCGGGGTCGCTAATAATCAGTTGACGAACGTGAACCCTCGCTGTTTTACTGGCTACAAATGCTCATATGGGGTGAACCAATTAGATAAGAATACTCAGAATTAGGTACATCGTGAAACTGAAACTTATTAAGTGGAATTCAGTGTAACTGGTGTAAGTAATGATCTAATAAATTATCTCCTGATTAACTTTTTGGGTTTGCGAACAAAAGAGGTTACAGTACGTCTGTTCCTACAACAGTCTCCGACTAATTCGAAAATGTCAGAAGCACACGCCAATTAAAGTTTCACATTTAACGCAGCTCTGGAAAGCGGTGAAATGAATTCGACAGGTAGTTTGGGACTAGTCCGTAGGAACAAAGCACCGACCAATTTATTCTCCATATGCTGTTACTGGCAATTCTATCATTTGACTTTCCTTATTCTGGGTTAAGCACCTAAGAGGATAGGGTAATTAATATTGACAAAAATATTCAAAAAAAATATGTCAAAAAAATTAATTTTGAACAACGTTTTGTAAATGCTTCTCGACAAAGCCTGAATATCAGTGACCAATTTCGTTAGGGTTTCTTCACACATATCAGTTGTAGATCAGTGTAGTATCACTTCCTCAGTGATATCTGTGTTGTGTCGGTGAAACCTACTCACATATACCAGTAGCGATCGGTCAGTGTTTAGTAGGAATTCATTCACTGAGGAAGAATTAACAGTGATTGCCTTAAGAAGAAATTCAGAAGAAATGCGAACATACATAAAGCGTAAAAAGAAGAAAAAGTGTAATTGGGATACGCACATCGAATAAGACGCAATGCGTCTATGAAACGGAAAAGTATCTTCGCCATCGATTCAAACTTTTATGGAAGTTGAACATCTCCAGCGTGTCTTTGATGATTAATGTTGATTTCACCGTCACATTATATTTTTAGAATTTTTTTTTATTAAAACTTTCCTGTAAGGTGAATTGGCCCCGCACCGAACTAAATGGATGTTTAAAATGTCGTATCTCCTATTCAAGCTTTGCTGAATGAATCAACGAAGACGCGCTAGAGAGCGTTTCATACTTCCACGTTGCATCGTACTAATGCTTGCATTGAAGCAGGAGGAAACCTTTCTTTAGCTTCTCTTGTAAAAATTAGATATGAGTATGACTACTGTAATAGTCACAGATTAAAATTAATTTAGTTGTTTTCTCGTTTCTTGAAAATCTTATTATCGAAGACAAATCGAATTTTTTTCAGTTTTTTTTTAGTTCAAACAATGCTTTGCAATATTGTCAAAAACTTTTTAAAATTAAATTAGCAACATATATGCTACAACAAGACAAATTCCACATGTGACAAAGTTAAATTTAGAGCACAAACTTACACGTTCATCGAGATAAGTGAAGGCAACACCTTTAACTCACTGTTTCTTAACGTGGTGATGAACATCTCAAAGGCGCAAACTTTATAGAGCAAAATATAAATAGGTCCGAAAATTAATAAACATAACTGAAGATAAAAACATGCGTCGAGAAGAACAGATTCCTTGATAATACAACCCGAAGACTAAAAACAACAAAAGATTTTGTGATAGCATAACGGCGAAAAGAACCCCTCCCGTGAGACTCAAAGAAAACATAAGTAGAAGAAGAAATTTCACAATTGAATTTCATTTTCCGGCTATTTTACATATTAACCACACCGCAGGTAACCAGATGATTCCATTTCATTGAAACTGTCATTTTTTCTACAATTTTATAAGATTTTTATAAAAGAATCGCATGCTTAATCATTCTTGTGCCATGTGATATGGGCGTCATATGTGACATCTTAACTGATTTCATTTTCAATCGATGTAAACTGTGTAATTTTCATTTACTTAACTGGAGGATCAAATTGCTTTTTTCCCATGAGTTTTTAACATAGAGATCCCACATTCGATAGCAACTTTATGTCAAAAGAGCTACGCGTAGCACTTTCATTTCGATGTGGCTCACTTCTTGAATAACAGTATTATTTATTATTGAATTAACTCAAAAATACTCTAGAAATTTAACGCCCAAGTTCCTGGTTTTACCCGAAACATTTCGTTCGCCGTACTACTCCAATTAAGGATTTTATGGTATTAGATTTAATACTTTAATAATTAATAATAATTAATAATTTATTATTAAATTAAATAAGTTTAAACATCCACGCGATTTTACATCACTGCTTCATTCGACGTGTGGCAAAGTTGAATACACCGAGCTTTCGGTCAAGGGCAAAATAAAATCTAGTCATAAATTTCTTCGCTGTTTATGGATTTATTACCCCCTGCAGCTGTGTGCCATTCATAAATGCAATTTAGTTTTGTTTCACGATTCCGCGCGCTATAGTATTTCAAAAAACATCGACTCCAAATTATGCCAATTTCAATTTGCTCCGATTAAAATTTTTTATTAAGATATTTTGTTTGAAATAATGTCAGAAACGTGTCCCTCAAGTTTGATGCATCTTCAATGAAGCACCCAGTATAATACATAACAATCTTAAGGTTCGTTCCTTTCGTCTGGATTTTATGTTCTGAATCGTTCAAAATAAGCATTGAGCATGTGTACAAAATTAGAGGTTTATTTCATAATGTGCATGATTTGATGAATAGTTCGCAACTTGAAACTCTATCTAATCCCTCCGTTACCTACCCTTCAAAATAGAAATATGTTAGAAATGATTAATAGACGAATAGATTTCGGTACAAATACTCATAGTAAGTACTCGTAGAACCACTGGGAAGTGGCCTAAAGAAGAAGAATAAAATCTTTTATCATACGGTTGTATGAACTTAATAGTCAGAAATATAATCAATTTTCAGCACATCTGCAATAAAATATCACGTCACACAATAATTTTTTCTGAAATATGTAGTTTATCTAGAAAAATATGACACAAAATAAAAAGAATAAATCTTTACTGAAATGTAATCCGCAAAATAAATCCTAGTCAGTAATTTGATAACGCAAATAGATATTATTACACAAGATGTATGCAACCGTACATATGCCCGTGTAATGCAATTTAATACACATGCAATATTACTTTTACTATCTATTATCGATAATTCGATTATAATTATAGCTCAATTACAAGCGCACTTTCAACCGAACATAAACTGCGTTTAGTTCAATCACGACAGGAGGAGATAGATGAATGCAAAGCTTTTCCTCGAAAATGATTTCAGAAATTCTTATTTTTTAATTAATTACACATACGTTTATACATTTGTAATTACGTAAGTATTCTGTATAATAGTTATGTTAAGTTTAAATACATAACATTAAACTTTACTCAATAAAAACATAAGAGTGTTTCATATAACAATTGCAATTCCGCGATTCCTTTTTCTATTCTAATTCGAATTGAATCATTTAAGTTATTCAATACTATCGACAAGATAATCTAACTAACGAGAAACTGGTTCGATATCCGTCTCGTAGATGTTGACTAATCAGATTTCTTGCTCGATATTCCCGCCAGAGCGATCGGGCGTAATGAAATTTCATAATCGGTTTAAGCCAAAGCTCTACGACAACGCCGACGTCGTTCGACATGGAAACCCGACTTGTGTGCATTAGAGGTCGCATAGCGTTTCAAATTTATTGCACTACGTGGGTCGTACACTAAACGAATTCCAACAGAAACGCAGCATAATTGATCAGTTGTTTTATTGCGTCTAGTTAAGCGGTGTAAAGGTGAAAATTTATTGCTAAAGTGTGACGAAATTAGCAACACTAACACGTTATTAAAATTTAAATTTATAAATGTAATGCACAATTTTGAAAATTGCATTAAAACGATTTATCATTAGATAAGTATACCCTACATGTTTCATTGAAACGTACCGCTGTCAATTTACGCAGCTGTGCGTATATGTTATCGTATCTTCTCCCCACGCTCACGCGTTTAAGATATGCTCGCCCAGTTAAATATTTCGACCAAGTCTCTGCATTTACAGATTGTATGTGTCATTCCATCTAACAATCGTCAAAATATATCGTCCAAAGTTTTCCTTATTCACATCTCTGTGAGCACTGATATTGAACATTCCTGCTTTAGACTACAAATTATAAAGCCTTCCATGTACTGAAAACTCTTGATAATTTCATCTTGTGAATATCTTAATTCATGTAATCACCTCCTCATCAGTAGATTCATTCAAATTATTTAAATATTTTTCCAATCAGTGCATGTTCAATCACTAATAAGTCTTTTTCTTTTATGTTAATGTATCCGCACGTCTGAGTTCTCTATTACTTCCGTTCACTTGAGTTGGTTTACATAATTGATTGGATAGGTTAATCCAAACTTCGCAATCACCAAACGTCTTACAATACCGTTTTCTTTACAATAGGCGCAAGCTTATGCAAACTTAATTTTTTCGTCTTCACAAGTTGTAAGACGTCTTTCCGATAAAAACCAGGCGATCATTTAAATTTATAATTAGAGTAATGCGTATGAATTTTGAATTAGATTAACTGTTAACAGCTTAATTTGAGTTTGAATTGTCAAAGTGATGCTTTTGAAAATATGAAACTGTGAGTTAGCAGTTGTACCGAACCCGGAGCGAACACCTCCAA
Organism: Serrognathus titanus; assembly: GCA_039766575.1. Classification (NCBI taxonomy): domain Eukaryota; kingdom Metazoa; phylum Arthropoda; class Insecta; order Coleoptera; family Lucanidae; genus Serrognathus; species Serrognathus titanus. The sequence goes on along the minus strand of CM077914.1, from coordinate 43,421,850 downwards.
CATTTGCTATGATTGTTAATAAAACTGCATTATTTTCTAATATATTTCCTTCAAATTAAAATGATTGAACATGAGAACCCTAAACGTCGAAATATTTATATAACCTCTAATTTACACAGCGAGTCGATTGACAAGGTGAGTATAAAAATTATATAAATCGTATAAAAAAATTCCACCTACTTTAACTATAAATTTAAATGATCGCGTGGTACTTTCACAGAGCATTGAGGTTTACGTTTTAAAAGTTTCGCAATATGCATACTTTATATGTAAACAGCGGCAGAGCTTAACTATAAATTAAAAAAAATCGAGTAAAAAGGCGGCACATAATATTCTGCATTCCTGTGAAGCCAAGGTTGAACAATGGGCTACTTAAATTCACCATAAATGTACTCAGACCACATAAAAATCTCTCTTGCTCTATTTAAAAGGACCGTCAATGAACACATGAATATACAGTTGTCTGATGACACATGGAAGAGGCTAGAAGGGTAGCTAGGGGATATCAAAGTACATAAAGCTTTTTTCTTCATAAACTTTTAATAAAAACTCAATAACTAGAGAATTACAGCAAGTTAAAGAAAAATTAATTAACAAGCAATCGTTACTAACTCTAGTAATAAATTACGTTTTAATTTCGAAGTTGGAGGGTCTAAAATTTAGTTGAACAATGCTTAGTTAAAAAATTGTTAAAAATTTAGTAACATAGAAGTTACGGCTATTTAATTCTTTATTTAATATTTATTTCATATTGTTGAGAGCCACTGACTAGTTAAAACAAAATAACAAAACAAGTTGGTGTGGAAATTTACTTAAATGTGGATTCCTTTAAGTGTCAAAGTTAACATTACTTACCGCTAAGGCGCTAAGGTGATTTCTCAATCACAAATTAACTTTAAGTAGTTCATTTCCACAGTAATAATTATAAATCAATCGTTTTATGCGTTTAAATGCGGGGTCAACATTTCGATTAACTTTTATGAATATTTTAGTGTTGATAAATTTAAAGTTTATTTAATAATAAGATTGTAAAACAAGTTTTATTAATAAATTTAAAAATTTCTACTTCCTTCTTTTGCCATTAATTGTTTTTTGGTCTTACTTTAAAATTAAAGTACCAAGCAAACTATCAGTTTACTTCCAGTACTATGGAAATGTGGAAACTATTATACACACCCCACAAAAGTTATGGCACCACCCTGAAAAATCTGTGTTTTTCCAAAATGAATATGCATGAAGGCAACATACTTGATCTATATCATGTAGAAATAGAATTTATTTACTTAACTGCAAGCACGAACATCGATAAGATTTTTTGGCAACTTTTCTTTTAATCCAAGAAAAAGCTGCTTATACCCATTTGTTTCAGTTTATTTTTAATCGCGTTTGTTATTGGATGTTTCCCTTGTTCAATATAAATTTGACATAATGAATGTTCCTCAACGTGTTAGCTACCACCTGACCCACGAGGAAGCTGTCCGCGCATTTGCTTTGCTACAGGATGGTCGTAGCCAGCGTTATGTGGCGAGAGTCCTCGGTGTTACCCATTCTACCATTGTTAGGCTGGCACAAAAACAACAAGAAACTGGCAGTGTTAACAGAAGGTTAGGACAAGGCCATGAAAGGGTGACATCGGTCCGAGATGATCGCTTTCTGCGTCTAACAGCGCTTCGCACCAGGCATTGCACTGCTAGATTGCTTCAAAGGAAGATGTTAACTGCCAGAGATGTGGAAATTTTGCTGCAAACGATAAGAAACTGTCTTCGTGAAGACAATATTCGGGCTGGTGTCCCTGCAAGAGCACCACTACTCACCAGATGACATCGGGTAGCTCGTTTAGCTTTTGCTAGGGAACATGTGAATTGGGATATTGGAGATTGGCAGAATGTGATGTTCTCTGACGAATCAAGATTCTGTCTTTATGCAAATGACAGACGAATGCCGGTGTATAGAAGACCTGGGGAACGATATCTTCAATGTAACTTTGTTCCCAAAATGAATTTTGGTGGAGGTTCTGTAATGGTTTGGGGTGCAATCTCTTTGGAAGGTCGTACAGAATTAGTGCCTTTGCATGGGGCTCGTATGATGGCTGTGCATTACATTACTGACATTCTAGAGCCACATGTTATACCGTACGGCCCATTTATTGGTCCAGATTTTGTGTATATGCACGATAACACTCAACCGCACTATTAGTTCGGGTAATAAAAGAATACCTTAGAGAAACTGAAACACCTGGTACGGAGTGGCCAGCTCGAAGCCCTGATTGTTGTCAATAGCTAAGTTGCAATATTTCTTTAGTGGTCCGTAAACACTCCTATCTAATGGTTGCGGAGGCAAAACGGTCACACCATTTTCTTTGCAACTATCCAAAGCTTTTGGTGAAAGATGGGAATCGTGGTTATCAAGCAGCAAAAATACGCGTTTTTCTTTTGAACATCTTGTTTGATGGACGAAATGGTTAATAAATTTGACGAAATGTCTTCTTTCATCCATCCAGATGGATTCGCATCATCCAGAGGATATAAAAAAATAGGGGAATTGTATTGCCGCTTGCGGAAACTGCTACAGTGAGAGTCACGAGAGTTCCTCTTTCGGCGGATGTAAGTTTTCCTGTTTGCTTAAAACCGCGTCGTGCCACTACCCTGTCCGGCTTTTGGACCGTTGTTATGCCCGTCTCCTCGACGTTCCAAATATCTGGAGCTTCAAAATGTAACCGCTGATGTACAGTCTTCAAATTGGATAAAATGCGCCCACAATCTGGCTCTTGACAGACTCGTAGCATGTGGTGTCCTCAGGGATAGGGTATCATTTCTTTTAATAAAAAACGTATACCAATCTGGGCCTGCCACTTTATTGTTAGTCCAGCTAGCCGGAACCTAAAGGTTATTAGCAGAGGCATACTGAAATGCGAATTTTCTGAGTTCTTTCGGGGTTAACCCATAGTAAATATCAGACGCTTATTTTAGTAATCTGTTAAAACAGTATCTTGTTCTTGAGAAAAAATTTGTCGTCCATTTTAGTAATCAACACGTTCTAGATTAACTTCACCATTATTTGATTTTGCTTTTACCACATAGCGATGAAGCGTTTTCTGGAATCAAAAAGTCTTTTGCGACACTATTTCTAGTTCTGCTTTCATTTATAATACAACTACAAGAACTGCTTGTTGAATAATATCGGCTTGTGTTTTGCCTTTATCCGTTTTTCGTTTGTAGGTCCTCATGTTTATGCCTGTAACAAATTAAGCAGCGGTTAACATTGTGCAAATGTATTCAAAATCACTTTACTATGTAACCAGATAGCTTTTAAGTGTGTAATGCATTTTTTCTTAATTAAGTGACCCATTATTTAAGAAAAATGGCAAGACACTATAAATGGATGTCTTTGGGGGTTAGTAGACTAATAGTCAAGTAATCTCATGTTTATTTAGTCAAAAAGCCCCGTTCGCTATTTTGACATTGTGAGGGCCGTGAAAAATCAAGAGATACATCTTTTTTAGGCAAAGATATTAATCTTTGCCTAAAAAAGATGTATCTCTCGATTTTTCACGGCCCTCACAATGTCAAAGTCCCAAATATTCCGATAAACACAATGATTAAAAGAATAATTAATAAAATGAGTTAAATAATCAATACAATATGGCAACTGGGTGTGAGTATATCTAATGACACCAAATCTATAATACAGCTCTCTGATTTAATAGAATAAAAAGCCTTATGAACATCAATTCCGAAAATATTAAAGAATTCACAAGTGCTTATTAAACCATTTCAGGGCTTGATTTATTTATGAGGTTACCTTGTATTTAAGGCTAAACAAAGCGGTGCTATCCTACTAAAGTAGTGACTGCGGTATGAATCTTTAAACCCCAGGATCGTCTAGTTATCCGTGTGCAGAACCATCAACTTCAGTTGAAAACTTTATGATTTAATTATACACGCATAAATCAATATTATACAATTACCAGTAGTATTCTGAGTTGAATTGTTAAATCAGGTTAATTTCAATGAAAACACACTACCAGAGAAAACGGTTTTATTCCTAATGAAAACTATGAAAATTTTAATACAAAAAAAAACTTAGCGAAATGTTTCTATTCTTGATTATTCAAATTGAAATATGTATTGAACAACGGGGTTCTCATAAAATTTTTATTCAAGGCATTTTTGGTTTGCGTTCATCCTCTGTATTGTCATAAAAATATAATTCACTTCATGTACAATTACATCCCTTTGTATCTTATGTAAGAAGCTGAGCTTAGGTTATATAATTATAACTTCACGAAACGCTCTTAGTTTATATTTAAATACTTTTATATTGTTTAACTTTAAACCTTCATTTTTTTATTCCTCGTGGAACTAAATTGAGAAATCCGGGATAAACGTGGACTTGCACATTTTCGGACAAGCACAAGCATCTATATATATATAAACAAGACAGCTTTTACCTAGGATAACAATTTCTTTAAGTTTTGTCCAAACAGCAGTTTGTTTATAAAAACAAGAGAATCACATTTATCTTTAATTTTTATCAAATACCAAAACAGTTATTAAATAAAAAAAATTTGTGCAAGTTTGTGAACTTGCTTTTGGCAACTGATTAAAATGGTAATTGAAAGAACTTTCGATGTTTCTTAAGTGAATTTCAGTTTTTATAAAAAAAAAAAGGTATAAATATGTATAAAAATTTTGTGAAAACAAAACTAATTTTTTAAAATTGTAAAATACCAATATTGTAAGTTTTTCTCCAACAAAACAAATATATTTTCTTAAAACGCGTGGTAAGTAAATTATTATTGATTGCTGCCTACATGAAATTTGCATAGAAGTTCCAATACAATAAACCATAACCTTGAAAAATTATGTTATACAACTCAGTTGCATGCATCAATTCGAATTGTGCAAGAAGCATGCAATTAATAAGTAGCCATAAATCAAGTATCAAAGAAATAAGCAATTGAACATCTGTAAATAACGAGAATCCGAGTCCGCTACATTAATGGGTAAATTTTTCTTTCTTGAACTATAATTACGCGTCGAATTTCTCCGACGTTTTCTATAGGTCTGACAATTAATCAACGAGGGAATAATAGTTCCGACAGATTTCTAATACAAATGAGTGTAATATCGAAATTACATGTGCTCAGGACGTTGATTTGAAACCATTAATTTCACAACTAGCAAGTTCGGTTTATAAAAAAAAAGATACGATAACACACCTGAAGTTGGCCGAGTACTTTCCTTATACCTGTAACAACTTTCTTCCGAAAATTACAATCCGGTCTTTAGCAGACGGTTGTTTGTCAACGACCGTTACTTTCTTTTTTTAAGCCGTTCGACAGTTTTAAGTACGCTGATTTATCTGTTCTAACCACATTCAAACGTGAATGGAATTAATATTTACTTTCTATAGATATTTGTAAAAATTTTCCGATTTCATTCAAACTCTTGACATAACAGAAAGCACAAATTTTATTTTGGTATCGTCATTATACCAACCTTCTACAATAGATATTAAAATACGTTTTGTAAGCAAACTGAAAATTTATGTTTTCAATTATTTTATATTTAACACTAAGGCTGGAATAAGAGCATAAAAGATTTAAATCAGTAATAAATTTAAATTTAAGTTAAAATGTGATGGATTCTTAGTTACAGAAAAGATTTTTTATCATAAAATAGACATTGTAGCCAGTTACTCGTTATAGTTAATACATTTAGTGAAATTTTGCCTAACTTTTCCTTTTAAAAACTATGAGTGCTATTTAGGTAAACTTTAAATAAAATTACATTTTTGTGGCACTTGCTTAATCTTGGTTCATAAATTGTGCAGTTAATCTTTCTCATTCATAAGTGCTTACCGGCTAAATTTAGACTCTATACGCGTTTATTTAAACTTACCGTTCGAATTCGCAAGATGGCACGTGATATTTTAATTAACCCTACAAGACGATAATACTCAGAGATATTGTCACAGATTATATTTTCGCGGACGATTAATCAAGTAGACAAAATCTCGATATGTGTTCTCTAAAAATAAATTTAATGTTTGATTTATGGGAAGTAATTAAAAAAAATATATATATATATATATATTCGGGCTATGAAAGATAAGAGAGAAAATCAGCAGAAAAAGTAGCAATTTCAGAAATTAAAAGCAAAGTTATTTTTAGCTTCTACATGACAAGGTATGAGATAACATGTGTAACAAAGTGTTATTATAATAAACAGTAACGAAAACTTATTGAGTATGTGTTGTAGATGAATATATTGAAAGTTAATTCACAGCAAACAATTTGATTAATTTAAAAAAAACAGTTTTTTACACTTTCTAACAATAACTATTTAATACTCCTATTTGCATACGTGCAGTTGCACTGGAATCTCCACAACTCGAAATATTCTGTCAGTCGAAATTTACTCTTAGGTACTATTTGACCCTTCCTGCACATTGTATATAACTACTATCTCTTTCTTTAACAGGAAATCTCTACAACTCGTCGTAGTTTTCTGGTCCTTGAATTTTAACTTATGCAGGTTCGACTGTACAATTACATACAAATAATGTTATGTTATATTTGATTTTTAAACAAGTGTAATTTTATTCTTCTCTAGTCTCCCTTTTTTGACTTATTTATTCTAGTTTTTACAATGTTTTTACAACGTTATACCTACACATTATGTCTCGAATTGCAGTCGCAAGTTAGAAACACATTTCATCGCATTAGAATTAAATACACGTAAATGATTACGGATTCGTAGCTCAGATAATGCTTTATGAAATTAAATTAGTTGATTAACTTTAACATTTGGTTTATTCTCATGACTACAATTGTGGATACAATTGTCACTATGCCAATAAACCAAAATAAAGTTAACCAGTGACTAAAGTATCGGCCAAGGGTCGATACTCTAGTCATTGGTGAATCCTAATCTTTGGTTTATTCCCATAGAAACAATTGTTTTTATAACTTTAATCATGGAAATAAACCAAAGATTAAAGTTAATCAGTAAAGGATGTACCGACCCTAAAAGTACTTAATTGTCTAAAGTGCATAATACAACATAAAATACATAAATAATTATTAAGTAGCAAGCTGGCTGCAATTTCTCAATCCTCATACAATGTGACGTCAAAAAGCGATTGCAAGATGTCGCATCGCATTTGGTTTGCAATGGAATTTTCAAGCTATGCTTCTGCTAACGAGGCCACAAATAGGGCCGAACCAGCTGCATAAAGAATGCTCTGTAATCAAAATCGATTAGAAACAAATTTTTCATAAAAATAAACTTGCTGGCGACACAGAATATTTCTTGTTCTGTCTCTCTAGATTCGAAAACTCTGTGGAATAGGTTAAGAACTTTGTAGTAAATTCCAGCATCATGTAGAGCGTGCACGGAAACATCGGGTAGCTCGTAGATGGCATGGCAATTAAAAAAAAAAGGTTGCTGAAGGGCACAGAATGGTTCCGGTTCTGTTTTTCTAGAGGTTCTCTCTTTCGAAAACACTGTGGAACAAATAGAGAACGTTCTAATAAATTCCAGCAACACTTGGTCTAAATTGAATAGCTAGCCGTCCACTAGGCCCTCCGGTTACTTCTCAAGCACACTTGGTACTCATTTTCTCGATGAATGACGCGTCCACGATGTTGTATCACTCAAGTTCTAAACTCTACAATTAATTTAGGAAAATATTTTAGAGGTCAACAAAAGTTTTAAAAGCAGTTTGGGATTTCTTCAAGTCTGGAAGAAATTTGTTGTTTTGCTTTGTTATTTTATATGTACGGAGCTTAAGAGCATTTTATTAACAAAAAAGCTGTATGTGTTAGTAATCTATCAGATTTTAGTTACCTCAAAATATCATTAAAATTCAATCGAAATTTTAAATTGGACGTTTACCAACGTTTCTTCCACTATTCTTCGACTGTGACGTTTTTCCCGCTTGAGAGAACTGAAACGTGTTCTATGTACTATCGATGCTTTCGTATTTACATATGTCGGATCAAGAGCGCTCTATGAATAGCGTAAGCGTAAGCTTAGGAGGAACTAAAATATATAATTTTAAGAAATTACGATTTGAAAGAAATAAAAAAAAGAAAAAAAAATTGAGGGCCGTAACTGAGCAGCTAAGTAAACTTGTAATAATAATTTATCATTAAAATAAACATTCTAAGTTGGTTTTAACGGTACTCGAAGATCTCCACCTGTGAACACGTCGAGATCAAGTCGTTTCTGACCTACAAGGCCACTTTCTAGATTCAACCTGTTTGTTCTCTGTCTCCGGCTGGCGCACGTTTCCCAATAAGTCTTCAGGCCTAATTTACTCTCTTCGCGCAGACATGGACTTGTTAACGCAACGGCACATATGCAAAGGTGGTGATTATTGTAGCTGTCGGCTTCGATTAAATGCATAAATACATTTATAAATGCATCTTTGCAAAATTAATTTATCTAAATGACCTGTTTTATTAATAAATACTGAGATTATATCCTCTACAAAGTTTGCAGAAGTTTATAATACTAGATGTACACCTCACCATTTCCTAACAGGAATAAAGAGTGAACAATTATTTAAAACTGATTTAGTTTTAGTCCATGCCCATATACATATATTCACATACTAATGTATGTCTACATTTTGACAGAGTAATAAATGGCAAGGTGAACAAAAGGAAATAGTTATTAGTAAAAAAATGTGATTCCGTTCTCTAGTAAGGCATAAATTACTGACTGAATAAATTTAGAATAAACAAACTCGAAATTTCTTTACAAAATATATTAATTCGCTTAGATATTATTTTAAAATCCATACTTATTAATTTTATTATTTTAGATATCCCATATCACAGTGGTCAATCAAATTAAATTAATCCGAGAGTAATTACTAATTACATTCAAAGCCAAAATTTAATAACTAAAGGACAATTTAGCCAAGTAATTGATTAACTTAACGTAAAATATAATTTTGTTGCAAATTTTTGATTCTTCGAGCATCCTCTGTACAGCTGTTTCGGCCCCATTTGTAAAGCTATGTGTTTCATCATCATTTTACTCATTCAATTATTTTCGTTATTTAATAAATCAGGTAACAAAAAGTGCCGTTTTGGGACGTGTTTTTATTTCTTTAATTGTTTTCATTTAATAGCTACAGTTTTATTATTTTTAATAAGCGAAATACACTACTCAAAATAATTAACGCATATTTCGCAAAAAAACAATATTTTAAAAGATTTAAAGGATGGACATGAAGTAATACAGTTTGATATTAAACTTTTATTGACAAAATTTTAATTTAACGTGAAATAAACGATAAATTTATGAAAAAATGAAAATTAAACAAAAAATTTAAAAAAAACAAATTAATACTAAAAACAAATTGAATTAATTAATTGTTGAATTCTTGGCTTCCGATTGGAACCGCGTGTCTCGGATTTCTTCACTGCCGACGTTTCGTTCTTCGTTGCAGAAGAACTTCCTCAGGGCTGCTGCGGTGGTGATGCTGCTACTGCTGCTGCTGTTGGTCTTGCTGCTGCTTCGCGTTAGTCGTTGAGACACGCGGTTCCAACCGGAAGCCAAGAATTCAACAATGGAGGACGGCCGCGGAAGCCTTCAAGTTAAATGAATTAATTAAGTTTTTTTAGAAGAAAGAAAGGTTTTAATAATTTGTGTTGCCTCCCCTTGCTCGTATGATAGCTCTACACCGATTTGGCATACTCAAAATTAAATTCCGAACAAATTCCTGGGGTATATTCTACCATTCCTCAACAAGTGCTTCAGAAAGCTCCTGAAGTGTCTGTGGTGGATTTTTCCTCATTCTGACTTTTCGCCCTAACATGTCCAAAATGTGTTCTATACAATTCAGATCCGGAGACCTCGCTGGCTAGCCGATTTGGTTGATACCAATATCGTTTAGGTACTCGTGTACTATTCTCGCAGTGTGGGGACAAGCATTACCCTGCACTAACTGGAATGCATCACCAATAAATGGGGCAAAAGGCCCTACATACTCTTGTAAGATGTTCCTTAAGTACCGATCTGCAGTTAGAGTCCGGTTAGCTAACACATACAAATCGGTACAACCATGAAAGTTAATACTACCCCATACCATTACACCACCTCCGCCGAATGCATCCAATTGCCGGATATTGCACTCTGCAAAACGCGTACATGGGGTTCTCCATACTCTTGCCCTGCGATCATTAGTGCTTAGAGTAAAGCGAGACTCACCCGTAAAGGGAACAACGCTCCAATCTTCAGGGATCCAGGCAACATGTCCCTTGCTAATGCAAGATGTCTTATACGATGTTCCCTGGTCAAACGATAGTCTATAGGAGGACGCCTTGCCCTTAAGTGATGTTCGTGGAGGCAATTTCTAATGTTATGGACTCGCTGAAGGTCATTTTGCAATCTTCTCGTAGTAACAGTTCGACACCGTGGTGCTGAAATTCTAATAAAACTGTCCTGTACTACTGTTGTAATTCTTGATCGACCTTGTCCTCGACGTCTAGTACATTGGTTTACCTTTAGATATCGGTGGTAACATCTGCTAACTGTTGATTGCTTCACACCCAGGATTTCTGCAACCCAACATTGTGTATGGCCTTCTTCCATGAGTCGAACGACTAATCGCGCTTGAGCTTCTTCCAAATTTCGTGAAGCACGCCTGTAATTATTTGCCACTATTAAATTCAGCAAAAACAAAATTTTAACTGCTTTGAGATAAAATGAAGTTTCTTCATAACAAAGAAAAAGATACAAGAAATGGTTTTATCACTTGAATGAATCAAAATAAGAAGAAATAATAAAACTTTAAACGTCTAATTTAGATTGATTATCCGTATTTGTGGCCGTATTCACAATATGCGTTAATTATTGAACATATTTTGCAAATGCGAATAATACCATTAACTAAAAACATCTCCCAATAATATTTATTGATATTGTTGAAAGCACAGATAAAACTACAGATAGTTGATAAAATTGTTCAAAAAGTAAAATTTCGTTGAGTTTTAAATCAATCATCCTGTTTCTAGCATAGAAAAATCATATTTTTTCTTAGTCATAAAGGCGTTTTTTTCGGTGCAAAATTATCCCCTGGTAATCTGGTAAATTAATCGACCAATTTGAATATCACCATAGTTTTCAAAGAATTCTGAATGTAATTAATTCAAAGGATGTTAGCCTTTGTCCACTTAAATTTAGTTGAATACTTTAATTATTATTAAAGGACACACTCGATGTCAGCAATTCATGTTGAATTAGTTGCTTAGGCTTTAAAAGACTGATCTAAAACCTTGTGCGTTCTACGAGGGCGTTTTTTAATTGAGCTACCTTGTCATAAAAATGACGTCATACAAAAAATGCTCGGTTGTCAAATTACTGTCGCCGTGCTAAATACTTTGAAGAAATTTTGTACGCGTTCGTTGTGTTTTGTAGTTTTTACGTAATTTGCAGCAACGCACAGTGATAAAGTTTCTAACTAAAGAGGGAAATGGACAAAAACTATTCATAAAAGAATGGCCCAGGTGTAGGGCAAGATGGTCCATCTTATTTTCAAAAGAAATTTTAGTCTAAATAGTTGGGATGGGGCCGCGATTCAATTCAGGATGACCCCAGATCAGGAAAACCGATACTCATAAGAACTGAGGAAATCATCAGTCTCAGCTATTAGATCAACGAAAGAAGATCTCTGTGCTTGTTGGAGAAGCTTAGTGTTTATAAAATTATGCAGAAAAATTTACGAATAAAAAAAGTTTCTGCATGCTGAGACCCCAAACTCCTTATACCAAAGTAGAAACTGGCGATGAAATAAATTTCTCAAGAATATTTTTTCGCTTTAGAAAATGATGAGGGTTACTTTTCGCAAATTATCACAGACGACGAGACTTGTGTGTTCTATTGGAATCCTTCCACGAAGCAGGAGTCAAAGTAGGCGAAAACTTTCTTGGCTTCTAGGACTGCGAAAGTATTTTGCTTATTGAATATACGGACAATTAATTAATAGATAGGTTTACAGAGGGACGATTCAAAACCTGAAGCAGACCATTAAAGGAAAAAAATCGAATTCATGGAGAATCAAATTTCTTTTCTGTTGAGCCCTTTAAGCACGCACAGTTCAAGTAATTACCGAAAGCTGTGAATTCACCGAGTTACAGCATCACCTTCCTGTAGCCCTGATTTAGCGCCTTGCGATTTCTTTTTATTCAGACATCTAAAGAAAGACCTCAGAGGGCGAAAATGTTCCTCAGATGACGAGTTAATGAAAGTCGCTATAGCGTTGTTTTTTATGGAATGAAAAAAAACTCGAGAAATGCTAGACGACTAATGCCCGTATTCATAGTCCTTTCTTGAGACTTTGATAAGGAATCCCTTAGCATGGGTAGGTATTATACTGGACAACAATACCCGTTCTAAGGGATCCCTTATTCAGGGAAGCCTCAAGGAAGTACTACGAATACGATGAATGTGGGCATAAGTGTTAGTCTTTCTCTATAAAAGCATAGATGGTAGTTATGTAAAAAATAAACTTGCGAATTTTCCTTCATAACTAGGTAGATAGCTTTAAAAAACAATCTCATATTTGAATCAACGAAATTCTTTATTTCATTCCTTTGCTAATGGAGTGAACTAAGAACATTTCCTTTCTTTATTCTCATTGTTATATTTCATAATCCAACACTTTCCAATTTTTACCAAGAAATAAATTTAATTTATAACTTTTACACAGAGGCAGATTTAGCTGTAGGTGTAGACAATTTCGTAGAAATGTAGAACTGTCAAGATTGCGTTCTTATCGCTCCATTTAGGTTCTAATCGCTGCATGAGAGTCTGGTGTCGCTATTTTCACCATTCACAAAACAAGGGAAATCACATTTCAGTTTTTTTTTTTCGTTCCTGGGAAGAACCTAGATGTATTCGCTTTTCAGTTAACTCCAATCCTCCATTAAATTACAAGGGCTAGATTGAAAATTTCGGGAAAATACCGAAAAGTTGCTTTTTCCTTCAGTCGAACTAGTTTTAAAAACACTTATTCCACTCAAAAGATGCCACCTCGGAAATTAGGTTTCTAAAAGCTCCGACTAGTTCTTCAGGTGATTAAAACCGTTGAGCATGCAATCTAACCTTGGGAAATGTAAAGAAGTTCATTCAGATCTGGGGTTTTTTGCGATATAGTGGGATATAGTGGAGGTTTAACGAAAATTCGTTAAGTTGCCTTCTGGATAAATCCTTTTGGACGATTTAATCGTTATTTATTACCTGTTCAAATATTTGCATTAAATTCACCTTGTGTAAGTGGAGAATGAGCAATATTGCTAAATATTTATTGAAATTTATTCGTTGTAAATATATTACTAATTGCTTCGGTATTTATTTTGACAAAAAAAAAGTGTGGGCAAAATCAAGGTCACGAACAACTGCTCTCCAAGAAAAAATAAAGTAAGGAAATTGATATCCTGAACTTGAAGGACGTGATCGCCCCGATCGGTTGCGTGGGTCGCCCGTAAAACTGGAATTTGGCGAAATGTGGGCCACAAAACAGTCGGACTAATTTCATTAATTCGATTATCGACAAGGACGCGGTGTTCCCAATAGTTGTTTTGCGGAAATGTAAACATATTTATGCATGCGCGCTTTGTAATATTGTAATAAACGTTTCGAGTGGTTAAACGTGCGGGTAACCTTGCCCATTTCAGACAGTCATTTCGATAAAAACTTATCAGTGTATTGATGAATACTTATTGAATTTCTGGAACTGCTTACATTTTATAACACCTTAACATTTTAAGATTTTGAAGAGTGAAAGGTCACTCTGTATTTGTTTATTTAAACACATTCAAAATAATGACAGGCTTCAATTAAATTTGCCATTATATCTTAACAGAATATTCTTTTATTAAATTATTTTATGCTCATTTCTCATGACACCAACGAACGTTAAAATTCAACAAATGAATAAGTTATGGTTCTTATGTATTTTTTGATGAAGTATTCACTTACAGTTACTAAAGAATCACTTCTGCATATAATATTGACTGAAAGTATCTTACAAACTGTAGAATTAGATAGATACATAAAATACATATATGATAATCATAAGAGTCCGTTTCTGATGGATCGATCTGTTAACAAAAAATATGACGCATCACCTAAATTTAAACAGCAGTAATACTATTAGTATGTGAAAAATGAGGTGAATTAATTCTGCAAATATTTTTCATCGTAGAAACTTTCGAATAGTATAAATCTGAGACACTAGAAATTTGTTACGGAGCCCAGATTCATTGAGAATAGATTTTTGCACGTGTGAAGAATATACAGGTTGTTTCGTAACTTCATGAAAATAAATTAAACAATGAAAGTTTGTGTGTTATGCAAAGAGCGAGGGATACTAGAACTTTAAGGGCACGTCGCGGAAGAGGTGGACAGCAGCGTCTACAACGCACCCTAAACAAAGAAAAAGAAATACTACAACTTATCGAGGAACATCCTTCGTTAACCCTTAAATACTCGCGTGGTTCTGGGGTACACAAGTACTCGCGTGGGGTCTCACAGACCCCCGTCGATTTTCGCTACTTATTTATAAGATAAACACATAGTTGTTATTTTTTAACTGTGTTTAATGTATTGGTTAGATTCTTCATCAATGGAGTCATCATTATGTATTGTCGATAATAATAACACTGCTTTTGATTTTTTCGGCACATACGACATCAATGTTACAGATTTAGTGAAACCAAATAAAGTACTTTTTTCAGGTCTCTCTTTTCGTGGAAGAAATTCCAGTGGAATCTCCTTTTTGTTTTTCCTCATTGTCAAGTTATGTTTTTGTAGTAATTTTTCTGCTAACGGAACGCTGGTGTACCAATTGTCGCAAGTTATATTTCGTCCACTTTGGTTTATTGGTTTATTCTCAACACAATATCTTGAGCAAAATTACTAACTTTGTATTCGCCGTCTGGTTGGTGTCCTAAGTAAACCTCCATCTTCAAGTTGTAAAAATTACCAGCATCTACTAAAGCAAAAAGTTTTAAACCATATTTATTCGGTTTTGCTGGTAGATACTGTCTGAAACGTCCACGAAAGGCTACCAATTATTCATCAATTGTAACATATTCGCTTGGAATAAATAGTTCACTACATTTGTTCACTATATATTCAAAAAATATTCTAATTGGAGCTAATTTATCTTTTCTTGCTCGTTCAATTCGTGTTGAAACTTCATCGAACCTCAAACAACGGAGAATAAATAGAAACCCTTGATAACTCATTGTCATATGGAAATATTCACTTCCAATATCATCACTTGAAAACAAGTCTTTGAAATTCAAATGTGAAGCGTGCATAACTCCGGATAAAATAAGTAATCCTAAAAAAGCTCTTATTTCTGCAATAGACACTGCATGAGCATCGCGTTCCCTTCCAAAATTTTGTAGTGCTTTAGAGTCAATATAAATGTTTCTACAAGTTCATTATCAAAAAATAACAAAAATGCTTCTTTCACACCTTGAACACCTTTTGCACGTCCTTTGCATCCAGGCAAATGAGTTATTATATTATGTTTGCGTTTCTTAGTTGGTGGAAAAGGTAAGGGATTCCATTTTGTTGATCTGTCACGGCCAAAATAATAATTGTCGTTGATTTCTACATTATGCAAATCACTGTCGCTTTCTTCCAATTCTGAATTACCGTTATGATCACTAACACTTTCATGATCCGTCCAGCCATCATCACTTTCTGATCTGATTTCGATGTCTTCTTCGTCATCTTCGTACAATAAACGTTGAATTTCAGCGAAAGATAACGGTCTTTTACTAGAACTTGCCATTCTAATAACTCAGAAAAAAGTAACTGAATTGTGAGACAATACACACATACGGTTGATTGAAACTACCCGATTATTTAGAAATTTGGTAAAATACTGTAACAGTATAAAGCTCAGGGAAGAACCTATTCACGGGAAGCACACAATTTCCTCCAACAAGTCGAGATTATCCGACTATAAAGTTTTGCTTTTACATAACGCAAATACTCGCGTGGGGTCGGATAGGCCCCATAAAATGTCTATTTGGAAATAATAAACTAATGCGTCATTTTCCGTAAAAAAATCGGGAAATTATACTGATAGATGTCAAGTAAAAACTTTAATTTAGGAAAAACTAAACCGACTATTTCTAGAAACGTGTGATTCCAAAGTTATGTAAGTTTTAGAAACGCATGGGTCTGAGAGACCCCACGCGAGTACTTAAGGGTTAATATACGTGATATCTCAAGACAAACTCGTTTATCGTCCTCCGTTGTTTGGCGCATTCTTCGCGAACAACAATTGCATCCGTACCATATTCAAAGAGTTCAGGCTTTGCTACTAGCCAACTATGCTCCACGCATACGATTTTGTCATTGGTTACTGCATAAACAACAGGCAAATGCGAATTTTGTTCATAATGTCATGTTTACCGATGAAGCTATTCTTACCAGAGATGGGGTATGCAATTTTCGCAACATGCATTTGTGGCCTGAGGGAAACCCTCACACAATTCGTCGCGGCCATTTCTAACAACGGTTTTCTGTGTGGGCAGATATTCCAAACGGCAATTTAATTGGCCCGTTCGTCTTGCCGAACTTAAATTCTCTACGAATCTTAGAGCAACGATGTGGTTTATCCACGATGGGACTCCACTTCATATTCGACGAGAAGTACGTGCTAACCTCGACGAAATTTTTCCTGGTAGATGGATTGAAGAAACGGGCCGATCAGGTGGCCTGCATGTTCACCTGATCTAAATCCGCTAGATTATTGTCTGTGGGGACACGTAAAAGCGTTGGCATACGAAGAAAAAATCAACACGTTTCAAGAATTGAACGATCGTTTTAACGCCGCATTTCTCTCTGTTCGACAACAAAACATGTTTCATAACACGGGGCAGATTTATGTTTACGAGCAGTCGAGGGAAGGAATTTTGAACACTTTTTCTGACTCAGCCGGCACTGAGCCAGAGATTCTAAACATTTGTCAATGCGTTATCAGTTGAGGATAAGCTTTATTTTCTTTTTATTTGCGTTTTTATTTAAATGCACACATCTCATGTCCAACACGCCATTATTTTTTTTCACGAAGTTGGGAAACATCCTGTATAGTTCAAGCAGTAGTTATTCTTTGGTCTTTACTTGTTTGTTAAAAGTATTATTTCTCTATAAAATACTGTCTGTAATCTTTTCTATAATCAAATTCTACAAGCACACGATCCCTTGCTACAAAACAACCTTAGACGTTACATTATTCATCTTATTTTAGAGTAGTATCAGTATACATCCCAGGAAAGCAAACTGAAAGATACTTTCTTCAGAAAAGAAGTTCAATTTTTCTTAATTTGTAATTTATTCGCTGTGAACTACTCAGAAACATCAGCAACATCGACGCAGAAAATCTGTGAAAAAAAGATGAAGATCGCGAGAATTGATCGATTCATTGCTGTTATGGATTCCAAGTTTCTGGTCTAATTGTTTAATTTATGATTTAATATTTTTTCATGTGATAAGAATGCAACAGGCGTTGAAATTGCACTTCTTTCATGTATTGAATAAATTTTGAACAAAGCCGAATCGAAAGCTCAATAGCAATTACCAAACAATCATCAGTTGCAAATATCTTGGATAGGGTGAACAGAATCAAAATTGCCACTTTCCTTCAATAATTATATAAAGTTTAAGGCGCGACATCTCGCTTTTTGACCTAACATTGCATTAGGATTGACAAATTGCAGCCAGTTTATTGCTTAATAAGTCATCCAATACAAGGCGGCCAAGCTTGCTATGGAAGCATAATGAAAATTTTTAAAAATTTTGTTGTTAGTCGGTTTTGATTGCAGTGCATTCCTCGACCATCTTCTGTACAGCTGTTTCAGCCCTATTTGGGACCTCGTCAGCTCATGCACGCACTGATCCTAGTGAAACTTTTTCACAAAAATCAAAAAGTTTCATTAGGATCATTTTTATGATTAATATTTTTATAATTATAAATAAGAAAAATTTTGTCTTTCATTTTTGTGATCAGTTCGTACATGAAAAAAAAAATTTTTATAATCAATATTAAATAGGAAAGAAATTGTCTTTGGCCACATTTATTTAATGTTTGGCTAGAAACAACCATCAGTATCAAAATACGAGGGTCAAGCTCAATTTATTGAGAATAAAAAACACGGTTAATATTTTCTAGGATTTTATTTTAAATATGCCAGAAGTAATTCCCTTCAGCAATGATACACTTGTCCATTCTTTCTTTCTAATGTTCAAGAGCTCCCAACCAATCATCTCTCAGAATACCTTAAAAATAAGCATGAACTGCGGCATCAATCTCTTCTTCTGACGAAAACCTTCTACCCCACAAATTCCTTTTAAGCCCAAAAAATAGCCAAAAGTCAGGTGAATATGGCGCATGTTATATTATTTTAATATTTTTTTAAGCCAAAAACTGGAGTGTTAAAACTGCCGTATGAGACGATGCATTATCATGGCGCAGCATAATTTTCTTGTATGGAACTCTACTGAACACTTCGGGCAAAAATTTTTCAGTGTACCATTCAGCTGTAACTGTCTCTTCTCCATCTAACTTAATTGCCTTTACTAAGCCCGTACTTCTGAAGAATACCGCATACATAACTTTTTTCATAGCTCGCTGCTTCTTGATCATTATTGGAGGTTCCTCATGTTTGTGAATCCATACACGACTCTCTTAGCGGGTAGGTACGTCGAAAAAGAGAATGTAACTTTCGTCATTTGTCGCTATTTTGGAAAAAAATGTTATTATTTAAGAAATTTAAAGTTTCATGGTAAATTCTTACACTCTCTGCTTTTTGGAAGTCAGAAAGGTGATGCGTCACAAAACGACTAACCAATTTTCTTAAATGCAGGTGATCGTGTATGATTGTTCTAACAGCTGAGGATCCAATCTTGAATTGATGCTCTATTACTACATACGTGGCTTTATTATCCCCTTCAATTATTTTTTTTAATAGCAGCAATGTTTTTGTCGGTAACAGCCGTAGGAAGATGCCCTGCTCCTTTTTGATGCTGAACAGAATTCCTTCCGCGTTCAAATTCCTTATATCATTGGTGAATTGTAGCCAAGGAAGGTGCTTATTCACTAAAACCCGAATCTAAACTCTTTTTACACTCATAAGCGCTCGAACCTTTTTAAAAATCATAATAAACCATGATTCGAAAATGCTCTCTGGTTAATTCCATTTTTTTTCTTGTAATATCACTTTAAAAAATTAATAACTTGGGTACTAACGAACGTAACTTCAACAACTAAACTCCAAATGACAAAAATGATAAAAAGTTGCTCTAAATAACGCTGTATGTTTTGTTTTTCACGGCCTACTAGATTTTCTTATTCTCAGTAAATTCAGCTTTACCCTCGTATTGCCTTAAATACAATATTATTTACAGATTTAATAAGATTTTAATAAATAAGAAACATACATTATTAAATTCGAAATAAAACGCGACGTTCTTTAAAAATTCTGCATGTCAGTCACTCTTTAATTATATGTTCTAAAATTTTAGTGTATGTCAGCTATGTTAATAACAGTACTTAGCTGCTGTAGTATGAGTAAAAAATACGTAGTCGTGAAATTAGTTTCGTGAGATGACTGTAACTCCACAAGTTCAAGTTGAGAGACCATCTTTCGCTTTTTGATGACTAACTAAGCCCGCCCATTGCAATTAGACACGAGAAAAATACTTTATTGCTTAATTGCATTATTTTCTTAATTATGAGCCGTGACCGCTGACGATTGTACAAAGAAATACACATTACAATAGGTAATTGAGGTATTTTATGTATACATGATTTTGACGATTGTGTTTAGCAACATGATTATAATATCCAATATTTGCAAATTAAATTAACCACAACCTTGTCATATCACCGATATCGCAAATATTTGCTACCAACCGAGCAAGTATTCGTGAAAGTATTCAAATGTATTTAAATTAATTAAATTAGAATGTAGCCTGTAACAACATTTTTAAAGACTACCTACAGGTGTGAATATTTAAGGAGCCATGTGGCCAGTCTTACCCACGTCATGACGTACTACTTAATGCTCTATTTCTTATCAGAATCGTGCTGGCTCTGATCTTGTTGGGAGACCAATAACTGATACTTTATATGATACTAAATGCGGCGTTTCATATTACTTACATGGAAAAGCTTTTTAGGTTCGAACGCCATCTCATTGGTATTTTCTTTATGTTCGATGTATCTACATGGTTTTTAATTTGAACGGTTGCTTTTACATTGGTAATATCAAATTCCAAAACCCTCAGTTTACATTTCTGAAACATGTGTATAGATGTTATTCTCTTAGCTGATTTTCTTATACTTTTGATTCCGATTTACTTTGCTTTTTATATCTGACTATTGCACTATTTTTACTATTATATTTTTTTTTATCAACGCTTGTAATTTAGGGTCCAAATCTGCATATGTGATATAATAAGTTGACTCAACTGACAAGAAGAATAATTTTGAGCAAATTTCCATAACAACAATAACTTCTGTATTATTTCGTAGGAATATATGAATGCGCTAATTATTATCGACTGAGAGGTTGTCTTTCAATAAACTTATAAAATTTAGATTACCTAATTACTCCTGCGCAAGATACTAAGAATTGTGTTTTTCCCATGCTCATCAAAATGCCTTATATTTGGAAAATCGCGTAATTTATGAAGGCCCTTTCACTATGACCGAATTCCCTTTACAAACCATCATACAAATTTTGTATTTGAAATTCTTTGAACGGTTTTTCCTGATTATACTCACTGAGTTTAGATGATGGCCCATGCGAATCGTCTAGAAGTAAAATTTTTAATCTCACAAAACGAAATGCACAGAGCCTGTTGTGATTAATGAGTAAAATAATTGAATGTGATCGGCCACTATTCTCTCGGTGTTTGTTGATTTCAAAATTCCTGAACGAACTTTTTCCGAAGGATTTCTGTTACCATTGATCTGTCAAACTTCGCTTTGCCCTAAATTCTCCAACAAATTTAACTGTCAAAACCCGGAAAAGCAGAGAAAATGAAGAATATGGAAAGAACAGTGAGAAAGAGTACAAAATATAGCAGGATTTGAAGAAACAAGGTCATCAAACGTTAAGCTACATGAACGATTACTCGCACTATCAAGAAAGAGAAAAACAGGAGTGACGAAAGTTTACAAACAACAAATGTAGAAGGGGAAATACCAAGAGATTTGAATGAATTGAATTATTTGAGAACAGTCTTACTCGAGATGGAAGATGAAACTAAAAAGATAGAAGCAAGGCTCATAAAAAGAATTAAATAAAACATAATGATCAGCATTACAAGAAAGAGATTATAGGCAAATACTAAAGGACCGATGAATTTAAATGACTTGCATCAGCATGTATGTACGAGGCGATGCGTTCTATTTTATTAGCATGTTCTTTATTCAAAGCCAAACGAAGATATCTACAAGCATATCGCTTCAGAGATAAACGCAGATTTAGTTTTGCTCTTGCTGACTTAAGAAATAATAAAGTAAGAAATAGCCGTTGCAAATGTGGATCAGGAAACTATTACCTCCCATTAAATTAAGCTTGCAACAGATGATCAACGTGTCTAACGTGATCGAATCCATAAGCCATTTTATTTCCTAAGTGTTTGCATTTTGCAAGGGGTTCGATTAAACTAAAATTGAAATAACCCACAATCAAACGGCTTCAGATCAGGAGAATGAGACGGTAATGTAGGAATAATCTCGCCCGATCATTTTATTGCAGAATGTCTCGTTTAAAAAGATCTTTACTTCTGTGAAAAAAGGTTCTTTTTATTAGAATTTTACTTTACCTCCAAAAAGAAATTATGCGAAAATTATCCTTCAGAAAACACTTCAAATGGCACATAATGCATTTAGATGAGGATAATATAACTTACTTATGTATTTGTCAGGATTATTTGTTTTTAACCTATTTAATAATAATGTGTTAGTAAAGTAGAATAACACACCTGTGTTTATTATTGAAATTTTCTAAAATAACAAGAGGAACTACTACTTTTGATCGTGATTTGTATTATTATTTTTTTATTTCTTTGCAACATATTACGTAGGTTATTAAGAACCTTATGTTCAGATGTAATCTACCTCATTTTCTTTTGCTTTAAAATCTAACGCAGCAAAAAGTCTTGCTGCTCTTGGCCGTGATTATAACGTTATAATTTTCTCCGTACTCTTATTAACATAACCTTCCTACATTATTACGCAAAATAAGAAATGTTCGATTTCACTGGCGCAAATCGGAAAATACAAAAGAGCTTAATTTACAACTGCACAATTGTTTACGCTCGAGTAACTCCCTCGAATTCATGTCATGAAAGCAATGCGGAATTACTACAAATTACCTAGGTTTGTTTTGAACAATGCTGTAATTTCAAAGCAAAATAAATAAATAAAATACTGTGACAAAATTCTATAAATAGTCAAGGCAGAAATTAGGCATCCTTAGAAGAAACCCGTAGTTAATCAAATATCAAACTAATGCCTACCATTTTTCTTTATGTCATACCATCAAATAAAATGTGCTTACCATGCGTAACAAAATAGAACAGCAAAAAGTTAGAGAGCGTTTCGGCGTTTAGAAAACACCTTGTCATAAACAACTAAACAGTAAATAACACGCCAGTCGGTCAGCCATTGCAGTTGCAACATTACACCGATCCTGTTTAGTACTTTTAGAAAGCCAATTGTCGCAGGAAATTGTCAATTATGTGCTAACAATTGGAAGTTGGAAACTCTGCTAGATACATGTTCTGAAATTATCGATTGGTAATGCTCTAGTGTTCAATTATAATAACACTGCAAACCAAAAAAGTTTAAAAGTTTTAGCACTGAATTTATCTATTTACGTACTTACATCTCATTATTGTTTATAAATAAGTTTGATGGCAAGCATCATTTTTTTAACTACTAGGTAGAATTGTCATATTATACAGGATGTTTCGTAACTTCATGAAAATAAATTAAACAATGAAGTTTGCATGAAAATGAATAGAATCAACCATTTTTTGTTGAACAAAGTGTTATTAAATTTTCGAGAAAATAAATAATTTTGTCGAACGGGTAAACCGTTGGAACATCTCTGGTTTAAGTTTATGATGTTTACGAAGAATAGAGTGATGTAATTTATTGTTAGTCATCGCCGGCCGGGCCGGGTAGTTTGAAGGTGTACGTTGAGGTGGTTGCTTTCACTGAAAAAAATGGCAGAATTTACAAATAGTGAGATTGTTGACATGATTCTAGTGTACGGTGAAAGTGGGCAAAACGCATTAACGGTAAAGCGTTTGTATGTACAGCATTTTCCAAATCGACATTCGTCAACCAGTGCCACATTTCTCTCTGTTGTGCAAAAGAGGGATACTTGGAACTTTAAGGGCACGTCGAGGAAGAGGTGGAGGACGGCAGCGTCCACAACGCATCCTAAACAGATAAGAAGAAATACTACAACTTATCGAAGAACATCCTTCGTTAATTGTAAATGATATCTCAAGACAAATGCGTTTATCGTCCTCTGTTGTTTGGCGCATTCTTCGCGAACAACAATTACTTCCGTACCATATTTAAAGAGCTCAGGCTTTGCTACCAGCCGACTATGCTCTACGCATACGATTTTGTCGTTGGTTATTGCGTAAACAACAGGCAAATGCGAATTTTGTTCATAATGTCCTGTTTACCGACGAAGCTATTTTTACCAGAGAATATGAACTTAAATTTTAGAGCAACGATGTGGTTTATGCACGATGGGCCTCCACCTCATTTTCGACGAGAAGTACGTGCTCACCTCGACGAGATTTTTTCTGGTAGATGTATTGCAAGAAGCGGGCCGATCAGGTGGCGTGCACGTTCACCTGATCTAAATCCGCTAGATTATTATCTGTGGGACACGTAAAAGCGTTGGTATACGAAGAAGAAATCAACACGTTCCAAGAATCGTATTAACGCCGCATTTCTATCTGTTCGAGAACAAAACATGTTTCATAACGCTTGTGAATCCTTACTTTGCCGAACAGATTTGTGTTTACGAGCGGCCGAGTGAAGGAATTTAGAGCACTTATTGTGACTTAGCCGGCACTGAGCCAGAGATTCTAAACATTTATCAGTTGACGGTAAGTTTTAACTCATTGAAAAACAAAAAAAGTACTGATTTCCTAGGTCTCTCTGCAGACATAATAAAACATTAAAAATTATATTATATTACCTCTAACTAAATTATATAATCAATGTATTGATATGGGTAAATTCCCTGATATACTAAAAATAGCTAAACTAGTACCTATTCACAAAAGTGGCAGTAGAACAGAATTAAATAACTACAGACCCATCTCTGTCTTGCCAATATTAGCTAAAGTTTTTGAATTAGCTTTATTTGTTTTTTAAATCACTTTGAAAATCTTATTAACTTTTATGAAAGACAATTTGGTTTTAGACCGAAAAAGTCCACAATTGATGCTGTAAACCACTTCATGCCAGAGAAAATAAAGACTACATCGGCGTAACTTTCTGCGACTTACAAAAAGCCTTTGACTGCGTATCACATTCTAAATTATTACAAAAACTTAAATTCCATAACTTCAGCCCTACAAGTCTATCATTAATGACATCTTACTTTGAAAATAGGAAACAGTTTATAGTCACTAACAACAGTAAGTTAAATGTATCCTTGGTACTTGATAGTGTCCCACAGGGATCAGTGCTAGCCCAATCTTATTTTTGATTTATATAAATGATCTCAAAACAGCAATCCCTATGGAAGATCTTATTTTATTTGCAGATGATACAACAGTTAGCTCAGTTAATTCTAACCTACCCAATGTGTTAAAACAAATGGACGATAACATTAAAGCAATTGAGGACTGGCTTCACAGGAATGAACTAACACTTAATCAAAGCAAAACCATCAATATGTTATTTACACATAGAGTCGTTATAGATTTTGAGAATCCTCAATCAGCTAACTTGTTAGGATTACACTTAGACCCCCATCTAAATTAGTCTGCTCATGTTGATAAGGTAGCATCAAAAGTTTCTAAAAATATTTTCCTGTTGAGAAATTTAAAAAGTCTGATGGACTTAAAAATTCTCTTAACTATATATCATTCACTTATAGTCTCACATATGAGTTACTGTTTACTCGCTTGGGGTCATGCATCTCAATCATCAAGAATCTTTGGATTACAACGTAAAGCAGTAAGAATAATTGCTGGCCTGAGTTACCAGGAGGACGTAAAACAGAAATTCATTGATCTACAGCTACTCATTCTTCCATTACTGTTTATTCACTACTGTCTAATTTACATTTATGAAACTATTAACGATTATCCTAAACAAGGTAATTTTCACAATTTTAATACTAGAAATACGTTTAATATAAGAATTGACTTCAAACGATTACAGGGAAGTAGAAACGGTATTAATTATTTTGGACCCAGTTTTTATAATAAATTACCTAAAAATCTGAGAAACATCCCATTAAGAGTATTCTCAAATCTTTCTTGCTTAATAAAGCCTTTTATAGAATGCAAGAATTCTTAGATTACAATGTGCAAGAACACCACTTTAAAATCTTAGATTGACTTTCACTGTGTTAAAAAGTTACTTATTAATTCATGCTGAAGTTTGAATACTCATCATCGCTCCTTGTCTTATTTGACATTGTAATGTATTGCAGCACATACTGTGCTCTAGATTTGTCTGTTCATATTTTTATTGTTGTCATTTACTCAAACCTAAATTTTTAATGTTGTAATTTATCTATTCTGACGAGGGCGATGCAGTTGTAATATTGTCTTGACCTAATAAAAATATTATTATTATTTTATTTTGTTTTTATTTCCGTTTTATTTAGACACATCTCGTGTCCAACACGCCATTATTTTTTTTACGAAGTTGCGAAACACCCTGTATAGTTATGTATTAATAATAACATAGTATTTGTTGCCCTAAGAAAGATACATAGGGAAACACAATTTGTATAAATTAAATATAACAAATTAACAAATGATAATATTTCAATGAAAAGTTTAAGTCGCGACATCCTGCGTTCGCTTTTTGACCTAACATTGCACTAGAATTGACAAATTGCAACCAGTTTGCTACTTAATAGTCGGTTTGGTTTGTACTGGAATTTTCGAGCTATGCTTATGCCGACGAAGCCCCAAATAGGACCGCAATGGCTGTCCAGTAGAATTCACTGCAATCAAAACCGACATGCAAGAAAATTTTTAATAATATAGACCTTATAAATCTCTTTATTAAGACAATAACACTATTGTGATACTTTTATTTTCAACATTAGAAACAGAATCGAATTATAAAGGTGAAAACTATAGGTTTTTTGTGCCAATTAATAACTGAATTTTTAATCTCATGAATCTGATTAATATTATTAGAAAAAGGACTATATCAGAAGTTATTTTTTTTATTACTTTAGTCACGAGTTTAATGATAAAAAAAAATACCGCGATCTTCAAATCTTAAAAAGAACAGATTAAGTACTACGTGACACAATTGCAGTCAACTTCGAATGCCTGACATACAAATAACCGGAAACCACTTCTGAATGTAGGCAGTTCAACGAATTCGATCGAAATCCTCGAAAATTATTCTCCGGACTTTCCTCTAGCATGTGACATTTTAAATTCCTACGTAAAATGGAACATTTTTGCAAAAGAATTTCCTTATGAAATATCCCGCATGTTCACGTTGACGCGTTGCGCGATTTATTGCGTCGCATGATATAATTTACATTCCCGTTTCATTACGCGAGTATTACAGCTCACGAGAACGGAATAAATCATACGTGGTTCTTGTTAGCTGGTTGACATTTCCGTTCCACTATTAAGATAGGGTCTTAGGTCACTCATTGGTCATGAATTCGCAGTGAATTAGAAGGACGTGAATCTATGTCGCAGCGTCGGTGATTTATGCGAAGCCAAACCAGAATTCTTGCAAATGAATGATTTATTCGTTTGTACGACTTTTCTTTGTAACCTTAACCTGACTGCCCATTTTGGTGAGCCTCGATTTGGCACGACCTACAGAAAAATGCCAGAGTCCGCCTCCTCGTAAAGTTTTCCTACTACTAACAATTTTAATTACATCATGGTTGCTATTATAAAATGATTATAGAGAGATAAATTTTCCCTCCGGCGTCTTGGAGAACCGTCATTTATAATTAATAAAATAAGAGTTGTTTTAAATAAACTTGACGTAATGTAATGTGTTCGATTTAAACAAAATTGTTGTTTTACTATTTTACAATCCAAAATTGGAAATGACGGGGAATGTCACAAGTCATAAGTAGCTGTGAAGCAAAGGAAAAAGTGAGTTCATTTATTCGTTTTTCTTACATGTCCTTCTATTTTTTGTTCCACTTTCACTTCTAACGATTTTTCCCTGAACTTTGTCCTTCAGGTCTTTTTATCCATTTTAGTCCATTTTAATTATTGGAACTATATTATATAGTGATATTTAAAGTTTAGTTCTGCCTAATCTCATTTTTCTCTGCTTCTATATTTTCTTAATCAACAAATTTTTCTTTGCATGCGGCATAAATGTAATAACTATAGAACAACTGAAAGCCCACAATAATTATACTAACAAATCGCTATTTCTAGAAAAAAAATTCTAATCCAAAAAAGGGGACCTAAACTTTCTTCCCTCTTCGATTATTTTTTTAATTCACAAAAGCAACTTAACTTTTGACGTCACCGGTATTCACAAAAGAAATTGTGTGATTAACAGTGTAGAATATCTAACAAGAATCTGGAAGTTCACACATTTTTTTCTTACTTAATCCATGAGTGTACTTATTTTCTTAGTTGTTGATAATTCTCTGTACTTTCTTGTCCAAAACTTTTTCCATTTCTTCCTCAACGTTTCTTATTTTTATTTCCAATTTTGCTTTCTGTTGCTTTATTATCTTGCTTAACAAATTCCCTGTTCTTACTTTGCCTTATTGTCTTTTCAGGTAGAAAGTCATTTTAGCTTCAAATTTCCGCTATCAGTGTGTTAACAAATTTTCTCCTAAAGGTTTCGTTTTTTTATCATACCCAAAAGGTTTATATCTTCTATTTTCCACCTTTATCGTTTCTACATTTTACATCCTTGGGATACCCAGTCCCAAGAAACCATTCCTAATGCCCCACTGTCAACTTCCTGGTGTCCCCAGCTCTAGGAAACCATTAATCATAAAATTCTGATTTAATTTGTTTCCTAAAACTCTTTAATATGATAACGACCAATTTCAAATGACGGAAGATTATTGCAGATTCTGCAAAAGTGAGATAGCAAATATAAAACTATGAGTTTTTGAATCAAGTGGATCGCAAGTCAATTATTCAAAACTTGAAAAGCATTTAATTTTGACGAACATTTCTCATGCATAAGTAAATAATAAAGGATTCTACTTCAAAACTGCAAGCAAAAAGTTCCACTGACGATAAAATTTAAACAGTTGCTTAAAATTACGTTGAAGACCATATGCAACATGGAGAATCTGGAGTTTTATTACACAGAAGAAAATCTGCATACCGAATCAAATTAAAATGAGTTCTCCTAAGTAACTAATAGTACTTACGTCATTTTCAGATTCATACAATTGTGTTTACCTTTAAAAGGTTCACATAAAGAATCCTTATTATGCTAATTAGTGGTTTGGTATTTCAATTATTCCTATAATTTTAATTAGAATTCCAGAGAAAAATACAAGGAGAAAATAAAACCACCGACTGCACAGGTGCTCGCAACTTCGATAAATTACGCGCAATTGACGTTCGAGCACAGATTTTATCGCAATTAATGAACGCGTCCAATGAATTTACGATGATTCGCCGCCGCCTCGCAAATATTAGCAAGTTTAAATAACTGGTTCTACATATTTAAGTTCGCACTGTGAAAACGATACTTTGAAGGTCGAATGATTTTCTAATTTGTTTTCTTGACATGTGCGAATTCCTTGTTTACCATGCTTCAGTTGTCACGTCTTCACTAATCATTGCGGATACGTAAAAGGCTTAACTTAATTGGTTTGTTTCAATTTGCTTCGATTTGAATTGTTATTTGCATATTCGATTTAATTAACTCAAACCTAATTTCGTCAAATATTAGGGAAAATTTTTAATTTAGATGGTCAACAAAAACTCATAAAGAGAAAATGCGCAAGTTGTCTAACAAATTCTTTGAATTTCAAGAAATCTACATCTACAATGAAATTCTAATATGTGCACAAAAAGTATTCTCATTTGTGTGTTGCTCTCATTTTTTCGCATGTTCACGTATGTTCCTTACTTGATCAATAAACGCCAAATGGACATTTAACCTTGACATAACGTCAACAGAAAATCGTAACCAATAATTACGATTTATTACGTATTTGAAACCAAACATAATAAAACATTGAAAGTAACCTAAAACATGAATTCACAACAGATGTTGAAAATGGCGTACGTCTTCTTCGAGGTATTTTTTAACTCAGAAGAGTTAGAAAATGCCTCGACATCCATTAATGACATTTTGCAAAATGTGGGGAGAATTGGATTTTTTAAGTAAGGCCACACCAAGAAATCCAAAGGAGTTAGATCGCAAAATTGCGGACCCCATATGTTTGCCATATTTTTGCTAATTATCCGATCTTCAAAAAACTCTGGAAAGAACACATGTTATTGTAATCAAAATAATGAATGACTATAATTATTTATCATTTATCTTAACATTATGTTTATTTGGTATTCCTGCACAGCTTCCCTTTGATTCTCCCAATACTACAACTTCCGAGTTATTGAATCGAGAAATCGTCCTCTAAATTTGAATAAAAAAAAGTAAGAAATAGTTAAGGAGATTTAGAGTGCATAGAAGTATTTAATTTTGAGCAAACTAAATTTATTTATCTTAAGGAATTCATATAGAATATTCATTTGAATAAAGTGGCACAAATATGCAGTAATACCCGATAACACCGACTAATACCACTTTGCATACTTCAGATAAAATATTGCAAGAGTTTTCATAGGAAATTCTAAAGTAATGTGCTGTGCTTTTAGACTTACGCAAGTCAACCAGAATTCAAAATATTACATCGAGAAATAACAGATCTCGAATTATGACTAGCAAAATTCAATTTGTAGGAAAATAATTGTATAATGGGAGCTGATAATGTAACAATTCACAAAAAGAGTTATGGTTTAATTGATAGGATCTCAATGTCAAGAGAGGTAAAAGGATAAAAGGATAAAACGCTAGTATGTATGTATATTTTACAGTGAAATTTTGAAGACCTAAATATGGAAGATTAAAAAAAATTCAATATTACAAATTAAAACGCAACTAATTAACCCAAGTAGCCCTCAAACAATTTTTTTACATGAATTAACTTCAAAATAGGAAAACTTGTTTTATTAATATTCAAGAAGGCGAACAAAATTTAAAAAAAAATTTGTGCTTAGCGTTAAAGATCTACCCCATCCTTTTAAAAGGACTGTAGGTTTGAACTCTACTTTTAAAAACTGAACAACCCCTAAAAATATTTTATTGAATTAAAGTTACACTGTGATTATTTTATTATAATTATAAAGTATGGTATTGGCGAAAACATTCTTTAGGGTGCAATCCAACATCGCACTTCTAGCAACGAAAATTATTTTTTTTATGACACGCAGCACATTTAATCTGGCTATCTTGGTATATTACGAGTTGAACCATTCTATCATATCGTGAGTGCTCTCTAAAGCTTTTTGGTTTTCGTGAAAGTCCTTTTTGTTTAAAACTTTGTTAGTTTCTAGCAATTCTGTAGCAACGGCTTTTCTGAAACTCACTTGGTCTAGTTTTTCGTCATTGAACCTATGCAAGTACCATGCATTTTGAACTGCCATGTCGACACAATGGGCCACCAAAGGGATTTACTTACCGCGAATTTAAATGCGATATTGGGCAATGTTCTAATCACTGCGATCAACGCCGCCCACGTTTTCATTATATGCCTTTACAGGTTCAGGCTGATCTACATGAATATGCGTCTTTTCACGTTGGGAAAATCTTTTCGCTTTATTGGTTGGAATACCAAATAAAAATTGAAAATGTATCGTCTTTTTTAATTTTTTCTGGTGAAATGAAGATAATGTCATTTAATCTGCACTCTCCCAATTCTCGACATCTTCGTTCTTGTTGGTGAAAACCTCGATGTCCGTGCGCAAATGAGACCCTGGTAAGTTGTTTAGTACAACATTGTTCTCTTCCCCGGAATCTTCGTCTGTGTTATAATCATTGCCATTTTCCGGTGGAAAAAGTACAATTTCACCAGGAATATTTGAGACGTCATCTATGCTTTTCACTTCCTCAAGGAGCTCATTCAGTCAGCGTGAGTGGTCTTTTCCAATGACTAAAAATGAATAGTGGAAATATTGTAAAACGTGCATGGAATGGCACACAAGTTTATGACATCAATGTAAGGAAAATCTCGCAGATCACATAATGAGAAATGGCCCTTGCAATCGACTACAACACTAGCTTATTTTTCTGTAAATTGTTGTAATCATCTTGCGCATATTGTCCTTAGACCAAAGAATTTTAATTCGCACAGTAGATTTGTGAAAAAAGAAATGGCTTGAGAAATTAACATTTCCATGGAAATTGCAGCGAGAAGTTATCGAGCAATTGGTAAACTACTGCAAAATAGGGTCTAGTATCTCATAAACCTATCGTACTTTTAAAAGGACGTTAAGCTTCCAGAATGTATGTCCCATGTCTTTATCGTTATTTACAATGCATTTTGGTTCAGTTATCATCCTTGGCATTTAGTACGAATGTTCAATAAGGCAAATTCAAACAAAAATTGATACTATTATATAAAGCTCACCTCCAATATTGATGCTCGTTCATTTTTACTCGCAGAAATTTTTCTCATATTTAAATGTGTCAAATCTTAGTAAAATTCATAAAATTTAAAACTGGTCAGTGTTAGAACTAATGCTACTGGTTTCTAATTATACATAACAATCTGCCAGCCATGGTTGAGTAGCTACAACCGTAAACAAAAGAATATAATTGTGTAGGTTGTAACCGTCCTTTTAAAAGAACCGTAGGTTGGAATGGGTTAAAAACTTTTACGTGAACATCTGAGAGTGTATAGCACAAATAGAACAAAAATTGCGTAGATGACCGAAATTTCAAAGAAAACTACTGTGGTAGGAAATCAATGGCTACGTTGTTTTGAAATATTGAGGAAATTTTATTAACATTTTTAATGCAGAATGAAGATTATTCTATTCTTCGACAATTGCATGATGCCCAAAGGTGTTAGAAAATAAATAGTAACGATTTCAATTTTATAGAAATGAGGCATCCATTCTACAGCCTTAATTTGAAAGAAGTTGTTGCCAATAATTTTTTTCAAAGCATTGAGTTGCTTTAAAAATACTAGAATAAATGTGTAAATGTTAATAAATCCTACCTTGAGAAGTAAAATATTAATCTACATTCAATTATCTCCTCGTGTATTAATTGTCATCCTAGTAATTAACCTCCTATCAATTGTATATTAGTCTGAAGTTATCTCTGAAAGAATATTAACTTCTAGTAAAATTCACTATGAGAATAACTTGATCTCAGTTGCCGCTTTATATCGTTTGAAAGTACCAAACATTATAAAACTTGGACATCATTTGGTAATTTAGTTAAAAGTAAACGTTCCTAAATACTAAATAACTATTGTTTTATTTTAATCCACTCCAGTTAACATAGTCGTAGAAATGAGAAACTTTAACCTTTAGTTTGTTACCATAAGAACAATTTTTATTTTCATAATTGGTACTATGAAAATGAGAATAAACCAAAAGTTAAAGTTAACTTGTGATTGGGCCTAAAATAAATAGAATGCAAATGACACTTCAAGGAGATATCGGATGTCCCGTTGATTGTTAAGGATCACAGAAATATTACAACTCTCACATATTTACATACGTTACATAGTCTTATGTGTTTGAAGATATTTCAATAGAACACTTTTCGACTGTCGCAACAAGAGGCTTGGAATAATTGAGTGGAACAGAATTCGTCATAACATTTTCCATATTCGTTCTTATTGACTTAAATGACATTGAAATTCGTGTCTCCAAATTACTTTACATGTTTACATCGTCACTGAGGTGAGAATATTTCTTGCCAACGGAAAGTGTAAATAACCCATTTTTGAGGACCTCGGTCAACAAAACTTTCTGGTAAACCACTTCGATAGCACAGCTAGCTCTTAAGACTAATTTGTCTATTGTGTGAGTCACGGTCTTTAGCATACCTGCGTGCTACATGCGTCATAAAGTGTTCTTCTGACATAATAACTCAGGTAACGTCGCGATATCTTCGTATTCCGTTCGATCTTGATAATGTCGCACTTAGCATACCCGGGTGCCAAGATTTATGTTACACGTGAAGCCTTTACCGTGCAGTCACAACAAGGTCGTCATCTAGTATAATGAGTGTTATCCGAGACCTGAAACTGGTTTCGTATGTACAAATGACGACCTACAACATTTATCGAGATAAGCAGTTTACATGTTAATTATTGTCGATGGTGGTCTAGATTTTTTTAGGAATTTCCATTAACATACTAATTTGTATGCTCTATTAACATGCAAAGAAGAACATCACATAAGTTAGAAAAATTTAATCAATTTTTTTACAATACAAGTTAACACAGATTCTTTTAAGCCATGTCATTTTCTGCAAAAACTCTTCGCACTTTGACATGGTTTTTGCTCGTGAATATAATAAATGAAACATATTTTGAAAACGAACTAGAGAAAAGATATTTTAAATTAATATAGAAATACATATATTAAAATGAAAATTGAATTGTTTTAAATAAAGATAAATCAATAATTTGGTGTAAATGTTTTTCTTGATTTAACGCTTCTAAACTCATATAACAAGATTATTGATTTGCTTAAAGCTTTTATGACCATTTTATGTTTAAGCTTTCGCTAAGCAGGACAATGTTTACGTTAAGAAAACAAAACCATCATTGCTCATCAGTGAACTTGTTACTCTTAGGTTCTCATCATTGAATTTCTTTCTTGAATAGTGAATAAAATCAACAGGCATCGATATTTAAGCTGCCTGAATTATTACAAATTTTGAACTATTTTAATAAGCAAAAAATAAAATTGTACCTTTTCCTGTTTTTATTCGTCTGCTGTGGTGAACGCTAATTTAAAATTAGAAGATTAACGGTTCACTTCACGTAGAAACAAATTTAATCAGTTGTGGTCAATAGATTCAATGCTTCACCGAATGCGGTAATTATAAGAAATTTCAATAGTAAATAATAACAATAAGTTTTACAATTTACTTCCAGTTTCTTTATAGGTACATCAAAAATTTGCATTTCTTAAATAAACAAAACGATTTATTATATTTCTAGTTAAACTACAAGTTCTTATATAATTTTTTGCAATAATATGTGAGGCGCGATTGATTGATAGATATCACCGCAACATTCGTACATAGCGTAGGAATTGTCACTTGGTACTCCAAGAATAAGTTTTCCCTCAATTATTACCTAAATTAAATGTTATAAACAAAATCAGCTTTTAGAATTTTTAGTTCGGAAATTACAAAATTCTCTACGAATACATTTTCTACGTTAACGTTTTGCTACCTTTGGTCTTAGTGGCTACTAGTGTATAAATCCAATCGGTTCGTGCTTAAATACCTTAACCCACTCGTTGACTGTGGAGAAGGGCAGTGATAGATTTAATAAAAATCAACCTCGCATAATCAGCTTTAACAATTGCGCAATTCGTATGCTGATAACGGCATAATTTATCGCAATATATCTAATTAATAATGAATTTGGTTTAAATTCCAGTTTTCTGAAAAATTGCTCAGTACCATATACGCGTAATGCAGTTGCATAATCGCGTTCTGAAATTTAGAAAAAATCCAACCTCACAAACAACTATGGGCGGGCGTTAGGTAAAATGCCTTCAACAAATTTTAGAAAGTACAGACATTGTCGCCTGTCTGATGTGTTCTAAATATTATGAAAAAATGAATGACAATTTTTTTTTGTCCGACCCAAGTATATTACTTAAATAATGGTTACCTATAGTTACACAATTCCTATGCCTTTTGTTCTTATTATTATAAAAACCTAGTTTCATCATGTTTACGTTTACAGCCGGCTATAATCGGATAAAATTGTTTAAAATGACAGAAAGAAGACAAAAATAATAACAGTAAGAGACTTTATGACTTACAGTCAACTCTATCCAACCAGTCAATATCCTGTACATACAGGGTGATTTTTCAATAGACAGTCAAATAATAATACGTTCAAGAATAGAAATCTGATTATAGTTAAACTGGTAAGAAAAATATTGCGTTCTTAATTCTCGAAAAATAATTAAAATTTTACCCAAATACACGATACTGGTTAAGAACCAGCAGCTAAAGAAATGAAAATAAATACAGTCATAAACGTTTTATAGTTTTATGGCTGTTGCGCCGAGAAATCGGGCGAAACAGAATTCAATATAAGCAGCTGAAAGAAGAGCTTTAAAATATTTACGACTATATTGATAAAGGCATGCAAATGCAAATCGTCCGAAAAAAATTATTTGTTTGTCTCAAATAGGCTGTTAATTTTTGCAAAAATAAATAAATTTCACTCGCTTTTAAATAAGATTAACAAATGTGCAACAACAAACAGATGGCTTTACAATAAAAACTTCACCCCTAAGCATCGTTTAGTGGCCTTATTCTCGTGAAGTTTAGCAGTTACTTACAATCAGACGGAAGTGTACAATAGCAGAACGCAAAATGAATCGCTTTTCGATATCAGTTGTTATACGGCGGAGCAATAGGAAATCCACGTCGCGCTCGTCGTTTGTGGATTGAAAAATTTCCTTTACAAGTGCCACATAGGAGCACTTTTGTTTCGGTAGTGCAGCATATGCATGATCACGGACATTTTCGTCTTGCAAATGGTCGTGTCTCAAAGATAACTCCACGAGTGTTGAATGCTGAGATAAATATTTTAAATATTGTCGACGAACAACCCAGCATCATTACTAGAAGATTGGCATACAGGGCTAGAGTTTCCCAATCGACGGTATGGAGAAGTCTCCGTCGACAGGGACTGCATCCATACTGTATACAAAAAGTACAGCATTACAGTTGGGAGATGCAAATCATTGTGTTAGGTTTTGTCAGTGGATATTAAATAAAGTTGACCAAAGCAACGAATTTTTAAACGTGGTATTGTTCACCAATGAAGCTCCTTTTACTCGGGACGGTGTTCGAACTCTCATAACACACACGTATGGAGTGACGAAAATCCACACGCTATAGCGGAATTCCAATTGAATGGCATAAATTATTTAGAATTTTTAAATAATGATCTTGAGCTACTAATAGATGATGTGTCCTTAACGATATGACGCGGTATGTAGTATTTACACGATGCAGCACCCTCTCATGCAGCTCGTGTTGTGAGAGAGTAGTTAAACACTAATTACAATAATAGATTGATTGGGCGCTATGGTCCAGTACTTTGGCCCCCGCAGTCACTAGACTTAAATCCCTGTGATTTTTTTTTTGTGGATGAAGCAGCCTGTCTATTCTACCCCAGTGCATACTGTACAGGAGTTGCATCAACGCATCGAACATGCTGCTGAAGTGATTCGAAATATACCTGTTTTCGAACGTGTAAGGGAAAACTTGAAAAAATGGGCTTTAGCCTTGCATTGATAACAATGGATTTCAGTTTGAGCATCTGCTTTGACAGGTAAAACCGGAATTTTTAAAATATTTATCACAATTATTTATTATTAATTTCATAGTACAACAACCACAATTTGAAGCATAAAATACCCAGCATTACGAGCGTAATAGTTAGTTAGTTAGTTAGTCGGATCTGATTTAAATGTCCCAGCGGAGTGACGTTCACAGGAAAATGTCTTCGTGCTAATAAATTAATAAATGATCGGATGAATTTAAACGTTTGAGGCAGGTCAGCAGGTACAGCGACATTCCCTCTATTAAATAAGTTTCACGGTTAACTTTTATAGTTTTATTGCTCTGGGTAATAAACACAATAAAAAGTACGAAAACTCGATATCATAAAACTATTATAATTAATTATGAATTTTCCCAAAGAATTTTTTAACCTATGATTTAATTCCTTTCACAGGTTTTTTTGGCGGTTTATTCAAGAATCACCCTGTATATCGTTTTTAAATATTTCCAAATTTGAAATGGCACCTTCCAGTTGTTGTTAATTTATTGTTTTTAAATTATTGAAATAAAAATCAAATGTTACTGTCTAGTTTTAAATATTCTAAGTTCTGCTGCAACTTCACACGAATGCTACTTATTACAACCAATAATTGCATTGTCCATTATTCTGTCGCACGTTGCTCTCGCCATTCTCTCTTAACTAATTGAAAAATTATTTTTTGTAATTTCTCCTATCAATCCTTTAAAACTTCTGCTGGTTTGTCATTTCTCCAGCACCCTTAGTGTTCTTTAATTTTGTGATTTCTATTTAATGATTATTCAGAAGTTCATCAATATATTCCATCCGTGATTGAATTTTCTTTCTGTGTCTCCCACTAAATCGTTCTTTATTTCTGCAAAAAGCTTACGAAATACTAATTTTACAACTAGATTTCTTCACTGCCTGCCAGAAATTTCTTAAATCGTTATTAATATTTTTCTCTTCAATAGATTGCTCTCTTCTTCCGTGGTTTTTGACTTCCGTCTTAAGTCTATATAATATTTTTATTCGCTTCCATATCACCTCTATTCTAGTATCATTTCTTTTCTTCATTAAGCCTATTTTACAGTGTTTTCCAAACAAGTTTTTTGTTTTACAATTTCTCAAATTTCCTGCTCACTTTTACAAACCTCCTGATATTATAGTTGTTTCGATTTCTACAATATTATATCTTCTGCATTTCTTTGTCATTCACTGTGCTGTTTTTATATTTTCTATTTCTTTGGATATTTCTCCGTCGTGTATTTTCTCAACATTATTTTTTCTTGTGATCGACCAGATGGATCACGTTTTAATAAAAAACGAGCATGATAGAATTAAAAAAGAACGTTAGAAGTTGTAGTTTATTGGTAATTCTTGCTTTAAATTAGTTACCACCAAAATATGATCAGAATTGTTATCTACTTCTCTAACGAATAGTTTGAGTCGCGACGTCCTGCGATCAATTTTTGATACAACATCCTTGTTTTCTGTTAAAACGTGACCTCCTATCTGATTTATCGCTTGACCTTTCGGTTATGCTTTTTATTGTCTTCAGTAAACCCATTTACTAATTACACGTTTCCATATTAGTTCTTTTCCTATTTTGGCATTCATATCTCCTACTACAAATTTTAAATCATACCAACCAAAGCAAAAGTTTATTTTTTGGGCTTTCCTTAGAATTGTAATTTGAGTATGCTTCGAAATTTCTTTATATTACTTAAAATAAATCCAGTTCCAAAATATCATTATTCAAAAATCTCTGAATATTTGTTTTGACTCTTGCATCTCCAATATATCTAACATCGTATAATTCTTGTTACGTTTTTTAAATTCCCTTCCTTGTAAGTGCCTCTAATATTCTACGTCCCAATGTTAATGATTTTAAATTTTTTATACTCTAATTCTTTTTATGTTTATATTCATTTGCCAAATTGTTAGTTTCCCTTTTTTTTAACTTTTCTTAATATATTACATTTCCAATCTTCTCTTACGGTCATTTTTTTTTCGTATTTTAACATGTTTCTCTTTATTTTGTCTCATTTCCCTAACTTTCTTAACTGTTTCCCTTTCTCTCTTTCTCTAGGTTCATCAAAAGTATGAAATAGTTCTGCTTATTCATTTGTTGCTTTTTGATGTTCACCACAGATGAAATTCGGATGCATTTCAATTTAGACGTTTCTCTGTTGATGTATTCATGATGATCATCACAAGTGTAAAATGTAAATTCGGCTTTAGAAATCTTAATCATTACAAATAAATCTGTAAATAAATTCAATTTCCAATTAGAAGCTTCCTTCTATATGATAACAATAATTTATGTTAATCCAGGCTTTATAAATAGATGCGTTCAATTCTTAAAGTGCATTGAAGCGGATAAATTATTCATTTCCGCTTGTTAACTTAAATCCGGAATTAAAAAATACTAAACGATCTCGGGCACTGCACGCAACGAAGTTTACTTAACGGTAGATGCAATAACTTCAGAATTGATTTTAGTATTTAATTCGATGTTTAAATTGCTACTTTCTAAACAATAGATTAAAATTACGGTGTTTAGAGATGAGCGCTTGGAGGAGTGTACTGAACTTTGAGAGAGATTGTCTTCTAAAATGCGGAAAATATTAGCTATGAATCACTGAAATTACTTGACAGATTAAAGAAAATATATTATGAAAATTATTACTACATTTAATAGTTTCATTCAATTTATGTTCAACTTCTTCCTGACAATAATAGCAAAATATCGAGTGTTCAACAAAATCCTACCTCGAGTCAGCCTTGAACACAAAAGTACGTATCTTAGATTGAACTGTATAGATGTTGTGATAGATAATTGCAAGTACTATCAGAATATAAAATTTAAAACACTTGTTGCAGGGTGACTTTTACCTACTTTTACCATGAAATTTGGGCGGCATGTCGTAGCTTAACTGAAAAATAAGTCATTGCACTTCTTGAAGTTAATTTACAGCAAAGCTAAGGCATGTCGTCCAAATTTCATGGCAAAAGTTGATAAAAAATTTTGAAAATCACCCAGTATTTCATTTAAAATTGTTTCAGTGATGAGTAATTATAATTTTTATTAACGAAAAATAACAAAAAGTTATATAATGCTGTAAAGTACTAAGTCGCGTTCATTCTTGTAATGTAAACTTATTTAACCAATGAGAAATCGGCAACTATCAAAAGAAACTCTTACATCAATAGCTAATAATTTATTAAAAATATAATCAATCAATCATGACATCGATTTATTTTTTAAAATAATGTTTGTATGTCAAGGCCGACAATTATAGTGATAGTTTTAGACAAATGTTTGGAACCTAACTAAGAATAAAAATTTTGTTGCAAATCGATTTTGATTGCAGTCGTTTTCTCGAGCATCCTATGTACAGCTGTTTCGGCCCTATTTGGGGCCTCACGGATGTAATAGTAATAAAATGTCTAAAGACATCCTGCGATCACTTTTTGAACTAATGTTGGACTAGAAATGACAAATTGCAACCAATTTGTTAGTTAATATGTCATCCCAAACAAGGTGTCAAAAAGGGCCGAAACAGTTGTACAGAGGATACTCGAGGAATCCACTACAATCAAAACCTATTTGCAATAAAATTTTTAAAACTTTCAATATGCTTTGACAGCACGCTTGGCTGCTTTATATGGGATGACATATTAAGTAGCAATCTGGTTGCAATTTGTCACTTCTAATACAATGTTAGATCAAAAACTGATTGAAGGAAGTCGCATTTTAGACTTTTCACTAAAAAGAACGTTTGGAAAAATTCGATAATGTTTCTTTTTTGAAAGTGAACTTTACATGTTAAAACAATTTTTCGCTTATGTTTCTTACATTTAATTTTCTTCTTTCATTACATGGCTTTTTACATCTAATTTTAACAGCAAAATTAATCACGCAGAATGTAACAAATGTAAGTGTGTCGATATTTGCGTATTCGTGAATTTTAATATATTGCAAATATTACACGTTATTACATCATTCCATTGAATTCACGTTTTTATTTACGTCTTCTCCGACTTTGCTATTATAACTTTCTCGTTTTTATTATGATATCCTCAGTGTTGTAGACCTGAGTATTGGATAACTTTTTCAGAGGGTGTGTGATGCAATAATTTCAAATGGCAAATAATCGGGTTAATATAAATATTAATGCCTACATGAAAAGATATTTCTACTAATCACGGCCTAAATACGTTCATTGCATACTTACCTCAGCGTGTCATGTTTCTAATTGAGCTACATTTTGCAACTTACGCTCCGATGACTTTTTTCTGTATATATTTAGATTATTAAATAATTCAGTAACTTTGTTGTTGTTTCTTTCAGTTACTTTTTATGGCAAAATGTATTTCGGCCTTATTGAACCAATAAGGCCGAAATACATGTATAAACTCTTCCCTAACACTTTCTATATTGCTAGTTACACAATTTTTGTTAATTTTCATAATTTTCATCTGGCAAGAAAACTTGATTTCATAAAATTGACGTTTAAAAAAGTGTTCAGTTTTTTTGGCCGCTACTGTAAGATGCGAAAAGAAAATCTCTTTTTCATATCAAACACAGTAAAAAGAAATTTTGGGCTCTTCTTTGAAAATGGAGTTCATAATTTGATCTAACTTGGGTAGTCTCATTAAAATATTAATTTTATCAATATACTAACATTAAAATGTCTCTATGACATTGCAACTCAGAATCGGTGCTCTTCATACAGAAGCACAAGTAATGTAAGAGAAAACTTTCTAACTTTCATTCAGAAGTTGTTTTCACTGCATTTTCAGTTGGCTTTGTAAAGGATCGTTCATAACTTTTCCATTCGTGATGTGCCGTGAAAACGGTGTGTTGGTCAGAAAGTGTCTCATATACTAGATAAAAATTAATTTTTAGTTGTTAAAGAAGTTATTGTTTACGATGTGTGTTCATAAAAATCACAGACGCATGTATATCTCACGAACGAGCAGAGATTTTCAAACAAATCAGTTTTTTTAGTTTTGCCCTAGACCATCGATATGTGCAGAATTAATTCTTCGTTTTTTCTATTTTCTAATATTTTATAAGACTATTCCATAAAGTCTCACCAATTTTAATAAAGATCGCTTGGCAACATAATTCAATTTTTACGTGGAGGTGGAATGTTTCTATAGATTTTGCTAAAATAGCAATATTTTATTCTTTACTAAAAGATGTCTTTTACTTTTTAGAAGTCCCGGAAGCGTCGTGAGCATGATGCATATAACGGAGGACACACCGCCCGATATGTTGGCGGGCGCCATGGATTTGACTGTCCACCTTCCTTCAGGAAGAGCAGTCAAGATGTCCGTTGAGCGAAGGTTAGTAATAATGTTTAACGATTAGAGAATGTTCAAATTACAACGAAGTTTAATAAGAGAACGGAATTTAGTCGATTTTGCTCATATCTGTAAGGACCGTAAGATCTGTAAGCCTGTGTAACTCAATTATTAAAATATGGAATTTTGAAGATCTGTGGAAGATATGATTTCTCCTAGGTCTCTAGGATTACTAGAAAGTCTCTGCGATATTATCTTAGAGAATTATCAGATTTCGTGTCATACTGAGAACTTCAGAATTCCACTTATTTGTAATTGAGTTACAGGCTTACAGATCTTACGGTCCTTACAGATGTGAGCAGAATGGACCCATTATTTATTTCTTTCAATATAAAACTTAAACTTTTTTTCTGTACTAAATTCTGCATTATGACCTAACCATAAATATTCTCAAGGAGCTCGCACATTATTTAATTTAAATTTTACACCACCATATTTTTTTTAAATATTTGTATTATTTTTTCTGCTCCAACTAACTCCTCGAGGCATTCTTCTTAAGAAAGTTATTTACCAATTTAGGGAATGACTTGAAAGAAAACATTTCGATTTCGCTGATATTTCATTATCTTAAATTTTTATTTATTCCTCATTCAATTCTTCCAAGTATTTTCTTTCCATGTCACGTTTAATTGGCCTTTCATTAAATAGAGAATAGCATATTGAAATGAATAAAAAACATGATATGTTGTAGTTTTTAATTTACTTTTAAATTCTCCTTTTCTCATTTTCATTCCCAGAATAACGTTCATTGGTTCAGTGTTGAAACGTTCCGACATTTGTTTCTAAATTTATTTATGTTTTGACCCAAGTGCAGCAGAACTGGGTTTTGCATGCTTGAACTAGAATTAAGCAGGTATATAAATTTACATAACTCGAGGAGAGTAACAAGTAATTTATTGAAAGATTGGAGTTAATAAACGACACATAAAATCCAAATGTAGCTTATTTCCAAATCAAATCCCTATAAAAGTCAAATATGATTTCCCTTAATAGATAAATAGTGCGTTTGAAATCCTCTTTCCGCTCTATGATTATCTGCCCAAAGTCTAAAGACCCATTAATATTGACCATTTTGTTAAGCTGCATCATACGGCCTTGCGAAAATATAATATATATCACAACATATTACATCTCGAAAGCTGATATCAAATCTTTAGATTTCACATGATGTAATATATACAGGCTGATTCAAAATAAATAGGTGAACATGTTATAGGTGATCGCAGGTTAGAAATTACCGAAGAAATTCTTCAAAGTGTCGAAAACGATCCAACATTAAGCACCCGTACTCTTGCGGGTCAACCAAATGTGACACAAGCTACTGTATGGCGAATTCTGCACGAAAATTCATTTCACCCATATCACTATCAACGCGTGCATGCGCTTGAACCACCTGATTATCCCCAACAATTAATTTTTTGTAGATGCTTATTAGACAAAATCATCGAAG
This sequence comes from Serrognathus titanus, assembly GCA_039766575.1. Classification (NCBI taxonomy): domain Eukaryota; kingdom Metazoa; phylum Arthropoda; class Insecta; order Coleoptera; family Lucanidae; genus Serrognathus; species Serrognathus titanus. The sequence goes on along the minus strand of CM077914.1, from coordinate 43,378,192 downwards.
AACCGTTATTTCCCGATTTCATTTTGTTTGCAGACGAAGCGTGTTTTACTCGTGCTGGAATCTTTAATTCATGAAATAGTCATGTCTGGGCAACAGAAAATCCACATGTGGCCCCAATAGTCATTTTTCAAGACAATTTTCTATTAATCTGTGGGCGGGAATAATTGGGGATGTTTTAATTGGGCCGTATGTATTGCCCCAGCGTTTGACCGGAGATGGGTATTTGGAATTTATTCATAATACGATGCCCGAACTTCTCGATGAAGTGCCTCAGTTTAGAAATCGGTGGATCGGGCGCTGTGGGCCAGTAGCTTGGTCTCCCCGCTCGCCCGATATGAATCCCTTAAACTTTTATTTGTGGGGCCACATGAAAGGTTTGGTTTATAAAGACCTCATTAACACAATTGAAGAACTTCACAATCGCATTTTTGCCGCAGCAGAAATAATTCGAAACAATGATAATTGAACGTTTCTTGAGGTACGTGCATGAATCCAATCGTGCGACTAATACCATACAGCAAGAAGGGGGTCATATCGAGCATCGGTTACAAAAACCGTAAGTTTAAGTTTATGCACACCGTTTCACTTTAATATTAATATAAAACTCACAAAAAACTTGACCTTAACTTTTATAACGGCTCCAACATCAATGTTATAATAAAATTGCAGTCAAAATATAATAGTTCATTCATTTTTATTACGCGCATATTACTACAGCTGCTGACTATGCCAATAAACTTTATTATCGTTATAAAAAAATGTCTTGGAGGTTTACTTACGTAATTTTATAAGCGCCGCACGTATCACATTCTAATAGTCACCAGTGGTATTTAAACAGTTTCGATTTACAATTCACAAGAGGTTTATTTTTCAAATGCCTTCGATAAATTTATTTCTTTCAATTTCGTACTTACATGACCTTAGTAAGTACGTCCCTAACAGGTCGGACACTTAATTTGAATCATCCTGTATTAGACGTATTACTATAAGAAGATTGGCTAACTGAATTTATTTGCATTTTTTATTTGCAACTACCTAGTTTCGAAGGTCAAGAGAATAACTTACAGGAACTCTAAACCCAGACACTATAAACTTATCCATTTTTAAAAGCAAATTATTTCATTCGAAGTCTATGAAGTAAATATTTCAGTTTAAAGAATTTTTCACATCCGTCGAAATTTTGACAAGCGTCAATGGTAGTGGGGCGCAAAAGATAAGTATGAGGTAAGGAGGCAGGGTGCGGGTATATATTTGTTATATTTGAAAATCACGCAATATTAAGACATAACGCTAAAATACATATATAAAAAATTCATACCGACACCCGGCAATTCCCTGTGAAATATTTAGAACCGCTGGACGCAACGGATGGTGACCTTCACTCACAATAAGTGTTCGAAGTTCCTCCCCTGCGCGAGATGTAAACAGGGATTCACATGCGTTACGGAATTGGTTCTGTTTTCGAATATTTTCCACTGCGTGCGTTGAGTTCGTCTATTGTATTTACTTCTTCGGCGTACACTCGATTTTTTTAAATGTCCCCACAGATAAAAATCTAATGGATTAAGGTCTAATATTTTCTAATATTTAAATTTACTTCCTCTAAGAGTTCCGGCAAATTAGTTTGCAAGAAACGTAAATACACCATCTCATCCAAGCGATGAGGTAAAATAAATAGGCCGATTAAAGTGCCGTTTAACATGTCTGGACACAGATTAACCGAAAAGCGTTGCTGAAAACTACGGCGCCGCATTGCATGAGGATTTTTTTCTGCCCACACTGCATCCCTTGTAAACACTGATTCGTCGTAACGCTGTGCATACAAACGTCTTGCAGTCAACGCGTTTGACCACATTCGCCATAAATTGAAATCATGTCCACAAGAACAGTATTGGAAAATTCGGCCATGTTTTCAACGCGACAAAGTACAGCTGACAACTGACGCACTTAATAGCCGATGCTGACATCAACAAATTTCTCCGAGGACGTAATTACGTTATAAAAATAAACCAGGGACTATCAAACTGTTTCATCGTTCGTCAAAAACATTTATTTATTAATCAATTATTATAAAAAACTGCTTCATTCTAACACTTTTAATGTAAACTTTCACTGGTTTCACTTTTTTGTATGTAGTTAAGAAACACCCAGTATATTACAGCACGTGTCTGAATGTTCACATTGTCCAGCACTACGAGCGATATTTGTGTAAGAACAAGGATACACTCTATATTATATTATCGCATGCTGTCCGAAACCAGCTTTAGGTCTTTCAATTTGTTCAAGCAAATATATCTTGATAAAAAATAGTGTTTCTTAATGATGCATAATCATAATCATTATCGACACGTCCAAGACAAACGTATTCCTTGATAAAGTTCATTAAGTTATCAAATGTAATCAATTTCTTTGTAATAAAAGAGCGTTTATAGTATCAGATTTCTCCTGCGTCAAGTAATATGTCGGTTTTGTATCGCCATTTCAATGAAAACAATTTTTTTTATGTTTTGTAAACGAAGTCGATGTTAAAAAAGCGCCAATTACCATTAAAGTTTATTTATTATTAATTGAATGTAATTAGGCTTGAGTTTGATAACATCTGGTAAAAGCATAAATCAATTTCACGCTTCTAAGAAAACACATTTGTTTGTTCTGATCATGTTATCTACCGTTTTAGATTTGATTAGCACCATTTTTCAATCATACCGTCATTTATTTTATTAATATTTGATAAACTGCTGGTTGTTTCCAACGTACAACTCTAAGCATCTGCTAATTTACTAGAATTATAACATAAAACGTCACAGTTATGTTAATTTTTTTTCTACCTAGATTATTAACCGAGGTATAACATTTTCAACTCATTGCCCTAGAGCTACAGTACTGTCAGAGTATTCTCTGCGCAAGATGAGACTACTCTGCACACTTTAACTTCATGAAAATACTCGGAGAATGCTTTAATGTTTCTCTTCTTTCGAGTATCATAAGGTTTTGTTCTCCCGAGATCTTTTTCTCTAGAAATTTGCGTTCGTGTTACTTCTATACTTACGTGTTCCTAATTTAAGCTTTGTTTTTGCCCATTTTTTTCTACATTTTTTTTTCTTAACTTTATTTTTATTTTTTTATTTTGTTCTTTAAATTATTTTACCAAAGAATCTGATAAAACACAACGCAGCATCAGACATCACGAAGCTGTAAATGAGATTGATTTACAGTTATCAATACATATAACATTAAATTATTATTAAAGTTATCATCACGTGTTTGATAAGCAACTGTGGCAAGATGATTAAATAATGGATATATGATTGCATCATGAGCGGAATTTAAGAATTTATAACATTTGTTCGTAATAATTTGCTACAACGTATTGTTAACAGACGAATTCCGAAACATGTTGACAGTGAAAGTGATTTTTCTCTTTTGGTGATTTTAACTTGCAAATATTCACCTAGTTTTCTGATAATTAAATTTTAATTCGATATTGTTAACTTAATAAGTACTAAAGTGAACGTTGTTCTTTTAGTATATAAGAGATTTTGATAATAAATTCTCCAGTGTACTAAGGCGTTTACCACGGCCATGTTCACCAGTTTAGCTTGCATCCTTCTTTTGACGACACTTGTCGTCGCAGATTGGGGACTCGGAAGAGAAAAAGATATTGGATGGGGAGGTGGATGGGGTAATGGTGGCGGCGGAGGAGGAGGTGGCGGAGGCGGCGGTGGAGGAGGTGGTGGATGGAAAGGCGGCGAAGGTTGGGGTAGAGGAGGCGGAGGTGGAGGTGGAGGAAGAGGAGGAGGAGGAGGAGGAGGTGGTGGTGGTGGATGGAAAGGCGACGAAGGTTGGGGTGGAGGAGGCGGAGGTGGAGGTGGAGGTGGAGGTGGAAGAGGCGGCGGAGGCGAAGGCAGCTGGGGTAAAGGAGGGTGGAGCGGTGGAGGAGGCGGCGGAGGCGGAAGTGAAGGAGGTGGTTGGGGTAAAGGAGACTGGGGCAGGGGAGGAGGAGGAGGAGGAGGAGGAGGAGGCGGAGGTGGCGGAGGAGGAGGAGGAGGTGGAGGAGATTGGGGTAAAGGAGGTTGGCGCGCTGAAGGCGGATTAGGCAGAGGAGGAGGGGGTGGTGGAGGCGGCGGATGGAATCGATGGAAAGGTAATGAAGGTGATATTGGAGTCGGACTTGGAGATGGACTTGGCGGCGGACTCGGAGGTGGACTTGGTGGAATAGGACTTAAAGGTATTGGGATCGGAGAAGGAATCGGTGGAGGACTGGGAGGTGGAGGTGGAATAGGACTTAAAGGCATTGGAATCGGTGGAGGACTGGGCGGTGGAGGTGGGGGACTGGGAGGTGGAGGTGGAGGTGGAGATGGAATAGGACTTAAAGGCATTGGAATCGGTGGAGGACTGGGAGGCGGTGGTGGAGGTGGAATAGGACTTAAAGGCATTGGAATCGGAGAAGGAATCGGTGGAGGACTGGGAGGAGGTGGAGGTGGAGCAGGAGGAGAAGGCTGGGGAAAAGGTAGAGTAGATTACTTCTCGCCAGCTAAGTATGCATTTGAATACGGCGTAGAAGACCATCACACAGGAGACCACAAGCGACAAGAAGAAGTACGTCACGGTGATGTAGTCAAAGGAGTTTATACCTTATTGGAACCTGATGGAACTCGTCGTGTTGTTAAATACGAGGCAGATGATCACAACGGCTTTAACGCCAGAGTAATTAGGAAAGGCGTCGCCCGCCATCCAGTTGGTTGGGGTGGCAAAGGTGATTTAGGCGGGGGCGGAGGTGGAGGAGGCGGGGGTGGTGGCGGCGGCGGAGGAGAAAGTTGGGGTAAAGGAGGCCTGTGGTAACGCAAGAAGCCATTTCATGAAATCATCTCTTCACATCTTCATTCGTTTTCATCACCGTAGTATAAGTAACCTTGTTTTGCATTAAAGAACAAATAAATATATGAAAAGAGACTGACTTTTCTTGAAAAAATATTCCAACAATAAGTCCATTCCATCTTCGTCACCTAATCATATTAAACATTTTAAAGAAATTATACATACAGGGTGATTCTTGAATAGACCGACAAAGAAAAAAAAGTTTAATGAATATACGTAACAAAACTTGGGAAAATGTTAAAAAATTCTAGGTATTTTAGTTTTCAAGAAATAATCAAAAAATATCCCCAAAACAACGATACGCCCCTGGTTAAGAAAGACCAGCGGGTAAACGAAAAAAATACAGTCATAAGAGGTGTTTTATGAACTTGGTCTTTAAACGAAATTAACGTGATCAGCTAAGATACGAACTCCAACGTATTTATTTGAGAAATCCATGCAAATCACCTGAAATAAATTATTCCGTACAAATTGTATAAAATAACAACACCTGCTTTGACAACTAAACAAATAAATCACTACGATACGAAAACAATTCAAATTTAATTTTAATTGTATTGTAAATAACAAGCAACGTATCCGTCATAAATATTTCGGCATCTTTTTATGGCACAATATTACGGGATATCCTTCCCTTGCATTTTAATCATTGCATATTAATCAGTCTGATTTTTTAGTTCTTTTATTGGCTTTATTGTCGGCTCATTTTCTAAACCTGAACCCAAGCACTAAAGTCATGAATTTATGAAATTTATTTTTTAATGTTACACGAATCTATTATCAATCCGATAATCATTAATCTAGTTACATAAGAATTCATTCTAATAGAATACGGTGTTACTTGTCTTCGAGAAAGTTTCTAAAGTACACTCCTGAGTTCATAGAGATTTTTATTCACGATTGCTCAGATTGTAGGACAACATAAATTTGATATTAATAACATGAAAGCAATCAGTTACAGGCCCGCGATTAGATAAAGCAATTGACGGCACGCGGTGAGCACTCCATTAATTACATACAGGGTGCTGCAGTGATGAACGCAACATAGAAAATCCATGTTAACTTAAAGATGTTCAAATATTAGCTTGCGTAATTATTTTACATCAAAATTTCATTTAGATTTTTTGATGTTCTCTTCAAGATGAATCTGTCTGTGCAGTTTGAGAATTTTTCATTCGCTCAGTTTTAAAATATTTTAAAAAGAATCAGTTACCAAATTCAATTTATATCAAACTATCAGCATGGCCTTGATCAGTGAATGTTAAAATAAAGCTTTTTCGTGTAGTTGACAGAAAAGTGACGCATTTTCTTCACGATTTTAGTTAGCAACACTTTTTTTCAATCATTTTATTTATTAGCGTAAATTGTAAATGAACAATTTAAATGATTAAATATTACATCAGAAGATGAGGAAACTGGCCGCAACGCAGACACTGACAAATTAGAATTTATTACTTCACTTGCTGTTGATACTGTTGACGTTGACGTTTCAGAGGTCGAAGATTGCTTTTCAGTCGAATTATAAAAAATTTTCTTTGAAATTTTTACTTTATTTTCGATACTATCTTCGACGTAGGCTTCTGCAACAGGACTACTACGCCAGCCGCCGTGTCTCTTCAAAACTTGGATGTCAGCTCCACTCTCGGCCAAAAAGGTCGCTGATGTCCTTCGGAAACAATGGCCTGTGAAGCTGTTCGGCTCCGGTCGCCCTAAGTACGCAGCAATTTTCTATGGTAAATTGTAGAAGGTGTTTATACCAATTGGTTGCTTTGTGCACTTGCCCTGTCTATAAAATATAAATAGTCTGCGATGGTTCACATTTTTGGATCTCAAATTCAAATACTTTTTGTAAAGCTCAATTCCATTTACTCCATCTTCCGATGTAACTGTAAAGACTCGTTTTTTCTTTGTTTTCGTGTCATGTAACGTTATGACGAAAATATGGCCGCAATATTCTACATCATCCACTTCTAGTAAACGTAATTCTTCCTCCCGACATGCTCTATGCAAAGCAATTACCAACATTACCTTCATAAGCAGAAAACTGTCATCAGGAGCTTTTTCTAAAAACTCCTTCACATTATTCTCGATTTTTTTGTAACATAACCGTCAATTTGACGTTTCAGGTAAGCCAGCAATTTTTTATATGCAGAAATATCCACATTTTCATTTATTCGCAAAGTACTTCTCAGCATCGAGTACACTGAAGAGTTTTCACATAAGAATATTTAAAAATCAGTGCTAATAAATCTTATAAATCAAACAAATCTTTTCAAAAAAGTACGCAATTAGAATATCTTCATTTACCCCTTGCTTATTTTGTTCATTTCTTCAGCCACAGTTGGTAAGTTTTCTCTTACTTTGCTTTGGACTTTTTAGGTAATAAACTTGATTCTGCTTCTGATACCAATTGTAAAATTTCTTCATTATTCTCGTTTCATTGACTCATTTTAGATGAACGTTTTTTCACAAATTATTTACTTGTTCTTATAATTTGTTACTATGTCAACAAATGCTTGACATACTTTGATGACATATTATTATTCTTTGACACTTTCATAATGTTATTTACGTCAACTACACAAAATAGCATGATCTACACATTAGAAAAGTGAATTTCCATGTTCGCGTAAATTTGATCCACTCGTGAGCTACGCTCACTCGTGAATTCAAACATTTACACTCACTGGAAAACTATCACTTTTCCAAACTTATAAATCAATATACTATTTTCTATCTTTTTCAAGAACTACTAGATTTATCAATCATTTGTCACGTTTTCACAATCATTGATCAAGGTCGTGCTGATTGTTTGGCATAAATTGAATTTGGTTGCTGAATCTTTTTAAAATTTTCTGAAACTGCACGAATAAATTCATCATGAAGAGTACTTCAAAAAAATATTAAATGCAATTTTGCTGTAAAATAATTAGGGAAGCCAGTATTTGATTACCTATAAGTGAACATGAAATTTCCTATGGTGCGTGCATTAAAGCAGAACTCTGTTTATTAGAGAATATCACTACCTTTTTTTCTGACTCGAAGAGCTTTTAATTGAAGCTAATGTAATATTTAACATGTAACCAAAATTTTATATTAATTCGTTCTGTTGTAGGAGAATGTATTCTATAACACACAATGTTAAAGCAAGTGTTACTTATTTTCTTTACAGACAAAAAAATTCCATCGACCTCCTTTCGTTGTTATAACTCTAAAATTATTTGTGTATACTAAATAAATCTGACAGTATTCACGTGGACAATAGCAGGGCCTAAATGACTCATTGCAATTTACCCAATTTCAATTTACAGCAGCACAATATTTCTAAACAATACAAGTTTTTTAATAAAAGAAATCAGTTAAGATAAACTATATTACATGGTAACATAAGTCTACTAGTAGTACGTAACCTATTCACGAACCAGATCAAGCAATTATTAAAACATGAACCTATTGGTTTTAGTTTAAAAAAAACTGACGAAATGTTTCTTTATGTAAACTATTTGTTTTTAAATTTTAGTTCGAGAGCATGGAATGAAGAATACTTAGGGCAATTCTTGAGAAAAATTATTTAATAAACCTTACATCACAAAAAAATAAAGCAACTCACTTCAATTAAATTTGAATAAACTTTTTCTTTTTCCGGGAATCAGATTCAACCGAATATTTGATCAAATATTTACAAATTTCTTTTCAAATCATTTTTTACGTTGTTTCCTTTTATAGTAAAACGATTGTCTTAGAAAAAAGAACTAATAAATTCACACCCATAAATACAAAGACTTCGATTATTTAAATAAAAATGAATATTTATTTCTAGCGGTATATTTTAAACATATCTCATAATATTTACACATTTTTCTTATCATTAAACTAAACAGCTTTTCCAATAATATATCGCTGATAAATTATAGAAGCCTATAATTGTGCATTCCTTTGTGCTGAATGTTTAATTGCCACTCTAAATATACCTACGAAATGAATTTTTAACAAATTACGTAATTTATACACTACATTATCCATATGCCAGGCGAGTAGTAAGTGCATTGAACAACTTCTGTTTTTTTATCAAATACATTCCTGCTTAAATCTGTTAAGTTATTGCCACCAAAAAGATTTTCAACGTGATGTTATTTGGGGCATTAGTTGTTGCTCTACAAAAATTTAACCAGTTTATCCTACCATGCACACATGCATTTTTAATTTTTATGGTACTGCTTCAAAGTGAACGTCTTAGTATAAAAGGGCGATCAGTTTGTGATTTAATCAGTATACAGTGGTGTGTGCTCTAGAAACATGTTCACCAAGTTAGCCTGTATTGTGCTTTTAGCCATAACCGCTCACGTAAGAGCAGGATTGATCGGTGATGACATTGGCTTAAGAGGAGATATTGGAATTGGGGGAGGACTTGGACTTGGTGGCGGTGGTATTGGACTTGGTGGCATTGGAATCGTGGGTGGCAAAGGAATCGGCATCGGTGGAGGTTTAATTGGAGGAGGAGGAGGCGGCGGCGCAGTTGACTACTGGTCTCCAGCCAAATACGAATTTGAATATGGCGTTCAAGATGGGCATACCGGTGATAACAAACAGCAATCTGAAATTCGTCGTGGTGACGTTGTCAAGGGAGAATATGCTTTATTAGAGCCCGATGGCACAAAACGTATTGTGAGGTACGAAGCTGATGACCATAATGGATTCAACGCGAAAGTCATCAGGCTAGGAACTGCGGTTCATCCTGTAGGTATAGCGTTGGGAGGTGGTAAAGGAAATTGGTGAATCATGTGAACTTTAATCATACCATCACGTTTTCGCTTTTCATGTACGGTCATCCTCAGGCACACATCATGTAAATATACGTTAATTTTATGGCGTATTTAAGTATTAATAGTTACAATTTTATTCAAATAAATGTTTATTCAGTAACATACCCTGTGTGTTTCACTTTGCGCATCAAACATAACATATTATTATATATTTATTATTATATTAAATGTTTATAATCATTTCTAATTTACGTAAGTGCTTTCTTTTATTTCTATTTCCTGAGCAAAACAGAATGAAATGCTTTCTTTGCATTATGTACCAAAATCGAATTTGAAGAAATATTACCATGTAATATCAGTGAAGAAAAAAAATTCTGCAAACGTATTCCTGTTTTAAAATTCTGTTGTAGGTTTTACAAATGAAAGTGTTGTTGATCATGACTGTGATCAAAGCTAAGTCTAAAAGCAGTTTTCAGGAACATATTTCCATCTTCACCTGTAGCGTACGGCGCTCATTTAAGAGAAACCTATGATATTTTAAAACTTATTCTGGAAAAGATCAAATATACAGCGTTCAAAAGGCAAATATGTGCAGATTTAAAATTAGTGGCTTTAATTTTAGGATTGCAAACCAGCTATACGAAATATTATTGTTTCCTCTGCGAATGGGATAGCAGAGCACGTTCAGAACACCACATAAAACTGGCCTTTAAGAACTGGGTACATTCTTGGTCAGAAAAATATTAAAAATGAGCCATTAGTACACCTGAGAAAATCATAGTATCGCCATTGCATATCAAACTAGGTTTGATCAAGAATTTTGTCAAAGCGCAAAGATGGACCTAGAATGCAGTTTCCTGCGCTCAGTGATGCCAAAATTAAAAAAAGAATTTTTGTAGGACCAGATATAAGAAAATTAATCGATGATCCCTTTTTTATCCAGTCTCAATTCCATAGAAAAAAAGACATGGTTGGCTTTTGTTGATGTCACAATAAATTTCCTTGGCAACCACAAGTCACCAGATTTCCATGAAAAAAAAAAATAAAAGTAATGCTGAATGCCTATCATAAACTAGGATGCAATATGTCACTAACTAAAAATTCATTTTCTACACTCCCATTTAAGTTTCTTTCCGGACAACAGGGGCTCGGTTAGCGATGAACATGGAGAGCGCTTTCACCAGGAAATAGCAGAGTTTGAGAAGCGTTATCAGGGTAGATGGGAACCAGTCATGCTTGCAGACTTCTGTTGGTGCCTTCAGAGGGATACTGACTGACTACAGAAGGAAAGGCAATCGATCAAAAAGATATGTTTTTTATTGAAAAATAAAATTTTGTGTTGTATTTTTTAACAAATCAATAAACGCTTTTCACTATGAAACCTGACGTGATATGAGTATTTTATTTATAAACCTTAATTGAGTTAGCAATGAGGTATCATTATTACATACTGTAAACCCAGTGAAAAAAAAGTATTTATTTTTTTACATAGTGTCACGATTACGAGAAATTTGGATTTTATTAATTTCCGTATTAACGTAATGCTAAGTTATTTGCTGATCTGCACACTCGGCGACCTGTATTTGCAACACTTAGATGTTGAACTTGCAGGCTTATCCAGAGTTGCCAATGTAGTAAAATAACTAGAGCAATGTGTAATTAGTTTACGAAAAAACAATTAACTTGCGATCTAAATTAAATTGGTAATCGCGTGAAAATCCTGACATCAACCTTTCCGGCTTAGTAACTACGCGTGCCGCTAAAAATTGGTGGACTTTTGATCATGACGTCACGTACATCTTTAGTCTATAACATAGGCATCTTTTGTTAATAAGGGATCAGTTAGCAGTAATCAGTTATCTGGTATCGTCAAGGGACACAGTGTTTTTTTTTATTTATATTTTATTTTATTCATATGAGACATTCATTATCTGTAGTTCAGCAATAGTTATTTAGTACGGTATGTTTTTATTTTATACGCTCTAATATTGTGATGATATCGTTAAGATATATTCTAAGCATGCCGCTTTGGTGCCCTTGCTGAAATGTAAACAGCAAAAAAACATTACTGCCATTGAATTGAGACCGGCATCTGATTCATGTGGATCTAAATTCTGTGGTTACTCGTCCTTCAATTAGTAGTGCTATTATTTTATCTAAGACTGAACATCGACCGATTGTAAGCATTGCATGGAGTCCTCGAGGTGACATTCTCGCTAGTGCTGCTGCTTGTGATTCGTCTGTGCTGCTTTGGGATGTTGAATTAAATAGAACTAGTAATCTGAAGAGGCCAGGTTGTACTGGAAATACAGGGTGCACGTTGGTCGCCAAACGGAATAAAGTTTTCGTTTGCTACAAACGACGAACCAACAATATACGCCCTGTCGTTCATAAAGTCAGACTTCATTTTCGCAAAAGATGTAAGTAAAGTCGATATTGATGGAATTATTGTTGGTGGGATCATTCGAAACGTGGAATGGGATTCATCCGGAAACCACCTGGCCATCGTAATCTCTGAAACAAATTATGTGGCTGTCTTACAGTAACGTTTCCGTCTAGTTTGCAGTTAAATGTCAGTTGTTTGATTGCTGGAGTTCCCGAGGAAATTCCAAGGGAATTCCAAGTACAATGTAAACTGAACATGTCGCAGAAAAATTTTGAATGATTTTCTTAACAGATTAACTACATACAGACTGTCCGTTTTTCAAGCCTAACCGTAAGGATCTTGGTTATCTTAAGAGATACGTTCTTGCTTAAATTGGGGCGTATTTTGCATACCATCAATATTAATCTGCAAACAAATTTCACCAATTTTCTACGGTTTTCGAGATATTATTTATTTTTTTTACAAAAGTCCGTGAAGCTAGGCATTTTTAAGTTATATACATATAAAATACAAATCAGTAATGACAATGATATTATTATTATTACTAGTAAAAAAAAATATTTTTGTATTCGCATTGATTTTGTAAAGCATGCAATTACCCTTGAATTTATGACAGTGAAAGTAATCAAATACACTTATGTGCGTAGGTCACGCACAAATATTATTCGCGCTTTCAAATTGCAAATATTCACCCAGATAACAATTGTGTTTTACTTAACTTGCTACCTATGTTTAAAAGTGAATGTTTCTATTTTGGTATATAAACTAGCGTGATCACCAAATTCTCCAGTGCACACCGGCCTTTCAACAATACAAACATGCTTACCCAAATCTTAGGAATCACCCTCCTTGCAGTGGTCGCTCATGCAGGCTCATGGGTCGGAGGTGGTAGTGAAAGCATCGGTTTGGGCATCGGCTTGGGCATCGGAGGAGGCGGTGGTGGCGAAGGAGGTTGGGGCGGCGAAGGCGGAAAAAGGGTAGACTACTACTCCCCACCCAAATACGTTTTTGACTATGGTGTTTCGGATCATCACACCGGAGACAACAAGCAACAACGTGAAATTCGACATGGTGATGTAGTCAAGGGAGAATATTCCTTGCTGGAACCCGATGGCACTCAACGCATCGTCAGGTACGAAGCGGACGACCATAATGGTTTCAACGCAAAAGTGATCAGACGCGGCCATGCAGTTCATCCTGTAGGCTATGGCGGCGAAGGTGGACGAGGAGGTTGGGGCGGCGAAGGCGGACGCGGAGGTTGGGGAAAAGGAGACTGGTAAACCTAAGACGACTGCTCATCACTTCATCTCATCACATTTCATAAATGATCACGTTCATGCACATATTATGTAAATACATACTATTTTGTTATGTATATAAATAAGGTAATACATTTGTTTAATAAATGTTTATTCAATAACTAAAATTTTGTTTTAAATCGGAATACTAATTGAAAGTGCGATGCCTAAAGATAGGAAAATTTTTATTATTTATTTTGGCGAAAATAGTTTACTATCAATTTATGTTTCAATCAAAACAAAATCCATATTCCAATACATAGCCACATCTACTTGAATATTTAAAATTTGACTGGAAGAACTCCAATAGTCCAGAAAATATTAATCTTTTTTCTTGTAGAATTGATACAAGCACACAAATTAAGTGTAATCAATAATCTGAATATTTTATAAAGCTGATGATAGAAAATTTCCTTCGCTAGAATTTTACCTTATGTGTGGTTCCAAAATTAAAACTTGCTTCAGTAGCTTAATGTCTGGTCTTTTAAACCAAAGATTATGGCTTTAAACTCCACCTACCCCAAAAAAGTCAATAAAAGAAACGAGGAGTCGTGCACTTATGACTTCAAATTGCAACTGTGTTATCAAGGTGGCACCCCTGCAGAATTGGCTATTGGCTGCTGAAACATCGGATTACAATAAACCAAAATATGGTTTTAATAGTTGTTTAGACTATTTTTACGTTAATGTACTTTCTTTTTGTTGGGTATACAAAATTATATACAGCGTGGAAACTAAGTAACGGATAAAATCCATAATTCGGTTAATATTTGTGATAAATCAAAAATCTAAAAGGGGTATAGCGATTAAAATTATAGCGCATAAGAAGAAGTCATTTTCAGATATTTTCATGAATTTTTTTTGAAGTTATGACGTCATCAAGGTTTTTTTTAAATGACAACCTATATTTTTTATTTTTCATTTCGGTGGGATTTTTTAACCTACTTTCAACAGTATAAAATTTTGGATCGATTACATAACAAAAAATTCAAGAAAAACAGTCTCAAAGTTTTAATAGTAAAGTTGAAGAAATAAACAGAATATCTAGTTAGCTAGGTGTAAAACAAACAAAATTTGTTTGATTGACAAGAACTTGTAAATACCTGTCACAATAAAGTAAGTGAGTGTTTTTATTCCCTGTGGATAGTAGGAGTTACACCAATTATTAAAAACCTTCTTTTACCAAAATGGTGTTGCTGACAGAAAAACAAAGAGTTGAAGTTTTAATGATGGTTGGGTATGGCGATCGAATTAGAACTCATCAAGAGGTGTGTCGACTTTTTATAGACAAATATCCTGATCAGCAAATAAGTCAATCCACAGTCAGCAGAATAGAAAATAAATTTCGAAATTACGGTACTGTGAAAGACCTTCCAAAAACTGGCCACCCTAAGACAAAATTAATCGACGATGTGCAGCTTGATATTTTACTAGAAATAGAAAATAATCCGCATTCGACTAGTCGAGAAATTGCTTTAGAGCACAACCTGAGCCATACCTCGGTACTGAAACTTTTAAAAATGCAAAAGTTTCATCCGTATAAAGTAAAATTGGTCCATGAGTTAGCAGAAACTGACTATGATAATAGACAAGAATTTTGTGAAGAAATGTTGGAAATTTGCATTCGCGATCCAATGTTCTCGCGGCGTATAATTTTTTCTGATGAGGCAAGTTTTACTTTACATGGAACTGTTAACAGACATAATTGTCGATATTGGTCTAGGGAAAATCCCCACTGGATGCAAGAAGCTCATACTCAACATCCCCAGAAGCTCAATGTATGGACAGGAATTGTCGGTGACAGAATTTTAGGGCCATTCTTTATCGAAGGTAATTTAACTGGTGAGAAATATCTACACTTCTTACAATTCGAATTAGTACCTGCACTGGCGATATTATTCCCTAATGAAAATGACTGTGACGTACCAAACAATAACATTTGGATGCAACACGACGGTGCTCCGCCACACTACGCAGTTGATGTGCGACGTTATTTGGACGAGGTGTTCCCAGGTAGATGGATAGGAAGAAGAGGTCCAATGGAATGGCCGGCTAGATCCCTTGATCTAACGCCATTAGACTTTTTTCTGTGGGGGTACTTAAAAAGCAAGGTGTATAAAAATCGACCTAACAACTTAGACGATCTTAAAGAAAGAATTCGACAGGAGTGTAGGTTAATAACACCTCAAACTATTCAAAATGTGATAAATGAATTTTATGAGCGTCTTGGGTATTGTCAGTTGGTGCAGGGTCGTCAGTTTGAACATTTATTGTGATTCCAATGACTGTCAAAATCAAATTTTGTTTATTTTACACCTTAATTTTGTTTATTTTACACCTGGCTACCTAGTTTTTCAGTTCATTTCATTCAACGTTACTATTTTACTATTAAAACTTTGAGGCTGTTTTTCTTGAATTTTTTGTTATGTAATCGATCCAAAATTTTATACTGTTGAAAGTAGGTTAAAAAATCCCACCGAAATGAAAAATAAAAAATATAGGTTGTCATTTAAAAAAAACCTTGATGACGTCATAACTTCAAAAAAAATTCATGAAAATATCTGAAAATGACTTCTTCTTATGCGCTATAATTTTAATCGCTATACCCCTTTTAGATTTTTGATTTATCACAATTATTAACCGAGTTATGGATTTTATCCGTTACTTAGTTTCCACGCTGTATATTTTAGTTTTAATTATGTAATAAATAGTAAGATATACATCTGCGGCTGGTCATTTCGGGCCTGCTTTTTCGTGAATCATTGCGATGAGTGCCTTACATCTGATTTTATCCTCGTAGAACTTTATAGCACCCCGGTCAAGTTTGAACCAATCAGATTTTGTAAAATCATTAGTTTAAGGTAAACTAATTTTGTATAGTGTAAAACTAGTGTTAAATTTAGCGACCTTTTATTTGAATTTTATTTTATTTATTTTATTCGAATTTAAGCGCCAAAATTTATGCGACCAATTCGAGGAGAAACAAATACAAATTGAAGTGCAAGAACCAAGATGAAGAACGCAAACAGTTCGAAGATGAATGTTATAGTTTTGCTTCTTCCAGGATTGCGTGAAACTCCTAACAATTAATCTACCTACATTCTCCGGAGATTATGATCAGTGGTTCCCATTTTACGACACATTCAAATCGTTAATTCACGAAAACGAAAGTTTCAACGAAATTTAAAAATTTCTCTAGCCGGTACAGCCGTTACAACGTTACAATCCTTAGAAATTTCGACTATAAGAAATGGGAAACCTCCGTGTCGGTCAATAAGTTTCCTTAATTCAAAGAATTAACTGATTTCTTACCCCGTAAACATAACACGCTCGAAACCACGTCGAAAACTTCGAATATAGTGAATACGGTTTCAAATACGAAAGTACCAGCCGTCAAAAGGTCAGCTTCCTAAATGCTTACAAAAAACGCCATATGTGGGAGCAAATGTAGTCCTAACAGACTTCTATGTTGATGACCTGCTGACAGGAGCAGACTGTTTCAAGGAAGCCATAGCTATCGAGAAAGTCGTCGCCATTTTTGCTGGGGGGGGGTGAACTTAGAAAATGGTCTTTTAATCACAATTCCGTATTGAAAACCCCCGATTCTTCTCAAAACAATCTTGCAAATGCATCAGTATTTTGTGTCTACAATAAATTCCTAGCAGTGATATTCTTCAGTGCCATATTCAATTGCGTAAGTCAATCAAAATAATTACCGAAAGATCAGTGCTTTGATCCATTGGGACTTATTGCATTCATGATCATAACTCCGAAGATCTTCATACAAACCTCATGGGAACTTCAATTAAACTGCGAAGAGTTTCATGCTATTGAACAACACACGTCCTGGGTTCATTGTCAAAAGGAACTTCGAGTTCTATATCAAATCAAAATTCCACGTTGTGTGGTTGGTGCTGGAAAAGCAAAATTGTTCGAGGTTTGTGTTTCCTGTGACGCTAGTATAAAGACATATGGAGCCTGCATTTACACACGCGTACGGGACAACAATGGCAAGATAATATGCAATCTGTTACGCTCCAAATCTCGAGTGGCCACTTTAAAAGTCATATGTCTACTCCGATTAGAATTATGCGGAACCCATTTTCTGACTCAACTCACACATAAATTGAAAGGCTCTTCGTACATCTGTTTCAATAGAAAGTTTTATTTGACTGATTCTAGTGTTGTTTTAGCTTGGCTTAAGCACCCTTCCAAGACTTGGAAGACATTCGTCTCAAAGCGAGTTAGCGAAATCCAAGAAATGACAAATGCTATCGACTGGTATCATGAAGGTACTAGTAACAATCCTGCTGACATGTTGTAGCAGTCCTAAAGCACTACAAGACTCTGCCTTATGGGGGGATTACAATGGCTATAATCAGATAAGTCTAAATGGCCAAATTAACTAGAACTCTTTACTCAAAACCAAGGCGCAGTTATGTCACTACCACAATTACCACCATCAATTGGTTCGCGAAGTACTCAAATTTGTCACACATATTATGGATTATTACATACTGCCAAAGATTTAAAATCAATTTACTCGCCCGTCGGTCTCGTGACGAGACAAAGATACAACTTGGTCCTTTAACTTGTTCAAATTTAAATGTAGCTACCCAGACTACATTAAAAATAGTTCAAATCCAAGCCTTTCCTAATTACTTACGTAATCTTGAGAGAAGCGGTCAAGTGAATCAGAAAAGTAATTGTTGCAGTTAAGTCCTTTCATTACAGAATTACTAAAAAAAGGAGGGCACATTAAACAATTGCACGCAGGATATAAATGACACTCGCAATCATTAGAAGACACTATAGGATTTTCTCGGGCCGCAATTATCTTGAGGAAGTGATTCGAAAATGTATATTTTGTTTCAAGGTCAAGCCTACTATTACGCTGCTACCATTGGGTGATTTGCCTGCCCATCGAACCTCACCTGCTCGACGTCGGTATTGTCTGTTTTGGTTCATTGCAACTGAAAAAAGGTAAACAAAGAAACAGTCTTAGGGTCAAGGCCTACGGTGCAATCTTCGCGTGCTTTACCACCAAGGCCGTGCATTTGGAATTAGTGGATAATTTATCGTCGAAATTTTTTCTCTCTGCTCTCAAACGTTTCGTGTCACGTCATGGAAAACCTTCAACCTATATATTCAAATAATGGAACCCAATTCGTGGGCGCCAAAAGGGAATTAAATGAACTGTCGAAGCTGATTAATTCTCAAGAATCCCAAGTAAAAATTCAAGAAGTCGTATCTCAGGAAAACATCAATTGGAACTTCAGTCGTTCCAGAGCACCACATTTTGGACGGCAGTGGCAGTCAAATCTTCGAAACGTCATTTATTGTGAGTTTTGAGAACAACTTTTTTAAACTTCGAGGAAATACACATGTTGCTAGTGCAAATAGAATCAAGTTTAAACTCCCGTCCCTTAACCACAATGTCAAATGACCCCAATGTTTAACGTTCCTCACGACAGCCCATTTCTTGATTGGAGACTCGCGAAGGTCTGTACCAGAGTCAAACCTAATGTGATTTAAAAGTTAATACCTTGTTTCGTTGGCAATACATCCAACAGGTTCGAGAACGCTTCTGGTGTAGATGGTCCAAGGAATACCTCCACCAGCTGCACACCAGGCAACAATGGAATGTCCCTGTTGGTCGGCAATTGAAGCCTGAGGATTTGATCCTGATTCGAGAAGACAATATTCCACCTCTGCAGTGGACAATTGGTAAGATCCTACAAGTGTTCCCTAGAGAAGATGGAATTGTACGAGTGACCTCTGTGAAGATCTCAAGAGGAGTTTTCCGCCGGGCAATGCAAATTATGTCGTCTTCCCATGAACTAATCTTGTTGTGGGCGGAATGTTTAGTTGTTTTGTTCGGTATTTAAAATTGTATATATTTTAATTAAAGTAGATCCTTGGCCGGTGAAATTGTCTAATAAATTATTTTAAACGGACACTAAAATGGGCATTAACGGTCTACGTTTCACTATCGTTTGATAGCTCTTTTATACATATATTTATTTATTTCAATAAAATACAGAGGATAGAAAAAAGCAGTATCAACATTGTACAAGAAATACGCCAAAGAAAATATGTAATGTTTAGTTAAGTTATTTTTTTACAATATTCACAAAATTTTGAAATTAAGTAGCAGTTCATATAAAAAGTATTCATTTTATGTGATAGTTGTGGGCCCATGACTAACTTCATCACTAACAATGAATATTTAATATTACATCTGTATATTCTTTGTAAATTTTAATTTTTAAATAAAAATTTACAATTAATTTTAGTATTTTATCCTTGACACATGTACTTTAACGAGGTTTATTTCTTTTTTACAAATTAAATTCATAAGCAATGATATACACTTTCACATTTCACATTAGTCTGAAAATTAGCACGGATTTTTATTTATTCAAAACCTAAAATATAATAACTCTGATATCCTTATAATACAAATACAAGGGTCCTTATAATTACAAGGGTCACTGCTTGCTAAAATATATAGATTAATTTTTTTATTCTCCACCGGCGATTTCACAAACACATGCAAGTATATGGGTATGTTAATTAGAAAGCCCAGTTTAATATTTAACACTGCAATTAGAACAAATATTTCATCAGTTTTCTTTCAAACGTGACACTTAATCAAACGCGAACGCGCTTAAATAGTTTTCAACTCGAAATTATTTTTGTAACGCCAGCTTTGGATAATTATTTAACACTTCACACATCGTAATAAATTATTTTATAAAGTGTAAGTAAATGTAGACGCCGGGCAACTATTTTTGCAAAATTAGTCCTAAGACCTTAGTAGCCGCATATATATTTTCAAAACACAAAATTAGCATAACTGTGATACAGAAATAGTTGCTGGGAGTTATTCAAAAATATATTAGTTGCGCAAACGGCTCGACAGCTACTATCAGGTTTGCCTCGCATACTTGAGGTTCTTTATCCAGAAAATGAGTTATTGCCGCCGTAGGATTTTAACCGCGATGTTATTTGGGGCATAACTTGCGAAAAATAGTTTTAACCAGTTTATTTCGTTCTACCTTAAGACCAAGGCATGTAGTATTCACCCACACATTTTTTTTTCTCCTGTAGTGCTGCTTCAAAGTGAACGTTTTAGTATATAAGGGCGATTCAGCGTTAAGCTGATCAGTGTACAACGGTGTGTGCTTCAGAAACATGTTCACCAAGTTAGCTTGCATCGCGCTTTTGGCAATAGCTGCTCATGTAAGAGCAGGATTACTGATCGATGATGACATCGGCTTGAGGGGTGGCATTGGAATTGGCGGTGGTCTTGGACTTGGTGGCATTGGAATAGGCAAAGGCATCGGCATCGGCATTGGAGGAGGAGGATTAGGAGGTGGTGGCAGAGTTGACTACTGGTCTCCTGCCAAATACGAATTTGAATATGGCGTTCAAGATGGACACACCGGTGATAATAAACAACAATCAGAAGTTCGCGTTGGTGACGTCGTTAAGGGAGAATACGCATTATTGGAACCAGATGGCACCAAACGTATTGTGAGATACGAAGCTGACGACCACAATGGATTCAACGCGAAAGTCATCAGGCTAGGAACTGCAGTCCATCCTGTAGGTTATGGAGGCGGTAAAGGACTTTGGTGAACTAATTAAATTTTAAAGGCATTATCATCATATCACGTTCGCGCTCTTCATATACGGTCATCCTCGGGCACATATCATGTAAATATACGCATATTTAAGTATCACTAGTTACAATTTTGTTCAAATAAATGTTTATTCAATAACATATTTACTGCGTTTTAATTACTCAATATTGCTAATATAAATATGAATAAATATTATGTATATCTTATTAAATCAATTTATTATGAAGGAATACGTACTTGTACCCCAGATATTCCCCCTTATGCTTTGTTTAGTATTGTGCGCACCAGTTGCCGGAAACTATACATTTTCTAAGGTAATATATTTATTTATTGAAAATATAAAAGTAGATGGCAAATAACAGATTGATCGGAACTGTGGAACTTCGAAGTTGATCCTACTATGTTATTGTAAGGTTGAATTACAAGTCTTTTTATATTGACAGGAAAAACGGTGTTACGGATGATAGACCCAGTTAAACGTATTTTTACACAATTAGTTTTAGTTCAGTTATTCTTTTGATTTGCTAGTACACTAAAGATTTACATATTTAATGAATTTACTCTAAAATAATCTCTGATTTCGTAAATGTTTGCCCGTTTATAAGAGCATGCTTTTATATTTACAATTACATTTACTTTATTGTACTACTCTACATCAAACAATCATCACTTTTGGTATTTCAGCTTATACAGTTTATTATAATTATGGTCGAACGCTAAAATATTTTCTATATTTACTTCAATCAAAATAATGTATTTTAATTGTCTTAGATTTTTGCTACCACTGACCCAGATTCCTCGGCTACAATTTATATATTTTGCTTGTTAACTGTCACGCTCATTGTAATTAGGAAAATCGTATTTGTTATTAAAATTCAATTATGTGAAATTAAAATTGCGCCTGACTTATAATATCTCATTAACATTTAATTATTCTCACGACATGTAAGCCAAGGATGCAGTTCTGGAAGAGTAATTGGAGTAATTATTACAAACGCTTGCAAAATCTCTGTGTAACTCTGGCACGTATTCGCAGCTTTTAATACAATTAAATCCTTAATTAATCGTTCAGCTCTATATGTTTTCATGGGCGATAAATTCTCCTAGGGGGCTATCAATTCTAGTAACTAACAATAATTCTGGTATTTTGAATATTTGATACAAAATATGCGATACGAACACGAACATGTTACCAGAGAAAGAAATTAAAAGAAACTCCCGAAGGAAAATTTTCAATAAAATTCATTTTAAGAATACAACTTCTGACTGTACATTGACATCAGTCAACAACCATTTTTGTTTTTATTTCAGCACCCCCATGATGGACCTCTTAGTGCAAATAGTAACTACCCATCAACTTCAACTTTCTGGACACATAATACAAGCTCTAGAAATGGCTCCGTCTGCAGGAATCAGCGATCGAATCTTACCCTATAAACCGAACACTCCAATAGGCGCTCTGGATACCCAACATATTAAAGTTGTGCCCAAGAACAGGAACCTAATAGCGCCCAAAAACGCAGCCCCAGGCCATCAGCCATTCGAAAGCACATTCAGATTGAAGGTTCACCTACCTAGAAACCAACTCTATGTTGTCAGAGTGAGCCAATACGTCTATTTGGAAGACATTATGAATAAAGTCTGCAAGGAAAAGAATTTAGATCCAGTCAAATATGAATTTAGACATCCTGGTAAGTTTTTTTTTCTATTCGTAAGGTATTGATGGCGGGTGTAAATAAAAAATAATTTGGGCCATTTAATTTCACCCCAATCGCAAATCAATTTACATTATTGGGCACGAGGAGATAAGAGTCTATTGGTTTTTGATAATACAAAGCTTGAAAATATTTTCCTAGAAAGAGTACGCTTATACTTGTGGTATACCACAGACAATGAATGAATAATACTCTTTCGTTTTATTGAACTTTTTCTTGTTATCTTAGTATTTATTTGAGTTGTAATTTCGCCGACTTTTACTTTGATGTATTTTCCTATTTTCGCAGTCTCTCCTTCATGTGAGATAACACCGTTGTTCTTGCGCTGCCTTTACATTTGATTATGTTAAAATAGCAAGAACTGAAGAGCATTAATTTTCAATTTCTTACGCACCGTTCCCCAGCGTATCGGAATGAATTTTCGCGCTTTTTGTTCGACGAATATTAAATGTCTTCCAGCTGCGGGAGGCGAGCAAGAAACCGGAGCGTGAATTACCATCGTATTATAATTTCAAATTCACGTTATAATTACCCATTCATGAGAAAATAATATTCAGCCGAAGTGTGGAGGAACTTTTCTGGCCAAATTCTATTAAGACCGTTCGAAACGCGCGTTATTAATACATTCCGAGCGGCGCATAAATTAGAATATCTAATTCTGATGACATAATGTTATTAAGCTGAGCAATTCATAGAGCGCGCACATATCTTTTATTAATGCAGTGACTAATTCAATTGCCACTCGTGTCTGTAATTACATGTGTCTCCACACCGCAGAGTTTAACATGCAAGAAGTCAAGGTGGTACTGGGCGTTATTAACAGTAACGATAATTAAAAGTTAAACACTCACTACATATTTTATGTAACACCTTTTAAACTTTATTTATCATGATTTGGAAACCAACCCTAAGCAGTAGAATTATTGTTACTTTTTACTACATCACTACTTCGAGAAAATATTTACTTCCAAAATACAAAGCACCTACTGCTTGCTAAAAAGTAGTACCTCCAAGGGAAAGTCATATTATGAATTATTGGCATAAAATAAAAAATAATTAAAAGACCGTCCTTATCAGCAATTATCCCTTTTGTTTGGAATCAAATTATAATCATGCATGAGGCTGGGTGATCCTTTAGAAACACTGCCCAAAAGTTGAGTTAAAACGAAACAACTGTATTAAGCGATTGGAGAACTTGTTCAAATAAAGGTCTTTATAGGGAATCGTCACTAGAACAATCATTGACCACAAACAGCGTCTTCGACGATAGCCATTGTGAGACCACTCGACTATATCGATAATTGGTTTAACCTTTAGAAATACTTCCCAGAAGCTTGGCACTTTGAAATCTTATTCAAATAAAGTTCTAAAAAATCGTCAGCGACTGGCAATAAAAGAACTGTTCAGACAACTTGGACTGTAGGAAAATCAACTGCATAGCAGCTTTAAATCGTAAAACTTCCACAGACACAGTACATTGTAGTATTTTTATGATTTATCAAAATATAGATCAATTCTTTGAGTTCAGTTATGACTTCTTGGCAGATCAAGTGGATAGGTTGGAGGAGTGCAAATTACGCAGGCAGTGGTCAGAAAAATGGCAAAGGACAACGGCAGTGACAAATCTGTATATTAGAAAATTCAAAAATTAAACCATTACGACAGTTTTATAAAAGGAAAGAAAGTGATAGGATAATTTATTGCTTATTATACAAAGTGAAACAAAATGATTCTCATGTACACTTTTGGGCAAAATTAAGGGACCACCAAATAAACTTGAAATAACTTATCCAATTTACAAGTTATTTTTAATAGACTTTTCACATGTCATAAGACGTTTATTAATCACAATTCAAATAGTGTGCCGTGAAGCAATTAACAATAACAAGGCATTCTTTTCTAGGAAACGAAAAGTCAACAAAAAGACCTAATTGTTGACACCTTTTTAAGTCATCTAATTAATCAAGCGTGCTTTTTGTTTCGAAAACTAGTGAATTTGTTTGCATTAGGTTAATTAAATATGTCTAGACGCCATTGTAGACCGAAAGAAGTATCGCAAATGAAATTCACAAAGAAAAATTGCTGGAATTCTAAATACCAACAAATCTGTGGTACAGAGGGCCGCAGCATGGTTCAGAAACACTGGTAGTTTCAAAAGAAGACGCACACAAGGTGCTAAAAGGAAAACAACACGCAGAGGAGAACGTCAAAGTTTAAAAAAGCGGTTTGTAACATCTCGTGAATTAAAAAATGACTTTCGATTAGCCACTGGAAAAGAAATTTCTAGCTAAACAATAAGAAGAAGACTAAAAGAAGTCAATTTGTTTGCTAGAAAACCAGCAACCGGTCCAACTCTCATAGCTACGCACAAAAGAAATCGCTTAAACTTTTGTCAAAATCATCTAGGTTGGAACGAGGGGTAGTGGATCTCCGTCTTATTTTCGGACGAGTCCAGATTCCTTCTAAGCAGGAATGATCGCCGTGCTCTTGTCATACGAAGACCAGGCGAGCGATTTTCACCTTGTACCATTCGAGAATTTGACAAATTTGGTGGGGGGTCTGTAATAGTTTGGGTGGCATACAATTTAATGGTCGTACAGAATTGGTTTTGATACGAAATGGGTCGCTAACAGCAAGAAGATATAGAGACGAGATTATTGTACCCCATGTTCGACCATTTGCCGAAAATTTCGGCAGTGTATTCATTTTTATGCAAGTCAGTGCCAAACCTCATACAGCTAACATTGTCACAGCTACGTAAAGAGATACAAATATCCAAAGTTTGGAGTGGCCTGCCAAAAGCCCTGATCTCAATCCTATTCAGCATCTCTGGGATCAACTGGGCAACAAAATTTAAAACGCACCGAGACCACCAGTGACCCTTGATGAGCTCTCTAACATGCTTGTTCAAGAATGGGAACAGATACCTCAAGAAAGTATACGAAACTTAACCTCAAGCATGCCAAGAAGATTAATTGCTGGATTGCTGCAAAAGGAGGGCATACACGCTATTATTAATTTTAGTTTTGTTAACTTGTTACAGATTAGGATATAAGTTCGGTAAGAAAATACTTAGATTTATATATTTATTCGTTTCATTAAATTTCGTTATCTTGTTTTCAATTTATTTTGAAATTTACTGCTGATCACTTAATTTTGTCCAGAAGTGTAGTTTCATTTGGAGTTATTTTCACATGTAAATTTTCTTGTGCCGCTCTAATCTTTTTGAATCATCTGGTTCTGTCAATAAATAATAAATAAGTCAAATTGACAGTTATTACAATTTATTAAATTCAAAAGCGATTAAAATGTGTACCTTGCAAGGTTTTGAAGCTTATTTCCTATCTGAACGTGTAGTAAATGGGGAATGGCAATATTATCTTCTTGAATGCAAAGCACAGTTTCGACTTATGTTTCCGAACAAAATTGTTAAAGAAACTGCCTTGCACCAACACGTTTGTCAAAGAGTCGAGAGATTCCATAGAACGAACGGGAAGTGTGATGAAAAGGAAATTCACGGGAAGGCCGTGACCAAAATGTCGTCAAACAAGTGGAAGAACTCATTTCAAAAAATCCGCATTCCTCATCGCATCATATTTCTGCTCGAACGAATGTGTCCTACACCATTGTTAGAAGAATTCTGTAGCGTTGTTTACACACGCATCCAAAAAATCACAACAATCGAATCAACTTTTTTCAAGAAAACTTAGATAACGACGACGTTCTCAATCTAAAGTTTCTTCACGAGTGAAACTTGATTCCATTTAAGTGGTTGTGTAAACAAATAAAATTACCGAACGTGGTATGTTGTTAATTCCCACAATTTTCTTGAAGCTCCTTTACAACCTGTTAAGATAGGAATATGGTTAGCTGTACCCCGCTGTCGAATCATAGGGCCAATATTCTCCCACGATAAAATCAATGGTCAACGTTATAGGGAACAACTGTTGACCCCGTGTTTAGAGTAGATGCATCCCGATGAATTTGAAAATGGTTACTTTTAGCAAGATGGAGTAATGGTTCGTGTTACTCGAGAAAATTTGGAATTCCGAGTTGTAAACAGGGGAATTTGGCCAGCAAGATTACCAGACCTCATCCTGTTACACTTCTCCATATTAGACTTTCTTAAAAATGAGGTCTACAAAGAAAGAATTAATAATTTGTAACAACTGACGGCAAGAATCACATTAAAATACAACGAGATAAAACTGGATATATGCAGCACATTTTTAATAATATGTAAAGCCGTGTAGTTATAAGCATGCAGCAAAATGGTAGCAACTTTCAACATTTGCTATGACTTACTTTGGTTGGCTTTCTTTTCAATTTCAATCTCAACTTTGCTTTCATATCATCCCTTCGCAATAAATCACATTTTGAATTTTGATGTTTATTTGATATTAGGGTACGTATTTTTACATGGGTAATTCAAAGGTACTTAACTAGATGAGAATTATTTTTGTGCCACTCTGTAGAATACGTTGTTATGAAATTTGACAGTGGAAAAATAATTCATGACATGGATCAGAAGCTAGAATTGAAATATTAGACATGTTTACTTTCGCCACTATTTTTAGTACTAAAATACGAATACCTTTGAAGCCTTGCGCAGTCACCGTGTATGTTAGTCAAATTTCGGAAACAAACGTTTCTAATTTCAAATTTACTACTCTACTCCTACGACCCTGTTTCTTTTTCCCAAAATATTATTTTTAGACTTCTATTATTTGAAAAAAAATATATATACTGAGCCCGTTCCGCAGTGTGTTCATGTAAAGTGAAACACGCTTTATATGTCAAAAAAATTTTCACAGGTTATTGTTATTGCTGCTTCTTAATAAAAGAATATTTGAAGCTATTTTGCTAAAAATAAATCTATGAATGAAATCTGTAAATTGATGAATAATAAATAATTCACGAATCTCTTTCGAAAGTCCTGGTTCATTAGGTTTACCAGACGTAGAAATCGAAACGCTCTCGAGCATTTCGATGGCCTTTCAGTTACTTGCAATTCAAATTCGCGATTTCCATTTAATGGAGTATCGGCGGGCTGAACTAGTAGTTCAGCCGCTCGCTTTCGATAAAATGTGGTCAGCGGAATAAATTACTGCTATTTTATATTGGCCACAAATGGAGTACCTCCATGATGCTATTTCAATTTGCATATCATCGGGTTCACACAAGAAGCGTTGGTTTTTCGATTGATACCGCAATGGAACCAGCATATTTACGTGTAATTTTTGACCGCACAAAGATCATGAATTTCGCCGAAGAATTTTAATAGATCTTGAAAATAAGTAAAATATTTTATTTGCAATGGTTCAATTTTATATTACAATGAAACAAATTGAAATCAAATCAAAGACAACTTAAAACAACTCAAATAATAGTTGAGTTTGGTGCAGTTCTTACTTGTGATAAATATTATATGAAAAAAAAAACAGAATATTATTGAGTAAATTGTATATTGAAATACCACTCACGTTTCGCAAATAGCTTGTTTGTTTATTCATTCACTTTGAAAAAGCAAACTGTTTGCGAAACATCAGTTGTTATTCAATTTACAGTTTACTCGATAATGATTTGTTTCTTTTTTATATAATCAAATAATAGTATTTCGTATTATTTATATACTCCATGCTGTTTTGTAGTTACAGCGTTTTTCTTTTGGTTTTCCTCTTTTGTCAATTGTATTTCACTATTTCTCAAATCTATGTCCTATCTCTATTAAATAGTGTTGTGTTTGTCAAACAATTTCCTTTTTTGGCAGAATCTTTTCCTTATTTGTTAAATCAATTTCACATTATTATTATGTAAATCATAATGAATGCTGATAGAAGACAAAATACCAAAATCTCCAACGAGGTACGTACTCTTATTATCAGAGCAATTAATAATGGTACTTCAGCAGTCCAAATAGGACGGCAATTTAATGTATTGCCAAACACTGTCAGAAAAATTTACCTGGCGTACAAAATAACCAATAAAAGGTGAATAAAAGAAGAGTTGGGCATCGCTCCTAAAAGCGTATTCAAGAGGAGCAAGAAGAAATCTGCAATTTGATTGACACTGAAACAAATAAAAATCAAATTGTTGAAGCAAAACCCTTAAGCTTAAGCTTATCGACCATTGACAGAGCGATAAAGGAATTTCACTATTTTGTAAAACGCGTTTCCTTTGTGCCAGAAAGGCGTGACACTCTAGATACTATCCAAAATAGATTCGACTTTGCTGTTCAATATAACAGAATAGAGACAAAATATTTTTTATAGATGAATTTGGAATTCAAGCGAATTCTAGAAAATCATATGGAAGATCAAAAAAAAAAATACAAGAGCCAACAAAGTCAAGGCCCAATTAAGAGGCCGTAATTATTCGGTTGCTACCATAGAATGCAGACCACTTTGGAGAATTCTTGACAATTTTAATTGGCCACTTAGGCGAAGATCATATAAGAGGCGCAAATTTTGTAATGGACGTCAGATTTTCTGCCCCCGTATAGTCCTTTTTTAAATCCCATTGAAGAACTGTTTGGCTTATGGAAAAATAACATAAAGAGAAGTCAGCCCACGAATGAAGAACAACGTAGTATAATTCATGATGCTTCTAAAGCTATAATACAAGAACATTTCCAAAATTATGTTCGACATATGGAAACATATTTGGCAGATTGCCTCAACAGAAAAGAAATTTTGAACTAATTCAAATTTTTTTATACATAAGTATTGTATTATATAGCATTAGTATAGTTAGTATTATTGTTTTTCTGATAAATTGTGTCTTCAACTGTTTGTGTTCTTGTTTATTTAAATTTTCAAAAAGGAAGAAAATCATTTGCAATAACGTGAAAGAGTTTTCACAAATAGTGAATTTCATTTGACATATTAATGACAAAGTGACGTAAATATAGTTTTGAGAAACAGTGAAGTACAATTGACAAAAGAGGAAAACCAAAAGGAAAACACGGTATTGATTATATTTTTTTAATAAAAGGATAATACTTTCACTAATTTCCTAATAATATGATAAATAAATCACCTTTTAAATATAGCGAAAGCGTACTTTTTACAAGCACGACCATCCCTGAAGTCAAATTTCCAATAAATTCTCATGGACAATTTTAAAACTTGTAAACTTGTATACGTTTCGTTATCATTTGACAGCTTCTTCCTGATTTACAAAATTGTTATAGAAATTTTCAACCAATGTAAATTAATAAACGATCATATGGAAAATGAATTAGTGTGTGCGTTAAGTTCATCCCTTCATTCAATTTGGACGTTTTTATTCAAACCTAACCTTAATTTGAAATTAAAATATCCAAAGCACAAAAAACGTTTTATTTTTAAAAAGTTAAAGCAATGCGTAAAATGACCACCGTCTGTATCAAGTTATAACATTTTGCAATATGTGGGAAGAATTGTTTATTTCATCATACTTTTCGAAGTTCCTGTAAATAATTAACGGGCGTTTTAAAAATGGATTTTTTCAAGTAGGGCCAAACAAAAAAATACGAAGGAGTTAGATCGCAAGAACGCGGAGGCCATATGTTTGCCATATTTCTGCTAATTATCCAATCTCCAAAAAACTCTTGAAGGAAATTTAAAGCATCTCCAGCAGCATGGGCCGTTGCACCATCCTTCTGAAAATATCCAAATTTCAACTCGTCATCATGCATTTCTTCCCGATATCTAAGTGCTGTTAGTGTGCCATTAACAAATATTGGACCTATCAATCTTTTCCGACTTAAACCTATCCAAACACCAATTTTTTGTGGATGAAGTAGGGCTTCAATGATATTTTGGTCTACATTATCGGTAATTTATTATATACATACAAGTACAAATCTGGTTTGCGCTGCCGCTGTATTCTTCGTGGAGTTACATTTATTTTGTACTGGCTTCTAAGGTTTATAGTTACTACTCTCTTCTGTAAACGTGCGTCCACACTAGAACGCGAACGAATTGAACGCCCAGAGCAGAATAGTATTGAACAAATGCTCGATGCGTTTCTTTTTCTGTTACATTGAAATCTATATTTCCGTTCTTTTAATTGTTCAGCCAACAATAAAGGTTCGGAAAACATTTGGCGCGTTTGGTTCGGTTCGGAGTCACAGACATACATGGCGAATTCTGCTCTGCGCATTCTGTTCGTTCCTCGTGAGGTGCAATGGCAATGATATAACCATAATTTCAAATCGATTCGATTACGTATTATTTATCTATACAACGAACAGAAACACCACATGATTATTTATGACTTATGACTTACCTACACAATTGCAGAATGTAGATAAATAAAAAGCAAAACAAAAACTGATTAAAAAAAAACAACTCAGTCGCAATGACCAAATGATTCATGACTTGCTGCATGACTGCAGAATTTAAAAATTAAATAATTATTGCATTTACATAAAGCAGCACTTAGGTTCGCATTATAAGTGTATTAATTACATACATTACCGTTGCATTAACTTTTGCTTAGTAAACAAATAAAAACCAATATGTATAATTAACTACGACAACCCCGTTGACTCAGCACACAAATAAATTAATAATAGAAAAACGTTATTGTTTCAAAAAATATATTATTTAACCAATGATACTTACTACTTGATACATCTTATTCTTCTTTTCTTGCTCGGTATTGTTACACCCAAATGGCATTGGATTTTAGAATGACATCTCGTCAGCTTTTCTGAATTTTGTTTTGAATTGTTTAACTCTTATCTCGTCTATTTTATCAAACCATATTTCCTTAATTCTCTTTTCCCCCTTTTCTTGTCTGTTCTAGCTTTCATTGCCTTTTTAACTAGTATTTCTTGTCTCACCCTCATAAGATGTCCATATCAATTTTTATTTTTCAATTCTTGGTATATAATAACATGTGTACAAAAAGTTTTCCCATCTAGTGTGATGCTCTCATTTTTTTGCATGTTCACGTGTGTTAAAATGATATATGTTTATTTACTTGCCTGGATCAAGTAAACATGCGAGAAAATGAGAGCAACACACTAGATGGGAGATTTTTTTGTACGCATGTTATTTTGTTACCCCCTCTGTTCTCCTGGTACATGTATGTATTTGATGTCATTAGATTTAATGACAGTCATTTAGTCATTTTTTTCTTCCCGAAATCGTTTTATTTAAAGTGTAGTAGATCTTTATTCATTTCGTCATTTTATTGTGTATGCCTGAATCTATTTATTTTCGAGTCCATAAAAACATAAAACGCACTTTCTATTAGTTATCATGTCTACATTTTCCTTATGCGCAGATTGTGCATCCGTTCGATATTGCACATTCGTTCTTCGAGTAAATACATTAGGGTCACTCGTGGTCTTGTTATTTTGTCGTCTTCTTAAGTTATTGCTTGCAAATTCTTAAAGATAATTAGGTAAATGATATGGCACATTCGCATATTTAGGTTTAACTGGTTTATTAATCCCAGAGGAAAATTCAATCGTATAATCTATGCCGATATACAGTTGAGGACAAAATTATGAGTACAGAAATAAACATACATTATATTTGAAAAGGATATAATACAAAGCTAAAATATAAACAAAAGAATCCACTAACAATTTCCTAACAACTAAATACAACATTCTCTCAAAAAAAGTATGGTGATAAACTCTATTAAAAAAAATAATATCTCAAAAAATAAGGTGTACAAAATTATTGGTACAATTTCTTTTTTTAATTTTTAGTATAATAATTTCACCAGAATAACTTAATTAGTACTTAGTACGACCTCCCTTGGCTGCAATGACTGCGGTAAGTCGCCGCGGTATGCTGTCAATCAAGTTTGTAATTATTTCTACTGAAATTTCCTCCTACGCAGCGAGGCATTTGTTACCCTTTTTTCCCATCTAAATAAGCCCACAAGTGTTCCATTGGGTTTAGGTCCAGACTTTGAGGTGGCCACTCGAGGACTTCAATATAATTTTCTTGGAAATAATTCTTAGCAACTCGCGAAGTGTGCTTGGGATCATTATCCTGTTGGAAAAGGAAATCGTCAAGGTCCATTTTTTCAAGCGAAGTGTACAAATTTTCTTGTAAAATTTGTACGTATGAAATTTCTGTCATCGTACCTTCTATTCTAGCTAGATTACCTACACCACTTTTGCTGAAACAACTCCATACAAGCACGTGTTTAACAGTAGCCTCTATCATTTTGGCACTCAAGGCTTCTCCAGGTCGCCTCCACACTCTGCCTCTTCATTTTAACCCTAAAAGTTCAAATTTACTTTCATCTTACCACACCACTTTTTCCCAAAAAGCTGGAGGTTTATTTACATGGTTTTTAGCAGTGTCCATGTGAATTTATGTTTATGTCTTTCTTATTGTTTCGTCTTGAATTGAATTTTAGTTTCGTCACGAATAATTTACTATTTTAAATTTTAAATTTTTATACACTCCTACTTTTGTATTATTACCTTTAGGTTTTCTATTTTTGACAATGTCCGACAAGATTTGTATCTTATTGGCAAATAAATTTATTTATTTATTTATATTTATTTAATTGTTTTTTCTTGTTTCGTTCACTAATGAACGATTTCTTTCTTTTTAAAAAACTTTGAAGATCAGCCTCCTTAATCCTTCTTTTCATTGTTTTAGTAGAAACGTTTATATTGCATTTTCCCTCACTTGGCGCGCACTTGCACTCGGATTTTTTTTAACTTCTCACACAATTCGCGCATCTTCTCTAGGTGGCGATTTTCTTTTTCGTCCTCGACCCGTAATATTTTCTACATTAGTAGTAGCCGCAAATTTTTTACAAATACGAACGACAACGTTTCTTGAAACATTATATTTTTTTGCTAATTGTCCGTAACTTTCACCCACATATCGATGTTCAACAATACGTTTTCGAGTTTCCAAAGCGATTTCTTTTCTGGGAGCCATTGCTAGTAAATAACCAACATTTAGTTTAAAAACGAACTTTATTAGAACATTTCACTATTGGTTATTAACTCAATAAAAATGCTGTTTTTCCGATGAATCGACTAATATCGTGTGCACACTTGAATAGTTTTGGTAACGCTGCCGCTGCATCGTTGTACCCATAATTTTGTCCAAGTAAAATTATCTGGAAATAAACAAACGTTCCCCACTATTAAAGGATTATTCATTTGTGAAATAATACACTATAAATATTAATTACACAGTTTTAAAATACCATTATCGAATTTATTATTGCAGCAGGTATAATGAGATAAGTGTTTGCAGGAAATAACCCGTAATATAAATGGTGTACCCACAATTTAGTCACCCACTGTATATACTCAGTAAATCAAGACCTTGGACCTTTCCTTTGATAACGGAATACAAGTGTGTTTGAAGAGAAGCAGTATACCCAATATTTAATTATTTCTCCTTAGAAAGTAGTTCTCTTGTTTTCCCTTTAATTTGAACTCTATAAATACCTCATTATTTTATTAATTTGATGTTAATTGTGTTATAAAAGTAATATTTAGTCAATTTATTAAGTAATCCTACCGAAAACTCATCTAGGTCAGAATTCTATTTGAGTTCTTTTACAGTATAACTAGGAAAAAAAGGAAATTAAATCATTTCTAAAAATTCTGGTGCCACAATATCACCTTTTGGGAACTGTTTTCCTCTTCCACAGGGAGGCATCGCAAACCATACACTCTAATAATTGATTCCATATGGTCTTAGAGACACTCACATGGGTTCAACCCGAGGCCAATTGCGAGTTTCAAGTTATGGCGAAACTTTCTTCAACACTAGTCGCTCAACAAAGATCAATATGGAAGTATTTAGTAGCAGCAGGATCAACTAAACTCTGCACGAAAAATTGCTTGCACCATTAGGGTGATCTTTAATCAGACCAATAATTCAACTGAAAACAACATTTACATCTACATATACAGGCTGTTCTTCAACTTGATGGAAAAAAATTAATGGCGTATGTGGTACGAGATATTCTCACGAATGCATCAAAATTAAAAGGAAAAAAAAACAAGAAAATTCATACCGACATCCGGCAATTCCCTGTGAAGTATTTAGAATCGCTGGACGCAACGGATGGTGACCTTCATTCATAATAAGTGTTCGAAGTTCCTCCCCTGCGCGAGACGTAAACATATGTCGGCTCGACGAAGCAGGGATTCACATGCGTTACGGAATTGGTTCTGTTTTCGGATATTTTCCACTGCGTGCGTTAAGTTCGTCTATTGTCTTTCGCCCAAGCGATTAGATAAAACAAATAGACCGATTAAAGTGCCGTTTAACATACCTGGATACAGATTTACCGAAAAGCGTTTTTGAAAACTACTGCGCCGCATTGCATGAGGATTTTTTTCTGCCCACACTGCATCCCTTGTAAACACTGATTCGTCGTAACGCTTTGCGTACAAACGTCTTGCAGCTAACGCATTTTGTCTACATTCGCCGTAAATTAAAATGTCCACAAGAACGGTATTGAAAAATTCGGCCATATTTTCAACGCGACAAAGTACAGCTGACAACTGACCCACTTAACAGCCGATGCTGACATCAACAAATTTCTCCGAGGACGTAATTACGTCATAAAAATAAACCCGGGACTAACAAACTGTTTCATCGTTCCCCAAAAACATTTATTATCTCTAACATTTATTAATCAATTGTTATACAAAAACTGCTTCATTTATCACTTTTAATGTATGAAGTTAAGAAACACCCAATATCTAGATATGTATATATATATATATATAAATCTTCATAAAATAAATTAGCGGGGTTAATGTTTTCTCATACTTACCTGATGCGACAAATAGATTTTGCAATCACTAGGGTAATAAAATTAATGATTGGATCAATAAACAATGTTGACAATTATGTAAGCAAATGCAAATATTCGCGTAATTAATGCGATCTATGGGAATGAAGGAAAAGGCGCGCGCCCGTGACAAGTATAAAGTCCAATACAAGTAATGGCACTTAATTACACTAGCGATTAAAAACTTGAATGTAACGTTTACATAAATTATGTGTTTCAGTGCATAACGCAGCGGCGACCATTTGACCTAGTCAGTACGCGTAATATAATAAGATAAAATTACATACTCGAAAAACGTAATTCGCGTATTCCCTTCTAATTTATCCAGGTAATAATTTATAAATATAAAATTGTGTCATTAGAACTTAAAGTTTAAGAGTTTAATCTAAGATATGTTACTACAAAGAATGAATTGGGTTAGATAAAGTTTTCAAATATTCGCAGGTGTTGCTTTTGAAAATTTTTCTTACAACAATGAACCTTTATTTCAGATTATAAAAGTTAGTAGACAATTAGTAATACTTATATGTAAAAAGAATTAAATACATGAATCATATTTCATAGAAATTAATGTAATGAAGTGATTATTACAGAATCATAATGCCTACCATGTGTACAAAACAAATTAGAAACATTAAATTCTGAGGTTAACCGGTGCCTGTTGAATCAGTGCAAATTAAATTTTCGTGTTCTTTAGATTACGTTCGTGTACTCAAATTATCTTCATGTATGAAACAAATACCCAGACATTTGATGCACAATTTCGAGCAACGTGAATTAAATTATTATTCTTTAGAAATAATTGGCGTCCAAGATTATTTATAATTACTTACATATAAAATGAAACTGAATATAAAAAACGCAGCAATTAATTAAGCGAAATAAAGACCTCCAACCTCCATATAGTCCAGGTTTGCTCCGAGTGACTATCATAAGTTTGGTTCACTCAAAAAGTTCTTTGTTTTTCCTTTGTTTCCATAAAATTGAGCAGGAAAAGCCCTCAAACTTGGCTCACACACTTATTGAACCCGACACCATCCGAGTCTGAGCAAACCTGCAAATCTTTGTACCACCCAAGGGGCTAGTAAACATTTTATTTTAACTTGGAAATGTACACTAATTTAAAATTTTATCTATAAAAAAATTAGAATAGGAAGTAGGAAACATCTTTTGATTTTTGTAGATTGATTCTAGATAAAAAAATGTGAAATATACATACATCATCTTCTGAATTTATGGATATGTCATGGTCACAGAATAAAAAGCAAAAAGAAGAAGTGTAATTTTAACGTATGCAATGACCTTGTACCTCGAGATGGAAGAGAATTATGCCAAGTACGGCTTATCGTTGATGTATACTATGAAAAATAAAACAACTTTTAGATCGAGGAATAATGCATTTAATTACTTACTTGATATTTCACAAAACGTCAAGTAAGTAATTAAATACATCTTTCTCAATTTAAAAATGATTTTATTTTTCACACCATCTTTTTACGAGCAAAAACAACCCTAAAGTTGAAACATTCGTTGTTGTGGCAATAAATTGTGCATAAATTGAAATGCCACGAGAACGAGATTTCGCTCCATGAAACTTCCATTTTCCATTTTGCTTAAACCTTTCTTGAATAAATAAAGTTCGGATTATAATTTAGATATCAAACCTTACTCGAAAATAAGGTCGAATTGTGTATACTAACATATTAAAGATTTTGCTGAAAGGTCGATAAAACCATATTATCACTCAATAAATTTTTTTTTTGTAATATTATTTTCTCAATTTGCGTAGGAAAGAAATTGCTGCTATCCTGCTAAAACGAACGCACTGATCCCTTTAAGTTCGCAGTCGTAATTAGAAGCAGTTTTAGAGAAAAGAATTATATCAAGAACATTATTTTAGGAGATTGAGTAAGGTTTATATACTCTGTTTACGATCTTTTTGCATTCAGAGTGACATTTTTGTTGGTACCACAAAAAAATATACTGTCAGAAATTTTATTGACGTTCGTTTTTATTTTGTGGTTACGTTCTTGAAAACTGCCACAGCCAATGTTGCCAGTCAATTGTGCTGTACAAAGTATTCCATGAAAACGAGAAATATCGACTCGAACAAACGTTTAATGATTAATTATTTTTTTCATTGAGAAAGTTTGGGGTGAGGTGTGTTGTTTGCGTGTTCTTAGTCAACAATTGTGCCACAAAGCGAAGAAGTGTTTCTTTATTAAAAAATGTGACTCCAGATATGATAATAAACAATAGTGACAGAATGTTTGTTTGTGTTTTCATAGAATCTTGTGCATAGTGTTGTGGCTAAATGGATCTTGCTACTTGTGCAGCAGGTGGAGAAGTGTATCGGCTTGTGCAACCCGTGAGGATGGCTTTTTCAGTCAAGAGTTTTTTTTTCGGATTTGTTCAGACCGAAGAACTGTCGTTTTTAGGCCCTGGATGGTCTTATTATAGGGCTCGCGGCCATCTTTGCCTCGCTGTCGCAGAAGGGGTGAAGACTCGAGGCCGGGATGAATTTCTGAAGGGGATTCGAGTTTGGTGCCTGGCAATGGTGTAGAGGTGCGCTGCAGGTGGCGCAAAAGCATTATATAAAGGGGTATTTAAATAACAGGATCTTCTTGCTGTTGCCGGTGTCTCAGAACCTTTTCCATGGCCATATTTATGTAAAATATCTTATCATTTTTCCCGAGAAAACCATAAGCTAGATCTCATTTAAAATTCTGCCTACTTTCACTACATCCTCCAATACGCACACCATCAGATTCTTCTCCTAACACTAAAATTTTGCAAATCTGCTTATATTTGTGCATATCGTGACTATTAGTTTTGACTCCTAAAAGGATTGTCGCAGTCTATTTATAAGTTTTACAGATATAAATGCGTTTTCTACACTATAAAATTTTGATGCCCAATTAAATATTCCCTATTCCCCTTCCACTGATTCCATAGAAGAATCTAATTCATCATCAATTTCTGATTCTGAATCAGATTCTCCTAATGTAATAATGAAAGGAAGAATATTTTAAAACGAAAAATTTCTCATATGTTTCGTCTAGTCTTCCGAAATTAAATTTTCACAATGATTACAAAAACTTTGCCACATGTCGGGGGTACATTTTGAAAGAGCCTCACGCCATAAATTTGCAACCAGTATCGAAAGATAGGTTTTGTTTAGCAATATTCCTTACAAGCACATTTGATTAATTGTTCTAATTAAACAAGGTTATGAAAATCGTTGAAATTGTTCTAAAAATAAACTCGAAAATTTCGTAATATGGATCTCAATGTATCTATCCTTTTCAAAAAGAAATACGTAACTACAGTAGATGATTAATTCAAAAAGAAGTACATAACTACAGTAGATGATTAAATTATAACAAAGTAAATGAGTAAGACGTGTTATCTATAAAACAATGTGTAAATTAAATTATCTCAAAGGCAGAAATAAAAATGACGTTTGCCTTAGAACTTACAAAATAAATATTTGTATAGTGACAATGTTCTGACGTTTTTAATCTTAAAAAAAAATGGAAAGGTGCAATGTGGAATTACTAAGAAGCTTTAAGATTGACACAATTTTTCGTATCGATTTATGAATTAGTGAAATAACCTTTACATATTGATTACACTACTAAGTTTTCTAAGTCTGAAAGCTCAAGAAGCGGAAGAGTTTCGGACACAATTCATCAGTTGTCTGCAAATAGTTGCTCTGGTTGAACTTCTCTAAAGTGTGTGATATCGTGCACGACACAGTTCACGTAACTTACTATAAATTAATTTTTATCGCGCGAACGTAAACAATAGTAATAGTCTCTGTACACATTCCCTGCACATACCACGAGATAAAACACAATAAAATTCTTTTTATTCGCACTGATAACGTTATTTGCAGATTTTAGAACAAACTAAATGAGAAGTGCTCGGATCGTTCGGGTTTTGTGATCGCATTTTGAACTACTCGGAATTAACGTTGGACATTTGGCGGCAATCATTAAGCTACAATTCAAGTTATTACTCGCACGTTATCTGATAACATATTTCTGTTGGCAGGTAATCTAGATGAGGTGTTAGACCCGAAACTAACGCTAAGCGATTACAAGATAACAGAAATATACGTCGTATCTAAGGGCACTGGAAGATTAACTCAGGCATTCTCTACGAGTGATATTATGGCATTAAGGAAGGAAGAGGAGCGGAAGCAGTTTCAGGCAAAAACAGGTGGCGGTGTGTTTAATCTTATTTTTAAAAGAGGAAAACCGGTGAGTACATAATTAATTCATTAACTCAGACTCATTGTATTTTATTTTGTTCGAAAACTATTCTGCATATTTTAACTAATTATTAACATAAATGAACAAATATTCCATTATATTAAATTGCAATAAATTCTCTGAAAACATTTTTTAGATAAGTAAAGACATATACATATACATGATAATCAAACACAGACAAAGAATTGTAGATTCCGAAGTTTCTTTTTGTTTGTTTAACTAAAGTGCAGTTTCGAAATTGTGTGAAAGAACTTTTGTAAGTTTCTATATTATTACGAAATTGAAGATTCCCAGGAAAATCTATTACTGTTACTTTTGCCCCATTTCACACAATATTTACTTGCATTCGTGTATATCAATAAAAATTGTACTGTTTCAGGAGAAACATCTACGTTACTTAACATGTGTAAACAAAATTTTAAATTTAGATATACTGGATGCTCCAGTTTCATTTTTTTATTTGGCATAAAGTTGCTCTTTTACTCTTCAAATTTTAACCACATCAAAGCACCTCGAAGAACACTCGGTCCCCCTGTTTTAAAAACGTCTTGAACATAATAAATTTGATGAAGCAAAAAATACGAATAACTAAATAGAAATGAAATTCTTAACAATGATCTAACTCATAATTGCCTTTTTATTACTTGCAAATATATTCTTACATGAAAGGAAGCTAAATATAAGGAATATTTGTAATATTCTTTCAGTAAGCACTTCACCAAAGACATTATTCGTTGCAATTTGTGAATAGTTTATGAAAATATTGATGAAACATTTTCATTTCAGA
Source organism: Serrognathus titanus (assembly GCA_039766575.1). Taxonomy (NCBI): domain Eukaryota; kingdom Metazoa; phylum Arthropoda; class Insecta; order Coleoptera; family Lucanidae; genus Serrognathus; species Serrognathus titanus. The sequence goes on along the minus strand of CM077914.1, from coordinate 43,337,650 downwards.
GTGGAGGCACTGGGTCTGTGTCAAGCGATAACCGTTCAATATCTCCTATTCACAGCGATGATTCAAGATCCGTCACCCCACCCACAGTACAACCACAAATCCTCAAGGAAATACCTCCAGAAAAACCAAAGCCGCCACAAAGAAAACGAAGACAAGCGCCCAAACCTCCCTCACAAATCAGCGATGAGAGAAAGCCACCTACTGTCGAAAAACCACCAAGTCAAATCAGCAACAATTCAGATACGAGTTCGAAGAAGGGCGAAAATGGCCTTCTGATTTGTCACTCGAGAAACAGCAGTGATAGTTCCGGTTACCATGAGGCATCCATATTGAGTGACCATTGCAACACGTCTTTGCCTAGGCGACCGAGGACGATGATAGTAAGCGAAGATGTCGGTGATAGCAAACTCTCGGGGGAGCATAGTAAATCTACTGGGAATTTAGCTAAAATGTCATTGCAATCTAAGTCCACCTCTAGTTTGGCGATTCCAGGTATACGTTGTTATTTCATAGGAAACAATAAAAATACTCAAAAATACTATATATATTTTCAGGTCGCAAAAAGAAAGCCGCTCCTCCACCTCCCCCTCCAGTATTAAAAACAGAAAGTTCTGTAACGAAAACTGAAAATGCTAGTCCTATAGTTGCTAGTCAACCCGTAGAAACACAGAAAGGTATGTTGCGTAGTCGTAGAAGCTTCTTTGAATATCACATGTCATTTCATAATAAAGATACAACTGTACTGAATAAGACTGTTCCGAAAATATATAAAGAAAATGTAACAAAATATGCCGACAGTGTTACTAGAAATAAATCCTCTTCTTTTTTGGAAGTAACTCCAAAAAGTAATCAATTTGCTTCTAACCAGCCATCTAATAAAACTTTAAAGAGAATCTCGCCAGAAAATGACGAATACGATAAAAGTCCTCGTCATAATCTTGAAAATTTGACTTCGGGTTTATTCAAAAAAATTAATCCGATTTTTTGCAATAAATTACCAGATGAATTCAAAATTGAGTCGCCGAAAAATCGAAAAATTAACTTGATCCAAAATTTGTATCCGGACGAGGAACTCGCCAGCTTTTATAAATCTCAGGCTCAACAGAGCAAAATGGACACTGACTTAAATAACAAGACCAGAAAAGATTCCATTCGAATTTCAAAGTCTACGAACGATGTGCAGCAGTTGTCTACGGTATTTGAGTTGGACGGTGAAGAAATAAGTAATTTTGGCCAAATGTATAACAAAAATGTCAAACCTATAAACCATCTCCCAATTAGAACGGCATCAATTGAATCGATATTTATGATTAAAGGTAACGGTAATGAAAAGTTTCAAAACCTGCGTTCTGATGGTAACTGGCAACAATTTTTAAATAGACTGGAGACAATAATCAATGAAAAAGCAGAGCAATTAAATTAGCGACGTGCAGTTTAAATTTAAAGACAATAGTTTTATTTCAGGAAGATCAATTTTATATTATAATTAAGTATACTCCAAATGTATTTCCATACCGAATGGAAAATTTCAAATGTAGACAATTTTGCTTGAAAATTTTTTGATGTTGTAATGAGGTCACTTCGTCTGGAACGAACTAGTTACCGTCTAAAAGAAACCCGAAACTTTTGGATAATGCAATAAAACCTTGGCTACTATTGCGCTAGAGGGTATTTTGTAAAGATACTCTACTTAAAAGTACTAGCGATAGCTTTTGATTTCACTAATATTTCATTCAAATTCACTAAATGACATTCAATACCTTTGATTATATTTTCTGTCTATGTATTTATGTAATACTAAACTATTCACTTACTTACTTAATCCTTGGACTTATATACTCCTATGGATGTAAGACATTTAAGAAAGTTTTTGCATATTTCTTTCCACCTCTTTCTATGCTGTATGTTTTCTTTATTTCTTCCCATTTCGCTTCTCTTTTTACCACTTCTTCCAACGATGATCGTCTCCGTTTCTCTCTAGTTTTCTTTTTCTTTTCCAAATACTGAACTACTCTATCTTCCGTTATTCTTTTCACTAGCCCATACATATTAGTTGTCCATCTTCTATCTTTTCGTCTAAACATTTCACTTTTAAATTTCTCTATATGTCACAATTCTAATTTTATCTATTTTTGATTCGTTGTTTATTCTATTCAAGAATCTCGTTTCTATCGCGTTTTCTTCTTTGTCTTTTCATCAATATCCATGTTCTGCTCCGTACGTAACTACCTGTAGATATTACTACTTTCTTAAATACTTATTCTTCCTTAGGAATTTCTTTCTCTTCTAGGAGAATATTTTAATACCAATGAACAATTTACCTTCAGCTGTTCTTATTTCTCTTATTTTTAATCCTCACTGTAACGTCCTCCGGTATTATTGTCTACGAATATTTTTGTACTGATAATATTTTTCCTCTCCTACTTGTATTTCGTATTATTGCACTGTTTTCTCTCCCAAAGTCTTTTCCACACCAATTTTCATAGCTTTCCGCTATCTTTCTACATTTCTGTTCAAGTGTTTTTTTTTTCATAATCGGCTATTATGACTTTAATGCCGACACAAAATAACTCTGTTATCTCAACTTTCGTCATCTTCCAATGCCCTACTTCAAATTGCTTCACCTCCTTTTTCACTTCCTTTTTGGCTTCATAGAAAACCAGTGAAAACAGTAGTGGACTCATAATACTCCCTACGTGACCTCTTATGTTGTTCCAAATATTTCTGATTTCTCCTGTTTTGCGCTTACAAAGTTCTTTTCGTATACGTTTTGTTATTGCTCTTATTAATATTTTTAACATACCTCTATTCGTTTCTTAATGTTCTCTATATGTCCTTTTTTTTGTTTTTATCAAACAATCAAGCATATATGTACCTTCTTCCTTTTTTATTGGATTTTCTTCAATTTGTCATATAATAAATATTGCGTCGTTTTATCCTCTCTTTGGTCTGAAACCAAATTACGTATCTTCTAAATAAACTTTTGCTCTCCAAAATTCTGGCATATGTTTTAGCTTAAATACTGGCTAATGACATCCCACCATAGTTCTAACGGTTCTTGCTATCTCCCTGTTTATGAATTAGTGTTATAATAGTTATATGTCATTTTTCTAGCATTTTTCCTTTCACCACTTCCTTCATTATTGGTTTAAGTTCCTGTAGAGCCTAATCATCTTCTTTATTTACTCTATACTTTCTTCCTCATGATTCCTTGATCTGTATTTTGTGTTCATCTTCTGTTCATATCACTTACGTTTTTTCTTTTTAGTAATTCTTTAAAATATTGTCTCTATTTTTCCTTCTTCTTGTATGATCTTTCCGTATTTTTCTCTGATGTTTATTATTCTTTGATCTTTTTTCCTTAGTGTTTCTCAATGTTCCAAAGAAGGTTTCTGATTTCGATTCTCATTGTAAGCGTTTTTCATCGTTTCACCAAATTCCTTTCTCTGTCACCTACTTCTCTCCTCTTTTATTATCCTTTTAACATATTAATGATTTTTATTTCTTCTCCTTTCCTTACCTCTAATGATTATTGCAGTCTCTGTCCTCATTCAAATAAGAGTTTCTGATTCTGATTCTTATAATCATTATTCATCTTTTACCAAATTTTCCCATGATCCCGTTTTTCCCCTCTTTTATTATCCTTTTAACCTATCTCCTTTGGTTCTTGTATTATTCGTAATCTGTGAACTTCTTCGCATGTAAGTATTTCCTAAATGTGAGTTTCTTAATCTTTATTTTTTTACTGTCTCTATACGTTTCTCATTTTAAGTTTTTATTGAATCATAATTTTTGTTTAAACTAAAAGAAAACTTTTTTCGTTGTAGTATTTCATTACAATTCTAATTCTTTCAATTTCTTACAAAATACTTAAAGCACTGAACTAAACATTCATCAAAAGTGTATCCAAACCTTAACAATGCTTTAAGATATTTTGAATGGTTTGCACGCCTAATAACTCATACTAATAATGCATGTTACTCATACTAACACTTTTACATGCTTATTTTCTGCAGCTAGTGTAGGAAGTAGAGATGATATCCCAATTCCTCTTCCTAGACGCCATAGGACATCCGATGATATCATAACCATAACTGAAACAAATTCAACAACTAACCAAGGAAACTTGGCAAACGAATTTAAACAACACACCAAAAAGCTGGATGAAGAGACAGAAAATCAAAAACCTCACAGCAGCGCTAAAGAGGAAAACTTCGAAAGTTCAAAGCAACAAAATCCCAAATTACACGAAGCTGTAAATTTACAGTATTCCAGAACACCTGAAGTATCAATTGTTGTAAACTCAGAAGAAAACTTGAAGACGGTTGAAATAGGGGAGATATTCAAAGTCATTTCTGCTGAATCACCATGCCTTCCAGAACAAACTTACGTATATAATGAAGTTCGCAGCTTATACGATTCTTACGTGAGTGCAGATTCACATGTTCGTTTAAAGTCACTTAGTTCCAATGAAAGTGATTTTTCTTTAACGAGTAATAACTCCCAGAATTTGAGGCCGAGCATTTGTCCTAGGAAGAAATTGTACAAACGCCGTGTATTACCACTTGAATTAATGGATCAAGATTCAATCGAGTCCATGGATAGTTTAAAGAGTGATACGTCTTTAGGGAGCAATAATTCGAAGCCAGAAGTCATCGGAATTATCCCCAAGAAAAAGAAGTCCGCTGGTTTTGATACCTTAAGCAGGAAAAGAGGATTTCAAATTGGCTCGTCCATGCTTAGCCTGGACACCAACGAAGATGTGATCAGCTTAAATAGCGCAAGCAGTGACTTTGAAAAGTTTACTGAATTTCAATCACTTTCATCAAAAACGAGCGAAACTGACTACACCAACGACTTTGAAATTAACGATTTTAACGAGGATATGTTTAAGAGGTCTGTTTCTCAAAAACTTAGAGCCAAACTTAAGAAAAAGCGAGCGTGTGAATTGGTTGAAATAAACGATCTCGATAAGGACATTGGTGGGATTATCAAGAATCAGTCTGGAAGCAGTTTAAAAAGCTTGGATAGCATTCCTGGGTTCATGGGTGTTGGAAATATGAAGAAGTGGCATAATTTAAATGAACTTGATGACATTTCCATGTTATCCAATAACAGCTTGAATAAGCCAAAGTGGTTCGTTGGTGACACTTCTGATACAGGCATGTTATCCCTTACTAACTTTTAGCTTTTTCTCGCTTCTGTCTTTTTTCACAGGCTTTGTTCTTTTGGGTTTTGCTTGCGCTTTTATATACAAACAGCAACTCAACGCTTTCGCTTTTAAACTGTTTTAAACTTATTTAGATATATTACTGTTTAAAAGTATCTAGTACAAAAACTTTTCAGAAATTTTATAAATTGTAAAAATATTTTGCCAGCACGACATGCATATAGTTCAAAAATTGATTTAATCTTTGGAAGCATCAAATACAGCTCTTCCTCGATTTCCAGTACTACTAACTGACAACACTAACAAGATCAACATTTAATTAAAGATTTGGAGGAATGCGGATATATTGCCATAGAAGTTGGTCAACAGTTGATTCGTCTATTCCATTATAATATTACGTTATACCTTTGCTATATGAGAGTTTGATTTAAATAACGGTCAAATTCTATATGGACAAAATGCATCTAAAATGTTATAAATAATTGAACTTAGTTAAATATTTAGACATAATAAGTTCAGTATTTAACGCAAGTAAAAAAAAACACGTAAAATAATTCCTATTTTTCAGAATCCGTTTCAACCGCGCCAACGAACCAAACCCCTCCCGAAAGTCTGTCTTCACTCCAAACGCATTCTACAAATGCTTCAGCGTCAACATCCGCTAGAACAAGCATAACGAATTTAAAAATACCAAAACTTGAAATAATCGAACAGGAAGTAGAAAAAGAAAATGTTAATAAAAAAGAAGAACAACAAGAAAAAATCTCCGCAGATCAAACTATTCTGGACAAAGAGCGTTCAGATCCAAACATCTCAGTATTATCATCCGATAGCAAGGCAGAAGCTGACAGTGGAATCTGCGAAAATATTTCAACGGAAAGCATTGAGAAAGAAGATCTTGAGACAGATTGGCAGTATCAAATTCCATCTCCACCTAAGGGCTTCCGAGATACCAGCCCAAACTTGTTATCCAACTGTGACACTGAGAGTATAGGAGATTATAAACCTGAATCCGTTGTATCAAATCCAGAGCTACTCGAAAAATTAAAACGAGTGAGGAGTGCGCAAAGAGACAGCGAAAGCGATGTTGCAAGTGACATCGTTAACGAAGACAATAACAGAGATAACGAAATTTGCAACAAATTATCACTGGAGAACTTAGAAAAACGTAAATCGCTTGTTTACAACCGCGAACTCGCGACTAGTCTAAAATATGCTCAAGAAGAACCTCCCAAGTCCAAAGTACTGAATGAATTAGAAGACGTAATAGGAAACCAAAAATCGGCCAATCTTCTAAGAAGTAGCAAACCTCAAGAGAATTTTAAAACGACCACGTACGATCGCAACTTACCTAACTTCAAAATATCGACTTACGACGCGAAAAAAGAAAAAATCAACATTTTTGAGGACGACACTGTTAGAAGCAATTCTGAAAGTAAACAAACTTCAAATCAATCAACGACTCAGTTCAGTCACAAAACGACAGATGTTTTACCACCGGAAAAGCCTTTGAAAAGGAATTCATACACCGGAAGTTCAACGGAAAGTATTACGATGCGTAGAAGTAGCAAAGAAGAAGTTTTCAAGAAGCCACAAGACGTCAAAAAATATCGACCAAGAAGTTTATATGAAAAAAATACAGTCGAGGATAATACCAACGTAGAGAGATCGGGGTCGTTTTCAGTTAGTAACAATTGGACACCACTTAACCCTGTTAAAAGATCAAAATCGCAGGTGGCACTGAACAGATACAAAGAGGAAAGCAATTTTAAAACGGGTAGCACCGATAATTTATCTAAGTCAAACAGCCTTTTTGATGTTTCCGGTTTACAAAGTCTGGAGGTAAGTAATCCTGCATAATAAACCTTAGAATTTAATCATTGAAGCTATTTAAGATATTTCCTTCACAATTTGCATTCTTAACTTTCAGGTAATCAGAATGATTCAAACTAAATTGAGCAATTCAAAAGAACAACTCGATCATCAACCCCAAAAAGTTACCACCTCCCCACCTCCTGTAAAAGAAGAACCCGTTCAGAAACCTCAACAACCCTCCCGCACACTAGAAAGCACGTCGCAAGCTCCACCACCCAAAGTATACTACAGTCCACCTTCAATAAATTTAGGAACTTGGTCGCAGAGGCCCAAAACACAAGTACAGCTAAAAGAAGACACGGATTACAAATTCAGCACAGCAAATTCGAAGAGTGCTTCTACAAAATTGAACCCAAAAGAAAACACTTACGAAATCAACTCGTCTTCGCAAAATTCCGGCGTGAGCATTAAAATTAACAGCACGGACCCCATTTTACCTCAAAAATCAGGAAACGTCGTCATTAAAATTGGTGGCACGGAGCAATTAAGGCAAATCAATGACATTCCTTCGAGATATCCGTTAACTAACGCGAATAGAACGAGGCCGCATTCCATCGCACTCGACTCACAATTTGATATTTCCCACGTTCCTATAGTCAGATCTGTTGAATTAAAGAAACCTTTCAAAGACTTGCATACCAACAATACCTCCATAACTCAAATTTACCAGGACGGTAACAGCAACTTTAAGCTCGGAAGTACCGAACCGAAATCGCTGAATTACTCCCAAAATTTAGAAAGTAGTACAAAAAGCACAGAGAATAAAAATTCTTTGACGTACTTTAGTAACGATTCCGTTCACAAGACGGTGTTTCGAAACAACGTTTTTGTTCCGGTCGTAAAAGGGTTCAAGACTGAGGCGAATGTAAACAAGAAAACTTGGAGCGTTTATGGTACGTTACCGACGAAGCCGATCGAAAATTTAAACACCAATCAGAACGTACCATTTTCGCAATCGAATTTAAGGCGAACCGAGTCTAACAAAATTATTGGCGGCAATGTTAACAATAACAACATTTTCGGAAACGTGGTTTTACGAAATGCACCAATAAATAACAGTAACAGCTTTAGAAACTCTTACGGAGAAGTACACAAAGTTGACAGTAACAGAACTGTTAATATTGCTCCACCTCCACCACAGATGCCGAAAATTCAAACTCATCCTCCTACGAAATCAAACGATTTAAGAGGAGATCAAAGAGAGCAGTTGCTAACTGCGATTAGAAATTTTGGAGGTAAAAATGGCTTGAGAGCAACCAAGGGTTAATTCGGATTGTTTTGTATAATTTGTATACATATTGGGGATGTACTGTACGATAATACTTTAATATGATAATTATTTCTGTTGTATATAAAATAGTCACTACTTATAAAATATGTATTTATATTTAATCATAATAATGAAGCTCAATTTTCTTGTGTGTAAATCCGTCGAACAAAAAAAATCATATTTTGTCGCGAAATGATTCAAGAAATACTTCTGTTTATTTATACAATCAATGTTAACAGTCTAATTCATAAACATTATGAAGTAAATAAAGGGACCAAAGGTTTTGTGGAATATTATTTATTACTTGTATATCTGTATTGTCTGTAAAAATATATTCGTTACTTTATATTTTGTTTTCTTTTTGTAACACTAAAACGCTGTACTTATACAAAGCTATTTGAGAATGAAATTTAATTTTCGTTAAGGATTACAGCAATAGGATTCGAGACTGATTTTTTTTTATTACTTAATTTAAAGTATAGATATCTTTTGATATTATACTACGGTGGAGATATTATTATCATCCACATGTTGCAATAAGCATATCGCGTTTGTAAACAGGCGAAGAAATTGAAATGCAAAATTTTTAAATTTAAATTCACAGGGTATGTCGCTCTTTAATCTTTAATGTAAACAAGTTCGCGGGCCCAAACGACGATTCCTAGCCATAACACACACTTCCTTCAGATAAAGACCCAAAAATAAATTTCCCCGATAACAAATCCCTTAACACGTGAGAAAAGGAGTCGGCACCCACGCGCGGTGAGAATCAATCATTCAAAATTGAATAATCTTATCCTATAGGGCAGACAATCTAATTCACCTTCATGGCCAAAGAGTGCGTCATATTATGGAAAGAGAGTGACACAATAAGCTTTCCCAGATCCGAAGGGGTTTCAAAAATTAAGAAATGTCTATATACATTCCCTTTTAAACAATTAAATAAAAATTGTTTCCATTTATTTTTTGCATAACAAAAAGACAAGATATACATATGCTTTATCTATACAAAAGATATTCTTTATAGCATATTAAATACATACTGCTGGTCTTTTGCAAAATATTGTAAATTTTGAGAGAAAAATTAAAATAGTGTTACCCATGAATTTAACGTCAAATAAGGACATCAGTTGATTCGTTGATATGTCTTATTGGGTCAACTTTATCGACATCTTTAAGAGAACTTGATATAAAAATTAACTTTACTAGAACAGGAAATATCAATGAACCAACTATTGATGTTTTCGCTTGACGTTAAATTCGCGGCTAACACTATTTTACGAATTATCGCTCAAAATTTACAATATTTTTCAAAGTAACATGTGTACAAATAGTTTTCCCGTCTAGTCTCATTTTCTCGCATGTTCACGTATGTTCCTTACTTGATCCGTACCCTAAACAGACAAGTAAACAAAGTCAAAAAAAGGTTTAATTGATTTGATTTTACGATGGTTTTCACATTGGACGAAAAATCTTTTATGGTTGAATTCTACTTTCGAATCGCCCAAAAAATCAATGGCGAATGGACCTATTCTATTCCTGATTGTACTGGAGAATTTCAGAAAAAATTTCGAGAAACTGTATTTCTGTACCACAAATTTGTTAATCAACTTCAGCACTCTGTGGAACTATTCAGAGGAACTGGCAGTGTGGCTAGAAAACAGGTATCAGGTAGGCCTAAAGTAAGAACTGATGAGGTAATTGAAAACGTGAGACAAATTATGATTGATGCTCCTCGCACTTCCATTCTTCACCTGTCACAACAAGTTGACCTTTCTATCGAGACCTGCAGAACAATTTTTAGAAAGGACTTGCAAATGTTCCCTTATCGTTTGACTGCCGTGCATGAATTGCTTCCAATAGATTTTGAACCAAGGCGAAGATATTGTAATTGGTTTTTAAACAATATGGACACTGACTATTTGTTGGACAAAACTTTCTTTTCCGATGAGGCCTGGTTTTATTTAATATGTTACAATATTAATTCCCAAAATATGAGGATCTGGAGTACAGAAAACCCTCATATTTTCATTGAAACCCCACTCCATCAACAAAAAAATTGGTGTTTGGATAGGTTTATGTCAGAGAAGATTGATGGGTCCAATATTTTTTAATAGCACACTAACAGCACTTAGATATCGGGAAGAGATTTTGAATCCATTTATTAATCAACTCGTCATCAAGCACGATGACGAGTTGCAATTTGGATATTTCCAGCACAATGATGCAACGGCCCATGATGATGGAGATACTTTAAATTTCCTTCAAGAGTTTTTTGGAGATCGGATAATTAGTAGAAATATGGCCTCCGCGATTTTGCGATCTAACTCTTTTGGATTTTTTTGTCTGGCCCTACTTAAAAATTCCATTTTTAAAACGCCCTTAATAATTTACAGAAACTTACCCAAAGAATCATCGAAAAGTGTGATGAAATAAACAACTCTTCCCACATTTTGCAAAATGTTATTAATGGATGTCACAGAAGAGTTAGAAAATGCCTAGAAGAAGACGGAGGCGATTTTCAACATCTGTTGTGAATTCACGTTCAAAGTTAAATTCAATAATAAATTATTTTAAAACGGACACTAAAATTTGCACTAATGCACTCCGTTTCTCTATCGTTTGAAAGCGAAACGTAGTGCGTTAGTGTCCGTTTTAAAATAATTTATTACGAAACTTCATCAAACTTTAGTTATTTTCAATGATTTATTTTGTTTAGTTTAAAATACGTAATAAATCGTAATTATTGGTTATTATTTTCTGTTGACATTATGTCAAGGTTAAATGTCAATTTGGCGGTTACTGATCAAGTAAGGAATATACGTGAACATGGGAAAAAATTAGAGTAACACACTAGATGGGAAAACTTTTTATACACGTATGTCATATGCTGTAAAGAATATTTTTTGTACTTAGAGAGCATATTTACATCTTCTCATTCTATTATGCAAAAAATAAATAATTTAATTGTTAAAAACGTAATGTAACATAGATGTATTTTTAAAGTGAAATTTCAATTTCAAAAGCGGCCTATTTAAAATAATATTTTCATAGTAATGACTTTGTCTTAAGAAAAACAAATCAAAGAACAAGATGATATTTCTTTTTAAAGAATTTAAAACAACATCTTAATTTTAAAACTACATTAAATAAAATTCTACAAAAATGGATTTTTAGTCATAATTTTAGCAAAATATTGTATTTATTTTTTCAGCCAAATTTTAAATGATTGGTTGTATGGAACTGTGTTGTATTTTATTTTGATTGATGCACGAATTAACTGTAGTAATGTTTTTGCGCAAAAATAAAAAAATAAAAAATGTTCTCATTTGTTACGAACTTTATGAAAGGCACTGTATGTACATTTTTCAAGCGTCAAGCATATGATGAATATCCAGTGTATTCGTACATTAAACTGTTTTTTACTAACTTCTTATTAACAAGTAAGTCTGCGTCATCTTTTGATCGATTCTGGCAATAATTCATTCAAATTTTCACTCATACATTTTTCAACCAAATATTCAATTCATGTTTTCATAAATATTCCATATTTAGACGTTTAAAATTATTCATTTTCTGTTGAGATTGTCCTCACATTATACCTTTTATCACTCATATAATCAACTTTTCTATCTCAAATATGGTATTTCCTAAAGATTGGAAATTAGCTCTATGTTGTTCCTCTGCCGAAAGTATCAGCACCTATTGATTTTAAAGATTTAAGACCAATAAGTCTATTACCAACAATATCCAAGATACTGGAAAAAGTCATGTGCAAGCAAATAACGAATTATTTGAATGCTTATGATTTGTTACCGAGTAATCAATAGGTTTTCGTAAAGGTTATAGTTGTTATACAGCTCTAATGCGTATCACTGATAACATTTTCAATGCAGCTGATCGGGATGAACTTACGGCATTAATTCTTTTGGATTATTCCAGAGCTTTTGATACGGTTAACCATGAATTACTTTTGTCAATTTTACATTTTGTTGGATTTAGTAATTGTGCGGAATCTTATATAGCTTCTTATTTAAAAGATAGGTTCCAAATTAATCATAACTCATCTAATGCACGAACAGTAATATTTGGTGTCCCTCAAGGTTTAATTTTAGGGCCATTACTGTTTACTTTGTATACCAGTAATTTAACTAATTGTCTCAAACATTGCACTGGTCATTACTATGCTGATGACACGCAATTGTACTATTCTTTTAGAGCCACTGACATTGAAGAAGCAAATCAACTTATCAATTCTGATATCTTAAATTTGTCACGTGTCTCGCAACAACATTGTTTAATATTAAATCCAAAAAAAGTGATGCTCCTTGGTAAAACGTTACAACGTAAATTATTTACTGACTTGCTCTGGATTAAAATAGGTGATGAGAGGGTGCCATGCCTAGAATCTGCTCGCAACTTAGCGCTCGTTATGGATGCAGACCTTCGATTTGTTAAGCATATTAATAACTGTATCAAAAGAGCATTTATTAACTGTGCAACTTATGTAGTTGTAACTGAACTTCGCCTTCTGGTCCTGTATTGAATATTCAGTTTTTTTTTGTATTTCCATAATGTACATGTGGACCAATAAAGACTATTATTATTATTATTATCTCTTGCGGAGAGCATGACAGTAAATAATTTGCGCCACCTTTTAATAGGTGTTCGACTTCACATACATTTTTCAAGAAGCAACGCAATGTGAACACATTTTCACAAACGCCCGGTATTTTCATACTTGACATCTCTTACTGATAACTTGACAGTCTTTCAAATAAGTTTGCACCAATTTTTCACCGCTTTTTCGGTTAAAAGCAAAAGAAACAAAAGACGATTGATTGTGTAACATACTTCGCCTTTTCTTTATCGAGACAACAATAAAAAACAAAAAGAAGTTTCACTCGTTCTAATTTTTAAAGAAAAATTGCTTTGGTCTATTTTTCATTAAAAACAAAAGAAACAAAAGACGATTCATTGTATAACAGATATCAACTTTTTTAGTCTAAAAAGCAACAAAAAACATCGTATCATTCGCATTTATTTTTTTAAAAGCAAGACTAAGAAATCACTTCTTTTTTCTCCAATGAAAGCAAAGGAACAAAAGACAATTGTTGTGTAACAGACTTCGGCTTTTCTTCATCGAGAAAGCAATAAAAACGAAAAGTATTCCTCGCATTAATTTTTGAAGAAAAATTCAAGTAGTGTCTACCTTGATTGCATAACCGATTTTTTTTTTCATCGAAAAAGTAAAGACAAATGCATGATAAGTCATTAATATAATCTACCTTTCTTACTATTTTATAACATTAAAGAATGCCATGGCAAATTATAAGCGATGCAAGTGTAAAACAAAACAGTAAACAATTTTAAAATGTTTGAAATTTGACGTGATACGATTAATACGCTCCTTAGAAATTTTACCATTATGGTGAAAAAATACTGTGCAAAATTTGAGGATGTGGCAAAATTGGTAGTAAATAGTCTAAGAGACCTGCGCGATTATAAAGGCTCCTCGTTGATGGCAATCAAAAACCACATCATCCAGAACTATGAACCCACTCCTAGTATATTAAATCGAATATCTGCTGTACTTAGAAAGGGAGTTGCATTCGGCGCCATCAAGAAAAGTCAGGGGCATTACAAACTCGATTCAATTATGGCTTTGGCAGTTCGCCAGCATCGAAGACGAAGAAAGAAGAATGGAAAGGGCACTCGAAAGAGACGGCGAAGGAGACGAAGAAGGCTTATGGTGTAATGATTTTATGAAATATTATCTTTTAAAATAAATTCCTTGTATGTAAATCATTCGTCAGTTTTTGACAGATATCAAATTACTGAAAAACATGCTGGTAAAGTGTGGCAAAATTTAAATGGAATCAAAAATTATCTGAAGAAATAAAACCAGTTTTACTCCAAATCGTATCTGTAGCCCAAAACATTTCTTGTTCTAAATATTATTATAGAAATTTAACTAAATCTTATTTATAAAAATAGGGTAGGTGTTTTATACCAGCTAAAATTTCTTATAAGGATATTTGGTTCATATTTGAAAAAGAAATCGATCTGGTGGAACAATTCTAACCGTAATATACCCCAAAATATTTTGGCTGGAAGTGCCCCGCCAGATCGTCGATTTCTTTTTCAGGTATGAACTAAATATCTTCAAATTCATATTCTTATGTTTTCTCTTTTGCTTCTCTATTCGTAAAGGGTAAACTCGAAAGGAAAACAAATTCTCTCTACATTTGACGCATATATTTATTGTAAAAACGTTACAAATATAAAGGCAATTAAATACAATGTCTATCCAGACATAAAAAATAAATAATTTAAGCAATTCCTAATTGTAGAGCCGATACAATTAAATACTTTCAGTGCAATTCAACAGTCCTAATTCTATGTAGCTACAAATAAATATTGATCGTTAAAGGAGATCTTTCCAAGCTGACAAAGATGCTGAACTCTGACAGAAAATGCTTGTAGAAATATTTTAATATGTGTGTACTCTAAGTGTATATAAATGCATAATAATCAAATAAACTTAATTTTTGTACAAAGAAAAATGAATCACAAAAATAAAGAAAAATCAATCTTATTAGGCATTGTTCCTATCTCTTTGGAATACAAATTGCCTTCTGGGTTATTACCAATACACCAAGTGTCGTTGGAGTAACAACACAGAACAGCAGGAACCCTGAGGACATCTCTTGCATTAACGCAGTAACGCAAGTTTAATTGTTTCTAACTGACGTAGTTAGGTGTTTTGATTATTCTGTAGGCGTCAGTTCTTTCTCTGTTTCGCCTTCATTGAGCAATTGCAGCAGCATTTCATGAACTGGTTCGAACGCCTTTCTACTTCCGGTATTCGTTAATAATAAGTAGTCATACATGTCATGGTGACTGATAGTGCCGTCTGGTTGAACAAACCCATTGTCGATTGAAACTATTTCTACTTTAGGCATATGAGAAATCTTTTGCTTAATTAACTCATTAGTCCGTGATACTCTCTCTCTTAAAGGATTGGGATTCTGTCCTCTTGGCAAGAGTGTCTATAACAGAGTTAAGTTCTACTTAAATTATTAAATTAATATAGATAAAGGTTATTTAATTTTTAATTATATTAAATAAGCTGAAATAGTGCATTTACAATTAGTACATTTTTTCTTGGAAGTGTTCCACGAAGAGCAAAATTTGTCTGTTAATCAGAGTTCTATAGGAAATTCATTAATTCAAATTTTAAATCACTTAATGCAAAAATGTTTGAAACAAATCTTTATGCTCAAATTTTTAAATTCATTTACGTTAACAATCAATAATAATGGCTACTTTAGATTCTCATGTTTCAAAACATAATTTTTGTTCGTTTTGGTTTATTCGACAAAATTAGTTGTTCAAATCTGAAGTTAAGTAAATTATTAAATAAAAAAGAATTAAATAAGCAAACACGCTTAAAGGGAATATGTTAGTGCAACTAACAACATAAGCGAGTATTCGCCAAGTACTCGAATCTCATTGACAAAAGCGTTGGCAATCTTGAGTAGCATCAAAATCCATCGCTAACCCTATCCTTCAACACATGAACATTTTGAAGTTAATGGTACGTTTATTCATTTTTGATACACTAAAAAATTGCAAGCTATGACACGATTTTTTTCCAAATTTAACTATAGATACCTTCTTTATACATAAATGTGTTTGAATTATGAAAATTTGTTCCAAAAGCTTGAATAATTTTCCTGTTTATTAAGTATTCATTTTTTCTCTATACCCACATGTACCCACAAATGTAACAAAATAAAATATAAATTAGTAGAGCGTGGTTTCGATCCACGGACCTCTGGGTTATGGGTTTAACACGCTTCCACTCTGCTTATATTTTTCTGCAATTGTAAGTTTTTAAAATTATTGATAATATTGGTACCTATTTTGGAGTATTTGGACAACTTCAGAATGCTTTAACGATTTTTGATATTTAATGTTTGGTTAAGGAAAAAAATTATTTCCACACTGATACTGCTAAAATTGCAAGCTTTAGTCAGCAGTCCTCTTTCGTGGTAAAAAAAATATAAAATTTGAACTTTGGTAATTAATAATTAAGGTAGATCCTTGTCCGGTGAAATTGTGTAATGAATTATCTCAAACGGACACTGAAAATGGCACAAATGCTCAACGTTTCACTATCGCTTGATAGCTTCGTCAGGAAGCGATAGTGAAACGTTGAGCATTTGTGCCATTTTTCAGTGTCCGTTTGAGATAATTCAGTTTGGTAATTAACATTACGTAGTACAAAAACACTTAAATAGCACTTAAGTTTTGTATCAATATTTTTTTAAAGAACTTTATTTTTTCCCTTGCGTACCGCCAAGTTATCAAAACTAAGCAATCCCTCATTATTTTTACTTTCCTACAATATCATTTCAGCATTAAAATTATTTTTAGCGCACCAAAATAATACCTAAAAAGCACTTTATTTTACTTATTTTAAAGATTCCTTTTATTTGGATTGCTAAATTTACAGAGCTGCGGAAATGAATGGCGGTACCTTCTAAACACAATAACCTTAATGTGCGTGTGCGTGATTCCATATGCAAAATGTAATTGATGTAAGGCCCGGTTTTTTCGTCTCCAGTTAACTTTATCTGACGGTTTATTCCCATAGTAACAATTGTGATCACAATCGTTACTATGGGTATTAATCGCCAATAATTGGAGATGAAAAGATCGGGCCTAAGACAAATTATGAACTATATTATCATTAATATACCAAAATCATCAGTAGAAAAATATTTTTTTACAATTTTCAATCTTCAAAACTAAAATAACATAGCAATATATTTATTTTTAGTTTTTTTTTTCTTTTTTTAGTTTTACTTCAGTTAAAAAAAATAAAAAATAGCAAAGGAGACTGTGGTTTGAGAAATAATTAAAAATTAATCCCCGCCCACAATAATTTTTATATCCATAGATACGTATTTGGAAAATACCAATTATTTTCTCTTACATCATTTTCGAATTTATTCATAAATAAATTGGTGACAGTTTCCCATTGCGGTCCCTTGAATTTGTTCAAGAAATTCACCATTTATTTGAAAGCAATTCCAAGACATGCAAAGAGATGTAAGCCTGACGTATTCGTGCAACCTACCTTTATCTACATTATTAACTGTCAACTTAAACATATTAAGAATGTTGCAGTTCATTATGGTTATACTCTCCAAATAGCAGACAATATAATTAGGAGATTAGCTACAGGAAACAGATCCAAAAGTGTAGCACATCAACTTCAACTTTGAGAAAATTTGTTAAAATGCCTTTCGATGCGTTTTGCACTAAAGTTTAAATCAAATTTTTAAAACTCAAAACTTATGATTAGCTTTTTCAGTGGAAAATTCTTTATGGTATTGTTAGTGAACAATACCATAAAGAATTTATTGGAAAATACGAAAGATAAAGTAGAAGTTGAACAGAAATGTGGAATTTATGAAATTAAGTATAATGAATGTGCCAATGTATTAATGTATAATGAATGTGGACAAACAAAAAGAAATATATTAACTCGCTTTAAGGAATATTTAAGTCACTGCAGATGTAATAGGTTTGAGAAATCAAGTGTTACCCAACATCTTTACAATACCGGGCACAGTATTATTAAGGATAATTTAACTCATCAAGGCAACATCAAATAACAGGGAATAAATGCTTACAAAAATTCTTTATTCAATACAATAAGAACTTTTTTTCAAGAAAATTATTCCGTATTTGATTTGCTCTTCTTTGTAGGTCTAATTTTACATAATTACATATTATTTCTTTTATTACTATTTTTATTCATTTAATTATATTTTTTTATAATTATGAGCAGGATTAGATAGTTGTTAGATTTCATGAAGTGCTTTTAACTTGGTATTTTGTGTACTGAAGATGGCAGCTTAGCTATAAAAATTATTGTATTGTATCTATGGATATAAAAATTAAAATTTTTCATCCAAATTTGGTGATTGAAGTAATTTATTTATTTATTTATCCATTTACTTGATACCTGCACTGTCAAACTGATAGTATGTTGGCATCACTGCATACTTGTGACCAGCGATGCCAATCACGTTCTAAACATTTCTGTAAATCTTCCTTCAATTTAAGCTGCATTGACTCTGGCACATTGCGTGGATAACAATTGCTGCTATTATGTTATAATTTCTCCTTCGGCATTCGCCTTACAACCTGGGGAAATGAAGAAAACCCAGTTCAAAGGAGCCGGCATGAATCCGAATATGGTCCGAGCCATGAAAATTCTATCTCCCACATAGAACCCACACGCACGAGGAGAGGATTCGAGCCCACGCCTAAATAATTGCCTGCGAAACGTCAAGTCCGTTGCCAGCGGACTGAACCACTCGGCTACCGACTACTGCTTGTGACATTTCCTGTTTTACTTTACAGTATATTTTAATATATTTTCATTAATTTTATACATTTTAGACAGGCATTGTTAATCTGGTTTTTATCCACGGACATGCTAGTAACTGAACTTACACTCAAATCATGATTTTTTTTTCAAATTTTGGCAGTAAACAGTTTCAACATCACTTTGTGATGGTTTCGAAACCATCAGCATTAGTTACCTACCGAAATAAATGTTCAGCATGACAACTTTAGCAAGTATGAAACTTTCATGAGTGCAAACTTTTGACGGTTGCAAAACCATCAAAAACTGCTCTTGGAACAGTCCTAATATGTAAAGTTACAATTAATGTTAAAAGTATACTTACAGGAACTACAACATAAGCTTCAACATGCTTTTCATGAATAGTATTAATAATTTCAATAATGCCCTCGACTATTTCTTCAGGTGTATTCTTATGGTTATTTGTCCCGACATGTAACACTACAACCTTCAAATAAAATCATACATTTTATAAAGAATTAAAAAAATGCAAGCCAAGTGCTACCACCTTAGGCTTAACATTATCAAGTTCACCGTTTTGTATCCGCCAAAGCACGTTCTCTATTTGATCCCTGTGTATTCCGAAATTTAAACAGTGCAAGGGTGCGAACAATTCATTCCATACATCTGTGTGTTGCAAGGCCTGAATAATTGAGTCTCCAATGAAAATTACGTCTGCATCTTTTTCTCTCGTTTCTGATACAAAACGATTGTGCTGGAAGAGTATCACAGTGGAATAAAAATAAATTTCATATTGATGGCTTTCTTACTATGCTCATCCATCTTTGATCTCCTTCTGAATCTTGCACGGAAGCTGGTACTGTGCAAGAGTTCATAATTACTAAAATTAATTAATGTTTTTAAATACAACTTTTGCAGTTCACTGGAGACACAAAACACCAACGACGTGGTAAGACTTAGACCCGCCGTGCCCTCTTCTTCCTACATTGATTGATATCCGCATGTGAGTGAAATGGTAAATATCTATGAGTAACTGTAGCTTACGTATGTGACAAGGATGTCAAACCCAGATCATGTAATTTAGACTTAGGTCCGAATTCAGAAACATTCAGATGAGACCTTCTCATTCTCATCTCAATCTCGTCTCAAGTTATACTAAACTTAGAAATAATCAGTCAGTCTCAATTTTACTTTGGTATTCATAAATAACTCGAGATGAGCGACTAAAGTGAGAAACGATTGAGGTCAGATTTCTGGTATTTTTTGAATAAGAACCGAAAAAATGAGTATCTCACTGAGATGAGATTGAGATCGGCTCAATTTGCGTCTCTGAATTCGGGCCTTAGATACAATGGTGGTCATATACATGAGCAAAGTTAGAAAAACTATGTGTAAAAAATATTTTCTACAGTTCATTTTTCCAATTTATGCCAATCGATCGGTCCATAAGTTAAAGAACTTTTATATAGCTACCTCCTTCTAACTTTCGTGAAACACCCTTGCGGCTCTTGTCATGTCGCATCATTTCGTCGTATATTTTTCTAAACACAGATCTATCGATCGACATGTATTAGAACTATACATTATAACGTATGTACAGTTGAAAAAAAACTCGCAGCAATCCATGGAAAATTAACGTGTGTCTTAACTTGATTGTTAGATAAATGTAATGAAATAAAGGCAAACCCAGTCATGTTACAAAACGTCATGAATGGTTTAAAACGTAGAGTTTTAAAATGTATTGAACAGGGTGGAGGGCATTTTCAACCCTTTTTATAAATTAAAATAAAATTTTAATTAGTAACATTGTATTTTTTCAATGATATAAAATTGAGGTTATCTTCTGACAGTTGTAAATAAAATAAGAGTACTAAGACATACCTTCATTGTCATTTCAAAGCATGCTAGAGTTTTTTTTTCAACTGTACAGGGTGGGCCAAATTCGACACTTTTAATAGGAAACTCCTATTTTTAGACGAGTTAGACAAAAACTGACCTCGGTCCCTGGAGCTCGATTTTTAAGACAAAGTTAATGGTGAAAACCGCATTTCGATATCTTGTACCGCTTGGGAGCTACAGGGCGTTTCTCAAAATTCTACGATTTCTAAAAACCTTCATAACTTTTTTGTTTATGAAAATTTTTGATTTCTGTAAAAACTTCTTTAAGGCACTTTTTCATGCAGAATTCATTGCTCCAAATTATTTTTTTCTAAACTGCTCAGTATTTGAGATATTAGCAATAACTTTGATTTTTTATATGGAACACCCTATATAGTTTTAAGTTTTTGAAAAGGGCATAAAATTTCATTTATATAAATATAAAATACTTGATATTTTATTCAAACAGTTTGTGAAATATAGAGTTTCAAAGTTTTAATCAAAAATTTAATTGTTTTTACAGCATTGAAGTAGGCTATGGATGACGATAACTAAGCGATTTAACTTTTTGTAACTTCCTGGTAGGCCCGCCATCAAAATTTGACACAATCTCTTACAGTACTTGCATTTCTCTTAAATTTTACTATCTCTATAAAGTAGACTTAGGGAGATAACTAAACTTGTACGAAAACTACGAGAAATACGACATGTTATAATATTTATACTATCTCAAGACTTCATGAAGTGCCTTTAACTTGTAAGTGTAAGTGTGTACTGAAGATGACAGCGTAGCTGCCGAAATACGTATCTAGGGATACAATCTATTTTGATTTATATTTAAGGATATAAACTTTTTTGATTTATATTTACTTTTCTGATTTGTTATTTCTAAACCACTGTCTTCTTTACTAATATTAAATGTTAAAGTGTTTATAGAAATTGGCGAAAATTCAGAAGCAGCGATTAATCTTTACCACGAGTGGTATCCTGAAAGATGACAATCCTTCAGAGATATATTCTTGAGATTTAAAAACAAAATAATAAATTTTTAGTCATTTAAACTCATAAAAACTAAAAATTATGAATCTCGAAACGGAAATAAAGAATTAGAGAAGATCATAGTTTTGGGAGAAATTGAAAATGACCGACGCCAGTTGGAGCAAACATCTTAGCAAGAACTTCTGCCATACAAATTTTAAAGAAGCAAAGATTCTGACCTTATTGAATAAGAAAAATGCATCACTACCAGTCCTTGAATTGATGATGTCAGCTCAAACCATAACAAAACGGAATCGTTTATATTTAGTAAAAAATGGCCGACAATTTGATACTTTATGTAATTTTTGCGCAGTTTCGATTACATTAGTATTTATTCGTTATATTTATTAAAAATAAAGTAATATTTTTATGGCTCATGGAATCTTCAAAAAAATATTTAGCTATCATCACCCACAGCCTACTTGGATGCTGCAATAAACATCAAAATTTTAATTAAAACATGAAAGCTCTACAACTCAAAAATCTTTTGAATAAAATATCAAGTGTTTTATATTTTTGTAAATAGAATTTTATGCTCTTTTCAGAAATGTAAAAATATATAGGGTGTTCCATATAAAAAATCAAAGTTCTAGCTAATATCTCAAATATTGAGCACTTTGAAAAAAAATAATTTGGAGCAATGAATTCTGCATGAAAAAGTGTCTTAAAGAAGTCTTTACAGAAATCAAAAATTTTCATAAACAAAAAAGTTATGAAGGTTTTTAAAAATCGTAGAATTTTGAGAAACGCCCTGTAGCTCCTAAATGATACAAGATATCGAAACGCGGTCTTCACTATTAATTATGTCTTAAAAATCGAGCTCCAGGGACCGAGGTCAGTTTTTGTCTAACTCGCCTAAAACTAGGAGTTTCCTATTAAAAGTGTCGAATTTGGCCCACCCTGTACATACGTTATTACGTGTGAACGTAGTTAAATATAAAGCTAACTACTCAGCTACGCGTTGCGGTTAGCGTTTTGCGAATCCACTTCTTAGGAACAAATCTTAAATCGGTGTTTATTTTCAAATACTCAGCTTATCGATGAAAAATGAGCGGCGACGCCTTGAAAGAGTGAATAAAAAGATACTAATAGGTGTGTGACAAAAAATGCAGTGCTACTTAAAATTCAGCATGGTGGTGCGATTTTTTGCGCGTAAATTTACGACATTTGTCCATATTTTGAATAAACGAATGAAAAACGTAACACTAATTTTTACTCAACGTAGTTTGTATGAAATGTCACATTTATAACCTCAAAATAAATTTTCATTTAACATATTTCGAATAAGTATTGCATTTTCTATATTTTTAATTTTTATATACGATATAGCAACAATTCTTAGCCGTTATTATGGGAACAAACTGATAGAGTTAACTTGTGATTGATGAACCCACCCTTAAACGAAGAAGTAGACGTGAATAATTGCAAGAACAAAACTATACAAATAGTTGGAAAATTGTGTAATTTTGACGTCATTTTCGTTCACGAATCTTTTCGCACGTCGATCGAACCCCTGTACGTGTGTATCCTCTCACTCTTATGTTGATATAAATTTCTCTTTGTCTACAGCGAGTCTACAACTTAACACGTCATTGCAAGACACGTCCACAGCATTGAGGAAAATCTAAGGTTACTGTATTGAAGGTAATACCAACTTTCTATTTCACTCTTTCTTTCTTTCTCTTGTAATTTGGAATTAAATTCATGCATAAACTCCGCAGCAACAGTACCTTGTTATGTATCTATCCTTTTTATTTTTAGCGTTTCATCTATGGTTTATTCACGTCCTTTTTAATTTGGGAAACGTAAGTCGCTAAAATGAATGGCGGTACCTTCTAAACACAGTAACCTTAGGAAAATAATGGAGTGGCTGACACCTAGCGGAAGTTTTGTGAAGGGTCCTATAGTAAGGAAAACATTGGAATGACATTTGGATAACCTACAAAAATATTAGATTGCATAGTTTGTGTGACGCTTTCATACTAATAAATATTTTTATGTACAGCTGAAATCAATAAAAACGGGAAATGTCAAAAAATTTAGCACGTTTTTTTCAATTTTTTTTATAGTATGAACTTGATTTTTTAGAAATAGGTTAAAATTATATATTATAGGTTATAGAATAGGTTATATTTATGTATTTGTCAAGTAGACAATTCATTGACAAATACAACCAAATTTACAATTGGGAAAATTTCATTTCCCGTTTTTTTTTAATTTCAGCTGTACGTATTGTGTGACTGTTGTGCTTATGCCTATGTAGAGGTTTCGTTCAAGTAAATAATAATATAATATTGAATGGAAGCAAGACATTTAATGACAGTTCTTTGTTTTCCTAAAGCACTCGATTTCTGTCTGTGGATACAGGTACCGCCATTATATATTTTTGACCTGACAGTGGCTATTTGGCCTTGAACAAATTAGTTGTCATTGTGACAGTTATTTCATTTAATATTTGCTTCTTATCGTAATAAATTTAAAAATAGCTTTGATTATGCTTAAAATTTGTTGTATTGCCCAGTGCAAATCAAATGCTGCAGAAACGTTTAAATTGTTTAACATTTTTTGAGATATCCGTAGGTTTTCTGTTTAAAATATTAAAAACCCACTTTAGATACACAAATTACATGTTATTTAATGTATTTTTTTTTAGTAAATGTAAATTTATTGCTTATTTTAGCTCAATTTAAGATAACTCTTTGTAAGAAAATTTGTATATAAATCATTTAACTTGTCGCTAATGACAACTAATAAACATTAGCGAAAGCTCAGCACTTAAGAAGTTTAATATTTTACTTGGAAAGCATCTGGTATAATTCGGTATGTTTTCTTGATTATTTTTTACGGTGTTCTATTTATTATGTTACATTCTCATTCGCAAACGCTTACATTTATTGTAAACTTATGCTATGTGTCAATAAACTGGAAATTTCAAGTTATTTGCGTCATATTTACCTCTTCATTTACAAATTCAATTTTTCTTGCCAGAAGAAAATTATGAAAATTAATTAAAATTGTGTAACTGGCAATATAGAAAGAATTAGGAACATTTAATTTTCTCTTCATTTACATAAAGTATTCCAGTTTGCCATTTTTGGCAACTAATTCGTTCAAGGTCAAATAGCCACTGTCGGTGTCAAAACCATGATGGCAGTACCTGTGTCCTCAGAGATCGAGTGTTTTTATTATTAAAAGCGCCATCTCTTGGTTGCTGATTTTGTCAATGAGTAATTACGCAGTACTGACATTTAAACGTCAGTGACAACAAAGACGCCATATTGTTTGATATCTATATACAAATGTAATATATAGTCCATCTAGAAAATATCCGGAAAAAAAGAAAGTAACACTTCGACGTTCAGTTTTTGAATTTATGAACGAAACAAGTACAGTAGAGGAAAACAATTCTAGTTATTTGTTTATGTAACTTCTGTTTAGTTCTGAGAATTATATTTAAACGATTCATGCACGTAAAACTGATGCTACTATTTAAATTTTTCGTTACATTTTCTTGGTCGAAATAACTTTACAAATTCTTTTTCTTTAATTAAGAACTCCTCTTGTTGAAAATATATTCCATCAGTTTTCGCTTTTTTATATTTGACACGATTACACAAATTTTTCTTCTTATTTAAAATTGTTAACATTCAACATTTGTGGTCTCTTTTTTGTTGCATTCTTTGAAAAATATGATTTTCATAAATTGATAAAAATACTACGATTCTAAGGTATCGAGAATAGAATATACAGCTGAAGTAAAAAAAAACGAGAATTGAAATTTTTCCAATTGTAAATTTGGTTGTATTTGTCTATTTGACAATACATATCTTACAAAAAATATAACCAATTTTTTTATAAACTGACATACCGTCAAATAATTCTATCCTATTTCTAATAAAATCGTTTTTACACTGAAAAAACTGAAAAAAAGTCTCAACTTTTTTTGACATTTCCCGATTTTATTGATTTCAGCTGTATGTGTAATAAGCAATATATTGATAGAAATTTCAAAATTTCGGATACTTTCTACATAGATTATAGGTTGACAATCGGTAGGTATCAAACAAAATGGCAAATGTGAACAAGTCTTTCTTCTCCTCTTCGCTTTGCGCAACGATGCTGCTTTATTGTCTAATGGCAATTACCATTCCAGATAATTTTCAATGTATGTTATGGCTGGGTCTAAGTTATTAGACAACACAACATCCATGGCTAACGGTGGGATTCGAACCTACGCCGCCGAGCGAAACGACTTCCAAAGTCGGCTATGCTAACCGCTAAGCCACTCGGCAACCATGTGAACATGTCATTCAGTATTGCCAGCCCCTACAGTGTTGCCAACAGCGTCGAGTGAAATATCGCTACAATCAGAAATAAAAGTGTCTAATTTCTAGGGAAGACATTAAGTACCCGGGTGCCCAAATACTACCGCAAATAATTGTGTGCATTTCATTTATTGGTATAAGCAATTAGTATTTAACTAATCTGAAAAGAATTCGCACCGATCGATGGCGCACGGAACAAAAAATTTTGTTAAATAAGTGAATGTAATTAATTAATTATAAATTTACCCGTAACGGGTCGTCTTTCTCTCGCTGAGTGTTGTTGATTTCGTTGCTCTGCTCGACGTCGGTCTGGATTCCGGGTTTGCTCGTCGGTGTCCAGGTTCAAAGGAAACAAACACGCCGATCGCTTAGTAACACAAGTTTATTCACAAAAATAGTTCATATTTACAAGTTATATATCTCGGACGGTTTGATTAACGGCAGATTTGAAAGTTTTATCTTACGGTCGGTTTGATTAACGTCAATACTGCGCTAACGTTACGGTTCGGGCTCCAGAATTCGGATATGCTGGGTGGTAGTGAGTGAGACACCCACTCAGGGACTGTGTACCCGTGTCAGGTAAATATGAGTGAGACACTTACTCAGGGACGAGTACACGAAACGCCCGTGTCAGGTCGGTATGAGTGAGACACCCACTCAAGGACTGGATACACGAAACGCCCGTGTCAGGTCTGTATGAGTGAAACGCCCACTCTAGGGACGGATACAAGAAACGCCCGTGTCAGGTAAGTAAATCGCACGAGTTTTCTTTTCTGATGCTTTCATTTTCCAGACTACAATCGGCGACTACAAATAAAAATCAAGTTACGAAATAATTAATACAAAAGTACTCACATACTACAATTCAAAATTAGCAATAACGAGTTAAAACATTTAAATCAAGTATTATAAATAATAATTATCATTGAATTAAATACATACGGCAACTGTTGTGGCCCTATCAAACAAAAACAAAATTAAGTGTTTTTATCATACTCTATTATAATTATTTTAAACACACGTACTTCTGACACGATCAATTCACTGCTTATATTTTGAACATTCGCTTTGACTTTCGATGTTATATTCATCTGGCGGTAATAAAGTAGAATACGTTACAAATATGTTAGTAAGTCTTTTCTTTGAGCTTTCAGGACATCGTTCGACAATTTGTCTGGTAAGTTTATCTAATTTAGTTCTGGCTTCGGAAATCTTTTTGGCAGCTTTAATCGCATCCATTGTCCTCCTCAAAGGACCACGTCCCCTAAAAATTACAGAAGCGTAAAATAAATGACCAGTTTGGCTAATTAATAGTTATTTGTTACACAAGACGGTAAAATTGACGAAGGGGCGAGTGAATTAATTTTCACGAGTCGATAATTAAATTTTACCGTCGTGTGTAACATTCTATTTTTTTATAGCGAACGTTAAATTTAAATAATTTCGCAGAAAAATAAAAAGAGCAATAATGTGTCAAAATCGCGTTATATGATCATGATTCCAGGAATTGGTGTGGGTTGTTGCTATGGTTAAGTTGTAATATTTATTAATTCAAATAACAAAACTAAAGTACTTTATCTACCCTTGCTGTTAAAGTGTTACTTTATCTACCCTTGCTATTAAAATTCCGTTTTATCGACTGTTTTGAGTTGGACAAAGCACCCTTTAAAAGTGAACATTTCTTTATTGTCTCACATGAAAATTATCTTATCAGTTTTCCAGCGCGGATACATTACACAGGGTATGTGAATGTAACGCAGAACGCAGTATTTTACATTTCCTTCTTACATTCGGTTTTCTTTTTCTCTTATTTGGAGAAAGCTGAAGAAAAACAAGCTGATCTTAGTAAGACAGTTCAGATCAGACGAAAATTCGACAAACTATTTGTATATTCCAATCACTGTACTGGTGTATCTTCATTTTATTTTTTTATTATATGAGATGAGAATATACTGAATGTGCATTAATGCAGTGACTGAAACTGGTAATTGACTAAAACTGAGATCATAAAAATTCAGTGAGAACAAATAGCGCAAATTGAAATTTATGAAGTACGAACGGAATAGCATGAAATTCTAATCAGGAAATGTCCCGCCTCCGTAAGAGGCTAAAATTTATAAAGGCCTCAATCTCTTTTACGTGCCTATACCACTTTCTGTTTGCCATATTGCCAATGTTCTCACTTTTAAATGATTAACGGTAACGGTCATTGGATAGACTTTCCTCGAGTTTTTATTATTTATAGTTACTATGTATACTCAGTGACCTTGGAAGTGTTAAGTACATCTAGAAGGAATATTTTTTTGGACTTGAATTTTTGGCAATGTGCTAATCTTACATCAAGAATAAAACGATAAAATTTGCAAGAAATTTTAATAATATAAAATACGGAAAAATTAATAATGTGTTTGGCGACCGCGTAGCTATGTACACTCCTGTACACGTCTAGGCATCGACAAAATGAGATGGTCGATGTCTGCTTGACGTACCTCATTTCAAGCAACTTGAACTTCGTGGATTAACTGTGCCAGAGTCTGTAGAGGATGGTGCAAAGTGAACAGTCTTCTCCCGATTATATCCCACACATGTTCAATGGGATTTAAATCCGGTCAACGGAGTGGCCATGGCAAAACATTAACGCCTGCTTTTTGGAAAAAGTCCACAGTTCGACAAGTAATTTGAGGACGTGCATTGTCTTATTGAAAAAGAACGTGTGGACGGCCATCTAGATAAGGCAGTAAAGTGGGCTATACGACGTCATCCACATAACGTGCAGCTCGAATAAACAAAAGAGGTAATCGGCTACCATAGGCAAGCCACTCAAAACCATTACTCCAACAGTCCTATGTACATGCCTCTCAACATCAAACCCAATATCATGTCACTCTCTACGGCGGCGTCTTACCCTCCTACGGCCATAATGTATGCCTAGACAGAATCGCGATTCGTCGCTGAATACGACATTATGCTATTTTGTCTCCCAAAGCTGCCGTCTTCTACACTAGTCCAAAGGTTGACGACGGTCTTCCACCGTCAAAGGAAGCACCAATCGTGGACGGTATGAAACAAGTCCAAAGGCTCGAATGCGGCGATATAGGGTTCGCATACTAACAGATCTACCTTCTTCTCCAAACCATTGGTCACCGATTAGGCGCGTATAGCAAAACGGTCTCGCAGAGTTAATTGTCTCAAGCGCCGATCTTGACGCTCTGTGGTACGCATCGGTTGACAAGTTGGTCTTCTTGTTGTTCCTCTACCTTCTTCTGTCCACACCCGACACACATGCATTACCGTCATTGCAGTGCTATTAACACGACGGGCAATTTCGCGATAGGACAAACTAACATCTCGATAGACAACAATTCTACCCCTGTCAATATCGCTAAGATGGTGATATTGTTGATGTCCTCGGGCTTTAGGCATTTTTTTACGCTTAACAAAAGTAGACGAAGGCACAAAGACTTAAAATATCTGTACTAATCAGCTCGCATAGATTGTTTTCTTCTCACAAAACTAAGAGATAAAACTTTATTGTTGCAAGAACTGTCAAAGATAAAAATTTGACATTGTTATTATAACATGCTTTAAATATAGTCATTCTGTTGCCAAAAACTCAAGTCCAAAAATTATTTCTTCTAGGTGCAACACTTCTAACGTCACTGAGTATATACAGGCTGTTCTTCAAGTTCATACTGTAATGTTTTTAGATTTATTTTGATTTGTTTTTAAATGAAACACTTGATGAAACTAATAACTAATTTATTTACACAAGACTTAACACTAATTTATTTATAACGGACTAAGAATAATTTATTTTTACAAGCCGAGCGTTTTAAACAGTAACTAACTCTGCGTCGAACTGCCTAAGACTCATCGTGTTCGTGTATTTATACTCGAGGGGCGGCTTTTCAAGCAACTCCTAGCGTATTCTGGAGTGCGACGGAACGTGGTCTGCAGAATCTTCGGGAGTCGGCTAGACTTCAAGGCGCGCGTCAGGTCGGCCGTCGGCGGAGCGCATGACTCACTCTTAGTTCGTCACAATACAAAAAAACTAATGGTGTATGTGGTAAGAGATATTCTCGCGAATGTATCAAATTTAGAAAGAAAAAAATAATAAAAAAATTCTTACCGTCATCCGGTAATTCCTTGTGAAATGTTTAGAACTGCTAGACGCAACGGACTGTGACCTTCACTCACAATAAGTGTTCGCAGTTCCCCCTTCCCTGCGCGACACGTAAACATAGGTCGGCTCGACAAAGCAGGGATTCACATGCGTTACGGAATTGGTTCTGTTGTCGGATATTTTTCACTGTTGCGTTAAAGCGTGCATTGAGTTCGTCTATTTACCTCTTCGGCGTACACTAGATTTTTTAAATGTCCCCACAGATAAAAATCTAATGGATTAAGGACAGGCGAACGTGCTGCCCACCTGGTTGGCTCATTGGGTTATGAAAATTAAACATCCCATCCCTTGTAAATATTGATTCGTCGGTGAAGAGAATGTTATTAACAAAGTTCGGACTGTCCGTCTGTTTCCGGAGTAACCACCGACAAAATTGCATGCGTTGGAGGTAATCTGCGGACATCAAAGCTTGCACTCTTTGAAAATGGAATGGGTATAATTGTTCCTCATGAACAATTCGTTAAACAACAGAGTGTGACATATGCAATTGTCTGGCAATATTCCACACACTTATCGAAGGATTTTGTTGTACAAGTTCTAAAATCTCTTCTACCGCATTCATAATACGATGCGGGCGCTGTCGTCCACCACCGTGTCCGCTGTGCGCACTCAAATTTCCCGTTTCCCTTGCTCACTAACTGACACAAAGGATCTGCTATTTGGCAAAAGGCGATCTGCCAATGCACATTCACCGTAAATTAAAATTATGTCCACAAGAACAGTATTGGAAAATTCGGCCATGTTTTCAACGCTGTTATCTGCGACGAAGTGCAGTTGAAAACTGACCCACTTAAACAGCCGATGCTGACATCAGCAAATTTCTCCGATTACGTAATTACGTAATAAAAATAAGCCAGGGTCTATTAAACTGTTTCATCGTTCGCCAAAGACAATTATTATCTGCAATATTTATTAATCAATTGTTATACAAAAACTGTTTTATTCTATCACTTTTAATATAAACTTTCACTGGTTTCATTTTTTGTGAGAAGTTAAAAAAACAGCCTATATAATAGATTGCAAAGTAAACAAATAACAATAATAAAATAATAAGCAAGTAGCATGGAAAAGGTTCTTGAGATCTGGCTGTGGCAACATAACAGGACCTATATCTTACCATATTCATGTAATTTTTTTCTGACAAAATCAGATTCTTTTTCTCTAATTGGAAAGAAAAATGCTTTTACTGTTTTTTTTTTGTTATTTTTAATTTTCAGATTTAATGTTTTATTAAATTTAAAAAATGGAAGAATTGCAATTAACGTTATGCCATTAAGTTTTATACCTTGGAATGTAGTTTCTCTTTTAGTTTCAATTATTTTAATTTCCTTGAATTCTTTAAACATTCGAAAAGAGGTGATCCATATTTTAATATATTATGTATCAAAGAAAGCACTTATATTTTATTATTTTAACGTGGCATTCTAGTCAATTAGCAAACATTTTTAAGTAAATTTATTTTGGTTTTCCACTAATCAGAGTAGTACGAACTGCTCTCAAAGTATAAAGATCCGGTAATTACCATTTTACAATGCTGTAGGAGTTGTGTGTGTACAAAAGTTAAATGTCAATCTCTAAATTTTCATTAATTCCGTGTGTGTAAGTTAACGAAATGTTATGCAGGTGATCGGGTATCGAGGACAATCAAACTCCTACCCGTTGAACTTCATTCGCAACCGCGTTATGGTGATAGTAAAGTTAGTACAATGAACGACACGGGGCAGAATGGTACTTTGCACGGTACGAAATCTAACAGAAGGTAAAACAAATTTAAATTCTTAAAACAATTTGTGATATTATTAAAAACCAAATGTTCATTAAAAAAACATTACGGCGGTAACAATTTGCGTTATTACTGTTAATGTATTCGTCACAGCTTGGTGCTAGTCCTTTCACTTTCTATTATGAGAAGAATTTAACTGTTTATTAAATAATAAAATACTAACATATTTCAAAGTAATAATAAAAGGCTTCAAAAAATTTTGCAAATATTTCCCATATGGTTTGCAATATTGTTTTCGTTTCAGATTTTAATTATTTGAATGCGAAATATTTTTTATGAAAATTTATTTTAATTCCATGCCTCCAATTTGCTGAATGTACGTTATACCCAGAGATCAGTGGTGATTTTTAAACCAATGTTCTTTTTAAAAAATATTTTAAGCGCATCAGTGTTTTCACGTACCTTAGTCAAAACTTCCGCGTTATCACTAAAATTTCTTCTTATCTTGTTATAATTTTTCTTAAGCAATCGGATTTAATTTTTTTGTTCTCTGATAATATTATTTCATGAAAAACAATCTTAAGTGGAAATTTAAAATTGTGTCAAGAACAATACAAAGTATAAAAGAATAAGTTTCACTTAATGTAACCATTATTAATACGAAATTAAAGAAGCGAAGTTATCAATCACTAAGTATGAGTCCGGAAAAATAAACATTTGCTTTTTACAAATAAAACGTTTGAGAAGCACTAGATATGATTTAAATGTCTCAGTTGAGTGAAGTTTATTATTAGTAACAATAAATAACTCGCAGATGCAGTACAATAAACGTCGAGGCAGGTCATTTATGATTTTCGTTCGATAGAATACAGTGATTGACAGTTAGTGATACGTAAGCATTAAAAAAATAATGATGAGACATTTGCGCTCTAATTCCCCTCTAAATGTATGATTTATTTAGAAATTTAGAGTTTTCTTCCGTAATCAAATTTCATATGCGGGCGCTATTGATGCAGTAACAATGAATTTTGCTGGTGCTTTATTATTTTACGATGTGTTTATAAAAATCGGAAACGTACGTCTGTTCACGAAATAACAGAAATTTTCTAACAAAGGACCCAGCTCTCTTATGATGTCAGTTTTTTTTTTAAGATAAACCATTGATATTTGCAGTGATCAAAAACGTAAATGAAAGTTTCAAGATTATACTCTGTATACTGGGTGTTTCTTAACTTCATACAAAAAATGACACCAGTGAAAGTTTACATTAAAAGTGATAGAATGAAGCAGTTTTTGTATAACAATTGATTAATAAATATTAGAGATAATAAATGTTTTTGGCGAACGATGAAACAGTTTGATAGTCCCTGGTTTATTTTTATGACGTAATTACGTCCTCAGAGAAATTTGTTGATGTCAGCATCGGCTTTTAAGGGGCTCAATTGTCAACTGTACTTTGTCGCGTTGAAAACGTGGCCGAATTTTCCAATACTGTTCATGTGGACATGATTTTAATTTACGGCGAATGTGGTCAAAATGCGTTGGCTGCAAGACGGTTGTATGTACAGCGTTATGACGAATTAGTGTTTACAAGGAATGTAACAGAAAAAAATTCTCATGCAATGCGGCGCCGTAGTTTTCAACAACGCTTTTCGGTCAATCTGTGTAGGTATGTCAAACGGCACTTTAATCGGTCTATTTGTTTTACCTAATCGTTTGGACGAAATGGTGTATTTACGTTTCTTGCAAACTAATTTGCCGGAACTCCTAGAGGACGTAAATTTAAATATTACGATTTATTCGATCTTTATCCATTAGATTTTTATCTTTAGGGACATTTAAAAAATCTAGTGTACGCTGAAAAAGTAAATACAATAGACGAACTCAACGCACGCAGTGGAAAATATTCGAAAACAGAACCAATTCCGTAACGCATGTGAATTCCTGCTTCGTCGAGGCGACCTATGTTTACGTCTCGCGTAGGGGGGAACTTCGAAGACTTATTGTGAGTGAAGGTCACCGTCCATTGCGTCCAGCGGTTGTAAACATTTCACAGGCAATTGCTTGTGAACCTTTTTTTCTTTTAATTTTGATACATTCGTGAGAATATCTCATACCACACACGCCATTAATTTTTTTCCATCAAGTTGAAGAACATTTTTCCTTATTTAAGTTTTAAGAATATTTTTAGTTTATAATTTAATAAAGCTAATTCAAATTATATGTGGTTTTATACACGAATTAACTTTCAACAATTTCTATTTAATTTATAAAACTGAGAAATTAATTATTTTTTTAAAAAATACAAAAGCAAACTTTATTTTATTTTCTCTTGATATAATATCGCGGAATGAAGTCTGAATCAATTAGTTAGTGTTAGATAAATTACTTAGTAATATTAAAAAAAAAACAATAGGTTTCTATTTCTTTATTGTTCGTCACGAGAAAAAAACAATTACTACTGTACATAAATAAAGACTTTTTAATTTTAATAATTGAAGAAATTTATAGAAATTTAAAGAAAAGTGATGCTAAATATTGTTCACCTGCACCTGTACATGTGAGACATTGTCTAAAAATGTAAATCACCGAGAGTATGCGGAAAAAGAATTATTCTTTCATGGCAAATGTAGCAAGGACAGTTAGTCAAAGTGTTCAGTGTACCAATACATTACAAACTTTCACTTCTCTGTAATTTACAATAAAATCAATGGAAGAAAAATTTCCTGCCACACAGATTGAATATATTGATAGTGGCCCTCTTCCTAATTTTTATTATAATTTTACAATTTTTAATCTTTTACGTTGCTAACAAATGAGGACTAAAAAGTATATTTTTTAAAATAATTTATTGTTTTTTTGATGCATAATTAATAAGATTCCAGTTTAGCTACATTCAAAAGAATAAGAAGTAAAAGTTATTTTGTAATTTTACTTAATTTATACGAGTTTAAAAAAATTGTTTTCTTGATATTTTTTTTAAATATTTTAAATTTTTTTAAATTTTATTTTCATTGCAAAAACATCAATTATCATCGTGTGCTATAGGGAATCTTCATTTGAAACGTCCTTGCCCTAAGAATCTCTGAAACAGAGAGTGTGAGCAAACTTGAACGAACCTGTTATGACCTAATAAAGGGAAATGAAATTTCCATGGTATTCACTTGATGCAAGAATGAAGTTTTACTTTTAAACGTTTACATTTAAAAATTTCAATTAACACTATCCTATAGATATGGTATATTATAAGGCTCTTGTAAGTTCTATTTATTTAGAGAAATATTAAATGATTGTACTTTTGAGACGTCCTAGTATACAAATTAATTTTTGCAGGACGCTGGGCAAGTTCTCTAAAGTTAATGAATTAATTTTTGAAACGGATAGTACTGAAGAAAATTTTTCATTTAATTTGGTTCTGAAATTTCAAACAATAAATAGTTACAATTGTTTTTATTTTTAATTTTGTATTATTTCTAAAGTTTTTATTCTTCCTTAATTTATGAGTGGTAGAAATCGCACATTTATGTACAATTTTATATCACTTTTGACAAGTAGCAACACTCTTTAATATTTTTTTTTCCACATATTCTCACGATAAAATTACAAAATCTGTCGTCTCTTCTAATTTTTTTAAGTTTAATATTTTTTGTGGGTATAGTGTCGATCGTAGATCACGGGCCATAAGTCGATTTTAGAGAACTAATCACCGATGAAATGTCATTAATATGTGATCCATGGAAACGATATTATAGTATAAACAAACTATAACCTAATCTGTAAATCATATAATCTAAAAAGATTATAAGTAATCTAACCTTAGAATTGTCATTTAAAGCTGAATACTATCTAGGAAGAAATTGTGTCCCGTTTTCCATGTTCATCACTGTGCAACGTTAGCAGAGTTACTGCAAAAAATATAAACAGATAAACTACTGATTCTAAATGCACTTACATAGAGTTTCTAAACAACAAAAGCCAAATGGATTAGCCATTTATGGAATGTTGATTAAAGCGGTAAATATTAGCATACTTCAAGTGAAATGTTTTGCTATATATCGCAGGTGGTTGCTGATATCACGAAACATGGGAGCTAATACTTTAATCTCTCTGAAACTACAAACTATTTATAATATTCTACTTTAGATAATTAGTTTCGATGAAGAATGCATTTGCTAAAATATTTTAAGTCAGAAAATCTATGGTTTTCATTTTACCATTCTAAGAATATGAAGTCTAAAAAAATTGCGCCGAAAAATAGAGTTGTGTACGAATAATATTTACACGAAGAGTATATAAACAGATAGGCAAATAGTAAATTTAGAGATGGTCTTTTTAGTTCAAAATTTATAACGTAACACCTGTACCTTGACCCGTTATTTATGTTAATTAATTTTGTCAATCAGTGTTGCTTGCATTTCGAATCAGAGGTTTGCCTTCTAATTCATGGTATATGCCTACATATTGTCAGGTTAAAAGTCATAGGTCCGTGTACTCTTTGGTAGAAAACGAAAGGCAATAAAACTGTGCTACCTCTACCATCCATAAAAATGTAATTAGCCTTTCTTGTCCGAATGAGGGGATTGAGTTTTATAAATGCTATTACGAATTATAATTGATGGTATTTTTAGTGAGGCTAAGGCCCCCTATATAGAAACACCTATAAGTAGGCATTACCATTAAACAAAGTTCCGAGCGTTCTCTTTCCACGAGATCACGCACACTAACTACACTGCATACTTAGATAAAAAGCTTGTTAATTAACATATCTCACAAATGAAGCTAATGAAAAAAGTTTCTTAAATCAATATGAATTATATTTCTTCAATCGACAATGCTGAAATGTACACATCTATATTTTTAAGAAAATATAATATGAAAAATGAATTCAACAGTTGCGTTAAACTGGAATAATAGGCATTTACGAAAATTAGCCTGGAGGATACATCGTACTCTATTATTATCACTTTTACATACGCTAAGCCCTTAATTGATCTCACTCACTTTTCTAACTCGGTTATAAATTGAACGGTTGAGCTAATGTCTTTTACCAAAGTTAATAGTTTTCGAAAAAGTTGAATGAGAATTCATGCTTCAGATTGCGTCGATCTTCATTTTATTTTTTTATTTTCAGTATCAAGAAGGACAAAAGCCAAGATACATTAAACAAAAAAGCGAATTTTCTGATATACCATTAGCACTACAGGATTTCCGATATCAATTTTCTTATTCTAAATAGAACACCCTATACATTTTTACATATTTGAAATCTACAGATCGTTGCAAGTTCGAATATTTTTTATTATTTATTATATTTATATTCATAATAATTTGTCAATTGTTCTAGCCGCTATTAATTCTGTCCAATTAGA
Source organism: Serrognathus titanus (assembly GCA_039766575.1). Classification (NCBI taxonomy): domain Eukaryota; kingdom Metazoa; phylum Arthropoda; class Insecta; order Coleoptera; family Lucanidae; genus Serrognathus; species Serrognathus titanus. The sequence continues at coordinate 43,300,411 of CM077914.1, read as the reverse complement.
TACTGAAAATAACCCACTGGGCATTGGTGCGTATTTATGATTTTGTAAAGTTTTGGGTGAATAATGAACTAGGTTCGCATGATCGCCTAGCCCTTTAATCAATTTTTTTTTCTGTTTTACATTTTTGGAAGAAATCGAGTTGGGCAAATTACAGCTCACTGGCCACATTCGTTCCTCATATAAGGGAGTAAAACATTTTTAATCTATGGCCCACGAGAGACTTTAGAAGCTCACCCCTGTACAGGGGTAGACAAACAATAAAAATGTTTTTACTCCACTGCACACAGGTTTCATCGAAATATGATCATCGCATTCTATGGCGATTTCCAAATATTCCATTATCTTATTTTTTGTTTCCATATAATTTAATTCCTATATTTGAAAAATTCTTTAATTACTTACGGTTTTCGGCCTCGACTAGACGAGATTTTTTCCTTAATGGTAGGGGGAGAACGCCTGTCTGCTTTTGGTGAAACAAAACACAACAAAAGAAACGCAGAGGAGAAAAGGTACAGATTCCGCAAGCCGACTTTTGATAAAAAGAGTAGAGTAGCTTACGTAAGGAAGAAACGTTCGTGTAGTTTAGGCCGTACAAGTATCCATATTTAGATTTAGTTCACTAATAAAATAACAAGCACACAATAATTAATTGTTTTAAGGCGATCCCATTTTTAACAATTCTCGAAACATTTTTACCTTAATCTATGGCATGAATTCTCTTAGAGTTTTATTTTATATAAACTGTTACAGAACGATTAGAGTACCTTATGACCAAAGAAATTTTTGATGAAGGTAGTGTCGTAACCAAGCAGTTTCTGACGTTAGTGACATGTTAAGGTGTAAAATGCGGCAAATTAAACTTCGATTTTACTTAACTACTCAAGAACTACACAATAATATTTTATAATAAATTACTTTAAACGGACACTAAAATTGGCACTATCGCTCTACGTTTCACTATCGTTTGATAGCTTCGTCAGGAGTGAAAATAAATTTTCACCAGATAAGAATCTGCTTTAATAATATTTTAATATAAATATAAATTATAATTTCATATTAGACAGTTACAGTAATTGTAACTGGACAGCAAGCAGTCAATTCATAAATCGTCAAGTAAATAAATAAATTGGTGTACCTTAATAAAAAGATTTATTTGGACGTATGGTATATGTATGTATGATTGTATGACGCATCCGAGACAAATTACAGAAATAAAAATTTGAACGAATTGCCAGAAAGCCCGAAAATTTGATTTGCAATTGTACTAAAAAATTGTTATCATATTATTAATTTAACGAAAGTAAAAGGCCATAGAGAAGACATCCTTAATGGAATAAGAATAAATCACTATTTTGCAAGAATTCTAAAATTTTCAGTGTTGAAAGCTACCCCACATGGATGTTCTGGAAGCGAAGAAGATATATCGTTGCGGTAGCAGCGTTCTTTGGATTTTTCAATATTTATGCACTTAGGGTTAACTTGAGCATTGCGATAATTTCAATGACGGCAAACAAAACCATAACAGATTCACAGGGAAACGTTTCTTACGTAAGTAAACTATCTCTTAATTGCTGTATTTTAAATAGATATGATGTTCTGGAAACACTTGAAGTAATTGCTAATAAAAACAATTGTAAAGTTTCGGTATAAATTTAAACTAAAAATATTTCGTAGATTAAGAGAAAAGAAAAACCGCTTAATTTCTATATTCGCAGTTTATTGCAGCAATAAACCAAGAACAATCAATTCAATATTATTGAGCATTGCAATTCATAATAATTTAAAACAATAAAGTGTAAATCAAATGCGCATTTTTTAATTGAAAATTGTAATGATGGGCAATTAACTTCCAGGTCCAGGAATTCGCTTGGGATTCTAAAATGCAAGGATATGTTCTAAGCTCGTTTTTCTATGGCTATATAATAACGCAAATTCCCGGAGGTTGGCTGGCTATGAAAATAGGTGGGAAAAGGGTGTATGGTACGGGCATTGCTGTCACAGCGCTTTTTACGATTTTGACTCCGGTTCTAGTCAATACCAGTGTTTATTTGCTAATTGCAGTAAGAATTATCGAAGGTATATTCGAGGTAAAGTATGAACATTTCTCGAATAATGTAAGAATAAGTCGAGGACAACTTTGAAAAACCTAATCAGAACAAAACTGGGTTTAGGAAAGTTACCAACAATTATTATTTGCAAGGAATAATAAGTTGTTGAAATCTTTAAATTATTTGAACTCGATTTATTGTTCTTATGGCAATAGAGTTTCTAGGATACATGTTTTTTGGATTGAATCTATAAATTACTTTATTTGTTTTTATTCTGACTTCTTATCATTGCACTCTAGACCTAATAAACGAATAAGAAATGAAAATGGTAATCTACTTAATACTATACTATTATAATCTAGTCAGTACTATACATGGTGACTGTGATAGTTGTTCAAAGCTTGAAACCTGTAATACAAATATCATTACAAATGCTAACGATTGAACTCATATGTCTTTAACAAGAAGTTAATTGTTTCAGAAAAAATCGTAGTTGAAATTTTTTCCGAAATTGTTTGAGAAACCAAGTTCTCAGTTTCGAAGAAACTCTCAATTCTCAACTGTTATTTTCTCGAAAACTATTAACTTTTTGTAAAGGAAATATGAGTTTAATCCTTACCATTTATAGTGATATATTACTGGTTTCAAGTTTTGCACAACTATCACAGTCACCCTATACTATCATAATCTAATCACTACTTTACTACCATAATCTAATCAGTACTGTACTACCATAATCTAGTTAGTACTATACTATCATAATCTAATCAGTACTATACCTATCATAATCTAATCAGTACGATACTATTATAATCTAATCAATACTATACTATCATAATCTAATCAATAATATACGAGTGTGAAAAAAAAGAAATAGATTTCGAGGGTAGATAGTAGGAACCACTATAAAAAAAATATTTATATTCAGTAGTTTTCCGAGGTTCAGTTTCTCGAATGTAAGTTAGATCTGCACTCTTGTCTTTTTTCTATGCTGGATGCAAAATGAATTGCCTAGCTTCTAATATTTCTATTTTCATAACAGGATGTAACATTTTCATAACAGGATGTAATAAAATGAAGTATTTCCTTCACATTTGAAATGCAAAGTTATAAAAGAAAAATTATTAATTTCGAATATTGTATTTACACATTTTATTTATTCGCCGCACTGTATACAATGTATATGAATAAAAATTTTGATACAGTAAGCGAAGAAGTAGACATCCTGCCACTATCTATTTCCTCACGACCCAGTTTGACCTTCAATGTTATTGAAATAAATAACACTCAGTTTTGACCAGAACGAATTTAATTGAAATCAATTTTCCGTTATTGTTGTTCTTTTTGCTTCGTCATTACCTTGTTTCATTTAGGATAATAATAATAATAATTCAATAATATGTAATAACTAACACTTAAATCAATATTTTTACGCTAAATAAAATTTATCAAATTTTAGGGAGTAACTTATCCTTGCATACATGCTGTCTGGTCACGATGGGCGCCTCCTCTTGAGAGAAGTCGAATGGCAACTCTTGCATTTTCCGGAAGTTACGTTGGTACCGTTGTATCAATGCCTGCATGTGCATTTTTAGCTGATTCCCTGGGCTGGGAAAGCATCTTTTATGTTTTTGGTACGTTTCTTCTATGTAGTGGAGATAATTTAATAGGGAGATGAGATGATGAGAAAGAAGTAACAGAAGGGCAGTTAAGTCTACGGCTCGTACAAATAAAGGTACACGATCAAAATAAATTCCTGTCAAGATGACGAAAATTTGTTTTTTTTAATTCTGATTTAAGAATTACATATGAATCGAATGCAATATTTTTGAAATCCGTGTATTCGTAAGATCAGTATTATAGGTAGCTTAATTTGAAGTATGAAAAGTCCTCAAATTTAAATTTGATTAATTTATTAGTAAAACACGATTATGCTTCAATTTGTCGTGATTTTGTTTTAAGCAGGGAAAAAACATATTTATTACAAATTTATTTACATTGTAAATGTTTATTCCTGCGTTTATAGACTATTAGATATCATCAACTAGGTACTAAATTGAATGAGTAATGACTAATGAGCGGAAGAATTCTATTTTTCAAGGTTATCAGTTAGCAACGTAATACTGTGAAGTAAAGGTATGCTCTTGCGTATCGACTACGTCATTCGGTGACAAAAGCACTGTGAATTCATCTCAATGAAAAAAAAAAGTAATGAGATCGATGGCATAACTAAAGCATCAGCCTGACAATAAAATTTATGAAAGTACCATAATTAATTAATTTTGTTTCTCGAGCATCCTCTGTACAGCTGTTTTGGCCCTATTTGGGACCTCGTCAGCAGAAATTTTTGAAACTATCAATATGCTTTGACAGCACGCTTGGTCGTCTTCTAAGGGATGACTTATTAAGCAGCAATTTGTAATTTCTAATGCAATATTAGGTTTAAAATGATCGCAGGATGTCGTGATTGAAACTATTCATGTCTTTAAGCTTCATAGTATCGTGAGTTGGCGAAATGCTTGCTAAGTGCAATTTATCGAGTCGGTCAATGGCGTCGTAAAAATGAGTCTTTACAAGGGAGTAAAAAGCAACCAATTTGTAGGTAATGGAAATGGTATAATCTTCTCCCACCAAGCGCAATTCAGTATATCTCTGACCGATAACCTTGAAAAATATAATTCTTGAACTCATTAGTAATAACTAGACAATGAAATATGTGCAAAATGTTTTGATTTTTTTGCAAAATCAATATACCATTTTATTGAATTTTGCAATTACAAATTAATTATTTTTAATTAAGTTAGTATTACTGAATTTAATAAAGTAGAATATAGATTTCACGAAATAATTAAAATTGAAAATTAACATTTTGCATATATTCCGATAACCAGTAATGACTAATGACCCTCTGAGAATTTTGCATTTTCATGTGGTAAGTACCTTTATACCGAGCCTTGAAAATAAATGATAAGTTCATGCGTGCAGAATAACACAACAACAGGGAAAAAACTAATTTAAAGTTATGCAAGTAAATGACTTACAATCATAATAATGACACATGCGCCACTTATTTCTTTTGTGAAAATATTTTTACATAAAACGAACTTTTATTAAATATTTTAAAATATTGGATGCTATTCAAAATTTATGGAACTAATTATTTTGAGGCAAAATAACAAATTAACATAAAAGACATCCTGTACAAAGATTAGCACTTAAACGTGAAAGTTATGCATAAAAGTAAATAAAATACTTCCACAGTTCTTAAAATAAAAGCGGTCACTCTTCGAAAGAGAATAGGAAGAAATTGTAAATTGAAACAAGACAGGGAGAAACAAAATCATTAAAGAGCTTGATGAAAATGAAATAATAATATTGTAATTGGGTAAATAAGAAATAGATTTGTGATTTGTGATTTTCAAAAATTTAATTAATTTACTTGAAATTATTTTTAGGCGTCATAGGAATCATTTGGTGTATTTTCTGGTGGATGATAGTTGCAGAAGAACCGGAATTGGACGCAAAAATCACTAAGGAAGAGCTAAATTACATACAAGAATCCCTAGGTAATAATTTTGATAAAAGGAACGTGAAACATCCCTGGAGAAGCATCTTGACATCTTTACCCGTGTGGGCAATCGTCGTATCACATTTCAGTGAAAACTGGGGTTTCTACACCCTATTGACACAGTTACCAAAGTTTATGAATGGCAAGTACCTACAGAATTTCTGAGAGATAAAAAGGTATCCAATTCTCGCTTTACAGATATCTTGAATTTCAATCTTGGACAGACTGGAATAATGTCAGCGCTACCATATTTGGCCATGGCCATAATGATTCAATTTTCTGGACACTTCGCAGACTGGTTTCAGGTAAAAGGTATTCTTACAACCACTCAGGTCAGAAGGATATTCAACTGTGGGGCGTTTCTTGCTCAAACTGTGTTTATGTTGGGTGCTGCATTCTGGCTTTCGCCCGTAGGTTGTATGGTATGTTTAACCATCGCCGTTGGACTTGGTGCTTTCGCTTGGGCGGGTTTTAGGTGAGAAATTCTATCGCATCTTCAAAATACTTAAGTTATCGTTACAGCGTGAACCATTTAGATATTGCACCGCAACATGCAAGCGTTCTAATGGGTTTATCCAATACAGTTGCCACCGTACCTGGAATATTAAGTCCGATAATTTCCGGATATATAGTAACAACTCCTGTAAGTAGAAAGCGAAACCATACATGTATTATGTAAGGCCTATGTATATTAAAAAAAAGAAACTTCAAATGTTTACGATTTATTTTTAGACGAAAGAAGAATGGCGGATAGTATTTTATATAACAAGCGCAATCTATTTGTTCGGTTGCATAATTTATGGAACTTTTGCATCAGGTGAATTACAATCGTGGGCTATAGAATCGCAAGCGCTGAAGAAAGCCGAGAAGTATGAAATTAAAGGAGTGATAAATGAAAGATTTCAAATGGATGACGAAAAATACAATTAATTGGGAAGTGCGTAGGAACATGATCAAAAATAATCTAAGTGAACTTAAAAACGTTTCAGTACGTTTCGTTAAGTTAGTTAGATTTAAACTAGACCAAACTTGTGATACTGAAACAACAAGCCTAGATTTTCATCAGTTTTATCTGTGATGAGATTTGTTTTTAGTAGTTTTGTAGTAAAAGCACATTAATTGAATAACATTTACAAGTAAATATGTAGATATATAAATATTGTAATGTTTTTAGATTTATTTTGAATTAGTTTTAAATAAAATACTTGGCAAGACTAATAACTAATTTATTAACGACACTTAACACTAATTTATTTATAACGGACTAAAACTAATTTATTTTTACAAGCCGAGCGATTAAGCAGTAACTAACTCTGCGTCGAACTAACCAAGATTGCTCTCTCGTCCTCGCAGGCGTAATTTATATCCAAGCACTTTTCCCGTAAATTCGGTTCTGGAATATGTCGGAACGTTGGCGATCGTGAGTCATGCATGACGCGTCGCTGAGTGCATCACACGTCGCAATTCGTTCGTCACAATATAATACTTAAAACAATTATAGTTTTCATTTCAAATATATGTAGTACATTCCAACTTAAAAAAGAATCCTTAATAACAATGATGCTGCTATTTCTGCCTTTGTTGCCGAAATTGCTCTCTTATTCATTCTGACGACCAAATGGCTTTCGAACAACAAGCCCTTACTTCCTTCCCTCTCAAACCCAAATGTTGGTTCAGATATGTTGATGATATTTTTGCAATTTGGCCACATGGTAAGGAATCCTTGGACAACTTCTTTGAACACCTTAATTCCCAACATCCGGACATTCGTTTCACTTTGGAATACGAAAAGGACGGTCACTTACCTTTCCTTGATATCCTAGTAAGTCGCCTCCCGGACGGTAGATTAGGACATTCTGTGTATCGCAAACCAACTCATACTGATCGCTATCTGAACGAACATTCCCACCATCATCCTTCTCAAAAACAATCTTTACCCTATCAGAGTCCTCTTCACTCCAAACTGAACTAAACCATATAACAAAAGTCCTTCTCAAAAACAATTATAACAAACACGACATCCAAAGATCCATTGCTCGTCATCGGACCCCCATTCCACCGCGCCCTGAACCTGATGCACCGCCAGTTGCTACGGCTTACCTACCTTACATCCACACCATAACGGACCGAATAGGCAAAATCTTCAAACGACAAAACATCAAATCCATTTATTTACACATGACAAAACTCTCAAACTACCTACCTTCCACGAAAGACCACATTCCCTTACAATCCGAAGGAGTATATCGTATTCCGTGTTCCTGTGGGCATGTATACATCGGTAAAACTAAACGATCTGTCAGTACTCGTGTTCTTGAACATGAACGCTGCACCAGACTACTACAAACGATTGGTTCCGCCTTAGCTGAACACAAACTAGAAACCGGCCACCAAATACAGTTTTCTGAAACAAAACTCCTAGCCCGCTCATCTCATTTCTTTAACCGTAAAATCCGTGAATCCATAGAAATTTTCAAACACCCCAACAATCTAAACCGTGACAATGACTTCTACCTTCACAACACTTGGAAACATCTCATTAACGATCCGTCACGCACCGACATACCGTTCCGCCCCGCCCACTCTTCCACCCCGCTGCTCCCGCCGGCCCCTATAAATACCACGACACCGGACATACCTACTCAGTCTCAACGACTAACGCGAAGCAGCAGCAAGACCAACAGCAGCAGCAGTAGCAGCATCACCACCAGCAGCAGCCCTGAGGAAGTTCTTCTGCAACGAAGAACGAAACGTCGGCAGTGAAGAAATCCGAGACACGCGGTTCCAACCGGAAGCCAAGAATTCAACAATGGACGACGGCCGCGGAAGCCTTCTAATTAATATCACCATGCTTAAGAGAAATATTTTTTTCTGAAATAACAAACTGCAAAATAATTACTAGAGAATAATATTCTCTGGACTACAGAGTAAAAATTAAAAATGATTAAAATCACATGTTGCCTTCTTGATTCATTTATTAGTATTTTTTTTTAAAACACTGCAATGATTTTACCATTTTTCCAGTTAGCAATATCGCCATCGAATATTTTTGGGAGAAATTTTTTTTTATGATACAAAGTGCACAATTATTACATTACTAGAAAGTGGACAAATGAAACTCAAACTTTAGAAATAATGTTTAATAAGAACAAAAATCAGGTCAACAAATTGTCATTTTATAAACAACAGCAGCAGTTATGTTATTTTCTCTTTATCCCATTGCCCCTTTATTCTAAGGCAGAATTTCGCTTTTTACTTAGGGACTAACTATAAACAATACTCAAATTTGTCATACCAGAGTTTTGACAAGATTCCACGAGAAGTAATTCTTTATTGGTAAAAAAGGGGACGGTTAATAAAAAAATTAATTAAAATAATAATAACGAAATGAAAACATAACAACAACGCCAGAAGCAAAACATGGAAGACGGTTAATGAGTTCAGAAAGAATGAAGAGAAGAAAAGTAGGAAAGAAAAGTTGTTGTGCAAAAGTTAAAAAAATGAATTAACGAACAAAATGTTCGATAATGGAAAGGAGAATAGAAAAACTAAAAGAACTTTTTTACAAACAATAATGAAAGAATGGAAAACGAATAAGAGAAAAATAAAACACACAGAAAACAGATTCACACTTTATATTAAAAAAAAATGATGGAAATAGGAAAGGTTACGATAATATAAGTTCGGGAACAGAAGTAGAAGAGTACTAAAATGTTTAAGCCCATAAACTAACGAGGGAAATATGAATATATAGAAGAATGGAACCAATTTAATATTTCGAAAACTGTTTGACCTTTGCCATCTGTTTATCTCGCTTTATTTTTTAGATCCAAGGCCAACTTGTGTTTCTTTAAATGACAACTTTTTCTTTATTTAGTAATCCATTTTATTCTCTAGACGGTCATATAAAAATTTTGGGACGTTATATAAGAAAGTTTTTAAGAAAGGACAGTTGAATGGGAAAAATCAAATTAACGTCTTTAAAATAAATCTGTCAAAATTCAATAAAATGTCTTCATGTGCTGCTATTTACCATTTGCCTTAAAACTGTGACAAAGTATTAATATATTTTGTAAAAAAATTAACAAAACGAAAAATGAACACTCAAAAAATATCTAACGAGTTTTGTGCAGTTCTTATGGAAAAGCAAACACATTTTTGATCTACTTTTGACGAAGAGAACGATAAAGCTTTTGATAAAGCGCACAATCAAACTCGCGAAACATCAAGTATTTTAAATATGTTTTTACTCGAGAAAAAATTTTTTTCTTCTCAAACTCGTTATTTTTTGGGTGTTTATTTTTTTTCTTGTTAAATTTTGTCATTTCTTTACAAAATACTATTAGTATTATTTTGTTTCAGTTTTAAGACAAATGATAAACAGCAGCAAATGAGGACTTTTTATTGAATTTTGACAGTTATTGTAAATTAGTTTTTTCACATTCAACTGTCCTTTGCTTAAAAATATATATAACGGATAAAACTTTTATTTTAGGGAATAAAATGGACAATATGTCAAGAAAAAAAATAGAAGGTTGTTATTTGTGTTATAAGTGTTTTTCTTTTGGTTTTCCTTTTTGTCAATTGTATTTCACTATTTCTCAAAACTATTTCCTGTCTATTAAACAGAGTGCTGCGCTTGTCAAACAATTTCCTTTTTTGTTAAATCAATTTCACATTATTATTATGTAAATCATAATGAATGCTGATAGAAGACAAAATACCAAAATCTCCAACGAGGTACGTACTCTTATCAGAGCAATGAATGATGGTCCTTCGGCAGTCCAAATAGGACGGCAATTTAATATATTGCCAAACGCTGTAAGAAAAATTTATCTGGCGTACAAAATAACCAACAAGGTGAATAAGAGAAGCAAGAGGAGCAAGAAGAAATCTGCAATTTGATAGATGACACTAAAACAAATAAAAGCCAAATTGTCGGAGTAAAATCCATAACTAGTAGTAAGCTTATCGACCATTGACAGAGCAATAAAAGAATTTCACTATTCTGTAAAACGCGTTTCCTTTGTGGCAGAAAGGCGTGACACTCTAGATACTATCCAAAATAGATTCGACTATGCTGTTCAATGTAACAGAATGATGATTGACAGAAAAAAAATTAAGAGGCCGTAATTATTCGGTTGCTGCTGCAGTGTGTATTAATTCATTATATTTATTCACCGTTCAAGATAGGCCATACAATGCAGACCACTTTAGAGAATTCTTGACAATTTTAATTGGCCACTTAGGCGAAGATCATATAAGAGGTGCATATTTTGTAATGGACAACGTCAGATTTCATAGAACGAACGAAATTCAACAATTGATAAGAGCTCATGAACATGTTCTGTTTTTCTGCTCCCGTACAGTCCTTTTTTAAATCCCATTGAAGAGCTGTTTGGCCAATGGAAAAATAACATAACGAGAAGTCAGCCCACGAATGAAGAACAACTGTATGTAAAAATTCATGATGCTTCTAAAGCTATAATGCAAGAATATTTCCAAAATTATGTTCGACATATGGATACATATTTGGGAGATTGCCTCAACAGAAAAGAAATTTTGAAGTAATTCAAATTTTTTATACATAAGTGTTTTATTACATAGCATTAGTATAGTTATTATTATTGTTTTTCTGATAAATTGTGTCTTCAACTGTTTGTGTTCTTGTTTATTTAAATTTTCAAAAAGGAAAAACATTTGCAAGAACGTGAAAGAGTTTTCACAAATAGTAAATTTCATTTGACATATTAATGTCAACGTGACGTAAATATGAAATAGTTTTGAGAAATAGTGAAATACAATTGACAAAAGAGGAAAACTAACAGAAAACCACTGTAAAAAATACAAGTTACTTTTCACGTCAAAAACTAAAGCGAGATAAATAGATGACCAAAGTTAACAATGTAGATCTTATTGAGTCTAAAGCACATATTAATTTTTTTTTCAAATAGTCAAATAGTTTTCGAAATATTAGACCGGTTCCATACTTTGCCTTTCCTTATATGTATAAGTGGACAAATAAATTTTAATTCTATTCACTTCGCTTGCTTAATTAAAAGCTAAACATCTATCTCTTGAAAATGGCGAAAGCCAAAACCAATCGGGACACAACAAATGAAAATGTTCATCAGAACAGATCAAATACAAATACATCAAACAGGAAAAAACAAAAATGACTTTTAAAACACAAACAATTCATGAATTTAGTATAAAATTAAGCTTAGAGTTTTATTAATTTGTAACAATATGCAAAAATTACACTATTCGATCCTGAACATTAAATGACTGAAAATCCTGAATTTCAAAAATCTAAACTTTTATTATCTTTGATGTTACGCCTGAGCTTTCAAATGACATTGAGTGGCTAACCCGTCGATATACCTCCAGCTTACTTCCCTTCTTTTTGGAAAACAAGTGTCCTTATATTCTTAAAAAAATATGTGAAATTTTTCAGCCTTCTCCAGAAACTATTGGTGAATCGTTTGGCCAAGTTCGTTTATGTCCAGAATAGAATCACATTTCATCCGATCTATTTTAAGGAAAAAGTGTAATCGTGGAATCCCTGTAGCGCGTTTTACGGTCGATCACGTTTCGAAATGCGTGGCTCATATTGGTTTGTTTAACTCTGGTATATATTTAAAATGCCTCGTGTAAACTAACTCGCGCACAAATGACGACAGTGACGAAATTGGCAACGGCGTCGGAGCTGATTACGTGGCGCGTGAAAACGGTGACGTGTGGCGAATATCCGCAGATAAAAATATTTAGTCATTTGTAAAAAGGAAGCGACGTTAATTGTTTTGCACACGGGATCGTTATTTTCGGTACATATTTACAAGAGCTTTAAACGAATGTTACCTTTACTAAAGAGCTTAGTTTGAAAGGTTTGAAAATAAATACGTACATTTTCGCTACCTACTCTAATTACACTAGTCTTATAAATAACATTAAAGTTAGAAAAAAGTATATTTAACTAACTGCCGCTAGGAAGTACTTAAATATATACCGTGTGTCTCAATGAACTCTAAAATAGAGAAAACAATTTCACTCAAAAATTGTTTAAACATTACATTATGAACCGTACAGTGTGAAATAATAATTACAATGATACCATTCGGAAACTTCATGGCCCTTATAGCAATTGAAAAAAATGTTTTAAATGTTTGCCAATTATTAAAAACAAGCGTTTGCTGGCACTTGAGCAAAAATTGGTCAGAAAAGAAAATTTTCAAGAAAGTTTAGCCGCGTTGGAAAGGATCAGAAATTTTGTTTCTCGACAAGAGGGATGAGACCTGGATATATCGCTAAGTCCCTCCCATACAGGCTCTCTACCATCAAAAATGCCAAAACACAATTTTCTGGAAAAAAACTGATGTCAACAGTTATATAGGACGCTAAAGGAGTTTTGCTTATTGTATTGTATGCCGAGGGGTCTAACTGGAGAAGGGCAAAACGGTCACAGGGCTCTACTCTGCCGAATTATTGGGCCGATTCGACGCCGAATTGCAGAAAAAACGGCCCCATTTGGCAAAGAAAAAAGTGCTCTTTCATCATGACAACGCACCGAAAATAACTACTACGAAGATTACTTCCCAGGGAATGCGTACAATTCTTCTAGTAATTTGGACCAACAAATTGGCTTCGTTAGATTCTAACGAGTGAAGGAAATGACACTTACAACTCCTTATGCTAAAGAAAAGATAACTAGATTGCAAATTACAGTAGGTGTAATTGTTAATACTAAAGCGATAGAAATGAGTAGAAAACTAATAAATAATAATTTCCATATACTTTGGATCTTTGTTCTGAAAAAAGTGAATTTATTTTATAGGCGCTTCAATTTCAGAAGTTACTTTTATGCTACGTCATATTAATTTTCTAACATTTGAGAAATAACCATTCTAAAAGAAACAATGTTGAAAACAAAACGTTGCATATCAAAAATTAATTACATGTGAGAAAATCACTCATCTTCATCGAATTGTTTAAATATGAATGGAACCATTATCATCAATCGACGAATATTACTATTTTGAAACAAGTAGTAGATAACTAAAGCTATAATTTCTTAATGAATTCTATTAAAACGCAACAGAGGGCCACGTGCTCATCCATGTGGTGAATTATGTAAATATTCGGCGGGATGTTTCGTAGCGTGGCGAAAGTGAGGAGTATAAAAGCTAATCGACATAGACAGCAAGATATCACTTGGGCTTTGTTCACCATCAACACCAGACATGAAACCTCTCGTGGTAAGTCATTTATTAAGAGTTTTAATTAACTATACGTAAAAGTGATTTTTTCAGATTGCCACAGCTATTCTTGCCGTAGTTGGCTTAAGCCAAGGCAGCGATGTAGCTGAAAAGAAAACGGAAAAACGCGGTATCTTCGGCACTGGATACGGCGGAGGAGACATCGGAGGTGGACTTGGCGGTCACGGAGGTTTTGGTAGTGGTGGATCAGGTCTTGGTGGTGGCCATGGAGGAGGTTTTGACGGAGGATTCGGGGGAGGACTTGGAGGAGGAATCGGCGGTGGTCTTGGAGGAGGAATCGGCGGTGGTCTTGGAGGAGGTATTGGAGGAGGATTCGGAGGAGGCTTTGGAGGAGGAATCGGCGGAGGCATTGGTGGTGGAGCTGGAGGAGGCGCTGGAGTCACCACTGTTACTCGAACAGTTTCAGTACCAGTACCTGTTCCACAACCTGTCACAGTCACTCGCCCCGTACCTGTCCCCATACCACAACCCGTTCCGGTTGCCGTTCCACGTCCAGTACCCGTTTCCGTTCCAGTACCACGCCCAGTGGTAGTACCAAGACCAGTTCCATACACAGTTACAAGAACCGTACCAGTACCCGTTCCTCAACAAATACCTGTGCCAGTTCAGATACCAGTTCAAGTGCCAGTACCACAACCTTATCCAGTACCAGTCGCTCAACCCGTTCCAGTTAGAGTGCCACAAACTGTTGTCGTACCTGTTGCTACACCCGTTGTAGTAGGCGGAGGCGGTTTCGGTGGAGGTTTAGGAGGAGGTATCGGCGGTGGTTTGGGCGGCGGTTTAGGAGGAGGATTTGGAGGAGGACTTGGAGGAGGACTTGGAGGAGGATTTGGAGGTGGATTAGGCGGAGGACTCGGAGGAGGCCATGGTGGATTAGGCGGAGGACTCGGAGGAGGCTACGGTGGATTGGGAGGAGGACTTGGCGGCGGTCATGGTGGTTTTGGAGGTGGAATCGGAGGAGGATTCGGCGGTGGTCATGGAGGTTCAAGCTTCTCCAGTATCTCAATCGGCAAACACTAAACATCTATGAAACCAAAGAACCAAAACAAAGCCCTGTGATAGCATTTCGCTTTGCATAACTTTGACTTTTGTAACTTCATTTTCATTACGTACTAATAAACTTCAAAATTATATGGTATTTTTAATTTAACCCGGTAATTAATTTGTGTGTTGTCCTATACATCAAATAGCTTTCTAGTTTCGTGCAACAAAATTATATAATATTAAGCTACAAAACAGTAAGTTCTTAAAATTTGGGTTGAATGATTTATAAACCAAATTACATAAGTTGTACAAATGATTTAGATGTTCGATGATCTAATTTACAGGAAAAAAATTCATACGCTCCTCTAAGGTCGTTAATCTTTACGATACTAACTTTTGGTGCCATTTTTTGTGCGATTATCATTAATCGCCGGTTAGAAACAGTTTATTCTAGCGAATGCTAATTTAGCGACATTCACTGTGAGTGATTTATCACTTTAGGCAAGTGAGGATAACACTTGTGTACCTTTCTAAACCATCTTATCAAACAAGAAACTTTTATTAAAACGCCAAATAATCATAAAATATAAAAAAATTATTTTGATGATAAACAAAACTAGAGTAGTTTTCTAAAACAGGAAGTTAAATAATTTTATTTATTTATTTGTTAATTTTAATTAATAAGTTTTTAGTTAGTTTACTTAATTTCCATTTGCTGAGTGTTAGGACATTCGTACCAAAGTTTTCTTCTATAAGAAGAAAAAAAGGAATTTGATAATAAAGTTGATAGACATGCCTTAAGACCATATACTTCTTATAGTGACTTAAGATATACCTTAAGTTACTATACTTCATATAGTGATTTAAGATATACCTTAAATTACTATACTTCTTATAGTGACTTAAGACTGTTTGCTTAGTCACTAATATCAGAAGTAGGTGTATCTAATCCTAATTAATTCTGAAATTTTAAAAGAAAATATAGCGCATTCTTTATTAGTCTATACTTTTTTAAATAAAGTTTTTAATCTAGTATTAATCTTTCGACGTATTTTATTGTAATTATTTAACTGAAAATTATAAAATTATTAAAAAATGTTAACATTCATAAAAAAAGTACCTTACATGGAAATACATAACAGATGTAGCTTGACAATTGTTACAACTGAAGAGTAAAATACTCTCGATATGCTCACTTCTATGAATATATTAACACACGTCTGAAAACTTTCCAATGTAGTTTCCAAAACTTGGTTATACATGTTTACAGTTGTGTTTACGATGACATCCCTGATTCTCATTCTCACGTGCGTAATGTGATTTTACCATTGACATAATCATTTCTGTTAATTAATAGTTTGCTTACAAGTAAAAACTTCAACAGTATTAATCGGAAACTTCATGGCCCTTATAGCAATTGAAAAAAATGTTTTAAATGTTTGCCAATTATTAAAAACAAGCGTTTGCTGGCACTTGAGCAAAAATTGGTCAGAAAAGAAAATTTTCAAGAAAGTTTAGCCGCGTTGGAAAGGATCAGAAATTTTGTTTCTCGACAAGAGGGATGAGACCTGGATATATCGCTAAGTCCCTCCCATAAAGGCTCTCTACCATCAAAAATGCCAAAACACAATTTTCTGGAATAAAACTGATGTCAACAGTTATATAGGACGCTAAAGGAGTTTTGCTTATTGTATTGTATGCCGAGGGGTCTAACTGGAGAAGGGCAAAACGGTCACAGGGCTCTACTATGCCGAATTATTGGGCCGATTCGACGCCGAATTGCAGAAAAAACGGCCCCATTTGGCAAAGAAAAAAGTGCTCTTTCATCATGACAACGCACCGGCTCACACCTCCGCCGTCGCCACGGCCAAATTTGTAGAATTAGGCTACCAACTGCTGCCCCATCCACCGTATTCTCCGGATTTGGCCCCGTGCAACTTCTTTTGTTTCCAAATTTGAAAAAGTCACTCGCCGGGCAGAAATTTGAGTCGAATGAGGAGGTTATCGCCGCCACGGAGGCCTACTTTGCAGACCTCCAGAAAACGTATTTTTCAGACGGGTTAAAGAAGTTGGAGCATTGCTGGGTCAAGTGTATCGAACTCAAAGGAGATTATGTTGAGAAATAAATCGCCACTTTTCCAAAATTTTTGTTATTCTTTTGTAGGTTAAGTACTTATCGGACCACCCTTGTAGTTGAAGTACAAAAGAAATCTGGAAAACGATGTAAGCTTAAACTTTTCAGCTCATATTATGAAAGAACAGTTTACAGGGCCGAACCGTAAGAAATAACCCATTCATTACTCGAAAAAATAAACTTTTAAGATTACAGATTGCCCGGGAGCATCTTAATAAAAATATGGACTTCTGGAATTCAGAAACATTTGGTGATGACACAAAAGTCAATTTATTTGAGTCTTATTGAAAGATTTCAGTGTGGAGAAAACCATACGAAGAATTGAAATTAGAGAATATTAAGGTCATAAAGCACGGTGGATATAGCGACATTTATGGAATTGCACGTCTTCTGTTGGAGTGGGTAACATATATTTCATTGAAGGAAATATGAATCAATACATGTACTTAAATATTTTAAGGCAGCATCTAATAAATAGTGTAGAAAAAATTGATATAAATGACAACTATTACTTTTATTATAATCCAATATCCAAAGTACGCACTATATCGAATTCATGAATGGTTGCTTTATAGTTGCCTATGAATTGTTTAAAAAACGACCTCAATCTCCTGGTCTTAAAGTTATTGAAAATTTATGGTTAAAATTAAAAAATAAAAGTAAATAGTGTGTACATACAGACGTCCTGTAGAATGTTACAGTGAATCTACTATACAGGAAGTCAACAGATTCGGGCGCAGCTCAATAATGATTCGGGATGGAAATGTATGTATAGATCGCCGCACCGATTTGGTCGTTTATCAATAATTTCGAGGATGGATTTATTCTCCAATAGGACAATTGTAGATTCCACACAGCAAATAATACACTAAAATCCCTTTGGGAGCACGCGTTTCAGGTGATGGTGTGACCCATCATGAGCCAATTGACCACGCCTGGGATATGCCTAACAGACGTCCTTTTACACCTTACACCCTACAACGATTAAGCCGAAGCTTAACCCTCGTGAGGGTCATGCACGTTGTTAAGGTGTAATATTCCAAGTGAGAACTAAATTTGTTAATGCTGGAAGTAATTAGCGCACTTTGTTTTTGGTATTATTCTCCAACTTTTCCTGCTACTGTTGATAACTATTGAATTAGGTTTTAATTTTCCATTGATTGTTGTTAAATAATGTCCAAGGAATAATAACCAAACTCAAAAACTGAGAAACATTCAAAATCTCGTTCTGCTAATTTTTTTAAGTAGCGCACAGTGTCATCTTTACACATGAGCATGCTAGGCCTGGCCCTAGGGCCCCAAGGTCTCCGGCTGACAACCTGTAGATTATTATCCAGTTCTATAGACCTCGAGGGACTAAGACTTAGTCGGTAATTTTTCATCAGCTTTATTTGTTTCTTACTGATTGCTAGCAGTTTCGTACATTTAACGACTACGAGTCTTTTTCTACTACTTCTGCTTCATTTCAGTCTTCCTCTTTTCTTCTTACCTGCTACTACTCTCTTTAGTACCATTTTCGTTGTTCTATTTTATGCTAATCTTGCTATATATCACAACCATCTTATTCTTTCTGATCTTACTACTTGCGTGATTAGTGGGCTGCTGTATACTCGTATTTCTGTCAGCTCTTGTTTAGTTCTTCTTGTCCATTGCTTATCTATTTTTTCCTCCATATATGGGTCTCAGCATTTTCGTTTCTTATATTTCGAGCTGTTGTTCTTCTTTGGCGTTCATTATCCATAACTATGATCCATATAAGACTACCGGTCGTGTAACTGTTTGATAGATCCTTTTCTTTATGATTTTTGATACTGCTTTTAATATCATACTTTTTCTTAGAGCTCATATACTTTTATTTCCTTTAGCCAGCCTTGCGTTGAATTCTTTTTTTTTTCCATTCCATTCATTTCTATTATTAATATTTATCCTTAGATACCTTAACTTTCCATACTCTTTATGCAGTAATTTTTGTTATCTATAAAGTTTGAAAGGTTAGATCTTTATCTGTTAACTCATTTCCTATTCTCATTATCATATACTTTCTTTTCTCTGCATTCCCCTTTTTCCTTGCCGTTTCATCTAACCTTTTCAATACCTTTTTGATGTCATTTCTTGTTCTTGATAAAATTACCAAATCATCTGCATAAGCCAAACATTGTTGTCGATGATTGTATATCGTTCTTTCTGTGAACATTTGGTTTTCCAACAAGGTCGTTGGAGATCTTTTTATCGTACCTCTTTTCCTGTTTTGAAACTTTCAGATTGATGTCCATTTATTTGGATTATATCTATCGTTTCGTTCTAACTTTTGGGTACTCCTAATTTTCATAAACTACTGTAAATCATTTTTCTATTTAATTGATCATAAGGCTTTTTAAAATCTATAAAAACAGCATGTACTGGCAAATTGTGTTCGTAACCATTAGGCAGTACCTGCGTCAAAGTGAAAACCTGGTCTGCCACTGATCTTTCTGCTGTAAAACCGTATTGATAGTTTCACACTTGATTTTCTTCGATTTCTTTCACTCTATTTATCAAAATTTTGCGAGTACTTTGTAAACTACGTTTAGCAAGGCGATACCTCTATAGTTCTGGAATACAGTTGAATCACTTTTTTTTTTATTAATGTTTTTAATTTTGTGAAAGTTGCTTCTGACCATCTTTGGGGTATTTTTTCTTCTGTCAATATTTCCTTCAAACGACTGTAAATTAGGGATAAAATAAAGACATGTTGCATATTTATGAACTACATATTTGTGTACAGCATACCAAATAAAAAACACATTCACAAGAAAGCGAGAAAGTTATTTTTTCTTTTTCGTAAGCTTGTAACTGTAACAATGTAGATTTTGTTCGGTTCTTTTAGATTGTATTTTTCAGTAGGTATTAATAAATGTCTTAATATTGAATCTGATTTTCATTGTCTTTACACTTATTTTTAATATTTTTCGTTCTTACTCTGCAACCAATAATATTGACTTTTAAGGACTTATCGGCTCTCTTTTACATTTTATGAGATAATTACTTGTCTCTCTATTTAGCTACCATAAATATTCGAAATTATTCACTACGCCCGCCAAACAAATCTGGGACAACTGTACACATGGATTTTTGAGTTATTTTATTAGCTTGAATGCAGCTTTAAACAATTAATTTTGTTTGTTCTATGGCAATGTAAAAAAAAAACAAATTCTTTTAACAATACTTAATTCGTCGTATTTACAATAGAATATATTACACGTCCCAGATTCTTTTGTCGGGCATAATACCTACATACATATGAGAAGCTTTCTGTTGATATGGTGAGTTAAAAAGCACTATTACTTGTCATAAGGGGGCCCCCGACACAAAAATGCCAGGGGTCACCACATAACTTAAGACGGCACTGGCAGTGTGTTTGGAAATATAACATTAAATGTTAACATTAAATTAAAATTCAGCTTTTGTGACGTACTCAGAGAATTACAACTAAAATAAAGAGTTTTGAATAAGTTTTTTTTTCAACTATCAGCAAATTAATGATTGTCAAAAAATGAATGTACCTAGTATGCTGTCGTTGAAAATGTTATTTGTACATAGTTGCTATCTTTTTACAAAATAATTTGCCAGACATTTTGATTGATGTTCCTTCGAAAAAAACAAAATTTTCAAAATATTCCTATTTCTACAAAATAAATTGCCCGACATTATGATTAATGTTTCCTCAAAAATTATTAAAATATATTGTGATAAATTCGCACACATTCATTAAAATTGAATTAGATAAAATTCCTCTTAGAATAATTTCTATGAAGTTGCCTTGAGAATAAAGAAAAGTTTAAAATTAAAAAAATTAATGTAAATTCTTTTAAAAACCATTATTGCGAATTGTACTTTGTTTATGTGACCTTCTCGCTAATCACCTTGTATATTTAATTAGCAAAACTGAGATATATAATTTTAGCAGGCAAATCTTCCTGTCGTAAATTGTGACTGAGATGGATTCATGCTGTCTGTGTGTCTAAAATTAGCAAATTTCAGTGAGTCAAAAATTTCAGAAAAACAATACCTGAAGCGCGTTTGTATTCTTTTCTCTTAGCTGTTTTCAAAATGTATACACGTCGTACATCTGGCAAGCATTGCGTAAGTCGTTTGAAGTAATTAGGGAGTAACATCAACAAACGAATTTCATTCACCGTGCGTATTTCAGCACAAAGCGCTGCCAGTGAATGAGCCCAACAAAAAAAATAACATATATGAACTTGGATATATTCGGATTCCGTGGCGCAGATTCTTTCAGTTTAAAATAGATGAAATGCTCGGAATTTAAAGTTTACACCAATCTTTGGCTCCACCTAAAGAATGCGAGCCAGGGCGCATGCTTACAGATTCGTATTCATTTAAACTTGCAGGTAAACATAAACTTTTATGACTCAAGTCTCTGGCATTATTTCAGTACTTTCCTTCGCAAAATCACTTTCGTTGGTCAAAATCCGCGATGAACGGACTAATAGATAAAAACAATTCAGTTTACTGTGACAATGGGAACACCGTGCAAGAAATATTCGAAGACAGCGTCGACTTAGAATCCTCTGAAAGGTAAATGCCTGAATCGAACTGAAATCGAATCTTAGTCTTTTCGCGTTTCAGGAATTCATTCGCACCGAAATTGTTTTCCGCTTTCTGCAATGTGTCCAAAGTCACTGAAAATTTATTACTGGCTTCTGCTGCAGCCACGGATGCGGATACACTGAAGTATTTTAATGTGACTTGTATTATAAATGCGGCCGCCGAATTACCAGATATACGTCTTACCAACAATTCAGTTAATTATCACAAAGTGTCCATTTACGATTTACCTTCAGTAGACATCCTTTCCTGCTTCGATTCAACTTTAGACATAATTGAAAAGGTACGTTTGCGCTATATAATTTAATATTTGCTTTTTTTGCTACTATTGCACCTTTAACCTTGGCCTAAAGTTACATTAATTCATCGACATTTAGATTTCAATGTCACATGTGACCGCAAACTGGTTTGAAAACGGTGAAACTTGATTTAATTGAGATCCCAATTCGTAAATAATTTTAAAATAATATAATATATTCTATTGTTGCATTAAAAAACCGCAATTTTAAATAAACATAAATCTCAAATTGAGCAGTTGCCAAAGCTAATAAGTTTAATGTGTTATAAAATGATCATATATCACAAGTGAAGCGACATTAATTTTCACCAATAATTTCTATTTATTCTGCATTTGAAAAGTGTCGCTGTTTAAAGACTTTCAGTGTACTAAAGTATGCAGCTTTTTTATTTTTAATTCTAATTTATAATATTCACTAAATTATTATTATATTTATATTTTAAATATATCAATCTTATTATATTCATATTTCAAATGTATCAATTGATCAAACTATTATATTCAATGAAGATTTGCTTAATAATTTTGTAATCATTTCACAGAGACAGTTTCTAAATCCGAAACATCTCAAGTTAAAAGCTTTTTCAGGAAAAAGCTGTCAACGAAACGTAGAGAAGTTTGGGATTTTAAAGCTGTCCACGTGAAGTAATAACAAAATTGCTATAAATTTAAATATGATGTGTTGCTTTTTTAAGTAACATTTTTACAGTTTTGCATTTTATATTCTAAAATTTTTCATCATATCTGCTTTTCAATTTACATACACCTTTGCTACTGCATTTCTTCCACTTTGATATTTTTTATTGGAAAAAATACAAAAGCATTTTTAATTGGATGACAACTAAAAAAAACTTAGTATGATTTTTGGAAAAACGAAAGATAATATTATTTAATGTCAATGATTTTCCTAAAATTTGAGCAAAATAAAATTCCACACTTAAATAAAAACTAAATTGAAATAAATTTAATATTACTTACCGTTAAATTTGGTGACAACAAAATAAAAATTTTCCAAACTTATTTTGAATTATGTATTTGTATCACACGTACACGCGTAAGCATGCTTGCGTAAACGTTCGAAAAACAAACTATAAAGTAAGATATAATAATTCTATATAGTTTATATATTTGTCAAGAAGTAAAATGCGTTTTTAAGTAAAATACCTTTTTATTTTTCATTTTTCTTTTTTTCGAGAGAATCAAATCTTTACTAACATACTTTCAACTGCTGTAATTTTATGTAAGTACAATATATGTACACCTGTAGCAAATATTTTGATTTTTATTTGTCAGACAGATTTTAAATTGATTTTAAATATAGACGATTCGTATACGCTGACAAGTAATAGAATGAATAAGCATTTAAAATTAATTTGAAAAGTTTTCGATAAGTTATCATTTACAAATTATTTGATAAATTTCGACGGACAAGAAAATATTTATTTATAACTACAACGAACAATAGAAATTCTAAGCGAAAGTAAGGAAAATTTGATTTTAGATTCTTTAGGTTTATTATAGATATTTATTCGTTGCAAGTTGTTTTTGATTGCAATGGATCGTTCGAACATCCTCTGGAGAGCTGTATTAGATCTATTTGAGACCTCGTCAGCAGAAAAGTAGCTCGAGAACTCAACTGCAATGTCACCGACCTGTCCTAGTTATCTTGAAATTGAGCAGATTAGTAATAAACAGGCCCTCAAATAGGACCAAAACAGTTGTTCAGAGGATATTCGAGGAATCCACTGCAATTAAAACCGACTTACAATAAATTGCTAAATTTTTTAACTTGCAGTAAAAGCAATATTTGACAATATTTACTTATATCTCTTGATAATAACATAATTGATTTTTTGAGTATTTTTTACAGCATGCCAAATTCAAAATTATTAGCTTTCAAGCGTCGATATCTTGAAAACAGTTGAATTTTAACATATGATGAGTTCTACGAAAAATTTGTAAAATTTCAAAATACAAATTTATCTATCATAATGTTTTACACACGCCCTAATAGTATATAAAATATTTGCTAAAAAATATAAAAAATAAAATAAATTTTTTTTTTAAAATATCCTGAAAATATCGAATTTATCCGTTATTTTATCACAACCTTGTATAACTGCTGATAATATATCTCTTTTTTAAACCTCATTGGTTTTCTTTTTCTAAAAGCCTAACAAATTATTAGATCTCCAATTTTATTTATGCTTTTTTATAATTAAAACATTAAACCTTGCAACACTTTTCTAGTTTACATATTTACACATTCTTTCCTTTCATTTGTGATTTTTATTTAAACACAAATACTTTAAGAATTATCTCAAACGGACACTGAAAATGGCACAAATGCTCAACGTTTCATTATCGCTTGATAGCTTCGTCAGGAGTGAATCTACCTTAATTACAAATACGTTAATTGTTTTCTTACAATACACTTTTCTAAATAGTACTATACGAAAGTATAGAGATTAGACTAATAAATAAACTTGTTTTGAAAACTAGGAATTTAATTTAACACAGTTTGAGAGATTTGTTATCAACTCTTTTCGTCGACCAAACAGAAAAATTGGGTCAAATCGTCTATTTATACAGATTGTTTTCCTTTCGAATCACAGAAATCAGAGAATGTCGCTTTCAAAAATTTCAAAATTTCGGTCTCCTCTTCGGCGCCAGTTTAATCTTAGAAAGTCGCTCAATTTTAATGCTAAACATGCTTGTATGCACACAATAGAACGAATTGTTCTGAAGCTCTGAGCACAGTTGTACATTGTGAAATACTTTCCTTTTTAAATTTGTGAATTTCTATTTTTAACGGAGTTATGCAGTCTAAAAATATATCAATAAAGTTGCGGCTCGCTCGCATGAGTCAGTCACGAAGAATTGCACGGTTTTGAGTTTACTACATATTGGCCAAATGCATAAGTAAACATGCATTTAATGCAAAATTTTTAGAAATGAACATCGATATTACAAAAGATGATATTTAACAGACCTGCTTTGACGCTAATTCCAAATAATGATTTTGTTTGCCGATTTTTTTAAGTCGTTTAACGAATTTAAAATTTTTATAATATTGAAAAGTAAATAATTTTGTTTATGATTAAAATGGAAAATGATACTCTAAAATTTGTTTAGGTGTTCAGGCGTTCCTATTTTAGAATACACATATGCGAGTATACCTTGCGAGCCAACCTTGCTGGGTTTTATTTAAATTTCTGATATTGATTTACTTGTTTTCTACAGTTTCGTTTACCTGATATTTTTAGCTCATCGATTCACAAATATGCACGGAGAATTTTTTATTTTTTCACTTCTATTTTTAAATTTTAAGCAAATAAACAGTGAATAAAAACAGTGTCATAAAAATTTGGTAAGAAGCAGAGACGGACTAAATATACCTAGGTTTTTTTTTAAGATTGATATACAGCAGAGAAAAAATTAAGGTATTTAAAAGAAAATATTACGTAAACATATTAACTTTTGAATAAATTATTAACGAAATGCTTTTTAAATTTCTGATTGATAACAATGTATAATATCAAAATTTAATTCACAATAATCAAGACACTTATATAGTTGATAAATACCAAAGACTTTATTTAGTTTCCATAAATATTGACAATTGTATGAAGCATGTTTGCTGGTGAAGTTACCTAGTTCTGTTGCATCGTGAATTATCATTACATTTTTATGGCTCAGGTTGAAAAACCTGGAACGAGTTGTTACCGTTGATAAATCTAGAGTGCACAATTAAATCCCAAAAAGCAAATCACCGCCAAGGCTGTACCGTCTGCCAGTAACGTAATGGTTACAATATTTTGGAATAATTTCAGTCTAATTGTAACAGATTCCTTAATTGACCGAAATTCTAACAATTTAGAGCATAGACCTCATAGTGGACACTTGGGACACAAGAAATTTATATTGAAAGAGTAAGTAATAGATGTGGTTCAAAATTGGCTTTGCAGACAACCAAAAGAATTTTTCTCTGACGGTATATGCAAGTTGCCTGATTGTTGGAATAAGTTTATATTAAAGAAACACAGGACATTATTTTCATGAACTTTGTGTTATTATTGTTAACGCTGCATAAGAAAGTCCACGTCAAATCTATAGTTATATTTTTAATTAATTTTTGTTAGTTTCTAATTTTAATTCTAACGTATTTGGATTCCAGGAAATATCCAACAGAGGAAAGGTGTTAGTTCACTGTGTAGCTGGCATTAGCAGATCGGCGACAATCTGTATAGCATACCTAATGAAACACCATCGAATGAGCCTACTACAAGCCTACAACCACATCAAATTAAAGCGACCTATTATAAAACCGAACTGTGGCTTCTTTAGACAACTCATTCAGTACGAGAAACTTCTGTACGGTCACTGCACCGTGCACATGATATACAATGACACCGTTAACATGGAAATACCTGATGTGTATAACTGTGATTATAAAAACATTCTGGATTACCGAAGAAAACAGAAGGATTCCGTCAGACATCATTGATGGCTTGTTGTAACTGGATGGAATAATACATAATTACGCATATATTTATTTGCACAAATCTCTAAGGGACCAATTACTTACTTATGTGTTTGAATTTTATTTAGGCAACGATTATGCGTTCTCACATCACCTTTTTTATGAAAAATTATGCATGGCCACTATTAAATAGATAACGAAAAAATATGTATTGGAGAAAAATATCTAACTACATAAACGTTGCCTTAAGTTATTAAATGAAATAAATGGAAGTATGTTAATAAATTTCGTTTCATTTAATCCTTTACATGTATGTCGGTGATTTTAAGTGTACATATACGATACAGGGTCCTTCACGTAACATGTAACGGTTAATATCTCAATAAATATAAATGCAATCTGTTTGGCTGATATATATATATATATATATATATATATTTTATATGGAATCAAAAGCTCTTTTAAGAGTGTGCGTTTCAAACTTCCTACTATCTCTGGCGAAGCAGCGGTAAGGAACGAAATACATCGAAGGCGGAGTCAGAGGTGGGGCCAAATGAGGATTCATCGTGTTTTATCGTTAAAATGTTGTACTGTTATACTGGCCAACAAAATGTAATTTTCTTCTGATAAATGTAGAGAGTAAATGATTCTTATGGTACTTTTTTCTACTGATTTTGAATCTGTTTACCATATTCTCTATCGGGCATAGATTTTTTGTAATACATAATAACTTTCCATTAGTAAAGATATGTTACAAATTCTATATTTTGACTGAAAGTACACATCTTCTGAACTTTCTGGAGTATTTAGTTTAAGGGACGTTTTCTTGTTAATGATTGTTACTAATTATTAATGATTGTTGCCTAATTGGATAGTTAATGCACTTACGAAGCTTTTTTAATATACAAACATTTAATAGAAAATACTCAAAAGCTTGGTTATCCCATGAGTTTGGAACATACTCCCATGTTCAGTTAACATACTCTCATGTTCCTATGTTCAGTTAACATATTCCTATGTTCAGTTAAAAAAAAGAGTCAATGCATTACGAGAGTATATCAGCTAATATGATGATGAGTTTCGATAAGTAGTATTAAAATTTATTTTGATAACAAACACATTACAATAAAGGCTCGAAATGCCCTCCTTCGCGCTTTAAACAATGTGCTAAACAATTAAAAAATACTTGTAAAGCATTTCTTAAGGTTTCGAGATTTAAATCATGACATTTCTGAATTGATATTGACTGCACACTTGTTTTGTTGAAGCCTTGCTTCCATACCCTGCGATGCATTAACATGTTTTTCTTTAACTGAACTTATAATCCATTCGGTTATCTCGTTAGAGCAGGTCGTGTTCTCGTTTAGTTAAATTGCTGCCATGAATTTTAATAGATGCCAGAATCTGACGTGAAAAATATTATTGCAATTAATATCATAAATGATTTTAAACGGACTTTTAAAATTGGCACTATCGCTCTACGTTTCTCTATCGATTGATAGTTTCCTGACGAAGCTATCAATCGATAAGAAGACGTAGAGTAATAGCGTCAATTTTAAGTGTCCGTTTAAAATAATTTATTATACAATTTTCACCGGACAAGAATCTACTTTAATTACATTAATTAACGTGTGTTAAGATAAACAGAGTATCAACATCAGAATTCCCATCCCCTATGCGAGCTCCATTTTTCTGTAACATGATTTTATTTTCTTGCTACCGATTATCTCCGTATCGATATAAAGTTCATTTTTCTATTATATGTAGATCGTATAAATCGATATGTCATAATAAGCCGCAAAGCAGATAGCTTTATAAAAGCTCCTTGACTTATCGATCGATCAGCGTATAATAAAAAATGAACTTTACTTATACTGGGTGTTTCATTGAAGATTCATCAAACTTGGTATGCGGGTAGATGTCAGGAAAAGAAAGAAAAGTTTCTTTGTAAAATTTTCTCTGTAATGAATAAATTTAGAAAAAATCGAAGGGAAAGCAAAGTCGCATATTTTTAGGATGGGCTTTAAATGAGAATGAATGGATTATTACTCATTTACATACGAAATCGGTTTATTGGTTAATTGCTTCTAGAATGTCGCGACAACATACATACTAAATGCATATTTTTGCATAATCCCACAATTGTAATTCATTATTAAAGTAAATAAGTTTAAATATCCACGCGATTTCAGATCGCTTCTGCATTCGACGTGTAGCAAAGTTCAATACACCGAGCAAAATAAAATCTAGTCTGTTTATGGATTTATTACCCCCCTGCAGCTGGGTGCCATTCATAAATGCAATTTAGATCGCCGGCTTTGTTTCACGATTCCGCGCGCTACAGAATTTCAAAAACATTGACTCCAGATTATGCGAATTTCAACTTGTTCAGATTAAATTTTTTTATTCAGATGTTTTGTTTGAAATAATGTCAGAAACGTGTCCCTCAAGTTTGATACATCTTCAATAAAACATGCTGTGTTACTTAAATTCCAATTTAGTTGAAAACCAGTTATATAATAACTATTTGTGACGTTTCAAGTCCGTTTTCTATCTCATATTTATATGACGTGTTCCAAAAATAAATCCTCAAACGAAAATGGTAGAAAGTAGACGAGATTTGATCGATAAAAAATTTATATTATCAGGGTCCAAAAGGCTGTTTTTTGGTGGCATTGGAATTTTATTCCCGAAGAAAAATAAATACATCTTCGCGAGCAAATTATTTTGATTGAAAAAAAAAGTTTGGGAAAGAATTAACAAAAATGCAACTTTTTTCATTAGTTTTCCCTCATGGCTCGGAAAAAAAACGTAAAGGTAACACTTTTTTAGTTTTACTGTAACACTACATCGAAAACTCACATTAAATAAAGAGAACATTTAATGTTCTATGTATTGCAACTTGCAATTAGTTGCGTTGTGTAAACTGCAGTGCAACTCAAGAAAATGGCTTGTGTCATTCAAGTTGCATCACTCAGTTGCATGCAACATTTCAAGTTATCTCGTGTACACAACCAAAAATATGAAATAAATTATTTTAACGGGGACTTAAAATTGACACTGTCGCTCACGTTTCATTATCAATTGCCTAGCTTCGTCAGCCACAGTGCCAATTTTAAGTGTCCGTTAAAATAATTTATTATACAATTTTCACCGGACAAGAATCTACTTTAATTCAAAAATATAAAGTTGCATTCTACTCTATTTCTTGAGTTGCGCAACTCAGAAAATTGTATTTGTTACATGTAAACACTCGCTACGTCAAGTCACTTGCGTAGTGTATTTTCTTTACTGTCACTGCTCATAAAGTAATTGGGATAGAACATTGAATCTTTTTTTATTCGATGAATTTTCGATGTAGTTTTAATTATAATAATTATTGCAATTTTAATTGACCGAATAGCTTATGCCAATTTTAAATGAACAACATTTTCTTTGGGAATAAAATTCAAAGGTCCATAAAAAAACTAAACCTTTCCGGATTGCACATTCAATATAAAATTCCAAAATTTGAAAATGTTACTTTATTAATAAATTATCTAGCTTCGTTGAAAAAATGAAAACCCCGGATGCAGATTCTTAAGTCATAGTAGCAAATATGTCCTTTTACTTCCGGTTTAATACGAAGCATAGGCAACTTTTGTTTTGCAAATGGAGTAGTATAGTTTCTCAATTTCTATTTAAAAGTAATTGCATTCGTGAATGAATTCAGAAATCTAACACATGTAAGAATTAGTGTTTTCATTGGAAAAAATTTTAATATTAGAACAGCACTAGTTACCAAATTTCACTTTTTGTCCGTAGTGGAATTCAACTCACTGGTGGTATTGAAATTCGAGGGCCAGCATGGGGATCTCACTTATTATAAGAGATAGAGAATCGGTTAAATGGAAGCAAAGTTGCCAAATTTCACGCTCATTAATAATATGTTAAGAAATTTGAAATATCTTGAACGGTTTCTTCACAATCGGAAAAAACTAAAAATTGCGATTTTCGAAAATCGAACATAATTTCTTTATTTATGATTTTTTTTCAAAATCTGTGAAAACATTCTTGAAGCCACATTTTCTGCTTGATTGAATGCCAAGCGTACTTTATTTCTGGAGCGATTCGTTTTTGTTTTTCCAGAGCCAACTTTATTTTTTCTTATGGGCGCGCTTTTTGTTGTTTAGACATATAGATAGCACATTTCTTTCTGAATTCATTGATATGCCATACTTACTATTTTGTTTTAATTTTCGTTGAGAAATTTTGAAAAAACTGAAATTAGATTCATGTGCACATATTAAGTTAGCTTGTATTCAATTATATGCTGCGTAGTCAAAGAAACGTACACATTTGTTTAATTTATCTGTCACTAAATACAGAATGGCGTATTCAAATGAAGAAAAACGTTATATGTTGCGTATTTTTTATTTGTCACAACGAAATTCTATTACAAGTGCTCAGCGGTATTTAGAAACTTATCCGAAGAGAATTCAACCAAGTATTAGATATTTTTCCAAGTTGGATAACAACTTAGTTCAGTAGGGTGCATTTGAAAAGCCAAGAAGAAAGTACAAGTTGAAAATAAAGAAAACATATTAGCAGCAGTAAGTTGATTCTTGTTAGATAATTCCTAAATAGTAAATCCTTAAAGTTCACTTTTAAGGTAAACGAAAACTCTAGAACATCGATAAGAGAAATTAAAACTAATTTAGAATTGCCCTATTAGCGAATTCACGAAGTTTTAAAAAAAGAAAAGATGAAACCATTTAAAATTCACATTACCCAGATGTTGCACCCAGGAGACGATGCTCATCGATTGCAGTTCTGTCACTGTCTTGCCGAACGGAATGACGATTTTCTTAAGAACATCATTTGGATAGATGAATGCAATTTTACGAATTCTGGACTTTTTAATCGAATAAGAAACATTATTGGTCTAGAGAAAATTCTCGCATACATCATGACGCAAGACCCCAACGTCATTTTTGCATAAACGTCTGGGTTGGTTTATGGAGAGATCGAATAATTGGACCTTTTTTATATGAAGAGGTTCTTACCGCTGAATGTTATTTAAATTTTTTAAATCAACATTTGTTAAATTATTTCGAAGACATTCCATTGATTCATTTAAGGGAACTATGGTGGCACCAAGACGGAGCTCCTGCACACAACGCTCGAAGAGTTCGAAACCGCCTAGACGAGATTTTTCCAAGGCGTTGGATTGGAACAAATGGACCTGTCACTTGGCCGGCGCGATCACCCGACCTTAACCCCTTAGACTTTTTTCTATGGGGAAACTTAAAGAATAATGTTTTTAAACATAATTACAACAACGTGGAAGAACTAAGAAACGCTGTACTTCATGCTTTAGCTCATATTACACGTAGAACGATAGAGCGGAGTTTGACAAATGGTATCAGAAAACGTGTACAGTTATGTATTGCCGAAAATGGAAATGTTTTTGAATATATGCTCTGATTTTCTTTCGGTATTCGGTATACATTCTCTTCGGCGTTTCAAAATGTATCATTTTGAATCAAATTGTTATCCAACTTGGAAAAATATCTAATACTTTGTTGAATTCCGATTCTCTATCTCTTATGATAAGAGAGATCCCCATGTTGGCCCTCGAATTTCAGTCGCCCTGTATACTCACATCACATGAATTAGTATTATTTTCATTGGAAAAAATTTAAATATTAGAACAGCACTACTCACCAAATTTCACTTTTTGCCCGTAGCAGAATTCAACTCATTGGTGTGGTGGAGTATACTAACATCACTGCGATCTGTAAAGATTTTAGGGATAGAACATTCGGACCATGCTTTAGTATCAAGTCGATCACAAAAAGGATTCGACAATGACGACGTTTACTTTTTTCAAGTACTTGGATTTATGGTCATCGACCAATGTAGTTGATCTCAACCATTAAAAGGATTCGTATATTTTAGGTCTTATCTGGCTCATAGATTTTTGGACCTTATGAAGATGTTAGTGTAATTAAAATATTTTTAAATAAAGAGCTTTTGCATTTCCAATCCCAGAGTCTTTTCTGTTTTTGAGAGAGGAATAATTTCTTTAGAAGTTTCATTTTCTGCTAACCCTTTTCCAAAGAAAAGTATCAAGACCCTTCCCTGATTTAGCTGAAGCATTTGGAAGGAAGTAAGGGAATTTAGATCCAACAAAATAATAAAACTACAAAATTAAAGGGTATCATATATATTTATTATTTTTATCTTGTTTCTTTTTATCCAAATATTTTAAATCGCATTAATAAATTATATATTTTACAACATTTATACGGAAATTAGAATCCCGTTTCTAAATCGTTCATTTATTACAACACAATTTTCATACGTCAGTCAATTGACTTGGTTTAGTACTAAATTCTCTCAAACTTACATCGATTATGGTTAACATTAAAACACCACATGTTGAAATCGCTTAAATTAGTAAAACTGGATCGGTGGTGCATTTATTAGGAAGGAGAGGACACAACTAGACTTGGTCGATTTAATAATACAAGAGATTCGGATTCTTTCGTAAATAAAAATGCAAAGCTTCCTATTGAAGCATTCAATCAAGCTTCCTCTGAATCCTAATCTTAAAGGTGAACTTGAAGTCTATGCTATTACACTTACTACAACGCAATAAATAATATACAGTGTGGGTTAAAAAATTTGGAACCCCTTAAGTATTTCCTATATTAATATTTTCTTTTTGCAAAAATTCTTGGACATCAATTATTACTATAAATTTGTCATATTTTGGAGTGGTTCAGGAAAAATTTAAACACCTATTTTTGTACTTTGTAATCATAGTTTTCGAGTCAAACAAATGCTAGTAAATTTCACATTGACAAGAGTTTATTTCGAAATTGTAAAAGTTAAGCGCAAAATATGCATAATTCGAATAAAATTTGTTAATTTAAGTAAAATTATCAATCTCTGTGTCTTCGCAGTGAAATGTTATCGCGATTTCAAAACCGTATTCACAATGTGTAAAATTTATAAAAATTGGTGACTAGATTTATGTTGGTGTTTCCATTTTTTCGGTCCCAATAGTATATTTAATAAATGCATGAAATGGCAAAAAAGTACGGGTGTTGCGCATGGCAAAGCAAGCAAGCGTTTTTGCAAAAAGAAAATATTTTAAGAAATATTTAAGATGTTTCAGACTTTTTACCCCCACTATATGTAGGTACCTACGTATCACTAAGAGGATGACAACATATGTCTACGTTCATATAATTTGGCGATTGAAGTTTTCTTAGAATTTTCCACGCATTTACAAATAGATCGACTTTTATAAAACGTTAATATGTTTAGTTTACCTGTGATCTATTTTTATGAACGAAGCAGAGGTGTAAATACGCATTTCAGGTTTTGCCAAAAACATCTCAAAACAAGTGTTTTAAAATTTGAACCTTTCTAAAAAGAGTCTTGGTATGTGCGCCCGAAATGTTTTCAAATTACGGAATGCTTTATCTTGGCAAGTACGTACAACAATCTATCTGGAACATTCACCAGTCTATAGTCAACAAGCAAATCATGGACCTCACATCAAATGAAATAAAATAGTTGTTATTAAACTAAGTGGGTACTCTTAAATATTTTGCCAAAAAGTTTCGCGGTTTTGAATTGAAACGTAAATTCTGAAAAGACTTTAGCAACTTTACGTAATCCAAAGTAGGTGTCGCCTTCTTTCAAATTGAATACATTTTTGTTAGTTTACTTTTTCGTTGAAAATTATTCAGTTTCTAAATCTTTTAGAAGTCTGTAGTCAAAAAGGGTGACAGGAGAAGTGTGTGCATACATCAAATTTTTTACAAGGCTTTACGTTTTCATTCTCAAAACAGAACTATTAGAAAACTATTTTTTAACAATAATTAGCAGTCAAAACTATCTATTTATAACGCAAATATATTTTTAAATAGGTTTCCATAATGGAAACTTTTCGAAAAAAAAACTTTACGATTAATTAGCCTCAGTTTGCTTTTATAATTGTTTTCCTCACTGTCAAGTACATACTTGAGGTGAAAAATTAAATATGAAGAAATGTAAAATTTGGGTTTAACATAAAAAGAAATTTTCAATATTAACTTAAAAAATTCTTAAATTATATTATTTATACCAGGTCTTCCAAAATTAGCACGGTATTTCTGGTAAAAAGATTTTAAAAAATACTCAAATAAACAAACTCGGAAAGTTTCTTCCTAAGAAAATAGGACCCCCTGAAGTTCCTTCATTCGAATTCTTTGCAATTCTTTTCGTATACAGTGCGCGACACTTGATTACTCTCACACGTTGAGTTTTGTTCAAAAATCACTGATTTGGTTCGTAGAATCAGGCATGGAGTTAGATTATACACTTTCAATATCTATACAAAAGTTTGTCTCATAATTTCGACTCCTGCAATTCTGGGCAATTTCTTAAAGTTAAATTATTATTTCCATCGCGACACTTGATTACTCTCACTATCTTTTTTTAATCAACGTTAGCTGATAGTCATACAACAAATGGAAATTACGTTGCTTAGCAACGAGTCAACAATTGTTCGACAATAGTTGTCACGTTGTAACAGTATGGGTTGTGGAAAAACTTTATCTGCCGAAGAAAGAGGAAGATTCCAAGGTTTTCACCAAGAACGCTACTCCAATCGAGAAAACGAGAAAAATAGGACGAAGCACATGGGTAATTAATGCTTACCTAAAAGACAGAGAACATTATGGTAAAAATCGGCGAGGTCGCATTGCAACGGCAACAACTGCAAGGGAGCGTCGTGCGATTATACAACTATCATCCAATTCTTGTGCTACAGCTAGGCAGATTAGGGGAAGAGTCGGAAATGATGCCTCCGTACAAACCATCCAAAGAGTAATAAAGAAATGCCCACACTTAAAACGAAAAAAAATACGTAAAAAACCTCTCCTGCTAGAGCATCATCGGCAGGCCCGATTAGAATTTTCTCGCAATCATCGTGATTGGGCAGAGGAATGGAAAAGTGTTGTTTTCAGCGACGAGAAAAAGTTTAATTTGGATGGACCTGATGGCTTCCAATATTATTTTCATGATGTAAAGTTGGAAGAACGAATCTTATCACGTCGTCATAGCCGAGCCGGATCAGTAATGGTTTGGGCGCCGATTTCAAGTCGAGGACAAGTGGGGCTAGAAATTCTGGAAGGGAGACAGATTGCTCAAAAGTACCTAGACTTGCTCCAGAGACAAGTTGATAACATTGCAACGTTATTTTTCGATCAACAATGGACATTTCAGCACGACAATGCGCCAATTCACACGGCAAGAATAATCAACACATGGTTGAATGAGAACAATATCGACGTTCTGGAGTGGCCCGTTCTTTCCTCCAACTTGAATATCATAGAAAATTTATGGGGTTGGATGTCCAAAAAAGTCTATGGGAAAGGACGACAGTTCAACATCAGAGAGGAACTAATGGTAGCCATAAGAACATCCTGGGAAGCAATTCCAATCAATTTATTATATAGTTTATTTAATTCATTACCTCATCGCTTGTTAGTCGTTATTGAGAAACGAGGAGGTCATACTCGATATTAAAATAAATATTAGTTGATTTATTTATTTTTTTTTTGTTTTATTTAGTGTGAGAGTAATCAAGTGTCGCTTAGGAAATAACCATCATACTGGAAAAAAATTCTCAAAAGTTAGTTTTTGAAATTTTTCATTCAAACTAGTACCTAAATTTGTTGAAAATGCTTAATTCAACTATCTTGCTAATCCTAATAACCAAAACGTTGGTTTATTAAAAGAATGGCGTCAACTGTGGAGTGAGAGTAATCAAGTGTCGCGCACTGTATCTCGAAAACTATTTTATTTGCCAATTGTTATTGATTTGTTTTCTTCTTAGTTTGGATAATAATCCAATTTTTATGATTTGTTTAGGTTTAAACATTAATTAATGGAATAAATGAACATTTTAACATGCTTGGGGAAAAACATATGCGTGGTGTCATGCGACATAATTCATGCCGCTAAACATGCTGCATAATATACAATTTTTACAATTTTAATTATGAAGTACAGTAGATACAAATCAATATTTGAATCATTTTACTGATAAAGTTAATTTTTTCTTATATCAATTGAGTTAAAAGTTATTATAATTATTGTTGACACTCACAATCCTCTTAAAAACTAGTCAAAAATGTTTTCCTACTCAAATACGTAGTAAAACTAATTCATGTTTTGATTGGAATTTTTCTCGTTTTATCTTTGAACTCATTTCTATCTTTGTCAAAATGTATTGTTATTAATGGGTTTTAAATTCAATAAATTAAAAATTTATATCGCTATTTAACCTTTTCATTGTGCAATGCACTTGAACGTGTGTGCATTAATGCAATGCGTAATTCTTTGATAAGGAGCCAGTATACTCGTCCGCATTATTCAAAAGTTTTTAAAGTTCAGTACGATAATTATAGGAGTTCTTCTATGCACGGAAAATACCCCCCTCAGACTGCAAATAAATGTTTTATAGAATCCGAGAAAAATTAAAATAAATGAGCGTCAGTAAACTTTTTAAGAAATGGCATTGATAAGGACGCTCGCAATTACAGCACGCAATTTTTTACTTACTTTGCAAATACATCATTTTGCAATTGACGTGTGTAAAATTTATTGTATTTATTATTTGATAACTTAGATATTTATTTAATATTAACGTAAAATTTTTTTGATGTTTCGAACCTGATGTCACAATATCTATTAATTTTTCATATACATTGATTTTTGAATATTCTTGCGTGTATTACTGAACTATAATATTTGTTTAAACAAAATATTAGTGAAATTAAAATATATTAAATTAAATTATACCTGAAGAATCACATTTCAACAAGTTATCCCGTCCATGATATTGTTAAAATCGCAATGTTACCATAATATTGATATTATTTTTACTTTTAAATGATTTTAGAAATTGAATGTCATTATCGCTATGCATCAAGGAAAATATTACCTGCAAAAAGAAAATTAACATGGAAAATTTGCATTTCAAATTATCAACCTTTCAAAATAAATTTGTTTTTATGAATTATTAAAATGTTTGCCAATTTCTATTTCAATTGGCAAACATTTTAATAATTCCTAAAAACAAATTTATTTTGGAAGACCGTAATAATTTGAAATGCAAATTTTCCATGTTAATTTTCTTTTTGCAGGTAATATTTTCCTTGATGCAGAGCGATAATAATATTCAATTACTTCACTTAACTGAGAATACTTCTTAAAAACAAACACAACATAATGTTGGTTGGGTGATTCCGGAAGTATGTTGGTGATTCCGGAAGTATGTTGGAAATTTAATAAGAAAATTCGTGAAGGCATAGTAAATAAGCATTAATTGAACTCCCCAAGTGTTTCAAGTATAAACTCTGATAAATTAAAGTTACCATTTGTGCCACGAACTACTAGTGTTACATTAATGGCATTGTCTTGTCTTCTCTGCATATCCTTTATCACAACAAAGTAAGAATTCAATAGTGTCAGTGCCTTTCATGTCCTTGTAATTTCATGATCTTGTATCAGTGGGTATTGAATCATGCATAAAAGGAACCGAATATACGAGGACGAATGCATAATTACAATTATACTGGGTGATTTTTCGATTTCCATTTGTTTCTCTGAAGCTCTCTCAGAGTATTTTCATCTTGTTTTAATTTCTTGTAATAATAGGAGATGGAGATACTCTGAAAGTCCTCTTAAAACGCAATAAATAA
This sequence comes from Serrognathus titanus, assembly GCA_039766575.1. Taxonomy (NCBI): domain Eukaryota; kingdom Metazoa; phylum Arthropoda; class Insecta; order Coleoptera; family Lucanidae; genus Serrognathus; species Serrognathus titanus. Next base: position 43,262,265 of record CM077914.1, on the reverse strand, counting down.
AGTAAGGTTTAATTATAACCTGTGATTCAATAAAGCTTTCATCAAAGAGTCCCTTTACTTGACATCTGCACTGTCAATATCAATATTTGAACAAAAATCATGAATTTGAATTGTACATTCAGTTACTATCATGTCATGAATTGAAAAATACTGTCACAAATGTACAGTGATACAGCATTTTTGATGAACATGAGAGCCACAACGTTGAAATGTGCGAAAATAATCAAAACTTAAATTTGACAGAATAATGAATGTCTAAAAATAAACTGTGTGAATCTTCTCAGTAGCTTTTCTTCTACTAATTTTAACTTTAATTATATCCAAAGAGGCAAACCCTCTCTAAAAAAATTAATGCTACATCGTAGAAAAAAATTCTCTCACCTGTGAAAGGGTCCATATATTACGCCAGGTTTTTAAATTTATCTTTTCCTATGTCACAGAATAAACAACGTGTTCAATTTAAACCGTTCACCATTGAAAAAATTATTTTCCAATGAGTAGGCCATATTCATATGATATAAAATCAACTTGTCTAAATAATTGACAAATGATGCGCATAGAAATAATAAATACACGAAATCGTTGTCTCTTAGCAGTGTTTTTTCTTTTTACAAGATATCGAACTTTTCTAAACTTTATTAACGAACAATGATGCAAATTAAAAGATATATATAAATATATAATCGCCGAAGCATTCTCTCGATAGCTACTTCGATCCTAGTTGGAGGCTCTTCAACAAAAGAGTAGCTCAAGGACTCCATTGCAACCTAACAGTCCAATCATTTTTACTCTTAGCAGTACTAATATCCAAACTACAGGTTTAATTGCAACGTTGCGCAGCCAGTTTAAACCGAAAGTACATGAGAACGACTAACAGTAAATATTTTGTTGCTCATCCCATCATACACAATGCAAACGCAATTAGCAAAATTTTAAAGCTTGCTACAGAAGCTACTCGAGAATACTCGATATTGTGATCAAAGTAACTTTTCAGCAAACTTTAAAATTAGGCCGTGATATGTTATAATTAACTGGTCTTATGAACAACTAAATGGTTGCTATTTGTTGTTTTCATAAATTTTAAGTCAAAATCGACCTCGTGACTAAACCAGTGGTTTCTATTTTCTGTACACAATTTGGATTCAAATTAAAAAAAAAATATTTTGCAAATTAGTTTAAATAAACATAAAATGAAGTGTTTAGTTTAAATATTATTTTATATTAAGTTTTTTTATGAGATCTAATTATTTAATGAAACAATTCTTTCACTTCATTTTTAATGTGTAGAGTGCAGATTTACAATTTGCATTCTCTACAGTAAAAAATTGTTTTGAAAATATTAGAAAACATACCTGCTAGATGGAGGCTCGCTAGTAAAATCCTTTTCTGACCGCAAATCATTTCAATTTCCTTTTAATTGCACATACATCGCGAATTGAAATCGCCAAATTATACAAATGTAATAATAAAAATAATTTATAAATAACATCTCTATACGTTTAGATGCAATTTCTAACAAAAATAAAATGACTATTATTTAAATTCAGTTTGGTATATCTAAGATATTTCTATTGGTCAGAGACTCCCTAAGCATATTATAAAGTTCGAGTTGTTGATCAGGTTTCAGATACAGTATCTGCGATAAGAGCTTTTGAGGGCTGTCATTTCTTATAAAACTGCTTATGTACACGTTGACAAACGTCGCCATCAAAAACTGACAATCAAACCTGTCCATGATACCACCATGACCAGGTATTACGTCTCCGAAGTCCTGCAATAATAAAATATATTTTGACATATAATTATCATAAATATCGTCAATGTGAGACCTTTATTTTGAAAGCTCGTTTAAATCCGGACGCAAAAAATCCTCCAAAGGGTCCTATTACACTGCTAAAGATACTCAGTGACAATGAATGAAGTGCAAAGGGATAAATCATGACTGTATGTGGAAGTCCCAACTGAAAATAAACGAGTCAACACTTCTCTTTCTCACTTTAAGTAGATTTTTACTTACGAAATTTAGTATATCAGATAAAAATAATGGCAGAGCGTACTCTTCTAATGTAAATAACGCGCTAGGTTCACAATCCATTGTCATTCCACCTTGGGTTTCGTTATACGAAATTGGGCAAATAAAATATGGATACCGACACATAATGCTTGACATCTACAACTCACAAATCGATTTTCAATTCAATTTGAATGCGCCGCAATATCAAACTTACCAGAAATCCGAAAAAAACAGTCGAAATTCCTCCGCCGATGAACCCCTCCCAAGTCTTCTTAGGCGACAGTTTGATAAGCGGAGTCTTCCCAAAGAAGAAGCCGAAAACGTATGCCATTATGTCGTTGCAGATAATCATAGAGACGGGAACTATGAACCAAATGAGTCCTTCGAATATGTTTTTGATGATCAGATAAGATTGTGTGACCACTATTAGTAAAGCAACATGTGTCCATGCAAAAAGAGAAAATTGTTTCATGTAGTATTTTTTGACCAGACTTAGAACGAACCAGACAAAACCCAGGCAATACAGCAAAAACGAAATGAAGCGGTGATATGTTACTATTCCGTGCAGAAAATCCTAAAAATAATAAGGAATTTAATAATTACAAAAAGTTTACAGTTGTAAATTTTTATATTTAATTGTAACCCTTACCGTTCTATTAATTGCAACCCCGAAATAATCAACTAGACTTTCTCCATAAAAGAAATAATTCGAGGTGACTAGGAAATACCATGAGAGTGAACGAAACCATGGTAGACCATGTATGCGATAAACGGCGTATCCTATATTAATTATCTCTTCGAAACATTTTACTTGTACCACCAAAGTCTAAAATAAAATATAGAAATGACAATCGCTTTCGCACTCACTGTAAAACTTACAGTTATCATTAAAGCCAGAGGACCCCAGCAGATGACGACGCCAAAAAACGATATCATAATAAAGCTGAAAATACCTCGAACTACCCAGTTCCTCCATCGATCTGGCAAACCAGAAAGCGTCGTCTCAAAGAAGGACGGTGCTTTATCTGTTCCTGAAGGAATAGTGGATGATAAATCAATAGACATCTTTTTTCCAAGTATTTTATCATCTTCACTGTCAATCTGAAAAATAGACTTTTAGTAAAGCAAATTTCTTATAAATTTCATTAAATTACACCCAAGACAAATCAACATTCCTTCGCAATCAAAAAACTTTATATTCGCTTTTTGTTTTCAACAACATTCAAAGATAGGCCAATCAATAATAATTTAATTAAAGTGTTTTTAATACTCATTGAATAAATTACGTTACTAGATTGATACTCAAGTATTAACTGTGGATCTCAGTAGGTTCTTGAATAATATCCTTCATGTTTTCAATTTATTCCAAGAAGTATATATGAATAACTGTTATTTTAAATTCTTTAGATAATATAGAATGAATCATATTTTACTATCTCGAAAATGTCATTTGTAAGTAAAAATTCAGAAATGAGTAATATTCCGGTCTTTCGAATTTATCAAGAGCCTGTCTCGTTTTTTAATAACTCTCATTAATCGTATATTTTTTTGTTAATAAAAAAAATAATAAAATTTTGTAGGATTACATCGGGATAGGATTTATTTTTAAGCTGACTGGATTGGTTAAATATTTGGGAATTCGCATAAAGTGCACATACAAAAATACACAAATGTAAATAGAATTTCTGTCTGTTCTTTTTATTAAGCGAGGCAGCTATGACATTCGAATACGTAAATAAGCAAGCAATAATAAATGTATGCATGTAGATCAGTGTCGTGAATATTGTATTTCAAATCCAGGAAGTGATAATTAAATTGAATAACTGACACTGGAGAAAGAAAGAAAATACGTGTATTTACGTCATGCAGTAATAGACTCTTGAATATTTTAATAAAAGAAACTGCACAGGGCGATTCTTAATTGTTCCGACAAAATCAGATCAGTTAACGAATCGAATCAAAATTTAATAAAATAAAAATTAATGTAAACTACGCAATATTTACTCTTAAACACAGGGTTGCTAAAATTGTCTAGATATGGAAGCTGAAATACTTAAGAAAATATCAGGCTGTATATTTAACATGTCAAAAATAATCCTAAATTTACTTTAAGCTATCCTTAGTTCTTAAAGTTTTCTTTCAAATACACTCTAAATTAAATTTTATATTTCAGAACTTAACCTAATAATATGTGTACAAACAGTTTTACCATCTAGCGTGTTGCTCTCATTTTTCGCATGTTCACGTATGTTCCTTATTTGACCATACCCTAAACAAACAAGTACACAAACATAACTTTAAAAAAATTGTTTTATTGATTTAATTTTTCAATGGTTTTCACATTGGAAGAAAAATCTTTTATGGTTGAATCCTACTTTCGAAACGCCCAAAAAATCAATGGCGAATGGATCTATTCTATTCCTGATTGTATTGCAGAATTTCAGGAAAATTTTCCAGAAACTGTATTTCTGTACCACAAATTTGTTAATCATCTTCAGTACTCTGTAGGACTATTCAGAGAAACGGGCAGTGTGGCTAGAAAGCAGGTATTAGCTAGGCCTAAAGTAAGATCTGATGAGGTAGTTGAAATTGTGAGACAAATTATGACTGATGGGCCTCGTGTAAGAAGGTTCTTATTCGGATTTAGAAAAAGAAAACAAAAGAAAAAATAGAAAATTAAATATTACTGCCAAAATTTTACCCTCCTTACTGGGGTAGCGTGAGTGGTAGGAATTAAGCAAGCAGATTATAAATTTTTATACTTGATAACTAAATTTACAGAAAACATTTAGGGTAGTCAATTTTCGCTGCCACCACCGAATTTTTAAGGGAAATTCGGCCCCTTCCCTGCTTTCTTAACTCGTATTAGGCCGTTTACTATTCTTCGGAGTTTCTTAGGTTCTTCCAGGCTGGAACTGTACAAGGCGCCACATATCGCAATAAATAAAAAGGAACTATTGTGTACTCAAGGTAGGATATATTGTGCTTTGGTACATAGTAATAGAAGAATTTACAAAAGTTCCCTACCTCGCAGCAGCAGAGAGCCTCTTCTAACTTCTTTAAAGGGGCCGCGGTATATACACTCCGGGATTTAGGGCACTCACTCAAGGGCGATCAAATTAATTATTTAAGAAAAAGAAAAAAACAATAATTTTTCTAAGTGGATCGAAATAAAGAAAACGGAAAGAACCACGAACGTCCGCCTTCGCTCGGGGCTAAGCATTAAATTCAACATTAATTCAAATTAAGGTTTGAATTTTCACTCGGCCTTATCTACTCCGAGGCCAAAATCAACAGTTCTCATACGTGTAATTTGAGCCGCTGGCAGATAACTCTTATCATATGCCACTTACAGGGATGTTTTGGCAAGCGCCTGGGAACTGTTTACGTTACGGCCGAGTTTGAAATTCCTTTCGTTCCATTTCTTTGCAGTTTAATTTAATTTGGATGAATTTAAAAAATTGATAAAAAATGAAAATTTTCCGGGTGTTTACACTCGCACTCCGTCATCTGTCACAAGTTGATCTTTCTATCGGGACCTGCAGAACTATTCTAAGAAAGGACTTCCAAATGTTTGCATATCGTTTGACTGTCGTCCTTAAATTGCTTCCAGTAGATTTTGAGCCAAGGCGAAGATACTGTCATTGGTTTTTAAACAATATTGACAATTATGAAAATTAACTAGAATTGTGTATAGAAAGTATTTCCTAACACTTTCATCTGGCAAGAAAACTTGATTTCAATATCGACAACGACGATTTGTTGGACAAACTTTCTTTTCCGATGAGGATATATTAATTCCCAAAATATGAGGATCTGGAGTACATAAAACCCTCATAACCTATGTACAGTTGACAAAAATCTCGCAGCAATCCATGGAAAATTAACGTATGTCTTAACTTGATTGTTAGATAAATGTAATGAAATAAATGCAAACCCAGTCATGTTACAGAACGTCATGAATGGTTGAAAACGTAGAATTTTAAAATGTATTGAACAGGGTGGAGGGCATTTTCAACCCTTTTTATAAGTTAAAAATGAAATTTTAATTAGTAACATTGCATTTTTTCAATTATATAAAATTGAGGTTATTTTCTGACAGTTGTATATAAAATTAGAGTACTAAGACATACCTTCATTGTCATTTCAAAGCATGCTAGAGTTTTTTTTTCAACTGTACATACGTTATTTTTATTGAAGCCCCGCTCCATCCACAAAAAATTTGGATAGGTTTAAGTTGGAGAAGATTGATAGGTCCAATATTTTTTAATGGCATACTAACAGCACTTAGATATCGGGAAGAGATTTTGCATCCATTTATTAATCAACTGCATGATGACGAGTTGCAATTTGGATGGTGCAACGGCCCATGCTGCTGGAGATACTTTAAATTTCCTTCAAGAGTTTTTTGGAGATCAGATAATTAGCAGAAATATGGCAAACATATAGCCTCCGCGATCTTGGGATCTAATTCCTTTGGATTTCTTTGTTGGCCCTACTTGAAAAATTCCATTTTTAAAACGCTCGTTAAGGATTTACAGGAACTTACCCAAAGAATCATCGAAAAGTGTGATGAAGTAAACAATTCTCCCCACATTTTGCAAAATGGATGTCGCAGAAGAGTTAAAAAATGCCTCGAAAAAGACCGCCATTTTCAACATCTGTTGTGAATTCACGTTCAACGTTATTTTCAATGTTTTATTTTATTTGGTTTCAAATACGTAATAAATCGTAATTATTGGTTCTGATTTTCTGTTGACGTTATGTCAAGGTTAAATGTCAATTTGGCGTTTACTGATCAAGTAAGGAACATACGTGCGAAGTAATGAGAGTCACACACTAGATGGGAAAACTTTTTGTACACATGTTATATTGTTATGTCTGACACACCGATGGTCATGGTTTCTACCTTCTCAATTATTCCAGTGGTTTCCAATCGAACGATATATGATATTTACTGCAAAATTCTCTACTATATAAGTGAGGATCTGCGAGCTATTTGGATCAGTTATTATTCCGCAATTGTGTTAAGCAACTGTAGACATAAATATGTTTTAAATTAGAATAACGATAATTTTTGCGAGCAGTAAAATTAACAAAAAAGTAGCATAATTGTTAAGAAGAAAAATATTTGCGTCGTGATGACTTAAAATTTGCATAAATTTATTAACACATATTTAACACGCACAAAAATTAGAAATGTCACCTCAAGTAATTACATAATTGGTTTGTATTTCTTATTGAAGTAATAAATTTGCCACAATTTACTATCATTAAACCATTAAGTTTTTTTTTTAGTTTCTGTTCTGATACGTTGAAACGATTAGACTTATTTACATAAGCTTTTACTAGTTGCAATGATTTTATGTGATGCATTAAAGGGCAAATTAAATAACTAAAACCTAATAGTTTATTCTTAGTTGTAGTAATTTGACGACCAAAACATTGACAATTAAAAATCAATGCACAAACTTAACTTATTCAGGCACATAGATAACTTAACTGATCAAATTAAGCTTCTTATTGTAAAAGCCCCCTCTATAACCGCATCCTTTATTGCGGTGTAAAATTTCTTTTCATTTGCTCTCTATTTAAACATCGAAAATAGGAATAAAGGAATTAAAGAACGGTGTTTTTAAAAATTACGTGATAGTATAATTTTATTTTTTAATGAAATTCGTTAAGAGCCTTAGAGACTTAAAAGACGCGTATTTGATGTATTAAACATTAACAAAAAAATTCATACTAATACATAAAAAAAGGTAAACTTACGCGTAAGTATCGTACACACTAATCGATTCTTTCTTGTAGGTACTTAAACGTTGATAAAAGTATAGGCATTGTAGATAAAACAAATTTCAATTTCGATACAAGATATGATTACTACTTAAACGACTTCTTAAAGTTTGAGTGAATTAATTACTTATAGGTAGTGTAAAAATGAAAATAACATTTACGAAATAATTATTGGGTAATTATTTATTAGATTTTTCTGGCCTTGTTGCGATTTTAATAAATTTAAAGCACTGAATTGAAAACTTTCAAGAAAATGAAAATAGGACCTTACTTTATTAAAATCTAGAAATCTTAAACATTAGATATGGATAGGACATGTAAAAAGTTTTGATACCTGACTTTGAAGGTCTATACCACAAACATAGAATTTGTTAAAGATTTTACATAGTATCGATCAACTATTTATTGTAAAATGTACAAATTTGATTTTTTTGCAATGTTAATTAAACAGAGTCGAACGGAAGTAGTCTCTGAATGACAGTCTATCAATTGGGCATAGCATAAACAACTCCCATATCGCACCCGTTGCCAATCGCATCGATTTTTTTCTATTATATTATATCATTATAAAAATTAATTAAAAGTGTGTAACTGGCAATATAGAAAGTGTTAGGAAAGAGTTTATACATGTATTTCGGCCTTATTGGGCCTCATCAACTCTGTACCTTAAAGAAATTTGGTTTATTGAAAAATTTAGAAAAACTTACCCCTTTTTTGAATTTCTAAAATCCCAAAACACAAAAACAGTTCTGATGAGGCCCAATAAGGCCGAAATACATGTATAAACTCTTTCCTAACACTTTCTATATTGCCAGTTACACAATTTTAATTAATTTTCATAATTTTCATCTGGCAAGAAGACTTGATTTTATATTATTATAATTTTTGTAATCATTTAACGTTTTACAACAGGTTTCCTTTTTGTTTATTTTCTTGAAATCTTATCAAAAGTTGTAACTGTAAATGCAGATGTAAAATTTTCTTATATTTGATAGATAATCTAATGGAATGGATAGAAGAATATTAGGAATAATATAGAAATCACATTGGATTTATATCAAAACTGAATCTACTATATATTTCTATAGTGATTGTTCAAAAAATGTTTCATTCATGGATGATTATCAAGCTCAAATCTTCAAACAATCTAATCATAAACAAAACGTCATTTAAAATCACATGTTTAATGATGCCCAATTAAAAATTGCTTTCTGTTTTGTGTATTAATGGGCAACAAAACACCAAGTAAGAAACAATATCAAAAATATAACAAAAAAAGTTTTAATTTGAATTAATTTTGTTCAAATACTTAAAAAAGATATACTCTTACACCACAGCAAGATTGAAAAACTTTTTAGGCACTCAGTTAGAATAAGAAATGTGGGATTCATAAGAGACTAGTGGACTTGTTCAAATTTCAAAAGGTTTAAGCCATATTGCCAAAAATCGTTGTAATACAGTTAAATAATAAACAAATAAGTTTCAGATTTTTTAAGCTACTTTAGATGATCTTTTTAGATATTTTTGTAGACAATAATAAAAGAATGAAACTTCTTGTATTTGACACCATGAGGGTTGCTAATCATACAGATTTGGACTAAATTAATGAACATCAAAATACTGTATATTACATTGAATAAAAACCTGTTCACTTCTGTATACGAAGCTCTAAAGTACTTTAGGTTCTAGTCAAGCTAGATTGACCAAAAATCGATTGTCAAACACAACAACCATATAATCAATAGTCCCCGTGACTGACAACTATTTAATTAGGCATTGAAACTAAAATCGGCGTAAATTTCCATTTTCCTTTTATTATAGAGCAAGAAATGCGTTAGTCATTCAGAACCGGACGAAACGTTAATTTATAAACAAGCGTAGATAGACGTACGTTACTTTCGGCGGAATCCGGTGTTTTTTCTTCGCCTTCACGCCGCTTGCGTACTTCCGACATCTTCCTGTTTCGTTACCTCGAAGTCTTAACTCGAAATTACACTTTAATAAGCGCGGCACTTCATTTGTGAACAAGTCTCATACATTTGACGACCAAAACATTGACAATTAAAAATCAATACACAAACTTAGGTTATGTGAATGCGCCATCTCGAGAATGTCACGGAAAACTTTTAAAATAATGCACAGATCTAAATATAGAGGTCACAGCATTAGTAAATAGAAGAATTAAAAATATAACGAGTGCTCAAAAACAAACCTCTTATTTGTAGGGATCGGAATTTTGTTCGATTATTTGCAAACGAGGCGGGAACGTAGTAAAACGTTATGGCGAGTAGTTAATGTACAGGTATCGCGACGATATGTATTTCTTGTATTTGTAGTTTTCGAAACTTCCAAAAAACGCAATTTTCTTTATTTTTTCTAAAGTTATTACTGCAGGGATTACATCAAAATTAATGCATTCTACAAGCACTTTACGATGATATTAAATTTTACTTAAAACACTTCGCCTCGTTCTGGTCATCGCCAACTTCATTTTTTCTTATGGTCGCCATGTTGGATTTTAATACCATTAAATAGATTTAGTTTTCCGATGCTTTTCCGTATATCATTTATTCAGATTTAACAAACTAATTGTTATAATAAAAATAAGAAATTGTTGAAAGTATCAGAAAAATTGGAATAGATATTTTTAAACAATCCATCATAGAGATCTTATTAATTTTCGGAGAAAAATATTCTTTTTACGAAAACTACTGATTGAAACCAATAGATACTCATATTATTGCAATCAACTCTCTCTCCAATTTGAACACCCCAGTGCATGAACAGGACATCTCCACCTTTTGGCAAAATTGAGATATGTCTGGTTCTGGCTAAGTAAATATCACGTTTATCGTTTGGTGCAAGAATCAGACTTCTGACGTGATTTTGGAGGGAGTTATACGTCATAACATGTTGGGTGTCTGATTATTGCTCAGTATTTCCTATATTTTGTCGTTTGGTGTATGAACATGACATGTGACTTCATGTCTGTTTCTTGCCCAGTAGGTTGTGATTGTAAACATGGACAAGTTAGAGATGAGTGATGTAACTGAATCCGATCCATACATGACTGATAACAATAGTGATTATGATCCATATTGTAGTGAACGTTTGGAAGAAAGTGCTTCTTCAAGTGAGGACGCAGAACACTTAGGAAGCGAACAGCACGTGGTGGAAGATGATTCTTATCTAGAAAATTGAAAAGGCCGGAAACGAAAAGTGCGTAGCTGTCAGTGGTCTCGAAACATACGAAAAGTAAAACGTGCTTCAGGGAAAGAATATTTAAATACATCAAATCGCATTGTACCAGAAACAGAAAATTGTTCATATAGAAACAATTTTTTCGAAAAGGTTGATGTGGATATTGTACAAGAGATTTTTGATAGTTTTTATCAGTTGCAAAACAAAAATCTTCAAGATTCTTATTTGGCTCGATTTATTACACCTGTACCAGTAAAGCGAAAGAAAGTCAATCAGGCGCCAGTGGAAGCTGGAACGAGTAAACTAAAGAGTACAAATTTCGCACATGTGGTAAGGTTTTCATTACATTTAGGTAGAAATCTAATTCACGGATTTATTCATTACATAAATAGGTAAGACATGGTGGCAACATCTTCAACGTTTGTAAACGTGCTTTTATATCTATCCATTGCATTACCAAAAGTCATGTGGAACGTATTGCCAATCATTTAAAAACACATTCCACTGGATCAACGTGGGAAACACACAACAAGACCTAATAAAATATCACAAGACATCAACAATCAAATTGATACACACATTAGAAGTTTTCCGAAATACCAAACCCACTATCGTACGAGCCACTATTTTTTGTCCCCGCTTTTAAATATTTCGAAAATGTGTATACCAGTTTAATCAATAAAAGAAAAATAGATTCAAAAGTTAAATACGGCTGATATAAAAACCCAGTTAGAAGCACCAAAGAAATTCCATCTCCTTAAAGCTTACACATTTTATAAAGACACGAAAGAAAAAACTGCACTGGCTATAGCTAACCAACACATTGAAACAATTTCAATGGATTTCCAACAGAATTTTCCCCTGCCTTCGTTCGCAGCTTTTCTATAAGCGACAATTATGGGTGTATAATTTCTGCATTCATGCTGCCAGCTTAAATACAAGCTATTGTTATTTGTATGATGAGTTGACTGGTTCAAAGGGTCAGAGTGTTGTAGTCAGTTTGCTAAATCATTTTGTTGCAACAAAACTAGACCCAGAAGTCACAGAGCTACATATTTTTTCATCTAACGTAATAATTCACAGACTACCGTAACCAGGCTACAATTTTCTCCCCTGTAACCGAACTTTTGGGAAGATAACGCAAGAAAAGAAAAAACATGAGAAAGTTTACTTGCCCCAAGAATAGGCCAGAATCATTAACTTCGCCTCGCGTAATTTCCAAACTATTACAGTTGATCAAGAAATGTTATTGAACTATAAAAGTCATTTTATTGACAAATTAAAAAAAAAACTATTACATCACATGGAGATAAATTCACAATTTCCAAATATCGCCTCTTTCGATATGATAGACATAAGATTCCGGTAATTCAAGTGAGCGTTAGTGTCGGTTCTCCCATGTTTTTAGATTATATTCTTGAGAAACCTAACGAAGCGACATTACCTAATCTTGAGCAGAAACTGTATAAGGAAAAACGAAAGTTAAAACCCCAAAAATACGATCACGTCATGTACTTAGCGAACAAATACGTACCAGCGGCAGACAAGTGGTACTACAATAAAATATTCGAAATACAAAACGCCGGTGCCCAAGCCAACCAGGAAGACGACTATATTGACGACGATTCTGATTAAACTACCAATCATTTTCTACTTGCGTTTCTATATTCTAGATTTAAGTTTCTTAAAGATACATTTTATGCTTTTTCAGTGTTACTTCATTATGTTTATGTATGTTTTGGTTTATTTTTTCAATTTAAACAATAAATAGAGTTAAAAAGTTATGGGTTTTGTTTTTTTGTGTAACAACCAGGTACCTGACAATTTGGTGGAAAAACCAGATATCTCCTTTTTGTTGAAAAACTGTTTTGCTTTAATACAAATCACCATATGCTTGTTCTCAGGTTTAAAACATGAAAAGTATAAGCCTGTGGCGTATGAATTTATTTCAGGTGCAAGAACCAGATATCTGATTTAGCAACTCTTTTTATACACAAAAGAAAACAAAAACTAATTAGTAACTAAAATTTACCTAAAAACAACATCTATGCATCTATTAACTATGTATATATCACAGAAACTGTCAAAATCATAATAAAAAAGAATCAACAGTTTATGCTTGTTTTCCAACATTTTACTTTGGTGTACTTGTCCGGTACTTGCACTGGGGTGTTCATTTGTAAAATTATACAAGGTGTTCCATTAAAAAAAATTCACTCTACGTACAGCACAATTTTCTGGAACCGCCGGTATAGTTGAAAAAGGCTCGATTATTATTTTATTTGTGAGGACTAGTTTTTTAAGTTAAAGTTTGAAGTCACGATCTTTTAATATTTTGTACTTGTACGATTTAGTTTAAATGAAATGCATATTGTTTATTTTGAATTATGAAACAATGATTTTTCCTTTCATATATTTATTAGGAACAGTTGGAAATTATCGTTAAAAGAAGAGACAAGGAAAAAAAAGGAAGAGAAAGAAAAAAGAAAAAAAAGTATTATGCGCTCTAAATTTATTACATTAACGTACGGTCCCTTGTTCCCTGCCTTCATAAAATTAAGAAAACTTTAGAAGACTTTGATGTCGATCTATTAGCTGGTTATCAGCTTCAATTGCAAATAATTTGGTAAGTATTCCCCGTTATCATTTCTTGAGAAAGGACAGTGTCGGTTGAGGAGGTGGTGTAGGTTTTTATTTACGTAATAATTATGCTCATATGGTTTTGCCTATTAATAAGATAATTGAGTAATTATGTGTCAATATCAAAAAGAAATTGTACATTTCGTGTTATTTACAGGCCACTTTCGTTTTCGTTTAACGATTTCATTACAGAATTGGAAAATAATTTCCACTTAGCAATATAGTACCAAGATTTTTTTTTTTTCTAAAGGAGACTTTAATGTTGATTTTCTAAATGTCTTAGTACCTAGTACTATAAATCTAGACAATTTACTGTTCTCATTAAATATCACCCAAATAATAAATCAACCTACTAGAATTTCAAAAACGTCACAATCTTTAATTGATATCATTATAACTACAAATCCTGATATAATATCATATTCTAAATCTATTAATGTTTCTGATCATGAAATGGTACAATGTAAATTGGTGTTAGCTAAACGTCCAGTTAGTTCACAATTAATTACTTGTAAAAATCTCAAAGATATCGATTTAGAACTCTTCTATAAAACATTTTATGAAATACCCTTGCATTTTATTTTTCATTTAAATAACATTAATGACAAGTTACATTTTTTAATTTCCGGTACTAATGGTCTATTAGATATGTTTGCACCTATTAAAACGATAAAAATAAATCGACGTTCTTATGGTCCTTGGTTATCTGATAATACTAAGTATCTAATGAAGCTAAGAGATAAAGCTTATAGCTTATTTAAGCAAACCGGAGAAAATACTGACTTTAATATTATAAACAAACTCGGAATTTTTGTAATTCTCTAATTGATGCTGAAAACAAGGCATATTTTTTTTATATTTAAATTTTATAACAGCAGTCAGCAGGAACGCTGCCATGAATTGCTAAAGGCGAATATTTATGGAAAAAAAGTTATAATTCCAAATCATTTAAATGATGTAGATAATATTAATACGTATATTATAAATAGTATTCCTAATTTAAATATAGATAATGATAATTTAATCTAGTTTTATAGTAATAATCAACATCCAAACGTACGCACATTACTGAAATTTGAAACTGTAGATCAATGTTTAATACAAGAGATTATGAATGGTATCGAGTCGAACTCAACAGGAGATGATGGTATTAGTATTGCAGTTATCAAATTATGTTGTCCTCATATCCTACAGTTCTTAACTCATATAATTAATATTGTTTAACTAAGAATGTATTTCTTTATTCATGGAAGTGCTCATTAATTACACCTATACTAAAATCCAATAATCCGATTGATTTCAAAGATCTTCAACCGATAAATATTTTACCTACATGTTCTAAGATCTTTGAGAAAATATTAAACTTGCAGCTGAGGCAACATTCGGGATTTAGACCCTCGCACAGCTGTACAACTGCCTTATGAAAGATTACTGATGATGTTTTCATAAATTTAGATAAATGTTACGTAACTGTTCTTGTGTTATTAGATTTTAGTAAGGCTTTTGATACTATAGATCATATCATGCTAACTATTTTAAAATATATTGGTTTAGATGAATTCTCAATCACATTTTTCGAAAATTATTTAACAAAGAGAATTCAAAAAAGTAAACATCAAGGCAAAATTTCTACTGCTGTACTGTCACCTCTGGAGTTCCCCAAGGATCAATTCTTAGTCCAACTTTGTTCAGTATATACAGGCTGATTGAAATTCGAGGGGATCTCGCTTATTATAAGAGATACAGAATCGGTTAAATGGAAGCAAAGTTGCCAAATATCATGCTCATTAATAATACGTTAAGAAATTTGAAATATCTTAAACGGTTTCTTCACAATCGGAAAAAAACTAAAAATTGCGATTTTCGAAAATCGAATATAACTTCTTTATTTATGATTTTTTTCAAAATCTGTGAAAACATTCCTGAAGCCACTTTTTCTGCTTGATTGAATGCCGAGCGTACTTTATTTCTGGAGCGATTCGTTTTTGTTTTTTCAGAACCAACTTCATTTTTTCTTATGGGCGCGATTTTTGTTGTTTAGACAGGTAGATAGCACATTTCTTTCTGAATTCACTGGTATGCCACACTTACTATTTTGTTTTAATTTTCATTGAGAAATTTTGAAAAAACTGAAATTAGATTCTTGTGCACATATTAAGGCACGGTATTTCAGTTACAGATTAACTTTAAGCTTCAGTTTATTCCCATAGTAACAATTATTAAGACAATCGTTTCTATGGCAATAAACTGAAGATTAAAGTTAATCTGTAACTGAAATACCGGGCCTAAGTTAGCTTGTATTCAATTATATGCTGAGTAGCCAAGGAAACGTACACATTTGTTTAATTTATCTGTCATTAAATACAGAATGGCGTATTCAAATGAAGAAAAACGTGATATGTTGCGTATTTTTTATTTGTCACAACGAAATTCTATTACAAGTGCTCAGCGGTATTTAGAAACTTAACCGGAGAGAATTCAACAAAGTATTAGATATTTTTCCAAGTTGGATAGCAATTTCATTCAAAATGGTACATTTTGAAACGCCGAAGAGAAGTACACAAATAGAATACCGAAAGAAAATCAGAGCATATGTTCAAAAATATTTCCGATTTCGGCAATACATAACCGTACACGTTTTCTGATACCATTTGTCAAACTCCGCTCTATTGTTCTACGTGGAATATGAGCTAAAGCATGAAGTACAGCGTTTCTTAGTTCTTCCACGTTGTTGTAATTATGTTTAAAAACATTATTCTTTAGGTTTCCCCATAGAAAAAAGTCTAAGGGGTTAAGGTCGGGTGATCGCGCCTGCCAGGTGACAGGTCCATTTGTTCCAATCCAATGCCTTGGAAAAATCTCGTCTAGGCGGTTTCGAACTCTTCGAGCGTTGTGTGCAGGAGCTCCGTCTTGGTGCCACCATAGTTCCCTTAAATGAATCAATGGAATGTCTTCGAAATAATTTAACAAATGTTGATTTAAAATATTTAAATAACGTTCAGCGGTAAGAGTCTCTTCATATAAAAAAGGTCCAATTATTCGATCTCTCCATAAACCAACCCAGACGTTTATGCAAAAACGACGTTGGGGTCTTGCGTCATGATGTATGCGAGGATTTTCTCTAGATCAATAATGTTCATTATTGTAATTAAAAAGTCCAGAATTCGTAAAACTGCATTCATCTGTCCAAATGATGTTCTTAAGAAAATCATCATCCCGTTCGGCAAGCCAGTGACAGAACTGTAATCGACGAGCATCGTCTCCTGGGTGCAACGTCTGGGTGATGTGAATTTTAAATGGTTTCATCTTTTCTTTTTTTAAAACTTGGTGGATTCGATAATAGGACAATTCTAAATTAGTTTTAATTTCTCTTATCGATGTTCTAGGGTTTTCGTTTACCTTAAAAGTGAACATGAAGTATTTACTATTTAGGAATTATCTAACAAGAATCAACTTACTGCTGCTAATATGTTTTCTTTATTTTCTGCAGAAATTTTGCTTCCGTACTTTCTTTTTGGCTTTTCAAATGCACCATACTGAACTAAGTTGTTATCCAACTTGGAAAAATATCTAATACTTGGTTGAATTCTCTCTGCATAAGTTTCTAAATACCGCTGAGCACTTGTAATAGAATTTCGTTGCGACAAATAAAAAATACGCAACATATCACGTTTTTCGTCATTTGAATACGCCATTCTGTATTTAATGACAGATAAATTAAACAAATGTGTACGTTTCCTTGGCTACGCAGCATATAATTGAATACAAACTAACTTAATATGTGCACATGAATCTATTTTCAGTTTTTTCAAAATTTCTCAATGAAAATTAAAACAAAATAGTAAGGGTGGCATACCAATGAATTCAGAAAGAAATGTGTTATCTACCTGTCTAAACAACAAAAATCGCGCCCATAAGAAAAAATGAAGTTGGCTCTGAAAAAACAAAAACGAATCCCTCCAAAAATAAAGTACGCTCGGCATTCAATCAAGCAGAAAAGTGGCTTCAGGAATGTTTTCACAGATTTTGAAAAAAATCATAAATAAAGATGTTTTATTCGATTTTCGAAAATCGCAATTTTTAGTTTTTTTCCGATTGTAAAGAAACCGTTTAAGATATTTCAAATTTCTTAACGTATTATTAATGAGCATGATATTTGGCAACTTTGCTTCCATTTAACCGATTCTCTATCTCTTATAATAAGCGAGATCCCCATGCTGGCCCTCGAATTTCAATGTATGCCGATGATGCACAACTTTATTTTTCATTCCAAATAAAAGATGCCACTATTAAATTCAATTCAGAAGGCAATAATTCAAACGCAATTGCAAGACCAAATCAGCATTCGAGCAATTGCAACTGAATTAGCTCCTAATCACAGAAAATATTTCTTTCTTTGGAATCGATTGAGATGGTTGAAATTTTATAGGTTGACAAATAACTGACAAACACTGTCTATTTTACTTCGCTTTGATTTTTATGATTACGATGGTACATACATCTATTTTTGCATTTTTGAATTTTAATTCTACATTGATGTAAAATATGTATTTCATATACAAGTTCAACTGTTTTGAAATTCCACGAACACTGGGTCTTTGATATTTTAATGAAAATATATCCATTCCTTCGAATAGGCTTATTTCTATTTTTAACCAAAAGAAATCTGGTGAAAATGGAAGTAACTTAACTTATCCGGAGAGATAATCAAATATTAAATATTATTCCACGTTGGATAATAATTTGATTCGAAATAGCACATTTGAAACGTCGAAAAGAATGTAAAATTAAAATAAAGTAGCTAGCAAGTGTGGCATAGTAATGAATTCATAGATATGCTATCCATCAATCTAAACCACAAAAATTGCGCCCATAAAGTCGCTCCTACACTTGTGCGCAAATACTTGTCCAAAGTCATGTGCAAACCTCCGCGCACGCAAACCTGACTCGCTTTGATATATTGCAAACGACCTTGCAAATATGCACATGCCTATGAGAATGTTTTCCTATACTTGTGAATTTGCGGATCACACATCTGGTAGCGGTATAAGAAAAAATAAAGTTGATTTTGCAGGGCAGTAGCTAGACTAAAAACTCAAGGGAGGCTTATGTAACGTATGAGTGGCTCTATAAATTTTTATTCAGTAGTAGCAATAATCTACCCCATTTTTTGTGAATCGGTGAAACACAATTTTAATATAATTTTTTATCATTTCATCTGAGGTCAGGGCAGGGTCAGCCTCCCTTGGCGTCCTTCTTGCTACGACCCAGTGGTTCTGGAAAACAAAAACGAATCGCTTCTGAAATAAAGTACGTTCAGCATTCAATCATGAGGAAAAAGATATTTCAGGAATGTTTTCACAGATTTTGAAAAAAATCATGTTGCGGACGCGCAGTGGGCGCAACCACTTTCTGCTCAAAAGATGGGTCTACCAACAAATGCTTTATTTACAATATATATACAGGCTGGGAGGATAATTATAACTCGACGTCACGACGGGCGATCTTTTGGTCTAGACGGGTGTAAGCCTGGCGGACTAAGCAAAGCCGTGAGTTCCAGAGATGAACGGAGCTCCGCTGAATGTGATGATTAAAGAGCGGATAGTCAGGCAAAAATAAAACGCAAAAAAGGCATAAAAAAATAGAAGAAAAGGCAACGAATTTTGGGAAAAAAGGCAACAAATTTTTGCAAAAAAGGCAACAAATTTTAACACAAAGGACACTGAAAATAATAAAGGCAGGAAACTTTAAAATTTTAATTTATTTAAAAAAGTACATAGCATTAATTAAATTCTATTTTTGTTTGATCGCCAGGAAGTGACTAAATATTTTTCTATATCCTCCGGTAACAAATTTTGTCTTTTATCGGACAAAATATTTTTGTATTGCGAAAAAAACCTTTCCATGTCACAAGATGTTGCTAGAGCATATTTTAACATAGATATTTCATCGATTGCTAATTTAACGTCCTTCGCAACGCCACCCTCATGGAGTTTGGCTACTTCTGCAATAATTTTGTAGCCAGGATTTTTTTTGTTTTGTGTTTAGAAACTTTACTTTTTGGCCTATGCTACCACCGTATGAAATAATTTCAAATAGTCGTATAAACTTAGACTATTTTTTTCTAAACAAGTAATCGTTTCTGGTATACTGGAAAAGTGAGTCTTGATGAAAATTAAACCTCTTTGTACCGCACTGTCTTTAAAGGTAAGTTATGATTTGGCTATAGACAGAGCTGACGATGTTTCTAAACTATCGACCACCTTAAATTAAATATATAAAATTAAACTAGTTTGTAAGTGGCTATTGTTAAATAAATAAATGCCTCTTTGATTTCGTCAAAATGAACAGCGTAAAGTACGCATGCAGAAATCCAAGAACCCCATCTTGTTATAATAGGTTCTGGAGGTAGCGGTGTGTTGGGTAGCTTTTCTTTATATAAAGCTGCGCGTAATGGAGCTTTTAAAAAAACCTTAAAAATAATCTAAACAAAAAAATATAAAGTTACTTCCGAAAAATATCTTTTTAGTGGAAGAAATTAATATGTTGACCACAACAAATTCTTCTCGAATAAATTCACATACCCTATGTAGACAATGTGCCAAGCAAGTAAGATAAATCATTTTTTCGTAAAAAATTTGCATGACTCGAGCTGCCTTTATCATGTAAGGTGCAGCATAGGAAATGAAGAGGAGAATTTTGTCTTTTTTTACACCATTCGGATACAAAATTCCTAATGGAAAAAATCTATTAATTTCAGTATGTAATATTCAAAATGTTTAATTTACGTATGCTGTCATCGAAGATATTGGCAATCGTTTTGTGATTGGTTTTTTCCAACTCTTTACTTGCCAATAAATGAGGAACTCCAGCTTCGTATTCTGATAATTTACAAACAACAATGTTCGCAATGTAGCGACCCTTACTGTCCGTAGTTTCGTCAATTGAGACCCAAATATAATTGTTTGCAGTGTCTAGCCGAATCAAATCTAGTGCCTGCAAGTAAACAAATATGTATATGAAAATCAACTAAAATTTTCTAATATACCAGTTAGACAATTTTAGTTAATTTGCATAATTTTCATCTGGCAAGAAAACTTGATTTTATAAATAAATATAATAAAAAAAAATATAATATGATTTTTACTTCTACTGACAGATTGATAGCAAATATCTAAATAATTTTTCCGCAGTGTTGATTCGGTCGGAATTATTTCTTTTGTTGAAGATTCTAAAAACTCTCGTAACACCGGATTGTTCAATTTTTTAAAAGGAATCGATGCAGCTATAAAAGCCTCACATAACTTCATTGAAAATGTCGATTTTGAAGAACCAGGTTTTGATTCTTGCAAAGCCATTTTCAAAAGAACCTGTTTGTTGACTGTTCTTGTTTTTTACATTTTTTGAATGAATACCACTAGTTATGTGTTGGGTTACATAATACTTTTTAGTAGCATTTATCTAAAAATTAAGAACAAAATTACAAATAACAATTAAATACAGACACTTATTAGAAGGTTTTTGTACTTACATGCTTCGAACAGATTTTACAAAACAAAGAATTTTCGTCTATTGACAAATTTTTGTCTAGTTTTACCTAATTTTGTATTTGATCACACTTTGGCATCTTGCAGCGTTAAAGTCATTAATTAAACTGAACGTAAAACAAGCACGACAACGAGTGAATTACTGATGCACCGAAAACAGATTATAGTAATCCATTTCTAAATTGGTTTTTATGGCATGGCAATAGTGATTTGATTATCGCAAATATTAGGAGGATTACCGAAGTTCTGAAGATCCAGTTACCCTCAGACGGCCAACTGCCCAGGTCCGGGTTAAAATATTTAAGAATAAGGCTTTTGAATTACAAATTTAAAAAAAATAATAATAAAGGTTTGGTCATTTATTCCTGTTGAGATTAAACCCGTATTGCAACTGGCAATACCCACCTGCAAATATTCGCTGCGGTCAAAGCACACATCATAGAAAACATATTCTAGTAACTGCCAACTTTCCATTTGAAAAAAAAATTCGAAACTCACCGAATAACAAAAAAAGGCAAAAAAGCAACAAGAGGCATTTATTTTCAAAAAAGACATAAATTGCTAAAAATTTGAAAAAAGGCAAAAAAGGCAGGTACTAGGCATTTGCCTGACTATCCGCTCCTTAGTGATGATATTCCACTGCGGGGATGTCTAGCGGAATCAACTGGTAAATTGGTCGGTGCGACGTTCCCGGAGTGGTTTTAGTTGTATCGCTTCGGTCCTGGGCGTCGTAGCAAACTATGCAGCTGTCGTTTCCGATTTTGCAGCGGGTTGGTCTGGTTCGATCCGGTGGCGTAGAGGTGACAGCAGCAATGGTGACAAAGCTTTTGGAATATCGTACGCCGTCCTGATCTCGTTGAATACCTCCCGGTATAGTGCTCGGCGGCGGCAACTTGATTTGCGTCTTCTACAATTAAAAAATATATAAGATGATCTATTTCATTTTTTTTATTTAAAATTACTTCCGCTAAACCGGAAGTGATACATCTTCTTACATGTTGTCAAATAAACTAATGGTAGACCTACATTATATATACGGTATATGAGAATTACAAAATAATAATTTATAAGTAACTGCGAACAATGTTCATGGTTCCGTTTGTAATATTTCGTTTAAAATTCTCGAAAATGCTAACAGAATTCCTTTGACTAAAATCTTATACAGTAATCTTCATTGCCAGATTATTTTATGTCACAGGCAGGCATAAGAGGACAGCCCTAGTTGTCCAATTGCACGCTTCGTATAAATATATAGCAGCTAAAAGGTTCACGGTATTCTGTAGCACCAGCTGTGCATAACTCTACTACTTAATGATTTGACTACGTGATGCCCACCACGCAAATGTGCCTACATCTGCCTCTCTCATTTTTCACAAATTGGTTAATTATCCACCGATAAACAATACTAATAACACGACAATTCAAAGAATTCTGGGCATTTTGACTTTACTTAGGCTTAGGCTTGTGCAGTTTTGTGTAGATCTTTGGGGTCGATATCAATTTGAAGTGAAGTGGTGGATATAGTCGTCAATTAATCATAGAAAAGCTTAATGACAATAGCAATATACATAGAGTTGCCATATGTCCGGATTTCCCCTGACATATTTTGCAGTGGTTCGACCGTGTATCTGTTTTTATAGATTGTATACCTATATTATAAATACGAAACTTGAATGGATATGCTAGTGATATAAAAAAAGAAAAGCAATAAATGTTTAAGTAACTCACCTTTCAAGCGAGTGAATAGCTCACATAGTTCTCTACATATGTGTTTCAGGAATAGGCATTTATAAAATTAATATAATAATAAGAAGAAATATCCTGTATAGACAATTTGTAAATGTAGGCTCTAAGATGCTACAAATTTATTCTTGTTAAAATTTTTACTAATTTTATTTATTATTAAATTATTTATTTTTATAAAGTACTTTCTGTTTTAGGAATGTTACTATGGAATTGGAATATAGTTCCTTGATTTTGTTTTATTTTAAAAAATATAATATTCAACATAAAAAATGTATTTCAGTGTGAAATATTCACTATTTCCTCCCAATGGTAATTTCTTGGCTCACTTAGAAAAATCTGATGATTTAGAGGTAAAAACTTCGTACATATTTAAATAGTGCCGTCGTACATTGGTGGAGGGAGAGTGGCAAAATTATCATCTTTTAAATTTTACTATGCGTGAGTGAACATCATTTCCTTCATAATCTTTCATAGATTTTTTTCGATGATTAGTTGAATTAGATGAATAGTTCCTAATAAAAATTCTACAATAAACGTCATATTCCTCTGAAGTAATTCGCAGTGGATGACGAATGCATAATCCTGTGTGGAAAAGAAACACATCATTCCGTAGTTGAACGTTCATTAATAACGTTATTGCCACGTACGACAGAATTGACTTTAACGACCTCCAATTCATTGTTAATTCGATTACACTCAAATAAAAGTACATGTTGGAAAAATTTGTTTTATCAACTTCACACCTTATAGTTTCTAACCTGTGGTGGGAGCAGTGAGACGTGACGAAACCAGTGAAATGTTTCCAAGTGTTGTGAATATTTTGTTTATTCGTCAAGCCCCACCGATTCTACTACCGCTGATTTCACTAATCCCACCTCCATTCGATAAACAGAGCAACAGCATACAGCCATGAATAGAATGGACTGTGCTATATTGAAAATAAATCGATGAGTCCTCGTCATATTAACTTTTTATGTGAATGTAGGAATTGTTCTTTTCAATACTCGATTTGTATCTACACCCTTTTCCATCGCTTCTGTATTAATTAGTATAAGATAAGTCTGGGTTTTCTGGAATATATTGAATTTTCATCACTTCATCAAACTGAAAAATTCACAAGAACTGACACTATATAACTTACTGATACTATATAACTTTTTCAGCTCTGTGGTGGTTTCAGCAAGTTTTAAGTTTATAGTAGCTGACTTTATCTGTAAATTCCGAGTGTTTCGGGATTTTAATTTTCTGGTAATAATCCCTCAGTCGGAACTACTTAGTCACTTGTTTTAGAAAATCCAGTAATACATTACAGTACATTAAAAAATCAATCGGATAAAAAGTAAATAATAACTTAACAAAACTAGATATGAACAGAACCAGAAATAATATATTCTTTACAATAAATTTAAAAAAATGCCTAAAATACCCGACTTTCGCTTTGCGTATAACGTAATAATTTGTCGTTATGTGAAACCTTTCCGTACATTTATAGCTTCTTTCACCATGTGCATACAACATTCTTAGATACCATACAACATCTATAGACGGAACAATAATTTCAACTGGTTATAAAGCGAATGAATAATGTCACCTTTAATACAATAAAATTGCATAACACAATATACACATTAATTATTCTTTATTTCGTCTCGCCGCTGATCCGACATGATTCACTTTGTTCGAAAATGTTGCTTGCATTAGAAAGAATAGAAATCGAACGTGATGGCCGCTTTCACTTATTAAATACTTTCGTTTGGTGGCAACAAACATAAAACCTCCGATAATTGAATTACGAAAAAATTCGCAACAATTATGCAAAATCCACGGCGGACAAATGTTTACATTTTTATTATTAGGTTAATTAAACATTAATTCAATGATTAGTAACACTCATCTGTGTTTGAATATTTAATAATAGCTCAATAAATTGGATTTCGTTTGCATTTTCTTTTTTTTTTCCTAATAAAAAATATTTATATTGCGAACTTACTTAAATACGTCAGTCGTCTTGACTCATCGTAATTGTTTAAACATTGCCATAGGGTAACATGCTTGAGAAATTATGTCGGCAACCGCCAATCATAAGCAGGAAATGATTGATTGATTTCTATGCTTGAATAGTCAAGGACAAGAAATGATAATGAATTTTTGAAAATAAGGTCACATATCGTTCTCTTCTTTTACAAGTGAATTTTATTTCTTTCTTTAAAAACCCTAAAGACTAAAAAAATTAAAGAAATTAAAACACAGCAATCGAAAAGCGCTTTCATGAGAAAAAAATTGAGAATTATTTCAGAAGCAAATAAGTAGTGCAGCAAAATTTTCAGTTTCTACTTCTAACAGATCTACAGATGGGAATATTATTGTTTTGTTCCATCAAATACAAGCGTGGCAGTATAACGCTACAGCAATATATTAATATACTTACACATGCCCGTTGCCGCTTTGTTCGAAATAAACCGAACAAAAAAGAAAATTCCTAGTAATAACATAAAAATTCATCACTATTTTAATATCGATCAACCAAATTGTCATATCCTTGACGAAAAATTTCTTTATTACGTATAACAGCCAAAAAAGGTTGAATATTTGAAGTCATCGAAATTAATAAACGCTTATTTTATCATAAGCGTTAAAATCAATATGTTAACCTGCGTCATAAAATCGTCACATTTAAAAAATATATTCTCTTTGGATAAGGTAGAAACTGTTTTAAAATTATAAACAAACAAACGTTATCTTCTTTGACTATTGTAAGGATATATTCATCATGCATGATTTTCTTCTTGGATATTGTTCTTCAAGTGAAGATGCTCGATTTATCCCAAAAAAAAGAAACAAGTCAGAGAAAATTACCCGAGGACGTGCTACTAAAGACAGGATTGGGAATGTCTCTGAAATGCTTCGAATACTTGCTGGAAACATATCTTTTGATAAACTTCGACCTTCATAATCTTCAGAAAACTTGCAAATATTCTATCGCTTTGAGGAATTAATAATGAACTCGGTTATGTAAAAAAAAATAAGAGTTTAACACTTATTGACGATGCTTACAATTTTGCATAAATAAAATATCTTTTAATAGCAGCCTAATTCTTGAGTGTAGAGAGAGATAATTTTGTGTTTAAATATATTACAATCAGTTCCTATGAACTACAAGAGCGGCAGACAGAAGAATCTATTAAGAAGTATCGCAATTACGAAATGTCTTAGTAGGTTCTTTTGTCTCGTTTAAACTTCGGTGAAAGAAGAATATAATGACTTGATTCGAGTGGAAACCTTGATGAAAACTGTGAAAATTAACCACGTTTGAAAAGACCAAGCTGAGCTGAGAAAAAAGTTATTCGTGTTTGATCTGAGGCCTTTGATGCCAATTGACTAAAAGGCAATTCCTGTCACTCGGAATTAAATCTATCTGACACTTTTGTTCCCAAATTTTACATTTCCATTTTTGGAAGAATGGAGATATTTGCAGAAGACATTGCCATTTGAAAATGAAGAAATTTCTAAGAATAGAAATAACCTGCATTTTAATATATTCTAAGCTTGAAGATTACTTCAACCTTTGGTGAACTAAACTTCGAAAGACCGGATAAAGTTTTAAACATAAATAAATAAATGCAAAAACATTGAATTAAGAATCATTGGAAAAATTATGTACAGCTGCGGAATCATAAAGCGGGACAGTATAATTTTGTTAGTTTAATTATTACTTCTTAATTCCGGGAACTATATAGTAACTTAGCAACCTTTGTAGTTCTTATTAAACAATCATTCTGTTTGTGGTAAAAGTTTTATCGTATAAATTTAAAAAGAAACAGTGAAACAATATTAGTTGAAAATGTATTAGTTTTTTCGAAAATTTATAACTGCATAAAAAATTAACCTAAGTAAAAATTCTTAATACTTCGTGATGTTGCCATTCAACTGAATTAACGAGTTTAAACGTCTGGGCATAGATTGAATAAGATT
Source organism: Serrognathus titanus (assembly GCA_039766575.1). NCBI lineage: Eukaryota > Metazoa > Arthropoda > Insecta > Coleoptera > Lucanidae > Serrognathus > Serrognathus titanus. The sequence continues at coordinate 43,235,349 of CM077914.1, read as the reverse complement.
TTTAATATATTCCATATCCAAACATTCCCAAGCTTCTTCTATAGTAGCTGCCGAACAAGCACTGCAGTCTCAAATGGATTTTCTCTTAAAAAATGAAGCAATTCAACATCTTCGTTGGTCGTGCTTCTTTTTCGTTCCATTCCGTCTTTTCTTTTGACACTCTGCTCCGCCTCCCATTTTTTTTTAATTCTTCCCACAGTACTCTTACTAACGTTAAATTTTTCACCTATGCATCTAAAAGACCAACCGTCCTCCAAACCTTGTATTATTCTTTCTCTTATATTTTCGCTAGCGTGACGATACATGATGTTTGTGAATGTAATTTAAGAAATTATTTGACATTAGTAAAATAATTACACTTGACAACTGTTACTAAGGAAATTTTACACTATCAAAATAATACAAACTTTTGTTATAAGACTTGTCCCGCTTTATGATTCCGCAACTGTACTTAGTACAAGCAAAAATTGGACTGCGCCTTGTCATAAGAACCATATTCGGAAAGTCATTATCAATAAAATATCTAATGTAAATTTTAAAAATCAAAATACAATTAAAACAGTGATTTTCTAGAAGTACTTGATCCCATTAGAACGAGAGTACATACATTCATAGTTTTCTAGATTGAAAAACCAAAAAGTTTGTTTTTCGTCATCATGGTAACCAAGATTATGTAATGATTAGGAAATACAATCCCGATATCCCGATATCCCGGGATCCCGGCCAATTTTTGGTTGGATCAGTATTTTCTATTCTCAACAATATTTTAAAATGATATACTTCATTATTAAATTAACTCATTTTATGATTATTATTAATAAAGAAATACGTTTAACATTAACAGTTGTTGCCTTATTAGAAGCCGTAAAATTGTTTTTGATTGTCAGTCTGTTGAAATATAATTCTTTAATAAATATTACAAGACATTACATTGGTGGCAGCGGTGGGATAATAAGAGAAATAACGTCGTAGTGAACCATTGAATATTAAATTTGAGTTCATAAAAAAAAGTGACAAAATGACAGATGTACAATGCCTGAAGTTTAAAGCCAATGATTACACAAGACAATATTACATATTGTAGATGCAGTGCACAGAGGTAAAAAGTATCACGCAGTGGTTTCAGGAAGTCTTAACAGGAAAATAATGAAAGGCTACCACAACACTGCTACCGCAGGAGCACGCGTGCAAGACCGCTACTATTGGAGTAATATGAATTCCGATATTGCACGTTGGTGTCGTGATTGCGAAGATTGTTGTCGACAAAAACCCCTGCTCCCGCACCACGAGCGAAACTACAAACTTACATTCCGGAACGAAGATTGGAGCGTGTGGTTATTGTTATATTAGGACCATTACCAGTAACCAATCAAGGCAATGCATATATCATGGTGGTAGCAGACTATTTTTCCAAATGGACAGAGGTTTACGCTCTCCCAGACCAGAAGGCGGATACGATAGCAAGAAAATTAGCATTTGAGCATTTGACATCATCCAAACTGATCAGGGCAGACAATTCGAGTCCGAATTATTCCTGAAAGTGTGTAGGCTGCTATCAATTGAAAAGACTCGAACGACTCCATTTCGGCCATAATCGGATGGTATGGTGGAAAGCTTTAACCGAACGCTTTTAGATATGCTATGTCACTGGGCTGTGGAGCGGTAAAAATCTTGGAATTTAGAGTTACATGATGGCCGCCATGAAGCGACAAAATACACGCCGAATATGTTAATGTTTGGATCGGAAGTTCGGTTGCCAGTCGATTTACAGTGCGGATTACCGCTAGGTGAATCGTTTCATTCTGCGAAGGACTACGTAACTTCTTTACGTCAGTCTTTGAAAGAAGCTTACAAGACAGTAAGAGAACATGTGAGTGCTGCTCACTTGCGAAATAAATCACATTATGAACTCAATGTATGAGAGAGGAAATTTAGTTGTGGGGAACTAATTTGGGTCCACCATCCTGTCCCCCGGATCAGTGAAACAAAAAAATTACATAAACCTGGGACAGAATCGTATCGAATTTTGAAGAGTATGGATATGGGAACTTACAGAGTACAACATACTCTATTTTCAAGGAAAAGAATGGTAATTCATCACGATTGGCTAAAAAATATGTACACATCAGCCTGATCTGAACAGGGCCAACGGGAAATAGCAGCCCGATTACCAGGCCGATCTCGTCGAGAAGATGTCGAAAAGCGAAAACCGACCCTTTTTCAAGAAGTGACAGATAATTTATTCAGCGCGCCTCTAAAAAATCTTTGGTACATTGTGTATCTGAAGACTTTCATATAGGGGGAGGAACAGCCGCAGAGATCCATAGACGTTTTGGTGGAAGGAGTGAACTTTTACAGCAAAACGTTAAGGTAGGCCAGGTCGCGTTTCTAAAGCGCAATGAACGTTACACCTATTACATGGTAACAAAAAACGGAGTTACATATAAAGATTTGGAAGATTCTCTAAAATTTTTAAGAGATTTGACAAATCAGCGTAGAGTGGTTAATTTAGCTATACCGATGATTGGGTGTGGATGCGATCGACTGAATAAGCATCGGGTAAAGAAAGTATTGGAAGACGTGTTTACTACGGGAGGATTTATTATTAAACTGTATCGTTGGGCTAGCAGGTTCCTACGAACTCGGAGACGAAGATTGGATGGTAAACAGCTTCTAAGTTAATGTAGGGGTGAAGGAAGTTCGTCCTCTACAGGTATTTCCAGGCCCATTACACCTAATCCTATTGTAAGACTCCATGAAGAGATATATTTCCGTCCCCACAGATGCATGCGAATGATCAGATAGTAGGAAAAAACGTTTCAGAAAATACTAGTGTGATTTCCAGTTCTACAGCTATTGTTCAATCTAATACACCTCCGAGAATTGTGATGCGAAGAAGATACAAGTTTATCCATTCCTCAAGATATTCCTCTATCTCTGCCAGAGTCTGCAATGACGATTCCAGCAAACTTCCGACACTTATTGCCACATCAAGCTGCTAGAAAGATTGACAACATAAAGATTTGAGAAGCCTCCAGGAGTTGGCTTCAGCTAGCTAGGGATACTGTAACATTAAAATGTTAGGCGTCCAGGGAAAAGTTAGTAGTTGTTACCTTGTTAGAATTCGAAAAATTGTTTTTGATTGTCAATTTGTTCAAATATAATTCTTTAATAAATATTACAGAACATTACATATGTATGCCAGTAGTATGACTGTCTGTGATTTGTAACTCTAAGGGCAATCGCATACAAAGAATAACTTTTACCACGACTTGTCTGTATATCGCAATTTCAAGTCGACTAAACTGTTTAATTGTTAGAGAATTATAAATGCCTGGCCTCACGGTATATCTAGACAGAGATTTGTCTACAGCGATGATTGTATCCATGTACCAAGAGCCCCCTTTTTACCTCATAAAAACACATTAGGTTTAATTGCACCAACGTCGTTGTTAACTAATCCTAGGTTAAATACAGGACTTTCTTCGCTTTAATTGGAGATTAACTTTAATCGATGTCGGTGCAACTCACCTTAACTCTTATAAGTATGTAATAGAGACACGCGACTTCGACTAAATAATCGATAATAATAGTCGACTTATACTTTTAGTCGAGTTACTCGACTTACAGTTTGTCGTCATCGATTAAATGATATTTTAGCATGCGTAGTAAAGTTGTCGTAGGAAGGGTAGTCGTCGAACGCGTAGATTTGTTTTCGTTAATCTCGTTTGTTCATTAGCGAATGATGTATTGTATTAAATAATACACATTCTAAAATTAAACAAACCTTAATTATAAATTCAGTTTAATTTTAGAAGATCTAATTTTTACATGTGTAACGTCTAAAAAAATATTTTAAGAAATCAAAAGTGTGTGTTTTAATAGTTAAATATGCATATGTTTTCATCTATGTTAGAAATATTTTTGAGTAAACAGTCTTTTATTATGCACCTGTTGGGTTAGTATGGAATCACAATAATTTCATTTTACTTTAATATTTGATTGCGTAATTGATTCTAACCAAAACTCATCTAAATAGGTAACATATTTTATATTAACAACTGATTACTCCACTATTTGTTCGACTTTCACTGCTTAGATTAATCGTAGCTTAATCGACTTTACATTAATAGATTCGTTCTGCAAATCGACTTGCATAAAATCGTTTGGTCGATAATCTCTAGTCTGTTAGTCAGTTGGATCAATCGATTTTTAAGAAATTATGTTTTATATTTTGAATAAATTATTTGAATTTTGAATAACAAATTTAATTTTATTAATATTATTAATTTATTTTTAATCCTGGATTAAATCCAGAGATTCCGGGATGACTTACAGAAAATCCCGAAATCCCAGGATCGAAAATATAGTCCGGAATTCTATTCCCTACTAATGATACATTTCAGACTCGCAATGATCTGCAGATATATCGAAATATAAATGCTGTTCAATTTAAAACAAGAAAGTTTGACGTCACTTTCAGCGAAATCAAAAGTCCTACCGTGCTTGATAGTATGTAGGAAAATTTATTTTTTAATTAAATTTATCTTTACCAAATTTCATGTAAGTTGATAAAAATATAAAATTTCTAGAAAGATAAACACATGGCGTGGAACACCCGGTATACTATATGTACCATTTAAAGTAACAAAATTGCTACTCATTCATTAGGTCTCCGATAGTCACTTGTTTTTTTTTTTTTTTTAATAAATTCTGGCAATTCACGTAAATCCCTAAAACTTTTGTATTTAACATAATAATAAAATGTGCAGTTACCGTTCAAAATATAAACAAAAACCCTATATATAAATAATATCAAAGAATATAAATAACAGTTTAATCTTATTCGTCATTTTTCTTGAAAAACAGATTCATTAGTAGATCTTTTCTTATATATTTATGTCTCTACAGCACACGTGTGTTTTGGCACAAGTTTTTAGAGAAACGCGTTGAAAGAATGATCGTAAAAAACATGAAATTCTTTTGGTTAGCGTTCTTGCGATTATTGTCGCTCAATTAAAAACAAAAGTAACCTTCACGGTCCTTATGCACGGAAATGCATTCACACAATTTTTTGCCCGCCGTAGATTTTGTCAACGTACAGGAACTCCTCGGTATACCTATTACGATATTGGTGAACCCATTCACCTGCCACTGTCAGTAGGTCGTTCTATGAAAACCAAAGTGGGGACTTAAATAATTTACACTGGTGGTATACGCACATAAAATATTTACCGATTGTTGCTCACGGTAATCGAACCGTTTTCCTCAGCATTACTGAAGAACATGTGTGCGGTGTGTATCGCGTAACTTGTATACGATCCCCCGTTTAAATAATGTGGTTTGCGTAATAGTGCGAAGGAACTACATACTTGGGTGGACAAAATGAAGATAGTTTTAGTAATTGTAAGTGGGTTCTGTTAATATCTAAGCAAACGATGCGTTTACTTTAAACTTTTATCCAGCGGCTCAGATTTTAAGCGATTCCATAATTGAATAACAACGTGCATTAACGCCGCAAACAGCGAACGGTATATTATATAAAATTCACGCTTTATATAAGCATCATTTACACATCACTTTATTTATTAAAAAATTAAATAAATAATACTTTCAAATAAAAGTATGCCAAACTTTTATTTATATATGTAACTAGACTCACGGTCAATGATTTCTAAAATAGCTGTATTTGATGCGTGGTATCAGTATGAACTAATTTTGTCATTGGAATCTCCGTAAAATCCGTCCGTTCCAACGACTCTCTCGGCCAAACTTTGTCCTTTACCTTACTGGTCCAATACGAAAGGTGAATATGACCGTAACGCTGGTTATTTATGGTCAATAAAATTTTATTATAACGTGAAATTTGAACATGTTTCTCATGTCCTGCACGTCTTTTAACATGTTTCTCATGTCCTGCACGTCTTCGAACAGTACATCTAAAATATTTACTAATTGTTTTTCGAGAGTATTACAAGTAGCTCACATTTTCGAATTCCTAATTAATTCATTTTGCAACCTATATCAAATTTACTTTGTTATCTTTTAGTTTCTACATTTCTTTTATTAATATTTTTTCCGACTTACCAAGAATAATGATTAACCCCCTATTGTGTAAGTCATATTCTTTTCCAATTTATTTATTTTATGACTGTAAAGATTTTTATAGTGCTAAATATTTACTTTATACTTTATATCTTTTTTCAAGTTACCAAAAATTGACTTACAAGTGAGTCCAACTGAGAGTACGTAAGCTAAGTTTTACTAACAGTGAAACAGAAATATAGCAAATCATTGAAGGAAGTTGTGTTGAGATTTGTTTTAAGTTCTTAATTTATCCTCCTCCGGAATGTGAATTTGTTTAGTCACTCTTGAAATAAAATTAACAAGTTAAAAATCCAAATTATCCTACAAAATCAAAGTGATATACCTTAAATCTCTACGATCTTATGGAGGTGGATAACGAACTATTTTTTGCAGCCATGAAAACTCAGAGCAATAGTTGGTTTGATTTCTATTCAATTACTTAAAGCTTACGGTTGCGACAACTTCCGAAAGACTTTCCGGTAAGGTGCTGACCGTTAAATGAGGTCCGTGTGTTTTGGCTTTAAAGGTGCCTGTACACCGAAAAAATAACAAAAACATGTAACTAGCAAAAATGCTAGTAACTAGTATGTATATAACATTCATTTGATTGGCACAGGAAATAATAATAATAATAATAATTTTGTTACTAACAAAAGCTGTAATGAATTTCACGCATGTATAACAATGTTATTAACATTGTTAGAACGATGTTATTGACACTGTTATCAACAATATTACTGATATTGCTATCAATAATATTACCGAAAGTTGGTAAATTAAAACCTGGGGTTGGAACGGGATATAATAGTTTGTTATTTATACAGGGTGTTTCGTAACTTCGTAAAAAAAAATAATGGCGTGTTGGACATGAGATGTGTGCATAAATGCATCTAAATAAGACGGAAATAAAACTTTCCGTTTTATTTAGATACCAAAGTTTTCGATCTAATTAATCATAAAATTTTGTTAGCAATATTGAAATTTATTGGTCTTGGACCGTCTGCTTTAAATTTTTTTGAAAATTATTTCAAGAATAGATCTCAAAAAGTATTGTATAATGGTAAATTATCTAATTCTTTGAATGTGCAGTGTGGTGTTCCGCAAGGATCCATATTAGGTCCGCTATTGTACACTATATATACTTTCAAACTTATGAAAACTCTCCGTTTTTGTAAATACCACATGTATGCGGATGACACGCAACTGTATTACTCTTTTGATTTTAAAGATGTAGATGTTGCCTGTGGCAGAATTAATCTTGATTTAAGCAATTTGGTTAAAACTTCAAATGCACATGGTCTGAAACTAAATCCCACTAAAACTAACGTTTTACTCTTTGGCAAAAAGAAAAATCGCACTGTCCTGTCGACCACATAAATACTTATTTGAATGATGTTCTGTTGCCTTTATCTAATTGTTGTAGAAATTTAGGTTTATATATTGATACTGACCTGAAATTCACATTTCATGTTAATAAACTTATACAGAGAGCGTTCGCTAGTTTAAAATTAATTTATATCAATAGACACTTACTTTCTAACTCTATCAAACGCCTTTTGTGCGATACACTGGTACTATCGCATTTCAATTTTTGCGACACCGTATATGGTCCATGTTTTGTTTACGTAAATACAGCAAGAATTCAGAAAGTTCAGAACAGTTGTATGCGACTTATATGCAGCATAAGACGGAGGCAGCACATATCACACAAATTACAGGAACTCACATGGTTAAATATGAAAGATCGCAGACGTTTACATTGTATTCAGTTTTTTCATAAAATAATAATGCACAAGTGTCCACCCTACCTTTATAATAAAATTCGGTTCAGGACAGACGTTCACAATGTCAACGTCAGAAACAGGGGCTCATTTACAATACCTCGCCATAGATCTGAATTTTTCAAACGTTGCTTTTCTTATCAAATTGCTAATGTCATTAATAACTTACCTCAAGGGTGGCTGGACTTATCGACGTCTAAGCTTCACACTAAAATTAAATGTATGTTTCTTTGTGGTGAGTACTGGTGATACTAATACTAAACACTAAAATTAATTTATATTCTTCTCTTGCTTTCATTTGATTTTTTTTTTATTGTTTTACTGATAATTCACTTGTACTTAATTTACATTAACTTCTTTTATTAGGCAGTTTGTTCCCAATTATTTGCGCGCCAGTTTAATTACTTTAATTAGTTATAAATTATTTCTTTACGGGTGTAAGGGGAAGATCAGGGGTCTTGTTTTAAGACCATCTGACCTTACACCTATTAAGCTTATATATTGTAATAATATTTATATTATTTGTTATGTTACGTTTTATTTAGAATTTTGGGATTAATAAACTTATTATTATTATTATTATTAAAAAATCAAGTTTTCTTGCCAGATGAAAATTATGAAAATTAATTAATAATAATAATTACTGCCAGTTACACAATTTTAATTAATTTTCATTATTATTATTATTATATTCTTAGTAAATATCATAAACTTAAACCAAAGACTTTCAAACGGTTTACCCGTTCGACAAAATTATTTATTTTCTCGAAAATTTAATAACACTTTGTTCAACAAAAAATGGTTCATTCTATTCATTTTCATGCAAACTTTCATTGTTTAATGTATTTCAATACACCTGTATTGCTACTAACATTGTTACTAACAAAAAGCTGTAATGAATTTCAAAGATGTATAACAATGTTATTTACATTGTTATCAACAATATTATTTATTTACACTGTTATCAACAATGTTACTGAAAGTTGGTAAATTGAAACCTTGTGGTTCCACAAATATTCATGCTTACTATAAGTTTAATACTGTTTTCCTTAGACAAACAAAAGACTAACAAACTATTTAGGCATATTCAAAACTATAAATCACAAGAAACGAACGAATGTTATCTACACGTTTCTAACATCTTGCTTCTAAATAACTCGTGTCTAAATAAAAACCTTTTCAAGTAGATTGGGACCGAAAATTTATACATTGCATTTATATTTAAGAATCACTAAATGCAACCTACTTGACCAGACTTTTATTTAGACACTTGTTACAACATGTCAGTAACAATTAGAATAACATTTTGCTACCAACACTCTTTGATCTAGACTAATCGCAAAATTTTTGTTGCTAACAAAGTTATGAAGGTTGTTATCGATATTTAATAAAAAGATGTTATTATTTTAAACAAATGTCATCAAGGATAGTATTGTTAACTTCCGAATTGAAAATTCACTCGGTATATTAAGTATACAGGCTTTGGATTCAGTTGCATAGACCGCATTCTATTATTCCGAGACATATTTTCACCTCACGACTCACAATAATGACAGTTTCTTGTTATAAACGAGGGTGAGTTCAGACGCTTTTCAATTGTGAATATGAGCTACTTGGAGTTAGTTGCTCCGATGTGTTCCAATTTCATTTGGAACAAGTCGGAGCAGCTTCAGAATGGCTCCAAATAGCTAATATGTGCAAATGGAAAACGGTTAATGTCTTTGTTTGCAGAAACAAAAATTATTTAATCTCTATGCGCATTGTAAAAATGCTAGTAACAAATATGTATATAACATTCATTTGATTCACATGTTAAGGCGTCTATACACCAAGAAAATAACAAAAACAAGTTAGTAGCATAAATGCTAGTAAGAAACATGTAAATAACATTAATTTGATTGGCACTGGAAATGTAGATAACAATTTGATATTAACATTGCTATTAACATTGCTATTAACATTGCTAGCAACATTGTTACTAACAAAAAGCTGTAATTAATGTCAAAGATGTGTAACAATGTTATTATCAAAATCAAGTTTTCTTGCCAGATGAAAATTAATTAAAATTGTGTAACTGGCAATATAGAAAGTGTTAGGAAAGAGTTTATACATGTATTTCGGCCTTATTGAGAAGCCTCAAGTGGTCACAGATTACGAAGCGGGAAGGGGCATACCTAACATGTCATCATCGGCAAAATCGAGAAGGCAATTGGGATTAAGCTTCGGGGTAAAGACCGTGGTCTTCCCATTGAAGCGCCCTCCGTAAAGAAAAAGTAAGAGCTCTCGGAGGGTACAATGACTTTCTTACATGTGTCTTGTAAGATATACAATTCATAATATATAAACAGAGTTCTGATGAGGCCTAATAAGGCCGAAATACATGTATAAACTCTTTCCTAACACTTTATATATTGCCAGTTACACAATTTTAATTAATTTTCACAATGTTATTAAGCATGTTTGTGGAACCTCCAGGTTTCAATTTACAAGGACAAAGAAATTTACCAACACGTTCAAAATACATTGTTGAAATATCACAAATATTTTTTATAATAATGTTATTGATAATTATATCAATAATATTACGAAATCGCATAACATGACAAAAGCCGCAAAGCCGTTTCACCAAAAGTTAGAAGGAGATAGCTATATAAAAGTTCTTTGACTTATTGATCGATCGGCGTACAGTAAAACTATGATATGTACTCAAAAGTAAATTGTTTTTGCTTGGAAACCACAAACAAAATGCCTACCATGCGTTTGTCTGTAAAGGTTGTGTCATAAATTATGATATCGACTGTACTCTTCTATATCTGTTTTCCTTAGACCACTTCATCTTGGAGCGTTGAAAATACTGAATACTGAATTTAGATAAACCAAAGACTAGCAAACTAGGGAGGTATACTTCTGTGCAATAAAATTAATCACACTGAACAATTACAATTTAAAGCAGATGTAAAGAACAAAATTAATTTGTCAGAATAAACTACGAGACAGAGTCAAATCAGAACCTTAAAAATACCTTAAAAACGAAGTCTAACGGAACCTTGTCTAACAAGTTGGCAGAAATATTATTTTTGAGATGTATATACAATAAATTAATTACTGCGCTTAATTTTATTGCACAGAATGGTACTTTCGAAACTAATAAACCATAATGAAGTCGACAGCGCATTTAGTTTCTCGAAAAGTAACGGTATGTTATCCAAATGTCACTAACATCTTGTTTTCCAAAGATAATATGTAAGTAATATTTTGCTAGTAATGTTTTTTGGTTTTTCGATCGCAAAATATTTGCTACTAACAAAGTTATCAAGTTAATGAAAAAAATAATAAATGTTAATAACGAATTATTTTCAACTTGTTAATAACATCTTCGGTATTTCTTCACGTGTTAATCGCAATTGTCGTCAACAATGTTGATAACAGAAGTATTATAAAAATTTTTGCTGTTATCTCCGGTATAAAGCCGGCTTAACACTTTAACACATTCAATGCGTAAACATCCACAAATCAATTTGCCTATTTATACTGACGTGAATTTAGGTGTAATTTATTTTATATTCCGGAATTATTCTCCTGCACGTTCTAAATGCTTTTGCTTTAGAAATATTTATTGGAATAATAGCTTAGTTAAATAACGCTATATTCTTAGAAGGTACGAATCTCTATTTTCATTTACAAAAAGTGTTTCCTTACTTAGTCTGAAGTCCATCTACCTTGAATGAAAACGACAGAGTTGAGATAATTCTTGATTTCCAAGCCTTTCTACCTTCAACTAGGTATTTTATTTCCCCTCATTTAATATTACTTCTCATTGCTACCTTTTTTACATCTTCTTTTCAAGTTTTTCTTGGTCTGTCCCTTCTGTTTTTCCTTTTGATATTAATTCATTTACGCTTTTGATTAATCTGTCTGCCTTTCTCTTATTTTGTCCTCGACTGATTTTATCCTTTCTCGACTTCCTTGTTTCGTTGATATCGTTTTTTTTATCGATTTTGGGACTTTTATTTCTGAAAAATAATGACCACCCACATTTCATACCTTTTCGTTTATTTCAGCTTTCCATTTTTTTTAATAGATGTTCCCAAGTACATGAAGTTATCAACCTGCTCAACGTTTTGTCCTTCCAGATTGATGTGAATTTTGTATTCCATTAAGATAAACATATATCATATTAATATTCTTCATCCTTTTTTTTTTAAATCCGCAACTATTGTCATTCCATCTGCAAACAGTAGATCTGATACCTATATTTCCAGCATTTTCCAATTTTCTGTTCGAACTTCTGTTTTTACGGCGACTAAAAAAATAGTGGACTGAGTACGCTTCCTTGCTTGAACCCCTTATGGATTTCGAATTAATTTGATACGTCATCTTGTATTTACAGTATTATTTATTTTGTCGATCATAGTTTTTATTATATTCATTGTTAGTTTGTTAATTTCTCTTACACTTAAATTTTAATGATTCTTTTGCTAGAAGTAAATAAACCATGGTGGTTCAAAGTCTCTGATGATTGATGGCGAAAAACAAGTTTGCCAACAATATTAAAAAACAAATCTCAAAAGTAAGACTTGATGACATTGCGCTTAAAATCATTTCAAACAAAAGCCAACCTAACAAAATTAATTCTTGAGTGCTTTAATGAGATATTTCAATAGATAGCTTCACAAAATAGTCATAAAGAACCAAAATAGAAAAACATACACTTCATTTTTTTATTATATGCCTATTAATCGATTGATAATTTGAAGCTATTTCCTTTTAGCTTTCGTAAAACAGCATTACCTCTCGCACGCAGTTGGAAGTCACGTTGTGTTCTTATAACTCAGATTGGTCAGCTCGGCATATAATAAAAAATGACGTTTACTTGAAACAACTGGAATTTTATTTTTTTTTTCTAACCGGACATAAAAATAAAAAATATACGTAATAAATGATGACAAAACAAGTTCCTTCTTTCCAAACACTTCCACTGAAAACTTTTTTAATTAAAATTATTTCACGTTCGAATTATAATTGTTTTCGTTTGCGTATAACTTTTAGTTCAGACTACTGAAGTTCATTGACATTTTAATAGTGAGAATAATGCACATACATACATAAAGATCCAAAGGTTAAATGCAAACCGGTGCTCGCAAGTGGAAAGTATTGTACTTTAATTAATTCATTAGAAATAAATGATGATTTCAACGCTAGATTTAGGAATATCCGGAGTAATTAAAGATGCAGAAAAACGATGAGTTGTTGTTGTTGTGACATTTTCACAATATGAAAGATTTTCTAGGGAATCTATTTTAGGTTTTCAAGGAAAATATTACAGACGTTATTGTTGAATGTGAGTATTTAGTTACTTTGTGCAAAATTGAAATGACCGTTTTAATTCCCGTGTTTATTTTTCGGTTCATTTAAACTGTAGTTTTAAATAAATGGATTTTAGATATTTTATGACCTCTTTTACCTCGCTTCGAATATGATATGCTGAATTTTTTTTAAATTGGCCGTAATTGTTTCTATTATACGTATAGTTGAAATAATTTTTTTTTAAATAAAAATAATATTTTAATGAATTGAAGTAGAATCACTGGAAGTACTGGGCCTAGGCGCTCTCAAAGTATTTCCCCTAATTACATCACTGAATTAAAAAAAATCTGATATTAATTTGTGTATTGGTGTGTCTTAATGTGACTATAAATATATTAAAATACTATTCAGTTCTTGGAATTGCATTGAAATAACTTCAATGAAAAAAAAAATATTTGCATTCTAACAGTCAATTCAGTTCCAAATGTTACATTACGTAAATTCATACAGTGAAATCAGAAATGATTTCAACCCACGTGACCCTGCCGTGTAGGCCACAGAACTACTATGTTGGTAACAATGCACTGCTCTTGTGTTAAATCGTTTGAGCATGTAATGCTTGCGATTTAAAAAGGCATCGTAATTTACATGAATATCAGGGAATGCATGAGTAAACACAACTAAACACCTACAGCCACTAAAATTAATGACAAATGCACGTCAATTTAAAGCAGCAACTTCATTTTTCTCAGTGTTGCCACTTCTAGAAAACAAAACCTGCTTCAAATTGGTCACGTGGGTTGAAATCATTTCTGATTTCCCTGTATAAGACTCCTTACCAGAGCATGTCAAATGAAACCTTTCCCTTTCAGTTGTTACTAATGCATAAGAAATCTGCATAGTATGACGCCTTTATTATTATTATTTAAAACAGTAATAGAAATAATTGAATAGTGGCGTTAACACGACATCCAACAATAATGATAATTAAAAATCATTTATAAAAGAGTGTATGTAAATGAAAATATAAATTTTAACTTAACTTTAAATTAAATAATTTCATTTTATGTAAATTTTATAATACCAACCTTTCGTTATTTCATTTATTGTTAATAGACTTTTTAAAGCGTCGAAGCCGTGTCTCTCGAGAGTGTTATCAATCGGGATCAGAATTTTGTATTTTATTTCAATAAGTTTCACTATTATTTATTATTTCGTTTCCACAAATTTATAAACATATAATACAACAAAGAAAGTATTGATTTCTTAATTTCCAAGTTTATTAATTTTATTAATTAAACATAAAAATAATATCGAAATTCCAGGTTGTTTAAAAATATTAACAAAATTACCAAACTTTAAGTAAACTAAAAAGCAACAAATGACTAATTACACTGTAAACAATAATGACTTTTCAAATGCATGAAAATATACAAGGTCAATCTTTAATGATACCATTATTATTACTAATAATACATTTTTCAGTGCACAAGAGAATATTTCGCTGGTTTATTAAAAAGAATTATCTATTTAGAATACGATAAATATGTGTTAGTATCATTAAAAAATGTACATGAATACCATAACATAATATTTTGAATTGTTTAGCACCATTATTTATCAATTACTATAGCTATTACAAGTACCTCTAATGAAATGTCATTATTTTGTAATTTAGAGCTAGTTTTATATCACATCTAGACTATAAAATGTTTGTAGAAATTCTTCGATAAAGTTACGGTTCTTGTGTATTTATTTAAAATAACAAACCGATATTTCTTTTTGACAAACAAATTTTAAAAGAGTTAATTTATAATCATTTCATTTGTAAGCGATTTATTTGAACATTAAATGAAAAATGGTGCTTACATTAAGCCTATGAAAACGTTTTTATGTAAAACGATGACTTTTTAAAGCAATTCAAAGCAAAGAAAAAGACAACATCTCATTTGGTATGAATTATATAGTTTAGGCAAAAAATTTAGCTTCATTAATTGAAACATTTCGCGAAACTTTCATTCTTAATTAAAGAGGGAACTATGTAATTATCCTGCAACAATAACGCAAAGGAATTAAAATAATTAAATTTTTTAAAAACAATTTCCTAAATGTTTTTAATCAACGATCCAAATTTGGCATGCTTCACATAATCGTGCTTAAAACAAAATAAAATGTAATACATTGTCTTCTAGCTGATGATTTAAAATTTGGGTGGAAACTGGGGCAATCGAAACTATCAGTTATAATAGTTCGAAACATAGTAATCTTTTTTTTTTCTAGAATTGATGCAATCCATCTAAATTAAATGTAACCAATAATTTACTGAATAGAATATTTTACAAAAATTATAACCCAAGATTACTTTTTTTTAATTTTACTTTAGGTGTTATGTTATTTGAAAAACAAATATTGTGTCTTTGATCTCTTTAAAAGAAACGTTTTCGTTATAATGCGTTTTTAATAATTGTTTCCCGTTTATTATTTTAGTTTTTAATAAGAAGAGAAAACAGTAAATCTTCCTTTCTTGCACAAAATTATTCTTTAGGGCAAGTTAAATGCATGCTTTAGGTGTTTTGAAAATGTTATAAATTTGCGTGTGTCAGGAACTCTATGAATGGTAATTTTTGAATAACTAATTATAATAATTCAGAGATTAAAAATTATTTCCTAAATTTAAATCATTTATGAAATCATATTTTCCTTGTTTAACTGTTTATGTTTATCTTTTAACCTTCCTCCTCCAAATGAGTTTACTTTCTATTCCTGCTAATTGATATACATAGGTACTTAGATTCCAGATTTCATTCACTTCTATTTTGTGTTTCTTTTGATTAATTTTTTTGCTGATACTTTCATAGAGTAAGTCAAGTCTGTTTTCTTTATTGTATGTCCTTTTGCATGTATACTTACTTCTCTTTGAAGTAAATTACGCTTTATGCGCTTTTTTTAAATTTTATTATAGTTTTGCCCTTTTATTTTACTATTCCTATTCATTGTGGAATTGAATTCTTCTCTTACATTTTCACGTTATCAGGATTTATTGCTTTAAGGATGTCCAAAATTCCATCAAGTTTAATTCAATTTCTTCAGGCATTTTGGTTTATCTCTCTGCCGCATTATTTCATTTAGTTTTCTTTTTCTAACCTTCCCGACTCGGATTAATTTTACATAATGAAAGTAAAGCAACTGAATTCTTTTGTGACTGCTACTTACTTTACTAAGGAGATTCTTCTAGTCATTAATCTTACAATGTTTATCCTGGCGTTTTTGTCAAAAAAATCTCTCAACTGCCATTCCTTACCGTTTCCATTCATTCCTTTGATTTTAGAAACCATTGCCCTGTGGGCGTTTGATGTGTTTGATAATCAATGAAGTCTAATCTATTTTCACCATGTTTGCTGGTTTCTAAGCAATAGCCTCATTTCTTGTGTAATTTTCCTCTTTTCCTCTGCCTGATTCTTTTATTCTTTCTAAATAATTGTTCTTCCGTCTTTCTTTTCTTATTTTTCTGATCTTTCCGCTTTAATTATTAATATTCATTAAAATTAAGTATTTTTTAAGATTCCTATTTGGTTATGTATTTATTTCTTTCTATTTTATTTATCTTAATTTGATTCAAGTTTTTTCTTTCACTTTAAAAACCCGTTCACAATGACTTAACATAACAAAATTAATCACTTAATAAAAATTGGAAGCATTGTTAGAAATCTAAGCGTAGCAATTGCTTAATTCTATTAATTTACCTTTCTTAAGCTGACAACTTCCATTTTTAGGTTCTATTATTCTGTTAAGTATAATCAATCAACTCCGTTCTAAAACAGTATAGTGAGTGCAGTTTTTGAGTCCTCGAGTGGAGCAAAAGGATTTTATTCTATATTAACTTGGACAACCACTAACAATTTGCAAAAACTTGAGCATACAAGAAACAAGAAATTCCTTCATCGTGAATGCATAAATTAACACTAATTTCCTTAATTTATTTTTGTTACGTGAAGTCATTGTGAACGGGTTGCTAATAATTACACGCCCTATATTCCTTACTCATATTTTAGGTTTTTCTCTTTTCTCTCTCTCTCTCTTTTTCTATCTTATTGTTTTTTTCTTCGATCTTCCTTTAATTTTTTGTCTGTCTTCCCCGCCTCGAATATTTTCTTAACTAATGAATGCCATTTTATGTCCATACCAACTACGTTGTCAGTCTTCCTTCGACTTCATGATTGTTAACCGAACCCAAAAAAATAATACCTACTTGCCCAGTTATGAGCTCTTGGCTGTGCATATTTATTTCCAAATGTCGTTTTATTTAATGTAAGAAATTAAAATTGACGTCATGTGTCATATTTACAAAATTCATTTGGGTGGCCCGCCCTTACTTAATTAAATTAGAAAGGTTGGCACATTTTTTCAGTGTAATAAATCAGGGCTTATTTCGCACCCATTAATTAATTAAGCTGGCAAGGTTGCGCTCACCAACTTACCGTAGTAGTACTTGTGCATGGGCTGGTAAATTACGTCCATGTCGAGCTTTACATAACCATTCTCTTTTTATCGAAGGCTAAGACGGCTGACAAGAATGAGATCAATAAGATGACGATTTATTAGGTCAACAATTTAGCATATTGGCATGACAATGCGTTTTATTCATTGTCCACTCGAGGAATGAAAGTAAAACCTCTTAATATGTTAGCCTTGTCCAAAACATTCTCTGCAATGTATACATACGCACGTACATAATAAACAACATAGCGCCGTATGTTGTTTATTGTCCAAATTTTTTTCTATTCAAAGACTTAAAAAAAATGAAACGAATATTTTATGATTCTATTAGTTCATATCGAAAGTCCACACTTCTAAACTTTTACTTTACATATTTGATATTTTGTTCACTTTCTTAATAAATGCAAACAACGAGGCTTTGTACATTTTAAATAAGTGTGAATGTATTTACGAAAACTCTTGGACAAACTAAATCGGTAAATTTGGTGACGTTTGATTCTAATTTTATGCATTTCACTTTCACCACAGCCGAAAAAGCAAACCTATCGTGAGTTTTCGCTTACGCAATGTAGTTTATGGTGCTGGGTATGCTTACGCATTCATGCAATTTGTAAATTTGCGCAAGGGAACCGGAACAAGTCGATAATGTCATCGAACGTGCCTGCATTAATTTATTTAAAAAAAAAATCGTTGAAAGGCAATAAATTAATAAACACCAATGATTTATCTATGTTACTCGCAAGACAAAAATAAGGAACAATTTTTTAGTCAATTTGAGCGAATGGAGCAAATGTATTAAAAAATATAGATATTCTTTGATGATAACAATTAAAACTAGTACCTTATCGCATTATAATGGGCTTTTGGAAAGTCGCTGTGCTGTAATGCAGTAATTGCGTACACAGAGAATTAGGGGTAATGTCGCCCCTATAAATGTTAATTAGCGACCTTATCCCTAGTCGGACAAGCAAACGAGCAGCCAGGTAAACAAACAAAAAATACAAACGTGAAATAAAATTCAACACATATTTGTTTACCTTTTAGATCACGACTTAAAAAATATGTTGAGGAGACACTATACATTCACAATCTTTTTTGTATCGAAGGGAAGCGAACTTTCTCCCTAATTCTCATATTAAAAAAGGAAATCGATCGACAAAATCAGATCACAGCAACGAACTACATATAATAGTAAACTATAGAACGTTTGTAACATGCTTCAAAACTGGAACAAATAGGAGCAATGACAGTTGAGGTCAACTCGCAGTGCAAAGGTAGATTTTTATTATAAACAAGCAAATTTTATTAAACTTCTTATCAATAATTTACAATACACTGAATGTTTATTTAATTATTACTCCATTTACTTGTTAAACTGTAGTTTATTATACAGTAAACAAAAGTGAAACACTCTTATTGCCCTTCGAAAATTTTTTTAATTTTTGTTTTATACCTGAATCAGTCTGTATAATTCTTACTTGTGAAACAATATAGTCGTGTCTTTTTTTCTTTTAAATCACAGTTGGGGGCGCTGTTCCCGAATGTGTTCGCCGTTCTGGGTTTTACTATTATAATTCGTTGGATCACAGTATTTCTTTCCCCCAAAAACATGAATTAAAAATGCGACTGTACATTATCGTATCTTGACAACTAACTATAATCGCACGTCCAGCATTTTGCTGAATTCTTTTGAATTTTGTCCAATTTGTCCAACAACGCCCAGCATTCCTTAAACCTCATTTCATCCTGCATGCACAAATGTTAAATGTCGCAGCGGGTAATGATGACATCTAGTTTTTACAGCGCAATTACCTGACCTAGTTACATTAACTGATGACTATTTAAATTCGACTGCCAGATCCCCAATCCATACGGAACTATCTCATCAGCATTTTAAATACTATACTAAACTTTTTGTAATCATTACAACTCACTAACAGGTCCTCCATTCAGAGCATTTCAAATAACAATTACCTTATTATAATAATTGCTATAATAAGTAATAATTATAATAAATATAAAATACTATTGACATGGCCTGCCAAATGAATCTCACATCATGCTTTTATGATTCATTTTTTTAATTTTTCACGAGTAATTTCTCACTTATCAACTTTTACTTTACAGTGCATCCTCTTTCATCCGGACAATTAAAAACATAAGGCCCATCCGAATTAGTGATTCGTGAATTGGAAGAAAAACAGTTTCTTTTCGTGTTTCTACTTGTCAGTCAAAATCCAAATAAATCAAGAAATAATAAGACCAGAAGTCTTTATATACTTACCAAGTAAATACCAAAAGATATTTACCTATATGTTTTAAACAGTTACAAAAAATATCGGTAATAAAGTGTCTTTGCTTATTACTTACATTGAATAAAAAGAAACAGGTTACGTATTAAAACGGTAGGAGTACAAATAAGCATATTTTCGTAAAATCGTATGAGCAGTCTCCACAGAGAGGTTTATTTGACGAACAAAAGTATGGCCGGCCAACTTCATACGTGCGAGTTTTGAACGCCTTTTAGGTTATATATGTTTACGTCTGCCACTGTTATGCGTTTACAGGTTCATACAGGTATTGTTTGAATTAACGAGAGTCATCCATATTATGAATTGTAGTGATGACTCATCACTAATGAATGTCCGTATTACTAGATATTCGGATTAACATGAGTTTGCTCTGTATTTGATTTTTTGTATCAGTCCTAGTGAACAAATGCTAACCCTTTGAAGCTAAATTGCATTTAATTTCACAAATTTATTGTATTATTGTTTACTTTACGATTTATAATCCCTTTATCGCCTTATTTTTCCTTTGGCAAAAGCTTTAAACTCAGGTTTAAAGTTGAACGACTGCATAGTGAACTTTAGAGAAAAGCTCTGTAAACATAATGTCCCATAAAAAAGTATAAAACACAATCAATATTTATTTATGGATAATATAAATTATATACATATTAACATTGACCTTAAAAAATGAAATGAAAAAATCCGAACTGGACGAGTTAGGTTTTTCAACATTTTCATTCAAGCTATTTTAAATTATTCGTCTTGTATATAAACGCTAGATAACATATACATATACCGTGTCTGAGAACTTGAAATAAATTAAATGAAGACAATAAAGGAGGAAATTTCTCTTGTTAATTTAGATCTAGTAAATATTTCAAATTAAGCTAAAGTTGAATGCTCTATTAAAAAAACAAAGTCAAGTTTCCAAGCTGTTACTTTTGAATGTATGAATAAAAAATAAGAATCGAATTAGTAATGATAGGTTATAACAACTGAAGACATAAACAAGAAGAATACACAACAGTAAAACATAATTATAGTAACACTTAACAAGGTTTACCAACCCACTTAAGTGTTATATGCTTTACAAAGTATACAATTAGTATTACGTTCATTACAGTAATTATTATATTCTCACTTATAGTATATTTAGCCTCGTTTTAGAGTGAAGCCTATCGGGAGCAAAATGCCTTACTAAACAAACAAGTAATCATTACATGTATAGTGGCGAGCACAGAAAACGGAACACCTTTTTATAATATACAGACATAAACAATAGTTCTAAACGTTATACATCTTACAGCTTAGATTATAATGTCCTAAATAATATAACAATGACATTTCAACGATGATTATATTTTTCTGGTACAGTTTTTCCATTTCAAAATTTTTGTTTTCCTTTTCTCACCCCATATACAGGATGATTGAAATTCGAGGACCAGCAAGGGGATCTCGCTTATTATAAGAGGTAGAGAATCGGTTAAATAGAAGCAAAGTTGCCAAATGTCATGCTCATTAATAATACGTTAAAAAATTTGAAATATCTTGAACGGTTTCTTCACAATCGGAAAAAAACTAAAAATTGCGATTTTAGAAAATCGAACATAACTTCTTTATTTATGATTTTTTTCCCTGTATACTCGGTACTTCAGGCCAAATTCAGAATTGTAACCTTTGGTTTGTTTTTATTTTATTCAAATGTGTTTAGATTTCTTCTATTTTCGTCAGCGTTTTAGTTCTATAAAAAATCCCATTTATATTCAACCAAATGAAGTAAGAAATAATTAGTAATAATAAGTAGAATAAAAAAATCAAAAGAGGATTCAAAAATTTCTATTTATGCCTGTGAAATTTCTGTTTTCCTTTATATGATATAAACAATTTATCTCCAGTAATAACTCATTTTGATTAAGTTTCCCGAAAGAGAGAGAGATACGGAGAATGAAGGAGAGGCGTGTGTAACTGAAGATTTCCTACTGGTCATCCAACTTTCGACTTTCGTGAAGATTAGAAACCAGAAGACATGTTTATTATTTCAATCTCTAGTAATGACCAAATAGAAATCCCATATTTCATTGTCTCAAGCTGGTCAATATTCTAAACACCGTCGAGGAAAAATATCGGCTAGAGCTATAGGAAATAAATTACGTGAAGTAATGTCTTGTTTACATAAATAAATTACGATCCGATAATTCATTCCGGAGTCGCAATGAATGCAAATACTGTAGTTCACACACTTGCAGAAAAAACAATGTTATAATGCGGCACAATTCCTGTAATTAAGAAAAGGAGAAGAAACAATGGCGCTTTCTCACTGGTTGCAATTTCTAATTACAGTGTTGAAATTCAGGTAGATAATAACACGGGAAGCGTTTAATCGAAAAAAAAAATGTTAAAAAGCAGAAAACAATGGTGGATCGTTTATGAAAATTGAGATATTACGATTGTATCAGACTTGAAATAAACAATAATTATCGCCAAAGATACGTACTGACTGCAGAGTAACAAATTATTCATTTATTCTGATTGCAAAATTTGAGTAATTAGAAAGTAAAATTTAAAATACGATTGTAAACATCTTCACTCAATAGGGAACTGTGTGCAGTGTAGAGAACAAATAGAATCATTCCACAATCATACTCATTTTCATAACTGGAGTAAAATTTAAAAATTATTTGTAATAAAGAAATAATTGATCTACGAGGACAGCTCGATAAATGTTGCGGTTTAGCAACAACATTGCTGATTACGGCTGTCAAATACTAGTATCATCTAATAGAAACCATCTCATTTTTCGAAACGTAATCTAAAGCATGCAATACAGACTGTTTCATTGAAGGTGCATCAAACTTGAGGGACACGTTTCTGACATTATTTCAAACAAAATATCTTAATATAAAAAATTTTAATCGGAGCAAGTTAAAATTTGCATAATTTAGAGTCGATGTTTTTTGAAATACTGTAGCACGCGGAATCGTGAAACAAAACCGGCGATCTAAATTGCATTTATGAATGGCACACAGCTGCAGGGGGTAATAAATCCATAAACAGAGAAAAAATTTATGACTAGATTTTTTGCCCTTGACCGAAAGCTCGATGTATCAACTTTGCCACACGTCGAATGCAGCAGCGATGTGAAATCGCGTGGATATTTAAACTTATTTAATTTAATAATAAATTACAAATGTGGGGCTATGCAAAAATATGCATTTAGTATGTATGTTGTCGCACATTACAAATTGTTATTGGTTGAGAAGAAAGTGAGACAGTACTAAGAAAAGAAATTAGTAAATTTTGCGTTTATGGAAAATCTAATACTATAAAGTCCTTAATTGGGGTAGTACAGCGAACGAATGTTTTGGGTATAACCAGGTACTTGGGCGCTAAATTTATACGAACGATTTCATGAAACGGCGAATGTGAATAATAAATTCTTAAATAATCGCAAACTACTAAATGTTTGAACAATCCTAAAGTTCTTCAACTAACAATTAGAAAATTCGTATTAAATGGAGAACAGAAAATAAACGACTAACTATTATTTTTATTGATTGCGAACAACTATGATGTTTTAAATGTGTTTTGCCGAATCGACTGGGGCGATATTCTAGAGGCAATTAACCAATAAACCGATTTCATATGTGAATGAGTAACAATCCATTCATTCTCATTTAAAGTCCATCCTAAAAATATGCGACTTTGCTTTCCCTTCGATTTTCTCTAAATGTATTCATTACAGAGAAAATTTTACAAAGAAACTTTTCTTTTTTTCCCGACATCTACCCGCATACCAAATTTGATGCATCTTCAATGAAACACCCAGTTTTGATGGTGCTCAACGCATATTTATGAATCTCTGCTGGAAGAGGTGAAGTTACAAGATTGGCATTTCTGTCTTTTTATTCAATAAAACGAAGGGCTATTATAAATGCAGCATAATCTCAATAATACAACAATATAAAGAAACTAATTAATCAACTGCATGCTTCAAATATTCTTTTCGAATTCTCTTCTAGAGTTTTTCAACAGATTTTATATTTGACAACAATTCCTTTCTGAAAATACCTTTTAATATCTTAATCTTTCCGTTGTCCACTTCCGTTTATCATTGTTATTCAAAACATAGTAAAAGTCTCAACGGGCGTTTAAGATTTGACCAAACGGAATTCAAAGTGTTTTGAATGGATTGACCACTTTCCCCTATACTGGATAAGCTTTGCAATATCCGGGCCGCGCCAACTTTACTATCATTAACAACTCAGAGGTGGTAGAAAAACTAAAACTTAATGAACTAAGACGAACAAATGGTGCGACCTCGCTGGTCAGTACAATACATAAAAACAAGGACATTACGTTTATTTAGATTGTTTTGCATAATTATGTGTATCATATCTGATACAACTTTCAGCACTGTCGCATAAAACGCAAAATATACCTCCGGGCTAAGGCGTATCCGGGTGATTGGAGGCGACGAACAACAAAGAGATTGTGACATATTTAGAGCAAAAAAAATCTTTTCAAAAACAGCTGCACTTAATCACACAATTCTCGGAGGACAGAATTTGGTGAATGCCAGGAGAGAAAAAAAAATATCTTTAGGAAATTGGTCTTGACACATTTTGCTTTCCCTAACGAAAAGAAAGATTAGGGAAGTACATTTTACGTTGGAGTTCCGGCCTCCAAGGTTCTCTACATATTAGATTATATACAAAACACTTTTCTGATTTATTATTGCAATTAGAATGACGTAGTAATTAAATATTTTGAACATTTTTTTACCGTTCCAATAGATGGAAATCATAAAGAGTTTTAGCAAATTTTATTTTTTTTTTAATTTTACTTGAAATTTTTCTTTAGAGTACCTACATTATCTTCATACAAGATTTAATGTGAAAAAAAAACAATTAAAGTTTCCTTGGAACAGTTGTTCCAATCTCCAATTGTTCTCGCATTCATTTTCAAGCGAACATCTCCCGCGTTAGCTCAATGCAATTACGTATATTATTAATGTCTTTTTTATTAGGCAATCACCTCAGGTTAAAGAGGATAATTAAACATCAAGATTAAAACAAGCTCAGCACGAGATTGTTTGCTTAACTTTCTAGATACGCGGACGTACTGTCACTTATTTGCTCGGAGTAAATAGACAAAATATTACATAAAACTTATAGTGTGCAGCAAAATTAGAGAAAAATTTGAATTTCTTGTATGTGAGATTCAAAGTTACTAAGAATTTTCAACCCATATTCTCTCAACAAATCAGCTTTTAGAGGTTTTCTATTTAAAAGAATTCACAACGAATTAAGTTGTTCATAATGTCGGAAAATGCTACATTAATCTCAGTTGACAGACTTTAAAAACTAGAAACGAGTGAATGAAAAAGGCGAACTAATTATTTTTATTTTCGTTATCTACATTGTTCAATTGCAAAAGAACTTTAATTATTTCCTGTAATCATCAGTTTGGTATTAACAATACCCCATTCTCTCCAATTGAAAAGGAAGAAAAATATGTTTACATAATACGTATATAAAATGTAATTAAAGTTACAGTAATAAAACAGTTAAAGCAATGTTGTGGTTTATTAAATTATGCATAACGACGGTGATTGCGTATTTATATGTTGTACCAAAGGAATTTTTTATCATTCTAATAAATAAAATAGCCTCCTTGTAAAAGCTAATTATTTAACACACGTGTTAATGTAATATATTATTATTCTCGTTACGCACTTGCATTGATTACCTTGTGAATGAGATTTTTCACAGCTGAGAACATCATGAACGAGTAAAGGATACAATAAATAAAAGTAGTAGTAACTGTTCTATAACATTGTTAAGCTTAAGATATAAAAAAAGGATTTTATAAATATATTCTTTTGCATTCTGCACTGCTAATTACAATATTTTTAAGTTTGCATTTATGGTAATTCTTTCATAATTTTTTTTTTAATTTTCAGGTAATTGTGATACTTAATTTAGTATGTAAGTGTTCATCGTATTGCACACCAGTGTATGGAAGAGAACCGTGTTCCTTTGTACCAGCCCCTCCTGGTCACGTGCCCTCATGTGCAAGGCCAGGACTCACATACTGCGAACATCCGGCTCATTATCCCGGGTAAGTACCATACTTCTATTTTTTTTTATGCAAAAGTACCTTTTGGCAATTAATTCCTTTCACAAACTGTTAAAACACCACATTTTTATTTATTTACTTTAAGCTCTAAGCTCAAGACAACAAATCTTTTGTGCAGATGCATATGGACATAGAACTTTTTTTTCATATTATGTAAGAACTATGAGAAGAGGTAATAAATACATATTTAATTGCATTTATTGCTCTTATAAAATTATTCAAACTAAATTGACGAATTTTTTGTTGTCGGCGATTTTGAAACATAAATACTGCCGGTCTCTTTGCTTTGGGAGACAAAACCTTCCTGAAAATAATTTGTATGTTGCTGTGTAACATCTTCGCAAATGCAACACTCTGTTTCAGGTTTGATTTTGTATTGCATTAACCGGCGAATAGTTAACAGGATAACATTCTGCTATCAATGAATTCAAAGTAAATTTGGTCTTGTGGTTTCACCTTCAATCTGCCTTTGACTTCAATGGTTATGAGTAAAATTACATAAGTGAAATTGTTGTTGAAGCTGTCTACATGTAAAAATGGAAAAAGAAGAAAATAAATCTGTAGTAGAACAATTGTGATAGAAATATGATTTTCCCCACATTAATAAAACTAAAATCATACCTACTTCAAAAACTGCCATTATGGAATATTTTCCATGCTTGGATATTAATAAATTAAAATTTTAAATTTACTTTTAATTTGTGTTTAGAAGTAATTGAGCAAAACTTATATTTTTGAATAAAAACGAATTAAAACGATTATCAAGATACGTTTATTAAAGTAACATGTGTAGAAAAAATTTTCCCAACTAGCGTGCTCTCATTTTTCACATGTTCACGTATCCTCCTTACTTGATCCGTATCCTAAGGAGACAAGTAAACAAACATAACTTTAAAAAAATATTTTATTCATTTGATCTTACAATACTTTTCACATTGGAAGAAAAATCCTTTATAGTTGAATCCTACTTTCGAAACGCCCAAAAAATCAATGACGAATGGACCTATTCTATTCCTTACTGTATTGCAGAATTTCAGGATAAACTTCCAGAAACTGTATTTCTGTACCACAAATTTGTTAATCAACTTCAGTACTCTCTAGGACTATTCAGAGAAACTGGCAGTGTGGCTAGAAAACAGATATCAAGTAGGCCTAAAGTAAAAACTGATGAGGTAGTTGAAATTGTGAGACAACTTATGACTGACGCTCCTCGCATTTCCATCCGTCATCTGTCACAAGTTGATCTTTCTGTCGGGACCTGCAGAACTATTCTAAGAAAGGACTTACAAATGTTCCCTTATCGTTTGACTGCCGTGTATAAATTGCATCCAGTAGATTTGAACCAAGGAGAAGATACTGTCACTGGTTTTTAAACATTATTGACAATGACGATATGTTGGACAAAACTTTCTTTTCCGATGAGACCTGGTTCCATTTAACAGGATACATTAATTCCCAAAATATGAGGATCCCTCATATTTTTATTGAAGCTCCACACCATCCACAAAAAATTGGTGTTTGGCTAGATTTATGTCGGAGAAGATTGATAGGTCCAATATTTTTAATGGCACACTAACAGCACTTAGATATCGGGAAGAGATTTTGCATCCATTTATTAATGATGACGAGTTGCAATTTGGGTATTTCCTACAGGATGGTGCAGCGGCCCATACTGCTAGAGATACTTTAAATTTCCTTCAAGAGTATTTTGGAGATCCGATAAATAGCAGAAATATGGCAAATATATGGCCTCCGCGATCTTGCGATCTAACTTTTTTGGATTTCTTTG
The DNA here is from genome assembly GCA_039766575.1 of Serrognathus titanus. Taxonomy (NCBI): domain Eukaryota; kingdom Metazoa; phylum Arthropoda; class Insecta; order Coleoptera; family Lucanidae; genus Serrognathus; species Serrognathus titanus. The sequence continues at coordinate 43,207,459 of CM077914.1, read as the reverse complement.
TTTGGCCCTACTTGAAAAATTCCATTTTTAAAACGTCCATTAATGATTTACAAGAACTTACCCAGAAAAGTGTGACGAAATAAACAATTCTCCTCACATTTTGCAAAATGTTATTAATGGATGACGCAGAAGAGTTAGAAAATGCCTCGAAGAAGACGGAGGCCATTTTCAACATCTGTTGTGAATTCACGTCAACATTATTTTCAATGTTTTATTTTGTTTGGTTTCAATACGTAATAAATTGAATTATTGGTTATGATTTTCTGTTAACGTTATGTCAGGGTTAAATGTTAATTTGGCGTTTACTGATCAAGTAAAGAACATACGTGAACATGCGAAAAAATGAGAGCAACACACTAGATGGAAAAACTTTTTGTACACATGTTATTTTCCCAATAAAAAAAAGATAAGGCAGTTACTTCATCCAATTTAGATTGATTGAAGTGCCTCTTTCAACTGAAATTATGAATCCAGTGCTTTATATTTGTGCATATTAAAGTGTTAATAAATTGTAACTAAAACATTTTTCCAGGCGAACATTTTTAATTTTGCTATATTTTCAGAACACTAGTTTTGCATATTTAAATTTTAAATCATCAGTGAGTTCAGTACCACGTGCGTACGCTTATGAGTTTCATTACAACTTACGGTCAGCCGACTAGAACAAAGTCCTACATGATAAATTACATTATTCATATTCATACATATTCTACGAATCAAGTGGAGACGTCTTCGTAATAACAGACAATAAATAATCTTTTATTAATAAAAAAAAGAATTAATTTCTTTTTTTTTATTACGTCATGCAATTCTAAAACCTAGAAAGTCATAAGGAAAGTAAAACAGCATAAAAGATACGGAGTCGATTTTTATTACATACATATCATGTATGCCGTATGTACACACGGTGTCGCATTAACGAACTTTTTATATCTAAGGGGGGATTTCCACTGGTGCAATTCCTTGTAGGGATTTCTAAGCAGCAATGATTGAATTCCATGGATGCTCACTTTTACACTATGCGATTATTGACGTTTTACCTGCAAATTTGAAGCACGTGACGAATTGCATGCTTTAGAGCAAGTTCTGTGCAACTTTTCTATGCAATTCTGGTAAGCATTAACTGAATTCGTGACAACACATCCGTTTCAATTATCCACTAAAGCAAATTGATGTTGGTAGTGAGTGTTCTGAAAAGTTAACTGTTAATTCACATCCATGCTTCGTTTGTTAATTGTTGTGTATGCGTGCATGAATGAAAACATAACACACAACTCAATAACCATACAGCAAAATAGCAACGATTCTAGAATTGCATAAAACAAAAATTGCAATGGAAACCATCCTTAAGGCGCATAGGAATTTTATTTCACTATTTAGTGCCCACACTATTAACGATCGTACTAAATGCATTCTAAGTTTAAATGGATTAAAATATCTGTTAAGTTTAAGTCTCAATTCCAAACATTATAAGAAATATATCAAGGAGATGATATAATTAACTGTATCAGTCCACTGTGTCTACAAATAGTATCGATATTCACATACCTGAGAAGTGAAGGGATTTCAATGAAACGTTTGTATGGTGGAGAAGAAATAGCAGCAGAATTTTAAATGTTAGGTAATAATGAATTATAAATAAAAAAAAAGGTATTATTAAAACGAAAATGTGAATAAGATATAAGATCATCTCAGATGGTCGTCTAGAAGGGATGTTATCCATCAATACGAGCCAGAAAATTACTTAAAAATCCTTTCAGTATTCAAAAACTGAAAACCAATTAGACATTTTGGCTTGTTTGAATTATTCATAACTTCAAGTTCCTTGAATCAGAGGATTTAGACGATTAAACTCTAAGTTCGTTAGGAATAAGTGTTCACCACAACTGGTTGAAAACGAAATGAGTAAGATTTGGTTTAATTGAATCGCCGCCGCCTTGGTCGTCTATGTAGCCATAGGAGTATACGACGTCTTGTAATTTTTTCCTTTTGAATGTCGTTAAGTAGAAAATTTACATCATATCATCACAACTTTTTACTGAGTCCGGTTAAAATGTTAAAACAACATTCTATTTGAATACAAAACACTTTATCCAATAGTTTTTTTTCTGTTTCTTCTTGTTCCTGCTAGGTTTTTGACACCGTAAAATCTTCGCTAATTTTTCATAATTCTAAACATCCATGTTATCGATTCTTTATGATTTTATCACATCCGTTATAAAAAAGTATTCCCATCTAGTGTGTTGCTCTCATTTTTTTGCATATTCACGTATGTTCCTTACTTGATCCGTACCCTAAAAAGTAAACAAACATAACTTTAAAAAAATTGTTGTATTGACTTGATCTTACAATAGTTTTCACATTGGAAGAAAAATCTTTTATGGTTGAATCCTACTTTCGAAACACCCAAAAAATCAATAGCGAATAGACATTTCTATTCCTAATTGTATTGCAGAATTTCAGGAAAAATTACCAGAAACTATATTTCTATACTACAAATTTGTTAATCAACTTCAGTACTCTGTAGGACTATGCAGAGAAATTGGCAGTGTGATTAGAAAACAGGTATCAGGTAGGTCTAAAGTAAGAACTGACTAGTAGTTGAAAATGTGAGGCAGATTATGACTAATACTCTTCGCACTTCCATCCGTCACCTATCACAAGTTAATTTTTCTGCAGAATTAGTCTAAGAAAGGACTTACAAATGTTCCCTTATCGTTTGACTGCCGAGCATGAATTGCTTCCGGTAGTTTTTGAACCAATATTAACAAGGACGATTTGTAGGACAAAACTTTCTTTTCCGATGAGGTCTGGTTCCATTTAACATGATACATTAATTTCCAAAATATGAGGATCTGTAGTACAGAAAATCCATTTTCATTGAAGCCTTACTCCATCCACAAAACATTGGTGTTTGGATAGATTTAAGTTGGAGAAGATTGATAGGTCCAACATTTTTTAACGGCACACAATAGCACTTAGATATCGATAAGAGATTTTGCATCGATTTATGAAGCAACTGCATGACGACGAGTTGCAATTTGGATATTTCCAGCAGAATGGTGCAACGGCCCATGCTGCTGGAGATACTTTAAATTTCCTTCAAGAGTTTTTTGGAGATCGGATAATTAACAGAAATATGGCAAACATATGGCTTCACGATCTTGCCATCTAACTCTTTTGGATTTTTTTGTTTGGCCCTACTTGAAAAAGTAATTTTTTAAAACGCCTGTTAATGATTTATAGGAACTTACTCAAAGAATCATCGAAAAGTGTGATGAAATAAATATTTCTCCTCACATTTTGCAAAATGTTATGAATCGATGTCGCAGAAGAGTTAGAAAATACCTCGAAGAAGACGAAGGCCATTTTCAACATCTGTTGTGAATTCAAGTTCAACGTTATTTTCAATGTTTTATTTTGTTTGTTTCAAATACGTAATAAATCGTAATTATTAGTTATTATTTTCTGTTGACGTTATGTCAAGGTTAAATGTCAATTTGGCGATTACTGATCAAGTAAGGAGCATATGTGAACATGCGAAAAAATGAGATGGGAAACCTTTTTGTACACGTTATTTATTCCCACTATATTTCCGTTAATTCCTAATTCATTTTTCTTTATAATGGCTCATTAATTCACTTGCTTTCACATATTTAAGTACCTGAATAATTTTCTTTCCTTTGTCCAATATATTCATATTTTTGTTTAATTTCCATATTTCACTTCATTATAGGTCTGATGAAGGTCTTATAAATTTAGAATTTTAATGTCTCACTTTGAATTTCATAATTCAATATAAAAATGCATCGGTTTCTTTTAAGAAGTACTGCATCAATTTCCTTCTTAAATTACGATTTTCCGATAGAAATTGTAATCAAACGTTTCTAATTTAAAGTCATCCCCAAAAAGCCATAGAATTAAAAATCAGACCTTAGCTAGATTCATACCTGTAAAAATATGGGAATCTATTTTTCATAATCTAGCTTAATCTAGCAAAGATATGAGTTTTAATTCCATGGCCTTTCGCGGAGGGCTAAATTGAATCAACTGTTGTATTCTTTTCCTTCCCTTGTTTACAGTTGTAAGGCATGATAATAAAATAACGATGCTTTCTTGGTGTATTTTTTTTGTTTTGAGTGAGAGTACTATAAAAATTTTACTGACTTGTAGCTAAAATTGTGCAAGAAATAAGATTTAAATTAAACTTAGAAAAATAAATATTTCGTGAATCCATCGGAGGTCGCCATCCATATTTTGAGATATGCTTATACGATGTCTAAAATCGCAATTCTGCATTTAAAAAGTTTGCGATTCGTTAAAATAGGTCAATAGAACATAATTCCTAGTGAATTACCGTTCTCTGAAAAGTTGATGATCACAGGAAATCAATAAATAACGCCGCATTAGCTATGCAGTATTGCGATTAGACACGGAGTATTCAACCGTAATCTCGTTATTACATGTAAATGAATTCAATAATTCAGCCACACAAAAACCGAATGCAACTCATCCTTGCCCAGTCATTTGCCACGATGACTTTTGACAATAAAATTGGACAACGAAGGTCATGATTTGTCCTTTAGCGCGAACAATTTAAAGAAATTCAGATCATTTGACTGAGCAGGTATTCCATTGTTACGTTTGTCGGTTATATACAAACAGCTATAAAAATGTACCGTACCGCGTGATTTTGCAAAAATGTTAACCTTGAATGAAAAACTTTTACTTCATTGAAGAGAGGTTTAACAAATTCATAACTGTTAAAATTGACAATTTAATTTGGGTTAGTCTGTAATGTACTATTTCGAAACAGTTAAAGAAATTTTTGTTGAGAATTTAGAAATAAAAAAGAAATGATCGATAATTTTAAATAGTTCGTGTTGTGTATAACTTATAAAGACTTATTCACAAAAAATTTTAGTAATTAATTGTAGATAAAATCAAAAGGGATAAAGGAAGAAATGAAATCGAATTTGTTGCTACATTGTAAACCGTAATTTATTGTGCCTAGAAAACTTCGGAATGTAGTCTTACAAAATCGAGATACAAATTTAGTTTTCTGGTAAAACGAACCATGTTAGCGTAATTAAAGAAAATATATAATAATAATTTGTTGCGCGGAACAAAAGTTTACAATAACAATAAATGTGATCGACCCTATTAATTTTAAAAGGCCGCATTTTTACTATTTATTGGTTTTGGAAACTTATATTTTATTTTTGTTCACTTGTAACAACAGCTAATAACTCTGTTGTTTAGTTTTGTGGTTTTCAGTATGAACCTTTACAAATTTTTATAGAAATGGTGTAAAGAAACAATAAAATATGCTTTGAAAATAATGCGGCAAATTGTTGAAATTGACCAGAAAATATTTTCTGAGCTACTAGTTAAAAACTCTTGAAGTTCAGATCAATTTAAATAAGTGTTTTATTAGAAACAGGACTTTCCACTTTCTTTCGAATATTCTTTATGCGTTCAGGTTTCCTAAAATTTAAATACTATTACTACTAGTTTTCTCTCTCGAATTCTAAGGCTCGGTTGTACAATTTCAGGTTAACTATAAACCTAAACTTAAACCCTTAAGAACAATTATTGTAAAAATAAACTTCAGCTTAAATTTAAACTGGAATTGTACAACTAGACCTAAAGACAACAAAAAATTTTTGGAGATAGAACGCGTTCTATTTTTTCATTTAATTCTTGATTTAGTTGAAATTTTGATACAATGACAATTATAATAAAGAATAATAACGTAATTAAGCAAATAATTACAATTTTAAGACTTTTCGTGGGTCAGTTTTAGGTAAAGAGAAAGTGTGGTATGAATATTATCGGTTCGTGTTTTCACCATGTTTGTCAAACAAGGTTTTTGTTAATATTTGAAGAATTATATTAATAAATTCCTCTTCGAGGTCCTACAAACAATAAAACCTGAAGACGCAATTGTAATTAGGTGTAGTAAGGTTTGTTTTGCTAAATGTAAAGACTTTTACGTAATGTTCTAATAGAATGAGTTAATTCACCTACTCCACATTGTAACATTGCATTTATTCATATTTTGCTTGCTTGTTCAAAGTTAAAAAAAACTCATGTTATCCATTTCCAGTCATCTCGTGTTTAAAATCATTAAATTTAATTTTCTGAAAATTTGGAATATCCCATTCAATTTTTTTTTTATTTTTTGTATTGTAATCTTGATTTCTTGATTTTTTTACATAAATTTTAAATACTTTAAGATATAAATTTATAAGTTCAATAAATGATGGGAATAAACCGTTTTTATTTTTTTGTATATGACTTCCTACGTTCCAATTGCTTTTCGCTTTCACCATTTTTCGGGAGACAAAAATTGATAACGCCGAAATTAACTGGGAATCAGTCTACACACTTCATTAAAATAGACAATTTTTCCATCTTCTAAATGTTGTCTTGTTTCTATTACACGTGGGATAAAATTTCATCGATCTTTCTATTTGTTCCAAGGAGGTTATTTGATCCTATTTAACGAAGAAATAAAAGATTAAATATTTGTACTATTGCAAACGTTCTATCATAAAAGAATCTTATCAAATTTGTTCGTTGAATTCAATTAAAATGAGTTGATGAATTTTCTAATGTTATAAAAGAACAATTTTAGTAAAAAAAATAATTACCTCCTTTCAATTTCACAGATTCTGTTTAATATTAAATTCAAACAACATAGGCGTGACCTATTTTCAAATTTATTTTTCCTGATGAAGAGACTTTCATCTCAAACACTCGACCACTTTCATTAGACACCGAAATAGTTGTTTCTGTTAAAATTTACTCTTTCAGCAGAAATATATGCGTACCAAAATAATTTCGAATGTCAATGTTCTGAAAGTGTTTGTTTAAAATATCGCTGGTACTTTTACTTTCGGCTCACTGCAGTAAAAGACGGAACCGGCTTACAAACACAAATACCATGCTAATGAATAATCGTTAAACCTTATTCAGAATGAACTGAGTTGAAGGCAATATTTTTTCTTTATGTTTGGAAATGAACAAGAATCTTATATTCAGGTTGTGTTTAAGTAAAATTCTAAAAACCCCATTATTTATGCCATTAATTCGACTTAAATTTGACTTTATGTGGCATTATTTAAAATATCATTGTACTTAGTAGAAAAATATTCAAGTATATAATGACTGTAGCCACATTCCTTAAGTTCATCATATTTGAAGTGATTATTAAATTTCAATTAATTATTTGCATTCTCCTTTATAATGGTTTTTATAAGTTTCTGGAACTCATGAATAATTTTTGTTACTTTTTGCAATTGGCTCCATCACGAACAAAGTTTCGAAGCACTATAGAAACGTCAAATTAACATATAAAAAGTGAAAGCAACTACATCAAACCAGTACGTTTATTTAATGACTAAATTCAGAATATCAATAGCAAATCGATGAAATCAGGCGAACTTTACAATTCTTGGTACGGCTGAAGTGTTATTTATTTATTTATAAAAGAATGCAAATTAGTAATCTCCATCGCTCACAATTCATTAGGAAAACGATTTTAATTTTAAATGATTCCGGGTGCAGAAGGAATAAACAATTTCAAAATTTTTGTATAACAAAATGTAATATTCTTTGTGCCGAATAATTTACAGAAATTTCTGATTCCGGGAAACAGTTGTTAGGTATCTAACGATTATCCTGCTTTAAAAGGAACCTAAAGTTGTTCACCTAGAAACACGATACAACATATAAATTATGTAAAAACAAGAAAATCGGCGAAACTCGCAAAATTTACGCGGGCGCGTCAAGGCTCAATGTCTGTCGCTATTTACAAATTCACGGTCATCAAGGCACAGAAAAAAGAAACGAAATGCATAATTTCATATGTCGCGTGCAGCTTAATTCGTAAATTACAAAATCCCAATTTACCAAAGTTATTATTGTATTAATATTTAATTAAATTTGTTTGCAAGTCAGATACATTTTTAACTAGAGTCCGACCGATTAATCAGCTTCGGCTTCGGCTACCTTCGGCCAAAAATTGCACCTTCGGCAAAATAATCGGTTTCGGCCAAATTAGACCAAAGGTTTTGCCAAAGCCGAAGGTTCATTTAATAAATAGGCGTAAACAACTAGCGGCTGTAGCTCTATGTTGTGCGAGTGTAGCTTCAGTTTCTCAAAAAAAAAAAATTTATTGAATTAAAATCAAAATAATTAACGCATATTGTGAATACGGCCACAGATACGGACGTTTAAATTTGACAAGTTTTATTATTTTTTTCTTATTTTAATTCATTCGAGTGATAAAACAATTTCTTGTAGTTTTTTCCTTGTTATGAAGAAACTTCATTTTATCTCAAAGCAGTTAAAATTTTGTTTTTGTTGAATTTAGTGATGGCAAATAATGACAGGCGTGCTTCACGAAATTTGGAAGAAGCTGAAGCGCGATTAGTCATACGACTCAGATAAGAAGGCCATACAAAAAGTTGGGTTGCTGAAATCCTGGGTGTGAAGCAATCAACAGTTAGCAGATGTTACCACCGATATCTAGAGGAAGACCGATTTACTAGACGTCGACGACAAGGTCGATCAAGAATTACAACAGCAGTACAGGACCGTTTTATTAGAATTTCAGCGCTATGGTGTCGTACTGTTACTGCGAGAGGATTGCAAAATGACCTTCAGTGAGTCCATAACATTAGGGTATCTGATCAAACCATTAGAAATCGCCTCCACGAACTACACTTAAGGGCAAGGCGTCCTGCTACAGGCCCTCTTTTGACCAGGGAACATCGTATAAAACGTCTTGCAAGGGAACACGTTGCCTGGACCCCTGAAGATTGAAGCGTTGTTCTCTTTACGGATGAGTCTCGTTTTACCCTAAGCATTAATGATCGCAGGGCAAGAGTATGGAGAACCCCACGTACGCGTTGTGCAGGTGCAATATCCGGCAATTAGATGCATTCTGCGGAGGTGGTGTAATGGTCTGGAGTGGCATTAACTTTCATGGTTGTACCGATTTGTATGTGTTAGCTAACGAGACTCTAACTGCAGATCGGTACATAAGGGATATCTTACAAGAGTATGTTGTGCCTTTTGCCCCATTTATTAGTGATGTATTCCAGTTAATGCAGGATAATGCTCGTCCCCACACTGCGAGAATAGTACACGAGTACCTAAACGATGTTGGTATCAACCAAATCGGCTGGCCAGCGAGATCTCCGGATCTGAATTATATAGAACATATATGGGACATGTTAATTTTGAGTATGGGTAGGCGATACAAATTATTAAAGCTTTTCTTTCTTCTAAAGAATCTTCATTAATTCAATTTGTTTTTAGTATTGATTTGTTTTTCAATGTTTAGTTTTCATTTTTTTCATGAATATATTAAATATATTATATATATATATAAATAAAATATTAAAAAATTCAGCAAGTACTTTCTTTACCAACTCAAATAAGCAGTCTACGTTCATGCTTTAACACGATAAACTAAGAAAAATAACAATAGCTGCATTGTCGCGTCACTTTTTTATAAGTGATAATTAAGTATGTTATTATTTCTTTTTGTAACTGCTTTTACATTACCATATTTATTGTTTTTTTTACCTTGATAAAAAACTTTCAGTATATAACATACCATGATTTAAATTTACATATACATACTTGACTTGTCCTATTCATATAGTATGACTTTTAGATGAATAAATTATCATTATTAATAATTTCAATAACATCATTATTTGATTTTTTTATTTGTACTTGATCATTACAAATCACAAAATCACATTTCCTCCTTTTTTGCATCTCAAGGATGAACATAAGACTCATTCTGATACTTTTTTCTTTCTATATTTTACAAGCTCCTCGGTATTCGCCTTACAAACTGAGGAAACACAGAAAACCCTATTCGAAGGAGTCGATATAAATCCGAACACGGTTCGAACCATGAGAATTCTTATCTCACATAGAATCCACTCGCACTCGGAGAGGATTCGAACCTATCGAACCTACACCTAATAATTGCCTCGACAAGCGTCAGATCCGTTGCCAGCGGACTCAACCACTCGGCTAGAAACTAATGTAATTATCTATATTATATTTCAACGTTGAGATTTGCAGACAATTTCCGGCCAATCGGATTGTCCGAATATCGCTACGACTGTGTGATTCTTTAGTGAGTAGGTTTAGGGGAGATTTCCTTATTCACATAACCAATTCATTGTTTATAAAAGTAATGGCACCTTCTTTATTTTCATAACTAAAACACTTCATTATCGCCCGGAACCTGCCCTCATCTCGCCAGAATAAACGAGGCTCCACCAAGTGCTTACGCAGAAAATTGCGTGGCGATCAGATTGCCACCCGTCTGATTGCTCCTTTAGCTCTAAAGGTCTTGGAGGTTAATGAATTTGTTAGACACGTTTCACCTTTTCTTCTTCTTCCCTTAGTTTTATAGTCTCGTTGTACTGCTTGTAAGTAAGTTTTTTTCTAACACTGGAAACTTTTTCTTTTTGTCCTAAAACAACATAAAGCTACTACATTTTTTAATTTTACTGTAATTCTTGTTACTTATGAGCACTGACGGTATCAAAAGTACACTGCTCAACATTTTGAACACTTAACTAATTTTTTTTTTTAGTAAAACGGATAGTCTTTCTCGTTGCATTTTCTTTAATCAGTGCCCTATCTTAGTAAAGTTTATATTTCTCCATGAAGTGAAAGATTCTTACTTCACTCGTTACTTGAGCAGTGTACTTTTCGTGCCATTACTACTCATAAAGTAATAAGGATAGAGCATTGATTTTTTTTATTTGATGGGTTTTCGAGTTAGTTTTACAGTAAATCTAAAAAAGTGGTATCCTTATGGTTTTTTTTTCTCTGAGATGTGAGCGATAACTAAAAAAGTTACATCTTCGTTAACTTTTTAACGAACTTCCTTTTAATCAAAATAATTTGTTCGCGAAGGTACTATTTTAAATCAAAAAGGTATTAATTAGCTTAGCTGTTTTGTTGATTTAAATTGACCGATTTAAATGGAATGAACTATATTTTCTTTGGGAATAAAATTCAAATGCTCGGCAAGAAAACTAAGCTGACTAAGGTTTGTGGATTTTAAAAAAGAAGTTTTGAAAACCGGTTTTTTGACTATATTGGTAATAGTTATTTTTATATTAAGTGCGCAAAGCAAAGGTTTTTTGAGCTTGAGAATGTTTTGTCCAGACCGTTAGGTCGAGACAAAAAATACATCCGAAAGCTCAAAAAACTGCTTTAAGTACGTAATATAAATAACTTTTTTTCTACAATAGCACAGCTTTAAACAGCAAGTTTATCATTAACAAGTATTGAATTCATAAAAAAAGGCAGCATTATTTTTTTTAAGTTACCATTGCACGGGTTTCCGTAATTACTAATGTAAATAAAAATTGAAAAAAATTCTGTGTCTAAATAAGTGTCACTTTCCAAGTGTTTTCTATAAATTCTCTGAAAATGGACGCTAGCAGACTCAAATAACAAAATAAGTATGTTGACTTGTAATTGCCTGTTATAATCGTTTCAATAAAATTTTCTTCTTAGCATATTCTCAATTTTAGAAATGTCAAAAATTCTTTTTTTCACAGTGCGACAAATTTTTTTTTTAACGGTGAAAAAACGCGTGTTTTGTACACTGAAATTAATTCGTAAACACACCCATTTTTTGAGCAATTGCAGAAAAAAGTATTAACATTATTTTAGAAGTAAGGTTAGCAACGATGCAACTAAAATTTGGTGTCACTATGGTTACCATAGACTGACATGTGAATTTAAATGAGCGTTTGCTTCTTTTAATTTCGAATTTTTCTAAATTCTTTTCAAATTTATCGTGTTTTCTGGCAAGGACACCTCGACTTACTCCTTCATCAAAGAAACTTAAGCACAGCTGAAGAAAATAAGATATTAAGAAGTAGCAATTATTATTGTGTCAAATTTGATTTCCAAGCAATTCGGTGCATATTCAATTGTCAACAAAAGTCCCTATTTGTGATCAGTGCCGGCCTTAGCCTCTAGGCGCCCCGGTGCGACTTCCTAAAGAGCGCCCTTAAAAATTACAAAAACATTTTAAAAAAGCATACGAGGGTAAAATTTAAGTTTATTAATTATATATAACTTAACATGGCCATGGGCCGTGGGCGGGTATTGGATATTTAACTTTTTTTTAAGTAATAATTTTGTAATATTACTATTTTGACTACTTGTTTGTTTTTATTCGTATGATTTTTTTTTCTCTTTTCGACTCGGGTTTGCGGCGTCCTATTGCTTCGGCGCCCCGGTGCGGTGCACACCCTAGCGCCACCCTAAGGCCGGCACTGTTTGTGATAACTTTAAACATTAATACCTAGAAAAAGTATATTTGTGCTCCTATTAACGTTCTCTAGTACCACCTAAGCGGTGGTTCGACCCTTTTGAATCATACAATATAAGGCGATTACTTAACTATTATAAGCAAAAGTCCTTTATTGAGCTAGGACACTATTTTTTTGTAGATAATAAATGTATTACATGGTAACTATTGAACTCATTAACAAATAGTTTTCGAGATAATCCTAGTTGAAAATTTTTCCGAAACTGTTTGAAAATCACTGGCCTTGTTGTCGTACAACGTTAAAAAGAAATTTATTTTTTTGTTTATTTTAATTATTTCTTAAACCACAGTCTCCTTTACTATTTTTTTATATAAATAAAAATACCACTTTACGATCAGAAGGCAATAATTCAAACGCGATTGCAAGACGAATTCAGCATTCAAGCAATTACAACAGAATTAGCAATTAGTATTACTAATCATAGAGAATGTCTATTTCTTTGGAATCGAATTAGATGGATGAGATTTTATAGGATAACAAATATATGACAAATATGTCAAAATGTCAAAATTAATGTTACGCAACAAAAGAAAAATTAAAGTGGAGTGTCTATTTTTCATCGCTGCAGTCGATTATAATGATCACGATGGTACATTAATTAGAATTTTAAAAGGAGTACCTGACAACTTGAAAGCTCTCTCTATCTGATAGACGTAAAAAGACGATCATATTTACAAATTACATGTTTAGGAAAGATTTGCAACGACTAATTTGAATAATTTGGCAATGAATAATTACGCCACAGTTGAGCTGGAAACAATGGCAGTGGTGGTTTTCAAACATACAGTGCTCGTCAAAAAGTCGGCATCAAATGGGAAAATTCTTTATTTTTAATTCTTTTTATGGCAATAATTTGTGCTCATCGGAATACCTGTTTAGCCCCTACCAGAAATATCTAGTGATTTTATTTACTAGCTTTTTTCGAAATGGTCAAAATCCTAAAATTATTATTTCTCGGAAGTTAATCAAGATTCTCAATGTGATTTTTTCAAAGTGTGTGGTTTCGGCTAACTGAATAATCCCAAGAACAGCAAACAATTTGATTTTCTTTTACTTCGCAAAAAAATTGAATTTTTCAATTTTTAGAATATTCTTAAAATTTTATATTAATTTCAGAATTCAATTTTTTGGGAATGAAAACTTCAGACATATAATTGGAAAAAATAATAAAAAAGATTAATTGTTGCTTCGAATATTTTATTATTTATCTGAAAGTAATATTTTGACATAATTTTTACGTTTTTGATGCAGTGTGCCTGTTAGGAGAAACATTTTTCAAAGATAGTTAATATGTATTTAAATGGCTTCTAAAAACTCTAATCTACCTCCTGTTAATTATTTTCAGAAAAAAACAAGTAAATGCTCTTTTACAGTTACCTAATCCAGGAGATTTTCTTAAATTTAGTTTGCATATTCAAGTCAGTATGCAGAATATGAGATGGCTATGAACTGTTTTACTGTCAAATCAAATTAGGTCGTTTATAGGACTTTAAATTAAAAAAAAAATTGTTGCAAATCGGTTTTGATTGCAGTGAATCTCTCGAGCATCCTCTGTACAAGCTGGTTCGGCTCTATTTGGGGCCTCGTCAGCAGAAGCGTAACTCGAGACTTCCACTGGTCCAAGGTCCAAGGTTATTCGCAAATACGATGTAATAATAATCGAATTCTGCGATCATTTTTTGACACAACTTTGTACGGGAAATGACAAATTGCAGCTAGTTTGCTACTTAATAAGTCATCCCTTACAAAGAGGCCAATCGAGCTGTCAAAGCATATTGAAAGATTTTAAATATTTTAAAGATTTAAAAAATTTTTAATCTTTCAATTTGCTTTGACAGCACGATTGACCGCCTTGTATGGGAGGATTTATTAAGTAGCAAATTAGCTGCAATCTATGAAGTTTTCACCCCCAAAAAGTTAATTCTGAAATTAAGTTTTAGTATTTTTAGAATATTCTAAAAATTGAAAAATTTAATTTTTGCGGAACTTAAAGAGAACCAAATTGTTTCCTGACCTTGAGGTTGTTTAGTAAGCTGAAGCCTAACTTTGAAAAAAATCAATGAAATGATGATTAATATAGAAAAAAAATTTAAGATTTCGACCATTTTGGAAATCACTCGATATATCCGATAGGGGGTAAACAGGTTTTCCGATAAACAGAAATTATTGCCGTAAAAAGTTTTTCCGAAAAATCAGAAAAATTAGACTTTTTGGCAAGCTCTATAAAATTTAAAATGGACGTCATCAAATATCTGACAAGAGTATTTTTTGGTGATACCCACAAAAATGTCACCCTAACGTAGCCTACTCTGAGTCTCAAAAGAACGTGAATAATGTTTATATTACTTTTGCATATTGGTATTAGGCAGTATGGTGGTCGAATTTGACACTGACGTTTAAGTTTATTAAAATATCTTTAAAAATAACCTAAATTATAAGAATTCAGAGTTGCGTTTGGTGATAATAGTTTCCGAGCGACGTGACGTCTTTGAATGAATGTTAACTTTATATAACATGTGTACAAAAAGTTTTCCCATCTAGTGTGTTGCTCTCACGTATGTTCCTTACTTGATCCGTATCCTAAACAGATAAGTAAGCAAACATAACTTTAAAAAATTGTTTTATTGATTTTATTTCACAATGGTTTACGCACTTCTTTTATGGTTGAATCCTACCTTCGAAACGCCCAAAAAATCAATGGCGAATGGTCCTATTCTATTCCTGATTGTATTGCAGAATTTCAGAAAAAAAATTCAGAAACTGTATTTCTGTATCACAAATTTGTTAATCAACTTCAGTGCTCTGTAGAACTATTCATAGAAACTGGCTAGAAAACAGAAAGAACAAAAAAAAACAAAAGACAAGTTATGACTGATGCTCCTCACACTTCCATTCGGCATCTGTCACAACAAGTTGATCTTTCTGTCGGGACCTGCAGAACTATTCTAAGAAAAAACTTGCAAACGTTCCCTTGTGGTTTGACTGCTGTGCATGAATTGCTTCCAGTAAATTTTTGAAGATATTATCATTGGTTTTTAAACAATATTGACAATGACATTTCGTTGGATGAAACTTTCTTTTTCCATGAGGCCTGGTTCCATTTAACAGGATACATTAATTCCCAAAATATGAGGATCTGGAGTACAGAAAACCCTCGTAATTTCATTGAAACCCCACCCATCCACAAGAAATTGGTATTTGGATAGGTTTAAGTCGGAGAAGATTGATAGGTCCAATATTTTTTAACAGCACTTAGATAACGAGAATTGATTTCGCTTCCATTTATTAATCAACTGCATGATGACGAGTTGCAATTTGGATATTTCCAGCAGGATGGTGCAACGGCCCACGCTGCTGGAGATACATACTTTAAATTTCCTTCAAGATTTTTTTGGAGATCGGATATTTAGCAGAAATATGGCAAACATATTGCCTCCGCGATCTTGCGGTCCAACTCATTTGGATTTCTTTGTTTGGCCCTACTTGAAAAATTCCATTTTTAAAACGCGCGATAACGATTTACAGGAAGTTACCCAAAGAATAATCGAAAGATGTGACGAAATAAACAATTCTCCCCATATTTTGCAAAATGTTATTAATGGATGTCGCAGAAGAGTTCAACGTTATTTTCAATGTTTTATTTTGTTTGGTTTCAATATGCAATAAATCGTAATTATTGGTTATGATTTTCTGTTGATGTCATGTCAAGGTTAAATGTCAATTTGGCGTTTACTGATCAAGTAAGGAACATACGTAAACACGCGATGATCTATGTTTTAGTATTATTTAAGATAATATTCTATTCCGAAGTTGAGTCTTGTTACAGAATATTTTATTTATAAAATTTCCCTCTGAGTCATTATGTAATTTTTAATTTTAATTAAATTTTAATTGAGAATGTATGCAATTACACAAAAAATATACTATTACAATAAATAAATAGTTTAACAAAAATGACCTTAAATCTGTTCAAATAAAAAAAAACGTAAATATCAAATCACCTTACTTTCATATCATTATAAATTTGTCACATGCACTGACATTTAAATGTGTAATTTTAGGAAAAGAAAGTGATACAATAAAAAAGAGAAAATATTTATCTTAAAAATTTATTCACGTAGGTCATTCCACGCACATATATTATAGGAATCGCTGGAAGTCACTCTCTTAACGATAATTTAAAATGTACGTCCCGCCTTAAAAGCCGGCGAACGAAAATTGAAATTCTGGGCGATAAGTACGTAGAAACGTGTTTTAGTTTATAAAGTTCGGTTTCCGTACTTTCATGAGAGACACCTGGTCGTTCCGAAAATCAGACCTACGTGAAGTAAATACATAATATAATATTTTACACATTAATCTTATTCATTGACATTAGTAGTGCAAATGCCTATTATTCATAGATTTTAAATATAGCACAAGTTATTCAAATTTAAAATCATGCGGAGGCTGATTATTAATTTACATTTCGTCATTTAATATTAAATTAGCAACGCAAACATCAATAGATTATAATAAGTAAAATACTAGTTCGCTCAACAAACATTAAATTTAAAATTAATTAATTAATTAACTAATGTGTTGCTTATTGTTTCTGGGGATTGACTATCAAAATGTTTTGTTTTTTTTTTATATTGGGATTTATATGATTTTTACAGCTTTAGATTTTTTTTTAATTTCAAATTTTTATTTTTGGTTAATGTTTGCACCAAATTTATAAGTTAAACTTAAATGTAAGGGGTAATTTATAATATCACATCTAAATACTACCGACCCCAATGAATAGGTATATTTTGCAATTTTAGCTGAACTTGTATACTAGGCAACTGATTTCACACTCATGTATGTAAAAGATGTTAATTTTATCAACAATTTGTTGTAGATCAAATAACCAGGAAAGTCAATTTTACTCAAGACGAGTGAAAAGTAAAACGACTTTGCCTAGTTTTCAGATACATAATAAATAATTAAAAAATTAAATCTCTCCACACATTTATACCTGTTTAAACAACAAACAAAACAATAATAAATATAAAAATAGCAAATATTTATTAATATTAAATATAAACAATAAGTAAATAAATTTATTAATATTAAATGAATTAGAGAGTTGCGCAAACAAATCGTTACATTATAAATGTACAGTTATACAATAGAAAAGGTAGTTAACATTTCAAAACGGAAAGGAAAAGCACAAAATTTTAAAAATGTACGCCTAAATTTTGACAAGTTTTCAATACTGTGCTTCCTCTGTTCGTTCTCAAGCAATAAATACATTTTCTAATTTATAATGATTGCATTTATTAGGTAAGAATGGAGTGGCGCAAACTAACAAATAAATCTGAAAGTCTGCAATACAGGACTTACAAAAAAAAGGAAAATTTCTAGATATCAATTTACAATTATTCAATTCAATGTCAATATCAAATTATTTAATTTGATATGAGAAATAGATGGAGTTGTAAAAAAGAAGACTGAATCAAGTACCTCAGAGGCGATAAGATTAGAAATTTGCGTATTGTTAGTTTAAGTAGAACATTTGATGAAAATACAATTTCTAAACATCGGAAAGAAAGCCAAATTTGGCTTTAATTTTATGCAAATAAGTGACTCCTTTACTTATTAATTTTTTTCTAAATTCTAACCAATAATGATTTCAGAGATTGAAGTTTCTTTGTAGACACACAAATGTAAGTTCACAATGCCAAATACGTTAAGTAAGAAAACCAAATATTGGTGTCGTGTGTGAAACATATATTAAACAAACTAATGATTTACGATTTATTAACAATGATAGGTGAGATCGTACATTATACTAAAGCACGTGGTTTCCATGTTGTTTTTTGAATCCCCACGCACATGTTGCAACCTATGAAATATAACTAAATTCCCTTCCACAATTGTCCACTGCTAAGAACGAGGTTCTTCTGTTTTTCCTATTATTTTACCACTCTCCCAATTTCTACCTTTTCTTATAACATCATCTTTTCTGTCAAATTCCTTTTCTGTTCTTGAAGTTCGGTCATAGTATTCTGTGTATTGTCTCCTTTTCTCTTCTAGTTTTTCTTTGGCTAATGTCAAGTCCTGTTTTGTTGGGACTAGCTGATGGTCCATTGTTGGGAGTTTGGTTCTAACTCTTCTATTAAACATTAATTGTGCTTGTGTCACGTTTATGCTTGATATTACTGTATTTCTGTATTCTAATAATCCCGCATATATGTCGTCACATTTGCATAATATTTGTTTACAAATGTGAACAGCTCTCTCTACTTGCCCATTAGATTTCGGATAGTTTGGACTTGATGTAGTAATCTTAAAATTCCATTGTTTCGCAAATTCTCTAAACTCATAGGATCTAAATGGCATGTTATGCGGGAACACCATGCGTTGAAAATAATTGCTTTAACACTTCTATGACATTGGTGTCATTTTTGTAATTCAGTTTTGTTAGGTCTATCCATTTAGTGAAATAGTCCATCACTACTAAATAAGATTTTCCTCCAAACTCCAGAATATCGGTCGCCAATTTAGTATACGGTAGTCCTGGAATCTCCGGTAATAACATTTCACTTTTTGGATTAGCTCTTCTATATTGTTCACTGTTCTTACACTCCGCAACGAATTTCTGAATATCTTTACTCATAGTCGGCCAGTATAATATGGACATTGCTCTTGATAATGTTTTCTGGAAGCCCATGTGTCCTTCATGTGCTAATTTCATCATTTGAGTTCTTAGTGTTTCAGGCACTGCTACAGAGTCAGTGAAAAAGACCAAACCTTCCCAAGTATATAGATTATTTCTGTCCTTGTAATATTCTTTCACTTCTTTTTGCACTACGTTAGTTTTTTCTGGCCGCGCTGTCTCACAATATTTTAACACTTGTTTTAGAGTTAAGTATTTTTCTGTCTCTAGTTTAAATTGTTCTTTCATTTTGTCACTCATATTTAGATATTTTAACACTTGATGCACGAGTTCAGTCATTTCTTTATCATCTTCCACTAGTGTTTTTCGTACCACCTTGACAAGAGGTCTGCAATTAACATGTTTCTTCCAGGGATATATTCTACATTGATGTCATATTTTATCAATTTCAGTTTCAATCTCTGCAATCTTACTGATTTAATATCTGAAAGCTGTTTTTTCATGACTGATAAAGCGGTTTGTGAACAGTTAATACATTCACTTTTCTCCCATATATGTAGTAATGAAATTTATTTACTGAAAAGCAAATTGCTAACAATTCTTTTTCAATCTGTGAATACTGCTTTGGTTTCAGTCAGCGTTTTTGAGGCATACGCCACTGGTTTTCCCTGTAATAAACAGGTTCCCAAATGATGCGCCCAACTGGGCGCATCATTTTGTATGATTATTTCGTTATGCTCATCGAAACATTGTATGGCTGTTACATTTGTTATTAATTCAAGATGTTTGAAAGTTTAGGCAACCAGCAAAATTTTACATTATTTTTTAAAATTTGCCTTAAAGGGGCTATTTTATCTGCCAAGTTTGGTATAAATTTTCTCACATAATTCAGCATTCCGAGAATTCTTTGAAGTTCTTTTTTATATTGTGATGCCTCGATGCTCCGAATAGCTTTAATTCTGTTGTTGTCTATTTTGACGCCATCTTTTGTAAACAAGTCCCTAATAACTGACTTGGGATTGCAACAGTTCTAGTTTCTTTGCATTGAATTTTATATTATTTATTTTAGCTCGCTGAACAACTTTTCCTATCGTTTCTAAGTGTTCTTCTTTAGTTTTTGTACTAATTAAGATATCATCATTTACGTTTGGAATGTTGCCAAAATTTTTTGAAATATTTCTGCGGCTGTGGCTAACCCAAATAGCAACCTTTTAAATTTATAATATCTAAATGGACTTGAAAATGTACAATATTCGTGCAACTCTGGCTCTAATTGAACCTGATAGAAACCCTCTTTTATGTTAAAGACACTGTAGTAGTTTTTTCCCGTTAGCCCTGCGATAATTTCCTCAACAGTTGGTATTAAATATGGTGTTCTTCTAATGATCTTATTTAATGCTTGAGAATCGAGACTTAGTCTTAAGGACCCATCCTGTTTTTCGACAGTAACTAATTCGTTAACCCAATCTCCTGGTTCAACGACTCTTTCTATTATATCTTTTTCTACTAATTCATGCAACTTTTGTTTCAATCTATCTTTTAATGCTAGTGGTACCCTACGCGGTGGCTTTGATACAGGCACTGCATCATCTTTTAGTACTATTGTACATTTCTGATTCATTTTGCCTTCACCTCTAAATAACTCTTTATATTTCTCAATAAACATTTCTTTTTCTGTTTGACACTCAATTGTTT
Organism: Serrognathus titanus; assembly: GCA_039766575.1. Lineage (NCBI taxonomy): Eukaryota > Metazoa > Arthropoda > Insecta > Coleoptera > Lucanidae > Serrognathus > Serrognathus titanus. The sequence continues at coordinate 43,186,726 of CM077914.1, read as the reverse complement.
CAATAGTTCTTAGTAATCCCAATTTTTGACAAGTTTTTAGACCAATTATTGGTTTTAACTCTACATCTACTACAATAAATTCTTCTTTGAGATTTTTATCCTTCAACTTAATATTGAGAACAATTCCCCCTCGAAGTATAATTTTATTACCTCCATAGGCTTCTGGGATGACATCCAGTTTATTTAATTTATTATCTCCATGCTTTAGATAATTAAACAGCTTACCTGGCAGTAAGTTCGCCTCTGATACCGTATCAATTTTAAATGTAACTTTCTTACCCAGCACCTCAATGTTTCATTCCATTCACATCTACTTCTATTCCATGAACATTTACTTGCCCTATATACATGCTGGATTCATTACCACTGTCGTCTCCTGTTTCCGTTTTTACCGCGCGAACTTTTTATTGCACATTTTTCCAAATGCTGGATACTGTCTGTACTCGTGTTGTCTATTGCACTTACCACACATTTTATTTTATTTACATCATCCCTCTTCAACTTTTGCACCGCATCTACAAATTGCTACAAATTGTCCATTCACACGATCTTTCTCCATTACCTTCATTTGAGACTTTATAATTTCAGCTGAACGACAAACTTCAATTGCTTTTTCTAATGTTAAATCTGGGATATTTAAAAGCTTTTCTTTTAAGCTCATATCTTTGATTCCCACAATTATTCTATCACGAAGCATACTGTTTTTGAGTTGACCGAAATTGCACGTTTTAACTAACTTTTTTATATCAGTTACAAAATGATCAAAAACTTCACCGTCAGCTTGTACTCGATTATAAAAAAACATACCTTTCATACACTTGGTTTAAACTAAACATTAAGCCATGACATGTTATACACCGTTTTCCTTACTTTTACCTTAGTTTGAAGATCACCTACATTTTTAGATTAAAAGAATTTTTACCCATTTTGGTCCACATAAACTGATGTACTTCCAGAAGCCTTTCGAAAAACGAACGAAACCCAAATCTAAATCTATGTCATTCTTAAGGAACGTATTACATGAACTTAATCTAAGCTTCCACATATCCAATAGAAGAATACAATGATATACATGAAAACTGTGAATTTTCAGAACTCTTACGAACACTCACAAAAACGAATAAGTTTATGTAGATAAATATACAATAAAGACTATACTTGGGTCGTTCTTAAGAATCTGTTTCCATGGAGAACCTTCGCTTATACTGCTAGATATTTACTAGAAGGGCTTTCAAAAAACTGCAAAATAATTGAATTGAAAAGTCCGAAATATTTCCATAATGTTTTGTTTAATCTCGAATGAGGATATTTGATGTGCCTGTACATAAATATGCCTATAAATTTTAATAAATATGAGATTATACTTATCTGATAAATACTTATTTCCTTAGCAATTTTCTTAACGTATTACCTTAGTTCAGTAGTAGAATTGCATAACCATTTTTTTTTATATAAATCTAAGTTTTATTACATTTTTTCCGATGACTTCAATACTTCCACAATTGACTCCTCCTTTGTGTTATCGTTCTAAACATTCCTTAAATTCCTCCTTGAGTGTATTACCTTGAAAGCTCTCATTCATATTCGTTAAGTGTATCACTTTATAATTTATTTCCTTTTCTTACAGGCAATTAATACAGTATCTGCTGGAGAAGTGGAAGTATGACCACACAACGTTACTGAGTGATGAAAGCCGAGATGAATTCAATAGCTATTTCATATCATCGGATAACAAATATAATAATAATATTTATGGACTACCGAATTCCATTCAACCCGACAGCTATTTCCCGGAACCAATTCACATTCCAAAACCGGCATACCCGGCCACATTCTTTCCCAGTGGACATACGTACATTCCCCCGCCCCTACATAATTTCACCGACTTCGCCGGTTATCCTGACAGGCGACCACAATTCATCCCTCAAATCAATAACCAGTTAGTTAGCTATAAGTATTCGAAAAATCCTTTCGTCCATTCCCAGTATCCAACCGTACATAACACGGCGAATATTTATAAAATCATCGGCCAACCGCAGATACAACAATACAATCCTAATGATTGGTGGAAGAGGTAATTATTTGAAATTCATATTTTTCCTTCATTGAGAATTGTGCTTCTTTTATAGGTACGCACGAGATGAAAATCAATCCCAGTCACGAAGAAGAAGGTCTACAAAAACCAAAAATCTTAGGAAGAAATTGGTGACTTTCGACAATGCCTTCAACCACACAGCTGCACACGTGCGCCGAAAAAGACAGAGTCCCCTGACTGGGCAGACATTGTGTGAATCTAGGTCTCAATATATCATGCCGAGAGCGGCTGTGAACAACAAAGGAAACTGGATGTATGTGGTTAATATGCCCGAATTGGATAATAGATATACACAGCTGGTTAAAAGTGAGACTTGCGCGTAAGTACTTAGGATTAAGAGAAAAAGGAGATTATTACGTAGAACAATTACTAATATTTCAAGTTTACACGTTAAGATATCGAAAAAAGTTTGCTCTTTGTTCAAGCAGTATACATTTATGGTCTTGCCAAAAATATTCTATTTTAATTTTTTTTTCATAAACATTTTAAATTATATTTTAAATGCCAAATTTGGCAATAGTAGATCATGGAGAAAGAAGAAAACATTACGCAGCAGCTTCCATGTTCATTTAGAATATTTCCTGCTTCAACTTAGACACATGAAGATTTTTTTCTTTTGTAATATAGGCTCTGTGGAAGAGTTCATCGTTATGATTAATTTATCATATTACAAATAAGAAAACTAAAAGGGGTCTACTGTTTTGTTATTATTTATTAACTTTTATTTCCTACATTTAAAAATTCCAAAAGAAAGTTATCTGTCAAAAAACTGTAACACCAAAAATTTTTGTTAAAATTAAATAGATTTTATTTCTGTTAGATTTAAAACATTTATTCTAAGTATGTACCCCCCATACTCTATGTTGCAGGTCTCAACAGTGTAGTGGTTTATGCACATTACCCGCTGGTTACACATCAAGATGCGAGCAAAAGTATGTCCAAAAACGGCTAGTTGCTTTGGAAGGAGGAGGCAATCAGCTATACACGGATGTATTCTGGTTTCCTAGTTGTTGTATTTGTACTCTAACAGCTACTTAAATTTGATGTAAATTTTGTAATATATTTATATTTATAAAATTCATAACATATACTTGTTTTAATTTGAGAATATCTTCTTTAAAGAGGTCTGACCTAGAAGTTTCCACACATGAAAAATAATGAGAAAGAATTTAACAAATAGATTGTCATCTTGCAGACCATTGTGTAAATAAGCTGCTCTATTTTACAAAGACTACAATAGATGTTGTTTTTTTGTTTTATGATTTGCGTTATTTTACAATACAGATTGCGAACGGGACCTAAGGTCACAAATGCGAAATCTTCTATGACTGCGTTGAAAAATATCAGATCAAATATGCAAAAACAGAAACTTAACATTAAATTAAATAAAATAATAAATGTTTTCATAATTGAAATTTTCATTTCTATGTAAGCATTATTTCCTTTGTTACAGTATTTGTAAATTTATTGAACATGCAGTTGTCCTGATTAAGTAACGATATTATTAAAAGAAACAAACTAATATAAATGTTAAGACAAATTGTAGGAAAACAATGCATGGACCACGCAACAGAGCAGGTAATGCTAAAAGTCGTTTAAATCGTTCCCTGTCCTCACTGAAGAACGAAGTATAGGGATTCGCAAGCTGTATAAGTATTGCTCTCTTTCTTTGATTAAATACATTGTGATAAAAAAAATAAATCAAGCAAAACTATTGCACACAAGATAAAGTTAAAACTTTGCAGACTTCACATTTGAATTACAAATTCATATTTCGTAAATATAGATTACCAATAAAAATCTATTTAAATATAATATAATCAACTTCCGGTTATATCGGAAGTTGGTGTCAACTTTCTTATTTCAAGGAAGATATCCTAGGTTTTATTACATTTTTGATTTCTGAAAATTCTAGAGCAGTTTTATTACACGAAAACCTAACAGTTTCCGGTTATATCAGAAGTTGCTGTCAACTTTCTTATTTTAAGGAAGACACCCTAGGTTTTATTACATTTTTGAATTCTGAAAATTCTAGGGCAGTTTTATTACAAGAAAAATTAACAGTTTCCGAGATGTTTCGATTTTTTTAAAGAAGTTTGGACTTGCAGTACTTTGTTGTTAGAAAGCAACTCGAATTTGGACTAATTGCATTTTTTTTTAATACAACACCAAGTGTATTTTTATGCCATGTGACTCAGAATTAAATGTTCTATCTCTTACCGTTCACTCGCTAGCAATAATTTTCTCATTGAGACATCAAATGTATTCCCTTCTCACTTCACTATTTTTTAATAGTGCGCTATGAAAATTAAAGTACTTATGTCAATGAGAAAATCATCGATTAGCGAATGAATGGTAGAAGATACGTATAAGAAATTCAAATCCAGGGGAATTCAAAAATCAAAATAAGGTGTTTTATTTTAAATAAGAAAATTGACAACAACTTCTGATTTACCAGAACGCCCGGAAGTAGAAAATCGTCGGCCTAATCTGTAAACTACGTATCTCTATTTCAACAAATCTTACAGGACAGCCAAAAAACTTTTTCTATTATTTCTTATTTTCTAGCATAGGTAACTTCTAATTAGCGTTAAATGCTTATTACGCTAGAAATAAGATAAATTACGCTAAAAAATAAGAAATAATAGTTAGAAAAAGTTTTTTTGATTGTCCTGTAAAATTTGTTGAAATGGAAATAATACGCAATTTACAGATTAGGTCGACAAATATTATAAATATTTAAATGGATTGTTACTTGTTGTAGGCAGTCTTATCTTATTTATTGTAAATTAAATAAGGTAAAAGAAGTACAACTGTTTCGTATCGTGACCCCGGAATACAAAAGTGGTGTTAGAAGTGGGATAAGAAGGCAACTTTCTGCGCATAATGGATGTCCCTCAGGAACTGTTACAAGCAATCTCTGGAATCAGAATTGAACGATGCACTAAAATTCTTGGTTAGTCCATGTGATCCAAAAACCCTGATGTTTGATGAAATTAGCTCGATTTTGACTAGTCATTTCGATTTCATACGTAATAAATACGCGGAGAGTATAAAATTTAGGCAAGTGATGCAACAGAAAGGAGAAACCGTTGTCAATTTCACCCTAAGGTTACGTCAAGCAGCCGTACAATGTGAATACGACACATTTCTTGATCGCATGTTGATAGAGTAATTGCTTTTCGGCTTAGAATCACAAGTAATGTGTGATGAAATCGTTTCAAAAAAACCAACCACATTCAGTGCAGCGTACGAAATCGCACATGTACTCGAGGCAACTCACAATACTGCAAATGAGGTAAAAACTGCAGACATCTTTATCAAAGTCGAATAAACCAATAAGCTGGGATATGAACAACCCCATTCACAAAGAAACTCATTGTGGTTCGGCTGTAGTGAGTTGAAGGTGGTGGACATTGCTTTGAACGCATCTTTCACCGTTTGGACGTACCTCTCCGCTTGACCATTCGACGCAGGGTGATATGACGCGGTCCGTTTATGGTACCACACTCCACTCTGTCGAAGAAATGTTTCAAACTCTTCGGCGATGAATTGTCTACCATTGTCCGAAACAAGGGTCGGTGGTACACCATACGTGGCGAACAAGTCGTCCAGGATTCTAATGGTCGCTTGAGTAAGGATGGAGTTTGTAGCTTTGACCTCTAGACACTTGCTATAAGCATCTTTGACAATCAGGAGCATTGTACCCGCGATTGAGCCTACGTAATCAATATGGATTCTTTCCCAAATAATGCTGGAAATAAAAGCCAACAACTGGAGCATCTAGGCGGCGATAGTGTCCTCAGAAGACCCGAGGACACTATCGACGCCTAGATACTCCACACCACACGTTCTGCGTAGATCGACACGCATCCGGGACGTACCACGACGTTTCCCATCAAATTAAACGAATCATTTTAAAAGAGGGAAGAAATGTTGTATATCAAGTAGGCAGTCAGATGAGAAAATTTGATAATTATTGACGTTTATTAGAATTCATTATATTATATTATTGGAAAATAAATAAATAAAATAAATAAGGTAAAAGAAAGTATAACTGTTTCGTATCGTGACTGCGGAATATAAAACTTGTAACAAAGGTGGGTATGAAATCACAATTCAAAGATTTTCTTTTGATTTCTTTAGTTTTGCCTTCATCATCTTCAAGAATTAAATTCTGATAGGTAAAATCATCTTAGAGCAATGTCCACGATAATTGAATTTATACAAAAGTACATCATAGAAACTCTATAGAGTCATCATCTCTTATGTTAGGAAAAAAGTCATAGGAAGTAAAACAATTCATTTTATAGAATAATAAATTAACGGTCGCTTGGTAGTCTATAGGCTTGCATGTTTATCTTCAAACTCGAAGTACGTGGGTTCAATTTCCTACTTGCCGGCCGGTTTTTCATTTGCTGATGAAAAACATGCCTTCTTGTCGAATAGAAAGTAAAACCGTAGATTCCATACGATGTTTGGCACGTTAAAAATCTCCCTACTGGGGGAGATTCGGCTAAATTCTAAAAGGGTTGGCCATGTGACCTTAGTAGTTGGAGCCTAAGAGTGTTCCGCAACCCAATGCTGATAAGGAGAAAAATTAATTAATTAATGTAATTATTTTATAGTTCGCTCGCTAATTGCTATGTCAGCTCATACATTCATAATTAGATCAAAACTATTTAAACTTCTGCTATTTGGGATAGCCCGAGATTCGATCAAGAATCAACGAAAGTGTGCGAGAAAGTAGAGGCAATATCTGGTTTAATGATTATTTATTCACCAGGATGTAGCAATGGATTAGTAAAAACCGAGAGGCTATTGACATAATGCACACTACATGTCAACTACAGCTGCTTTCCATTTACACATATTAGCTGCCCCAGAGCTGCTCCGAGTTAGGGCCATTATGTAAATATAACCAAGCCAGGCATGCTTGAAATACAGAATGATTGAATAAATTTTGATACAAAACATTTTTATCGAGCATTTTTATCGACATATGGAATACCTTAAATACCAAAATAGAAGTTAATAAATACATTAAAATATAGCTGAAAAAATACTCTCAAATTTTCTTAACATAGTTATTTTAGTAATCAAACTTTAGACCTCAAATCGTCCATCATTTGCAATGATCATAAATTGTTCACGTATACATTGAAAACTCATTTTTCACTTGCTGAAAAAGAAGCTCATTATAAAACGGCATTATAATCAACCAATTATATGTCGATTATGTCCTTTTAATACTGTATCTATCGATTTGACTATATAGATTAATATTACCACGAGCATAGAAAATGCCTGTAATATTGGTAGTCACCACACAGAAAGAATTGTAAACAAATTTTGGTAATAAATACTATGATTTTGGAAAGAAATGATAAAAGGCATTTGTTTATATTTTCCCGCCTTTGAAATGACGATCTGAAATATCGATTAACAAATTGAGAAATCGTCATTTATTCTAGAAATTTGTAATGTTTTTCACAGATGGCAAAAGAATCAAGAATTTAAAGAATGTCAATTTCACAAATATGATTTAAATCTAATAAAATCAGTTATCTCATTTGATATAATTGAGTCAAAAAGATGGCGTAATTACTAATTACCGTAAACAGTGCTAAATTTGTCGCATAAATGTTAAACTATACTGCATTTTCCGAGCATGACGTAATTGAACGAAGGTTTCGGTTACGTACGCTCATCGAAATCTCCTAGAATTCTTTCTTTTTACACATATGAGTCATCTTTACAAATAGCGCAGTGTAAAATCTGTTATCAGTAACTACAGAACTACCTTAAAATGGAAGAATTCAAGATGAAATTACGCAAACGATACGTAAACGAAACAATCCACGAAATCTGCGGTAGACAAAGGAGTAAAACAAGGTTAAGCTGAGTCTGGAGGTGGATCTAGTCAAGAAAGTAGGTGCGTGTTACCTGGAAGTCCAGTGACTATCTCATTCTCAGTCTGTTAATAAATGGGCATTTTAAGTGCTAATTTTTAAAGCCGAATTTATGCGGAGTCCGACGTTATTTAAAACCAGTGAAAACATGCAAGAGAGTTATTATTTAACTTAATTATAAATACACTAAACTAAAGCGAGTGATGAAATTTTATAATTAGTATACAAATATAAATAAAATGTTACCAATTAATCAACGAACTTTCTTGTTTTGTGTTTTCGTTTGTATATTTTCGCGTGGAACAAGTTTAGGGTAAGTTAAACTACCTAATACTTCGCTTTTATAAATTTGCGCTTAAATACGCTCCCATATACATTAATTAATTCTCAAAAATTGTAACCACAAATTTGAGAATAAAAGGAATAATTAAGGTACGAAAGTATATAAAAAATAAGTTTCAAAATGTATTCGTTTTCAAAGAAACGAATGTATAAATTACGGAAAGTAAGTGAGCGCGAAACATTTCATGAAATAATAGCTTCCTCATTTCAATTCATACGTTATGTAGAAAGTTGAAAATTACTAGAATGTTGTATAGTAATATATTTTCATAAACGAATGTAATACATTATAGAAAAGAATTACACCTGTTTCATATTTATTAAGTACTTACATTTAAAAAATGTCATTTACGTTATACGGAGTTATCAAAAAGTATATGATAAATCACAAATATCAATTTTTATCTTAAAATTTCCAATAAAATAACAAATATACGACCTTTGTTGCTTAGTTAATTTAATCTTACCTAGTATTAAATACAAAATATACTCTGTAGTGAACTTTTAGATTCGCAAATTATACAGATGTCGCTAAAATACGTGTACATAGTTTAACCATAAACTTCTAGCCTCAAAATAAGAGTTAAGATGTAATCCAACTTATCTGTATTCAAAAGTGCTTCGTTAAGTCTGTATTCTACTAATTTTTAGTAATTCGCTAGTGTCAAATGCAGTGACAACCCTGTATTTCACTCATCTTGCAATAACTTTTCTGAGGTTAGGAAAGTAACTTTAATTAATAAATTATTTTATAGAAAGAGACATTCATTAGAAAACTTTTTAGTGCCTTTGTAATTTTTATATCTCTTACGGTTTAGTCACAAAATGGAAAAATCTGAATGGCAGCAGCGCCTCTTACTGAAAACAAGTGTACTCTAGTAGGCTACACATGAAAAACGAATGCTTGTACTATGCATAACTAATTTAATTTCTGAAAGAGTCATTCATTCATAAATTTTTTATGTCTTTTCAAATTTTAACCTAACTAGGTTACGGTTAAATCAAAAATAGAGAAATCTAAATGTCTATAATGTCTTTTTGCGAATACAGAATTTAATTCCGTAGGCTGTATACAGAGAAACAAATTCCTGTTACAGACACACTAAAATGTAAAGTATATTCTAGTGTTGTAATCATGGCAGCTGTTCTGTAGCTTAGGATTACAATGCAAAATAATCAAAAAAATATACAAGTTTTATTGTAAAAAAAGGCTTGCACCAGAAACGTGAAAAATCGTCTCAGATTTTTTTTGTCCATGCTACAGGAAAGAACTCAAGAGCAAATTGCTTCTAAATATTTTTTATAGACATAAATGGGCAAGCTAACTATTTGTATGAGTTAAATACCAAATGTTCGTTCACCGCTTCACATCTTAAACGAAACTAAGAAATTACTATGCCGAAAAAAAATTTGTTTGAGTACCAAGTGACACATTCTACAAAAACTTAACTGAATCGCGGAATTCTCGAACCGTGCGAAAAAATTTGCATGCAAAAATGACTTCAAAATGACGTACTGAACGATTTTCGCACGGTTCGAGGATCAGCCCCTGATTAAATCGGTCGCGAAGATGGCGCAACACGTCATTTTTCATCAATACCAGCCTTGGTTACGCCGACTTCGCGACCACGATCTAGTCGCCTGCTCCTGACTCAGCAGCGCGATCATATCAGCAGCGCTGCTAAATCGCACTGCTAAGTCGACAATAGGAAAGCAATCTTAAATAAATTAAATAGTAAAAAAAGTCTCTGTATACCTATACAATGCTGCACTTACATACAGGGTGATTCTTCAATAGACCGCCAAATAATAATCCGTACAAGAATAGAAATCACAGATTATAGTTAAACTGATAAAAAATATTGCGTTCTTTAATTCTCGAAAAACAATTAATCAAAAATTTTACCCAACTACACGATACTTCACTGATTAAGAACTAGCAGCTAGAGGAATGAAAATAAATACAGTCATAAATGTTTTATCGTTATATGGCTGTTGCGCCGAGAAATCGGGCGATCTTGACCTTCAACGGAATTCAATGTAACCAGCTGAAAGAAGAGCTTTAAAATATTTACGACAATATTGATAAAGGTATGCAAAGGCAAATCACCTGTAGTACATTATTTAGTACAAATTTTATAAAATGAGGAAAATAGAGGTTTGCAATTTGATCGCCAAGTTTCTTCCTATTAGCACTACAAACTTTGCTTCTCGTTAAGTTTACCCGTTTATGTCCGAAACAAATTATTTGTTTGTCTCAAATAGGCTGTTAGTTTTTGCAAAGATAAATAAATTTCACCCGCTTTTAAGTAAGATTAATAAATGTGCAACAACAAACGGATGGCTTTACAATTACGGCTGCAGATGTTTATAATTTATGATTTTATGGTACCTAAGTCTAATAAAAACTCCACCTCTAAGCATCGTTTAGTGGCCTTGTTCTTGTGAAGTTTAGTAGTTACTTACGGAAGTATACATTGGCAGAATACAAAATGAATCGTTTTTCGATATCAGAAAAACACCGGTATGGTTTTGTTGTACGGCGACGCGCTGGTCGTTCGTGGATCGAAAAATTTCCTTTACGACAAGAGCACTTTTGATTCGGTGGTGCAGCATTTGCGTGATCATGGACATTTTCGTCCTGTAAAGGGTCGTGGCCCAAAGACAACTTCACGAGTGTTGGATGCTGAGATAAATATTTTAAATATTATCGACGAAGAACCCAACGTCAGTACTAGAAGAATGGCATACAGGACTGAGTTTCCCAATCGACGGCTTAGAGAATTCAAATCATCGTGTTAGAGTTTGTCAGTGGATATTAAATAAAGTTGACCAAAACAACGAATTTTTAAACGTAGTATTGTTCACCGATGAAGCTCATTTTACTCGGAACGGTGTCCGAAACACACGCTACAGCGGAATTCCATCATCAGCAGCAATTATCCATACTAGAGTTAAGAACTCAAGAGCAAATTTGATTCATTTAAATATTTTTTTATAGATTTAAATGTGTAAGCTAACTATTTGTTAAGAGTTAAATACCAAATGTTCATTTACTGTTTCAGATTTTGAACAAAACTAAGAAAATTAAGTCTTCCTTTTCTCAAAATATTATGCTGCAAAAAAATTTGTTTGAGTACCAAGTGATACATTCTACAAAATCTTAACTGAATCGCGGAGCAGGAGCCCGATTCTCGAACTGTGCGAAAAGGTTTCATGCAAAAATAAAGTCAAAATGACGTAATTTTTTAACGATTTGTATAGTTTAGTACGAGAGACACTAGGCACGAAGATGGCGCAATACGTCATTTTTCATCAATACCAACCTTGGTTACGTCCACTTCGCGACCATGATCTAGTCGCCTACCAAGCGACTTAGCAGCGCTTAGAATCGCATTGCTAAGTAGATAATATGAAAGTGATCTTAAGAGTTACTCACCGGATCTGTCCTGCATATATTTTGTTATCGAACACGCACACACTACTGGGGTAAAAAATTTTTTAAAAAATCAATAGTGATAATCAATAATTAATTAATGAATTTCAATTTATTAAGAAAACTTCAAAAATTATAAGAAATGTTCGAATTAAGGCTACCATTTTGGATTCATTCATTCATTTCATAAAATATTTGAGGGTGATCACGATTGGTATCGCAAGAAAAATTCGAGCCACTACTTTCGCTTCTGTGTTGGCATAGACGTTTGATTTAATATGACTCCAAATGGAAAAATAAAATAGATCGTGCGGGAAAGGACCATATCTCCCAATCCAGCAGATTGCCCTTTTAAATATGGTTATTTTCCTTTGTTAGCATGATCCCGAGTTATTATGACTTCTGATGTCATTCGTGATCGTTCTCAGATATTTCGAAAAATTCGTCGTTCAATCATACATCATTATACAAAATGGTAGCCTTAATTTTGAACATTTCTTAAATTTTTGAAATTTTCTTAAAAAATTGAAATTAATTAAAATTGTGTAACTAGAAATAAATAGAAAAGTTACTTATTACATCGAGATTATTACCAGTTCTAATTTTCTTTATTTAATTTTAACTTGATGCGGAAATATTTCCGGCCGCAACTTTATTAACAAAAGTTCCCTAATTATATGACCTCTACTATTTCTGAAAGTTACGAATAGGTTTTCTGAGACCCCAGTTTACGGTGATTCAAAATTATCTTCAAGGTAAATAGAATATCATAATAGTTATTTGTTATACAAGACGGTAAAATTGATTTTTATCAATGAATTAATTAATTTTCACGAGTCGATAATTAAATTTTTCTGTCACGTGTAACATTTTATTTTTTTATAGCGAACTTTAAAGACAAAATTTAAACAATTTCGCAGAAAAATAAAAAGAGCAATCATGTATCAAAATCGCACAGTGTGATCATGATCGCAGTAGCTAGTATGGTTAAGTTGTAATACTTATTAATTCAAATAACAAAACTAAAGTACTTTATCTACCCTTGCTGTTAAAGTGTTAAAATTCCGTTTTATCGACTATTTTGAGTTGGACAAAGCATACTTTAACGTTTGCTATAAAAAATAATTTATATGAAAAGATTGGAGCGTATAATCGTATCTTTCTCACCCACGATTTTTAACCTATTTTGTATCTAGCTCCTCTTTTGAAAAATCTTGTGTTTATATTATTTCCATGACAACAGGAGAACTTTTCTCGTCCCACATTTAAGTAAGGTATAAAATACATTTATGAATTATAAATAATAACTTTGCAAGAGTCCTTTTTATCTAATGCTAAGCGTTTGCTGGACAGATGTTTACTAAAAATTCCGGACAATCCAACGCAATGCTGGACGTATAGGCACCCTAAGAATATAACATTTGTTCCAATCTCAGTAAGACATAGTTTGGAAGAAACAGAATATGCAAAATATACAAGGAAATTTACACAAATCATGCAAACATAATTTCAATAAAGAAGTAAACCTTTGTTGTAAAATTAAAGCAAAGTACATCTGAAAATTATGTACAAGTTTATTATGAAAATTAACTAAAATTGTGTAACTGGCAATATAGAAAGTGTTTTCATCTGGCAAGAAAACTTGATTTTATAATTGTCAATTTGTTGCCTTAGTAACATCAAACAAATATTTTAAAAATGTCACTTTTGTGATTTTACTAGAGAATGCAATCGCTTCCATGTATAATTTACAAAAGATTTTCATATTCTTATCATTAATTCCTGTTCTTGTTTTTTGGAATTTTAGAAATTCAAAAAAGGGGTAAGTTTTTCTAAATTTTTCAATAAACCAAATTTTTTTAAGGTACAGAGTTCTGATGAGGCCCAATAAGGCCGAAATACATGCATAAACTCTTTCCTAACACTTTCTATATTGCCAGTTACACAATTTTAGTTAATTTTCATAATTTTCATCTGACAAGAAAACTTGATTTTACAAGTTTATTAGTAAAATTTCAAATCAATATTGAAAATATTTTACTTTGCCCCTTATGGATCGCAGTTCATTTTCAGTGGGAACTAAAACAATAAGAAAACATTTAAAGAAACCATTAATTTAAAACAAAAAAGAAATAGTATTTACTGAATCAAATACGACCAAAATATAATCGCATTTGCGAAAAACAAATTTTCAAAAAATATCTTTAAGTTGTTATAAAAAGAAGATAAACACATAAGTAAATAAAATAATCTATTTTCCCAATAAAACTATTTTTTTGTTATTTATTTACATTCAGCGCTGTAATTTATCTGATTCGTATAGAAATACACGGAAATTTAAGTTAGAGTATTCGGTACCTACCACAAGACATTCTTTGCAATTTTGGATCGGTTCACCAATATAATATAATTTCATATTTTCTTTCCACTTTTTATTATCTACTATTTTTAAAATTTCATATTACAAATAATTACACTGAAACTATTTTTGGTAAACGAAATGTCTTATAAGTCAACAAATATAGGTCCGAATGCAAAGACGCTTTCATACTGGCATAGCACTGATCGAATTACGGAGCTGTAAGCATTATTTCTTCGATATAACCCGAATATTTTGTCACATCTTATTTCCTTTTTTTTGTTGTATTTTTGAAAAAAAAGATGACATTCGTTTAGATAAAACACGTTATACTTATGTATCATATGGCCGCAAACGGCACTGGATACCTGGCCATTCGACCAAATGAGATTTACAGTGCATCGGCGCGAAAAGTGAATAATATACAACTGGACGGGCAAACGAACCTTTTATTTGGAAACTCTACTTATGAGATAAATTTCAAAACGAACAGCAAAAAATACTGAATTAAATATTCAGAGAAAACATTTTTATTTATTTTTATCAAATGAATTTAAAAAAAATCACCTATGTGTTGACGTCCTGAAGCTTGCATATGAGTTCAAGTAAAAAAATAATGCACTTTAGCACATTTGCCAAATCAACAGTATTTTAAGTACACGTATATTGTTTACTTATTAAACTTTGTCTTCGTTTTTCCTTAAACGATGACCTTCACAGACGATTCGCGAAACCGAAAACGAAAACGACCAACACATTCACATGAGAATGCATAAGAGTATGCAACATTAAAAAAATATTTAGAAAGTTCAAGGTCTGAAGTTTCTAGCTTTGTAGAAAAATTGGTTATACAAAAAACTTATTCGATTTTATTAATATACTCATGTCCAACATTCTAACTCATGTCAGCTTAAGGAGATAAGCGAATTATTTAAAATTAAATTGTTCTCCAATTTTACTCATTCTTTACTAATTCCCTAATGAGCACAAATACTCTTATATTATTTTGTCCAACAGTTGCATTTTTTTAGGTATTTTTTACGTTGGCTTTGAGTGACTAAAATCAAATTTCAATCACTAGTGACTAAAATTTAATTTTAGTCACTCATAGTGCAATACATGACGACCGACCAGGACTGCTTGACTGTGTTTTAAACAATATCGCTTCAAAAATATCTTTTCAAGATTCTTTATTATTAAAAATGCAACTGTTGGATAAAATATCGTTTATCACCCGTGAGCGAAATGCAATTATACGCTCGTGAGCCAAAATTCTCATTCCTGTATAATTTTGCATTTCTCTCACTTAAAATAAATGTACTGTTATTTACAAGTACTAGATCTTTTGTGTAATTTTTGTCAGTCTAGTTTAGAACTTTAGTGACGTAGTAGTTACAAGTTTTTATTTTTTGTTTGTGCAGGTTTTATAAGGCAATCGGACCCAGAGTTATCCGCCCAAACAGCGAATATCATGTAGCAATCAGCACACAAGCTACCTCTCTACCCACAAGTGTAAATGTGTCCATCTCTGGTCAATCTCTTTCCAGGAAATCATTCTACACAGATGACAGCATCTTCGTGCAGCCCTACACTACCAAAATTACCCGTCTTGAGGTATTAACAATGAGTAAAATCAAAAGTATATAATGGTCATATAATTCATATTATTTTTATGTGGGACGTCTGTTGGCGGTTTTGTCTGTTTAAGAGAAACTGGTTAGACGTACCCTTTCGCAAGCATTTTATTATATTTTGAAACACAGTAATACAAAACCTCATAAACAAAATCATCTTTAATTACTTAGTATGTATATAAAATGGCTTAATCATTGAGGATAAAAATAAGTGTTTAATTACACGGATTTTAACAAGTTAAATTAAACTGAAGGTCGTACCGAAGGTAAAGGCCAAATTAGTTTGCAAATAAGTTAAATTACTTGAAATACACTAATCATTCGTTTTATAGATCTGCAATAATTATTTAAAAGACCTCAAGCTATAAATGAAAACACTTTAGTTATTACACCGTCTCATTTGTGATACATAGCAATCTATGTAATTGATAAGGCAACGGAGGAATAAACTGTGTTAAAGACTGCAATCTAATGGGGTCATCTCACGCGTCACGTATTCCCACAGCGGGCTATCTTTACCCCAAATGCACCAATGTATTTATTCCTTTGTCTTGACATTGTATGGATTGCTGTTACACATAGCAGTTTACATAGTACGATATGTGTCACTTTGGAATATATTTTTGAAAAACCATATCAAATACATTCTTGTTATTTTTACAGATTGGAGACATCGAACCAGGTCAATACACGCTCTTAGTTACAGGAGAAGGAGGAGTTGATTTCAGGGAATACACAATTTTATCTTACCAACACAAAAGCTACTCGATTTTCATTCAAACCGACAAATCAATTTATAAACCAGGTCATCTAATTTTATTTCGAGCCATCATTCTAAATTCGAGTTTGAAACCATCCACCGGCGAATTCTTTAATGTTCACGTTTCAGTAAGTTCCACACATAAAATTCTGATGCAAAACTGTAAATTTATTTTAGGATGGAAAAGGCAATAAAGTGAAAGAATGGAACCAGGTTAAAACAACAACAGGATTCTTTAATGGCGAACTCCAACTCAGCAAAAACCCAGTGCTTGGCGACTGGCACATAGTCGTAGAAATTCGCGAGCAAACATTTAATAAGACCATACAAGTAGCTGATTATGTTTTGCCCAAATTCCTGGTTAAAGTAAAAGCTCCTAAACACGTAACATTCCAAGAAAATATTATTACTGCACAAATAGAAACTATGTAAGAGAAATCCATTTGTCTTGGAATCAATCACTTAAAAAGCCTCATCAACAGGTATGACTATGGTAAAAAACTTCGTGGTGACGCAACTGTCACCGTGTATCCCACGATCTTCTCCGGAGTCATTCAGCCAATTTTTCAAAATCCGATTCGCAAGGTAATCCCGATCGACGGACAGGCAACCGTTAATTTCGACATAGACAAAGAACTGGGTCTTAGCGATGAATACGAACGGACTGTGATCATGGATGTAACTGTGGAGGAAGCCTTTACTGGTCGCAGGCAAAACAACAGCTTCGAGATACATATTCACAAATACGCCTACAAATTGGAACTCATTAAAACTGCGGACTACTACAAACCTGGAATGTTATATGCAGCCTACGTATGTAAATAAATATTTTGTTTTTGGTATGGTTTCAAAATGCGAAACAAAAAACAATTGCGTTGTAGTTAACAACGCAAAAAGTTTAAATTTTAGAAAGTAGTTAAATTAAAATTTCATTTTCCTTTCATCAATCAGCTTATTTAAAGCTTTTGTTGACTGTATAACTGAGATGTTTAAGCCACAAATTAATACTGCCTTAGCTGCGCAAAGCAGAACCAGCAAAAGGTATCTGACACCCTGAAGGTGAGACTAAGAAAACCAAGTTGCTTCTATTGTTATACAAGTCGTTCCCAAAATAGACAACCAAATTGTAAAAGGTATCTCTTAAATAAAAAAGCTTTCCTTAAGGAGCTAGTATGTACACAGTAATGCGCTATTTACATATAAAATAGGAATATTTCAAAAACTGATATTTTGATAATCTTTTTATCAATTTCTAAAATAAAGTAATGTAATAATGATGTGATGTAAAAGTTTAACCATTATTTTAAGAACAATTTTTTTAGTACTTTACTTTTCATTTGATCAACATGGAGTTGCAGGTTTTAATAACAATTTCGATTCACAGCCCTAGAGCGCATTCTCATCTTCTTTTAACCTAACGTAATATAAGTAGAAGTGTAATAAAAATAGACGCTGAGTACTTCAGAGCAGTGAATCGAAAAAGCAATCAAAATTTAAATGTTAACATCTTCAGGACGCTCTACTTCCTTAAGAAGAGTTTTTTAACTTGCTTATCCGAACATTTTTCTTATTTTTATGCAATTTACCATTTATTTGTGGATTATATGGTATAGAGGCACTTCCTAGTGCCATAAATTCCTCCGCGTATTATATCGAGGTGTAAGATGTTAAAGTTTCCTCAAAAATTGTGTATTTTTTATATCTCGAGAATACACGCGCAAATTAATGCCAATTTTGTTCAAACAACCACAAATCTCGCAGTTCTGGCATGTGGCGTGCATGGGAACTAGTGATGGAGTATTCGAATACCAGGAATCGAAAAGTACTCGATTCTTAAAAGTACTAACTGTACTCGAGTTTGTACTCGAATGTTCTTATGTACCTACTCATATCGATGGAACGAGAGCGGGTAACACATATATTCACTTGTATTCGATTCTGAATGTAACCTCTCGTTACCGCTTTCGCTTCTCGCTACTAGTTTTATATATATTCATTGTATGCGTGTTGTTTCGTCGTTTGCAGTGCAATCATAAGCATAGGATAGGTACAGAACTATTTATGTGAAGTTCTAAAATCCAACTTTTAAATGAGTCGTTCGAGATCGAAATCGTATCCTCGATATTTGTATTTGAGTACTTGTACTCGGATCAGTATTCGATACCTGAAAATACTCGAATACCGAGTATTCGATTCTTAAAAGAAATCGATTCTGCCCAACACTAATGGGAATTGCACGTCTTTCGCGCGAAACTGACGATTTCCGTAATAGGTCTGTTTAATAGCGATAATAATGCGGCACAATTTTGAGACTATTGCGAAAACAATGCGACACAACTGTGACTCTCTAACTAAGGTAACTACTTACGTCTCGATAGTATTAGTTATATCGCGTTGTATAGTGTCAAAATTGTTCCGCATTAATATCGCCTTGCGATACCACCTATCATGGAAATTGTCAGCTTTACGTGAAAGACGTGCAGTTCGTATGCAAGCCGCATTCCAGAACTGTGAAGTAACACCGCGGTACTATTGCGAAATTTGTGGTTGCCTCCCCAGGCAACTACAAATCGTGTTAATTGACTTCTTAGTGTAAATAGTATAATAGTTATTTGTAACTCATTGTTTTTAATGGAACCTCATGTGCTTTTTAGCTTCTTAGTGAGTACGTTGGTATCAAATACTTCAGACTTTCTTAGATAGTCATTTAAAACAGAGCGTGATTTATTGAGGTTTTAGGCCCGCTAGGCTTTAAATGATTTTCAAAGAAAGTATACCACTTATTATAATAGCTATTATTACCTCGACTAATTGTGATTCTTGTCCGCTACATTCGCTCGTTGCAAATTATCCTCTGTAATAATAACATTGCATTATAGCATCGTGTATAAAATATTATTAGGTTGTCAGTTGTTAAGAACTTTTCCTTAACATTTTAGGTGTTTGCTCTAATTCACTCGGTTCATAAATAAGTTAGAAATGGGATTCAAAATATTTAAAAACTTAGTGCATGTAAAAGGGAGAAAAATAAAATACTCTGTATGCACCGAGTAAATGCCTTTTAAGACAAAACACTAACTAAGAGAAATTAACGTATTATATAAAATAAATGAATCAAAATATATAAAATAAATGAATCAAAATATAACAAGACAATAATAATTTCAAACTTAAATATTGCAAAAATTGTAAAACCAAAATAAATTTAAACAAACTGTACAGGATGTTCTCGATTAGGATGGCAATATTTATATCACGTATAAACACATGAAAATATTGCAATTCAACCTAATTTATCTATATCCAAATGTTTATTCGTTTCTGAGATGTAACCTCCTAAAGGGTCAACTTCGATGTGCAAAATAACTGAAATACAGAGACGGATATACCTTAGGTAGAATTGAACATTCTTCACCAGTGGCGTAGATACAAGATAGTAGGTGATCATTTTAGTAAACAACTTTTTTATTGTCACTTTTTCAGAAAATATTAAACCAAAACTGTAAAGTTCGAATAAATTAGACAAGAAATGAACCAAGTTCCATCTTCGTCAGAGTAACCGTTTTCGAGATATTCAGGTCGAAAGATTACATTACTTCAGAAATTTGGTAAAAATATGAAATATGCATTGACAACTTTAATTGCTATAATCCATTCACGATCTTTTCACATATAGAGTAGGCCATGTAAGGTGGGCATTTTTGTTAGTATCATTAAAAAATATACTTGTCAGTGATTTAATTTTAATTTTAATCAATCAATCAATTTTAACGTCAACAAAAAATCATAACCAATAATTACGATTTATTACGTATTTGAAACCAAATAAAATAAAACATTGAAAATAACGTTGAACGTAAATTCACAACAGATGTTGAAAATGCCCTCCATCTTCTACGAGGCATTTTCTAACTCTTCTGCAACATCCACTAATAACATTTTACAAAATGTGGGGAGAATTATTTATTTCATCACGCTTTTCGATGATTCTTTGGATAATTTCCTGTAAATCATTAACGGACGTTTTAAAAATTTCAAGTAGGGCCAAACAAAGAAAATCCAAAGGAGTTAGATCGCAAGATCGCGGAGGCCATATGTTTGCCATATTTCTGCTAATTATCCGATCTCCAAACTTTTGAAGGAAATTTAATGTATCTCCAGCAGCATGGGCCACTGCACCACCATGCTGGAAATATTCAAATTGCAACTCGTCATCATGCAGTTGATTAATATATGGATGCAAAATCTCTTTCCAATATCTAAATGCTGTTAGTGTGCCATTAAGAAATATTGGACCTATCATCTTCTCCGACTTAAACCTATCCAAACACCAATTTTTTGTGGATGGAGTGGGGCTTCAATGAAAATATGAGTATATTTTGGGAATTAATGTATCCTGTTAAATGGAACCAGGCCTCATCGGAAAAGAAAGTTTTGTCCAACAAATCGTCATTGTCAATATTGTTTAAAAACCAATGACAGTATCTTCGTTTTGGTTCAAAATCTACTAGAAGCAATTCATGCACGGCAGTCAAACGATAAGGGAACATTTGCAAGTCCTTTCTCAGAATAGTTCTGCAGGTCCCGACAGAAAGATCAACTTGTGACAGATGACGGATGAAAGTGCGAGGATCGTTAGTCATAATTTGTCTCACAATTTCAACTACCTCATCAGTTCTTACTTTAGGCCTACCTGATACCTGTTTTCTAGCCACACTGCCAGTTTCTCTGAATAGTCCTACAGAGTACTGAAGTTGATTAACAAATTTGTGGTACAGAAATACAGTTTTCGGAAGTTTTTCCTGAAATTCTGCAATACAATCAGGAATAGAATAGATCCATTCGCCGTTGATTTTTTGGACGTTTCGAAAATAGGATTCAACCATAAAAAATGTTTCTTCCTATGTGAAAACCATTGTAAAATCAAATCAATAAAACAATTTTTTTAAGTTATGTTTGCTTACTTGCCTATTTAGGGTACGGATCAAGTAAGGAACATACGTGAACATGCGAAAAAATGAAAGCAATACCTAGACGAGAAAACTTTTTATACACATGTTCCTATTATATCACAAATTTGTTGTACCAGTTTTTTAGGCGACAATCGTACGTTTCGTTTATCCGCTCACTTGTTTTAAGCGTATTAAGATACATATTTGCATCACAATCAGTAGAACTGACGTGACAATGTCATAATTTTGTTCAGGCCAGATTTTGACTTCAATATGCTTCAATCAAAATACGTGTTTGTAACTTAACAAAAAAAAACATGGCGCTCTAGAATAGCAAAAGATCGTGAATGGATTACAAATCAAAAATTATTTTGGTCATGAAATGGAAATCGACTGTCTTAGCTTAGATCATCGTTTTCAAATAATAACAAAAATGTTACCGAATATGTTATATTTTTAAGTTTATTATTATTTTATCTGTACAATTAATATTGGCTAATTTGAAAAGTAAAATAGAAGAATTATAACATTTTTTCAACAAGAAAAGACAAATTAAAGAACTGTCTTCCGCCTTGTTCAATTTATAAACTTACGCACCTTATTTTGCTAGCAAAAGCATTTTGCAATCAATGATAGAAATGTGTTGTATCTAAGTCTTGATTGGTCAAAATGTCTCACTTAATGATTATCGGTATTTAATTATGTCGTTATGGTTGGGTTGCACAAAACATTTAAACCAGGATTAAATTTAAACACAAGTTAGAATGTGACTCACAATACACTGTACGTCATAACGTGTGTCACATGACTTAAATTTAATCCTCGCTTAAAGCAAATAAAAGTTACAAAATAGGAGGATAAGTATTTAATAGTTGGGTAAAATCGATAAAATTAGTAAATCGAGAAAACAAGTAACTACAATTAAGCTGGGTTGCATAAAAGATTTAAGCCTGAATTAAATTTAAGCCTATGTTAGAATATGACGGACAATAGGCGTCACGTCATGAGAGTGTCACATTCTAACTTAGACTTAAATTTAATCCTGGCTTAAATCTTTTATGCAACCCACCCTTAGTGCTTCCACCAGTCTGCCAATAGTATGTATTGTTAATTGCCTTTAGTACTTGGTCACGTGGGATACAAACAAATTCGAAAGCTATGTACTTGTTCCTGCTGTTTTGCAACATCATTTCTATGGGCGACTTAAATGAACAGTCGAACCGCATAAAATATGTTTATCAACGGTCAGACCACACCAACAAACCAACCAAACCCGTTTTTACAACTTCCCCTTTCGGGAGTCTTACACTGCGATAAGTGAATGGTCAAATTGGTCAGATTAAACCACATTTTCCCAATCATTGATTAGTCGGGTGGTTTGACCTGACGGTTTTGTGCAGTTTGACCGTTTAATTAACTCATGACTTAACTGCAAAAATGCATTTTTACGTTAAAAAAAACTGTTTCATTTTAAATAATATTGGTGTTATTAGAAGAATTCATTTTTTAATTACATGTTCTGTTTATAAACTCAACAGTTATTTCAAATCTTTTATGCTGTTAATATTCTTGTTAATAGTGGCGGCTGCGTCATTAAGAGCTTTCTCGTTGTTCCTTCTGACTTCCTCTAAGGTCTTCTCCATCCCTTCTTTTGCGTTGACCGGGCTGTTGCTGGCAATCTCACGAAATGACTTCGTCCATACATCCGTCAATTTCTGTTGAGCTTCAGTTACCACTCTGTTAGATGCATCGCTCACCTGCTTAACTAATTTGTCTACTTCTGGATTCTGTTGAGCCATGTTTTCGGAATTACGTGTAATTTAGAAGTGACAATTTTGAAATAAATGTTTATTTATATTCAGGGAAGCCAGATTTTGTTTTTTTTTTCTGGATGTCAGTCAAGGTTAAGGCGATTTTCTTTTTAAATATTTTTTTTAGAATGCTTGCTAGATTTTGAACGTTGTTCAGAACAATTTTTATTAAATTAACTTCCAGTTATTTCTTGCGAATTTCACACATATATCTATCTTTGGCAGGTTTACTAGCAAAGTAAATTAAAATTCTTGAACGGATGAAAAAACATCTCTGCCTCTACTAGTAGCATTGTAATTTTCGAAAAAGGAACATTTTTGGCTTGACATTCTTTTATATAGTAAAAGAATTCTTTATGTTGAGCACAGTTAACCAGTATGTCTGCCTGTTGTAACCATTACTATTTTCAGACACTTCCAAATATTTAAAAGTGCCTTGGCTTACCCTTTTATAAGTGTCAGTAATGTAGTTTTTGCCGAATTTCCATTTTCACAGATGGGCAGCTCAGAGCAGCTCCGAGGCAGCTCATACGTTTAAATGGAAAGCAGCTATAATCTACTTTCACAATTCCTTGCAAAAATTTAGACGTTGTGTTTCAAATTTCTTTTACCGCAGCATACGTAATTTAATTACATAAAATAAAATTGGACTTAACCCTCTTGTCAATTATTCGGTTAATTTTGTTACATTTAATTAAACCACTAACCAAATTAAACTAAACTCAAAAGATATTGCGCAGATGATTTCAAAGACGATTATGTTAAACTACGTTTCAGATAAAAGTAAGCGATCATGATTCTGTTCCATTACAAGGTAAAGACAATCTAGTGAAAGTACGATATGGATATTCACGAGTAGACGAAGTTTACATCGAAGAAAATCTTAAATTAGATAAATTCGGAGTCGCAAGATTAGAATTATATCCGCCAATCAATTCTACAAATGGTACTGCTTTACGTGTTGAGGTAAATTCATGAGTTAATCAATTCAAAAAAATGCTTAAAATTCTGTTTAGGTCGAATATATGGATTTAAAAGAAAGAATGTCTCCAGTTCCTGCTGCAGTTTCTCCTAGTCACACGTTTCTTCAGGCCATACTTGAAACTGAGAAACCCATCATTAATTTGGATGTAGATATTCTCGTTAACTGTTCAGAACCTATGAAATATATTACATTTGAACTATTAGGCCGAGGGGATGTCTTGATAGCAAATACATTCCAAACTGATTTCAGGAAGGTAATTGAAAAATTAGATAAAACCAGAATGTTTGAAAGTAATCCCAAAAATTACAGATATACAGATTTCGATTTAGGGCCACTCCTGCTATGGTCCCTATTGCCCATTTATTGGTAAGTTACACAAGAGATAACGGAGAACTTGTCTCTGATTCGCTCGACATTGAAATTGAAGGACTTCTGCAAAATTTTGTAAGCACATAACGCCAATTGAAGATCTTTCGTTAAAAACAATTTTTAGGTCGATATCCAAATGAATACGATCGAGTCTCAACCAGACACAGATATTGATCTTACTATAAGGGCTCAGCCAAATTCCTATGTCGGACTTTTGGCTGTGGATGAAAATGTGGGGCGATTAAAACGAGGCTACGATATCACCTACGGCACAGTTTCTGAGGAACTGATGCGATATGATGACGCTGATATGTCGCCATACTCCCGAATATTGAAAGATGCAAAGTCACATTTCTTTTGGAGACCTGGAAATAGTAATTCTAAGGATCGGTTTCATGTAAGTTTGGAGAATTCTATAGTAGAATTATGATGATTTTTTAAATTTAATTACAGGATTCGGGTGCTATAATACTTACCAACAGTTTCGTAAATGATCACAGACCAACTTGTGAGTATATTTTTTTTAATGAAATAATCATAAATAATTCTGAAAACTTACCTATTAAGGTAGCCACGACCTACAGTAATGTTTATTATTTGATTCTTTTTCAACAGTGGAAGATGTGTATCTACGCCCAGCATCTTATGGCAGTAGCACCGTTAAACCCGACAGAGGAGTAGGAATTTCAATCCATACAGTCACACGTCCTCCGTTAGCAGGACCATACGCTTTCAGCAGAATCCCACGCCCAGTTTGGGACAAACCCAAAGTATATTTAACCCAGAACATAATGGACACCTGGCTTTTCACGAATTTCTCTTCAGGGTATCCAACAAACTATTTACAAATAAAATTATACCTACCATGAAATGTTGTAGATACGAAGGAAAAACAACGATACGTAGGAGGTTACCCAACTCTCTAAATACTTGGGCCATAACAGGATTCTCTTTAAATTCCCTGCATGGCTTGGGTTTGTTTGCCACACCAAAATTACTAACAGTAACCAAGCAATTTGCCATCAACATCGATTTGCCACATTCTGTGCAAAGAGGAGAAATAATAGCCATACCTGTCGTCGTGAATAACGGTTTGGATAGAGACGTCATCATCGAAGTAGTTTTACATAATTCGGAACAAAAATTCGAATTTGCCGAAATATCGAACGAAGTAAATTCCACGCGAAGTAAGTATTAACTGATTAGGCTCGTTTCAATTAAAAATGTAGTTTTCTCGTTACACTACACTATGTAATATATTATTTTGTCTATTTGTATCCTTCCATTCTTTTTATAGAAATCGAACTGTACCGTAAGAAACGACTTAAAGTAGACAAACTCAGTGGAAACTCAGTTTCCTTCATGATCACGGCAACCAAATTAGGTCTGATCGAAATCAGAATTACCGCGAGCGGTTCAAATCTGCAAGAATCAATAACAAAATATCTTCGTGTTGAAGTAACCACTTAGTGACATGAAAATTGAAACAAAATAATTGGTTTTCGTTTGCAGCCTGAAGGTGAAACTCAGTATAACTCGAAAGCTATCCTGATCGATTTGCGAAGAACTCAAAACTACAAAGGAAACATAACAGTAGATCTGCCCATTAATTTTGTAGGAGGTTCGGAAAGCATAGAATTGTCCGCAGTTGGAGATCTCCTGGGACCAATTTTAATTAATTTGGGTCGCTTGATTCGCTTACCGACGGGATGTGGCGAACAAAATTTGATCGAGTTTGTTCCAGACTTGATAGTGCTCAATTATCTGCGAAATACTCGTCAATTAACACCTACCATCGAACAAGAGGCTGTAAAAAACTTAGAGACCAGTTATCAGACGCAGTTGACTTACAAAAAACTCGATGGATCATTTAGTACGTTTGCAAGGGAAGACGAGACAGGAAGTATATGGTAAAATTCACGTCAGTTTCTTCTCTCTTAAACTGCCTTTGGCAAACAAAATTCTCTCGTTTAAAATAGCAGAAATTTCTTTTAAAGTTATTATTTCATGAAATTTTACAATTTTGTGCTATTTTAACTCAATATTTGTTGATGTATTAAACTTGATTCCAATGGAAATGTAATCAGTTCTATTCTTTTTTAGGATAACTTCATACACAATCTTCTCCTTCATTCAAGCAAGACCTTATATTTACATAGACGAAACCATTATAAGCGATTCTCTAAAATGGTTAGCAAGCGAACAGCACTCGAATGGAAGTTTCGTGGAAGTGGGTCCAGTAATTCACCGAGAAGTTCAAAGTAGAGAAGGAAACAGCTTAGCCCTGACTGCTTTCACCCTTATGGCATTCATCGAAAATCGTAAACAGACATCTCTATACACAAACGTAATAAGCAAAGGTTTGGACTACATCGCTCGATATTTAGACGAAAACGAAAGCATTTACACAACGGCCCTCGTAAGTTACGTCTTGCAACTCGCCAATCATCCTTTCAAGACGAACGCCTTTAACTTGCTGGATTCGAGGGCTAAGACGCAAAAGAATGTGAAATGGTGGGGTAGTGATGTTCCACCGAATGAAAGTAGAAATCCATGGAATTATTTACCGAAATCCATGGACATCGAAACCACGTCATATGCACTGCTAACATTCCTCGAGGCGGATTTGGTCGACGACGCAATTCCTGTAGTGAATTGGTTGGTGAATCAGGGGAATAATTTAGGAGGTTTCAGCTCGTCTCAAGACACAAGAGTAGGACTGCTTGCTTTATACAAATTAGTCCTGAGATTGTCGGCCAATACAAAAATGCAAATTGATTTCCAATACAGAAAGCAAGAAACAAACACGTTCAATATTAACCAAAATAACGCGATGATCGTCCAGAAAATGAAGGTAGAAACGCTTCTTTCCGAACATTGATTAAGGATTCAATATTTTCATTTGTAGATTGGAAGTGAAGCTCGTGTTATTAACATAACTGCCCAAGGAACGGGTCTTGCACTGTTGAGACTAGGGTATAATTACAACATGAATGTGACTGGACCTTGGCCAATGTTCACTTTAGATCCACAAGTCGACAGAAATTCGAATCAGTATCACCTCCAGCTATCAATTTGTGCCGCGTAAGTACACAAAATAAAATTTAAAATATTCTCAGAGTTTAATTTTGTTTACATTTAGGTTCGTTAGTCGTAATCTTAGTAGTGAACCCGCAAGCAACATGGCAGTAATGGAAGTGAATTTGCCGTCAGGCTTTACTGCTGATATTGACTCTTTACCTAGCCTAGAAGTTTCACAAAATGTGAGAAAAGTTGAGACTAAGAAACAACACACCACTGTAGTTCTTTACTTCAATAACTTAACCAGGCAGGATTTTTGTCCAACCATATCAGCGTTTAGAACACACAAAGTAGCCAAGCAGAAACCTGTTGTGGTGATACTCTATGACTACTACGATAGTTGTAAGTGTTCAATTTCGTAATTATAAAAAAAATGTTAACTATACAATGACTTGTTGTAGCTCGAAGAGCAAGAATGTTCTACAAAGGCAAAAAAGCCACTCTCTGTGATATATGCGACGGAGAAGACTGCGGAAATATTTGCACGCCAACCACTAATCTGCAACAAGTGGAAGAAGGTGAAAGTATTAGTGCAGGAAATATTATTTACTATTCCAAGATGTTCACTGTGTTTGTAATATTAAATTTTAGAAACCAAATTAACCTTTAATAGATTACATCAGAAGCGAAATTATTAACAATTACCTATATAGGTATGTGCTACAATAACTTATTAATTGATGTTAAACAAGCTGTAATATGTACGTACGTGTAAATACAGACTAATTTTAAAGTTGAATAAATTATGTTTTATACATGTGAGTTTCTTTTTAAGTGAAGGTGAAATTTAAAATATACTAAGAATTCTGATTCCCATAACTTTCAAAGGGAATCATATTTTTATGTTCAACAGAGTTTTAATTCATAGTTTTCTTGAATTAATTAGCTTCTGATAAATTATACTCCCGAAAACAACCCCACGCGACGGCAATTATACTAATTTTTTTTAAGTCGTATCTTTTATGTTATCCCATTATCAATTGGTGATCCTAATAGAATAATTGTAATTACTGTTGCAATTTCCCGCATGTGCTCCTTTCCATCTTGTTTTACATTTCGCCAAAACATCTCCCGAAGATTTAAATTTAATTAATTTCAATATTGAAAATTGAATAATTCACGATTGATTAATTGAGCGACTAAGAATGGATATACTGTTCGTAGAATTCAAAAATCGTCACAAAATGTTGAATCTGGGTTTGCAATGTCATTGGGGTAACTCGATGGTTCTCGGAGATTGTTGTTTGAGCCGCATATGAAGTCATTTCTTAACACCTTAACGTGACTAAAGATGAAACCAATAACTAGATAAGAAACGGTAAAGAATTTTGGAAACTTTTGAATAACAGTTGATGTATTCTATATTCGTTAACAGGTTAATTTTTAAAGAAATTGTTATATTTAAAGTGAACAGTATTCCAAAAGAATTAAAACGTTAATAAATAAGCAAAGATAAAAACCACATCATTCGAAATATTTATCTTGAATTTTTATCCTCAGTAAGGGGTATATGGTTCAAAGTGATTCTTATAGAAGCTTAAAACATAACTTCATATAAATTGGTATATATTATTATTAAGAAAATCTGATAAAATGGTCAGGATTGACACAATTAATTTTTTTTGTTTTTTAATTAAATCGCGAAAATAATGTAGGATAGCCCTTATTTTAAATAAATGAGGATTTTTATCTAGCGGTAAAATTGAGGAATTAAATTGAAATTAATTACGCTGCCACCAACGGAGATTTAAGGCACACCGGAACCTTATACGTCCGGTAAAGTTGAAGATCGTTTACCCAAAATAAAAGAACGACATTGAGAACAATAATAGAGTAGGTAGATTCATTACATTAGGTAATACATATATACAATGGGGTATACATGATTTCTATCTTTTAGGAGGATGAAACGCAGTTCCAGAAGACCTTTTTACTAGGAGTTGGGTTTTTATAAATCCTCTCCTGAAGCTCTAGGCAAAAAGTCTTCTTCTTTATGCCATCACTTCACTCACACCAATTGTTAATTAAGTTAGGAACTCAACTCACGTCGCAAAAAAGGTTTGACGATTAATTTAACTTTGGACGATGAACATAAAACAATATTAATTATAACAAAATAAAAGAAAGGGGTGAGGGCCAAACGGAAAGAGGTCACTCCTCTTCGTTAAAGTAGCGCCCCTTCCGCGTTTTCCCTTGGTGGTCTGATCAAGGTCAAGAAGGTAAATTAAGCTGCCTACTCTACAGGATATTATTAAATGCTTAATGCTGTTGCACAGTTGCGACTTCGGATATTCTCGGTTAAGGAATTTTTAAAGAGATTTTTATCGAATATTGAAAACCAATAACCAATAAAATCTTCAAATTCAAAGTCTTCTAAATATATTTTTTTTTTTCAATTTATCTCAAATTTTGACTTATGACATAAAGTAGGTCTTACTCAATCTTAGAAATCTTAAGGCAAAAGTTAACCCAAGAAAGTGAACCTTTACTTTGAAATATGCAACACACAATTTGATATGAAGCGTCACTTTTTTCCTTAGGAAGTGCCTCCGTAGCCAACACCGGTACCAAATAATACGTGTATTGTGACCGGCACCGGTTTCTTCCCAACATATGCATTATTGCCGGTGGTAACACAATACTAGTGCCGACAACAATACTTGAAATCGGCGCGCGGTACTGACAACAATACCGGTAACAATACTGGTAACAATATTGGTGCCGGCTACGGAGGCACTTCCTCTTTCTTATATCCACCTTGAGTTCTGTATATGCATAGAGGCATAAATGTCCCTTATCTTAAGTTGGTCCTGTGTTGAGACTGGACCACTTCCCAGTGCCCGTTATTGCCTGGAATTGTTTATATTAAAAATTTAAAATTTTGTTGCAAGTCGGTTTTGACTGCAGTGGATCCCTCGAGCATGCCGTCGTTTACAGTAATTCTAATACATTATAACTACAGATAATTTTATTACTATATGCCGGATCAGATAGATTTGAGTTAAGAAAATATACGACGAAATGAAATGAAATGACATGACATGACATGACTAAAGTCGCAACGGTGTTTCACAAAAGTTAGAAGGAGATACATACTTACATAAAAGCTCTTTGATTTATCGGCATATGTTGGAAAAATAAACTGTAGTGTGGATTTTAATCTATTTAAAAAGATATCAAGATGCATTTTTTTTTAATGGAACTGTATTAAATAGAAGTAGAAATAAAACTTCCTAACAGCAGCCATAAAACCTTAGATGCAGCATTGATATATGAAACATAAGTCTTAATTCCAGAAATTAAAATGTTTTTGATAAATATCCTGTTTTTTTATCAAAAATGTAGCGAAAATAAATTAAATTTTTAAAATATTCTTCCCAATATTCAAAGTGAAGACACCGATCTTCTTATTTTTAATAAAATACAAAGATAATCAAGGACGGCCAAAAGTTAATGCTCGCGACTGTACATTAAAATGTAAAGTAATAAGTTTTTATATATGCTATTTCAAAAAGCATAATGTTTCAAAAAATGCTATCCAAAATACAGGGTGAATCTGGAAGAACGCATCAAAATCCGGGAGTGTTGCCATACATAATGTAATGTATAGGCTGCTTTCTTTGATTAAGTAACAAAACTTTACTCTGTTCAAATAGTTAACACCTGCATGATTTTGTTGAAAAGTACAATTAGGACTATAAGAGAAGTAAAAAAGAATACACTTTATTCTTACTTTGGTATATTTAAAAAAACAGGACCAACTCTCACATGTTTTCCAAATACTTCACAGGCAAATACTTTACAGAAATGATAAGAAATTATTTGGTATAATAATTACTTAGTTATTATGAATAGTTCAATAAGTATTTGCAATCACATAGATTCCTAACTAAGGACTTGAAAACTTAAATTATATAAAATGTCACAGCTAGTACATAGTACACTCTCAGCAACACATCTACAAGCTAATTTGCCCCTTATTAATCAATATACTCTCACATTATCACTTTTCTTCACTCTTATTTTCCTCGACTTTACTTCCTTTAACAACTAACTTTAACACAAAAGCTTTTGCTTTCATCACAAAATTTTCATGATTCACTTTAAGAATTAAACGTTTCGTTGTAATATTATGCAAAGGTCCAAAAGCTAAAGCGACAACAGTACATGCCAAGCAAATAACATTATAAGGCATACTGAAATCAGGCGTCGGCAATGTAATAACAATTGACTCGGTTCTCACTTGAACTAAATAGCCAGGCCGCGAAGCATTGACGGTGTGTATAAACAAAGAACCATCCTGAGGTATTCCCGTGTAATTACGTGCAACAGGCAAAAGTGCGGAAATTATTGCTGAGCCAATATAGAAACCATGGTTTGCGTCTGGGGGATATTCCTGCCATTTTAGAAATACATAGTCGAAATTTATTCGTATGGATGTTGTTGACTTTGCTGGGACTTTCAACATGATTTCTAAATTGTGAGCCTTTTCTCTTAGTTTTCCTGGCTTGTACTTTAGAAGTGAAGGCTGTATTTCCACATCATTTGATTTGATTTTCAAGGTATGCAAATATATTGGCACAAACCAAGGTATATTCTGTAACACTACAACATCCAATGCACTCCAATGATTGTTATACAATTTGATTAAGAGTCCCCCTCGTTGTTGCCCATATCCTGTTTTATATTGGTTGGCGTAAAGTGGAGGTGGAATCTTGACCAAATACTCTTGTTTACTTGTATAGGTAGCCCCTATGCTCATAGGAATTCCTCTCACATTGTACTTAGCAAGTTTCCCTTCAGAACCGCCTCGTACAGACTTAATGTAATCATCAGGCTCAGGTGAAAGTTCAAATGCATTACTAATATTACTTGAAACATCTACATATATAGTGCTCGTTTGAGCCAAAGGACAAGAATTCATTATACCTTGTCCAAATAACTTTCGTAACGACCAGTTACGAGTGCCCAATATGATGTAATCATAAACTAAATCAACTGACTGCTGCAGTTCTAAAGAAGTCAAATCGCATGTTGCATCTCTACATACAGGCCTTAAATGTATACTAATTGAATGATAACGTGTTGCGTGAATGTAACCTGCATTTAAGAGGGTTGCCAATCCAAGTTTTGAATCACATGGTAACAATTTCTTCCATGGAGTCAAATTTTCAGTGCAGACGATTTCTCTGGGTAAAGAAGCATATCTTAAAAATGAGGAATTTAAAGCAGTTTCTTTCAGAACTCCTAATGGACGAAATGAGATATCCGGGTTTATGCTGTTGGTGTTGTCAATTGTGTTTAAAGAAGCACAAAGTAAACCCGAGAGTGAGTTTGTAAGTTCTTTCCAATTTTTATCGACGTTTTGGGTACTGCTTTTAAACCATGCCCATACCTCTGCACCTGGAGCTGCATCCACAACAGGATAACCCCAGTTTTCGTACTGCCAGAGACCTGCTGTTAAACTAATGTGAAGTTCTTGTACATTGTGTCTTGCAATGACTTCGCTGAGGGCTCTTGAAAATAAATTCGTCTGAAATACTTAAAGAAATCATCAGTTATTAAAGCTACTTAACCATAAACATTTAAGTAAAGTAATAACAATCAAATTGTGTTAAAATTATAAAATAATAATTAAAGTAGATTCTTGTCCGATGAATTTGTGTAATAAATTCTTTTGAAATTTATTTATTTTAAAATAAAAATTTTATTTTAAATTTAAATTTAGTAAATGATAATCAATAAAAATCGCCTTCAACTGTCACAATTTTTATAATTAAATTATCACTTACAGGTCATATTTTTAGTATGTCGATCGTATAGATCAGAATTAAGGTAGATTCTTGTCCGGTGAAATTGTGTAATGAATTATCTCAAACGGACACAAAAATGGCACAAATGCTCAACTTTTCACTATCGTTTGATAGCTTCGTCAGGAGTGAAAATAAATAAACATTTTCACTACTGACGAAGCTATCAAGCGATAGTAAAACGTTGAGCAATTTGTGCCATTTTTCAGTGCCCGTTTGAGATAATTCAGTATAGATCAGAGTTAAGAAAATTTACGACGAAATGATATGACATGACGAAAACTGCAAGGCAGTTTCACAACAGTTAGAAGGAAATACCTATACAAAAGCTCTTTGACTTATCGATCGATCTATCGGCATATATGGAAAAATGAACTGTACATATTTATTTATACCAATCGTAGATGATAAAGCTTGAAATATTGTTTTGGGTACAAAAAACATAAAGAAGCATGTCAAGATTTTTGTATTTAAAGTTTTCCCAATGTATTGGAAGACAATTTAAATCCATGCTAGAAAAGTGTTTTCATTTTCAAATTTTCAATACAGCTAAAACTGTGATGATTTCCAAGTTTTGACAATGCAATTTCTTATTAATAAGTAAAGTAATTTTTATTACATTTGACGTTATGGTACTTCTTTATATGTAACGTGTGTCCAACAACTATTGTTGTCCTGGGTGGCTGGGCGATCAATTTGTTTCAAATTGCAATAAAGCATTAAATACCTAAACAAGAATTTATTTATTGTTTGAGTCAAGGAATTCGAAATGAGAGAAAAAATGCAGGTTGCTATCAAAAAAAAAATAAATAAAGTTGATAAGAGCCCTAGTTTTTGGGGATAAAATATTTTCAACATAAACCCAGCAAATAAAGAAAATTGACGGATTCGAACGATTTTTCCAAAAATTAGGCGTTTTTAAAATATTGCGTTTCTTCCTTATTTCTCGCCCTCATGCCTGAATAATAACTGTTTATTAACCTTGGAAGTAATTATGGCAATAGGTACACTTTTAAAGCAAAGTTTAAGTTTTCTGAATAAATATAATTTCAAAATAAATATCCAAATTTCAATAAATTAATAATAACATCAAAAATTTAATTTGACGAATCATTTACATAAGGATTAATCACCTATACAGGGTGTACATGAAGTGTTTAGCAAAAAATGGCATAGGACCTATGTTTTTCAATGCCATGTTTTTAACACGATTGAAATGACATGTGTACAGAAAGTTTTCCCATCTAGTGTTTTGCTCTCATTTTTTCGCATGTTCACGTATGTTCTAATTGACATTTAACCTTGACGTAACGTCAACAGAAAATTGTAACCAATAATTACGATTTATTACGTATTTGAAACCCAACAAAATAAAACAGTGAAAATAACAAAAAAAAATTGTAGCAAATCGGTTTTGATTGCAGTGGATCCATTAAGCATCCTCTGACGCTGTTTCGGGCCTATTTGGGGCCTCGTCAACAGAAGCGTAGCTCGAGACTTCCACTGCAAACCAAACCGACCTGTCCAAGGTTATTCGCAAATGCGATGTAATAAAAATCAATAATTTTAATCGCGACATCCTGCGATCACTTTTTGATTAAACTATTAATGGAAAATAACGTCGAAATGTGGGGAGAATTTTTTATTTCATCACACTTTTCGATGATTCTTTGGATAAGTTTCTGTAAATCATTAACGGGCGGTTTAAAAATGGAATTTTTCAAGTAGGACCAAACACAGAAATCCAAAGGAGTTAGATCACAACATCGCAGAGACCATATGTTTGCCATATTTCTGCTATTTATTCAATTTTCAAAAAACTCATGAAGGAAATTTAAAGTATCTCCAGCAGCATGGGCCGTTGCACCATCCTGCTGGAAATATTCAAATTGCAATTCGTTGTCATGCAGTTGATTAATAAATGGAAGCAACATTTCTTTCCCAATATCTAAGTGCTGTTGTGTGCCATTAAAAAATATTGGACTTATCAATCTTCTCCAACTTAAACCTATCCAAACACCAATTTTTTGTGGAGAGAGTGGGGATTCAATGAAAATATGAGGGTTTTCTGTACTCCAGATTCTCATATTTTGGGAATTAATGTATCCTGTTAAATGGAACCAAGCCTCATCAGAAAAGAAAGTTTTCTCCAACAAATCATAATTGTCAATATTGTTTAAAAACTAATGACAATATCTTCGCCTTGGTTCAAAATCTACCGGAAGCAATTCATGCACGGCAGTCAAACAATAAGGGAAAATTTGCAAGTCCTTTCTTAGAATAGTTCTGCATGTTCCGACAGAAAGATTAATTTGTTGTGACATGGAAGTGTGAGGAGCATCAGTTATAATTGTCCATTAAAGTGAAGTTACATATTTGTGCGGGTTATGTATAATACTTTATAATACTTTTAAATATTTATCATTGCTTAATATATCCATATCCGATTATACCCCAGTTTATCAGTAAATATCTTAATGCTTACAGTCATGTGTGTCCGAATCCACGTTCCATAGAGTTGTAAACTGAAAATGGGCATACAATTGATCTCCTTGTAGTGGTTTTAGTAGTAACTCTTCCCAGAAGTGATCCTCATTTGAAGCACCAAATGCAATTGCAAAAAGGCTCACATAAATCAATAATATTAACTTCATTGTCCTTTTCATTTTACCATTTTCTCTATTTAAATAACCGATATTTCATTATCAATCTTTGAGGTTATGTAGCCGAGCTTTGAAGTTTGTAATCACCATAGCCAACCATAAATCAATAAAATCTTGCTTAATTTTGATTCCAATATACATATGTTCCAAAAATAAGTGCCCAGACGAGAATGGTAGAAAATAGACAAGGTTTCATTGATGAAAAAATCTATATTGTCAGGTATTGTCTGGATTGGAATGGCTTAGCTTTTTTTGCCAGGCATTTGAATATTGTTCCGAAAGAAAATGTTATTCATTAGAAATTGCACATAATTCATAAAGTACTCGGTCAATTTAAATCTACAAAACAGTTTTGATAAGGCACTGATTAAAAAAACGCAATGAAAACGACCGTTTTATTAAAAAAAAATTCAGTTATCAAGTGTTTGAATTGCGCAGTGTACTGCTCATAAATTAGCAGGAATAGGATATTGAATCTCTTTTTATTGGATGGGTTTTCGATATAGTTTTACAGTAAAATTTAAAAGTGGCACCCTTATGGTTTTTTTTTTGAGATGTGAACGAAAACTAACGCATTTTTGATAATTTTTTGAGAAACTTTTCTTCAATAACAACTGCCAATACTTAAACAACGATTTGCTCTATGTTGTTTTATACAAAAGTTTATTAAAGTACCAAAATCTGGAGAATCTTTAGTAATAATTCTTACAGTAATTTGCTTTACATAGCAATAATTCAACAACAGCCAACATAGCCGACTTTGGAAGTCGTGTCGCTTGGTGGCGTAGGTTCGAATCCTACCATTAGCCATAGATATTGTACTGTCTAATGACTTAGACCCAGTTAACATACATTGAAAACTGTATGGATTGCTAATTACTGTAAGACAATGAAGCAGCAGAAAGGAAGAACATCACAGAATGATTTGAAAAAAACTAACTAATAAATTTTTACGAAAGCTTAGCACTGAAAAAAGGTTTTTAGTTTGCTTCCTGAACGAAATACCTAATAAAACATAATACTTTTATTAGGTATCAGTTATGTTAATTTTAACAAAAATTTGTAAGAATTCATAATTATGCAACAAATCGGAACACTGGACTAGATTGTGTTACAGAATAGCAAAAGTGATACTCCGCGCGGAATCGATTTTCTTTGCACATGTGCAGGTTTTGGTGGATTTTCTGTCAATCTCAAAATTTTTTATGTGACTAATGTCATTGCTTGTTGCAATTTCTATACGGCTTGTAAAGTTTAAACCTTTAAAACGTTTGTATTGCTCTAACTGCTCCAAGATTCAATCAATGTTTACAAATTCATATTTCGCACATTCTATTGACGTTTGATACACTAAAACAATGGCGTCAAGGACACAAAATCGGGACCCCAAAAACATCTAAGGTCCGATCATAGACAACATAACCGATATTAGCGTCACTTCTGATATTCTATGATTGGTGAGTTGGCGACATTTGCAATCGGTAAAATTTGACTTTGACGTTTGACATGTTGATGAAGGTTAGACACAGTGAAAAATGTATTCAGAAAACGAAACGAAAACTAAACTTGATTGGATGTATAAGGTATACAAATTTACGATAAGATGTTATAAAATTGTAAAACTATCTTAAATCTCTTATGTATCGTAGGGTGCCACTAGTTCCGTGGATCGCGAAGAGTACTTATTAGGCAGAAAAATTGATAAAACTTTAGAGCAACTAAACGAAGAAGAAAAGCAGAAAGAATTAGGGATTGTGCAGCCGAAAAATCACGTCGAACATGAATGTATACCCCCCTCAATTCGTGATTATAAGCTTCAGGTTGGCGAGCAGGTATGAAGTCAAAAACAACTTGTTACCTCATCCTTAAAGTAATTACTAGAGATGTATCATTCGTAAATGATCTGATCTTCGGGATTTTATCACCTGAAAGTATTGAATGATAGAATCTTGTTTCAACGTCGGTTGGTCAGTCGATATAATATTCTATCATCCACTTCTAACAATCATTCAGTTTCTGTACTTGCCCTAATTACTGCTAGAATTAAACACGTTTAAAAATATGCCATTAAATATCGACCTCAATAAGTATGTCAATACTTAAAGTAGATTCTTGTCTAGTGAAATTGTGTAATGAATTATCTCAAAAGGACACTGAAAAATGGCACAAATGCTCAAAGTTTCACAATCGCTTGATAAATAATAGTTTATTTATTTTCACTCCTGATGAAATTATCAAGCAATAGTGAAACGTTGAGCATTTGTGCCATTTTTCAGTGTACGTTTGAGATAATTCATTATGTCAATATTGACAGATTCAGGTTCAAATGATTCAATATTTAATTTCAATCACAATATTATTCAATCCCAGAATCAATCATTCATCAAGGTGCATCGTATCTGCCTACTGAATGATCGAATGATTGATTCAAAAGATTCTACCTTTTTGGTTATCAATCACCGATCGGTCGGATCTGTGTAAAATGAACGAATAACACATCTCTAAAAATAATTATTCTCTGTTAAAGGTAGACCTTGCTACAAAACTTCAAGAAGACCCATTAGTTCTCATAAAAAAGCGAGAAGAAGAATCTAGACGACAGTTTCTGCAAAATCCTATACTTCTGAAAAAACTTCAGGCTACACTTCTGAAACGTTCAAAAAAGAAAAAAAGAGAAAAATCAAGTAGAAGAGAAAGTAATTCCGAGGAAGATATTGACTTAAAAATTGCTGAGAAGCTGAATCTCTTGAAGAGCGGTTCGTTTAAACTACATGAAACAAGTCAGGACTTGGATCTCATCTTATTACATAAACTTACCAAGTTAAAAAACAAGCTGTCCCACAATGAAATAAAACAACTTTTAGAATGCACGCAGTCAGCCCCAAGTAGCACAAGTGAAGATGGTAATAGCTCAGATAGTGACTATAAGATGCATTCAAGAATGAAGAATTCTATTAGAAGGCAACATAATTCTTCCAATCATGATCAACCGACTAAATATAAAGACATCTCCAGCAGAGATGGTGGAAAAAATAGTAACAGTCAAAGAAAACGTTTAACAGATGAAGAAAAAGAACGAATGAGACAGGAAATGATGGAAAATGCGAACTGGAGGGACAAGGAAAGAAGTAAAAACGTGAGACGTTACAGAGATGAAGAAGCAAAAGAAATTAAATCGATTGAAAATTATGATGCTAACTTTATGCACAAAGAATTACTGAAATCTGCCAACAGTAGCAGTGTTGAAAGTAGGATTAA
Organism: Serrognathus titanus; assembly: GCA_039766575.1. NCBI lineage: Eukaryota > Metazoa > Arthropoda > Insecta > Coleoptera > Lucanidae > Serrognathus > Serrognathus titanus. The sequence continues at coordinate 43,147,259 of CM077914.1, read as the reverse complement.
ATCAAATATAAATAGCATTCAACGTGGTGGTAATGATATGAACACACACTTCTCAAGACGTCACTGAATACATTTTTTTTTTGTATGTATTTTAATAATAATTAGTATTATGCATTTTATAAATTTCATAATGAAGTAAGTTTAAAATCAGATATATTAGAATTACATAGTATGGAAATTAAATTGCATTTTTCTAATTTTTTTAATTCCACCCTAAAGCAATGCCAGATTTGCTGCAAAAACAAATAAAATGAGATGCAGAATGAATTTCTGTAAACTTTCATGGATCTTTGAACAAGTATAACTTCATTTTAATAGATAGAAACAAATGGATATACATGGTGAGTTAAAGTATAACTTCATTTCTATAGATAACAAATGGATTATACAGAGTTATTAAGTGCCCCTTCTTCCATAACTCAATTAGAGAATAAGATTTTTCCTTTCCTTTCCTTTATCTGTTGACCACTATAACCCAAAATTATTTTGGTACATATAGAGTGTTCTGTAAAATATTGTCAGTTTTTCAAACTGCCGTCATTGAATTTTTTTGAATGCAAGGACTCCAATCTCTTCACGAATAGACAAAGTTCATGTTCTTCTTCAATTCTACTATAGGTTTTCTATATCTAGTTCTTACAGATTTTTAGTTATTATAAACTTTTTACAGAGCACTTCCAATTTAGCCCCTTATTCTATAACTTATGACGATAATCGTTAAGTGACGTTTTGAACAATCTGTACTTTGACACAACACATTTCTATATACTGATTGGTCAAAATTAAAATATGTTACTAAACGATTGTCGTTATTTAACAAAGACGTTTTGAGTTACTGAATAAGGGGGTTAGTTTTGTCTGACTAGAGTAAAAATTACTTGCACTGTATACATATATGCAGGATGTCATTGATTAAGGTGGCAATAATTTCCATTCGCTTTTAATTTTTTAATTAAAATGACATCAAATTAAATTTGTCTAATTTTACTATGATAGCCAACCTATACTCTGTTTTTTTTTATAATAACTGTCAAATGTTTCTAATGTAGGTACCTTTGCCTGAATGTTAAGAAACTTCAAAAATTTCTGTCCTACATTTAGTGATAAAAGCAGGGTTCCAGTAGAAACCCCACTGCGATGATAAATAGATAAAGAAAGGATTATAAAGTTACGTTAAAATTCAGTTTCGAATCCGATAATTTAAAAATGTATAGAGTGTTCCATTTAACGTAGTAACAATGTCCAAACTAAACGGAACACTCGGTACACAAAAAACTATTTTTAAAATATGCTACACATTATACAAGGTGATTCAAAATTATTTCCCAATATTTTTAGAATAGAACATCAAAAAATAAGGTCACCTTTTTATATATTGTAAAACGACACTTGTCTTGGAGTCGTAGAAAGAAGTAGGTTCACGTCAAAGAGTATGCAAAGAAACTATTTTTATTACAGCCTTAAAGTTACACGTCAATCTTGTAATTTTTTACTCGATTTTCTACTGTCACTATTCCTAGGGTTGCTTGCCACTTCGTTACACTATATAATTTTTTTACAAGTGAATAATAAGGGAGTTATAAGCTCTGAAAGAGGGATGAAAGATGAAAGTTTTTTGGCAGTACCTTTTGAATCCTTTAAGTTATCAAACTAATATTTTAAACTCAGGTATAAGACATCTAATTGCGCATTTACGATGTATTTGTCAGGGGGTAACTTTAAATATTTTATCCCTACTTTTTATTTTTTACATGTTTCATGAAAAATTTGTGCAGGAAATATTTTTTAGATTGTTTGGCACAAAAAGGCTCTCTCGTTTCATTTCGATAAACCGTTTTCGAATAATTGAGGTTTAAATGTAAGCATTGCGTTGTTGCGTTTTGTTATTATGACCTTTGAAACATAAAATCATCATTCAAATGCAATAAGAGAACCTTTTTTGTGCCAAATAATCTAAAGAATATTTCCTCTATAATTTTTTCATGAAATAAAATTAGGGATAAAATACTGAAAGTTACTTCCTCAAACTACCACTTAAAAAGTAGGGAGGATCTGGCAAACATTATGTAAATGCGCAGTTAGGTGCCTTATATCTGACTTTAAAATATTAATTTGACAACTTAAAGGATCTTTAAGATATTGCCTAAAGAGCAATATTTTTTACCTCCCTTTTAGAGCTTCTAACTCCCTTATTATTCATTTGGGAAAAAAATATATGAAAAAGTGACTTTATTTCTTGACGTTCTATTCACCCTGAAAATAGATATCGAGAGATAATTTTGAATCGCCGTATGTAGTGAATCAAACATTCTTTTGTAAAATGAATAACTACAGCAACCGTGTTTCAATCGAAACAGCCTGTATATTCCACGGTGTTGGCCAACGCAAACAATATGGCAAAATAAGCAAAGTTCATGGTTTATGACATTCTGGCAATATTTTTTGTATTCAATATTTATTTTATTATTCAAACAATACAAATTTAAGTGAATAATTATGAATTTCTGTATGTACAGCTGAAATAAAAAAAAACGGGAAATGAAATTTTTCTAATTATAAATTTGGGTGTATTTGTCAAATGAATGTCTACTAGACAAATACATACCTTACGAAAAAATATAACCTATTTATTTATAAATTGACATACCATCAAATAATTCTAACCTATTTCTAAAAAAAATCATGTTCACACTATGAAAAAACTCTGTGGTAATAGGATCGTTGCAAGGTCGCCTAAATTATAATGAAGCACCAGTACTAGTATACGGCCTAGCGTTCCTATATTCAATCATAAAACTATTCGATTTCGAATCACGATTTAAAATTTTCAGCTATTTATTATAATCTGGTCGCTGAACAATTAGCATTCTCGGATATCTGCACTAGTGTATACTCAGAGTGTGGTAATAGACAATAAAATCCGGGCACGTCATTTGCGCAATGTAAATCATACTTTAATATTTTTGACGTTTAATTCATATATAAAATGTCACTAATAATTATGACGTTTAATACAAATTTTACCTTTTAAAGTAGATTCTTGTCCGGTGATATTTTCGCTCCTGACGAAGCTATCTATCGATAATGAAACGTAGAGCCACAGTGCCTATTTTAAGTGTCCATTAAAATAATGTATTATACAAATTTTATCAAAATTAATTAAAATTGTGTAACTGGCAATATAGAAAGTATTAGTGTTTTTTTTTTTTTTTAAGGTACAGAGTTTTGATGAAGCCCAATAAGGTCAAAATACATGTATAAACTCTTTCCTAACACTTTCTATATTGCCAGTTACACAATTTTAATTAATTTTCATAATTTTCATTTGGCAAGAAAACTTGATTTTACAAATTTTATCGTTAATAATTTGTATTTATTTTTTGTATATTCTGCATTTTGACAAAATGCTTCATTTAAGTTTCGCTCAAAAAGTAAGAGGTGTCTTACTAGGTGAAGGTTGGAGTTACTGCGAAATTTCAGTTTATTAAGTTTGACATTTAATTTTTTTTTGACCTCAATAAAAGTCTGATTTATCAAATTTATCTAAATATAGTTGACATGTCAAATTCTTGCCCCGATATTATTGTCCGCTACTGTATCTTCATCTTGTATAAATAAATGAAGTTAGCATTTTTGATTCATCAGCACAGGTTGCACTCAATGTATCTTCATCTCATAATATGATATGAGGTTCAAATAAGATGCAAATACTCTGAGTGTAGCTCGTCTAGATGAATCGAAAACGCCATGAGTGCAAAGTGCAAGCAGCGCAGGTGAATAGAAAACTTGCAACAATTAAAATAATTGTTTGTCTATATAAATAAAGTCCTTTGTAAACTGCCAATAGGGAATTTAGAACCATTATGTTGTCAACCTGCGAAGAAACTCGAGAAAATGTCAAAAAGTTACACATTTCTGTGAAACACTATTAAAAAAATTTCCGATTGTTTTAGTTATTACCTTGTGATATGTGGTATTAATTTCATCATATCCCACATCATTTTGATAACAATTCAAGAACACCTCAGCCCTTGCTAAAACTGAGGAAGTGCGCTGGGTGTAAGTACGTTCGGTGCAGGTTAGTGACAGATCAAACACGGTAAATCTCTTCAATTTGCGACAGATAATCATGCCTCTGTTTGGAAAGTCGCAGAAGAGTCCTGCCGACGTTGTTAGGGCCTTAAAGGAATCCGTTAACGCCTTGGAGAAAGGTGGAGAAAAGAAAGCAGAGAAAGCGCAAGAGGATGTCAGCAAGAATTTAGTTGCGATTAAAAACATGCTGTATGGAACCTCAGATGCCGAACCCCAAGCTGATATAACGGTGGCTCAGTTAGCTCAAGAATTGTACAATAGCAATTTGTTGCTTTTGTTAATACAAAACTTGAGCAAAATTGATTTTGAAGGGAAGAAAGACGTAGCTCAGGTTTTCAACAACATTTTACGCAGGCAAATTGGTACGAGGTCTCCAACTGTGGAGTATATATGCACCAAACCTGAAATTTTATTTCAGTTAATGGCTGGGTAAGTCAAAGTCACTTACTTAGTCTCTTTTTTTTTTATTGTGTGCAACCAGGCCAAAATTACATTAGTGCTTATTAAAAACAATTATAAACCGATATTTCACTAACGTTTGTCCTCAGTCCTCCATTCATCACATGAGCACAAAGTCGATAAAAAAATATTCCTTGATTTATTGCTTTGATTACAGGGAATTCTGAATTGGGTGATAACGTTTATCATAATAATGATTCAGACCCTTCTAATGAAGTAACAGAGTAATAATAATAATAATCAAAACGTTATCTCAATTATTTTTAAATGATAAATTCACATATATACAGAGTGTTATCATTGTAATACACATCTAAAATTAAAGAATTGTAATGAATGGCTATGATTTGTGAATCTGAAATTTTACTGAAAGATGGAAGACAAGCATAAAATGGGAATTCTATTGCCCAAGAATTATTTTTTTTTGCAAGTATATCCATATTTTGCTGAACTAATACTCAGCAAGTTCACTTCTTCATAAATGCAACAGTATACGTGAAGTTTGTGTCCTCACAATCACAGTTTTATATGAGTTCACACTTACTTAGAAATTAAACATACAACAAAGTTTCAATAATTTTGATTAGTAAATTGCTTTGTATTTGAAGTCCTAATCACAATAACTTACATGTTTCCTTATAAATGTGTTAGTTTTGTAGATATGTGGACATACTTTTTATTTGAATCGGTGAGAAACACCACAAGTTCGATGTAGTCACTTTTAAGAAAAACATCAAATTTTCACAAAAGGGAGTCACATATCTGTAAATTTATTACTGTGACATCAAAATATTGCATAAATGTTACAGAGTTTTGAAATAATTTCTACATTTTTGTCTTAAATTATCAAGGAAAAAAAATATCTTTGGGATAAATATCAGAAGCAATGATGCTACTTCAACCACACTGTTTGTGTGTATTGGAAAAACTCGGTACGTTATGAACATATGGTGTTTCTCCTATAAATGAATGTTTCGTGGTGTCGCAGCTAACTCAAAATAAGTCGGACATGTGGAACTTTTTCACATAGCATGCTGCTAGTTGTAAAGGGCCAATTTTAGTTAAAAACAACATTTGTCAAAAAAGCAAATGATTCAATTAAAAAATTTAAAAAAAAGGTTCAGGATAAACCCTCCATATTTCGCATATTTTCTGACTTAATTGTTCTGTATAATACTTTGTACTAAAATCTCAGATGCATAACTTAAAGACTTTCTGGCTAGTTTAAATGAACTCTGGTTTTGTTTTCTTGTAGTTATGAAACACAAGAAATCGCTTTAAATTGCGGTACAATGTTAAGAGAATGTGCCAGATACGAAGCCTTAGCAAAAATAATGTTAAATTCCGAAGACTTTTATCACTTCTTTACATATGTTGAAGTGTCAACCTTCGATATAGCATCCGATGCATTTTCTACGTTTAAGGTTAGTCCTTTTAGGAAATAGAATTGCTTACTGTATTACGTTTATATTATAGGAATTGCTTACTAGACATAAAATATTATGTGCGGAGTTTTTAGAGACAAATTATGATAAAGTTTTTAGTCACTATCAAAGACTTCTGAATTCTGAGAATTACGTCACTCGGCGTCAGAGTCTCAAGCTACTCGGGGAATTATTACTAGACCGACATAATTTCACAGTAAGTGTTGCTGTTAGTTTTTCGAATACTAATACGAACAAGTATGTTTCAGGTAATGACTAGGTATATTTCTAATCCTGATAATTTAAAACTTATGATGAACATGCTTAAAGAAAGATCAAGAAATATACAGTTTGAAGCCTTCCATGTATTTAAGGTGTGTTTCTTAGTTTTTTTTTTAATTAAAAAAACAATAATTTAACAAATACATGTTTGATTCTTTTTTGTGAGTAAGAAGTAAACATTCAAGATGGATCAGTTTTTCCTTCTGTTTCTAATATTTTCTTTGTAGGTGTTTGTTGCAAACCCAAATAAGCCAAAGCCAATCCTTGATATCCTCCTACGTAATCAAGACAAATTGGTAGAATTTTTAATGAAATTTCATACAGATCGAGCCGAGGACGAACAATTTAATGATGAGAAGGCCTACCTTATTCGACAAATACAGGATTTGCGGCCAGTCGCCGGACATTAACAGAGTTACTATATTTACTGTACTTTATATGATGTAGTATGTATTAGATTCATTGTTGATTCGTTGCAATTGTTCCAATTAATTTAACCGAAACAGTTTTGCAGTTTCTACCTCCTTTAAATTAGCATTGTTACAATAGATTGTTTTCATATGGCAGTTTAATAATATTAGTAAAAATTCTCAAATAAAAAAAAAAAAAGTCGAAAGGGTCAGGTGTATACAAGTGTAACGAATCAGCGAAGATGACATGATGTAGCCTAAGGCTTGCATTGGGATGGTATGCTCTGCGTAAGCATATGTTATATAATGGGTGTATCTAGAATTTTATATTTATACGAGAATGTAGTTTAAGAGTGTAAGATAGAAACAAATGTTTTTCTTTGCAAAGGAACTTCCTTGTTCTGTTCTCGCTTTCAAAAACCATCCAAAATTATCTTGCACGCCGAACATAAGTTAAGCAAATTTAATAGACATACTGAAAATAAATTAAAAATTATTTTATTTTGTAATTTTTTTTTTATTTATCGTTAGCTTTTTGTTGTGCAGGAAAATTCCGTCTGATACATTAGGATAATTATAAAAAAACATTTATACAATGAACATTAATAAAGATGAAAAGTACTTTGGATCTGAATTGGAGTGTTATGAAAATTATTGCAATTTTTTTCAAACCAATTATGAAAAAAGTTGTAAATGATTTTGTCTTCAATGCATACAGAGTTCCATATATCTACATGTATTAAAATGTATTTTATTATTTTTTTGGTAAATAAAATTGATTTTATTCATTTAAGTGGTACAGACGTTTTGAGTGCTGAAGACGATTTTTTAAATTGTAAATTGTCTGTGAAAAAAACTACACTTTTGCCTTTGAAAATATTAAAGTAAAGACAAGAGAAGATTAAATTTGACACATCTTAATTTCTTCTGAGTTGGAATGTGTTTCTACCTTGTTTGTATGAGTCATCTTCAAAGTTGCTGATAATTTTACCGTTTTGACGTTAAAAAAATGTTTCACATAAGTCTAGGTGAAATTGGCAGAATACGGAAATGAGACGTGGTTTCAATTCAGAAGATGAAGAAAACTATTGGACCAAGGTTTAGAAACCTTCACATTTTAAATTGGGGTATACAGTTTTACTTGTTTGAGTTGTGGAAAAACTGTGTGCCTAACAGTCTTCAGAAGGTTGCATGCATGTTAAGACTGATGCATGTTAGGAATAGGAGTAGGGGAACATTCACATTTTTGAAGTTTTCATATCTCTTCAATAAAGCCTTACCCACAATCAAACTTTTTGTTTTGTAGAATATACCTTACAACCTTATCAAAGTTGCTCTTATTATTAAAATAAGTAGTTTATGATAATATTTTAAGATATAAAACAGTGCTTGAATTTATGTAGCACTTAAACACTTTTGCTCTTAATGTGGAGTAACGTACACTGCTAAGAAAAATCACCAAATTTCAAGTAACTCTTCTTCAAGTAAACTAAAATAAATTTATAAAAAGAATTCTCACTGTATGCAGTTTTATTTTAATTTATTTGTATGTATACGAATCTTAAGAATTCATAAGGCTTTTAATCTAATTAATGACAGATATAATAAAACTTTCATGCAATTTTGGCTCATAATGCGTAAGTCGATTATATTCATTCTTAATACTTTACAATGTATTTAGATATTAATCTCGCTTATCAACAACAATATTTACGGTATCTAAAACTACCTCTTTATCTCTTTCTTGCTAAATAAAATAATTGATTGATTAAAATAATTAAATTGCTAGAAATATTTTCAGAAATATTTCCTAATCCTCTCATTACTTTAGGTAGTATCTAATAATAGTTTGAAATCATATCATGAGTATTGTTATACAGTTATTGGATACAATCCAGTAGAAGGGCTGAATCGATCTTTTTCAGGCAACTGCCAATTTTGCATTTGGGATTTTTTTTTAAATAAAATGAGTGAAAATTCAAAAAATATTAGTAATATGTATTGATAATACAGGGTCATTCACGCAAGCCGACCATTAAAAATTTTGGAGGAAGAAGTTTAGAAAGAAATTTGAAATTTACGAAGGAGAGATATTTCAAAAGGATATTTTCAAATAAAATAAAACTTTTCGATTGTACTGGAAATCGCTATGAACTCGCTTATTTTAAATGAGGTGCTACATTTTTGGCCACCTTTTTGAATTCTTTCACTAAATTACATCACTCTCGAGATATTTTGAGTTTTCTTAAAACTCTGGATTCTGCAATCTGATTTTCAAAAAATCATATCACAGGTATTATTGAAGCAAATTTATTTGTATTAACTAATATTGTAGTTGAGGCTTTAAGGTTCTTAAAATTTTCAAAAACACAATCTATTATACTACAGGGTGTCTAAAATGTTCCACTCCACTCGAAGATATTCAAACAGAAAAATACTTTTTTTTTCATATGAAACGACCAATGACGTATGTGCAATTGAATGCTGCATCAAACAGCATTCTCTATATCTACCTCTACAATTTTATAAGTTACGAGATATTTTTGCTTTAATTAATAAAAATTTACAATTTTAGTGGGTTAAATATTTTTAATTTTGTTGATATAGCCATGAAAACAATAAACAGTTGCATTTTGACATTTACTACAAATTTTAAACTAGAGCAAAATCAAATGGAAAATCAAAATCAAAATTTTTCAAACGTTGATATTTTAAAAAATCAAGTTTTCTTGCCAGATGAAAATTATGAAAATTAATTAAAATTGTGTAACTGTTTTAAAATATTTTAAAAATATCACTTTTGTGATTTTACTAGAGAATGCAATCGCTTCCTTGTATAATTTGCAAAAGATTTTCATATTTTTACCATTAATTCCTGTTCTTGTGTTTTGGGATTTTAGAAATTCAGAAAAAAGGGGTAAGTTTTTTCAAAATTTTTCAATAAACCAAATTTTTTTAAGGTACAGAGTTTTGATGAAGTCCAATAAGGCCGAAATACATGTATAAACTCTTTCCTAAGTCTTTCTATATTGCCAGTTACACAATTTTAATTAATTTTCGTTGATATTTTAAATCTATTTTAAATTCATGTAAAATGATCTAAAATTGTTGACAGCAGAGAATATGTATTCAATTAAATGTATCCCCTTTTGTCTCCTATGAATAAAAGTTTGGAAGGTTTGGTGGGTTTCAACCTAACTTTATGCAACTTGAAAAGATAAAATGTACGAAAATAAAACGAAGATCAGTATAAATGGCTTAAAAGCACTTTCATTCTAACCTCGAAAGTTACAAGCCAGCGGCAGTATTCTTCAATTCAAAATAATGAAACGCATTCTTTATTCTTTTATAAGATTACAAGCGATGATCAAAAAACAATTAAAATTTGTGAATTTACATTTGCGAAAATTTAAGAAACCCTATTTTCTTTGCTTTACTACAAAATTTGTAGTATCAGTAAATATCAAAATGCAAGTTTTCATAATTTCCTTGGTATTTTAATAAAATTCAAAATGTTTCACCTGTTAAAACTGAAATTTTTATGAATTAAATAAAAAAAATTACAATTGTTAGCTAGTTATAGGGAATGCTAATACAATTCGATGCAGCATTTAATTCCACATACGATGGTATGTGGACAAAGACCCTTTAGCTTAATATTTTTAAGAAAATACAAAAAAAATCTCAAGAATGATGCAATTTAGAGGTAGGGATATGTATTGCAATTTAACATATTTTCACGCGTAGATTTAAAAACGTGACAAAAAATGTAGATCCCATTTAAAATAAGCGAGTCGATGGCTGGAAGTCAATTTTATTGTATTTGAAAAAAATCCTTTAGAAATATCTCTCCTTCCTAAATTTCAAATTTCTATCTAAACTTCTTTCTTGAGAGCTTTTAATGAACGGTTTGCTTGAATAACTCTATATAAATAAAAAGTTGCGTTTGGTCACAACATTTTAACTTTTGAGTTTCGCCTCAATAAGACATTTTCAAATTTTAAGCGCCTATAAGCACATATAAATTGATTCACAGGCCGGCATAAACTGGAGTTTGAATTTATATTGCTGTACATACAAATCTGTATGTAGTGTTTTCCGTGTAGTTTTTGAAAAAAAAACAATTTTAATTTGTATAAAATCTGAAAGAATTGTATTTGCCGAAACGTTATTTATGGTGTTCTTAAATAGTTGTAACAAACTAAAGCAATCGATGGCGCTGGCGATAGTCCCTACTTTAGGTATATTTTTGATATTTAAATGAAATGCAGATATTAACAACTGTTATTATTTACGTTAAAACGTTACGTTGTTAAAACGGCATCAACTTCGTCCTGTGCCTGTATCAGCAATACTGACCGTTTTTATTACATATTGCTGTGATAATACCTATAGTGCCAAGGGTTCCGGATGAGATGAAGACAAGGAAGGAAGAAATAATAAAATAAATGTATCCATTTATTTTCGAAAATAATATACATTCACATTTTTACACATCAAAATTTTACATTCTGCAACAAGAATCAGAATTAGAATAAATCAGAGGGCCAAAAGTAAATTAAAAATTCTTTAAAGAAGTAATGAAGAGGGGGAGATTTTTATTTAAATTGAAGAGGAAGAAGTAAATTGGGTAAAGGAGTTTGAAATTCAAATCAATTGGCAGGAGTTTACGAATTAGTAGAATTAGAATTACGAATTACCTTTTTCACTTTTTCTGTTTTCGTTGACATTAATTAAAGTTTTTTTAATTTTCAATTAATCATTTTATTTAACTTTAAATAAAAGAATCTGAAAAAACCAGGCTAGTTGACTCATTTAGAAAGAAAAACGAGGAATGTCGCAGTAAGTGTCATTTCAATCAAATAAATAGAAAGGGTTGACACAATTCTTTCATCCGTAAATTTAAATTTGATCCAATTAATGAATACTGTTGTCTACGATTCGCAACGATCGTAGATAAAGTATTTAAACTTATTGGATTAAATTAAATTCTAATTAAAGATAGATTGTGGACGATTCGCAACGATCGTAAACAATTTATTAAACCTATTAAAAATTTCAAAAAACAATAAACAAGAAATTGAAATTTCTAATTAAAGATAGGTTGTGGACGATTCGCAACGATCGTAAACAATTGATTAAACCTTTTAGAAATTTCAAAAACACTAAAAAAGTAATAAGAGCAACAAGACTTTCTTAACTAAGAAATCCACAACCCTACAAAATACCTCATACATAAATTTGGCACCCAAAAGGAGGTCCGATAAAGTAAATCACCATATAAAAATATTTGGATATCAAGGAAGAGCCAAAGCATATCACTTTTTATATAAAAATTGGCAAACAAAGACGGGCCAAATAAATAAATGATACCATTGCAATATGTAGTCTTTAGTAATTGCAAAGAACCATCACTGAATTTGTAGAAAATGCATATAACTTATATTTTGGTTTTTCCATATTTATCTCCAAGATAAATATTGGGTTTAATAATAACAGGGTCTTTATTAATAATAACAATTCAAGAATGTAAACCCAAAAATAAGTAAATGGAGGCAAAGTTCAGCTAAAGCTGCTCTCCCACTTAGCCTCTGATCTAACACTAAAATTACAGCTACAATTAATTATATCAAAAAGTTCAACCTTAAGTTGCGTTCAAATTGCTTCTTATTAAAAAAAGTTTGACCTGGACTTTGAAATGTTCAAGGCTCAACAATTTAAAAGAAGATGGTAAAGAATTGTATAATTTGGATGCATTATATGTGAAAGACCTTTCAAAGGAAGAAGAGTTATGTTTTAGTAATAATAACATCCGTGGTTTTCCAATAGGATCGGGGTCATGTTGACAGGCTGTGGCGGCCATGTAGTTCTGGCGACGTCTGTTAAATCTGTTGTTTATTATTCAGTCACTGATGCCAAATCACCATGGCAAGTTACATGTCCAAATGATAAAACTTTATTATCAAAATGAGTGTCCGTTTGTGCAAACGTTGCGCCCATTTTACGGCAAACGCGGTGGCCCTTCAAAGTCGACTCTCCAACGTTTGGCGGCCGAATTCGAGACGACCGGTTCGGTAAACAATCAGCGAACACCCGTACGTCAAAGGAACGCAAGATCGGCTGAGAACATCGCCCCGTTGTCCGTGAAAATGTGCAGGAGAACCAGAGACAGTCAATTCCTCACCGTGTACAAGAACTCGGCCTTTCGCAGACTTCAACTTGACGAATTTTGTGTCGGAATTTGGGCCTGCACCCGTATAAGATCCAACTGACCCAGGAGCTCAAAGTTAATGGCCATAGACAACGCCGTTTGTTCGCTGAATGGGTTTTGGAGCGTTTGGAAGAGGACCCCAATTTTGACCGAAAAATCATCTTTAGCGACGAGGCGTATTTTTGGATGAATGACTATGTTAATAAGCAAAATTGTCGTATATGGCCCGACACCAACCCATACGAGGTTCACCAGTTGGCAATGCATCCACAAAAGGTTACCATTTGGTGCGGATTTTGGGCCGGCGGCGTCATTGGTCCGTACTTCTTTGAAAACGACGTTGGTGAGGCCATCACCGTTAACGGCGAGCGCTAATTTACAATTTTTAAAAATGACGCATAAATAGCCACCGCTTGTGGAATTTGAGATGGTTGCTCAACAATTCACAAACTTCAAAGGTGTCGACAAGAAGTACGACTACTGCAATATCTTCAAGCAGATAGATATATAGGGACATCAGAAATTATTTCTACTCGCCTGATCCTGTCGTATAGGCAACACATTGTACTTTGTTGGTAACAATGGAGTGCTTTATGTTAAATCGTTGGAGTATGTAATACCTATGTTTTACACACATCCTAATTTACATTAGCATTTGAGAATACTTGGTTAAACACAATAGAACATTTACAGCCATGACCATCAATGACAAACACACGCCAATTTAAACGGTGACCTCATTTTTCACAGTGTTGCCACTGCTAAGAAAACAAAACCTAATTCAAATTGGTTACGTGAATTGAAATCATTTCTATCATTATATAAACAATAATCTAAAAAGCCCAACAATTTTACTCTAAATTACGCAGTGTAATCAGGAAGTTTTAATTTTTAAACTGATTACCAGTAGGGAAACTTAAACATTTTTGGAAGTATTTAGTCTTTCTAGTCTAAAGAAAAATAATTCGATATTCGATAGTTATCCAGTATCCATATATCCTTACATTTCATGATATACAATCTACCGGTCGCAATATCCTTTTGTGTACCTATTATTATTTGTGTTTCCCGCACGTGTTTTAATTTAACCCGAGAGGGGAAGCGTGGAAGTGCACCGCATCGATATTTGAATACGTGCCCGACGTTATTTGACGGATGAACGTGTATCCCTTCAGAGAAAGCTCACCAAACAGCTGCATCCGTCAGGGCAGCGCACGTGTCTCCCTATTCAGGGTGGGTCCCTCAGGTTTGGAAGCTGCTGCGTAAACTTTCTTAATTCGTACGTTGTACAACTCGTGATGATGCTTCACTGGAATGAAATGATTTATCTTATGAAACAGAAATTGTAACAATTTTTAATTTGGAGCGAAAAATCACAAAATTTTAACCAAGGGTGATTTTCAGAAAAAAAGACAAATTCTTGTGCTACAAAAATTATGCGCCAATTTTGGTAAGTATCGTTGCTTATTGCCATATATTTTTTCCAATATTTGGTTCGTCATCTAATTATTTTCAAAATATACAGATAACGTGAAGGTCTTCGAATATTTTGATATCATTGTGCCAGTTTGGCTATTTTCTTGAATTGCTCTTACTTGCTGCAGTCTGGTAATCATTGAAACTCTAAGGGTACAATTCAAACGTATAATCCATTCACGATCTTTATGCTCTCTAGTAGTCCATGTTTTTTTTCGTTAGGTTACGTGCATGTCTTAGGCTGTTTTAGATTACTCCATTTCTAATACAAGATTTAGTTCAATTTCTACAATGAATAATAGGAACAACAAATTTCTGAGTTGCAGGTGTGGTTTGGAGATAGAACACATTCTACTTTTTCAAATAGTTTTCGATTCAGTTTAATTTTTGGTACAATTCACTGTAGAATTTAGATTGTTCAAGATATTGAACAAAATCTTGTTCAAGAAATAGGGTATACGAAATAGTCTGTAAGAAAATTAACCTGGTAGGTACAACAAATTTACCGATTGGTCGACTGAAATGGTTACTTAAAACGTACTACTCAAACTTTGCTCTATTTGCCTTGTCGATTGATCGCACTAGTGTGGACTCAGAGGATCTTCATCTCGCATTATTACATGAGGTTAAAACAAGATGCAATTATTGAACTAGTGCAGGTAAATAAAAAGCGCTACGTGTCTAATTGTGGGTGTCGTGGATTAGTTGCAAGAAGGCCGGCCAGAGTTCTTGAATTGCAGTCCAGACACTGACTATGTTTCACTCATTTTCATCGGCACTCAAACCATTTCTTCAAACAAAAACTTACACGTAAAATTATAATTTACCAAACTTTTAAGCCAGAATAGAACTTTGCTTTTTCTTGTGGAAACTTTAACACCTCTTAAACTATCACCCATGGCTGGAATCGAATTCTCTTTACTCATGAAACGCGATTTTGCTTGAGATCTCTGGCGATGGTCAAAAGAGAGAGAGTCTGGATGCGAAGCTGTGAAAGATTTTCCCAAGCTTACATATGCAGAGAAAAAGCTTTGGTAATAGCAGAATTATGGTTGGGCTGGAGATTTGTTTGAAATGCGAACTACCTTATCATCATTATTGGTTCCGTGACTGCTCATCGGTATGCAGAGGATATTTTGGCAGAAGCTGTTGCTCCAATTAATTAATAAATCAAGGCCACATACTGGAAGAATTGTGACAAATTACTTGGAGGATGTATGTATCGATAGATCATAGTGCGTATTCACAAAAAACTGAGTTCCGAACCAGCTCGGAACTAATTCAGAACTAACGCGTTCAAGGTTAAGATCTTTTCGAAGTGTATACACCAAAATCTGTTGGAGTTTGGAATTAGTTCAGAACGAAAGATTTCAACTGGTTCGCTATTGTTAACTTATTGAGATAATGAGTAAGACGCGTCCACACTGGAAATAAGTTTAGAGTCCTTGACCGAACTCCGAACTTCGAAACCTTTTGTCCTGCCGCTCCTTGGCTCCAGATTGGGTTCGGTTCGTGAAAAACTCAGAACCAGAAAATACGAGAACCGTCCTCACCAAGTTTAGATATTTTGTTGAGCTACCTTCGAGCAGCTCTGAACACATGAGAATTGTAAGTCGAGAGATTTTAGTTCGAAACAGAATATAAAGCCTATTAATAATTAAGTTATCAAGGATTTGATTTTCAAGCCATAAAAGATTCATTAATCATGATTACACATTTATAAATATGGAACAAATGAATTGAAGGTCATGAAGGAAAGTAAAATTCACAAAACGTAATCAAGAAAAAATAAAGAATAAAATTTTCTTTCGTATAAAAAAAGTAGTATAAAATAGTAAAATTATGTTTTATAATTAATAATTATGTAGGAAACTGAATTTTCAGAAGCAAGAATAGGAGAAGTGTTTCTTCTTTTATCTTCTCTCCAATTCGCTTGTTAATGAATTTGATTGTTTCATCTTTGGCTTTGCCCGTTATTTTAGACGGCCCTGAACAGTTATGGTCTTCCTAACTTCCTGTAGCATAATGAATTAAGTTTACTTCTAGGCAGGCGTCTTAATAATTTCACGAACCATACATTACTATACAAACTGTATTATTTCTTGTACAAGTATTTTGGTTCAATTTTAACAATAATATTTGGGATTAAGAGAAATTTTTGGGCTGCAGATATTGTTTGGAAATGAAGCACGTTCATTCCAGATAATTTTTTTATTCAATAAAATTTTTTTACATACAATTACTGTGTGAACTGCACAATTTAAACTGTTCAATAAATTGAATCAAGTCTTATATTCTGCGTTTCAAAAAAAAATGAACCACCCTGTAGAAGTAAACGTAGAACTTTAAAATTGCATGGAAATAGAAAGTGCATGGAGACAAAAACGTGATTAAATAATGACAGCCATTTGTCATTTCTCAAAGAAGTTATCACCTGACAAGTCTTTTTGTTTCAGTTACCTTCTTTATCGTATTATTTCGGTGTATTAGTTTGCCTTTTTACTGGTTTACTTGTTGGTGCCTGTAACAATGCCACGAGAGCGAAGACATGCAAATTTTCACTTTGAAAGAGGGCGAATTATCGGGATGCACGAACCTGGCTTAAGTTTTCGGGAAATTGATAGACGTGCAAGTCGACCGCACGCCACTGTGAGATGAACTTGGAGAGATTGGCAGGAAGAACACCTAGAAGCTCGTCGTGAAGGTAGTGGACGTCCCAGAGCAACACAAGAACGGGAATATTGCCTCTTAAGACGAAGTGCAATTCAGGACCCTTCAGAACCATCACGAGTTGTTGGAAGAGTCTGTATGAGCGCACGATTTATCGCCGAATACGTTCGTGGGGACTGCGCTCATATCGTCCTAATTTTCGTCTACCTATGACGATACAACATAAAGCTACCAGACTTCAGTGGAATCAAGACAGGCAGCAATGGGACCATGAATGGGAAGAAATCATCTTTAGTGATGAATCCAAATTTTGCTTGTGGCATTCTGATAGGCGTGTACGGATTAGACGACCGAGAGACCAGAGGCAAAATTTACAGTATGCTCAGCGTCGCCATACAGCTTTAACTCCTGGAGTAATGGTGTGGGGGCAATATGCTACGGAGGCAAGTCTCCCTCAGTATGCATTCCAGGCTCACTAAACGCGAGGCGTTACATTGATCAGTTCTGGAGTCTGTTGTTCTTCCATTTCTTCAAAACCTTCCAGAGCCTGTCTTCCAGCATGATAACGCCCACGTAACTTTAGACTTCCTGGCAGAAATCAATGTAAATATTTTGCCTTGGCCGCCAAGATCACCCGACTTAACCCCAATCGAAATGTCTGGGACATGATGGACAGAAGACTGCGTCAGTTACCTCATCCTCCCAACACACTAAACGAATTGTAGCCTAAAATAAGCTCCCTCAGGAGACAATCGACTATCTGATTTCTAACATACCCAGAAGGGTTGCTGAATGTATAAGAATAGGAGGAGATGCAACATACTGTTAATTTTTATTTGAGTAAATAGTCTTAGACTTAATTGATCATTTAATCATTTGTTTGTCTGCATGGGCTTGTCATTTTCACACAATTTCAATTTCAAAGTTCTGCATCTACTCCTTCAGAGTGGTTCATTATTGTCGACAATTAAAATTTGTTATCGTATCATATGCTTTTGAAAATTCTGTGACAGTATCTCCATATTTCATTTTCAGCGTAGCCATATGAAGATTAAAAATTGCCCTCGTAAATGCAAAACAATAAATTTTACGGTTGACAAATGTGCAGTTATTTAGAAACTGTCCGATAAACGCGATTAATTTTATTTTACGTTTTCATCACATTCAATTCTTTAAAAATGCACTCGTGCGTGAACAAAATAATACAGAGGTACTGAAGTAATGCAAATTATAAATATAACGGCAGAGCCACTTCCGTTTGTTTATATGCTGCATTCTATATAAGCGAAGCATGGTCAAAGAATACTAATGAATGAAGAGTAATAATTATTTCCTTTAATAGATTCTGCGATATCAAATGCGTTTTGACATATACACAAATTTAAAAAAAAGTTGATATGAGAAGTAAATTTAAGGCCTTTTTAAAGTTAGTAATAGTAATAATGTTTAATATATTACGGAGGTGTATTAATTACTAATTACTTACTATTAAATTAGTTCTGCAATATTAAACCAGAATTTTAAATTTTTATTAGAACTTGAAATGGAATTAGCTAAAATCAATAATCCATCAGTATAGTGTACAAAGTGTTGAAGGTGTATAATACTAAGGATTACTTACTTTCATACAAAACAAAAGTAACTTGACGTTTGTGTTTAAGTTTTTCTAGAGAATCATTTCTGACATGCTCGCAAGGAAAAGACGACAGCTGTCTACGTCCTTTCAAGGACAAGGAATAACGTAGACGGAACTTGGAAACTTGGCTATAATGATGTCTTAAAGGAAGTCATCACTTTTTCTCGCCATGTCTGCAAGTTCGTCTCTTCTTATAACAACATTTACTTTAATCTCGTTTAATTTTATTTTAGTTGCACTTGAAATAGTGATATTAATGTACTCATTTGAAAGACGAAATTTCTTTCAAATGAATTTATTTGAATGCTTAATGAAATTTAAATGAAGAATGGATCGATGCTGTTAATTCTTATTAAATTGAACTAATGAAATGAATCAAAACTTATTTGTATCTACTAAAATAGTATAATTTTTTTTGGAAGCTTCTTTGTAACATAATACACATAATGTACAAGAGTTAACACGTAGCTCACATTTTCTTTTAGCTGAAAAAAAAATCTGAAGCAAAACGTACAGATTCAATGGTTCAATCACAATTACTAAAGGAATAACAATTACAGAAATACATAACGTTTGCACAAACTATGAATGCTTAATAGGAAAAATAGAA
This sequence comes from Serrognathus titanus, assembly GCA_039766575.1. Lineage (NCBI taxonomy): Eukaryota > Metazoa > Arthropoda > Insecta > Coleoptera > Lucanidae > Serrognathus > Serrognathus titanus. The sequence goes on along the minus strand of CM077914.1, from coordinate 43,127,989 downwards.
AGGAAATCATGGTTTACATAAGCAAATGCGATGAAAACGAAACTTTTACAAAAAGAATTTAACAAGAAGGGATGGGATAAGAAACAAGAGCTTAACAATAAATCAAAAATTAATGAATAATGAAACAGACATTCGTGCTGAGAATTTATCTGGAGAAAACAGATAAGAAGGTATGGAAAGTGGGAAGATTATGGAAAAGAAAAAGGAGAACTCTAGATGAAATGAAGGTCGGTGCTTCTTGGCATTCGGACTGGTGCAGAGATATTCTTCTTTCTTCTGCAAATATTTCGTCTTCGATTACAACAGAAAGTTCAGGGCTTCTATTGTTTTTTCTGTTGTTGCGACTGCAGAGTAACAATGAAGAATAACTGTGGAATTCCTTGAGTGAGGATATTAAAGAGAATCAGAAAGAAAGAATGGAAATAGTGGGTAAAAGGGAATTTTAAATCTGACCCCTGAAAAGGCAAAAGGAGAGGCCCAGAGTGAACCTAAAATATTTCAGATGTGAGTTTTATAAATTACGGTTAATTTGTGTTAATAATTTTAGCTATTGCTGCGGCACTACCATTGAAGAAGTAACATGGACAAAAACTGCAGAAATCTTCATGTAAACGAAAGTGTTAGCGAATACCAAAAAAGAATAGAAAGAGCGAGTGGGAGGAGGGAATCCTAAAATAGACGCCTGAAAAGACAAAATGTGAAAAAGAATTCACTCCATTTTGTGATTCTGGCACTGCTTCCATTTTTTTGGATTAACAATTCCAATTTCATAATTAAGCATTGGATTCATTTTATTCAGAAATTTGTTTTCTTACTTACTTTCGAATCGTTATTTTATAACATGAATTTTATGGGAACAAAATTGATCCCTCGTTGGAGTAATGATGTCATTTTTCAAGACGAAAATGAATACGTGCAATGAAGAAAAAAATTCTTGTTGGAGAAGTATTGGCCATGTTTAGCAAATAGTAGTTTAAGAATTATCAAGTTTCTGTTGTCTTTCTCATTGTTATTCTAAGATACTATTATTGATTATGTTAATTTCTTCCGGATTGTAATAACAAGTGCTATTTATATATTTAACATTACGACAAACCAGCAATTTTATATCAAATTTTTGCATCTTTAGATTTTCGACGAGTCATAAAAAGATTCGTACAAAAATTACTTTCGATTTCCTACTCTGGCCTCGAATTTTCTTGAGTGAAAATTCTTGAAATGAATTTATTTTCTGAGACGCTTCCTCTGCGGTTTTATTTTCTGTTTTAAAACTGAGTTAATTCTGCCTTTGTGACTAAATAGGTGAACTGAAAAAATAAAGCGAGCGATTTTATTTAAGTTACTTATCACATTCATCTCTTAAGAAAACTAGTCGAGCTCGAACGGAAGACGTTTTTGTGCATTCGCTTTTCCATTCAGCGGAGCGCACCAGGCGTGTCCTCGGTTTCGTGTTCATAAAAGACGTGCATATTTTAAGGAGAGTTAAGGGAATTTAAACGAAGGGTTCGCCAACCGGTATTTTATTACAGGTGTTTTGATTAAAAAGTTCTTATTTCTAATGTCTTTTCGTTGACGTGAACAACGATAATGGAGAACTAATGTGTGAATCAAATTAAGGTCGAGTTCACTAGGACACGGGAGTTCTAACATCTTTCATCTTTATTTAATCTTGCATATTTTTGCAGATTTTTCTAAATATTTCTCTGAGGAAACCTAATGTTTAAAATCCAGCCCGAGAATTATTGGATAAACAAAAGCTTTTATAAATAAGTTAAAACAAAATTTTTCTTTTAGCTTAAAATACCCATTGACATACCGTATAATTGCTATTATTGTCCGGAAATGCAATATACTTATTTATAAAATACGCATAGTTTTGCGTCGAATAGTATCAACTATTGTCTAAGTGAATCTTTTAATCACGTCTGGTGGTCATTTATAGTCAAAGGTTACCAAGTTACGTAATAATACAGGTTCAACAAGTTTGGCAAGAGGAAGAGTATGTGGCGAATTAAAAATTGTAAGCGGAAGTCGGGTGCTGTAACTTGAATAATTAACCGGGCTCATCTTGGATTGATTCCTTGAAATACTAATAAAATTATCAAGAATTATAAAAGAATAAAACGAAAAGAAGTGTCGTATTATTATTTATACAGAGCGTTTCGTAACATCATGAAAATAAATTAAACAATGAAAGTTTGAATGAAGATGAATAGAATGAACCATTTTTTTTATTGAACAAAGTGTTATTAAATTTTCGAGAAAATAAATAATTTTGTCGAACGGGTAAACCGTTTGAACGTCTCTGGTTTAAGTTTATGATGTTTAAGAATAATATGAGTGATGTAATTTATTGTTAGTCATCGCTGGCCGGGCCGGGTAGTTTGAAGGTGTACGTTGAGGTGATTGCACGTAAATTTACTGAAAAAAATGGCAGAATTTACAAATAGTGAGACTGTTGACATGATTCTAGTGTACGGTGAAAGTGGGCAAAACGCATCATCGCAAGGCGTTTGTCTGTACAGTATTTTCCAAACCAACATTTGCCAACCAGTGCCACATTTCTCTCTGTTGTGCAAAGAGCGAGGAATACTGGAACTTTAAGGGCACGTCACGGAAAAGGTGGAGGACGGCAGCGTCCACAACGCATCCCAAACAGAGAAGAAAAAATACTATAACTTATCGAGGAACATCCTTCGTTAAGTGTACGTGATATCTCAAGACAAACGCGTTTATCGTCCTCCGTTGTTTGGCGTATTTTCGCGAACAACAATTACATCCGTACCATACTGAAAGAGTTCAAGCTTTGCTACCAGCCTACTATGCTCTACGCATACGATTTTGTCGTTGGTTACTGCATAAACAACAGGCAAATGCGAATTTTGTTTATAATGTCCTGTTTACCGACGAAGTTATTTTTACCAGAGATGGAGTGTGCAATTTTCGCAGCATGCATTTGTGGGCTGAGGAAAATCCTCACGCAATTCGTCGCGGCCATTTCCAACAACGGTTTTCTGTTAACGTGTGGGTAGGTATTCTAAACGGCAATTTAATCGGCTCGTTCGCCTTGCCGAACCGTTTAGATGGTCTCCAATACTTAAATTTTCTACGAACTAATCTACCGGAACTCCTCGAGAATGTGAACTTAAATCTTAGAGCAACGATGTGGTTTATGCACGATGGGGTTCCACCTCATTTTCGACGAGAAGTACGTGCTTACCTCGACGAAATTTTTCCTGGTAGATGGATTGGAAGAAACGGGCCAATCAGGTGGCCTGCACGTTTATCTGATTTAAATCCGGTAGATTATTATCTTGTGGGGACACGTAAAAGCGTTGGTATACGAAGAAGAAATTAACACGTTCCAAGTATTGAACGATCGTATTAACGCCGCATTTCTTTCTGTTCGACAACAAAACATGTTTCATAACGCTTATGAATCATTATTTCGCCGGGCAGATTTGTGTTTACGAGCGGTCGAGGGAATTAATTTTGAAAACTTATTGTGACTCAGCCGGCACTGAGCCAGAGATTCTAAACATTTGTCAATGCGTTATCAGTTGAGGTTAAGTTTTATTTTGTTTTTATTTCCGTTTTTATTTAGATGCATTTATGCACACATCTCATATCCAACACGCCATTATTTTTTTTCGAAAATAATGCGAAATACCCTGTATAGTACTTCACTATTGAATGTTGTGGAATTATTATAATAACACCCCACAGCAACTAACAGACATTAAATCATCAAATCACAAATTTGAACAAAACTTGAATTGAAATTGAAAGAAGTTAATACAAGTTTACAGAAATAAGATTATGAAGAAAAGATTAATGGACAAAGCCTATCGTCAGTATAAATGAAAAGATAACAGGGGAGAAAGTATATCCAGAAAAAAAACTGTGCCTGCCAAAACTTGCAGCAGCAAATAAGTTTTTCTCTATGAAGAACAAAATAGAATTATTAACGAGATTCCCTGAAAGTCATGTTGAAGATGGGAAAATTTCAACTTTATCTAAAAAATATTTAGAAGACAGTATCAGGTGGCCGGGACAACTAGCAACGGCCTTGAATAATTCTTTGTAACGAAGACTGAAATGTTGACAATAGACGAATTAGTGACGCTGTTCTTCCAGAGGCGACGAAGCTTTCAAATTTATACGATGAGGTTTAAAATTGCAATATTGAGATCATCAGCAATGATTTGAAATTCATTAGTAACGAAGAGAAAAATAGAAAAATTAATGACACGATTCTATGTTACAATGATTTCACTTACTCTCATAATCTGGTTTCCATTGATTTTGTCCAAAAGCAATGAAAATATACAGGGTATATCGTATTAAAGGGGCCATAGTGATAGTCGTAACGGAGGGTTACATGTACAGTCCGAAAAAGTGTTGCAAAATGATTTCTGTGATATAATTTTTTATGAAAATTTTATAAAAAATTCTGCACTGAGTACGGATCTGTGCTTTTGAAAACGTATCGATATTTCGGATAAGGTCATCTCGTACAACTGGGATGTTATAAAAAAGCGAACCAATTGTGTAAACACGGCTGTTACACTATCAAATACATTTTAATACTCAAGCGGCCCACTATAACCATTGCTAGAAAAGCATTTACGATATGTATCATAAACGATGTCGTATTTGTGCGAACTAATTAGCATTTATTGGATGAATAAAGGAATAAATAATATGAAAGCTTCCTCATCAAGGCATTTATTTATAACAGGTGTTCGAAATGCCTTCCACCGGCACGTAAGCAGGCGTCCACACGACGACGAAAATTCTCCTGGACCCGCTCCAGACATTCTGGATCCTCCGATACGCGGCGAGCTGTAGCATGAATCCGCTGTAATAAATATTCTTCTGTGTTGATTAACACCGAATAGACTTCCTGTTTTAAGGCCCCCCACAGAAATAAATTCAGCGAATTTATTTCTGGGCTATGAGCAGGCCACGACACTGGTCCGTACCTATCCATCGGCGTTGAAATTGGTTATTGAGATAGGTTCGGACCGGAAGGGTAACGTGCAGTGGTGGACCGTCGTGCATGAACCACATGTTTCGCCGTAGCACTAAGGACCTTTCGTCCAAAACATCGGGCAATATTCTTTGTAAAAATTCTAAATAATTTCGGCCAGTAAGACGTTGGGGTAAAACAAAAGGCAAAAGTAGCACGTTCTCCAGGATGCCTGCCCACACATTGATGGAAAAACGCCATTGAAATTGGGTTTGTCGAATCCCATGCGGATTTTCATCGTCCGTAAAAATTACCCGGGCGCTAAAATTAGCGAAAGTTGCTTCTTGTTGCAGCAACCACTGGCAAAACAAAGGTCTAGGTTGAAAATCAGCTTCTACCAATTGCTGTACACGTTGAATATGATAGGGATGCAGCAAGTTTTCTCGTAATATTCGATTAACAGTCGAAACCACTTGTGCGTGCGATTTCACGTGTGCTGCTTCTGGGATGCAGTTCAACATGATGTAAGACCTAATAAAGAAAAAAGAAATTACAACATTAGTAGTAAATAATTCGTATGCTACCTTGTCAGGTAACAATTATAATTAGAAATTATTAAATTTTAAGCTCGAAGTCTAATACAACAGTCCGATCTTGAAATTTAATAATTTCTAATACAAGAGTCTGAGCTTGAAATTTGATCATTTCTAAGTACATAGTAATACTTATTACTGACACTAAATACCTACCTATTCTTCCATTGGTACATTACGTCTATTACGTCTTGGTCCACGACCTTCATATGAAGGTACCACTGTCCACGCTGTCACAGTCGTTGCACGGCTTCCAAGATGGTTGTCGTCGCTGCGGATATCTCTCAGCATACAACCGACATGTGCGTCGAATGTTGTAATCACATTCGCCGTACATTAAAACCATATCTGCACGTTCTTCCATTGAAAACATTTTACTGCGAATACTCACCGAGCTAGCGGTGGTTTAATGAGTAATTACCCCCATGGTACTTGCACCCTACCCATTCGAAGCTTTCTCACCGTAAAATTATTTTTATTGATATGCCTTTGAAACAACATTTTCGCCCATTCTTAACCGCAACACATCTGCAAGGTCAGGGTTCTTTACTGTGCTCTGACGTTCCCAGCGCTAAGCGTAGTTTCGTACATACGGAGTCGTGTCAGGGTCGTAATCACTATTTCATAATTCGATATCTCGTAAACTCTGACACTTTTTCTATCTTGTCAGAGGCAAAGTATTGTTTATAGAGCGTCGTCGACCCACTAGTGACGTATGGTCCTTTATACCTGATACACCCTGTAGAAGGGAACGCATAACATCAGTAGTGCCAAGTGTACGATGCATCTCTGAAAGTTCCTTTGGAGAGATGCCGGATTACTTTCAATGCTAAAAGCTAAGGCATGGCATGTACACAAACTTTCTTGTTAGACCTCATAAGCTGTGTTGTTGTGGCCCCACGTTGGGCGCCAATTTTTATGCTCTACTGTTTGTGTAGTTTGGCCTTTCTCGTTGAAAGCCAATTTTCAAATTTTGTTTCGACGTCTTCAGTGGGTCTCCTCCTGGTGTCGCTTCGTTGTGTCGTGGGATGTACAATGTGGATAAACTCCGGGACTCGCGACCCGTAGTGTACAAAGGTATTAATGTAGCATATAGGATGTATGATGTGTGTGTAAGTGTAAATGCAAAATGCACTTTCAAAGTTGTACAAAAAAATATTTATTCATAATTAATTCTTCATAGAAACTAATTATAATTTGTGAGATCAGGTTTTTCGCAAAACCTTAAAAATGTATGTACCTATCGTCCTCGTACCAAAACTGAAGTCTCCATTCACTCCTCTCTGCGGTTACCCGCGAGTTAGGGTCATATGCGCATAGGCTGCAACTCTTTGAGACAACCATACGCATCGCCCTCTCTGCCAAAATCTAGACGTCCAGGGTTTCGCGGACTGTTTAAAATATTTTCTTAAATACTTGTTAGATTCCTCCCATCTATCTTTCTCTGCTTCTTCTCCTCTTCCGTTATGTCTAAATTGAGTGTGTCCATTTTTTTTTCGCCTTAACATAATGGTTTGTTTTTAATTTTTATCAATTCCTTTTGAAGGCAACTCTTTGAACTGGTCGTCTCCCTTTTATTTGAATGAGTGTATTTTCGTATGTATATGTGTGTTTTTTTGTATGTAAATTGACACCGCAATATGTTATACAGCCGACCAAAATAATATTAATCTTTTACCTTCTTTATAAAGTGTGAGGCAGTAGAGCATGACAATGGTTTTTAACGTTTCCTTTTTCCAAATCTAGGTTTCTAGGCAAACATTTATTATATTAATAAATATCTCTTGCTTATTTTTTGTTTTACATGACAATTGCCTTTCGTGCAAGTCCAATAGAAAATGTTTTGTTCCTTTTAAATGGCAGGTGTGTAAACATAATTGCAAACAAGAACTTTAGACAATTTAAGTGAAGTAATTATGAAGGAGTGGAGAATGCTTTACCGCAAACTGCTATTGAAAGTACTTTGGGTGGCAAGTTTGGGCGTGGTTGACCTCTTGTGCGCGCAAAGGAAGAGATCATTTTATATTAGCGTGCTTATTATGTAATCTAATCTAGTACTTTTCGTTTACATCAATTTTCATTTAAGAAACTTTACATAATTATAACTTTTAGAAGCGAAGCGTTTCTAAGATAACAGTTTCCAGCTTTTCTTTTTATAAAAAGTTAAATAAGATTATTTTTTGTAAATTATCATTTCCTTTTCTTTTATAAAGTCCCCGCCTTTTCTTTTATTAGATTTGGAAAGATCGGTTTGAAATGACTCTTTAATATTTGTTTTCTATTTGGTACAGTGATTTGGACAGGCCCTTTTTGAAACTAGGTACAAGAACAAAAACTCGTTTTGTCCATAAAAGTAGAACACCAAATAAGCAAAAAAATAAAAATAAGAATTTAATCATTATACCTAACAAATCTAAGCTGTCGGATATTATTACGGAAAGACTAAGATACAAATAGAATAATAATATAAAGAGTCGAAGACAAAGCAGTTTTGCTTTAATTAAAAAGAAAGTTTTCAGTCTTTCAATTTTCTCTATTGCGTTACTTCGTCGATCCGTTTAATCAATCTTCTTATAGAATTCATTTTGAACTCATTGTATTTACGTCATCGAAAGGTTTTCATGACAGAGAAAATTACGATATGACAAACTTACATGTAGGTCGCTAACGTAATTATAGCATTTCGTTGTATTCAACCTCGCTAATCCGCTTATTGTGTTTTCAGGTTAATCTTATACGTACCAGAGCAACTATGCAGAAGACGTAAATGTTACCCTATCAGGAAAATTGCAGTTACAGTTACCAGCCAGTTGCGCTGCTCTTGTTCATATTTGATTCTAGTTTTATAGGTACGGGACACAATACATTTCATTAATTATTTTGAATAAAGAAAAATAATTCAATTATAACTACATCTGTGCGGTTTGCGAATATACACACAATAATTAAATTAATAAATTACATTATACGGAAAGAAACGCATGATGTTTTAGATAAAGTTGGACGTTTCCAATTAGTTCCGGGCTTTTCCTTTGATGGATTACACCGCTGGTAAAAATATCGTGTCCCACGCACGAGCTTAAGTGCTCCTGTGTACGTAATATGCAAGAACAAGAGTTGGGGTTTTAAAGGTGATTTAAAGTCTTAAAGGCTAAGTACCTACTTCCTCTCCATTTGTAAAGGGCCTGGGGATGCACACGGCGCAAATGGGCTTAACGTCTTGTAATAGAGTTTTATGTATCAGCAATTACTTACCTAAGTTATTTAACATGGAAATCTAACTACAATTAATAAGTAATTGAATTACATACTCTATTTATGCAATGTGAGATTGTTTGCTCAGGAATTCTCTGAAATTAATAAGCACGATTTATTTATCTTTTTTACTTTTTATCGTAGATATCTCTGATTCCATCTTAGGGACATTGTTTCTAAAATTATGCAAATAAGAATTTAGACGAGCAATCTGCCGGTAGTTGGTAATATTAGATATGTTTTCTTTGGGAAGGCATATCTTTTTAAACATAATTTGAAAATGGCGGTTAATAGTTTAATGAGGTTTGGGGCTGTGATAACTTTCAATTCATCAGGAATAGATAGTTTTTTTTAAACATAAGTTGAAACTGATGGTTTATGGTTTAAAGAAGACTGGAGCACAGGCTTTAAGAAGAAAACTAGGGGGTCATTTTGGTTTTAATAATAGACAGCGCTCTACTGTTTCTCTTAGTAGTGGATCAAATTATAAAAATATACCAGGACAAACAAAGAAATTATGTAATGGGTATATAAATCTAATCCCCCTAATAATAATCTAATAAACGTAGGACCCTTATAACTGTATGCACCGAAAATATTAATTCAGTTTAACTTTAAGTGTCACTTAAAATGTGACTAACACAATGTTGTGAAATTTAAAGTCATGTTATAAATATCACTCAAATTTAAACTCGGCTTACGTGTTCGATGTACACGACCCTTAGCTTAGCTGACGATCTAGTAATCAAAAAGAGCGAACAACAATCGCTAAATATCTGGCCTGACACGTTTAAAAAACACGGTATGGATATAAATTATAAGACCAGAAAAAACATAAACGTGAACATAACACTGAACAACAACGCAATACAACAGGTGGACATTTTTAAGTTCTTGTAGGGTATAATCGAAAACCAATGAAAAATGGATGTGGAATTAAACGGGAGACTGAGTAACTGAAAAGCATTACCATGCAATATCAGGCAAAATTATGAGAAATAAAAATTTGTCGAAAGAACACCAAGTTAAAATAACACAACAATCTTTAACACAGAGGAATAAATATCTCCTACTAACAAGTAAAATGATGATTCTAAGAACCATTGAGGGAATAACTAGTATCCCAGATACAGAAATCCGTGTTCGCTTGGGAATGAAAAAGCCTACTAAACTATGAGTAGGTATATAGAACGTTGCCAATTACGATGGTTGGGACATAAATAGAATAAGCAAGTAAAAGCTTGGAAAATAGTGTGAGAGTGTAAACATGGAGGAAAAGCAAAAAAGGAAGACCAAGGATAATTTAAGATGATATATACGTAGAATGCTGCAAAGCAATAATTTGAACTGGCAAGAAAGAAGACATCTTACAAGATAGCATGGAAATGCCTAATTACGAATATTTAATGCAGAAATTTATCCCTACATCTCCGGATGGAAGTCTTATAGATATTCTACATTGCTCGCCAAAAAAAAGGCATCAAAGGGAAAAAAATTATTTTTGGTTTTTCGGAAAAACTTTTTACGGCAATAATTTATATATCGGAAAACTGTTTAGCTTCTATTAAATATACTGAGTGATTTTTATTTAAACCAAAATTTTTTGAAGGTACAGAGTTCTGATGAAGACCAATAAGGCCGAAATACATGTATAAACTCTTTCCTAACACTTTCTATATTGCCAGTTACACAATTTTAATTAATTTTCATATTATTTATCATTGAAAACTATTTCTCCTAAAAAGCATCTTGATCGGAAATGCAAAAATATTACTTTTCGGTAAATAATAAAATAATTGAAGTAATAATTAATCACTTTTGCTATTTTTTCCAATTATAAATCTTTGAAGTAAGGAACATACGTGAACATGCGAAAAAATGAGAGCAACACACTAAGTGGGAAAACTTTTTGTACACATGTTATAAACTATAAACAAAACCATCACCGCACTCCATCTCTCCCCGTTATCACATCGCTTTCTTTTTCACAAAATATATTAATTAATGGATACCCTAAAAACTACTATTTTTATAGTCGTCTGGTAAGTTACATTTTTATCCTCTACAGAAGGTAGTAAGAAATTGTTAAATAACTCTTTATACAACCGAATTGGTTTCTTTATTGTAACTTTTCTATTAATTAAAAGAAATACAACAGAAATTGAATTAAACAAAATAGCATAAATAAAGTTTTGTCTATTATGTATGCTAAATAAACGACTTATTATTATTATTATTATTATTATTGGTATAAATATTCTTCCTTTCTCTTGCATTATTAAAATTATGCAATTGCCTGGGTTTATGTAGAAATAAATTGTCTTTAAATTGCAGCTAATTTGATCAAAATCAATTGATTGGTTTTTAAACTATAGGTACTTGAAGTTAAGGGTTATAGCTAGGCATAATTTGAACATTTTTAGAAATAAATACATATTTTTATTCTTTAGGGCATTAATGCATAATTTGTTGCATTGTTTGTTTTAATTGCAAATTTTTCATTATTTCTTGTTACCAAGTGAAAACAGACACTTTATAGCAGATAATCTATAATATACCATAAATGGTGTTCTAAAATCAGAATACTTGGAAATAATACGAGAATTACCAGGGTATGGGGTAGTCCTCTTATGTTACAAGGAAATCCTGTAGAAAATTTCATCAACCTTCATTAGTTGTGTGGTGATTGCAATAGTATTAACATCCCTCAAGATGCCAAAAGAAAAAAAGGGTGTAAGTGCAATATTAAATCAGTTTGTGAAGGACTACGATGATTTTTCAAGAGATGGGCGTGTGTTATTTTGTAAATACTACGAAGTTTATGTTGCGGCAACCAAAAAGTTTCAAGTCACGCAGCATCTTCGAACCGACAAACATGCATGTAATAAAAATCATAAAAGGGGAAATAACGAACGCAAGTGTTAATTTCTAATTTACCAAGGTCTGGACCTAAACGCTCAGAATTCAATGAAGAACTTTGTAAGGCTTTTATTTGCGCAGACATTCTGTTAGGGCAAAAGTAAAGGATCATTCTATTTGGATGTCGTTGGATGAAACAACAGATGAAGAACAAAGATGCATAGGAAATTTTGTGTTTGGTATATTAGGGGTCAATGAAGAACAAAATAAATCATACCTGCTGACTTTAAAAATATTGGACAAAGTGAATCATTCAACAGTCGCTGCTTTTTTCAACGACTGTCTAAGTTTATTGTGGCCATCTGGGATTTTGTACGAAAAAGTTCTAGCGGTTTGTAGTGATGCTGCACCATATATGTGCAAAGCAATGCGGGGACTACAGATTTTATACCCAAACATGATACCTGTTTAGCACATGGTTTACATCGAGTAGCTGATTTAGTTCGTAATCTTTATTCAAACATTAATGTGCTAATATCTGTGAAAGAGATTTTTCTTAAAGCACCAAGTCGTGTTCAGAAGATTCGGGAAATTTCGGGGGACGTTCCACTTTCAACTGCGCCAATCATTACAAAATGGGGAACTTGGATCGACGCTGCTGTGTATTACGCTGAAAATTTTGAAATTGTGAAGAAAATTGTTTATAAATTCGACTCTGCGGAAGCACAGAGTATTCTGAGAAAAACAGTTATTCGAGAAGATCTAATTTTCATTCGAGCTAATCTGGTATGCATTTCGACTGCAATTTCTAAGCTAGAAGCTAAGGGATTATCTCTACAAGACAGCATTGAAATGGTAGAACATGTATTGAAGGTTTAACTAAACTCAAGAAAAATGTTTTCATCAATAAATTAAACGAAGTGCTGTCAAAAAATACGGGCTATCAACAACTGAAGAATATAAGTGAGGTGTTGCAAAATGAATCGACCCTTAAAGAGAAAAGTAAACATTTAAGTGACGTTGTAAAATACGAATTTGTTCCAATAGTGTCGGTCGATGTCGAGAGAGTTTTTTCTCAGTACAAAAATATTCTCGCCGACAATAGGCGTAAATTTGCTTTTGAGAATTTGTTACACCGTGTTGTAGTTAAATGTAATTATAATTTATTTCTATAATGTAATTAATTTTAATATAAGGATTTTATGTTTTGAATTATTTTTTACTAAATAATTTGGAATTAAAAAAATTGTTTGTGTTTTTTAACAGAAAAATAAATATGTGTTAATATAAAAAATTGCTATTTATTTCATAAAAGTGAATTTTTAGTGCATATTTAAGTGCATAATTTTGATAATTTTGGTGCATATTTGCATGCATATTTTGAAGTTTTTAATGCATAATTATCCTAAGTTTAGTTATAACTTTTTATTTCGACGGTAGATTTGTACATGTAAGATGGTTGTCAGACGTTGATTTTACGCTTCATAGATTTATCCCCTCACCCTAAAATTGATTGTTCCCTGTCCAAATTACAAATGGCAAAGCATAAAAATGTTTCAAATACTGTTAAAATTTGACATAATTTACACACTCAACATTGTGTGTATGGAAACTTGGTATACTCACGTCCGAATTTCCTGTACACCGCATCAAATAAACCGCCCCACACAACGCAACCCTCAGAATAATCAGATTCCGAGTTGAACCGGAGGGATGCAAAACGTGCGGATACAAAGGGTGGCAACAGAAAAAAAACGCAACGCATTAAGAGTGACTGCATCCCTTGCACGGTGTTGGGTCATTGACGGGCGCACGTCGCAGCATCCTGAATATCATCGGGTGGGAGTGAGATGAGGCTAGACCTTATAAACAGAAAAATGCGCCGTCGTCGGGTGCGCAGGGTGAGATTCATCGAGCGGGGTTTGAATTTTCTGCGCGCTGCGCGGTACCGCATCTCCAGTGCTGTCCATGCGTTGGGTCGCGGTGGGTGTTGTAATTATGGAGTTGCACGTGGTTTGAACGCGATCTCTGTTCGAAATCGGTGCCCTTTAGTGCTTCACCTGATTGGCTTCCAGTGGACCACCAGGTAAGTGAGAAATTTTCTGCGAAAGCTCCGATTTTCTCGCACGCTTAGGCGTCAAGGACATCCGTGAGTTATCGCCCGATTCTGCGCTTGTGCTTTGCGAAAATCTTCTGTTTCTCTCTGTCAATTGCAAATTGCAATGCTTCATCTGCCCCTTCCAGTTCAATATCGGAGTATTTGCAATCTGAAAGCCTTGGCCTTTTATTTATAAACAAACGTCAACGCGTTGCAAAAATTAAATAAAAGTTATAACAACAGAAAAGGAATCTTTAAGAGGCTGATGCGTTCAGAGATACGTATGTAACAACTCTTTAATGTACGTTGCGAAATGAAAGATTAAAAAGTAATGATTTTTTTTGCAAATCTGTTGATAGAAATTGTTTCGTTCTAAAGGTTAGATGAAGGTTAAGAACATGCCATCCAAAGGAATGCTATTTTTATTTTATTATTTTTTGTCATTATCTTTTAATGTCAAATATTGGTATTCATTTGTATAATAGCTATTCATTTTCAAAGAGGATTTCGACGTTAAGAAAAACGGTTCTTCCATTGGTATTGTTGCAATCACCCACTCCTAATATAAAACAATATATTTATCATTTAGTTTCATGATTATTTAGCAAATTATTATTTCTCACTGGCAATTTTAATGTGCAAGTGTTATCGTGCCTCTATTGAGGGAAGACATTTTAATTTGTTCATGTTAAAATGTTATTATTAATTGATATATCTTTTAAGACATAAATTATTTTTGATATTTAAATATGTGGAACTTTTAAGTGAACATGCGTTTATGTAAAATATTCCTCAATCTGTTGTAATCAGTTGTTTCTTAAAGTTTGTGAACGAGCATACAATAGTTTTATTTGCAATAACATTTTCCTTTTCTTAAGAGTATTAACTTATTCGTATTTTACAAGATTATTTTTGTTCAGATGAATTTAATATGTATATAAATAAAGTGATTGGATTGATTGAATACTTTTGAGGTTTAATTCAGGACAGTTAGTAATGTATTAGAAAATGTTGCATATACAAGTAGTATAATACAAAATTGAGCGCAAAACAAAGAGCAGTGGTATTTTAAATAATACAAACGGTCGAAAATTTGATACGCTCCTGATATGATATGTACAGCTCAATCATAATTCGTGATACTTACAGGAAGCTTACAGAACATCATATCCATCTCTGCCAACACTATGAACGTCAAATGTATCCTAATCTTATTATTTAAATGTGATTCGGAGATATCGTAAATTATTCTTTGTCTGGACACTACAAATAAAATGTCCATGATGAGTTTTACTGTGCGGATGATCAGACTTCGGACATTTCGGAACATGATTTTATGCATTATAAGGACTATTAAAAAGTACCCATTCATAGCATAGCCATGGCAACGCTTCGAAATATCCGAAGTTTGGTCAAGATTATGATTTCTGCAAAGCTTACGTCGTGAATTATGATTCCGACTGTACATATAATTACATTTTGCGCTCATAATGTAATAATGAAACAAATAAACTTATTTTATGTTTTATTGTCTGTAGTTATTCTTATTGTTTAGGCTACTGCGACTACTTTTAGATGATATTGATGAAATTAATAAATACTAACTAATGTTAACTAATTTAGTTATCGGTTTCGGTTATGAAAGTTTACTGTCATGAAAATTTATGGATAATTAATAAAGTGGAAAACAGGGCAAAAATTATTAATATTATATTGTGACGTTTTCAGCTGACAATTTCATGGCGCCTTATTCAAAAGTTTTGACGTTAATAGCCCGAAATAAAATTCCGTACTACTCCAGATACTCCTACATAGTTTTCTTTTTCATTTTAAATCAAGCTTCTGATTATTTTACATATTTTATATGATGATGATTGGTAAGAAAAGGAAATCTTATCGTATTAACGTTTGTAACAAAAGTTTTCAGAACATTTTTCTGGAGCAATATCCAAATATCGAAGTATTTTATTCTAACCGATCATTTGGCAACTTATTCCATAATTTTTAAACAGAAAACATAATTTAAAGAATCCTTAGAGGTCCGTTGTCTTCAATGCTATGCAGTTTTTGCTTGATGTTATGCAACACGTGTTGGGAGAGGCTAAGTAAACATGTTTTTTAAATTTAAAACCATAAACCAAGAAATTATTTATTTTATGATTTTTATTTTGCCACATAATTTTCACTTATCGACCAGCGATGTTCGGCTAGCAAATTACTATCTTCCGTTATTATTGTATCCTTTCAATAACATTACACTACAAAATCTATAAAACTGGAAATAATAGAAAGTGAAATATTCCTTTTACATTCAGTACTTGGAACGTTAATAAAAAACATTATATTTTATTTTGAACTTATTTAGCTTTGCATTTATATTTCTAATTTCTACTTACTTAGTTATTTTTAAAAAGTTGTCCTTGTTATTGGCTTAGAATAAATTCTTCAGTTGTTGAATTGAATTAACTGTTTGTAAGAGAAGTGAAGAAGAAAGCTTCACTGCATTTCTTAATTATGTGCCACGTGCAACTAACTCCTATTAATTCAGTAACGTTCTCATATTTGCAGTTGACAGCATTAGTCACCCTTTTGTTATCAGCGACTTATTTACGATATTAAAATTCAATATGGCAGCCACAAGAAAAAATGAAGTTGATGATGGTCAGAACAAGACAAAACGTTTTAAGTAAAATTTAATAATATCATCGTTAAATGCTTAAAAAGTGCCTGTAGAATGTATTAATTTTGATGTAATCCCTGCAATAATAACTTCAGAGAAAAAAAAATAAAAAGAAAATTACGTTTTTTGGTTTTTTGGAAATATTTCAAAAACTACAAATAGAAGATTTTTCAAAACGGATAATTGTTCAGTACCAAAACACGCAACTTTAATTTAATGGACTTGGTATCTCTTAATGATTTGGGAAACCTCATGGTGAGCTTTGAATTTGTAACAGCCTGTATATTAAGACTGGTTTCTACGATGATAGTTGCTTTTATGAGAACAACTATCAAAGAAACTATTAACGAGTAAATAACTTGATAGTCGTTCCTGTGTAGATAGTTAATTCTTAAGGATGGTTTTCACGTTGATCGTTTCTGTGATAGTCACTGTCATGAAAACAACTATCATAAAAACTATCATCGTGTAAATAACTTGATAGTCGTTTCCCTGCAGGCTTTTAACTCTCATCGTAACTATCACACTCACTTTAGTAATAGTACTTTCATGAGCGTCTAATCATCGTTAAAACGGGCCTTCAAATCGGAACTATCACATATCCACTTGATAGTACTTTCATGAGAGTACTATATCATGAAAACCAACCTGTATAAATGTTTCGAGAGTAATAAATACACTATTCAAACAATAACACTAACTACTTATTCTTATTTGTGGACATGATTAAATGTTAATTAATATTTGTACAATATTTGAAAATTTTTCGTTTAGTAGAAAATGAAACACCTTTTAATAAAATTAAACTTTTACTAACGTTAACAAATTTAAATTTCTAACAATATATCTAATCTAAAAAATCGCTGACTTGATTATTCTATTTATTTTTAATTTTGCAAGACAAACAACTTTCTTAATTTATCATCATATAACGGCTTTTATCATAAAACTTTAACAGGTAATGGGGTTATCCTTTATTGCGATTGCCGTTTTAATTATTATCCCACGGTGTATACGATAATTATTTGTTTATGAAAGTGCCGTAAGATTTCATTCTATATTAATTGCTGGCGTTATAGTTACGAGAAAAATTCCGACTTTGTTCTTGGGAGATCACTTTCTCATCCAAAAAAATTGCGGTACTTTCACTTGTAACAATTGTAGCTACTTCGACACGATTCCTGTAACCTACATTTATCAGACGATTCGTAAATGTAAGAATTTATTTTATATTGTTAAATTAATAAAATATTGATAGTTGTAATGCATCAGGTGAAGGTCACTCTGATGTAAATTTTTGTTTCATGATAAAACACTAAAAATAAAATCTGTTTTACATAATTATGTAAGAGAGGAAGTTTTTATTGCAATTTTTATATGAATATGAAATATTTTGTTTGTCTTATTCTTTTCTTGTACTATTTTTAATCTTGTTCATTCTTCACAGCAAAAATAAACCTCCCGCTGCATTAAGACACAAATATAAAAAGAAGTTTATCAATTGAAAACAAGTTTTTAATAAAAATAAAACGAGAATAAAATTATGCATTAAAAAATATATTTACAGCATCCTATCTACAGAATTCTATAAATATTTTTCTTTCCATCCAAGAATCTGTTTTCTTTATGTTTTGGTGCTATCTATTAATAAATAATTTGTAATGTATATAATTCTTCAGGCAGCTTTCAAATCGTTCTATAATTGAATTTTCATTGATTAAGATTAGAAAATGTCTTTCTTTCTTTTGTGCGCAATCCCCACATTAAATTCCTCTTAGTAATATTTTTATAATTTATAATAACATATCCTTTAGTGAAAAAGGGACAGAAAAATAGTAAGGAAATTAAAAAAAAAAACGTCTTTAGAAATAAATCAGTTTGAAACTTTCTTCTTGTAAATACAATAAGAATTAAGTTGCATTGTCTTACAATGCATTGAACTGTTATTTTAGAATTGTCTAGGAAAGTTTCAAGTGATATAAACTTATCACTATTATTCGAACATAGTTCTCTGTAGTTCCCCAGTCTAGACGACGTAGGAGAAACAACTAGTAAATCGATTGCAGTTATTGATAATAAAAGATAACTCATTGAAGCTTAAAATGCTTGAATCTAGAATGATGTTTAAAGAAACTAAGTCTGTGTTCAGTTTTAAAGGCTTATGACGTGCCTCTTCTTGTTTTATGAGCTTTCTAAAGTCGTTTATTTTGTTCTTTGTTATTTGCTTGCCTGAATCATATCACATGTTTAAATTTTTGATTTTTGCCCGTAATTTATTTGTTCAAAAATAAGGTACGTAGATTGAATGCATGCATAAATAAGCACTTAATTTCGAAAATTGATTTTCTGAATCAAATCTTGATCAATAAAATTGACATTTCTATTTACTTAATACCAAAACTAAAGGTGTCCGTCCATTTGAATTAATTAATTAATTACTGCCGAGTACCTCTGGAGATGCTATTGTTAGCACTCTCAGAAGTGCTGAACATCAATGAACAGCACCACCTCTGAGAGTACTAACAATACACATCTTGAGAAGTGCTCACTCTTGGGGCAGCACCTTAAAAATTAATGGTATTTAGGAGTTTTTTAGAATTAATTTCATTACGTGAGCTTAAAATTATTACTATTTATTTTATTTTTAAATCCATTGGTGAAATATGGAGCTAAGCAAAAAAGAATGTGTTTTGAAGTGAAAAATAACATCTGTCCCGATACGATGTTCTTAATTTTCTATTTCACTTGGCGGCGTTAATTAGTGTTTCAGTTACGCCTTGTAAATTATTAATGTGCAAATAAATGTAGTCCAGGACAAACGAGAGGGCAAATCTAGAGACAACATTTGACACAGCAAAGCCGGCGCGTCCGTAATTAGAAACCGCGTCATTCTCGGAAAAAATGCACAACAAACTAATTAAAAACTCGCGCTCATATTGTGCTTTTAAATGTGTCGCGTTTGCACTTTATGAAATTATCTGTATTCGAATGACTCATGCTTGTCAGCATTTGATTGGCAATTTATTTTTCCAAATCACAATGTATTTTGGGGTACGAGCATTTTAGTTAAAAATTTTTTTTGCTCATTTTGCATTGTGAATACAAGAAAAAAATATTAATTTTCTAGTGGAAGACAATGTCCATATAAGGTAGAATTTACGTTCAAGGTTGCGGAACCTTAATTTACGTGGAATACTACTAACATATTACTAACAATTTAAGTTTCAGGAAAATTGCACTTCTCTTTATTTGAGCTTCGCTCGTGATCATCATCCTTGAAGCGCTTACTAAATCACATAATGCTTTCGCGATAAAAATTATTCTTTAATATTTCTTGTAATTTTATTTTTGTAGCGACCGCCGAACGTAACATTCGCCACTGAACTTTATACAAACGATCAAAGCGTGAACACAAAACGAATTTGCATAATAAAAGAAATAACTTGCATTGCCCTGGTGAAATCTGTGGACAGATGTTCGAATTCAATCAACAAAAAGGGTCATTGTGCGCAGCTATGTGACTGTAGTCTGTATTCTGTACTACTTTCATCGATTTTTCAGGTAGTTTTTTTTTTGCGAAATAAATGTTACTACTTTATACTCAGATTTGACGTTTTTCAAAAGAATTTCGTGATCACGTTTAAAAAAAATACTCTCAGGAGACACCTGCCCTTAGAGGCAACCCAATTTCAACCCCCATTTAAATTTAGTAAAAATGCAGACGCCCGGTTTGACCAGTAACTTCCGACTCAAATGTCACGGACAATTAACCTTCAGTGGAGTGCATCAGTAATAATTCACAGGATGTTTACTTGCCTGCAACAAATTTGTGCAGACTCGCATCAATTTATTTGCTGACGAACACGTTGAACATTCTGTAACTGTATTTACGTACACGTACGTACAGAGCAATTACATCATTTAAACAGCCTCGAATATAATGATTTCAGGGTTAATAAAGGCACGTTTTGTGCAATATGTGAAAGGCATGTGGGCAGTAATTTATAGATACGCTGAAAACAGTAGTTCTAAATCAAGAATTTAAAATTAATTAATTCCATAAAACGTATACAGTGAAAAAAAGCTGATGAAATATTGATAATATCTTACATTTTAGTCTTGATTTTGTTCGGTTGTTTTCTTTATAAATGCCCAGAAAATCATAGATCATTTCGTCTCCTTTTCTAATTCTCATAAGAGGAATTCTGAGAAATAATTATTATTATTCACATGAAATATAAGAGGAAAAGTCGAAATTAATGTTATTACGAATTCAGGGTTTGAAGGAATAATCATGTAATAAAATATTTTTTTATGGTCTACAGCCGCTTAACACATAAAACATTGAATAACAACTGCAGCACATATCTGTCAAATAACCCTTTATTACTTATCGTTTTACCAATCGTTTTTAATAGCATATGTTGTTTTTTAAATAGAAACTGATTTAAATCTCGTGCCCAGTTCTGCTTCTATAGAGATCTCTCTTTTCTCGAATATTCCAGTAACATCTGTCATTTGATTCAAGGTGTTACTTATTAATTCTATAAGTTTTTCATTACATACGGAATTAATTCTGCAAATATCAATAGTCTAGCTCAAAAATAAAAAAAAAACCTTACTTACCATAAGAGCGCGTCGTCTTTTGTTTGAAAACCTCTGCTCGCTAATGGTTACAGTAAGTAAAACTTGTTCGATTAATTACTGTATAAACTGTTTGATTAAAACAGGACATTTCTATTACTAACATCATCAGGAAACACAGTTAGATCTCTTTTGATCAATTCACAAATAAATTGCATGTGTTCATCGACACTTCCGCTAAAACAACGAGCCGTAAACTGTCACATAATGCAAATCGTACTAATGAATAACATTTGCTCAATAGTTTGTGTTATGTAATCACCATGTATTTTTTGGTCGAATTAGATGTTTCCCACGAAAATGTGATTGAGGGTCTCCTCCCTTCAGGACAAATCTCTAAATGGCCATGTACTTATTTAATAATAAGCCGCTTAATTATTATGGGAGATTAGGATAGTGATTGATGTGACAGTTCCCATTGGGTGGTTCTTGTGGCAATTTTTACTCTGACGTAAATAAAAGTAAAAATAAGAAACAAATAAGAATTAATTGATTAAATGCGGAGACTTTTGGCAAAGACTGAAGCGAGTTGAAAGTCATTGCACTAATATATGAAAGAAAATGAAAAGTTCAATGTCTTTGAGGTCCGTTATTTTCAGATAAGGCAACACATATATTTTCTGTTGCGAAATGCATTGGATAACAAGATGGTAAAGATTGAGATAAAAGAATAAAGTATGTAGATGATACAGTCTTGGAAACAGAAAAACAATTTATTGGTTTTGTCTAGACAGTTTTTTCTTGAAAATACCTGGATTGTATTAAATTTTTATGTAGTGTATGTTGATAGTTCGAGTAGTTTCATATCTTGTATTATTTTAAGTTCTTAAGTAAATGCTAGATCTTTTGTAAATATTTATAAGTTAAATTAAATTTAAAAAGAAGTGTTAAATTCATTAAACAATAAAATATTTATGTGAAACACGAACCTATAAATACTTTCATTTCATCTTCCTTCAACAAAATCAACTTATTGTTATTAGGTTTAGTAATTCCGCAATTATTACAACATATTATGTTGGAAATCAATTGGAATTTTTCATTTACTCCCTTATATGTATAAGAAAAATTAAAGAACAAATTCAACAATAACATTTTTATTTTTAATAATCTTAATTCGGTTCTCGATCGTTCGAAAACCGTTCTTTTTATGTTAATATGCGAAAGGATTTCCCCATGTACACAACAAGTTCCTTTTTCCATTTCTACAATCTATATGTTTACGTGTTCTAAACAGAACGGTAAGTGCGCCGTGCTTCTGTAATTGTTTTCCCGTTTTGAATGACGCCCGACATAACGTTTAATATCCGGCTTCGTTTGGAATAATTGTCGGTACCTATGTATGTGCAACGTCACATCCTGATTTTATATTCAGGACAATTGATGCTTTATTTCTTAACCGGGGATAACTTCTAAAGCAAACCGCTCTATTCTTTTTTAGTTCTTTTTTCCTTTCTCATTGATAATTTAACGATATGATCATTGACACATTAAAGTTCGCTTAATTTATGTTGATACAGCTAAGTGCTAGGTCTCTCTACGAAACAAAAGACCATTTATTTAATTAAATTGTCGACGCTGGCGTTATAAGGGTGAACAATTGTCTATTATTGAGTCTGTCAGAGCGTACCTCTTTACCTTTAAGTAGGTCGTGGCTTGAGTTGATAAAATGTTTGCGAAGAGTCATCGAAATTATTTATTTCTAGGAATTTAAATGTTTATGTAGGATATGAAAACAAGTGAACCGATAACCAAGACGTTATTTGCAATTATACATACAGTAATACTAACAATAATAAAATAACGGTCATTTATACTGGTTGATAATATGTTTCGTAGGTGTCAATTTATTACCGCAATACCACAATTTCTGTAGTCAGAGAAAAAATTATTCTATCCACAGTTGTTTTTATCTCATTATTTTTAAATACATTTTTCATACTCATATTTCATATACAGTGTGATTCTTGAATAAACCGCAAAAAAACTTGTGAAAGGAATTAATTCTTAGGTTATGAGAAAAATGTTAAAAAAACTCTTTGGGAAAATTTATAATTAATTAAAAATGAGCAATAAAACTATAAAAATTAACCGTGAAACTTATCTAATAGAGGGAACGCCGCTATAATGACCTACCTCAAACGTTTAAATTCATTCGTGCATTTATTAATTTATTAGCATGAAGACGATGACCTGCGAACGTCACTCCGCTGGGATAAATATCCCAGATCCGACTAAAATCAGTTTCAACAAAAGGCAGTACCCCCGTAATAATTTAAAGTATGAAACACTCTGCATTACACTCGTAATGCTGAGTGTTTTATGCTTTAAATTGTGGTTGTCGTACTATGAAATAAATAATATATAATTGGATTGCTCAGAACAGAAGTAGTTCAAGTCCAAAAAGTTAATTGTGGAGAAACAATGAGTTCAAGAAAAATTAGTATAGTTAATTACACGAAAACGAAGAGCATGCAACGAAATCGTTTTTATTGTAACAATACATTCTATTTTTATTAAAATATCACAAAAATAAACACATCTCCTCTGCTGCTTAATTCCTGGAAAAGTAGTGAAAAAAAATGGACTTAATCCATTATGGAACTGAAGAATCTTCTAAGATTTTTCTGTTCTATGTTTTGTAAAGCAGAAAACAACGTGCATGTGTGCCTGTCTATGGGTTAGTGTTTGTGGGTATATTTGTGGTTTTCTCTTTTTTTATTCACTCATTTTCGTGAACATAAGCAATTTCATCACTACTTGATTCATCTGAACCCTGAGACTTTCTTGTATTTGTCTCAACAGGTATGGACTTGTAATAACTGTGATACACTGGTGGAATATAGACCAATAAGTCTGCTGTTTTTTGGGATACAAAAATGTTTGACTTATATTGCTTATGTTCACAAGCGGTCTTCCACTAGCTGATTTCTTTAAATTAACTTGATCAAAATCTGAATCATTCAAAATCTCCTTGCATTTAAACGAGAGGCCTAAACCTCGTTCAAAACGAAGCCAGCGAATATTGAACTAGCTAAACTTATAAAATCAATGGTCTTTTTCCTATTTGGAGTAGCTGATTCCAATTCCTTTGTTGAAAGAAAGTATTCTCTTTTCATTTCTATTACTTCGAACTTTGGTGCTTTTTCTTGGCGTCTTGTGCTATATCCATCCAATCTTTTGGAGTGTAAATGTGTGACATTTTTCGACTGGCAGATTCAATAATTTCAAAATCAGCATCGTTTGGTAGGTATGAGTGTCCAGAAACCAGAAATTTCAAATCTACTGTCCGTGCGTTCATGGAGGGATGATTAACTAACTTTAAGAGGAACAGTGATATTTTTATATTTCTATTTTGCCCTGTGCACGAATCTGAATATAAAATTATGCGTTCATGGTTTTTTGCATGATCTTTCAAATGCTTTATAAGGCATGATACTCTGTCTTGGGAGCCTCGCCCGCCAGTTACTTCGTCGTACATATTCATAAAAGCAATATTTTTATTAAATACGTGCACACCTAAGTTATAAACATATAAATTCTTTTTATAATATGCTACTGACGTACTCAACTTAGGAAATGGTAAAGCTTTTTGCAAATCAAATGTTGCAACGTATATCTTATCTGAGGCAATGTGTTTGTCATTATTGAGAGAATCCCTGGCATTTTGAGCTTTCCGCAAGTGAAGTTCTTTTCGAGTTTCAAGTTCTTTACGTTTAACTTCCCCTTTTTCGACAGCAATTTTCATTTGTAATTCTTCACAAATGCGGCAGGTATCTTTGCTAGGTGGTTTAAAACCGAGATTAAATTTTTACTTTTTCTTTGGATTATCTTTTCTTGACTTGTGTAGGCGGGGAATGAGTTAATATGCTCGATAATTTTACTGTCATCAACTCGTTTCTTTGGATTTCTTCCTCGACTATCTGTAGCTAAAGCCACATCATCTTTAATGAGACACCTATAAAGCCTGCCAACACTAATTTGAAAAGTGTCTAAAAAATATGTTTTACAAACTTGCACAGAAACACTTCCGATTAGAAGAAAATATTGGAAAGATGTACTTTTTGTAAGACGTGAACCATCTCGTGTTCTTCTTCGAACCACAGCCCTTGATTTAATCAACCCTTTTATATAAACATTTTGTCGTGAGAAATCTACCAACTTCCAAAAAGATTCAAAACACTCCCTCCTATTATTCTCCATAATAATATTATTACAAGCACGTTTGCAATTACATGATTTATTTGTAAATCGTTTTGATGGTACTACCTTGTTAAAAGTTGTTAAATAAGACTTACCACTATTTCGACAGTGCATTTCCATTTTTCCTTGTGAACAAGACGTTTTATTGGATTTTTACGTACTTGCTCATTCTCGGTTTCGACAACTCAATATCTTTTGTTGAAGGTACACCTAATGAAACAAATCTTAATGTGACATAAAAAAACATTTTCTTAATTTTCACTTACCTGAATGTTCATCATCATCATACGATGTAGAATTTTGATCTGATTCACCTTGTATACAGGGTGTTAGGTAATTAACTGGACACCTGCAAACCACGTATGGAGAACACTCTGTACAGTAAAAAAGCCTTTACATTCGAGGGTGTTCCGGCTTTCGTTTTCCCGGAAAAAAATCAAACAAAAATCGATAAAAATTGTTTCGAAACCACTGATTGTCTTATCTACTGTTACACCCATGTGCCGAACGCCATCCGGGCGGGCGATCCCCTTGCCATAAACTCCCAGATGGTTTATTATTTTATGACAAGCAAATAACATATAATCTGATTCACTATCTTCATAATAACAATTATTATTATCCATATTTTATCAATGCATCGTTAAACATTGAAAAATAACAAACTTACGGCGTAATAACTGCAAACTGGACTTGATTCACTTGTGTTCTGAGCAACCCAATTGTGATAAATAATTTAAAAAATCTGGTTTTACCTATCAAAGCAGATGCTCAAACTGTTATCAATGCAAGCCCGTTTTCCCAAGTTTTCTCTTACACGTTCGAAAATATAAATGTATTTCGAATCACTTCGGCAGCATGTACGATGCGTTCATGCAACTCCTGTACAGTGTGCACTGGGGTAGAATAGACAAGCTGTTTCATCCTCTTTCACAAAAAAAAAAAACTCAGGGTTTTAAGTCTGGAGACCGCGGGGCCAAAATACTGGACCATAGCCTCCAATCCACCTTATTGTAATTAGTGTTTAACCACTCTCTCTCAACACGAGCTGCATGAGAGAATGCTCCATCGTGTAAATACCACATATTGCGTCGTACAGCTTAGTACACATCATCTAATAGTAGCTCAAAATTATTATTTAAAAATTCTAAACAATTTATGGTATTTAAATGCTGCGATAAAATGTAAGGACCGATCAAACAATTAGCAACAATACCAGCCCAAACATTTGCTGAAGATTGCTGCTGATGGTGGAATTGCGCTGTAGTGTGTGGATTTTCGTGTGTGTTATGAGAGTTTCGAACACCGTCCCGAGTAAAATGAGCTTCATCGGTGAACAATACTACGTTTAAAAATTCGTTGTTTTGGTCAACTTTATTTAATATCCACTGACAAAACGTAACACGATGATTTGCATCTCCCAGCTGTAATGTTTGTACTTTTTGTACACGGTATGGATGTAGAATGTGGAGAATTCTCCAAGCCATCGATTGGGAAAGTTCAGCCCTGTATGCAAATCTTCTAGTTCTGATGCTGGGTTCTTCGTCGACAATATTTAAAATATTTATCTGAGCATCCAACACTCGTAGAGTTATCTTTGGGCCACGACCATTTGCAGGACGAAAATGTCCGCGATCACGCAAATGCTGCACCACCGAAACAAAAGTGCTCCTATGCGGTACTTGTCGTAAAGGAAATGTTTCGATCCACAAACGACGAGCGCAACGTGCATTTTCTAATGCTTCGCCGTATAACAAAACCTTATCGGTTTTTTCTGATATCGAAAAGCGATTCCGCCTGATTGTAAGTAACTACTGAACTTCACGATAACAAGGCCACTAAACGATGCTTAGGGGTGGAGTTTTTATTTGGCATAGGTACCGTAAAATCACAAATTATAAACATCTGCGGACGTAAATGTAAAGCCATCTATTTGTTGTTGCACATTTATTAATTTTACTTAAAAGCGGATGATATTTATTTATTTTTACAGCTTGTTTGAGACAAACAAATAATTTTTTTCAGACGCAAAAGGGCAAACTTAAAGTTTATAGTGCTAGTGGGAATAAACTTGGTGACCAAATTGCAAACCTCATTTTATAAAATTTGTACTAATTAATTTACTACTGGTGATTTACATTTGCATGCCTTTATCAATATTGTCGTGAATATTTTAAAGCTCTTTTTTCAGCTGGTTACATTGAATTCCGTTGAAGGTCAAGTTCGTCCGATTTCTCGCAGCAACAGCCATAAAACGATAAAACATTTATGACTGTAATTATTTTCATTCCTTTAGCTGCTGGTTCTTAACCAGTGAAATATCGTGTATTTGAGTAAATTTTTGATTAATTATTCTTCGAGAATTAAAGAACGCAATATTTTGTTTACCAGTTTAGCTAAAATATGAGATTTCTATTCTTGTACGGATTATTATTTGGTGATCTATTGAAGAATCACCTGTAAATTTCTCATGTTAACAAATATTACGTTTGCTAGATTCTATTAAATTAATACGTGTACTAACATTAACAACTTGTAAAACAAATAAATTCATTGAATCGTTTATTTTAAACCCTCTAATTAAATCGAGTAAGGTGTTTGTCTCGTGGGAAGCATTCTCACGATCGTTTCCCCCGCAATATTTTTGTATGGCGGCTTTTAATTAGCGTCTACTGTTACACTACCGTGTTCGATTTATCTAATGTCTTTACACGTGGGACAATCTCCGGAGCTTTTAGTTGTTCACGTGGTGCCAATATTTAACGCAAACACTAAGTGAGTTGACTTGATAGCCGGTAATGCTGCTGTTGTGCTGAATTAAGGGACACTCCCACCTCGGTAAATTCAATTTCCCTTATACTTTGTCAGCCGCGATGTAATGCACTGCATCAATTAAGGTTTTATGTTTGCGTCTAAAAGGCTAAAAGAAGTTGAGGTAAGATTACGTTGGTAATGTGAGAATACAGTTTTTGCCACTCTAGCTTTCAAATCCAAACTGCCATAATAAAAGGAGAAATGAAGTGAAAGACGTAATTTAATAATGTTAATAACATGTATAAATAAGTTTATCTTAGGCAAGAGCAATATTTTTTGTTTTGATGTGGAAGTTAAGAATCTACATTAAAAAAGATATAAAGAAAATAGATTTTAACATTTTAGCCTATGTCTCAGGAATAGGAAAGAGAAAATCGAAAATTAAGCATTGGTATAATTTTCCTTACATTTAACCAAACTCGCAGCTCTTACGATTCCTTCAGTTTCACACTCAGTTTGAAATAGCCTGTATGTTAACGTGCAATTTTCGTTTCATGGTTATTATTATTATTAACAAACAAGAGATCTATAAAATCTGGATAAGTATAGAATTACTCTCATCAGTTTCAAATATCTTTAATTTTGTTGATGAAATCAAAGAAGTAAGAACAACACAATAAAAAAAACTCGAATTTTGTATTCACTTTGCAGTTCGAACCATGTTCATGTAAGTGACTTTACTGAAATAAATTTAATAAGACAGTCATATACCCGAATGTAAAATTGTGAAAGAGTAGATATCGTTTTACGGTTTTGCGGTCTGTGAAATATTTATGAATTAGATCGTAACCTTGAACTGGGACAAGTTTCAAGTCAGTTCTATTCAATTCGTGCTCCTACAGTTTGAGATACATGGATATCAGGTGTAAATTTGTGCGATTCGATTCGAACAGCGAGGCCAACTGGTGTATAAAATGACCCGAAATGGTTTTGTAAAAGTGTTGTTTTTCTTGGCATATTTTTATAATATTGAAAGTTTGCTTTTTATTTATCAGCGGTTTTTAAACTGTGATATGCGAAAGAAAAATTATGGTAGGCATTTTTGAATACTGTAGATATAAAATATTTTAATTGCGTGTACATTTTTGAATATTAATATAATAGAATATAATTTCTGATTGTAATAAAATTCCACTAAACTCTAAGCGTGTTTATTGGTAATAACGATCAGTGCAAATGTGTTTTCATTGTTTGCGAACTTTATAATACAGTTGTTTTGGACGAGCCCAATTATACGCATAAACATTCGTGACAGGAATAATATTAGCGTAATTAAATTCCTGCAAATAGCGAACCACCCAGCAGATGACTTGTCGGAATAGTCTCTTGTTGTGTGTCCCAGTTCATGTCACATTGAACAGCATATAGCGATTAATTATAAAAACTTTCACTCTCTACCAAGCATGTCTGACGTTATTGTTAATAAAGTCAGTTGAACTTTGTTTATTATCATAATAATTTAGTAGATACTTTCCTAACTTAATAAAATATTTTGCAAGAATTTTCCAGAGCCAACCGTTTATTCACAATTTTCAGAAAAAAAATGTACGGGGTGTTACATTTAAAATGCCCAAGGACCTTAAAACACTGCTATTAAAAAAAGTTGAAGAATAGCAAGTCTAATTGGTTCTAATCTCATCTTGTTTATGAAACATAAAAGAAGCACACAAGTGCTATGTAGGTACTCTTGTAATTTTTAAGTCTTAAGTCAATAACAATATATGTTTTCATTTAATGTTGCTGGGAAAGGCTAGTTTCATAAAAGACCAATAAAATCAGTTAAAGTGACACGTTATTCAATGAAATGACAACAACTAGAAAGATCCAAAGTAATTCAATAAATTAAATATAATTACGTCGTTACACTTTAAGCTGCTGCTAGTTAAAAAGGGCTTCGGGATGAGTGACAAAAAACGTCTCCCTACCCTCGCCCTCCCACACAAGGCGTTCCATCCGGAACGAGAGAAGTGTGACAGAGACGGACGAGTATGTTATTACGGGCCAGTGTGTACAACAGATGGGTGACGAGATCAGCCTGAGAAAGAAACACATCTGATCGGTGTTACTCAACTTTTGCCCTCTTTTAACGTAACTTGAAGCTGCATTCGACACTTCGACCTATGTAGTACACCTACCCTTTCAGGACGAGCCGACAGTTCCTCCCCTTTTACGAAGTTTTAAGTTACAGTAGTTCGTACGACTGTAATAGATGATCACTAGGATCTGTCTGGCGTGTAACAAATAGCGTTAGTTCTAATAAAATGGTCAATGGTTTTATACAGGTGAACATTCACAGCTAATTAACAATCTAAATAAATATGTGTTCGTTTAGACAAGATATAAATGTGATATTAATTATGTAGGTTACCTAGGTTAATTATTTAATTACAGTCGGAACATCCTGTGCATTGTCATGTGTCCTTACTTACATTTTTTCAATTAGTATCTTTGATCTCTTCTAATTCCGTAATTCTCACGGGTCTGTCATTATTTCGTTTCTGCCTTTGGTTCCTTTATATTCACTGAGTTTCATTTTAAAAAGATGAGTCTAGTTTTCATAAACCTTTAAGAAAATCGGTTTTCGTTTCTGACTTGTGGATATTTCAGTATTGACTTTGATTTTTCTGTGATTTGAATAATACCGATATGAAACGATTTGTCTGATTTTAATGTTGACCTTTTTGTAATGAAATTGAATATTTTTTTCAATTAGTTTAGTTTCAGTTTCCTGAATAGAATCCCAAAAGCACGGGAACAACTTTGAGAGAGACATCCGGAATATAAATTAAGTATTTAGGAAGAAGAATCGAGGAATGCATGTACAGAAATTCTATTTTCGGAATTTTATTAAATTCCAGAGTGTGTTTTTATCTGAAGGACTACAACTCTTCGCCTATAATGTATGGATTATTCCTAGGACGAAAGTTTTCCAACTGGGAAAATACCTACCCACAAAAATGTCAATAAGACATAAACTAGACGAACTATATGGAACAGACTTGTTCCGAGTTTAACCGTCGCCGAAAGGGCATTAATTTGGCTTACTTTTGTGTTGATTTCTTTGTTGGGAAATCTCATTGACGCTTACAGGTATCAACGTCAAGACCCTTGTCACACTTTACGTCCCTTTCGTAAAAAATGTCTATCTGTGACGTATTTTTCTCTTATTCTTGGTGTTGAGCTTTTTAAAAGAGCTTTATAGATCATCGTGTAATGAAAATATATTAATCTTAACGAGCATTTTTTAAGGCATCTCGCGAAGCTTTGCAGTCAAAAGGCAAAATTAATTTTAAAATGCAGACATGAAAGTCGTAATTTATTTTACAGTTTTAAATTCGTCTAATTTAAACTTTCCTTCTGGAAAATGTATCGTTAATCATCTGGTTCAACTAATTGCCATCGCCAAGACATTGTTTTATAACACACGCCAGAAAATAATTTACATTAATTGAACTTTATAATCTAAGGAACAAGGCCGCGCAATTTTGCAGGAACTCTGTTTTCTGTCGCCTAGTCTTACACATGGCACTTTATTTACAATAAAACAAGTCCTAAATTACTGGCTTTTCGAGTTTCTAATTTTATGTGAAATTGGGTCAGGCAACTTTAGATTAATATCATTAGAGAAGCTTGCGAGTGTAAATAGCTGAAAAGTAAATTTGTAGTTTACACACACACAGTGTAATATGTAATTGTAATAAATTTCAAATGGAATTAGGAAAACCGCTAATTTTCAAGAATTGGAAATATTCAACCGAGAATAATATGTTGCTTAATTCTAAATTTATTGTCGTGACTAGGATTTACCCCGCGAATATTATTGCTTAAAAGTATTGGTTAGTATAAAAAATCCACAATTAAGACGAAGTTGATCTCAATTCTACGCCAAATGAATCCATCGCGTGATTTTTGGTAAATTGATTATCGGGTGTGATTTCGGTGAAATTCCATTTCCATGTTAGTCTAAATTAATTAATGCGGAAATGCTGAACATGAGTATTTTAATTAACAGGAAGAATTCCTGCAACGCGTCCTTTTTAAGTAAGTAATTTACTAGAAAGAAACGTTGCATGTCGTTGATGTACAGTAATTCATTAACTATGCAAAAAGTAAAAGGGGAAGTGAAGTGCACGAAACACAAAACGAAGAGACGTTTAAAGGTTAATGTGACATATTATTTAACCTGAAGGAATTTTTCTTAGGAATATTTTAATTATTGAGAAAAAATAAAGCAGAGTTAGAATGCCTTTGTCATTTTCATTTTGTTAATTAATTGGTTTTCTAATTTAATAATTATAATAATAAAAAATATTGAAAAATCTATAAGTTTCATTTGCTCGGAAGCAATCAGAAATATTAAAAAAAAAGGTATAATATATTCAGGCCTGGTATTTATTTGATATTTCGGAACGTCAAATTTACGTCACTGACCGACAATGTTACGTGAATTTTGGGGTCCATTCACACAGTGTACGTCTAGTTTTGAAGTCAGCAAGGCATATCTTGTCGATTTCGTTTCTAAGCACAAAGGGCGATGCCAAAATGTAATAACGATTAGAGATGATCACACTCATTCTAGATAAGGAACATCTGTTGAGTGAAATACGTATTTAGGTTAAAATATTAGAGCATTTTCATACTTAATTGAAATTTGTGCTTGAAGTTATTTTTTATTTGTAAATAGATCTTAATTTAAATGGGATCGATCTTATTAATATTTAGTTTTACGTCCAAATCGACAATCTGGAATTGTTTGGAAATATTACCTTGGAAATTTTTCTAATTTTCTAAGTTGATGGCTTCCAGCTCACAGGTATTGACAACAAAAATAGTAAGTTGTAAATGAAGTTTCAGAGAGAAGGCGAAAGGAGAAAGGATTCGCGCAAGTTTTGATGGACAAAGTTTGCTTGGAAAGTTGTAGTAAATTTAATTATTTCATTCTGTTAAGCCTGTTCCAGACGCGTAGATAAGTTCTTGGTGATCCTCGAAGAATAGTTAAACACAATCGCCATTTTTCTTTACGCATTAAAAGAGACGCTCATTTCGAACGTCTACGCACCTTACTTCAATTAAAATTTCGGGAAAATCAAATATACTTGCATGTAGCAAAACATGTGTTAATTAAAGCTAAGGCAAGAGTTTCCATTTTTTATTTTTCTCAACTGTTTGATGATAGTAATCGTCAGCTTAAACATGAAATATTTAGATTAAATCCAGCTGCTAACATAAAGAGGATTATTTCCGAATTTACAAAACCTCCAAAAACGCCATCAAAATGCTATATTTCAATAACGGAACTCAGCAATGAGCAAAAGGGCTTAGGGAAATGCGATTAATTAATGCTTGTTCCTGAAATCCGTATTTGCAGTGGAACGTGTTCGTTTGGGCAAAATTTTCAGTACCCATGTTTTCCTTCGTAATTTAAATACGTATTGGATATGTGAATAAATCAACATTTAAGTTTTCACAGAGTAACTTTGTAAAATGTTTCAAGGTATTATTGCAATAATCCTAGAGTAACGATTTCATGTGCGTTCTATTTTTTTTTATTGTGCTTCAGTTTAGATGATATAAATTTGTTTCCTAAAGTTCAATTTTGCGATTTTTCTTACAATATGTCAACGTGTAATTTGCAATTACAATGACGGTATATTACATGTTGACATTTTGCAAACTTGCGCTGTGAAAAAAATATTTCTAAGAAAAATCACAACATCTAAATTGAGCTTAAGAAATCTCTGTTTTAGAACAAACTATTATCATGATTGCCATTTAATGATTTTCTATTTGCATAATTATTTTAAATGCACGGATTTCATATAAAATAAATAACATACACAATTGTTAATTTTGAAAGGTGAAGTAATAGATTATGCTAAATGCCAAACAGTTCTGGTTCAACTAAGCCTTTCATTAGAAGTAGGCGTTAATGTACTATAAAACTAAGATGTCTAAAAGAAAAAAAATATATCTCATTTGGTTTTACTCCAAGTTTACTGTTTAGACTCAACAAGAAAATTACTTTCTACTATCTATTTTTATTTTGTCAATAATTTAATGTAGGCAGTACGTGTAGTTAAAAATATTTTCGAAGATTTTACTTTAAAATGACTGAAGCTTTAACTTCAATATTCAAAAACCTATATTTTCGCTTCTATTCGAGCATCTTTTATGTGATTAATTCACTTACAGGAATTTATTCTGTTCAATATAAAAACGTCGGCAAGAAGGTAGATGGGTGAATTGGTAGGCAGGTAAAGCCAGCTGATTCGGTTCTCTTAGAAGGATTTAGGTAAAACATGAGATTAGCAAATTTAAGGGGATTTAAGAGAACGCGTTTTTGCAGAGCGCCTCCGGATTATTGTAGCGATTCCCTTTTTCCTCTACTAAATCGAAATCGATGGATTTCTTTTGAAGCCTTTGAGCAGTAGCGAACTCACGGCGGGTGTTATTTCAGCTGATTATGTAAATAGGGACTTCTACAGACGAAATACTTTAATTAAGTTGCTTTCTTTCTTGCGTGTAAATATTTGCCGGAAAGTAGACGGCTTATTTGTATTGCCCTCTTTTCTAGTTCGGTTTACTTACTGTCTACTATGTTGCACTCACTTAATGCAATCGGAAAGGTTTATGTTTTATTTTGTATGAAGAAAATTATCATCTGTAAATTACAAAACTAGCACATCTTGCTTATATAGTGTACTGAATTTATTGTAGGTGTATTAGGTACTTTATTCTTTTGTAATGAAATTCTGTAATTTAAAATTCGGTAACATAGCTTTTAAAGAAATTGATATTTAATCCGTAACTACGGTAAGCCTACTTTTGTTACATAGTCATCGTAAGACGATCTGACAGACCGGCAAATTAGAACTTCATATTTCTACTATTTTTCAATTTTTTTTTTTCTGATTATGAGTGATATGCAGTAATGTTCAAACGTTATAAGGAAACGAAAAAATAATAGGAACTTTTATTAAGCAATTTAGAAAATAATAATTATGTGAATAAAATGCCTATTAGTATACTAATAAAAAGTAATTCGCCGAAGTTTCAGAAATAAAATAAAAATAAGTTTATAAACGTTATTTATATAATCTTATAATCTTACAAACAATTATGGCAAATTTGTCGTGAACATTCCAAGCAAATGGGATTTTGACACTTTACGCAAGCATATGCAGTCATATGTCGCTTTTGATAACGACACTGGGCAGGGTTTTAGCATTTTTCTTTCTGGTAAGGGTTTTGGATCTACTACTGATTGATTTTTTTTTTATTTTTAAAAATTCTTCCAATTAAAAGTTTAATTTCTGGACTAATGTGAGGATTATTTAGACGCCTTTCAAGATGAGGTTTGACGAGTTCACTAGCTAGTTTTTTCAGGGAGTTTATTCTAGTAATAGTTATCCTTGCAAGAATTATAAAATATAAAAGCGTTGACATTGCTTATGTCAAGAATCCTAAAGAAAATCGCCATCGGCCATTTTCTTGTTCTGCGTCCAATACAATAAGTTGCGCATTTCTTGTCAAAGAACTTACACCAGACTACGTCATATCATGATGATGATTTCTGGTTTATTTACGTCTGGATTGGTATATATGACGTGATGCATGGAGCTTACTAATATAACTACTTTTTCTTTTTTAGGAACATGCGGAATCATAGTAATTTCCGGTGTAAATCCATAAAATGTTGATCCAGGCTTCCTCGTTTTATTAGGTAGAAATTGTGTGGGAATTTTTCCTTTATTTTTCTTGATTGTTCCAACGCACGTCAAGCCTTTGTCTCAATAAATTATGAACAAGGTCTATTGATGTAACCAGTTATCTGCGGTTATGTTTCGGTTACCTTTTTGAATGGGTTTTGAGAGACGTAACACGAATTGCATAGGTTTTGACAAAGTCTGTTCTTGTGTAAATGTGTGTGCATCTGAGCCTTTTCCGGCATAAATGTATCCATTGAAAAAGTAAAGATTTTTTGAATCAATTGGTGCCATCAGTTTGATGCCGTATTTCGCGTGTTTATTGGGAATGTACATTCGAAATTTACACCGGCCCACAGTGGAACGGCCTTATGGAACGACCCGGACATCGAACAATATCACAAAAAATTGCAAATTGTAATTATATTTATGCAGTAATATATGTTTAATCAGTTGTAATACCTACCAGGAAAGTGAATAAATATATTTTTGATAATGGCTTGAAAAAAAAGTTTGTTTCTTTTACAAATTAATAGTAAATAACAATGAATTTTCAGTTCACATATAAAGGTATTTTTATTTATTTAGTTTATACATACATATTCTATAGTCTAGATTAAGGCGCTTATCGTAACAGTGTTTTTGCTTCTTCAGACATATCTGAAATTATGTATTCTCGATTTGAACCACATATTGTCGAAATGACTGAATCAGATGTTAATAACAATGAGTGTAAAATGTTCTCATTATTGGAAACTCTACTCATTTTCCTACTGTTATTTTCACAATATTTGCGGAAAATTTTATGGTTTGTTTCTAAAGTATCTTCACTTAATTGTCCAATTGATACAATAGCGTTTTAAATAATATCTGCACCATGAATTAAAACTTTGTGAACTGAAGCGGGCATATAATACAAATTGTATAGGGCTAGATAATGTTCTGTTGTTCGTAAAGTATATGTTCGAAATTTGTCGATATTGATTGGTTGTCCTGAAGCTATTACTTGTAAGATATTTGCAAAACGATAAATAAGTTCTTGATCAATACCAGTTATTTCTGAGAACTTTTGTTTGTAGGAGCTTAGACTAGACGTACTATCACAACCCCATTTACTTATGAGAATTAAATCTGATGACTTATCTGTTGAAAATTGCACCGCTTCTAATAATCTACTTGCGGTAATATCCGTTAATGATTGCAGCTGAACTTGGAAACCTGTTTCTGATATTCGGATAGATTCTTTGACCGGATAGCACTTTCGTTTTTCACACTGAATTTGGTAATAAGAAGGATATATTTCATAACCAGATTCTTCTGCTACAGTTTTCAGTGATACGTTTTGATGTTTTGTCATCTTCGCCAGTACATATAAGGCGAGTGCTTTCTCTGCGGGTATTTTATTTGTGGGTTGTTCTAAATTTTTACAAAATTCTTTTATTTTTTGATATGTTGTGGATATTTTTGTATAAAATCAAGAATAAATTGTGCATCTATTGATTTTAGCAACTTTTTAGGTGCAAACATTATATACTCTTTCGGAGACTCTCGAACAAATTCTGTTTTTCGTCGTTTCAGTCGCTCACTAAAGATTTCGAAATTTGTTGATGTTGGGTACTGGTTCAAATAATAAATGTTCATCATTAATTTCACTTATAATTTGTTGTGGTAATTCAAACTTACTGTGCAGCCACGTTTGATTTTGATTACGGAACTTGTCTTCATTGCGGAAAGCTCCGTTCCATTTATCTTTATGTTTAGCGCAAAATTTTCAAATTTTTCCAAAAATAATAATACTTGATGACAATTGATCTTAGAAAAATGTTAAACTTAAAAAGTATTAGCTCATATAAAAACATTTTTAAGCAAAATTTCAGATTAATCATTGACGTAATTGTGTTGACGCACGATTAATGTGGATTATCTCCGAAGGTCGCAAAAAGTCGCAAAATATTATTGCATGAAAAGAACGTGCAAGTATCATAATTTCATACTGTGATTGCAAAACAGCGGGCATATGTGGGCGTTTTACTCTTTTTACGGTCAAAGTTGAAAATGAAAAAATTCAAAGTGATTGACTTTAAAAATTCGTAACAAATACAATTTTTGTGAAATGCTGCTTATTTTTGCATCAACAGGACGAGAAAATATGTAAAAATATAATAATTTAAGATGCAACCGATTTATTTTTTTGTATCCGTCTAAAAAACTCTATTTAAACCGTGCGTTAAAAGTACAATTATTTTCGAGAGCGAACATGGTCTAATTGGAACTGCTATAATATGAAATACAGCAGTCCTATAGACCTGAAATTTTACTGTAATATGCAGAATATAGTCAAAATTATGAAAATAATATTCAATATTGTTAATTCAAAATTTCAAATTTTGATCGTATGTCCGCATGATTACATTGGCTCGTTCCACTGTGCGGCCCGGCCGCGGAAGCTAATAAGCATTTCGTCAATAGTTGTACAAGTTCCAACATTATAAGCTCGTTGACAATTGTTTACAAATTTTTCAAACAGGACTGAAATAGACGCAGTAGGATCAATCTTTTTGCGTTCTTTTCTGGAATCGGGATCATCAAATCTGAGAATTCACGTTCCATCATTTGCAAACAAAGTATTTATATCTTCGTGATTCGACTTGAATGCTGCAGAATAGAAAAGAAATTCTATAAGGGCCTTGAGTTCAGTTATATCTAAATCTCTAAGTTGTGAACGTAGTGTACTTGAGTATTTAATCCCTTACTTTTTCAATTCTCGTATTTATCCAGCGTAAAACTTCCAATAATATGGTAGGATCAATCAACATATTCCATATTTCTTCACAACTCATTTTAGTAAGATTATTACTTCGTAATCCAGGAACTTGCGTAACAATATTATGCTTTTTCGTCCTTGGATTTTTAGGTTCAGTTGACCACTGAAAATTATTTTTTCCATAGAAATATTTTTTAGAGGAGTCATTTTCACTATTAGATTGACTGTCTGGTTCTTCCAAGTCTTCAATTTCCTCTTCGTTGTTGGCATTGTACTCCATCTCTGAATTTGTGTCATGTTCACTTTCAATATCAACTACTTCGGAATCATTATCGCTTGTATCGTTATTATCATCTTCATTTACATATGTGTCACTATCAATTTCATCAAACCACTTGATCACCACTATTTCAAAATTCTTATCTGTTAGCCTGACTCGTGAAGGGCCAGGTCGAGAATCCATGCTGATGTATAATTTAGCTTATATAGGAATAAATTAGCTATAAAAGTATATTTACGTAAGAAATGATGTGTAAAAATGAGTAACGTACTTACTGATGACGGTCTTTGAGACCACAAAATGTGCTATATATAGTAAGAACTATGCCTACAACACAGCAATACACTTCTAAGGTTAAATTCAAATTAATGTCTTCGTACTGCATAAATAACTGAACGGAAACACAGAAATTCGGTAAATCAAGCCGGACATTCAAATTTTAAAAATATCAGACCGGTAACGGTGGTTACGGGTTAATGTGTGTAAAATTGTCTCAAACTTTAAGATTGAGTGACAATAAGTACTTCTCTGGAACATTATTGCAATTGCATTAATCTTTCCATGTCGTATTATTTCTTGCACGGAATCTATATTTACACAATTGAGTTTCAAAATAACTAATTAGTAACAACAAAAGGATATATCGAAACTCATACACCATAATACGATGTCTGTTACAGTAAGATACAAAAAGAAATAATAATTTTCGTTGATTATACATTTGCATTAAAATTCAAACTGAGAAAAATAAATTTAAAATAAGAAATAAATTAATGTGCTCGTTGATTATGAACAATTAAATTATTTCTAATTTTATTTTATTTTAACCACAAATTTGTAACAGTAGAAGCCTTAATATTATTCTTACTTTTAGTAATTTCTGGATTAGAGACTTTTTATTGTTTTCCAATGTTCGATTTGTAAACGAAGTCACCAGAACAATAATTTTGTTGGCGAAAGGTGCAAGTAGTAGCTGTAGTAATCCTCCTTCCTTCATTTTTGATTTTTTCAAATAATTTTTTTGATTTTTAATTTCACTAAAATTAATATTTATATATCAGACGTCCAATTTAATTAGTTTAATGTTAAACTAATGTACATTACATTTTTATAAATAAAATGGAATGTTTATTATTGACAGTTATTTCAGACAATCCTTTTTAAATAATTTCAAATTTTTTTGAATATTTAGGCATTTCTGCATACATTTTTTACGTGTTACACGTTTATAAAACCGACTGCATTAAGTTGAACTTTAAGAAGGGCTAATTGTAACGCTTGAATTATTTATAATATATTACAATACAATGTATTACTTGCTAATTCAGCCTTTTCCTAGACGTTAGTAAGTTCTAGAGCTTTGAGCATTTTCATTTAGTAAGTAAGAAGTCATTTCATGAGATTTAATAAACGGCAACAATATACTTTTCACAAAGTTAATTATGGAAGACAATAGTTTATTTCGGTGATGCTTTGTATAGTATCATCTAGCACTTAAATTAGTAAAGTTCCTCAACCTCAAAAGTAAATATTTTTTAATTTTGAAAATGTTTACCCATTTTCATAATTTACATATTAAGCAATAAATAAGCGTTTTAATTTTTTACGAAGTTATCTTTAGAATGGGAACATAACGATAAAAACAGATTACTCTGACGTCATTGTTTCAGCTTTAATCCTGTTACATTTTTATTAACATAAATAACGCTGTAAGAAACAAAATGTCATGAACATGTTGTTTACAACTGAATTGTCTTTTTATTTCGATCTCGTGAAGCTTGTTCTATCGTAATGTCAATCATCATGAAGAACTTCTAAACTCACTGGGGAAAGCTCAGTTAAATACACACGGCAAGGTAGAAATGTGTTTATAAAATCAAGTCCCGAAATGGGAACGGGTGTAACACAGTGGTTTGTTAGTTTTAACTTGACGGTGTATTTACATAATTGTCGTTTGCGTGCGACATATGGTAATGCGTAAGGAGGTGAACACAGTGACGTATGGTACATACGTATTACGACTTGCAATAGCATCCTAAACGTCACGTTCTAATTTGTTAATACTTTTAGCCATGCTCGCAACTGATTGTTGCGTTATTATTCCTAACAAGTTAGTTCCTAACGCCTTGTGTGTACTTAGGGTACATAGAAGTTATATTAGATTTCATCGAATATCCTGTCTTATTAGTGGTATTGCTTACTTG
This sequence comes from Serrognathus titanus, assembly GCA_039766575.1. Lineage (NCBI taxonomy): Eukaryota > Metazoa > Arthropoda > Insecta > Coleoptera > Lucanidae > Serrognathus > Serrognathus titanus. The sequence continues at coordinate 43,086,917 of CM077914.1, read as the reverse complement.
GTGAAATTCCAATTTGTTCTACGACTGAAACACACGCATGGAATATAATTGCTTGTCCTAATTACGCCTCATAATTAATAGTTTCTTTTGTATTGAAGTATTCCTTGCTTACTCTTACATTTATTCCTCAAGAATTTAAGAAGTTGTTAAACGTTAAATCTAAATGAGTTACACTTTGAGCGTCGTATGCAGTTAGTCGATTTGTTCCTTGTTGAAAAGAGCAATGAATTATCAAGTTCGTCTAAGTGGTACACGTTTACTTAATGAGAAGCTATCTAAAGTTGTTTTCTTGCCAATTGGGTTTCTCAACACTTCTATTCCAAATGTTGCATAAAAATAAAAGTAGCTGAAGTCGAAGCTGTTTAAGACTGGTTGTCTTTTTTTAAATCGAAAAATGAATCTTCATTTTGTATTCTTCAGTTTTAGTAAGATGGCGTCCTGATTAATAAAATAAATAGTGTAACGATGATCGGGTTTTAGGATGAAATCAAGATTAATGAAATATCATTCAGCTTACAGTTTCGGTTTTATTTAAGACCTTTCTTTCTGAATGTTCTTTGCTGCCTTAACAACCAAGATTGTGGTTGTCCTTTTACATATGTCTTTCTATGCATTGAACCAGAGTATTCTAAATCTGGGACATATCTAATGTGAAAAGAGGTTCGAATCTATTTTGTACAGATTTTAAAATCACTTCAAGAGATCGGGCAAAGTGCTTATCAGGTGTTATCTCGTTGGATTTTAATGTTATCCTTGCCATCAATTCTTGCAAATTATTTTTCCTTTGTAGACCTCATTTTTAAGAAAGCTAAATATAGAGAAGTCTAACGATGTGAGGTCTGGTGATCTTGCTGGCTAAGTTCCCCTGCTTACAATTCGGCCAGGGAAAAACTTTTGTTTTCAAAAATTTAAAATTTTCTCGAGTAGTATGAGCTTCGTCTCGCAGAAAGTAACCATTTTTAAATTCATCGGGATGCACCTGCTCTAAAAATGGGGTCAACAATTGTTCCTTATAATGTTAACTATTGATTGTATTGTGGAAGAATATTGGGCCTGTGATTCTACAGATAGCCATATTCTATCTTAACAGAAAGTAAAGAAGCCTATGGAAATTGTGAGAATTAACAACAGACCATATTCGGTACTTCTGAACATGTATGGTGTCCTCAAAATTATGTTCAGTAAAAAAGGTGAAAGGACAAAACGATGGTTAGATTAGTTTATTTGTTCATTCAGCTAACAGTTTCGGTTGAGTTTCCAACCTTCTTCAGAGCCTATAAATTATAAATTTGGAAAAAGAACTAAAACTCTTAGAACAATTATTATCTCCAAACATTAAATCTGGTTTAAAACATGACGTACCCAGAGGGTACTAGTTAAAGTAAACCTATAAAATGAGATAAGGTCGGTGAAGCTGGTAGGTACAGACAAATTTTACAAAAAGATTTATCAATGACATCAATTTGGAATCACAACATAAATTAAAATGGAAAAACACTTTAAATTGTAAAAAGACAGACAAAATTCAAAAATTAACTTAATAGTCAAACATCGGAAAGAAATGACGAAGTGTTGCACAAACAGGGAACAATTGACAGGTAAAACTTATCGACAGGTAACAACTTGCAAAAGTCTAGGCAACTACATTAATGGCGCAGAAATTCAAAATGTACGATACTGCTCATATTCTGTGTATCGGTTTTTAAGTTAATGGAATCTTTACATTTGTTAATAAATAACATTTCAGAAATGAGTCTTTTTGAAAAATTAGGTGCGGGTAACTTATTTTGCTGTTCAACTTCAATGGTGAATTGTAAATTTGGATGAAAATTATTAAAAATAGTTAAGATTACGTCTGAGGAGTCTTTTGGAATTGCCGTGACAATGTCATCCACATAAAACAGAAACGGTACATTAAATGATAATTGAGGGATTACAGTTGTAAGTAGTTTATTAATAACAATGTTGGCCAAGGTGGGTGACGCTGGGTTACCCATAGCTGTGCCGAAAATCTGACTATAAAATTTACCATCATGGAAAAAAAAAAACTACTGCTAAATAGAAAACTGATAATACTGACAAAGTTGTCCATAGGTATTTTTGTATGGGGGCTAATATTGTTCCAATCTTCTTTTAATGTGTTGACAACTAACCGTTTAGAATTATTCGTAAATAAAGACGTAATATCAAGTGAAATTAAAGTGTAATCATTAGGGATAGAAACCTCTTTAATTTTTTCAACAAACGTAGGTAGATGGAGTAGCAGTATAAGTTTTTAGTAGTTTAGCAGTATCCATATCGATGTATTTTTGTTCAAACAAAAGTTTGACTATGATATTATTAGCATTTTGGAATTTCATCGTAGGATTTTTGTTAAGTACCTTATAGGTGTTGGTATCCTCCAATAAAACATTCAACTTGGAATAATAGTTTTCTTTTATCATAAGTACAGTGGCATTCCCTTTATCAGCCTTGGTAACAATAATATCAGAATGGTTTTTAAGAAAAGTTATTGTTTGGTTGTACCACACATCAATATCATCGTTATTATTTTTTGTTAGAAAAACTATGTAAAACATTTGTTATGACATTCGTACAGGAGGCCCTACGTGCATCTCTGTCAATAAGATTATCTGAATTTTGGATGCATCGTTAATAATTGAAACCAGAGGAATTTCATGTTTATTCAGATTCAAATTAAATTTTGTACCCAAAGATAACTTATGCTTGACAGTGTCAGGGATTTCTAAACAGGTTAAATTAACGAACCATTTATCAGGGGGGTTGATAGATGTAATGTTAGTAGATTCTACTATTAAAGTTTGTTATTTTGTTTGTTTACATAACCAATTAAATGGAATCAAGTTTCATCTGTGAAAAAACTTAGATCAAGAACGTCGTCGTTATTTAAGTTTTCTTGGAAAAATTGCAATACAGCGTTGGACTGTTGTGATCTCTCGGCAAGATTTGTAGGACTACAGACAGTTTCTATAGATGCACGTGTAAACGACGCCTCAGAATTCTTGTAACTGTGGTATGGGACACATTCGTTTGAGCAAAAGTACGAGCTTCTTGCATTTCGTTCAGTTTGCGCTTTTCAGTGGATTTTCTCTTCATCACGCTTTTTATTCTGTGGAATTTCTAGACAATTTGGCGGACGTGTTGGTTCAAGGAGTTTCTTCAACAATTTTGTTCGCAAATCTAACTGGAAACTGTGCTTTGCATTCAAGAATGGAGTGTTGCCAATCCCCATTTACATGTCTAGATCGGAAATAAGCTTCAATTATATGAGTTTTCTCACTTAATCGCTTGTTAATTCAATTCAATGAAGTGTAATAACTGTTAATTAGATGATTTATGATATTTCTTGACAGAAGTAGCTAATTTAAAAAGATTAGAGTGGCACAGGAAAATTTACAACTGAAAAAAAAATTCCAAATGTAACTAGATTTTGTTCCAATTTGTAAATTAGCCATATATTGACCCTTTGAAGAAAATGAAAGATCGCGACAAGTTGCTGCATAATTTTTAGATAATTCTATAGAAAAGATACATATTTTATGTTCGCTCACACAGTAGGTACTTCACTTTACAATTTAGTGCTATTTTACATCATCATATGTCGAGTTCCTTCCAGCATGTTACTCCCGCGTAACTTGGCGAATTAGAAATTATAAATTATAATTTATTGCATATGAAGCACATCGTACGTGTCTAGGTAAAAATTTCTGATTTTCTCAGTATGAGATAGTATCTGCTTCTTATTTCACTAGTTTCTATTTCTATTACAGCTTCACCAGTAGGAAGAATTATGCCAAACTCCAAAGAAATTTATGAAATTTGATCAGTTATCTATCTCTAACAATTTTCAAAAATTTCCTTGGTATATAAATCAAAACATTTATTGAATAGGTACATTTATTATCAAATGACTTAAGAAATTCATTGATGTGAAAGCGACCACTATATTTGATTCTAAATATGTGTATATGTGAATTCTAAAAGTTCAGAGTAAAAGATGACTAAACAAAGGGATATTTTTTACAGTCAACATTTTACTTTAAAATATTCACACTTTTATATTTTGCTTACGTCGAGAACTAGTTCAATATTTTTAGAAGAAATTTCATAACGTTGCCCGGAAGCCCGCACTTCCTGTAATAGAGAACCTCGTCTTCTTCAAACTACATCCGATAAGGTCGGCGAAATTGAATCTGGCCGATACCAACAGCGTAATATATAATTCACTGGGTCAATATGTGGCGAGCAAGTAATAAATATGAGCAGCTTGCTATATCTGTTCAGGTCTGGTGGTTGTTTCTAGTTCGGCGCTTTGGTCAGACTGTGGAACAATTAGGAAACTTAGCACTCTTCTTGCGGATGTGTTCGCATCTTTATGCTCGTGTAATTACACAGGGCACAGGATGCACGGCTTTCTCCCTTTATTTTTATAAACCACGTCGTCTTTAACTCCATGTTTACAAGTTATGTAATTATTCGTTTCCTGACATCATACGTTCATATTTTACTGTGTATAATTCTTTTCTGTCTATATTTAGTAAGGAAGGTAACAGCAGGCGTTCTGTTTAACTACTAAAGAATCAATTCACTCTATTTTTAGTTACAACTAAAATAATTTACTTTACAATCACTGGCTATTAATTTCTGTGTAACACAAAACGTAAACATCAAAAACAACTCTGAAATGTATTTAAAAAAACTAATTGAAGATGAAAAGAATTTAGAAATGTAGAATTAAAAAAAATCATATCTTCTAGAACGAGGAGTTGACTAATAAATACCTAACACTGTCATTCAGAGAGTTTGGTTTATTGTACTGATGAAACTAAAATAAATGTACCTGTAGGATTAATTTCACTGTCGGAATATCCTCAACCCAATTTGAAACAGGCTTAAAAGTACTGGAAAAACATACTTTTTCATTTATAAAACATTATACTCCTAACAAATCTGAATAAAGATATTGTGGAGAGCGTGTTGGAGCTTTGGTTGAATTAGCAAAACCTTTGCAAGTAGTTGGGGTAGGAAGTAAATGTATAAATTAATAATTTCTGTGGGTATTCGTATAATTTTTGTTGAATCGAAAGAAGTTTGAGAATGCTGCCGTAAACCTTATTTTTCTGCTAAATTCAACAAAATTATCTTAGCATAGATATTGAGGCGTAAGGGAATAACAGATAACATGAGAGCAATCCAACTGTAAAGAAAGAGTCTGAAATTCAGTTGCTTAATCGTTATTTGCAATTGGAATTACCAAAACCTTAGTAAAAAACTGGAGGTGAATGAGACTGATTTGAAGACGCTTATGTTCTTCGAAAGTCTCTACACAAAATAACGCAAAACAAGGAACTTGAAATACCATTCTCAGAATTTGATGTCATAAAATTTATATTTCTCTTTAAACTTCAAAAAATTCAATTTGGAGTGGACGACGAGGTATAAGGTCATAGAGGAAAACATGAAAAGGAACTTTTCTTTTGGCTTTCGGTTATAGCGCGTTACAAAATCCTCTCCAGTTGCTGATGTTCTTTTTTTATGGCTAGTCTGCTCCTTAGGAATCTATGATAAAGGACTTTAGCAGCAGCAGTTCCGGAGAAGCCTATTTGTAATGTTGGCAGAAAGAAGAATTTGTTACATGGCACAACCAGAAGTCAGAAGAAGGTGGCTGCAGGAGCCTTCAAGGTTATAAGAGAACGGATTCATTAATTTGCAATATTGTTGATTCTGGGAACATGTGCTCAACCTTAATGGTGACTAACTGGTTAGCGCTTTTCGTTATCCCTCCTCCTAGATTCAGAAATAGATACCACATCAGCTAGTCAATTCACCTAATGATGCTATAGTCTGAATCAATTATCTAAATATTTCAGAAAACCAGATGCCTTAGCTATAAAAATATAAGAGTTGAGGCAGGAACATAAATTCATACAACCAATGTTAATGGATGCATTCCACCAACAACTTATGAAACTTTGCACGTTTCACTCCGTAAAATCCAAAAGGCATAGTTTACTTTGGTTCTACGAACATTTAAGCAGATTTCTGAATTACTTTGCAATTTATGAAAAGTATATTTTGCAAAAAAGTGTACGTTTGTGGAACGCTAAGTGTAATTGTAAAGGGAAAAGTGCAAAGTTGTTGGTGGAATAGGCCTAAGGACTGATAGAAGCAGAACGTTACAATTCACAAGAGCCTAGTAAATAAAAAATATAAGAATAATTAGAGGCAATATATTACAGGATAGGAGAAAGAATAAAGAACTGAGAGTAGCGTGTAATATGCGAAATATAAGGAAATTGATGGAAACATAGAAGGAAACACAAGAACAATGTAGATAATAATCGAGTAACTAAAAGAGAAAAAGTAGACAAGTCAGTAGGAAGAACGAAACAAGTGCTCTAAGTTGAGTAAGAGAGTGTTGAATATCCACACATTAAAAAATATAATAAAACGTTAATACAATTTGTTATCAATCAAAAACATTTATAAATATCAGACTGTTATAAAATTATATGCCTTTAATCAATCTGTAATAAATTGTTTTATCAATCTTTCATTAAATTGTCTAACGTAAATTGCCCATCGTAAAAGAGTGCAATATGTTTTCTTTAACTTTTTAAAGTAAGCTTCGACTTCAATCACTTCTCAATCATATATGAACGTTCCGTATATTTATCATCATTGTACCAAAGTAATTGTAAACAACCAGACTCGTGAAAGTTTATAAAGGGGAAGGCAAAACAGGTGCTGCAACTCACATTTCAGCTACCTGAATAATGAGAATAGAAAATTACTTGAATGTCGATGTTTTACAAACGTAAATCCAAACAAGGATGCCTGCAAACATATTCGAATTTCTGTTTTCTTGTATTTTGTATTCCAACTCGGTATCCAAGTAAAATATCGTAAATAAGTACTAGATGTATGTAAAACATTTTCAAAGCAATAGACTTCGTCGTCATCGCAGTGTTGTAGTATTGTACCTATTAAAAATTATATTTCGATACTAAAAAATTACTTTACCAAATACATACTTATTAAGAAAAAGAAATGCAAACTAAATTTTTTGCATTTAATTATAATAATTGAGTAAATATTTCATGGAAACCCAGAGAGCCTTTCATTTTTCTGAAACGAAAAGATTAATCTCCCTCTTCGAAGGCCTGTAATTGTTGGCTAATATATCACGATCTGCATTGATTTGGGAGGATAAGCGAGTGTAGGAGCTTTCGCGACTATTTATCTTTTTGATTCATGGACTCCGAGTTCAAGTTCTGACACGTGCCATACAAATTTTAACCCAGCCGTGTGTGAGAAACACGGCGGATTCTTTCTATTGGATTTCGCCTCGGAAATGTGTTAAATGAAAAAAGCCTCCCGAGACGAACGAATTATATGTCTTATTCTTCTGGAAGCTTTTGTTTCCTTTATCGCTGGGGAGTAAACCTATAATGATCACTGTTAAAAAAGATAATTAAATAACAAAAGATTAAATTCAGTGAAATAAACTCGAAATTATTGAGTTAATCGAAGACTGCAAATGCAAAATGGTTGAAATTACAACTTGAAAAATTATTCTTCTTTAAGAGAGAGCTTTAACTTTATTCGTTCAAATTGAGACATCAAATTGAGTACATTTCAAAATAATTTTAAATTATGCGGAGCTTGAATGGTTGAAACTGTTTTTCTCATATAGACAATAAGAATAGCGTTATTGAAGATATATATCAATCAGTCAATCAATTTATTGGTACATCGACAAATATATTTATGTATATGTCACATTAAGTTATAATTAAATATAGACAAATAAAATGCCAGACAACAGTCAAAAATAACATTACGTAAAAAATAGTTTTAAGTGTAAAGAATTATTCATAATAATTATACTACTACCAACGGTGCAATGATATTACAGTGTTACATTATCAAATTCAAGTAAAGAGTACAATGCTTTATTGATTAATAACGTCTTAACAACCTTATGTTCTATGACATCGATCTATTATCTTATTGGTTTTATTTCGTCAGAATATTTAAGAATCACTCTGAATATACTTACATTTTGCAAGTGTATGCCTTACATATTACGTGGAAGTTGGAATTTGTGATTTTATCAAATAAATGAAAATTTACTCTAAGCAGTCTGAGTGAGCATACAATTAGTAGGCCATAATGTGTAACATTTAATTTTAGTGGGTCATGAACTGACATATGTGTAGCTAACGAGGTTTGCTCCTCTCTTGAATAAGAGAAATATTGAAAAAATTGTACGACCTTTAAAAAAAAATAGACAACTAAAAGACATTATTATTGCTTTAATTTATCTTGTGAATTTTATATATCTAAGAAAATTAAATTTAACTTAAAATTTATAACGTATATCTGCAATACATCTAAGAAAACTATGTGACTAGCTAAGCTGAAAGATTACAAAAGATTATATTTTTCATAAATTTTGTGGTGTAGGTGGGAACCCATAGAATAAATTTTCAATTTCAATTTCTTTTGTTCATAATGTTTGGTGTTTAAAATAGAATTACTACTTGAAGAAAATCAAAAGCAGAATATAAATAGAACGTCCGACATTCGTACATTACACAACTTTTCTGATATTTTTTCTACAGTACATTCTATGTAAATTGTGATTGTTAACATTTATATAGTTTCCATGGACCAAAGTTTGAGAAACGTTTTCTGAGGACATCAGACAAATCGAAAAAAACCCCTGCCGCTTGCCCATTCAACAATCAAAAGTTACCCATTAAATGTTATCTATTTATCTTCTGAACTGTTACTATTTCTGTCCAACTTGTTTAGATATTTTTTAAGATTATTAGCACCTTCATAATGTTTTTTTTTTAAATGTTAGGAAAGAGTTTATACATGTATTTCGACCTTATTGGGCTTCATCAGAACTCTGTACCTTAAAAAAAATTTTGGTTTATTGAAAAATTTAGAAAAACTTACCCCTTTTTTTGAATTTATAAAATCCCAAAACACAAGAACAGGAATTAATGAAATACATGTATAAACTCTTTCTATACTGCCAGTTACACAATTTTAATTAATTTTTATGTTTTTTTTTAATATATACACTTACAAGTTAAAAGCACTTCATGAATTTTAATAACTATTGAACTATGAAAAAGAAAAAAATCATTATCGAGTAATCAGTCGATTAATTTTTTATTTTACACGTTTTTGTGAAGAGAATGTTAAAAAAATTATATCAGTAATAATACAACTTGTCAATTTAAATATCAAGTATATAATTACCAATCCGGCCAGGCCCGACTTAACAGAACTTCAGTATTTACTGCAAGAGTCCTGGTAAAATCTAACTAGAGTATGTAGTGAAATTGTAATTATAATTTTTTTTTTGCGATCTAAACTTTTTAGTTGTAAATGTAAATTAATTATTTGTAATATAAACAATTATGTTTCCGATTATTATATTTTATTTAATGAGTTTAGAAAACTGGAAAAGCAAACAAGCTGTTTGCGAAAGGTCAGGAGTAATTCAATATACTCTTTACTCGATAATGATCTGCTTCTTTCTCACATAAAATACCGATCACGGGTAAGAACTGCACCAAACTCATCTATGGAATACTGAATTATATTAATAATTATAAAAATAAATAAATGAAATTAATAATAGTAATAAATATAAAAATAGCCCGTCAGAAACAACCTACAGATTAGAGAAGATCAAATAATACTAATAATGATAATAGTACTGTATATTTATATATGTATATTATCATTAATTTTTTTTAATAATAATAGTATAATTAAGTGGTTGTTAGTTTTCATGTGCTTTTAACTTGCGAGGGTGAGTATTGGAGGTGGTAGCATAGTTGCCGAAATACGTATCTACGGATATAAAATAATTGAAGGGGAGATTATCTTTAATTACTCCTAAAACCACAGTTTCCTTTACTATTTTTTATCTACTTTTTATTTATTTTCCCCTATTATACGTTTTAGCAATTTAACTAGGAGCTTTTGTATAGTTTTAAGTTCCTTTGGTCTCTGCGTCGAACCCACTATCTTCACTACGTCTTGCTTTGATATATGAATTTTCACTTTGATTATCTGCTGATTCAGTTGAACTAATCTCTGCTTCAGAAGAAACCTTTACTGACGAGGATATTATTATATTAAAAAAAATCACTTCTGTATTTCAGTCGAAGAGATAATTCACCGTTACTTGTTGTTGAAAACATTATTAATATCGGATATAGCAGAAGGTTTTAACTTATTAAAAAGAATTTCGCATTCATCAATTGGATAAGAAAAGAGTGTATTTGACAGAAATCTGTACCTTAAAAGAGTTTGGTTTATTGAAAAATTTAGAAAAACTTACACCTTTTTTGAATTTTTAAAATCCCAAAAAACAAGAACCAGATTTAATGATAAAAATATGAAATTCTTTTGCAAAATATACAAGCAAAACGATTGCAATCTCTAGCAAATTTTATGAAAATATTATAATTCAATTTCAATAAATTTCTTGGAAACAGTTCTATTATTGAAAATTATTTAATACTTGCGTATGTGTGGTCTTACAGTGTCTTTTAATTTTCTAAAAATAATAGGTATGATTCCAATAAAAAAAATCGTCTAACTTATTGTTAGTCTTATTCTTAATTTTTCTTACATATACTGACAATGAAAACAAAAACGCTGTGCACTAAAAGAAGATTTTCATTTTGCGCCAATGAAATTGAAAAAAGGGAGAAAAGATGTTCCTTATCGAAATTTTTGGCTAAGTTTTCACTTATAGGGTTTTCGTTTGTCTGCTCAAGAGCACTCCCAGATTATTCTCATCTTATTTTACCTTTATGCAATGATAAGGAATGAAGATATTATGAGAATGCTCTTCAGTAGTCAGTTGGTAATATTCGTCATTAGAAAAATGTTTCATTGTATGTAATACTAATAATTATTGTTATTATCAACAGGTCATTCAGTCATGACCACTGTCAATAAAGATATGAATGGAGTAAAAAATGCTAAAAACAGAAGAAGGAGTATTTTGGAAGGAAGCAGAACGGACATTTATTTAATAGAACTAAGATAAGATAACATCCTCACATAAATAGCTTTTTCAGGTATTCAAGTATTTTGGAAAATTATGACAATAATGATATGGGATGGGAGTCAGTTCATTGTCCTTTTTTGTACATAGGAATCACTTTGGCCTCCTTAAGACTCATCATTTATAAGGGCGCACATTTATACAGAATTTAATAGTTGTATATGAATATGTATTAAGGGCATAATTAGGAGATAAATTTAAAACTCGACGCGAAACGGAGGGCTTTTAAATACTCGAGAGCTATTATCTACAATTATGCCCGTGGCACTTACAACGTTTTATTTTATTTATTTATTATTGAAATGGCCAAAATTTATGAATTCGATATTTTTATTTCGTATACGAGTGATTACTACTTTGTTTACAAACGATTACTAATTTTTAAATTATTAAAGAAGGTGAAAACTTTGGAAGAATTTGAGGCAGTCAAAGGATTTGTACGAGAAAGAATACCAGAAATTTTGCGAGTGGCAATGTGTAAAAAGCGTGAATAGTTGCGATTAAAAGTTAGTTATGGCGTAGTTATCTTTGTTCTAATAAATGTAATAATTGTTACTAATAAAATTTAGATTATTTGAATTGGTTGTATTTTGATTATTGTTTGAATTCGTGAAATTATTATTGCTTAGCAACTTTAAAGCTGTCGGGCTATAAACGCCAAATTATGTCCGCATTTGAGTGCCAATAAACAAGATTATGGCTCCAAAATGAAATAAAATGGAATCTGTTTCAAAGCTGATGATAGCTGAGGAAGAATATCATTGATTATGTTGTAAACCTCTCCAATATCACATGACATGAAAAGCATTGACGTCGTAACCGAAACCGTAACTGTTACTTGCTAACTGATTGCAAGTTTCCGTCGGAAGTTTCTTAGTGAAATTTTGGTTAAGTGAAAAAACTATCTTGTCAGGATTGTTTATGTCATTTCCTTATTTGAGAGGAATTGTGGTGTCATTTAACTGATCTGATTTGATTTTGCTATTTAGGATGTGTCGTATGACTAGATTTCTTCTTAGCTGTTAATATTCAGCTATCATTTAGAGATTTCTATAATTATTTGTGTATTAAGTTGCCATACGTTTTTTACACTTGTAACAGTATAATATATTCTCTTCATTAGTGTTCTTATAGAGATAATAAAATTCATGAACGTCATTCCACATATTATGAACTTTTTATTAATTAATTTGTTGCGTTTATTTGGTGCATCTTTTACTATTTTTTATGAGGGAACTACATCGAAATAATAAAATTGCTACCTTAGATAAGAAAAATTTATGTATTAGTATATAGCTCAGAATGTTTTTGGAGGATAAGTAAGCAAAGCGCAGGAGTGTATGAATAAATTAAATTAATTAAAATCACTCATGGTTATTTAAAACCTTACAGAAGAAAAATAAGGAAACGAGGAATAATTTACCGATAAAAAATGCATTAAAAAGCAAGGTTACGGAGTGGCAAACATCTTGAATTTTGTTAAAGTTTTAATCGATTTGTGTTAACAATTTGTTTTTTATAGTAATAGAGTTTGTTTCTCATTATGCGCTATATACAAAACGAAATAATAATAATTAATAAGCCGAATATGTTAGGAATGTGTTTACTTATTGCAATGTCAACAAACCACAAAGTGGTAATTTCACTCAAAATAAATTGCATTCTCCCCACTGTCATAGGTTTTCTTCCGTTAATGCTTTAAATGTGTTGGAAGTTTCAATTAAAGCAAATATTTTATTACATACGCAGTTAGGTTTGTAATTTTATTACCTACTGTTAATTTTATGATTCTTTTTTATAAGACCTATTGTGTACTTATCACCTATTTTGTTTTATTAATATTGTTAATTGTTCAAATTAATTGTGTGAAAATAAAACAGGAAAGCATTGATATTTAAGCAGTAAAAAATAATTAAACAGTGTGGCGGTCGTGAAAGGGGTAGACCGACTTAAATTGCTCAAAGGACCTTTTTTAACTTATTTAATTTGTTTTAAAATTATAATTGTTGTGTATAAAATTGAGTCTGCTTTATTTGGATGTTGAATCAGAACTGACTTACAAAGTGGTGTTACAAAGTATATTATAGTATTTATTTTCTAAGTACTTGGGTAAAACGAAGCAAATCTCTAAGAATTAATATAAAAGTCTTTCTGTTCTGAGTGACTGTTGCCGTTTGGAGAACGGAGGAAAGGAATTTTGTACAAACAGAAAAAATAAATGGCCATAAGGGATTTGTCAACACTCCTTGATTACATCTACATCTTCAAAGTTGGTAAACAAATTGTACAATAACTGTGTACTATTTATAGCAATTAATGATTTGACACAAAAAACACATTTTGACAAGAAAATGTTCTATAGTCTGTTCCAAATAAATTTATTGATAAATGATAAACTTGAGCTTATGAATAAAAAATAAATGTATAAGAAAAACTTTGCGACGTCTTAGCGTCCAACATTTGTATCTATTTGGATTTTTGATGTTTGGTCCTTTACTCGCTAACTAATTTTTCAAAACTTTTATGATTTTTAAGAAATTACCAAATTTATGTGTAGCTCCAAATAAAACTTTTACGTTTTGATTTTCATTAATCTCTGTTTATTCTACATTAATGTAAACTGCGTGCAGGGACGCAACTATCCTGACACTAGATATTTATCTGCTTACTAAGAGTATATACATATTTCTTTCATGGTATCCAAAATCAGGATAAAAAACACGCTTAGCTAAGTTTAAATAAGACAATCATAAATCAATAAGTATATTTTATTGTATATTATTATGTTTTACCGACGTCAAAATTAATTTTTAACTTAAATTACAGAGATAAATAAAAATGAAACTGAGAATACCAGAAATACTTAAGTGGCTCATATTTTACTTGCTTAAGTTATCTGACTAATTTTTGACTGATTTTGAGTCCAAGGACGCGTATTTATACCAAGCAATACTTTAATGTTTCAGTGAAGTAATACAAATAATACTTGATTGATTGGGTTATAAAATAAAATTAATAATTAAATTAATTTTATCCGTCCATTAGTACCTTTATATTTTTTATTTCTTAATATTTTTGGAAGTATTTTTGCTATATTTAGGAAGTTTATGGTAGAAGCGTTGAACTTGGAATAGCTTGAATTTATAGTTTAAAATTTTGTGCAACTCATAATTAAGCAATTGCAATTCAACAAAAAATGTGATCTCTTCAACAGCGAAATATTTCAGGGTTAGTTGTTGTTTTTCTTAAATAATTTACAGACTTGTGAAACGCTTTTGAAAAGGCTAGCTGCAATGCCTCGGAAAGGCCTCTCAAGTCGGAAAGTGAATTCCTGGATATTCAAAAAGATTGTCTTTAGTCCGCAACTGACGAGTTTAGTACCTGGATGTATAGTTGCAGTCTTAGTTAATGTCATTGGGAGAAAGAGATAGGGCACTATCGCCTCTACATACCTGGTTTTATAGACAATCAGTAACTTTAACTTCCTCCTCGTAACATAAAATATTGTTAGGTGTGCCCGTTTTTGTTTTAAAAATTTCATCGATAATTTAATTTGCAATAAAAGTGCAGAGTAGTAAATGAAAGTGTACAAAGGTTTCGACATCAAGAGTCTGTTTTATCTCAAATTAAACATCTTCAGGGAAGTATTTTGCAGTTATTTCTATAATAGTTTACGCCAATTAATTATCACAAAATTTGTAAATACAATCCATCATACAGTTGTAAATTCAATTTAATAGTCGATGTTTCGGCCATGTTCACAATTTCTTCAATTTAATTAATAAAAACCATTTTTATATATAAATAATAGCAATAATAACTTATTTGCGGACACCTTATATAACGCCCATTGTGGTAACATTTTCTTGACTAATAATAACATTAAATAAATAAATGAAGTAGAACTTAGAAAATTTACGGAATACTAACGATAGTGAAAATAATTCAAAATAGATAATTATTAACTAAATTAGGTACATAAGTTTGCAGGCAAAATATGACACTCAAAAGTAATTACATTTTTAAGCCTATAGTTAATTCACCCTTGTAACAATTTAATAATGTTGAAACGTGACTTTTTTTAGTTCCCTTATCTCTCTCGATAATGGAACTTTTATTTTTAGGTTACGTTGGCTTAAATTTTGTGGTGTTATGTTGGATCTATGGCTACTTTCTCTATGCTCTTCCAAATTTTTATTGGATGCATTATACCGAAATGTGGTTCTTTATTTGTTTTGTAATGGATTTTCGGGTCTTTTTTGAATTGACAACTAAATTGTGATAAACGATAATTTGATTAACAAAACTTTAAATTCAATACCCGGGTAACCGTTTATATGGGTAGTACTCGGGTACCCGATGTCTTGCTTAGACTATACCTATCCTATATTAGGTTCAAAATAAGTATCTGCATCTGAAAAATATTAAAGCAATGAAAAAATACGACAAAACGTGATAAGATATTTATTTATTTACTAGAATGTAGTACATACAGTAGCCGAGAATAAAATCCGGTCATGCCATTTTGTAATAAAAAGTTCGTTATTTTATTAAATATTAAATCGTGGATAAGGAAGAAGCTTAAAGGATATTCGGCAAATAGTTATTCTGTCTTCATTCCAAGATTGTAAAATTGGGTCTGAGAAGTTATTATATTATACAGTCTTTGGGATGTGAACAAATAACAAATCGGTTTACACGTACATTTGATTTTAAATTAACAATTCAGAATTAATACATTTCATAACATGTTACAAAAAGTTTTCCCATCTAATGTGTTGCTCTCATTTTTTCGCACAGTCACGTATGTTCCTTTCTTGTTCAGTAAACGCCAAATTGGCAGTTAACCTTGTCTTGACGTCAACAGAAAATCATTACCAATAATTACGATTTATTACGTATCTGAAATAAAACAAAGTAAAACATTGCCAATAACGTTGAATGTGAATTCACAACAGATGTTAAAAATGACCTCCGTCTTCTTCGAGGCATTTTCTAACTCTTCTGCGACATTTTGCAAAATGTGGGGAAAATTGTTTATTTCATCACACTTTTCGATGATTCTTTGGGTAAGTTCCTGTAAATCATTAACGGGCGTTTTAAAAATATAATTTTTCAGGTCGGGCCAAACAAAAAAATCCAAAGGAGGCCATATGTTTGTCATATTTCTGTTAATTATCCGATGTCCAAAAACTCTTGAAGGAAATTTGAAGTATCTCCATCAGCATAGGCCGTTGCACCATCTTGCTGGAAATATCCGAATTGCAATTCGTCATCATGCAGTTGGTTAATACATGGATGCAAAATATCTTCCCAATATCTAAGTGCTGTTAGTGTGCCATTAAAATTCATTGAACTCATCAATCTTCTCCGACTTAAGCCCATCCAAACACCAATTTTTGTGGATAGTGTGGGACCTTCAATGAAAATATGAGGGTTTTCTGTATTCCAGATTTTGGAAATTAATATATCCTGTTAAATAGAACCAGGCCTCATCGGAAAAGAAAGTTTTGTACAACAAATCGTTATTGTCGGTATTGTTTAAAAACCAATGACAGTATATTCGCCTTGGTTCAAAATCTACTGGAAACAATACATGCACGGCAGTCAAACGATAAGGGAACTTTCTTAGAATAGTTCTGCAGTTCCCGACATAAAGATCAACTTGTTGTGACAGGTGAGGGATGGAAGGCGAGGAGCAGCATTTATAATTTGTCTCACATTTTCAATTACCTCATCAGTTCTTACTTTAGGCCTATCTGATACCTGTTTTCAAGCCATACTGCTAATTTCTCTGAATAGTCCTACATAGTACTGAATTGATTAATAAATTTGTGATACAGAAATACAGTTTCTGGAAATTTTTCCTAAAATTCGGCAATACAATCAGGAATAGAATAGGTCCATTCGCCATTGATTTTTTGGGCGACTCGAAAGTAGATTTCAACCATAAAAGATTTTTCTTTCAATGTGAAAACCATTGTAAAATCAAATCAACAATAGTTATTTGTTATACAAGATGGTAAAGTTGATTTTTATCAATGAGTGAAAATGTCGAGCGACGAAGAAGCGGGTGAATTAATTTTCGCGAGTCGATAATTAAATTTTACCGTCGTGTGTAACATTCTATTTTTTTATAGCGAACGTTAAAGACAAAGTTTAAACAATTTCGCAGAAAAATAAAAGAACAATCATGTGTTAAAATTGCGTTGTATGATCATGATCCCAGTAACTAAGTGGGTTGTTGCTATGGTTAAGTTGTTGTATTTATTAATTCAAATAACAAAATTACAGTACTTTATTTATTTATTTAAAATTTTAGAAATTTACTGCCCACTATTTTAGGTCAAAAATCGGCCGCGAGATATGTGGCAGCTTGAACTGTTAATCAATTTAAGTTTTTGTCCATATTATTCTGCCTTGTAAAGTAGAGTTGATTTTATTTACTCTGTAAAATTTAACAGAAAATTACTTGGGTTAAGTTGTATAACACAAGATCATTTGTTTCAATTTTGAATTAAAATAAACGAAGCAGTTTTAACGCCACGTATTACTCGGTAATTGTAGGAAACGGGGTATTCCGCTGCATTTCAGATAATTACCAATAAAATTAACAGCGTTCCTAAATAAACGCATCGGAAATCGCAATAACAATGTAACCGAGCTGTTCAAAGCGTCGTTTTGGACTTTGTAGCCGGTAATAAACGTTGAAATGTATCAGCTTGGTCGAGACTTGGTTTTCAATTACTTGTTTCGCCATTAACTGAACGTCGGAAACGAAGTTTGCGTTGTCTTAAATTTACTTCCCTGCTAGGCGAAATAAATTCGAAAGCACATCATCTTTTTTATTACTTGCCTCGCGTTGCATCTAAAAATACTTAATCCCACCCTTTAAATGGCAAATTACCTGCTGCGGTTCAGTAATTACTTCAGGCTTTAAATGAGACACTAAACGGGGATTGATTTACTCCACCAGCTTTTTGCTTAAAGTATTGGTAACTTCTCAAATTTACGTCGTGCTATTTTCCGTTAGAGTGTTGTTATATAATGAAATTTAAACTCACGTATTCGATTCGTTTACAGAAATGAAGACGTATGTATATATATACTTCGAACCAAGTTTCTTGTAGAAATGTTTAATTAAATATGACTTTGAATGAACGAGTGTATCGATTTAATTAAATAAACTGGATGTTGAGATTAAACATCGACAGGAGCCTTTTATACTGAAGGAATTGAATCATCGTCTTGATTAACACAGTTTTCAAATATTATTAATTAATGTAAGAGTGTAATAAAAATAATTAAAAAAAAAAGGTTGAATAATTGTAGAACAATGTTTCTAACAAAACCCTAAAGTTTGAAATTTGTACAAATTTGCGTTTAATAATTAGAGCTTAGCTGATAGAATTTTGTAGTTTTTAGCTTCATCCATTACTAATCGGTAATTTGTTGTAAAAAATTATCCTGTGGCTAAGATATGTGGCGAATTGGCCCCCTGTTAAATAGGCAACCTAAACAACAAGAAGACGACATTACTATCTAATCCATTCAAGAGAGGTCTAGATTGAATATTTGTTATACACGTTGCTTGCAGAGGATATTATTATTATAAAACTATTCACAGTAATTTCTTCAAAAAATGCACTATATTTAAAATCTGTCGTATTACCTAGCAATAAGAACACCATTCGATTCACCAATTTAAACGGATTTAAACTGATTTAAAAAGAATTTACGTGTTGTTTAGAGCAGGATGCGTTAACCCTCACCATAATATGCAACTGGTCTAAATCACTCCTAGGTAATAAAAAGATTATTTATAAAAACCAATTAATTTCAATTGCCCTACGTATATTATACCGTAGTTTACCATAAAATACTCAAAATGCAGCTCATGTTACTGTCTATCCGATGTAAGAAAGATAAGATTAGATGTTCTGTACGTTGCTTGCAGATACCAGTCACCGGAGGATCTTATAAAACTATATAAATCGGTTTTGGCGGGATATTTTCATAGTCAATTACACTATGTTTAAAGTCTGTGATGAATTATTTCACATAAATTTCATGAAACTTATTTTAAATTTGCTTCGCAGAAAGTGTCTGAGCATGGTTCAGATTTGGATGGTAACACAAAGCAACGGTCGCGATGAACATGTAACTAGCGTTACACATGGACATACACATAATGTTGTATTGTTTTAAATAAACTTCTATTTAAGTCATTTTTAATGTTGTTGTTTTGTTTTAAATAAACTTAATTAATTTTTTTTTGTCTCTTGTTTTTACAAGAATCTATCTCCCTAGTTATATTAAAATCACAGTGCGATGTGAAACTATAATTATTATGACATTTAAAATTTAAAAACCAAATAATAAAAAAGAAAAGTGCCTTTAACTTTTTGCTAACGAATATATCTCCATATCCATGATCAATTTTTTTAAAGGCGGTATGATGCCCTATTCATAAAATGAACACTTGTTACTTTTAGTGGATTCGATGAGTCGATACTCGGCCTTCTCTTTTTAATTATTTTGCTCATTCTTGCATGCACCAAAACTTTTGCTCACGTTCATGTGCTCTCACTGTGTACGGAGCATTAAACTCGACCTGATCTATTGATGGAAATGGGGAATGTGAATTTTTAAATTTTAAAAATTGATAGGAATAAAAAAAATAGATTACAATATATTTCATTGACGGTGAAATATTTCCTGACATTTTTCATTGCTAATGGTGATGTAAAAGTATATTTTGTGAAATTTTTACATCAATAATGGTGAATAGGTTTACCCTCTTATGTAGACCACCCAACAACATGAATATCACGTTACGATTCAAGAAACGCCTAGATTAGATATTTTACAGGTCGTTTGCTGGTTCTAGAACCTTCTAATAATCCTATAAAAACTATATAGCGTGATTCAAAAGGGTCGCACCATCGCTTTGGTGTAAATACAGACCATTAACAGGAGCACAAATATGTTTTTAGAATTTTTTCCATGAATAGTTTTTAAGATATGAATGTTTAAAAATAACGCAAATAGGCAACGCTGCACCTTGTAGATGCACTTAAAAATTTGAAATTATTGGTTTGTCAAAACCTTTGGAAATAAAATTTGACATAATAATAAATGTCAATTCTTAACTGTGGTTCTTAATATCCTACTTTCTTCAGCTATTCTAAAGTTCTCAAGTAAAAAAAAATAACGAAAGAGTTAGTTGAGGCGTTCTTTCAAAAAGAAAAAAACACGGTAAACTTAGAATTTAGAAAAATCAGAAATTAAAAGAAGCAAACATGCAGACTGCAAGAGCAAGGACAATTCACTTCAAAATGTAACGTTTTAATAAATTATTTAAATATTATGTAAAACTAACTGAAGATAAAAAAAAACAATCTAAATTCTAAACTAACTGAAGATCTAACAAAAACAATCTAAATTCTAAACTAAAAGTTAAATAGCTACAATAAATGTTCGAAATTTTGTCCATTTGCCTCAATACATTTTCCTACCCTTCTTCTGATGTTCTCCTGAACATTTCTTAACATTTAAGGCGTTATTGTAACGAGTGTATAAATAAAAATCTGGTCAAGTAGGTTGTGGTCGAGAATTTATCCACCGCTTCTAAGTTCAACGGCTAACCTTTCAAGTGTAACGTCAAAATTGATGCTGAATTATCATTTCCTTGTTAAAAGTGATTTTGCGTAAAAGACGTGAAAACGTGAAATTTAAAAACGTTTATTACAAAATATGCTGAATATGCCTACCCCCTTCTTGGTAACATTTAATAATTCTGTTTTTCATTCCATTAACAACATTTTGCAGTAAATCCGGAGAGTTGTTGATTTCTTGACACTTATCAAATATACGTTCTCTAAGATCGTTCAAATTATTTATAGGTGCTGAGTAAATGTTATTTTTGATGTAGGGCCATAGAAAAAAGTCACAAGGAGTTAAATCACAGGAACGTGGGGGCCAGGGAATTTCCGTATTCCGACTAATAATACGATTATCGTAAAATTCTCGTATTAGTGCTACAGTCTCCCTAGTACAGTGAGTTGTTGCACCATCTTGTTGAAAATATCCTCCTTGTAATTCGTCATCATGTAATTGTTGGAAGAATGGTAGTAAAATTTCAGTTCGGTAACGAATTAAGTTTATGTTACCTGAAATTAAACGGCAGAATTTAAAAAAAAAACCTAACTTAAAAGCGATTAATTAAGGCCACCTTCAAAGAAAATTGGTCCTATTAATCTCCTACCACTAAAGGCTACTCACACACCAACTTTTTCAGGATGTAAAGATGTTTCTGCAAATGCATGTGGATTTTCGGAGCTCCATATTCGCATGTTTTGTGAATTGACGTACCCATTTCTATAAAACCAGGCCTCATTGATGAAGAATGTTCTATTTAAAGTTGCGTCTTCATTTTGTAACACTTCTAAAAACCAGTGACAAAACTGAAGTCTTTGTGGAAAGTCAGTTTGTAACAATTCAGGAAGCACAGTTATCCGGTAAGGATAAAGATGTAAATCCTTTTTTAATACTGTACGGCACGTTTCCACAGAGAACTGCACTTGTTGAGATAGGTGACGAAGAGAGGTTCGAGGTGCATCTTCCATTGTCTGATTGACTTCATTGATAACTTCCAGAGTACGTTTCTTTTGCTTTCCGCTTCCTTTTTTTCTTGTTAAAGATCCAGTTTGTCGAAATAATGCCACACTTCGATTTAGACACTCTAGAAATTGTTTATAATCAAAAACAATTTCTGGGAACTGGACAAGGAATTCCTCCAAACAGTCTTGAATTGAATAGGACCAGACACCGTTAATTTTGCGACCGTTTCGAAAGTAACTTTCAATCATAAATGTCTTTTCTTCAATTGAAAAGGGCATTTTTTAGTAGTTTGTATGTCTAGTAGTTTAATGCAAAATCACTTTGACGTTACACTTGAAAGGTTAGCCGTTGAACTTAGAAACGACATACATGCAACGAACAAATTTTCGACCACAACCTACTTGACCAGATTTTTATTTAGACACTCGTTATGTGAAGCATCTAGAATTCTCTGACGAAGTTCTTGCTCACTGGGGGGGACAGTGCGGTAAACAATTTGTTTAATATGTCCCCTTAAAAAAATCTAGCGGAGTAATAGAACAAGACCGCGGAGGCCAAGTGATATTACCTCCGCGTGCGATCCACCTTCCTGAACAGTTTACATTTAACCACTGTCTTACAGGTCTAGCAAAATGCGTAGATGCACCGTCTAATTACAATCATATTGGGTTGACTAAAACCGCCAAGGGAATATTTTCTAGCAGTTCTTGAAAATCGCCTCTCTGCAAATTCAAAAAATTATGTTCATTGAGGCGATTTGGTGAAAAGTACGGGCCCATCAATGTGTCGTTGATAATGCCAGCCCAGACATTGACGGAGAAACGTTGTTAAAATGCTCGTCGATGTATTACATGGGGGTTTTCTATTGCCCAAGTATGAAGATTGTGCATGTTAAACACACCGTCACGAATGAAGGTACATTAATCCGTCCACAAAATCTGATTTTGAAAATTTGGATTCAAATTGATTTGATCCAGCATCCAATGGCAAAAGTTAAAACGAAGAGGAAAATCAGCTTCACACAGAGCTTGCACTTTTGTATAGTGGAAAGAATGGTAACCTTTTGTTTTTAATACACGCTGAACAACATTGTAATTACGTTTAAATTTCGTCCAATATCTTGAATGCTGACGTTAGGATTATCTTCAACGAGTTGTAGAACAGCTTTCTCGACTTGGGGAGTTCTGGCAGAGCGTGGCCTACCTATCACTTCATGGATTACATCCAATCGACCTGTTTCCCTCAAGCGCTGATCAAGCCGTTGAAGAACATTTTTCTCTGGATATCTACGTTCACCGTACCGTTCAGCTGCAGCGCGTCAAAAGTTTCCTCCGCTCTCTCCCAGAAGAAGATACATATCACAGTATTCAATTAAAGTAAACATTTTGAATTCGAATAAATTTTTCAAATCAATAAAAAAATTTGACTTTCAAAATGTGAACATCATTGATAAATTTTACTTGTTAGGTCACCCTATGGTAACCATAGTAAAACCGAATTTTCGGTGCACAATTACCGCCTTTACTTCTAAAATAATGTTAACATTTCCAAAGACTTTTCCTGCTTTATTACTTAATTAATATTATATTTTATTAGCAAGGATAATTTTACGGGCGTTTATCTACAACTTTCATTAATAAAAACATAAAGTTACATTATCTAATTACTATAAAATCAACATCAGTTTCATAACTTTGAAGGCCTACCTATGTCTTCGAAAAAAAACCATCTAGAAAATTTGTATTTATACTTCTGCGAACAAATAAGTGGGTCTAAAAACCACCTAAGTGATGGTGCGGTCCTTTTGAATCACGGTGTATAATTAAGATTGCTTGCTAACCAATGATTCAGTATTCGAGAGCGTTTAAATAACCATCAGATTTGACAGACGTCAGAAAGCAAGTGTCAGACTAAAAATTTCGAATCAAGCTAAGATTATGATTTTATTTCTTAAAGCCTCGTCTTGTCTAAATAATTTTGAACCGCACAGTATATTAGAAGGACGCTCATGGGATAAAAGCATGGTTATAATCAAATAAAATATTATATCTTCATTTTTTTGTAATTTCATTACTTGGTTATGAAAATTTAATTCCCAATAATTTTCAAATTATAAATATTATTGGAGTAGTATTGAAGTCCGGTTTTCCTCTAAATTCGCTAGTCGCTGTGATCGCGTAGCAACTATCAACGGGCGAGCAGCGAAAACTTTTAGTCGTAACGATGGCAGCAACATTTAATTACAATGATAGAAGTGTCGACGAATTGGTAGCTGCTACTCGGTCGGTAGTCGCCAGAGAATGTAACCGAGTAGGAACTACCAATGGGCGAGCAGTGTAAATTTTTATTCGTAACGGTTCGTTAGCAGCAAAGTAAACGGGTTCATTTAATTACATTGATAGAAGACTCATTCGTAGCTGCTACTCGGTCCCAGTCCCTGACGATCAGCGAATTTGGAGGAAAACCGGACTCTAATTTAAAAGTCTAGCGGACGGTATTACCAATATTTTAAGCAGGTCTTCAATTTAAGTCGTGTTTATATTGTTACATTTATGCATGGTATAATGTCAACCACAATCATTTTAATTTTTCCTTATGAGAATGATAACGTAGCTATCGAAATGCGTCGGGGAACTGGACGCTTGAAATCGAAATATTTTAAGTGTTCTTTTGCAAATTGTTTCTTTTTGCTAGGCGATTGAAAATATTTTGCTTCCTTTAGTTTAAACGAAATAATTGTTTTGATCCGGAATTCGTAATAACAATTTGCTCGAAACCTTTCAAGGTGCAGTTTTTTTCCAAATTCGTTCATTTAGAATGAAATTAAAATTGAAAATGGTTATGAATGAGCTGTATTTCAAATAGTCAGTTACATTCTGCTACTTAAAGGGCGGAGATATCTATCTCTTAGGCCCGGTTTTTTCACCTCCAGTTATCTTTATGTGACGGTTTATTCCCATAGTAACAATTGTGATCACAATCGTTACTATGGGAATTAATCGCCAGATAAAGTTAGTTGGAGATGAAAAAACTGGGCCTTAATAAACTAGTTAATAGTTATTAGGCGAATAACTACCACGGAAACAATTCATAAAAATCAATTAATCAATGGTAGATGGATATCCACCTCCTATTATTACTCTTCGCTTCTCTGTGGACGAAGTCTAGTTATTAGACAACAATTGTTTAGTATCGCCGTCTGATGGGTAAAGCTGTCAGCTGTTGCATCTGTCAACAGAAAAAGAAATTGAATTTAGAATAGTTTTAAATTTATTAAATAACTTAACCCTTTGTTATTTGCGTTTAAATAATAATGGCTCTTCGGCTTGAAGGCTTTTGAGTGCAAAAGGCTAATATACATCATATATTACACAGGGTGTTTCGCAACTTCGTGAAAAAAAAGTAATGGCGTGTTGGACATGAGATGTGTGCATAAATGCATCTGAATAAAAACGGAAATAAAACTTACCCTCAACTGATAACGCATTGACAAATGTTTAGAATATCTGGCTCAGTGCCAGTTGAGTCACAATAAGTGTTCAAAATTCCTTCCCTCGGCTGCTCGTAAACACAAATCTGGCCGGCGAAGTAATCATTCACAAGCGTTATGAAGCATGTTTTGTTGTCGAAGAGAGAGAAATACGGCGTTAATACGATCGTTCAATTCTTGGAACGTGTTAATTTCTTCTTCGTATACCAACGCTTTTACGTGTCCCCACAGATAATAATCTAGCGGATTTAGATCAGGTGAACGTGCAGGCCACCTGATCGGCCCATTTCTTCCAACCCATCTACCAGGAAAAATTTCGTCGAGGTGAGCACGTACTTCTCGTCGAAAATGAGGTGGAGCCCCAACGTGCATAAACCACATCGTGTTGCTTTAAGATTTAAGTTCACATTCTCGAGAAATTCCGGTAGATTAGTTCGTAGAAAATTTAAGTATTGCAGACCATCTAAACGGTTCGGCAAGACGAACGGGCCGATTAATTGCCATTTAGAATACTTGCCCACACGTTAACAGAAAACCGTTGTTGGAAGTGGCCGCGACAAATTGCGTGAGGGTTTTCCTCAGCCCACAAATGCATGTTGCGAAAATTGCACACTCCATCTCCGGTAAAAATAGCTTCGTCGGTAAACAGGACGTTATGAACAAAATTCGTATTTGCTTGTTTATGCATTAACCAACGACAAAATCGTATGGTAGAGCATAATCGGCTGGTAGCAAAGCTCTTTGAATATGGTACGGATGTACGCGAAGAATGCGCCAAACAACGGAGGACGATAAACGCGTTTGTCTTGAGATATCACGTACACTTAACGAAGGATGTTCCTCGATATTTTTTCTTCTCTGTTTAGGATGCGTTGTGGACGCTGCCGTCCTCCACCTTTTCCGCGATGTACCCTTAAAGTTCCAGTATCCCTCGCTCTTTGCACAACAGAGAGAAATGTGGCACTGGTTGACAAATGTCGGTTTGGAAAATACTGTACATACAAACGACTTGCGTTAATGCGTTTTGCCCACTTTCACCGTCAACAGTCTCACTATTTGTAAATTCTGCCATTTTTTTCAGTAAATTTACGTGCAACCACCTCAACGTACACCTTCAAACTGCCCGGCCCGGCCGGCGAAGACTAACAATAAATTATATCACTCATATTCTTCGTAAACCTCATAAACTTAAACCAGAGGCGTTCAAACGGTATACCCGTTCGACAAAATTATTTATTTTCTGGAAAATTTAATAACACTTTGTTCAACAAAAAATGGTTCATTCTATTCATTTTCGTGCAAACTTTTATTGTTTAATTTATTTTCATGAAGTTACGAAACATCCTGTATATAAAGATTTTATAAGTTTGTAAATTTGCATTTTATCTAAAACAGAATTTATTTTTAAATTTACATGATGCTGCTTTGCCCATTTTACTGATGTCCCTACTTAATGCACTTATATTGATAAAAAATAACAAATGTTAACAAAATTATGAACGACAAATTTTAAAAGTTGCAATCGGGTAAACCTTTAAAAAAATTAATAATCACTCAAAACTGTTTAGATGATTTGATAAGGGAACTGGAATATCCCCTCGCCTTCAACTACTTCAAATTTGAAGGTTTCGTTCCATCCCTCTTTTTCATCTGATTTCGCACGCAGTTACTTTTTTTGACGATTTGATGATACACGTATTCTGCAAGTGGAACTGTGGTCTTTGGTGCAGTCGCAGGACCATAATAATGGATAGCGTAAAATCAAAAACGTTGACAGAAATGTGTGGCTGGTTCTGCAGGGTGAATTTAACTTTTGGACTTAGGTTCATAGTGGTAATTAAAATTTTACGAGATCTCTTTATAGTGTCTCGAAAAACATTGAAAAATGAAATCATTAGTAAAACTTTGCGAACGGAATTTCCAGAAATTTCGTTTTTAGTTTTACTGTCATTTAAGGATTAGTGTATTAAAAAAAACTTCAAACTCAAAAAATAAGCTTTCTTTACTTTTTAATATTTTAAGCCAATTTAGAGTGTCATATTGTGTTATGTTTATTATTATTATTATTATTACATAACAGATTTGTGGGCAAAGAACATTAAACTCCAAAAAAATGTAAAAATAGTAATTATTTGTTGAGAAAGAACAACGATGTTATAAGTAGTAAGCAAACTTTCAGAAAGTACGCAATAAAAAGGCTTCGATATTCGGTTCGATTAAAACGTTTGGCAACGATAGACGATGTTAGAGCCGGCATCGTTTATTACTGTCTGTCAATTTCGATATGTTAAAAGTGAAGTCTGAAGAAAGCCTTAATCGAAGTGTCAGGTGCTTTTTCTGCTAAAGCGGGTTTTGTTTGCGAATGAGTTTATATAGTATTAAAATTTTAATTACTTTTTTATATTCACACGTTTTTTATTTGTTATCCTTATTTGCCTTGCTTAAAAATATTTCAATCCACATGAATGCGTGCCTGTCAATAGTATTAAACGTAGATACTGATGATTTTTTTTCGTGTCCTAGTCTCTCAGAAATCTCTATCATTCGCTTGTTTCGCAAAAAAACTAGAACGTCTGTTTTTGCTGGAACTTCATTAACTTCGCTTAGCAGAATTTACATTATTCATTCGCATTCATGTGCTTGAGTGGACTAATGGCGCTTCTCTTAATGCGTATAGAAAATCTGCTGCGGAGTTCATTAAAATGTCTTATTCAAATGAGAATTTAAAATTCATTTTCTGAAATTGTGTAAAGCTAGTCAGTCGCAAGCGAACTAATTAATTTTTTTCGCACAATAAAAAAACGCACTAATTTCTCTGTTTTGAATAACTTCATGTAATTCTATTGGAATTATATTCTGTGTGTTATAAAATAAATTTCGCCTTTAATTTTACTCGATTTTTTAATCTTATTTTTGTTACTTCCATAATCTCATTTTGCAATGACCTAATTTTTTAATGCAATAATAATTAGTTAGTTACAAAAATGATGGCGTGCGTGAAATACATAATTGGATCCCTGGAGCAAGCACTAAATACTACGTAGTGTATACCAACCAATTAATTAATTGGTTAAACTTATTGGCGTTTTTATTATCATTTAAAAATGCAAAACAACATAAAAAGACCTGGGAGTGACTTTGTTTATATTAAAGATCAAGGCCGAGCTATTTTTAATTGTATCATTAGAAAAAAGTTTTGGGGTTGTGTTCTTTATTAAAATCTACAGTATGTCTATATTATTTAAAATAGCTTTGTTTTAGTTTCGACATTCGCTACAGTCATTATAAAATATAAAATATTGTATTTGCTAACTTCAAATGTTAACTTCTGCCAACACCTCCATGTTAATGTATTGCTGCTGGATTGATTGTAAAGGAAGTGGGATAAGAATTTTTTCAAATTGGTAACGGTACTAAAAATCACGTCGTAGTTTGTCATTAACGTGATTGGATACGAAATAAAAATAAAATATTTTCTCATTCATTACTTGATACGGGGGAATCACTTCGTGCTTTGCTGTAACTATCCTATTTACTGGGCGCAGTTCTTATTACGCGAACTTTCTAAACTTTAGACTTCCTGCTGCGTTCTTTCCAATGAAATTATAAATCAAATATTTAAATATTTACAAGATTTTTCGTTATTTAAAATTAATTTTTATATGAGTAAGTAAGCTGAAAAAGAACCTTCAGTGCTGCTTGAGATCGAAGCGTGTGCCATAAGTGCTATTGAGTTTCCAAATAACGAGCAATCTGAGTCGCTGAACGCTGATGATCACTTAATTCAGGATTCTCTAGGTTTAACCCTATGCGTAGCGCTAACGTTACATCGGGAACGTCTCCTTTGGTAAATGCTGCTGAGGTCGTTCTAATAATTGGAGGACATCGTTCGTTTAAGAATATTTAGAAACATTAATAATAACAACTTCATTTCCAAAATCGCAAACACATTTAGTTCCTCGCAGTGTTTTGAGTTTAATGTTCTGTGAAAACATTACAAAAATTATGCTTTTATCACTGTTTACGGCAGCTTATTAAAGCTTTAATGGCTTTTGAAGCATTTTGTGGAAATTGTGAAAATACTAGTAGAAAACGTTCGCATGTTCAAGAATGTATTATGATTATGAACTTTTAATGTATCTTGTTCTTGCATAAATGTTTCCTAAAATTTCTTTAATGGCAGTTTATCACTGCATTTTGAAGTAATTGAAAGCGGATTTAAGTTGTTCTTCTCCCTTCTTGTATCAGATTTAATTCACCAACCATATTAATGCCGATATAATAGTTTTTTTATTTCCTCCTTCCGCAGAAATGAAAAGTCGTTTGTGACTTATTTAATATTAATAAAATAAGTAATCCCAAAAGAATATAATTATTGTCAATTCGAGATTTTCATCTCCTTTAACTTTTTTACTTTTGTATTTAAAATTTATTATTTTTTGTTTCTCAGTGAACAATTTCAAATAGTTAATTTAACTCGTTTGTTTAAACTTTGTATAGAATAAAACATTTTAATGTTGTATGATAAAACTATATTCGAAATACTATTTAAATACATAAATGGAAAAGTTGCCTTGTTTATTATTAATTATTTGATATCAGTTTTGTTAATGCATAGGTTCGAGTGATGTGTAAGCTTTTCATAATTCAAAACTGATAACAGTATTTTCCTCTATTAAATTAAAACCGAACTGGTTTTGAAACTGAATAAAAATAAAGGCAATTGGTTTTATAGAAACGAAGTGGTAATTTATCGAGCGGGACGATTAATTTAATAATATCGCATGTGACTGGAGATAACGCAATTACGAATTCACTACGCTGACAATTTAATTAAATCGTTTTCCAATTTTTGTGTTCGAAACGAATTATTTCCCGTAAATTAAGCAAAGCTTCGAACGAGTTCGAAAAATAAACGCCCGAGTTACTTGGGAAATAACAAGTTTGACGCCGAAAAGCCGAATTCGCGTATTAATTATGCATTTGCTAATTTCCAGCGAAACTTTACGGAAAAGCTCCGACCAAATAATTACGTCGACTAATCGATCACTTTGATGTTGTAGGGCCGCACTTTACATACTTTGCTTCACAAAGACAAGAGCTTTCTGACGTTGCCTAAATTCGTTTGTTGCGGCATGGAACGGGCATACACAGAACCCTGAAAATTACAGCTGTTCCTGTAAAGTCTACTCAAGAATAAATTTACAAAAAAGAAAGAAATTATGGGATATTTCTGCATATGCCATTGCTTTTTGTATTTCTTATTTTGTTTAATATTTTTTTATTCTTACTCAGCTTTAATGACGCTAAGAATAATAATAACAAATCATTTGAAATACATTAGTATAACAATTTTTCTTTGTTTCAGAATGAAGATGAAGGTTCTATACCTGTGTCTCCTAACAACAATAATATCAAAAGCACATGCGGGTTGTCCCTTAAAATGTTCGTGTTCTTTGGATACGAAGGGAAGAAAAATGGTTTCCTGTAAACAAGGTGGCATGGAAGGGTCGCTCTCGCTAACGGAAATGGACCCCGACACGGAGGTTCTGAAAATCACTCCTCCTGAAGACAACATGAATTCACTGACAATGAGCCCCGAAATCCAGAACTTTCGCAATCTTGAAGAGATACACATCGTCAGATCGAATATCCCTATATTGGGTATCCATTTCTTCTGGGGCCTAAAAAAGCTGGATGTGCTAGATCTATCGCAGAATAATATCACTCAACCTCTTGATCACAATTTCAGAGGGTTGCATAACTTGAAGGAGCTCTACCTGGATGATAATCGGATTTATTCACTGCCCAGTGGCACTTTCAGGTACTTACCGGAGTTACGAATTCTGTCACTTCAAAGGAATCGATTAACGGAGTTGATGCCTCGTATATTTCAAAGTCTGGGGAAGTTGAAGGTGCTCAAATTGAGTGGAAACGGTGTGGGGCAATTGAATCCAGAAGAATTCAAAGATATACCGGTAAGAAACTTTCTTAATGTGTTTATTGTTTGTAACAATATTTTGTAGGATATCAGTACAACATGAAACTAAATATCTACTTTACTGAGATATTAATTCAAGGGCCTTATTAAGTTAGTAAATATTAAATAATCTTGGTTATACATTATCGGTTTAGTGGGTACCATTAACATAACGTTGAATTAATTTATTAAATATGTATAAATTTATAACTTTCGGACTTAGTGTCTTAGTATGAGCTTGGCGAGATTTTTAGAACGAAATGATTAACGATATATACAATTTAATCAAAACAATGATAAACTAATAAATAAAATTGAATTTCTGTTTTAAAATCTAAAAGTTGTTTCGATTGACTGTTCTAAAGCACTCTCAGAATTTCTCCATTCCGTATTATTCCATAAGATAATATTTTCCTTCTCTTTGGCAGGCGTAGTAGAAGAATTGTTATATGTTCCAAAAGTGCCGCTCTGAATCGCCTTTTTCTTATCATCAGTAATATCGGAAATTGTTGAACTCGACGCGAATTTCTGGTACTGTCAATTTTCTTTTCGGCATCATTTTAATTTTCAGCAGCAGTCGTAGCTTTAGGCTTCCTCTGATAAATGAAACATTGAGAAAATGGCTATAATATAAGAAAACAAAGTAGAGAATTTTATAAAGAGAAAGAAGCAAAAAAGTGGAGGCGTTAAGTAAAAATAAAATTTCTAAAAAATAAAAAGACTCCTGGAGAAAACGGTATAACAGCGGAAATTTGGAAAAAAAAAATTGAACAATATAATAAGGACTAAAAAATACCAGAAACACGGAGGGAAGGGATTTTGTTTATAAAGTTATGGGAATAGTCATTAAAAGCAGTTTAAAAATTTTTATGTTGAAACAAAATATATCATGTGTTCAAAAACTCCCACGTTTGTTGTTGGTGTTGGTCTGTCTGGTAAATGTATGTCGATGCTGTAATCATAGTCTCACTTATTTTACTTGACGTTTTAATGTGTGTAGATATACCGTGTTTCGTACTGTCTCAAATCATGGTCATCTCCAAACGTGGAAGTTTTTGAACGCGTGATAGATTGTAGTATGGAACAGAATTGTCATCTCTTTATGATATTTATTGAGGCTTAAGGTGCAGTGAAGAGAGAAAAATACAATTCCATGGAGATTTTAGATATGCGGGAGAAATTAATACAGGTTGTGGAAATGACTTTAACTGAAACGGTCTATAAAGTAATGATTATTGGACAAATTTCAGAGTTATTTCGACTAACCAGAGATATAAGACAAGACGGCCTACCGTCAACAACACTATTTAATATAGTTTCGGAAGTATAAGTTAGGGAAAATGGAATTTCTAAAGACATAATTTATAACCAGATAAGGCAGATTCAAACTCACCATAGTTAGGACATTTCGGAGCGTTGCCATGGGTTATGCAAAACGAGGACCAATGAAAAGTATTCATTCATTGCTTAGCCATGGTAAGTCCGAAGTGTGACTATGTACTAGCAAGAACGGAACATAATCTAATAGAAGGAATAAGAAAATTAGAAAGATATACAAAATATTGAGAGTAAATGAAAATGAAACTAAATATGTGGTAATAAATAGGACCAGAAGGTATACAAAACGAAAAACTAAGACTTACTTACTTCAAAGATGTCACAATATTGTTTCAACAAAGTTAACAAGTTCAATTATTTGGGAGTAACAATAACCAACAAGTTTGAATGATAATCTTCTAACAAAGGAAGTGTTAACACGAGAAATAATGCGAAGGAGAAGAAGGTATAGATCACGACTCAATATAGTATACACTTGCAATTCATTTTTCATCACTGATCAAATAATTGAGAGGCGTTTTATCAATCTTTAAAGTTTTTGACACTTAACGTCAAACAAATTTTCTCATAAATAATTTACTGCTACGCTACCAGCTTTTTTAATTTACATTAGAAAATTTAAAGTATAAACTGTATTAATTTCTCAGCTGTACATATAAGAAATTGAAACAGTGGACTGGCAGAGATCAGCAAAAAATAAAAAGGAATACAAGAAAATACGTCACGAAGTTCCTTGCCCAGATACTCTGTTAATATACAGGGCCATTCACATAAGATGCAACAGTTAATATCTCAGTAAGCACAAGGGCAATCTGTTCGTTATAAAATTATTTGCTTTACGAAGTGACAACATCAGCTATTTATACTTATACTTATAATTATATAACAGATAGCACGATTTGTTGCGAATCAAATCTTTCAATGACATTGTGGATCTATTTTTTTTAGCTCGCGACTGTAACATTCAGTGTTTATACATTTATTTGAAGTGATTCCAAATATGTGATCTACCCACTAAAATCGTGAAAATTAATAACGAACCCACGTGTTAATGTAATGTTCAAGCGAAATATTTCTTTAGAATGCCTAAAACTTCGTAAAAACAAATAATTGATAATTCTTTTAAATAGAAAGTTAAAAGGTAACTGAATTTAATTTTTCTTAAGCAAGTGACGATATTGTTCAAACTGATGAAAATGTAACCAATCGAAGACCTCGATTGGTTTGTAAGATATCCTCAAATCTAATATCTGGTTTGGTATCATGTGTAGCAATATTTCCAAATAGCTTTCAATAAAGTATACAGTAGAAATAATTCAATATCTTTTCTATTGTATCAATTTATCCTAACATAAAAATTTGTCCTTGTTGCAGGATTTACGTGTCCTCGAGTGCCGCGGCTGTGCCTTGGAAAATATAAACACGCAGATATATCCATACATATCGCTGCTTACCCACTTAGATTTAGGCGACAACGAGTTGAAATACATTTCCGGCGACGAATTCCACGATCTGGAGCGGCTGAAATCTCTGCGGTTAGATGGAAATCATATCTCCTCCGTATTAGAAGGAGCTTTCACTCGTCAAGCGGACCTGAGGAAGTTGAATCTGGCGAGGAACGATATCGCGTCTCTACCTGACGATGCTTGTACTGGTTTAAGCAACCTAACCGAGTTGGACCTGTCGTACAACAAATTAGAGCACTTGGGGAGCAAAGTTTTCCGATCGGTGGTGAACACTCTCGAGAGATTAGTGCTAAGCGGTAACCACGTATCCGGAAACGAGTTGCGCGAATCACTTTCGAACGCAAAGTCCTTGCGGGATTTACAGCTGGTCGACTGCGGCTTGGCGAACATCGAAAATAATTTCATTCCGGAGAAGCTCACAGTTTTGAATTTAGCCGGAAATTATTTATCGACCTTGAACGCGGATTTCGTTCCATATGCTCTGCAAGAATTCGATATTTCCAGGAATAGATTCCGTGGCTTGAGCGACGAACTTCTCCAACGTATTGAAAACGTTCCCCGTTTGAAGCTAGATAACAATCCGTGGTCTTGTGATTTGTGCCATATAATTCCCCTGCTAAACCGAGTAAACAGGAGTGATGTTATCTACAAGTTAAAATGCGCTACCCCATATCATCACGAAGATAAATTTTTAGGAAGTCTGGATAGGGAGCAACTGAATTTTTGTAGCGCTCCGAGTTACACTCCGAGCGATGCTAATTTTTTCTTAACCAGCGACGATGGAAAATTAGGAATCATAGTGACGAGTGCTTCGATTGCCTTGTTGTTTTTAACTGTTGTCGCGGTTTTAGCTGCTCTTATATACTCCCGTAGGCATGCGGCTAAATATTACACACACGAGGAGAAACGTACCGATGAAAGGGAGTCAATATTCGAGAACCAAAGTCCTTTGTTCGGGGAAGATCGCGAACTTTCTTTCAAATTCCCGCTGGACATGAGCGAAAAGAAAATATCCATCGCAACGATAGATGAAATCAAGAAAGACCACGCTATAACCAACGGGACCTGAGTGTCGACAGAAGTTCTAATCCTGACCTCAATAAAAAGGACTCCGCCGATGTCCTTCCTGCCGCACGAAGTGAATTCACCGTTTCCAAGAGACGGATTTCTGTTTGACTTTTTATATCCTATTCCTTCGAGTAATTTCAAATTGAATCTTTTCGTCGTGAGTTCGAAATTCGTTATTTAATGTCGAGATTAGTTCGAAGCAGTGGCTCGTTAAAAATATCATCCTTAAAGTGTCAACGAGGTTTCAGTTCAACCGCCGATTTTTTAATCAATGGGACCATTTTACATTCCTCTTGTAATTTATACTTTTATAAATATTCTGTGCTACGTTCTTCGTTTACGCAGCTGCAAATATGCTTGTGTGTGAAAAAGCATATAAATATTTTTGTCTACCTGTACTTACTGTTTTCAAAAAATGTGAACAGAAACCGCTTCATCTTTAGTATTGCCCTATTCATAAACTATTTTTTCTGTGTGTATCTTAATTTGAATTATTTGTAATAAAAATGGAAACGTGGAAGAAACGCGGAATTTACTACTAATATATCATAGAACAATCCAATTATTTCGCAGAAAACTTCAGCAACCTAGCAATGGTTTTCCTCTAAATTTTTTTTTTCAAAATCAGCCATTTCTGATTGTTTATGAAGATCGCTGAACTTGTACCTGATAAGTTTTCATGTAGTTGACGATTAAAACAAAAAATTTGAATACACATGAATTTAGATGTTTTTCCTAAATATAATGTTTTTAAAAACTCCCACTTTGGAATAGACACTAATTTGAGATAGCAAGAAACAAGGTATGTCTTCTCTTATATTAAAACGTCAAATAAAGTAAGTGAGTTCAGTTGATTATGACAACGTTTGCCAAATCAACTCAATCAACGTCAAATCACTAAGAACATTCATACCAATCTTTTTAGAAAAATAACTAAGAATTGAATATTTTTTAAATAGATTTCAGTCCAAGCTTTATACATCTGTAAAAATCTGAAAATTAATACTTTATATTTATATTCTTTATAAAAACGCTGCAGTGCCGTATTTTTTTCAAAGCAACATTTCCGCTATATTATATTTCGTAGAATAATATTTTGCATTTATAAAATTTTATAAAATTTATTGCAAGTGGGTTTTGATTGCAACGGATCACTTTAAAGATCGGCCGCAAGATGTCTCAACCTGAACTGATGTAAATAAAGTTTTATGTACAACAAACATAATTAACTTCACTTTTAGATTTTTGATATATTTTTAATGAAAGATTAATATTTTTTAAATAAAAGATGTACTCTTTACTTTAGGTTTAATATTTTAATGACATTATTTATTAAAACATTTTAAATAAATTTCACACTCAAAGCAATAATTTTCGATATTTTCGATGCTACCCTCGTAAGTAGAGCAACATTCTAAGGATTTCTGTAGAGGTATAAACAGATATTCTATGGACAATTAAAGTGTGTATAATTCAAACGAAATGAAATAAATATAAATAAAATTCCGCGTAAAAATAAAATTTTAATAACAGGTATTCGATGAAATTACTGGGTGTAATTTTACTGAACTTTCAGTACCTCCACCCCATTCAAATTATTGACGTCAATTTGCAAAAGTATTCAATTATCACGTATTCAAAATATATATAGATTCTTCAATTAACACTCCTTTATATTTCCAATTTCCGACGTATTTTAACGATTTATTGTCAATTCATTAAAGTCAACAATAAAGTTCCTCGAACGCGAAACTCAGTCTCCTTAAACAAACATCGAATGTTATATAAAAGTTATGAATAGGGACTAATAATAATTTAATTGCATTTTGTGTGATTGTAGGTTTAAGAATATTTCCGACTATATTTTCATAGTTTAAAGTCTTCTTGCTCTATTTTATGTATGAGTGTACATTTAATATTAATATTTATGAGATGAAACTACCTAAGATTGTTAAAATAAAAGTCGTATTTGTATAGTTCGCAGTTTTAATTCCCTTGCCCACCTCCTGTGCGTTTCTCTCGTAGAATGAAATTTTCTAATTAGGAAAATCTCGTTAAGGATTGTGCTGTCATAAATTTTGACGGAGGCGAAAGCTGTCGCGGAACTTATAAAAAAGTTTTTGTTACAAAATTTATTGAGTCGGGGAGTGCACTTAAAGCACCCTAAAAAGGTCTTTAATTACAAAGCTCAGTATTTCATATAAATTTTTAATTAGTTTGAAGAGGAAGAGAAAATGAATTTTCTTGTTTACGAAATGTGAGATGAATTCAAAACACAACTTTTACAAACATTTACACAAAATAAAAGATTTTGCATTTGTAACATTCTTTTAAATTAATTACGCACCTCTACATTCATTCAATACAATATCTTTCCAAGTACATTTAGCAGCAAATTTGGATGCTAATTAACAAATACCTATATAATTTGCAGGTAATCGATGTCTAGTGGTAATTATTCCCAAGGAATAATAAGATTAATATTACTAGTTGTATATAATTAAAAATAGGCCATCGTCAAGCAAATTAAATGAAAACAAAAACTAAAATATTACATGAAGAAAGTAACTGAAAGTTACAAATTTACTAATAAATCAAGTTAACATGATTTAAAGTTTAAAGATAAAATCTTCAAACGTGAGTTGACCGCGTGGCTTTGAAAATCTTTAAAACGGAAGTTATCTCCACATTACGTAGGTAATAGGCGCATTAACGAATTCCGAACCGTTATAGTGCTATTGCTTGTTTGTCTTCCTCCTATGCTCCGCATCAATCTGCGTTGATTCCTGTCAGTTGTCAGCGCGCAAATAAGTGTCGTGAATTTGTTAAACACAAGTTATTTTATCTGTAAGAATGCAAACACCGAGTTGCAGAGAAAAATTAAAGACAGATTCTATGCGAATCTTTCTAGTAAAGGATCGAAATATAACAGTGTTTTATTAACAAAAGAAAAGTATGATTCCATAATGGAAAAAGTAAAGCGAATAAAAAGCTTAAAAAAGGGAATTATCTCCAGATTATCGGATAATTGAAAGGTATGATGTATTGACTGTACAAAGTTGTGAGAAACTCGTTGAACTATTAGATGCTCAAAAAATGTAAAAAAAGTTTGTCCATACTGACGAACAACGAGCTGAATTTATTGAGAATAAGAAACACGGTTTTTATTTTAAATATGCTCGAAGTAATTCCCTTCTGCAATGATACATTTGACCCTTGCTCCTTTTCATTGTTCAAAGCTCCCAGCCAATCATCTTTCAGAATACCTTCAAACTAAGCGTGAACTGCGGCATCAATCTCTTCTTCTGACGAAAACCTTCTACTCTGCAAATTCCTTTTAAGCCCAAAAAATAGCCAAAAGTCACACGTTGCTGAATTAGATGAATACGGCGGATGTTCTACTACTATTATATTCCTTTCAGCCAAAAGCTGAAGAGTTAAAGTTGCTACATGGGACGATGCATTATCATGGTGCAACATAATTCCCTTGCCTGGAACTCTACTGAACACTTCTGGCAAATATTTTTCAGCGTACCATTTAGCTGTAACTAGTCTTTTGTCCATCTGGCTTAATTGCCTTTACTAGGCCCGTACTTCTGAAGAATACCGCATACATAACTTTTTTCATAGCTTGCTTCTTGGTCACTGATGGAGTTTCCTCATATTC
The DNA here is from genome assembly GCA_039766575.1 of Serrognathus titanus. Classification (NCBI taxonomy): domain Eukaryota; kingdom Metazoa; phylum Arthropoda; class Insecta; order Coleoptera; family Lucanidae; genus Serrognathus; species Serrognathus titanus. The sequence goes on along the minus strand of CM077914.1, from coordinate 43,048,157 downwards.
GTGAATCCATACATGACTCTCTTCGCGTTGGTACGTGGAAAAAGGTAATGTAAATTTCGTTACCTGTCACTATTTTGGAAAAAATTTGATGTCTGCCATTACTTAAAAAATTTAAAGTTTCATGGAAATTCTTGAACGCTCGGCATAAAACGACTACTATTTTTAAATGCAGGTGATCGTGTATGATTGTTCTAACAGCTGAGGATCTAATCCTGAGTTGATGCTTTATTACTGCATAAGTGGCTTTATTGTCCTCTTCTAGTAATTTTTTAACAGCAGCAATGTTTTTGTCGGTAGCAGCCGTAAGAGGATGCCCTGCTCCTTTTTGATGCTGAGCAGATTTCTTTTCGCATTCAGATTCCTTATACCATCGGTTCACTAAAAGCCGAATCTAAATTGTTTTTGCGCTTAAACCTTTTTTAAAGTCATAATAAACATGATTCGAAAATGCTCTCTGGTTAATTCCAATTTTTACTTGTAATATTACTTTAAAAAATTAGTAACTTGGATTCTAACGAATGTAACTTCAACAACTATACTTCAAATGAGAGATAAAGAGTTGCTCTAAATAATACTGTATGTTTTGTTTTCCACGGCCTACTAAATTTTCTTATTCTCAATAAATTCAGATTTACCCTCATATTTGATATATTGTATTCCATTCATTCATCAATTGGACATGGTGGCAGAGATAGGATGATCAAACAATTAAATACACTTTATCAAAATATAACTCAAGCCCAAATAAAAATATTTTTAAATTTATGTGAACCTTGTCAAGAAAAACAAGGAAGAAAAAAAAAGAGGTATTGTAAAGCCGATTATTTCATCTCATTTCAATAGCAGATACCAAGTCGATCTAATTGATTATCGATCTCAACTAGATGGAAAGTTCCTTCTCGTATACCAAAACCACTTTGTTGTATTGAAACCACTCACTTCAAAACGGACGGACGATATAGCTTATAAATTGCTTAATATTTTTCTCTTGCTTGGCGCTCAACAAGAAATATGGGCAAAACTAAAAATGGTTCTGGGCAAATTTAGATACTGTCAAAGCCAAGGCCATGTCGAACGAAATCAAGATATCGAAAATATGCTCACTACTTGGATGACTGATAATAATCAAATTAACAAGTGGAACGAAGGTTTGCGGTTTGTACAATTCATGAAGAATCGTGCTTATCATTCTGGGATCAAAAGAAGTCTCTACGAAGCCATGTTTGGTTATCCAGCAAAAGTGGAACTGACTATTGATCTTGAAAAATTAGAAGATTCTCAAGAGACCATGATAAAAAACGCACAAGGAATCACAGTTACAGCTAAGTCAAGGTGCAGCTATCGATAACTTTCAATTATTGTCCACCACGGAGGATGTTGAGTTACCCTCAACTTCAATAGAATCACTATTTCAAGAATTAATCCCGGAGGTCCTTGAATTACTCTCCACAAGTAACGAATTGCAGTCACAGCTGATTCAAGATCCAGTTATCCAGGACGTTCAACCCTGTACCTGCAAGGAATTACTTTCACAAAATCAAAAAGTCATGAAGGGGATTTATTTACCCTCAACTTCTACAGTATCACCATTACAGATTCAAGCAGAGCTTGTAAAGGGAGTTGGACATAAAGAAATACAGAAAAGAGAATTTCTCATCGGTAAAGTTTTGAAGAAACATCACGGGCTCTTGCATGCTTTGAATGTAATATGTTTGTTCATGTGATTTGTGGTGAAACAGAACCTGAAGAGGAATGTTAAAGCAAAAAGATATTGTGCAAGATTTGGACCAAGAAAGCCAGCATAAGGAAGCCAAGATAGGCTTAGAAAAACAACGACGAAGGTCTCACTGTAAGAATTAAAGTACCTGAAGTGGACAGGTCAAAAACTGATGTCCGTTCAATTCTAGATGTGGTTCTTAGTAAGACAGATGATGGTTTCTACAAACCGGGTACCAAAATAGGCATTTTAAAACAATTATATGCAAGATCTCAATTTAGTATTTGTAAACAAAGCTCGATAATCTGCAGATTACCTAGGTAATCTGCACGTTGCCTGTTTTACGTACATTATTGGTAACATTGACAAAAGAAGAATAGAGGGACCTGGTTATAGTGGAAGCAGTAAAAAAAAGACTAAAAATATAACTTTATATCAAAATCCTGATTAAATCTATTACCGACGGTTTTATTTGTGGAACTGTATTAGAACAATAAGGTACGAAGTAAACATGTTCAAAAGCGTGAAAAGCATAGTATAGTCTATATCAAAAAATCCGGCAGCAGTAAAACGAGGACATCTACTGGATGATTGCTGAGCCAAGGAGATCAGATCCTGTCTTAGTTTTTCTTCTTGGGGATCCACATCTTCTATTTCTTGTGCCAACTTAAAGCACATCAAATTAGTACGGCGTACTTCTTTTACAACTGCATCTGCTGATTTTGCCAATATGACGTTCATAGTCTACAAGTAAGACACATACTTAACCAAATAAAATAAGTGGCGAGAAGAATTCCTTATAATTAAAATAATACTCACGAAAGTAAAACCTGTCCAAATGACTTTCGTAGTTATTAAGTTAATTTGAAACCAGTTGAGAAATGTTTGCCCTCCTTCACCTACGTACTCGTATGAAATCAAATAATTTATCCAAAGTAAAATGCTGGACATGATATACGCCAAGGAGATTAAAATGCTCCAGCCATAAATCACGTTAAACAATCCAACATTGTCAGATATTTTAATAAACAACTTGCTCAAAGACTTCGTGTGACATTGAGTTGGAACGTCGTCAATTTTCACTTCCCTTGATTCCGTTGCCTTAGTGTTTATATAATTTCGAATGATTTTCTCAATTAAGACGTTGATGCACCTGAATCTCTGTTGGGTAGCTGTGATGAAGTTATAAATTAAAATGAAAAATATGTAGAGGTGACATTTTTGAAAGATCTCTATTACACGAAATAAGAAGTAAGTCACATCGCCTGCAGCAAACCAAAAATAACCATCATAGATCAGGTAGATTGCGAATAAACTTAACAGGACAACCAGTTGAATGTAAAATCGATTGGATTTATTTTTCATTATGATGTCATATTTGCTGAGAGCAAGATCAACTTTAACAAAAGTCATTATGAAGAGCGTATATTCACTTTTGTTCCAAAAATTTAAACTGATTGTTGATGTGATGTTGGTTAATAAAAGACAGACGGTGGAAATGGCGTCAACAATTGTCAGGGACTTTTGCATGTACATATATATGGTTACGCTTTTCCTATAGAGTTGACCAATACTCAGCAACAGTATCACCGAAGTCAAAACCAGGGCGTAAATATTTTTTGTCTGTGTTATTCTTCCGCGTTTCCTTGGCACATTCGTTTCAAAATCATACGGCGAAAGTGCTAAACATCTTGCAATGGCGATCAGTGGTTTTATAAACTTGATATCGGGAATCTTTTTGATTGCTTTACTTGTCGACATGACTAAAACTGAAAGATTTTAGTGTTTCTCAGTCTGATGTAAAAATATATCTAAATCATATCAAATTACTTAAGTTTGTGCAAGAGCAATTGTTTGATGGCAAAGAAAGTAATTACTAAAATTGATATCTAATACCCTTGTGATTAAAGCTCGTGGTAACAAATCTACTTGTAAATGATGAAACAGCCAATTATTGAAAGTAGTTTGATTAGGTAATATTTCAATTTGTGTGGTGCGTGTTTAAACAAATTATTTCAGAAATTTATTTCAGTGAAATAACTATTGAGTATTGTTGAAGCAAATAGTTTTCATAATAATAATTAATGTAATGGTTCTTTGTATGTGACCTATCATACCTTTCTAGTTTCAAGACATTATTCACAAAAATTCAATAATATATGGAAGGTGGAAACAAAATTAATTAAAACCAATTTTCAGCATCAACACAATGATATTGTTTTTCAAGAAACTGCTAATCAAGTCAGCGAAACATCGAGTGTAAGTTCTTTAATACATTTTTGCTTAAGTTAAAAAGTACTTTATGTTTTAAAATTTCCTGCGTTAAACTAAATTATGATACAAACGAAAAAGAAATTAAAAGCGGTATGACAACGGAAAATACATTCGTGTGCAGTTAAAAGAGAATACTTGGAAATTTGATTAGCACAGTTTTATTGTTTTTCGTTCTCTTTTAGTGTCCACGACTATACATTCCTTATACGGCGCGCATTCAAAAGATTCTGTTTTCTTCTAAAATTGATAGCTAGCGCCAAATTGTCTCAAGTAGCCAAATTATGAAGACCTTTTAGAATTCCTTATCTTTACATTATACCGAACGTTTTCTTCAAAGTCAAAAGAAAACGTAGTTCAATCATGTCTTTTCTAGAAATTATATTGAGTAAATGAACTAATCGCTCATGGAGTGTCACTTTTTGAATCTACATTATTTAGCACAAGGGTGCAAGTCTTCCCCTTTCTTTAGGGCAAGCGATGACCTCTGTCCAGAGTGTTGGAAAAAATCTTTTACTATTGATTTTGAAAATGGCGTTCTTAGGACTATGTTGTTCATCAAATCGTTTTTGTTTCATTTATGTGTTCATTGATTTGTTTATTGTATTATTACGTGTTTTTATTTATATACGTTTTCATTTACACAAGATATTTTTGCATTTATTTAGTAATTTAGCTAATCAATGCTATTTCATTATGTTCATAAAAGATATTTAATATAATCCAAACATGTTATGATTTTCTCAGAATGTTTACTGTTTTTCCTACATTTTCCATAAATTGTTTCGGTTTTATTTGAATTTTTGTAGGCAAATATGACATCTCTCTTTATTAAACCTTCAAAATTTGACCCTGGTCCTGTTTGCAATTTGATTGAATAGTATCTTTTAGGTCGTCGCTCAATTTTAATTTTAATTTCTCTCTAAATTTGTATTTGTTAGTTCTTAGAGCTTGGAGATGCTAAGTTACGTTGTTAATAATAAAATCAAGTTTTCTTGCCAAATGAAAATTATGAAAATTAATTAAAATTGTGTAACTGGCAATATAGAAAGTGTTAGGAAAGAGTTTATACATGTATTTCGGCCTTATCGGGCCTCATCAGAACTCTGTACCTTAAAAAAATTTGGTTTATTGAAAAATTTATCATTAATTCCTGTTCTTGTGTTTTGGGATTTTAGAAATTCAAAAAAAAGAGGTAAGTTTTTCTAAATTTTTCAATAAACCAATTTTTTTTAAGGTACAGAGTTCTGATGAGGCCCAATAAGGCCGAAATACATGTATAAACTTTTTCCTAACACTTTCTATATTGCCAGTTACACATTTTAATTAATTTTCATAGTTGTTAATAATGTTTAAAGTAGATTCTTGTACCAATAGTGCGTTCTCGGGCAATATTCTATGAAGATACAAAACAATTTTCAACGCAATTCTTTTTGTAACTTTAGAGGTCTACAAAATAAAATTATTTTCATCTATACAGAGTGAATCAAAACAGTTGTACAGGATGCAACTTTTTTATTTAAAACGACACACCCTATATATATATAAAATTAATTATTTATTTTTATTTCTAAGGTAAATATTTTTGGTATGAACGAAGTTAATACATAAGCTTATTATAAGCCATTATTAAATGTGCGTTTATGGCTACAGGGAGGTCATGGTAATGAACAAACTATCAGAAATTTCAAAATGACAAAAGCCAATTTTCTTAAATAGCATTACTTATATTTCTCTATCCTATATTCTTCGTTTAATAAAGTACTTCGTTTAATAAAGTATTTTTGTTAAGCATGTCTTATACCTATTTGCGATATTCTTTGAGATTTTCAAGTCTATTTGAATTATTTTTTGCTGAGTTGGTTAGGTTCGCTGGAAACAGCCTTGACACTTGACCTGGGCAACTACAAGTGTAGGTTCGAATCCCCTTCTGGTATATATGGGTCTAAATGTGAGAGATGGAGTACTTTTGTGTCGGATTGTGTTTTGGATTCATATCGGCTCCTTCGAACTGCGTTTTCTGCATTGGAAAACATCCAGTAAATCGGTCGTAGCCGCAGCGGGCAATATTAGTGTTTAAAGAATATACGCATTTAATATAAGTAATGTTTTGTACATTAATGTCGCTTGAAAAATTAATTATTACCTTAGACAATTATTCGTTTTAAAAGAAATAATTTAAATAGATCTAAAAATATCGCATAGTATAGTACATAGTACAAAAATGAAAGTAGTTTATTAAATGAAGAATTTAGGACAGAAAAATATAGGGCATGCTATTTAATGAAATTGACTTTTGTCATTTTGAAATTTGTGATATTTTGTTTATTACCATGACCAACCTGTAGCGATAAAAATACATTTAATAATGGCTTAAAATAAGCTTATGTATTAACTACATCTGTACCAAAAATCTTTAGCTTAGGCCCGGTCTTTTCATCTGCCCGTTAAAGTTAATCGGCAAGTAACTTGTTTTTTCTTAATGGTTGATTGATTTTTATGAATTGTTTCCATGGTAGTTACCCGTCTGTTACTTTAACAAGAGATGAAAAAACCGGCCCTTAAAAATAAATAAAATAGTGGCTGCAAATGGTAGTTTTCTGACCAAATTTTTAATATCTCAAGAACGTTTGGGTTTAGGTATAGATAATGTATACAATGTGTACAATTTTATGGGTAATCCCAATTTGGTTTAATATATAGAGTGTGTCATTTGAAATAAAAAAGTTGTACCACCGTTTTGATTCACTGCTTGGATGAAAATCATTTTATATCCTGTGATCGTTTTTTGACCCAAAATTGCATTACGATTGACAAAATTTTTAGAACTTTCAATATACTTTGACAGCAAGCATGGTCACCTTGTATGGTATGACTTATTAATGTAGCAAACGAACCGGCTGGAATTTGTCAATCCTAATGCAATATTAGGTCAAAAAGTGATCGCAGTGATTCATTACTATTATATCGCAATTGCGAAAAACTAGACCTGTCCTAGTTAGGTTTGCAGTGGAATTCTCGAGTTACGCTTTTACTGACGAGGCCCAAACTAGGGCCGAAGCAGCTGTACAGAGAATGCTCGAGGAATCTACTACAATCAAAACCGACTTGCAACAAAATTTTTAAAAGTTATTATTAATGTATAAAAAGGAACCTTGAAGACCAGAAAACTATGGAAACTAGTAACCATAGACATTAAAAATGCCTTTGCTCACGACTACTCAATAATCTGGCAGTTATTCATGTATTTGGTCAAGGATAATGTTAGCCATAATTTTTTACCAGTAGTGAATAATCATTATTCACGGTGTCATGGTAACCATAATCGTTTATGGTGTATAAAGGTAAATGCTACTAAAATTCTAGCAGAACTTAAAATAACCTTAAAATAATTTGCAAAATATTTAAAGACTGACGTTTTATAATTTGTTTTTCCCCACTTGCAAATGTTTATAGCCCTTGATGTAACAATTAGTCTTACCACATGCTTTTAGTAACGTTGTTATTTAAACTGTAATTAAAAATTCTTAGTACTTGTAGTCGTGGACAAAGTATAGTATTCCACTCGCTATAATGGCTAGGACAATTGCAAAACTTGTTCGCTGCGCTCGCTCGTGCTACCAATATCCTTGATAATAATAGAATTCATTATAGCATCGTGTTTAATATATACTATTATCACAGCCAACCGGGACATCATTAAACGAGAACTAAAATCTAGAGAAATATCCGACTAGGTGCTTAAGAAATATTAATGAAAGCTATTTGTCATTAGGTTTATTGGGACCGAAGAAGGGGAAATAATGAAGGATGCATGGGAAGTACCCCAAGGATCAGTTTTGGCACCTATGTAATGGGTCTACGATGGCCTATTAACTACAAAAATACTGGAGGGGGTGGAGATGGGTGCTTTCGCGATTGGTGGCGACAGTAAAGGGATCCGATGATCTTAAATATATAACTAATGAAGCACTTAAAATAATAGAATAATGAGTGGAGAAAAACAAACTGCAGAGAACTGGAATTGAAAATTAAAGAGAATAACAATATCTAGAAGTAATAATAAATAGAAACCTCAAATTCGGAGCACATGTAGAAAACGCTACACAGAAAGCGCGAAAAGCAGCAACGGTACTAGTAAATGTCGTGGTCAGGACGAAAGGACCAAACGAAAACAAAAGAAAGATTATAGCAGAACTAGTAGAATCTACATACGATGACGATCAGAATAACCAGGACATCTAGAACGGTATCAAGTGAGGGAATGCTGGTCATAACTAGAATAAGTCCGATAGAGCTAACAGTGTAGGAGAGAGCAAGAATAATAGGAATCCAGAGAGAAAAAAAAACCAAATGTGAAAGAAGACGCTATGAAAAGATGGTGGAATAAGGAGGAGGACGATTAATTCCAAACATTGATACATGGCATAACGGGAAGTTATCATATTACCTAACCTAATTTATCAGTGGGGGTGTGTGCTTAGAGGACAGATATACCTCATCAACTCGGCCGAAAATACTGTGTTTTCCTGTCCTCAATGGAAAGAAAAAAGACAAGTGGAGAACAAAATGCGGGAAAAGTTAAGTTTAATTAATTTAATTAAGTTTAATTAAGTTTAATATATCGTCAAGATTTTTCCATTTGTTTTTGTATCTCCTTTTTCATTGGCATATAATAATATGGGGCTTTTGGGTTTCGCTGGTAATTTTTTCTGCTATACTCTTTTGAGTATATTATTTTTTGTAATTAAATAGATTGATATATTGTCTTTCGGATTATCATTGGGACTAATATCTGCTTCATCTTCAACTCTGTCTATAGCTTTCACCAAGATATTGTCATGGGCCCCGTAAGGGGTACCTCAGCCAGAACACTCGTTCATGGTACCGCTAAGGATGGTATAGATCCTAAAAATGACATCTTACCTTTGATAACTCCAGAAGAAAACTCTAACTACAAAACTAGTTCTTTATTAATCTTCCTATACTCCCGTAATTAACACAATCAGGCAAGGTTATGCAATGCATAATCTAATGTTCTAAAGTCCTGCGCAGTGCTTATTTCTCCATTTAAAGATTTAGTCTTAAACCCTACTACATCCATAGAAACGCTAACTAATAATAATTAATAAAAATAAGAAAATATGTAGATAGCTTATGCTTCTTCTTGACGTGTTCGAGCTTTTTCATAATTTTCTAATATAAGGTCAAAAATAATTTTACACCATACGCGATATCAACATTGTATAAGAAAGTACACTAAACAAATATAAGACCGATTTTGCATAGGTTGGGATCAATGGATCATTTTGGGTTTCCACATAAATAACAATTAAACGATAAACGTTGAAAATTGCCTCACCTTGGATGTAGCAACTATAAACATTCAAGAATAGATACAAATTTTTAATATTCCTTTTTTCAAAAGTAAAGAAAATATTACAAATTTTAGACAACTTTGGATCCATTGGACATTGTACTTAATTAATATTTAATGATTTTATATTTTTAAAAACATTTGTTTATTTCTTCTTTGTTCATTTATTTTCATTTTTGTCTTTTATCTCGTATTGATTCGATACGTTTCTGAGCAGTTCAGATAAACATCCAGATTTCACTCTCTGCTGAAATATAGCTCCGACTTCCTCGCGTTGCAATTTCTTTAAATTGAAAAGCTATAATTTACGATAGATGAGATTAAATTTACAATAACAGTAGCAAGATTTGAATTCGGATCGATCTTCGAACGATGCACTTTCAGAGATTCTTTGGACACGATAAACGAATTTATTCGTGCAATTTCCATCTGATGTGCTTTAGAAGTTTCTCGTTAGTCAATTAAGTCTTAATTGAAATCTGCATTTCTCATGAAATACTCTTTAGATTAAATTAAATTAAATTAAATATCGAGTATTATAGTTGAGATGAAAGACAAATAGAATTAATAACATCTAATATACATTTCGCCGATGTGAATCATTTTACAAGTACGCCTGGCGCATGAATTAGGTATAAGTACAGCTTTATCATATTTATTTTAAAATATGTTTTATAAAGAAGCGTACCTATTTAACGAAACATTTAACAATTTGATGAGATTCTGTAAATTATTACTTCGATTGTTCACAATGTTTTTTATTTTATTACTCTCTATGAAATGAATAAGGAAATTTATGGAAGTAGAACGTGCTCCGACTGAAAATAGCAGTTTCCTAATTTTATTATTTTCTATACGTACGTACTAGATCAAAGCTCAGAAGAAGTTTGTTATTCAATGTTTAATTCAATTTGAAGAGTTAGGTACTTTGTGAATATTTTCAAAATGATTTTGATCATGCTACTAATAGTTGATCGTGCACAAACAAATTGAGGTTTTCTTCGATGATGCGTTAGCAGTTCGATAGCAGCATTTTTAATTTTTAAGAGATAATTAGGACTGAAAAAATGTACAAGTGTCTAAAATATAAGAAATAATTCGTTACAATTAGTATAACTTAAAATTCTATGAACGGCCCCCAATTAGATGCACCAGAACAGAATTTCTGAACGTTGGATTCAGGTAAGTTTTGTTCGCGTTATTAGCGGGGCTTCTTCTTCCCAACAAAGTATCACGTTCTTATAGAAACTTATCTTCAACTGCTAGTTCTAATTGCACGAAAATTGTATCATTTACTTAGCGAAACAGCTCCTTCAAACTTGCATCTCTGATTGGATGCGAAATTTTCGCATAAAATTAGTTTGAGTATGCGAGTCGGCACAGAATGCAAGCGTTGCCAAGTTTCACATTAAAACTTTATAGTTCGGCAGATAGCCCCGCGACTGCTGCTATTAAACTTGTTTAACTACGTAATTAATCGAAAATTTGTTCGCAAATGTATTAGCATATAAATGGCCTAAATCTCAACTCGGGAACTTAGTACTAACTATTTTTTTTGTGCGACCATTGAGATGCATATTGAACATTTTTTTCATCGTTACGTATAATTCGATTTTGAGTAAGCAAACTAATTTGAAATTTAAGGAAGTATAAAAACGTGAGCAGAAAATGAAATTGAGAAAATATTTATATAAAAACATGAAAATTGAAGAAAGATATAAATAATCTATTGTCCTATCTGATGATCTTTCTACTGTCTTGTATTAGTCGAAATATTTTTTATTCATGACCACAGGTATTCTTAAAATGCGATTTTATTTCTTATTTCCATCTAGGTATTTTTTATGGCACTGTCGCTCCACTACTTTTTAGTTGCCTAATTGGCTTCACGCCATGTTATTTACAGGTTTTGCAATCTACAGACCAAAATATTGTAGACAATAGTTTTAGACACCTGATCTAAAATATTTGAATATTTGAAGTAGATTTATTTGAGTAAGAGTGCCTCAGAAAGAATACAAATAGCAAAAGAATCTGCAATAATGATAATAGTCTTTGCTGGTATACATATATTACAACCTAAGAGTTATTAGATACACTAACAAATAATAGGATCAAAAGGACAATGCATTGAGTAAAGTGACAATATTTTATTGAAAGGATCTTTGGTCATTAAGACAACCACCGAACCAAACACGAAAAGTCTGCCCGTTAAATATACACAACTTTGCTTAACGCTAATTTGAGCAAGCAAACAGGCCAATAATTTAAAGTTACCTAATTTCCGCCACAATATAAGATGGACAAGGAAATACGTTATCAAAGAAACACCTTAAAGAGTTTCTTCCGCCGAGCCCGACTCCCTGATCCGGTTTTACCTCTGTCATTTAAGCCTTCCCTGAAGAAAAGGTGCTGAACATCTTCACCAGCACAATCAGTCAACCTGCAGTACAAGCTGACCCTCCGCCACAATATAAGATGGACAAGGAAATACGTTATCAAAGAAACACCTTAAAGAGTTTCTTCCGCCGAGCCCGACTCCCTGATCCGGTTTTACCTCTGTCATTTAAGCCTTCCCTGAAGAAAAGGTGCTGAACATCTTCACCAGCACAATCAGTCAACCTGCAATACAAGCTGACCCTCATCGAGCTTGTCCTGTAACTTGTACATCTGTACAAGAAAGTAAACCCCTTTGTAGTGCTGCTAAAGGATCTCAGGCGTTCCTCGGTCATACGAGTGTACCGAATATATTAACATCTTATAAATGTGTTAACCGTTTTGTTATGTTTCCAATCATTATATAATTATTTTTGTTGAACAAACTCTACGAATATAAACTACTCAAAACAATTAAGGGGTCAAGTTTTCTTGCACTCGCCAAACTTAAACGAAATGAGTAAAAATCTTGGATGGCTGGTCAATTATTGCTTTAACTATCTTTTGTTACCCAGAAAAATTTTAGTTGTCACAGAACCTCTTTATTAAGAAAGCGAGTCAATTGAAATGACACTGGTAAAAATAAAAGTGATATTCATTAAGATTTGATTTCGAGTTCTTGATCTTTAATACTTTTGCTGCCATGCAACGCAATGTGGTAGTTGCACAAGATGTCAGAAGACATTTGACACCAAATAGAAGTCAGTCGGGCTGTTACTCTCCTACAGGAAGGCAATACATAGCGATATGCTGCCGAACAACTCAATGTATGGCAGTCTGTAATATGGAGGCTGTGGAAGCGATACCAGAATACTGCTAATGTTACTCGTCGTCTTGGGCAAGGTCGTCACAAACCACTCTCTTAGACGATCGATTTTTACGTTTGCAGGCTCTTCGGAAACGTACCAGCACAGCGCGTACTTTACAAAATGAACTTTTTCGGGCTACAGGTCGACAAATTTCCGACCAAACAGTGAGGAACCGACTCCGAGAAGCGAACCTGAGGTCTAGACGTCCAGCCAAAGTAATGCGTTTAACCAGAAATCAGCGGCAAACGCGAATGCAATTCGCCCGAGAACACAATAATTGGTAGATACGCCATTGGAGAAAAGTTTTGTTTACTGACGAGTCTAGGTTCGCATTATGTTCAAATGATGGACGGGTTCGAGTATGGCGACGACCAGGGGAACGGTTTTTCACAAGAAAGAGTCCCGTTTGGTGGTGGTTCTGTAATGATCTGGGGCGGTATTTTGATCGACAACAAAACTAATGTTGTTATCATAAGAAACGGAGCTTTGACTGCACGGCGTTCATTGATGAGGTGCTTCGGACTCAGGTATAACCTCGTGCACGTGCTGCGGGTGAGAATTTTATTCTAATGCAAGACAATGCCCGCCCACATGTTGCGAGGATCATTAATGAATATCTACAAGAGCAAAACATCTCCACTTTGCCATTGCCAGCGTGCAGCCCTGACATGAATCCCATTGAACATCTTTGGGACGAGTTGGACAGACGAGTCAGAAATCGGCAAAACGCACCTCTTACACTACGGGAGCTAGCAAATGCTCTTTTGGAAGAATGGGAGCAAATTCCACAAGACACCATCCGAAGACTAATTCGAAGTATGCCAAGACGCTGCGCAGCTTTAATTCAAGCCAGAGGAGGCCCAACTCGATACTAAAAACAAAAAAAAAAAAACAAAAAATAACAATAATTTTTGCTTAATTTTTTTCTAGTTGTTTCTGGATCGTTCTTAGCTAATTTTCAATTTTTGTTACATAACGTCAATGTGTTTATTGCAAACTTTAAACTAGTGTTCATAAAGATTCTACGTTTTGAAATTACTGATTTTTATTAAGATAAAATCTAATTTCCAATATATACAGTCGTTTGAAAGCTTGACCCCTTAATTGTTTTGAGTAGTTTATATAAAAGGTACACAGGTGTTCTGAATATTTTGAATTCTCTTACACAATACAGTGTGTCCCAGATTGATTGGGCTACCATGGGTAACTTTCTTATTAGCGAAGAAAGAGATTTGGTTAAATGCACAATATTTTGCAGTTTCATATGCTGATTCAGATTCCGTTGAGAAAATTTGAAAATTCCGAATAGTTCAGACATTATAGCAGAAAAACTGAAAATCGCTATTTTCTTTAAAGTCCAATAATTTCGCAAATATAAAAAATATGAAGAAATGTTTCATATAAAAGTTACTATGTTTGATAAAATACAGCTGAAAATTAAAATACAGTCAAAATGAAATTCAAGATCCCGGCTGTCAAGATATTGATAGCAACTTTCTTATTTTAACTGGACGTCATATTGGATTTTTGTACGATTAAATAGCATTTTTTCGTTTCAATCCATATCACAACCGTGTATCACAACCCATATTGGATTTTACATTATTATCTATTAATTTTCTTTATCTTTTTAACCATCTTCCACAAGCTATATCAAAAATTTTAGCTGTAAGAAAATTGTTTTTAGTTTTAAATCAAGTAGTCATGAATTATCAGAAAACAATAAAACAACAGACTGCGATCACCTGTCATTAAATTAAATTTTCGAGTGGTGTATTATTCAGTGTTGTAATAATTATTGTTTTATAAATAATTATTAAAAATGGCAAAATTTTCAACAATTGAGCAGTACGATATATTTTGCACCTACACCTACATGTTACAAGAACTCTCGTGTTGCTGCAGAAACGTATTATAATAGTTTCCCAGAAAGAAGACAACCAGACGTTAAGATTTTTAAAAGATTGGATGTAAATATGCAGCAACACGGATCTTTACAAAACAAAAAATCGAAACAATGTGGCAGATGGAGATGATTTATTAACATTAGCTTGTGTGGCAGCCAATCCTAACATTTCAACCCGGGAAATAGAAGCGCAAGTAAATGATCAAAATCCAAGGCATCGAGGATATTAAAGAAACTCAAGTTTCAATCTTACAAACTACAAGACATTAAGACCAAATGACCATATTCGCAGAGCTACATTTTGCAATTGGCTTATAAATAAAATAACCGAAAATGGTGACTTCAACCACATTTTATGGACTGACGAATCTTACTTTTGCAATACTGGATTATTTAATCGACATAATGAGCACCACTGGACCTTAGAAAATTCACATGTATTGTTCCACGGCGAAATCGGGTTCGATTTGGCTTTAATGTTTTTTTGTGGAATATTGGGAAACCGTTTAATCGATCCCATAATATTTAAAAGCAATTTAACTGCGCCACGATATCTAGAAATTCTTCAAACATCCCTGGAAGATTTACTAGATGATCTGCCTTTAGAACAAAATTTGCAGCTATGGTACCAGCAAGGTGGTGCTCCTGCACATAATGCTGGGGATGTGATTCATTATTTGAATTATCTTTTTAATAATAGGGTAATAGCTACAAATACAGTTAACCAGTGGCCACCTCGATCGGCCGATTTAACACCTATCGACTTTTATTTGTGGGGCACAGTAAAAAATAAAGTATATGGGAGTAGTTTTAATTATCACAACTATGAAGAATTGCATTTCTTACTATTAGTCGCAATACCCTGCAAACTGTCACCAGGAGTGTTATAAAACGATGTCGAATGTGCTTAAGGAATAATGGCCAGCACATTGAGCATTTATTGTAGCTTGTTTTTGTTTTGTACTGTTTTATATTTTGTATGTAATAAGTAAAGGCAATCCGCTTATTTGATTTAAAATAAAAATATTAAATTTTTTAAATAATTTTTTATTTAGATATGGGTTGTGATACACGGTTGAAACGAGAAAAAAAATGCTGTTTAATCGTATAATAATGTAATTTGACATCCATTTAAATTCAGAAAGTTACTATCAATATCTTGACAATCGCCATCTTGAAACATAGTAACTTTTATATGAAACCTTTTTTTATATTTTTTATATTTGCGAAGTTATTGGACATTAAAGAAAATAGCGATTTTCAGTTTTTCTGCGATGATATCTGAACTATTCGGAATTTTCAAATTTTCTCAACGGAATCTGAATCAGCACATAAAACTGCAAAATATTGCCCATTTAATAAAATCTCTATCCACTAATAAGAAAGTTACCCGTGGTAGCCTACTCCATCTGGGACACACTGTTTATACATATCCCGACTAAATTCTTCATAACATGTGGACTAAATAGTGAATAGAGAACGATGTCATAGGTGTTCATATGTAGTGTAATTATTAATCATTAGCCTACTCCATGGCGACTAGTTTTTTTATAATCATTATTGTTTTATGTCATTCAAAACTTATGCAAATTTCAGTTTATATTTAAAACATTTTTGAAATATATTGGACTAAACGAAGCGCCATGGATAATTCATCTAGATAAAAAAGTACCTTCATAATTTATTACATGACTGCAACTAATAAAACATATTCATATTCATACAATGTCTGCAGCTGATTTAACACAACTTGCCGTTGCAACAAATGTGGCCAACTAATCCTCATTGTAACACATTTTATAGCTGTAAAATATGAAAGGGTTATAATTTGCAGGTGTAGCAAAAGCAATGCGATTTTAAAATAAGTACCAATTTTTGTTTTATAGTAGATGTTTGCTTAACCACAAAAGTAATAATAATAATAATAATGCCTTTATTCAATCAAATCTATGTACACGCAGACAATGTATACAAAATGAAGCATAATGAAACTAAAACTAAAAATTAATTTGATTTGATTGAACCACAGGGCGAATTTCAGATAAAAATCTGTTTTTCAAATTAACCCTGGTATGCATCCACACGTATAACATAACAATAACATTACTATATAAAGATTACAAAAAGAAAAACAAAACAAAATTACCTATTGCCCATTAATAAACTGAAATTATCTGACAATTGAATTGCATTTAAATTTTGCTCAGAAACAGTAATGCTCGCAAGCGTCTCCCGAAAACAGACAATGATAAGCACTTAATGTTGGACGGAATACTGTTGAAAATAAGGCAGTTTTATGCAAAGGTGGAGTGATGAGACCTGTAAAGCGAACATTAATGTTATGCACGTCCGTACGAAATTTGATTTTATTGTAAAGATAAGGAGGTGTTTGTGTGTCAATAGTTTTATGGAAAAATATTGCTGAAAGCAGCAGTCTTCTGGACTTCATATTAAGCCAATTCAACTCTGCCAATTTATCAGAAACATGACTACGGCGCTGGAGACCAAAAATAACCCTAACACACGAATTTTGAATTTTCTGAATCCTTAAGAATCCATGTAATTTAGACACGGATCTTACACTCCATCGCAATAGTTAAAATGTGATAGAACTAATGACTCGAGCAACATGCATTTAATTTTTTTATTCAAAAAGTCACGATTCGAGTAAATCAATCTTAAATTCGTTATTGCTTTCTGTATACAAGAGGATACATGCTTAGTGAAGTGTAATTTTTCATCAATATGTAAACCTAAACTTTTAACTGTATCAGCTGGATTTAGAGTTGCATTTCCGATTGTAATAAAAAATTTATTCCTTGCTTGTTCACGGTCTATTGTTTTACCAAATAAAATTACAGATGACTTAGTCGGATTAATGACTGGAGAGTGTTTGGAAGAAAAGTCTATTACTTTAGCAATATCATCATTAATATTAGAAATAGCAGTTGAAATATCATTGTGACAAAAAGAATAATACAACTGAGTATCGTCTGCATATCGATGGCTTTTACAATTCTGTAACACGCTTGTCAGATTGCAGGTATAGATATTGAAAAGTAAAGGACCAGGACCTTGTGGAAGTACCTGTGTCAACTCTAAAGAATTGGATACAAACTGATTGAGCACAACTTTTTGTAGCCTACCATTCAAATAATTTTCGAATAATAGAACAGCACTATGACTTAATCCAACGTATTTCAAAATGGCTACAAGAAGTGAGTGATTGACAGTGTCATACGCGCGAGAAAAATCAACTAGCACTAAGGCAGTAAGTTTATTATGTTCCACATTTCTAAAAATGTCATCAGTAATGTCACACATAGTGGTCATGGAACTGTATCCAGAGCGAAACCCAGACTGATGCAACGGTAAAATATTATATAATTTCAAATGGTTACTGATTTGTCTGTACATAACTTTTTCCAGTATTTTAGAAAGGCAAAGCAATATACTAATAGGACGGAGATCTTTTAGTTCTTCGGGATTATTTATTTTAGGTAATGGGTGAACCAGTGCTGTTTTCCACAAAGACGGAAAAGAACTAGTTTGCAAACAAAAATTAATAATGAAAGTAATGTAAGGAATTAAAAATGAACAGCAAATATCGATTAACTTCATATTAAGACCATCATCACCTATACTATTGGATTTTATGCACAGCAAAATTTTAGTTACTTCCGATTCAGAAACAGGTTCAAATATAAAAATGATTCAAAATTAACACGGAAATTACTTAAATAAAAATTTAGTAAGTTATTATTTATTAGTAGACGTAATCGAATTCAGAAAGAAATCTTTAATGTTATTGACATCTGCTAGGCAATCCGTAACAGTTTTATGAGGGCGTGAGTGTATACTTAGATTTCTGAGCTTTTTCCACGTAACTCTCCTATTTGCAGAAGAAAAGGTACAATTTAAGTACGCCTTTTTTTCTTGCTTAACAGAAAAGGTAACCAAATTTCTGACAGATTTGTAATAGTCCCAGTGATGCGGTAACTTTGTTCTAAGAAACCTTGCATGAGTTTTGTCACGCATAGATATCATTATTTTGATAACATCAGTCAACCAAGGAGCTTTAGGTTTAGTAAATTTAGAAGAGACTTCAGGAGCATGTAGATCAAATAAGGTTGTCAAATTTGTATTGAGAAGGCCGACCATGTTGTCGACATCATTTAAATGGTACAGAGAATACTACGGTAACGCTTCTAAATCAATTTGGAAGTGCTCATAATTGAAATAACGGAAGCTGCTGTAAGTTCTAAAAATTGGATTAAAAGTTAAGTTTCCACAAGCAATGTCACAGAATGTTAAATAATGATCTGTTATCTCAAGAGAAGTAATGATTCCTGATTTAGAAATAATGCTTAAATCTGACGTAATAATGTAATCAATTAAAGTCGAATAAGACCTTGTAACTCTAGTTGGCTCAGTAATTATTTGATGGAGGTTGAATGCGTTTAAAGAATTAATCATGTTTCTGGTATTTTCCGAATCAACATCAAGAAAAGTCCCCGAGACATAACACATGATCAGCAAGCGGTAATAGAAAAGATATAAGGTCTTCAAAATTGCCAAGGAAAGTAGATCCAGAAAGTTGTGGTGGGCGGTATAGTACACCAACAATGTAATTAATATTGCCGAGAGTAAACTTAATCCATAAATTATCCACCAATTCATGGGTGGCCGATACATCTAGCATGTTATATTTAAGTCTTTTATTAATGTAAAAGCCAACACCTCTACCTCTTTGCACACGATGTTTATGCAGAAAAATAAAGTTGTTAATAAAGAAACTGCAAATATCGTCTTCATTCGATAGCCAAGTTTCGGAGACACCAATGATAATATACACCATAATTATTATTTTCAATATGATCAGATAAGTTATGAAATCCCGTAAATAGGGAGCGTACATTAAGATGTGCAAGTTTTATTGCAGATATAGGTAAGTGAACAACTTAATGCGTAATGTAATACTAGATACGAAATTATTGATATAACACGTTACAAAAAAAAAGGAAGAAGGAATATTTCAATATTTCAATGAGCTACATTGTTATAGACACAACATGACAGTCGCATAAGTAAAATTAAATACAAAAGAAAACATTAAAAATTAAATTAATTCTACTATGTGAGCAAGTAGAGAGAAAAAAACTTAAGTAAGTAAGTACAAACTTAAATTTTTATTAAATGAAATAAATGTTAATTTAATATACAGTTTAAATTTTCTTTAATCTTTTTTTTCTGATTTTAAGAATAGTACTTTTGGCAAGCAGATTTCATTTAGTTATAATACGCATTATAATAATAACTCTATTGCGGTTTTAAATTTTATAATAAGTTTTACAAAAATATGTATAGAAAATAATAGACCAAAATAGGGCATAGGAATAATGTATTGTTCAAATCAACTTTGAATTAATATATTATGAGCCACCGTTTAGAAAAAAAAGCTTTTACTTATGTAATTTAGACAACTTAATTATTCTTTTCAATTTATATATTATTGGAAAATAATTATTTACACCGAGATTTATTTAGAATATTTTTAGCTCGATAAATAATAATTTCTTTTAAGTAGAGATTTAATTAATTGTTTGATTTAACCAAATCTCTATCTTCACTAATAAGAAAGTTATCCATGGTAGCCTACTCAATCTGGGACACACTGTATTGAGTCTATCTCCTGTATGTAATCAAATTTAAAATACATAACTTAGAGATTTTATCTATTTGGGACTGCAAACAATTTTTCCAGAAATTGGCCTAGGGCAATCAAAAATAAACAAAATTACTTTAAGTGGATGGTAGGTTACGAGTGAATAGCAGGAAAAAATATAGCTGATAAAATCACTGGAGTAGGATCTGAATCCTCTGTGGTTCAACCAAATACTATCGGGGGAGCTGGCGGAAAAACGTCATATTAGAAAAACGCTCCAGCTCAAAGACAAAGGATGAATTTATCGAGTATTCGCTAAAGAATGTTAAAAAATGAAACAAGGACTATTGCATAGTTCCTGCTCACTAAGGTACCACCTCAAAAATTTGGATTAGGAAATTTTGTTTTGTGAAAGGTGTTTTTTTTTTTCAATTTTAAGCATCTTTTTCCTTATGCAGAGTTTCAAATTGGATTAAACTTTACATTAGCACGGTCATTCTGTGGAAACTCATTTTGTTTAAAGTACACTAAGAAATATTCTCATCTCATTGAGATTGACAATAAAATTTGTGCTAAAAAAAATATAAGAATTTTATGTATTTCACTGCGTTTAACTTGAAACTCAATCTGTTCCCTGACGTTCCCAACCAACCCTACCACGTCCACAGCTAGATCACCGCACAAGAGTGTAACAATATTTAAATTAATTTGGAACAGGGCCTAGCTTTCCTACCTACAAAGACTAGTCAGGCATATTGAACTACGTTTCTGTAGTATGTTTTGGAATATTGTAATATTGTACAGCAATAATAATTGTTTGAAGCAGAAAAAAATAAACACGTCAATCCTTTCAGTCCTAAATATTATTTTCTAATTAGTTATTTAACGCAAACATATGAGTTTCGTTTTCCACTTTAAATTTTTTAAATGAAAGTAAATCCGATGAAAATCCAAAGAAAATTGTAAGGTATAAAGTCGACATTAAACTTTAATCATAATTAATAGATGAAATTTCATGCAATATTTGTTTTAGAAGACATACACATGTTGCCATTAGTTAGGTCACACTCAAAATTCCTTTAAAAAATAGCAATTAACTGCTCTTATGTATGTATGTTTTGTTCGAATCGAGAACTGAAAAGCACTCGACGAGTTTTGCTAAGTGGTTGTAATTCATTCCAGTAATGAGCTTTAAAAATTTGTCCGCTCTGACTTTATTAAGTTTATTGTACCGGAAATGGTAGCAAACGTTGACACAATTGCATTGCATGACTCTTGACAACTTCGAACTTGATTGCGAAAATAAATAACAACAACAAGGACGCTGTACTCTGGCTTTGTTGAACGGCTAGAAGTTCTGTTTGTATCGTTACATTCAAAGGAAGCCTGTAAATCAAATTGTCTTGTTCGAGTAGTTTTTTGCTTGTTAATTTACGGAGAAAGCAAGATCTAAGACAAGATGATTAACAAATATGTAAAACAAAATAAGTCCTTTCTATATAAAGTACTACAAGTATATCGAGTAGTTAGCATAAGAAGAGGTTTTTCATTAATATAAAAGAAAATCTGTAAAATTCTTCATATACTGAATGAGACGTGTTTTGCTCAATAAGTGAACGTATACAAAAACGACGAAAAAAATCAAAGATAGAGTTATTAGAATATGTATTCTTATTAATTAAATTCGCTGATTCTAGCTTGTGGTCTAGGCATATGTTCATCCACGCGAACATTCTTGAGATACTAGTTTTCGACTTTACAGAGTATCTGAGAGTTTGCACTAGCTTTGTGCTTTCAAGTACGATAATAATTTGAGCTTTCACTTCACCCAAAGGTATTGCCTCTAACCAGATGTTTGTCTGGTTTAACAGATTATTCTCATTTCCAACTTAACTTTAATAGAAACAAAACAAGGTTTTGAAGTTTCGCAAAGCTTGGAATGATAAATCCTTACATTTATATCATTTCATCAATAAATCTTGACCTAAAACATAATTAACTGCGTGACAGGAAATTACCTAAATGATCCCATACATCACACTACACAATTTGAACATATTCTGTACCCGGAATGCAATTCTGTACATACATGAATCTAATCCCCAACCACTTAATCTGCTTAAACATCTTTTCAAGCGTGTGATGTAATCCTGCAGCGACTCGGCTACATTAAAAGGATTCCGCCCCAAAAAGACGAAATTAGTAGGAATAATCCGACTTCAAGTATTAGGTACTTTAGCGAGATTTACTATACTGATAAATGAGGCTTCGTTGGCCAAATACGGCGTTATTATTGATTTATTACGAATCACTCAAGATTACAAACGCTATCAATATATTAAATATACCTTTTGCTGTACATTGATAAATTTTTGATTTCATTTACATAAATATTATATTTTTCTAATAAATAACTTCCCGAATAAGTTTAAATAATTTTTCTTCTTTAAATGTTTATTCCATCAGTCCGATGTTTTGAAAGAATGAATTTGCTTATAAAATTCAGTCCATGTATTCATCTAAAAATGATAAATTATCTCAAAGACAACAGTAGAATTACAGGCATAAAGAAATTGGGTCACGTATTTCAGGTAATGGAAATAACTCGAGTAACTATGACTTCATTAGTTAGGTGTTTCTTTTTTATATTGAATTATTACCTCGCCGGAGATTATTACAATCCGTAGCTAAATTAAATCCGAACACGTATTTTAGCTAAGGTAATCAAATTTATACTTCGATGCCGGGGTTCAGTAATATCTAGGTTCAATATCGCTTGTATATCGTCGACAAAAACAGCCGTAAATTCTCAAGTCCGGTCCAACTGCACTTCCGGCATTTCGCCGTAAACTGTAATTACGTGATCAATTAAAGTGCAGAAATTCGGGGCACATTATTTAAAGTGATTTTTTTTTCTTTAAGCGCGCGCCGATCGAGCAATTTACTACGAAATTACTTCAAGCAAGCGAGCTTTCTAATCAGCGTTTTGGACATGCTTCTAGCTTGAGTTTCTAATGCCGATCGTATTATCCGGTGTGTATAAATTTTAATTTACGGTTAGCGACGACCGAATTATTTGATTTATTGACTGGATACGTACATGATATATTAACTAATTTGCGGAAGCTTTAATATTAAACAGGGCATTATTGATTTCACATATGATACGATTAATCTTAAAAGTGAATATTTCATTTACGATATTGTTTTTTTATCATCAATAACTACGAATAAATAGAATTCGCTTATTTATCATTAAATTACTTTATATTTATTATCGATTTCATGTTAATCATGAAATCTGCAAGCTTATTCCCAATAGCACTACAAACTTTGTTTCTCGTTAAGTTTGCCTGTTTGCAAAAAATAGTTATTTGTATCATTAGGCTAGAAATTGTCATTTTGCAAGTGCGAGCACAGTTTTACGAAAGCGAGGCCTTAGCCGAGACTTCGCAAGTGAGAGCACTTGCAAAGCAATTTCTGGCCGTGAGATACACACTATTTTCTGGTCCGACCTATTTCGAAAAAATTAAATAGTTTGCGCTAGGGAAGTTACCTGTATTTAAGTTGGCAACACAATGTCCAACACCAGACTTCGAATTTGAAATTTAATAAAAACCAAATTTAATATTGTTCAAGTTCATTTTGTTGTTGTTTATAAGTGCAATGGATATTCTAGCACATATTACTCAGGCTGCCAAACGTGCAATTAATGCTTTGCTACCTGAGAAGTCTTCCAGCAGATGTTGGAAGGAATATGAATTATTTGTGAAGTGTTGTAGTGAGAATTTGGTGACAAGGAACTACAGTGAGCTCGTCTTACTAGCGTATAAAAAATAAAGAAATTTCACTTTGCGAGTCATACTCACGTTTGATAAAACAAGCAGCAACGTATTATACCGCATGCGTTCAATGAAGATGCATCAAACTTGACGGACACGTTTCTGACATTATTTCAAATAAAATATCTTAATAAAAGATTTTAATCGGAGCAAGTTGAAACTTGCATAATTTAGAGTCGATGTTTTTTGAAATACTGTAGCGCGCGGAATCGTGAAACAAAACCGGCGATCTAAATTGTATTTATGAATTGTACACAGCTGCAGGGGGGTAATAAATCCATAAATAGCGAAGAAATTTATGACTAGATTTTATTTTGCCCTTGACCGAAAGCTCGGTGTATTCAACTTTGCCACACGTCGAATGCAGCAGCGATGTGAAATCGCGTGGATATTTAAACTTATTTAATTTAATAATAAATTACAAATGTGGGGCTATGCAAAAATATGCATTTAGTACATATAATATCGCACATTACAAATTGTTATTAAAATAAAATTTGTCGAATCTTAGAAATGTTTTGGGTAAAACCAGGTACTTGAGTTGGGTTGGCTTCTTCTACGAACGATTTCATGAACCGGTGAATGTAAATAATAAATTCTTAAATAAGCGCAAACTACCAAATGTTTGAACAATCCTAAAATTCTTCAACTAACAATTAGAAAATTCGTTTTAAATGGAGAATAGAAAATAAACGACTAATTATTATTTTTATTGATTGCCAACAACCATAATGTTTTAAATGTGTTTTGCTGAATCGAGTGGGGCGACATTCTAGAGGCAATTAACCAATAAACTGATTTCGTATGTGAATGAATCCATTCATTCTCATTTAAAGTCCATCCTAAATCGATTTTCTCTAAATTTATTCATTACAGTGAAAATTTTACAAAGAAACCTTTCTTTCTTTTCCCTACATTTACCTGCATACTAAGTGTGATGTATCTTCAATGAAACATCCAGTTTTCAGCTAAACTTAACTCCAAATTAAAAAAAAATATTCAATACATCAAATATTTACTACGAAATCAAACCTCTTGTCATTTAAGAAATGTCAACCTAGGCCTCCAAAGGACTGTTTCCGAACGATTTTGACGAATGCAATACCAACATTTCTGGCCGGAGGACCAAAAAATTATTTGTTTGTCTCAAATAGGCTGTCAGTTTTTGTAAAAATAAATAAATTTTACCCGCTTTAAAGTAAGATTAATAAATGTGCAACAACAAACGAATGGCTTTACAATTATGACCGCAAATGTTCATAATTTGTGATTTTATGGTACTTATGCCCAATAAAAGCTCTACCCCCTAAGCATCGTAGTTACTTACAATCAAACGGAAGTATACACTGGCAGAAGGCAAAATGAATCGCTTTTCGATATCAGAAAAAACCGATAGGGTTTTGTTATACGGCGAAGCAGTAAGAAATGTATGTCGCACTCGTCGTTTGTGGATCGAAAAATTTCCTTTACCACAAGTGCCGCATAAGAGCACTTTTGTTTCGATGGTGCAGCATTTGCGTAAACACGGACGTTTTCGTCTTGCAAATGGTCGTGGTCCAAAGGCAACTCCACAAGTGTATTGTCGACGAAGAACCCAGAATCAGTACTAGAAGAATGGTATACGGGGCTGGAGTTTCCCAATCGACGGCTTGGAGAATTTTTCGTCAACAGGAACTGCATTCATACCGCGTACAAAAAGTACAAACATTACCGCTGGGAGATGCAAGTCATCGTGTTACGTTTTGTCAGTGGATATTAAATAAAGTTAACCAAAACAACGACTTTTTAAACGTGGTATTGTTCACCGATGAAGCTCATTTTACTCGGGACGATGTTCGAAACTCTCATAACACAAACGTATGGAGTGACGAAAATCCACACGCTACAGCGGAATTCCATCATCATCAGCAATTTACGGCAAATGTTTGGACTGGTATTGTTGCTAATTGTTTGATCGGTCCTTACATTTTACCGCACCATTTGAATGCCATAAATTATTTACAATTTTTAATAATGATCTTGAGCTACTATTAGATGATGTGTTCTTAGCTGTACGATGCGATATGTGGTATTTACACGATGGAGCACCCCCTCATGCAGCTCGTGTTGTGAGAGAGTGGTTAAACACTAATTACTATAATAGGTGGATTGGACGCTATAGTCCAGACTTAAATCCCTGTGATCTTTTTATAGAGGTGGACGAAACAGCTCGTCTATTATATCCATCATACTGTACAGTAGTTGCATGAACGTATCGAACTTGCTGCTGAAGTGATTCGAAGTACACCTGATGTTTTCGAACGCCTAAGGGAAAACTTGGGCTATAGCTTGCATTGATAACAACGTTCTTCAGTTTGAGCATCTGCTTTGACAGGTAAAACCGGAATTTTTAAATTATTTATCACAATTATTTTTATTTATTACATAGTACGACAACCACAATTTGAAACATAAAACACCAATCATTACGAGCATAATGCAGTGTGTTTCATGCTTTAAATTGTTACGGGGGTACTGTCTTTTGTTGAAACTGATTCCAGTCGGATCTGATTTAAATGTCCCAGCGGAGTGATATTCGCGGTTCATTGTCTTCGTGCTAATAAATTAATAAATGCTCTAATAAATTTAAACGTTTGAGGTAGGTCATTACAGCGGCGTTCCCTCTATTAAATAAGATTCACGATTAACTTTTATAGTTTTATTGATCTAGGTAATAAACGCAATAAAACGTACGAAAACACAATATCATAAAACTTACGATTGAAACAAACTCCATACACATTGGCGTAATTTTTAGTTATTTATAAATTTTTTCAAAGAATTTTTTTAACATTTTTCTCATAACCTATGATTTAATTCCTTTCACAGTTTATTTTGGCGGTTTATTCAAGATTTACCCTGTATATGAATTCATTGTGTTTTAAACTTGTTCGGACAAGTTTGAATATGATCTTGTTGGGAGAGTATAAAATGTTGCAATTGTAATGTAGAAAAAGTGCAGAAACATTGAATTTTGAAGTTTTATTGCAACAATTCTTACAAACACTAGAGATTAATAATGTGTACGATCCCCACGAACAGTTAAAATTGCTTGGTACCTTGAGGATACGAACTGAATTAGAATATCGAACGGTTTTTGGCGAATTCCATTTCTTACTGACAGTGGTGGCATATTTCGTGCAGTAACAAGTCTCCCCAATGCACCAAAAGCGTATTCCTTGGGATTGCCATATGAGAAATTGGGAGATCACTCTATTCTTTATACATCAACTTCACCAAACCATGTTTGTTCAGTATAGTCCATAGAAATGTTCTTCCACTGCTGCAGCATATGGACCAACAATGGGTCGCAGAATCTCATCCAGATATCTCTGGACAGGGAAAACTCCATTTTGTATGAAATGTACCCTCCAGTGCTTAACCCAACCTATATCATTACACCACCATCCTCATACTGAGGCCTTTCTCGGACAAATTATGGGTTATTGCGCCAAATCAGATTAAGCCTATTATCCGACTATAACGTAAATCTAGATTCCTTACTAAATAATACACGCTCCCACTCATTATAACCTCAATTGATATGCTACATTTTAAGGACTCTTTTATGCTCTGCAATAAGAGAAACGTAAACCAATAGTGTTTGGGCATATAAACAAGAGCTATGCAAGCAACGTGTCTTCTTGTTTGCATTGATAGGAGCCTTGCAGTGTCAGGAGAAAACTCAAACGCAATTTCTACATGCTAGTTGCAACAGTAATCGAAAGTCTTGGTGTTGTTGAAGTTGGTTGACTTTGTCCTTATCTTCGTCGAATAAGACCAGTTCTCAAAAACGATTCCAAAGTCTGCAAATTACACTTTGGGTCATTTCAAAATCCTCAGCAACATTTGTGTTACCCCACTCTCCAATTGACATGTGGCCCTCAAAGCCTTTATATCTGACAGATGGTGATGTGTTTCCATTTCGGGCGACACTCATAATTGCATATCTCCACTACAAATCACAGAAGTGAACTTTCCGATATTGACCCAAGAGGATTTTGGAGGGTGTTGAAGCGCGTTTTTATAGCCTCGATAGCGACGATCGCTTTAGAACTTGCATAAATCTGTTAAAACGCAATCTGTGTGCTCGGTTTTTTTGTTTATAAAGGTTGAAACTAGTTAATAGAAATATTTGCAGGTGTTATATCAACGGACACTATTTTTTATTATCTGTTATGTGGAATATCGTTAATTGCTTTCATCAGTACTTCTTTGAAGTATAGGATAGATGTTATGTTTGTGTGTCACTGGAATTTATAAAATTTGCTGAATCATGACCATTCAGACTCTTTCAGCGGATGTTTGTCACACAAGGCAAATGCACCTCTAGCGGTTAAAAAATCAAGACAATTCTAATTTCTTTGATAATTAAATACTGAAGAAGTCCTTGGTCATCGTTTGCTCGCATAAACTCGTATCCAACAAGTCCGAATATGATTGAAAACTCCGTGAATTGTGACGCTCCAACCTACGTAGCAAGGCATCGTATGCTGTACTGATTTTCAGTCGATTTTCGACTTTCTATAAAATTTCTTCTTCGCCATGAAGAATTTGATCTTCACGTTGACGACTAATATTGCGCTTGTTCACTTCACGAGATCCAAAATCTCTAAAGTCATTTTCATACTTTGGGCAATTTTTTTTCGATACAAAACCAATGATTCTTCAAAGTCTAATATTCTTTTCGCATTTCATATTGTAACGTTTTATATTAATGTCCTCAAAATCATACAGTAATGGGTTACTTTAAAGCATAGCAACCATTACTGCATAGCAACGTATTATTATTACTATTATTTTTTTCAATACCCCTCAATTGTAAAAGTTATTAATGTGACAGTGATTAAAGACACGTCTATTAAACATTAATAAAAATGCGAAAAAGATTAACACAAACTCGTTAGAAGAGTGTTCTCTAAACTTGTATGTCTTTTAAAGTTACTCTCTCGCTCGTACTCCAACAAGCCAAACTCGTTTAGTAAAACTTCACTTTTCTAAACTTGTTACGTATTATACTATTATACGCGGCAAGAACAGGGAGTTAGTAATAATGATTTCTCAAAGTACACGTTTTACTATATCCTTCCGGTCCTCATTGTCAGGTTGATCTTAAGGAAGTTTGTCGATAAGTTGAATTATAACAAAGAATAATTATAAATCTCGCGAATTACGCAGTTAAATTCGTATATGCGCCGTAGACCACATGCAAGAGTGGAAGCTTGGGAGATGTGAACGTTTCATGCGGTGTAGCCGACTGCTGCATTAGAATAGCTGTACCCCATATACAGGGAGATCGAAATTGTCCTGATCCTACACTACTTTCCGCGAGCTTGATATTAATAATTACATCTATCACATGAAGGTTAGAAGGAAAAGCAGTGACGTGCATAGAACATTCATGAAACTTACATCCAAACCTAACCTAATTAATAAACAACATAACTATTTATCTACGACTGCTTCGATAAGAACCTATTATGGCATTAAACTTACGTTAGTTAATGAAGCTTATTACCACTGAATGTGGTAATGAAATTATTAACAAATTCGTATTTTTCAGTTAAGAATAATTATTTATGAATATATTTAGTTGTTTTTCCCAAGAATTATCATAAACCAAAGGGAAATAACAGAAATTGCATTATATACAATATTGCCGACATCACAAGTTGACATACAAGTTACTATATTTTCGAATATTAAATTGTTCTGATTTTAAATAAAAAAAATATTAAATTGGTCAGAAAACTATTTTTTTTTCAATTCTGAACAGTCGTAGATAAAATGTTGTATCTTAACATGTTTGATAAGGCCTATTAATATACTCATGCTCTTACCCGATTTTTACATAAACTTATTTACACAGTATGATGTAATTGAGCGGAACTTTAAATTTTAAAAATCATCTGACTCTAAATTTCGCGCTCACGTGAATTTAACAGTGCCTCTCATACATATATTTTTACTTTTATCACCTTTCATTCCACAACGGAATACCAGCTTTATTACTCGGTTTTACGATTCTAGAGACTTCGTTTATGTGCGCCGGACACACATACGTACCTGTTATTTATTATGGATCCCGATACTCTTTACGACGCCGGAGTGTCTTCGAATTTACTCATCTCGTCAATAACGTCGACGGAAATTAGGCACGACCTGCCCAGGAATTCCTAAATCTTGATTAAATTTAATTGAAAACGAAACAAGATAACAAACAATACGGGAACAATTTCGAGCCGAAATCATAAATCTTTCCCGGTTCCAGTATTTTAAAGTCGCTGCCATTGTAGGAAGTAATTAACGAGAACTCCAATTAAGCGAAAGGATCTACGGCATGCCAAATACGAACCAAAAAATTTCTAGTAGTAATTTACGATTTATTGCTCATAAAAATTTGAAATTTTTTAATATAAAATGAAAAACATAACTTTGACTTCATATTGTCCTCAACATTAAAGATATTTCATAGGTGGAAGGGTTCTAGAGATATTATACAAGTGTCATCACTGGTGATAATTTGAGAAAGAAAATTTTTGTTCCCTTTCGACTCGTTAAACATTCTTGAAAAACTTCTTTACTAATAAGTTTTTTTCTTCACTTTCAAGCAATCTGGGAATCTATAGTGCAGACACCTTCTTCATATCTAAATCGCAATGCAAAGTTTTCAAGACACCTGTTTCGGATATACAGACTTCACGGCATTAACAGAGACCTATATTAGGAATAGGCAAATTTAAAAAAGAAACAGTAAATTAACATGTAATTATGTATAGATGATGGCTATATTTATATTTCAAATGTATATATTTAAAATAATTTTAGCACGCCCATATCGTAAGATTTAATATTCACCCTCGAACTAATTAAATTTGGTATTTGCAGAATTTAATCTAGACTTAACGATGCACATTTATGGTGGTGAGTTATTCATGCTGGTGAAATGGCACAATATAATTGGTTGTTTTAACGAATAATAAAAAGTATCGTTAAATTCTCGTTGTTAGAATCGCTAACAGAAATACGTAGAGTTTTTGGAGAGCATTAGGAGTGAGCCTTTTCATAGCTAATGCGTCTCTTTGAATAATACAATATGTATTTTGCGTGGCATGTAATTAAACCGAATTCGAAACGATGAAAGTGAAACGGTCGTGCTTTCTCATTTATCGTCGCTTTAATCCAACAAACTCATACACGAGAATTAATTAACCATTTCGTTGTGAATCTCGGCAATAATCGTGCGAGAGAGACCTGCTAAAATCCACTGCAGTTTTACGATGCTCATGTATCACACGTTTGGAGTGGATTTGAAATCGCGATTGAACTTGATAAATCGGAACATGCGTTTTACTGGTTCCGTTTCGATCTTATGATCCGGTGAGCCGTTCGGTTTATAATTAATGACGAAGCTATGAACAGTGGAAGTCGTTAATCTTTTTCAATACACAAATATCAGCTGCGTGCGAATGAGGTTTGTGTTTAATGATTGAGAGAGAATTTTATCCCATCCGGAGATTTATTATATTATGACCTTAATGGCTTAACGATTCGAAAATTTTTGGCAAAGCATTACACAAATCTAAAGAAAGCCAAATTATTCCAAAGTATACTGCATTGTGCAGACGTATGTACATACTTAATAACACATATAATTCGTATCGAATCTTCAACAAAAACTTATCTCGAGTTAGCCTTGTTAACAAAAGTTCATATCGTAGATTGAACTATACAGATGCTGTGCTTATGTCAAAATATAAAATTAGGATATGCGAAGGAACTGACGAGGCAGGTATTCACCTGACACCTGAATAATCGAATGTTTATCAATTTTGATATATCAGAAAATTAATTACGCAAGATCCACGTCATACGATCTTTTTTTAAGGCTGTTTGTTGAAGATTAAGTGTATACACCTTACATTACTTCTATGAAGGTAGTACTATTTACATTAATTTATTTTTAATGGAATACAGGCAAAGGTGCTGATAACGAAACAAAAAGAACACATTTCTTTTAAAATGAAATTCAGAACTAATCTCGAGCTTGAACAAATACTTTATATTCTCCTGGAAACTATGTTAAGAAATAAGTAAATATGGCATTGCATTTTGCACATCAAATACAAAAAAAAAATTTTGGGTGATTTTAATCTAGTATAGGATAACTTTGGTATACAACATTAAAACTTTCACTTGCGCAAAGCAGAAAGCCTTCATAGAAGCCTTTGTTTTCATGTTACAGGAACAAAACAAGTTTACATGAATTGAATATAATATTCTGTTAGGTTCTCTAGGATATACATATTTCATTACGTAAAGAGTTATTTACACTGTTATATTGAAACTTTCGCAACAGATTAAGCGCTTTTAATTAAGCAAAGTTCCCACGCTGAGCCTTGAATTAGGAGTACACGACCATTGGGTAATCAGTAATCAATTAGGTAAAGTGCACCTCGTAAGCTCTGCATTGCAGTCCGGTTAGAGATTGCCGCCCAGAGCATCCCTTAACCGAGATACATGGCGACCGAATGAGGCAACTAATGTCGGCTGAAAAATTTAAGCGCGACTTTACGAGAAAATTTGTGAATGCAGTAAAGTTTTGCCGCTAATAGTTTATCATTTTTACGAACGGAACGTAGAGGATGCTCGCGGCCTATTAAATTTTTGAATGGCCCAAATGTGTGGGCCTAGAAGATTCATAAATATGATCGGTGTTAAGAAAGAACGTTCTTCTCCCTATTTGGGAATACGTTTCGCCATATATCACATTTACGCCAGCGGGATTCTAAGGGTTATGTTGTAATATTTTTTCTCCCGTTGTGTTGTTTGAATAAATAACGAGGGACGGTAAGTTTATTAATTAAATTTGAAATGACTAAGAGATTACATCTTTCATTATACGGCTACGTGATGGATATCAGTTAATTTATGTACTCGTATTTATTTAGGGAATTAGGTATTCGTAACTTACATCGTGCAAAACCGAAGTCAGGAACAAAAAGTGGTAAGCGGAAGGATTGAATTTGTCCTTAATTGCGAATTTTGATTTATGAAATAGTTTTCTGAATAGTTTAATTTTATTTATTTTGTTATTTACAACATTTAAATTTAAAACCAAATATTGATAAACGGTATTCAGTCACTGAATTTATAAAGTAAATACACAGTTACATTGTTTCAGATTTTTTTAATGCGCACGATCTTAGTTTTCCCATCTAGTGTTTGCTCTCATTTTTCGCATGTTCCCGTATGTTCCTTATTTGATCCGTACCTTAAACAGACAACAAACATAACTTAAAAAAATTGTTTTATTGATTTACTTTTACAACGATTTTTACATTGGAAAAAAAAATTTTTGAATCTTACCTTTGAAACGCCGAAAAAATCAATGACGAATGGACCTATTCTATTCCTGATTGCATTGCAGAATTTCAGGAAAAATTTCCAGAAACTGTATTTCTGTACCACAAATTTGTCAATCAACTTCAGTACTCTGTAGGCCTGTTCAGAGAAAGTGGCAGTGTGACTAGGAAACAGGTAGGACGATCTTGGCTGTGTTTACAATGCTGGTTTCCATGTTGGTAAACGTTGAGTGTCGTCTCTAGTTTTCATATTTCTCGGATGTTTCTCTATTTCGATGAGTTCTCGTATGATTCGTGTCGATAAGTGCCGTACGTTGGCTATAGCTTTTGTATTGTCGAAATCTGTCTTGTGTGAGGTGGATGTTACGTGCTGTGCGAGTGAAGACGTTCTTTCGTTCTTCTCGATGGCATTCAGTGTTCTTCTCTTCTCACATTTATTGTTCTGTTCGTCTGTCCTATGTAGACTTTGTCACAATCTTGGCAAGGAATTTTGTATGCTCCTTGGCGTTCCAGTTGGATTTGTGTTTTTGGATTAGGAAGAATGTTAGAGATCTTCTTATCTGTGTTGAATATTGTTTCGATTTTGTGCTTCCTGAGGACTCTGCTATACAGGCTGTTCTTTAACTTGATGCAAAAAAATTAATGGCGTATGTGGTACGATATATTCTCACGAATGCATCAAAAGGAAAAAAAAATAAAAAAATTCATACCGATATCCGGCAATACCCTGTGAAATGTTTAGAATCGCTGGACGCAACGGACGGTGACCTTCACTCACAATAAGTGTTCGAAGTTCCCTCCTGCGCGAGACGTAAATATACGATGGCTCGACGAAGCAGGGATTCACATACGTTACGGAATTGGTTCTCTTTTCGGATATTTTCCAGTGCGTGCGTTGAGTTCGTCTATTGTATTTACTTCTTCGGCGTACACTAGATTTTTTAAATGTCCCCACACATAAAAATCGAATGGATTAAGATCTAATATTTTCTAATATTTAAATTTACATCCTCTAGAAGTTCCGGCAAATTAGTTTGCAAGAAACGTAAATACATTTCGTCCAAGCAATTAGGTAAAACAAATAGAATATTAAAGTGCCGCTCAACATACCTAGACACAGATTGACCGAAAAGCGTTGTTGAAAACTACGACGCCATATTGCATGAGGATTTTTTTCAGCCCACACTGCATCCCTTGTAAACACTGATTCGTCGTAACACTGTACATACAAACGTCTTGCAGCCAACGCATTTTGACCACATTAACCGTAAATTAAAATCGTGTCCACAAGATCAGCATTGGAAAATTCGGCCATGTTTTCAACGCGACAAAGCACAGCTGACAACTGATCCACTTAACAGCCGATGCTGACATCAACAAATTTCTCCGAGGACGTAATTACGTCATAAAAATAAACCAGGGACTATCAAACTATTGTTATGGCCGATTTCGGGTTTTGTCGTTTCGGTTGGATAGGCCACTTTATTTACTGGTGTTGCGCGCGCTTTTAGCCATATGCGCAGGTAGGGATGATCTAGTTAGTTTTGGGCCTTTTCTCTCTCGCCCCTTTCTGGTTTCGACAGCGAACGAATTGGGTGGTGCATCTCGTAATACGATAGCGTGCTTAGACGTGGTTGTGGTGAGAGTTACTTGGAGTTTTACGCCGTCGTTATACGGATTAGTTGGCCGTTTTCATATATTTTTCCCCATGGTTGGGGGAACCGTCTTTCGGCTTTGCCGAGTGCACCTCGCTGTCTTCTGGCTTGTTTGTAGCAAGCAAGTAGTCACGGGCAGATCGAGTCCGAGTTGACCCGATCTTCGCCCGGCTTAGCGCGTGTTACGCCGACTCCTCACTACCTGGCGTCGCGACGATGTCTTTCGTGGCGCTGTGGAGGCTGTTCTCCTTGCGAGTGTTGCTGTGGAGATTTTCGAACGTTTGGTCGTTTTCGACGACGTACCCTGGAGAGGAAGCGTTGGCGTGGATTCGCTTTATGTAAGATTTTTCCAACCGTTTTCTTTTCTTCCTCGCCGCAGAGCAGCCCGACAACGTGGGCGGAGTTCAACAGTTTGTGTCATTTTTCTTATCTGTGGACTTTACGAGAGGGACTATATTTTTCGTTTTTGTTGTATTGCGGTTGGTGACTTTCGTAGCTTGTTAATTGTGTTTAACGTAATCTGGGGTTCCGTAATTTTTGTTTCTTTTAAAATTTTATTAATGTTAAAATTTCAGTAATGTTCAGGAAACGTAAACTTTTTGCTCGGAGAAACGCTACCCTTTTGGGTTTTTTTTGTTACCGTTGAGCCCTATTTTTATGTGTCATATTAGTTTAAGGGTCTGTAAGATGCGCGTGAGTACTCCCGCTAAAGCGTTTTTGCCCTTTCCTTGGGGCCTTGTATTTTATAAATATATATTGCATTAAATATACTTACTTTTGACGACCCATTGCGGGGTTTGTGGATAACACGAGTTGCTCAGCGTCATTCAATAAAGTTATCATTCTACCATTTGAATTTATATTATTTCTTTTTTTTTTGAGAAAAGGAATTCAAGATCATTTTTTTTCCTTTTGTTGGTTACAGTAGCCAACCGTTTAGAAAGCGGGTCCTGGGGTGTTGTACCTACTGGGGTCAGATAGGGATACACTCTCCCGGCCGAGTGTTCCCCCCTACTCGTGAGTTGCGTATTACTTGCTGCGTAGCGCCCGTTACTGTAACACCTTTTGAATTCCCCACGCCGTCTCCACTGAATGGGCACATTTATGCAACTCTTCACTACATCGTACTCACCAAGGGATCGACCGACCCTGCTTGTAGAGTTGCGGTTTGGGCAGTGTTCCACGTTTGTAGTTCAAAACGCGCAACACGCCTTCCCCCTTTGTTACCCACGCGCGTAACACTATTTCATGGTTCGCCAAAAACATTTATTATCTCTAATATTTATTAATCAATTATTATACAAAAACTGCTTCATTCTATCACTTTCACTGGTTTAATTTTTTGTATGAAGTTAAGAAACATCCAGAATATATATATTCACATCGTAGCTTTTCGCGGGTGTTGTATGTTGTAATGTTCTTCCGGGTCTTCTTCCGCGTAGGGTTCTCAAAAGAACCGTTTTGATCTTGACGATGTTTCGGCAGAATCACATCTGCCATCTTCAGGTCTTCTTTGCTGCTTGCTTGGTTTTGCTTCTCGTTGTTATGCGAGTCGAACTTAACGTTGTCAAGACAAAAACTGAGTTCGACTCGCATAACAACAGGAGCAAAACCAAGCAAGCAGGAAAGAAGACCTGAAGATAGCAGATGTGATTCTGCCGAAACGTCATCCAAGACACAAACGGTTTTTTTGAAAACCTACGCGGAGGAAGACTCGGAAGAACATTATAACGTACAACACCCGCGAAAACCTACCATTAGAGGAGATCAACCTACTCATCACAAGTTAAGAACACTTCAGGAAATGTATCCTGGAGAATTCTCTCCCTATCAAATATCCAGTGCCAATGCGGATAATTGTCTCTAGCATCCCCTTAATTATAATTTAGGTCACGATATCTTGCAGCTGATTTTTGATCTAACAAAAACGACGATCGATTTCTTACTTACATAATATGGACCGTCAAAAAACAAACTACAAATTAGAGTAAAGTAAAAATTGATGAGATAGTTGAAAATGTGAGATCAATTATGGCTGATGCTCCTCGCACTGCCATCCATCACCTGTCACAAAAAGTTGATCTTTCTGTTGGGATCTGCAGAACTATTCTAAGAAAGGACTCGCAAATGTTCCGTTATCGTTTGACTGCCGTGCATGAATTTCTTCCAGTAGATTTTGAACCAAGGCGAAGATACTGTCATTTAAACAATATTGATTGGAAAGGTTTAAGTCGGAGAAGATTGATAGGTTCAATATTTTTTAATGGCACGCTAACAGCATTTAGGATATTGGTTTTTGCATCCATTTATTAATTAACTGCATGATAACAAGTTGCAATTTGGCTATTTCTAGCAGAAGGGTGCAATGGTCCATGCTGCTGGAGATACTTTAAATTTCCTTTAAGAGTTTCTTGGAGATCGGATAATTAACAGAAATATGGTAAACATATAGCCTCCGCTATCTTGCGATCTAATTCCTTTGGATTTCTTTGTTTGGCCCACTGGAAAAATTCCATGTTTAAAACGTCCGTTAATGACTTACAGGAACTTACTCAAAGAATCATCGAAAAGTGTGATGAAATAAACATTTCTCTCCACATTTTGCAGAATGTTATTAATCGATGTCGCAGAAGAGTTGGAAAATGCCTCGAAGAAGGCGGAGGCCATTTTCAACATCTGTTGTAAATTCACCTTCAACGTTATTTTCAATGTTTTATTTTGTTTGGTTTCAAATAGTAATAAATCGTAATTATTGGTTATGATTTTCTGTTGACGTTATGTCAAGGTTGAATGTCAGTTTGGTATTTACTGATCAAGTAAGGAACATACGTGAACATGCGAAAAAAAGAGCAATACACTAAATGGGAAAACTTTTTGAACACACAGTTTTCGAAATATAATTACAATAGAATAATTTTCTAACTCATAGAAATATTTAATATAAAATGCATAAAATATATTTTTATAAATACATTGCGTAAACAATTTCAATTGAAATTGTGATTCCTTGTTTACTTTTCATTTGAACAAATCCCAATGATATGAAAAGTTTGATTGATGAGGAGCGCTTTATTATTGTTTATGCTTTTGCGCAATTACACATATGTTTCGTTTACAATTTTGCAAACTATGTTACCGTATGTTACGTTGATACCCACAGGACTAAAACGAAAGATAAACGTAGTCCGTATCGAGCACATTGCATCAACAAACGCAATCGTAAGCAAACTTCGAGAAAAGAGGTGCATTGAAAATCCGGTCACCTTTCCGCGTTGCAGTGGAAAAAGTGCTCCGTACTTTATACTATCCAGACCGATATATTTCGCGAAAAAATTGGGTTTTCGTACTGATTCACTTCATTCTCCTCACGCAGAGATTCTGCATGTGAGATAAATTGCGTAAACTGATATGGGCAAAATATAAATTGATATACTATTTTATTTCATTTACTTATGGAGTGCATCGTAAAGTCTGAAACAACTAGTGGCTTTTCGAGTTAAATGTTTGTTGTTAAAGTTCTGAGAGACAGGGATTAACTAAATCCTAGTGGTGAGAAGACATTTGTCAATTGCCCTTCTTGTAGTAAAACTTTGAGTAGGATTAATTTAGTGCAAAACTAAATTTAATTCGGGACATGACTTTAGTTTCGCTTTATTTGGTCTATCAAGTTTTAGCCGCTGATCAAACGAGTACATATTTCTCAATTATTATTTCATTATAATTCGTTTTTAATTTAAAGTTAGGTTAAAATTTTCTTTTTTAATATTTACTTTTCAATAATTTAAACGCAAAATTTAATTGAAAGTTATAAGGTGATTAAGGTCAGAATGTTACGAATTCGGATTTAAATTAAAATAAAGTTCAGGGCACCATTAATAGTGCGAAAGGGTGCTTAAATTATCAGAAATTGTATAAAAAATACGTTCATTACGAATTTTTAGAAAATATGAATAAAATTTCGATTTCTGAAAACGTTCGGCCTGCAGTGAAGACAAACCTGCATCAAACGTCTATCGAACGCCTGTTCCCTACATTTATTGAGAAATCCGCGAAATTGGATGCACGACATGGAAATAGATTGGCACAAAAGCCTCATAAACTTTTATCAGAAATATGAAATCGTGGGTTATGCGCACAAAAGCCTTTGTGAGTTCCAAGGCGAGCTATTAGTTAAGGATGGTTATTTACTTCTTCGATACAAGTACCTTCTGTTTTATTTTACGTATATATTATCATTTCAAAATTCTGGCGAAATGTAAGAATTGGAGAATCTATTTGATTATTAATAAAATAATGCGAAGTACAATAAAAATGTGGTGAAATTGTAAGGGATTATTGTTAGAAAATATGAATTATTTAAAAGACAAGGTTAAATTTCTTGTTCTGGAGATAATAAAGGAAGGGCGTTGAAAACAAATTTCAAACTTATGAGTGATATATGTTTTCTGTAGGAATAAACTAACAGTCAATATTTAGACTCTTCTAGACTCTTCATATTTTGAAATTTGAGTTGTTTGTTTCCAATTGTAGATTTTTCTTCTTCTTTGTCTTCAACAACTTTTCCAATACAGAGTTCTTCTAAATAGCTTATTAATAGTTTTTTGTTATACATTTTAGGTCACATATGTGTGTGCTATGGCTAAAAATCGAAATATGTTCAGGGTTGACCAATGGCTTTGGTCAAACTCGAAGCATTTTTGTATTTCGGTCTTTCATTAGGCCATTTTCAGTTAATATGAGTTGATAAATCCGCGGACTCGACATATGCAAACTTTAAAGTATTAAAAGAAAAACTTCACTAGTATAAAATATACAAATATTTGATGAACAATTGCTCCCATTGATTGTGAAGATGTTCAATGAAGCAATCGTCTCAATAAAGGCAGGAAATGCAAGTGAA
Source organism: Serrognathus titanus (assembly GCA_039766575.1). Lineage (NCBI taxonomy): Eukaryota > Metazoa > Arthropoda > Insecta > Coleoptera > Lucanidae > Serrognathus > Serrognathus titanus. The sequence continues at coordinate 43,008,175 of CM077914.1, read as the reverse complement.
ATTGACATGGACAGAAAAGGTAAAATATTTAAATACCTATACACAAAATGGGAGACAAAAAATAATATAAAAGTTACCGAGGTATCTATCTCGTTGCTTAGTGTCCCACAGTGGGTGAATTGAGCAATTTAAATGGACAAAAATATAAAAATTCATAACTCAGTAATTTTCTAAATGGCTACAATTTAAAAATGATAATGTACAACAAATTCTTTAATTAAAACCAAATAATTTTGGGAATATTATTCTCTTAATACATTTCGAGAAGAAGTATACGTCCGTAAATTCCAAAATGTTCTCTATTAATTATTCTCAGTTACGTAATTATATTCTTGTTCTCCATGAATTATTCTCAGTTACGTAATTATGTAGATTGCTCCTATAAATTGAATGGTCATATTAATCTCTTTATCAGTGGTATTTAGTACGTGAAATTGTTTGTTGATTGTTTTGTCATTGTGTTACCATTGACTGGAGTAGTGCCGTGGATCCATTAGTAGTATTTATAGTTCTTATTTTATACGACTTGTTATAATATTTATATTTCTGACAAAAGTAAGAAGAGGAAACTACAATCTCTTTTACGACACAATACAGAAGAACTTTTACATGCAATACGTTTGAGATTTTTATCTGAAGGAAAAGTTCTGTGGCGCAAATAATACAAAAAGCTGCAGAATCCCCTCAAGAAATAGTACAAGTTCACAAATCTGTAATTAACATTAAAGAGAAGGCCCCAATTAAATTAACTGCAGATGAAGCGCTGGCATCGTTTATTTCAAACAAATTAACAAAGCAACAATATAAAAATATAAAGAAGGAGACAAAGCCACATAATGCTGAGGTTTATCCATCTTACGATAACTTGCTTTTACCAAAAAAAAAAACGTTGTTATCCAGAAAATATTGAAATAGGAGAGACTTACGACGAAATTAAATTACAATCACTGGTGAACCACACGACTGAACGCTTATTTTGTACTTTAGAAGAACTTCTTAATCGAAGGCATGTGTGTGATCCTGTGCAACTTAATATTACTTCTAAAAGGGGTTGTAATGGTGCTGCTGGTTATAGCCAATACAGGCAACAATTTGCAGAAGAAAATCAAGATCAGTTATACGATGGTTCACACCTTTTTATTATTTCTTTGGTTCCATTGACAATAGCAGATAAAAGTAAAGCCCTTATCTGGTCTAACCCGCGTCCATCGTCTACAAAATATTGTCCACCTATTAAAATTATAATAAAAAAAGAAAATGAAGATCTTGTACGAGAAGAAGTTTCGAAAATTAAAAATCAAATTGCAAAACTTTCACAAACTACAATTAATATGGATGGAAAGGCAATCTTCTTTATTTTAACCATGGTCGATGGGAAAATATGCGGATATTTGATTGGAAAGCATGTATCAACTTGCTACATATGTGGTGCAAAAGCTAAAGTTATGAACAACCTTGAAAGTTGCAGACAAAAAATTACTAATACATCTGCACTTTCATGCGGACTTTAAAGTTTACAGGCTTGGATTAAATGCATATTTCATACAGGCTTGATTTTAAGCTGTGGCAGGTGAGAGGAGAAGAAAATAAAGAAAAATGTCAAATAAAGAAAAAAGCAGGTGCAAGATCGACTTCGAAAGGAATTAGGATTACTAGTGGATATACCACAACCGTGTTTTGGGCTAACTAATGATGGTAACATGAAGATTTTTCTCCAATCCATCTATTGTGTCTGAAATAACTGGTGTAAGCAAGAGTTTAATTCATCGATTGTCAATTATACTGAGAACAATCGTCTTCGGATGCCCGATAAATCCAGAAGCTTTTGATAATTTTGCATTTGAAACAGCAAAGGAATATGTAAGAAACTATCAGTGGTACAACATGCCACCAACATTACATAAACTGCTTATACATGGAGTTGAAATAATTAAACAATTTACAGTACCTACAGGACAGTTATCAAAAGAGGCGCAGGAATTCAGACATAAAGATAACAAACGCTTTCGCGAGGATCATAGTAGAAAGTTTTCTAGAAAAGATACGATAGAAGATCTTATCCACATGTCACTAATATCTTCAGATCCTGTAATCTGTAATTTACGAGATGTGAAATACAAAAACTCTGAAAAACTTCCAAAAGAAGTTTATGACACTGATAATGACTCAGAGAATTAATATGTGTAAAAGTTATGTAAATATGTATATGTACAGGGTGGGCCAAATTCGACACTTTTAATAGGAAACTCCTATTTTTAGACGAGTTAGACAAAAACTGACCTCGGTCCCTGGAACTCAATTTTTAAGACCAAATTAATGGTGAAGACCGCGTTTCGATATCTTGTACCGTTTAGAAGCTACAGGGCGTTTTTCAAAATTCTACGATTTTTAAAAACCTTCATAACTTTTTTGTTTATGAAAATTTTTGATTTCTATAAAGACTTCTTTAAGGCACTTTTTCATGCAGAATTCATTGCTCTAAGTTATTTTTTTCCAAAGTGGTCAATATTTGAGATAATAGCTAGAACTTTGATATTTTATATGGAACACCCTATATATTTTTACATTTCTGAAAAGAGAATAAAATTCTATTTACAAAAATATAAAACACTTGATATTTTATTCAAAAGATTTTTGAGTTGTAGAGCTTTCCTGTTTTAATTAAAATTTTGATGATTATTGCAGCATTCAAGTAGGCTGTGGATGATGATAGCTAAATATTTTTTGAAGATTCAATGAGCCAAAAAAATATTACTTTATTTTTAATAAATATAACGAAGTTATAACGAATAAATACTAATGTAGTCGTAATTGCGCAAAAATTACATAAAGTATCAAATTGTCGGCCATTTTGTACTAAACATAAACGATTCCGTTTTATTATGGTTTGAGCTGACATCACCAATTCAAGGACTGGTAGTGATGCATTTTTCTTATTCAATTAGGTCAGAATCTTTATTTTTTTAAAATTCGTATAGCAGAAGTTCTTGCTAAGATGTTTGCTCCAACTGGCGTCGGTCATTTTCAATTTCTCCCAAAACTATGATCTCCTCTAATTCTTTATTTCCGTTTTGAGATTCATAATTTTTAGTTTTTATCTGTTTAAATGACTAAAAATTTATTAAATTGTTTTTAAATCTCGAGAATATAACTATGAAGGATTGTCGTCTTTCAGGATACCACTCATGGTAAAGATTAATTGCTGCTACTGAAGTTTCGCCAATTTCTATAAAACACTTTAACATTTGATATTAGTAAAGCACTCAGCGGTTTAGAAATAACAAATCAAAAAAGTAAATATAAATTAAATATAAATCAAAATAGATTGTATCCGTAGATACGTATTTCAGCAGATACGCTGTCATCTTCAGTGCACACATACACTTACAAGTTAAAGGCACTTCATGAAGTCTTGAGTTGGTATAAATATTATAACATGTCGTATTTCTCGTAGTTTTCGTACAAGTTTAATTATCTCCCTAAGTCTATTTTATAGAGAAAGTAAAATTTAAAAGAAATGCAAGTACTGTAAGAGATTGTGTCAAATTTTGACAGCGGCCTACCAGGAAGTTACAAAAACTTAAATCGCTTAGTTATCGTCATCCATAGCCTACTTCAATGCTGTAAAAACAATTAAATTTTTGATTAAAACTTTGAAACTTTATATTTCACAAACTGTTTGAATAAAATATCAAGTGTTTTATATTTATATGAATGAAATTTTATACTTGTTTCAAAAACTTAAAAATATATAGGGTGTTCCATATAAAAAATCAAAGTTTTTGCTAATATCTCAAATATTGAGCAGTTTAGAAAAAAATAATTTATAGCAATGAATTCTGTATGAAGAAGTGCCTTAAAAAAGTTTTTACAGAAATCAAAAATTTTCATAAACAAAAAAGTTATGAAGGTTTTTAGAAATCGTAGAATTTTGAGAAACGCCCTGTAGCTCCTAAGCGGTACAAGATATCGAAACGCGGTTTTCACCATTAATTTTGTCTTAAAAATCAAGCTCCAGGGACCGAGCTCAGTTTTTGTCTAACTCTTCTAAAAATAGGTGTTTCCTATTAAAAGTGTCGAATTTGGCCCACCCTGTACATAGATACAGTTATGACGGATATTTCTTTTCAGTTTTATTTACTTCGTAATATGCATTTTTGGAGAATAATAGTTATTTATCAGCACTGTATGGCGTACCTAATTTATAGTAAATCCTTCTTTATGCCTTCTTTATGACTGGCGTTCATAATTTAATAAATATATTTCTCTGTTCTGCCGTGAAATAATTTTTGTCCACCTAAATTGTAACTTAATTTTGGCTATTAAAAGTTTTTATAGATCAAGAAACTTCATCTAACATATGTAACAACGAACTAAGAATTTGTTACAGGAAAAGGGGTCACGTGTTTGCGTAGTACAAATTACTCTTTTGGCTTGGATTAATTTGTTCTTTTAAGAAGAACATTTTTTTAAATAATCAAGATCTGATATGTTTGCACATAACCAGCCCCTATTTTTAGTTTTTTAATAAATTGTTTTAAAAATTAATTTAATATTCATTTCAATTGGCTTGAATTGTAATAAGAAAATCAGTAACTCACGACTCCATTTGTATTATTTACTTCATTTTTCTTCTTTTAATTCAAACTTTATCGTTTAATTAACAAATTCTGAAGCACAAAGTCCAAAATGTTTTGCGCATAAAGTTGAAGAAAAAGTTTTCGCTTTTAAGGTCGAACTAAAGAATGTCGCGGACGCGCTTTGCACCGGTGTTTATACTGAACAACAATTGAATTTCGATTTAATTTTGCGCTCCGCTCGCTTGCTGAACAAATTTTCAGATATACGTCATGTTGGCTATGTTTCTTTTTGTTAAAATATTATCGATTGCAAGTATTGCTGTCACGACAGAGTTACAATATACATTTGCTCACCCTTTGGGGGCCTTTTGCCGGCCCCGCCTACTCCAGCGGTGAATCTAAACGGAGCAGCTCTCTGTAGATATAGAAATTCACGGAGAAGAATGTCCATCTTTATACTTCGGATGCATAAAGACGAGCGCTAGGTGGATATTAGCATACCTTGCCTTTTGAGCGCACGTTCTCAGAATCATTGAAGAAGTGCCTTAAAGAAGTTTTTACAGAAATCAAAAATTTTCATAAACAAAAAAGTTATGAAGGTTTTTAGAAATCGTAGAATTTTGAGAAACGCCCTGTAGCTCCTAAGCGGTACAAGATATCGAAACGCGGTTTTCACCATTAATTTTGTCTTAAAAATCAAGCTCCAGGGACCGAGCTCAGTTTTTGTCTAACTCTTCTAAAAATAGGTGTTTCCTATTAAAAGTGTCGAATTTGGCCCACCCTGTACATAGATACAGTTATGACGGATATTTCTTTTCAGTTTTATTTACTTCGTAATATGCATTTTTGGAGAATAATAGTTATTTATCAGCACTGTATGGCGTACCTAATTTATAGTAAATCAAATGCCTTCTTTATGACTGCCTCCTACAGTGTTACCCACAGTGGTCTAAGCACAGTCAAGACCGTTCTTGGGAAGCACAAGGCAATCCACGAGGTCAGGTATTCAGCTAGCTGTTTTCAGACATCACCGGTCCTCTAACAGTTTTGCCACATTGCGACTGTTCCTTGGCGATGTCGTACTGCTGGTGAGAATATAATATTATCCTCGACGAGTGGTCAGGATTCCGCCACGCCCGACGGTCCCTTCACTTCTATAGAAAACCCTTATCAAACATCTAATACATTTTATTAACAACACTCACGTACATTTCCAATACGTTTACCACTCAAAGCCCACCCGGAGACTGACTGACATATTATCAAACCATAGACAAAGTAAACAAACGTGCTCGTGATTTACGGATATATTGAGAATGTATAAGTTTTCTTAAATTCTAAACTTCTTAATTAAATAAAGACAATAGTCATTTAGTAATTTAGAAATACTTGTTTTACAATATTTTTGCTACACCTATATAGTAAGCGAATTAATATATTGCATAAAATAAAGTATTTTATCGCTAAAACTAAACTAAATATCTATTACTATTAATTAATTTAATCTTGTCTAATCATGTTTAGATTGTTTATGGCCGTTTAATTGTGCAACAACACTGTTTAAAACCGCACAACACACACTTCACCGAGCACTCTTTTCACCTCATGCCGACCCCGATCTGTCCCTACTGGTTAATACTTCGTTGTGGCTTGATCCTGCTATCTCCAGAAGCTCCTCGTCGACTTAAATTACTTAGTATCAGTTGTGTGTAATTGATAAGTTACTCGTTTTTTCAGGTGGATATCACAGTAATGTCGTGTACTAACTGATTATACCCTATTTCAATTTGGTTTTAATAGATTCATACCTACAAACATCGAAGTAAAGCTCACATAAATTAACATCGAACATAAGTCTGATGTTGGACTATAATTTGCACTCGAGACGTATTAATTTTGTCTATCACAGTACGATAGGAAAAGAATGTCTTTTTTGTTGGTCCGGGTTGCGCACATCCTATAAATATCCGTCTAGTAAAAGCACAGACTTTTCATGAAGTAACTAATCCCGCCCGTATTACTGGCTTATTTTAATTTCCTCCGCATCGCGTATAAAGAGGTTACGGTGAATTATTGTCTCAGAGTTCGAAGTTGAGGGAGCCGCCCCGGACCTAGCGCACGTTCCATTATGCTAAATAACGTAACCCTACTGAGCGCTGTCGTAAATAAGAAAACTGCTTATGATTTACGGCGCGGAAAAATGCTCCTCTCCTTTCTGGGCCGTCGGATGTCATTAATTTGAGAACTCGGAACAAATATTTACGTTCCGCGTTGTCTGTGATTTACGGGAGCGCGTTCCGATTGCGAAATATTAATATGCACGTATAATTTTCGGTTTATCTCCGCTTCGTTTACGTAACTACGTATCCTCCGGTACTTTGCACGTTTCGTGTTCGTTTCATGAAACTTGCAATAGCTCTAGGCCATCATTTTTCAGACCAATAACTCTGCGCCACTATGTGTCCAAAATGTTCAGAACGTATCTTTGTTGTTGTTATTTAAAAAGAAGTAACTGAAAACAATAAATATACAGGGTAACTTCATGAAAATAAATTAAACAATGAAAGTTTGCATAAAAATGAACAGAATGAACCATTTTGTTGAACAAAGTGTTATTAAATTTTCGAGAAAATATGTAATTTTGTCGAACGGCTAAACCGTTTGAACATCTCTGGTTTAAGTTTATGATGTTTATGAAGAATATGAGTGATGTAATTTATTGTTAGTCATCGCCGTCCGGGCCGGGTAGCTTCATCTCATTTTCGACGAGAACTACGTGCTCACTTCGATGAAATTTTTCCTGGTAGATGGATTGGAAGAAACGGGCCGATCAGGTGGTCTGCACGTTCACCTAATCTAAATCGGCTAGATTATTATCTATGGGGATACGTAAAAGGGTTGGTATATCAACATGTTCCAAGAATTGAACGATCGTATTAACGCCGCATTTCTCTCTGTTCGACAGCAAAACATATTTCATAACGCTTGTGAATCATGATTTCGCCGGGCAGATTTGTGTTTACGAGCGGCCGAGGCAAGGAATTTTGAACACTTATTGTGACTCAGCCGGCACTGAGCCAGAGATTCTAAACATTTGTCAATGCGTTATCAGTTGAGGGTAAGTTTTATTTGATTTTTATTTCCGTTTTTATTTAGATGCATTTATGCCCACATTTCATGTCCAACAAACCATTTTTTTCACGAAGTTGCGAAACACCCTGTATAAGTAAGTCATATAACATTTTATAATACTATGTATCGAATTTAAATGCTGTGCTTAACAATGACAATTTAATTGTTACAAAATATTGTAGTAGGAACACAAATCGTTCGTTGAAAGATGTGGTGAAAAGAAGACTATATCGTTTTATTTTCGATTGCACGGTATTTTTGTGGTTGGTTGAGTACCAATTTGAGCGGTTGAACTTAAAGGGGGAATTTTTAAAGGACCTCAATTAAGAATGCCGATGAAATACCTACTACCTAATTTGATGAAACCTTAAAAGGTCTCATGGCATGGAATTCATTTAAAAATTACAAAATTTCATGGGCAATAAAAATCGCCTAATTACATCCAACTAGTTGACAAACTATTAAGAAATTATCATTCATTAGGGTACAAAATGAGCTTAAAAATTAATTAAATAGTCAAATTATAATAATTTGCAAAACTAACAAATGGTTAAATAAGTTATGTAACACACAAAATATTTGATGAATTTGCAAATAAATTTCCAATTAACGTGAACATTTCAAAGGAATTATAAACGTTGAATGGATGAGGTAAATAATCAAAATATTAATTTACTGCATACACGCTAGAATTTAATTCACACCAATTATTTAAATGTGAATTAAGTGAAATATAATTGAACATTGCACTCTAAAATTTTAACTTTGTTAATATTTATCTGATATATTCCAGATAATAAAACTGAAACCGAGTTATTGCGGAGTATTAAAAGTGAAATAAAATGATACTGAATCACGAAATAATAATTATATTTGCATATGCTCTGCTAATTAAATACCATCATCATAAAAATATGACTATTAATAAAAACCATACAAGTAATTTCGTTAGTTACAGAGCCGCATTATTATTTGGGTTTCTGACCGATTATGATGTTATGAAAGAGTTAGAACAGTGGTTTCCAAGCCAAACGGAAAATCCGAGTCCAGATGAATTAATTATTGAGCGTTCTCAAAACGAAACAGCTTCACCGACTTAGCAACAAAAACGAAACGTATTTTTGTACGCGTTCGCTTACTTGGTTCTGAACAATCTGCAGTGAATTCTCCGAGGACTTCGGAGAAATCACGTTTGCAACAGTAAAAGAATGAAAGCCCACATTCGATAAGAAAATGTTATCATTATTTCCTATATCTGTGCAAGACGTAAGTTATGGTTAGAGGGAAAAAAAGAATCGAAAAAAAAATACCCAAAGATAAAAATAATTGTTATAGACAGGCAACCGTTCATTAAAAGTTTATAGACTTTCTATTTGAATTGCTTTTTCCTATTTTAGAATTATAGGCTACCAAGAACGATCTGCTTAGATAAAGTATTTCCAGGCATTTCCGGTTAAACTGGAAGTTGCTATCAACTTTCTTATTTTAAATGAAACGACCCTATTTTTATTGCATGCTTCAATCTCTATTAAAATTCTAAGACGTTTCATTCAATGGATTGTCCGAATCGCCATGTTTCTACTTAAGCTTATTTAGGACCTTACATTTATTTTTTGTTTTCATTTTTTATTTAGCTATTTAAGAAAAAAAAAACTCTTATTTATATCTAAAGACCGTTTTAGACTACCTTATTTCTTAATGAAACTAAATTTCTTAATTTTTTAAATAAAAATTTACCGTAAACCAGCTTAACTAACTAGCTTGACACTTGTCTAATCATGTTTATAGAATTTTAATTGCGCAGTAACACTTTTAAAACCACAACACTTTCGAGCACTTACTTTACATCAGATCTGTTCTGGCTTCTTCACCTTGCTACCTCGTTGTCATTAGATGCTGGTTTCTGTCATCTCCAAAAGCACCTGAACAACCAAAATTCCACGGCATCAGTCGTGTTTAGTTCTTGAATCAGCTCTACTGCCCTTCGTATAGGTAAGTTATTCGTTTCTACTTTGCTAATTTATTTTTTTCTTAAACCTTTTCTTCTTCTTTTTAGGTGGATATCATAGCAATAGGTGCAATTGGAAGTCATGGTTTAAATTTTGAGCCCATTTGATGATTAAGTTTCTACCCTAAAAAGAACAGTTTCTAGTGCACTTTCCAATATCTTCCCTTTATGAATAGAGTTTTCTACAATGGCTGCCTTAAGAACTTAAGAACTTTGTTACCTAAGTAACTGAGTTGTAAGTAAATCTCGCGTGTTAATTTTATTTTCTTCATGCATCTGTTATTCATCTTTTATTCATTTAATTAAATTTATTGCAAAAGTTATTTCAGAAAGAATATTATCAATTAAAATAAATTAAATTCTAAAAGCAAAATGAATTTTGATTGTAATTAAGTTAGAACCAAATTATAAAAGTTTATGATTAGATTTTTGATTGATTATGTACTAGTAAATATAGATGGGTGTACAATTTAATTATCGGTAGTCAATCGATGTCAGTAACAATAATGGAAGTTGGAAGTCGTTCTGGCATGAAAACCAGTTCCACTTTTTTGCCCTGGGTTTCCCATTAATCATTCTCGGAAATAGGTTAGACGCTAAAAATCTTGTAAATTTCTTCCGGCTCGTTGAAAACTAACGCAATGTTCTCGAAACCGAAACGACGCACTTTCAACCAGATTTAAGGATGTTTACGAAAATATTAACCGTTCCGCCTTGACGGGCTCTTCGCTGGCGTAGCACAACAGGAGCCGCGTCCGCCCCCAAAAACTTTCCCATCAATCACCGCCCGAATGGAGCAGTTAATTTGCATATGGTCTAGATTATGGCGCGCAGATTTGCCAATAACTAAAACACAATTACGAGATGACTAATGAAAGTTTTTTCTATGTGGGTCGAATGGGGCCGCGGTGAAAAGCTTAGAAGTTGAAAATTTGCATGCGGTTTTTTTCTCGCTTCGATAGAGATACGCCGAAACGATTTGTCATTCTGCGTCGTTTTTTTTATGTAAACCTTACGAAGCGTTACTTCCGTTTCATGCTTTTGGAAGTCGTACATGCTATCGTATAAATATGAACCTTTATTCGATACGATACATTAAAGACCTGGAACAGCATTAATTATTAAATTGCAACGAACGAAAGAGATAAGGAACATGAATTTATTTGAATATCTTCTAAGGTAGGGTTAAAAAGTTTACTTGTAGTGTTTCCTGAAACATGAATATTTTTTGGGTGCTTAGAAAATCTATAGGAGTGGGATTTGTGTGACAAAGCAATCGTATAAAATTAAGGCAAATGAAAGGCAAAGTGCGGGGATACGCTGCGTGAGAATCGTCTCCATTATATGAAATCTGCTATATACTATTGCAGTCATTGCCTTAAACGTTTAATATATTTCTCCTTTGTTCTGAGCAGCACGCAGACTGTTGTGAAACACAAATCAGTGCCCAACTTGTGTACTAATATGCCAACGCAGATAAATGCAGAATTAAGTTTTCTTGATATCTTGAAGTAAGCCTGATTGAATCATATTGCTGTGATATTTAAACAATACATAATTAAAAGAATATAAAAAGATTAAGAAAGAAAGGAAGATTTAACAGAGTAAATTTGAAAACAACTTTATTCAATACAAAATCAATTTCACATTTTAAAAATAAACAAAGTATTAAAGTGAAAGAAAGAAATTAAAGACAGTACAATGGTGTGGCGAAGTGATTCAAAAAGAACGATAGTACGTACTATCAATGAAAAGTACAAAAAATGGTCCGATGCAAATTTTACTAGAGGGTGCATGGGAGGAGTTCTGTAGGTATGTTACATGCAGAGGTTTTTCAAGAAACCAAGGGCGCCGTTGACAGCAAGGTTTTGGCCGGTCCTACCAAGTGCAGAGTCCTGTCGAAGCAAGAGCAGGATCGTTTACCTCGACGATGGGAGGAAGGTTCGGATGGTGCCAAGGTGTACGACGTGGGTTCGAACAATATATAACTTGCAGAGACGCTGCAAAGTGAAAGAAACAGTTTTTGGACGTGAGGGAACAATCTTGCGAACCTTGGTCAGATGAGGACGTACAATTTAGTATAAAATTTAATTATAGAAATTACTAAAATCAAGTTTTCTTGCTAGATAAAAATTATGAAAAGTAACTGAAATTGTATAACTGGCAATACAGAATTTCATATTTTTATTATTAATTTTGGGTCTTGTTTTTTGGGATTTTAGAAATTCAAAAAAGGGGTAAGTTTTTCTAAATTTTTCAATAAACCAAAATTTTTTAAGGTACAGAGTTCTGATGAGGCCCAATAAGGCCGAAAGACATGTATAAACTCTTTGCTAACACTTTCTATATTGCCAGTTACACAATTTTAGTTAATTTTCATAGAAATTACTGTCGAGAAAGTAATAAAATTATCATTATTAAATTAATTATAAAATTAAAAAGAGGATATTTATTTTATTTATTTAATTCATTTAAAAGAAAGACGAATTAATTTAAAACGGGGACAATTTATATCGATTTGAATGCAAATTTGTCGATATAAATTATCTAAACCGAAACACAATTTATATCGATTTGAATGTGAGTTTGTCGGTAAATACAATTGCTTAAACAAAAATTAAATTTAAAAACCATACTAATGTAGATTGATTTGAATGCGAATTTATCAATTCTACAATGGTTAAAACAAATAAGAATATAAAGTCTTGAATAAAATTGGGATCAACTTGAATGCGAATTCGCCGGTTTCCATAAAATATCATTTAAACAAAATAAAAGTCATTAAGTCATTATACTATTCACAAACAAGAAAGTTACGAATCAATAAAGAAATAAACACAAAACTTTTATATTTTTAAAATAAAAAAGAACAAATAAAATATAAATGAAAGAAAATATTTGCATAACAAAAAGAAAATCCAAGCCTAGAGATAAGGAGAAGAGCCGCACGGAATAAGAAAGAAAAACAGGTAATGTTAAAAAAGAGTGGAAAGACAAAGAACGGGAAAGCAAAACAAAATAAAAACCCACGAAAAACATAAACCCCTTTTCTGATCCACCCAATATTTTGAATAGTTTGCATGTATTTAGAAAACTTTTATAAAATCAACTCATAAGTTCAACCTTTGATGATATTAAATGTACGATTTTAGAAATTTTTATAAAATTTCAAATGTTTCTAAAATTAATATAGAGAAACCTCCAGATTTTTAATTTAATGTATCAACAAAATACATATACATTCTTTTTCTGCGATAATATCTAAACTATTCGGAATTTTCAAAATTTTTCAACGGAATCTGAATCAGCACATAAAACAGCAAAATATTGCCTATTTAACCAAATCTCTATCTTCACTAATAAGAAAGTTACCCATGGTAGCCTACTCAATCCGGGACAGACTGTATATACATATTCCGACTAAATTATTCATAATATGTGGACTAAATACTGAAAAGAGAACGATGATATATTTTAAGTGTTCATATGTAGTGTAATTATTATAGTCATGAGCCTACTCCATGGCGACTTGTTTTTTATAATCATTATTGTTTTATGTTATTCAAAACTTATATAAATTTAGTTTAATTCTGAAAGATTCATTTATGTTTAAACCATTTTTGAAATATTCTGCACTAAACGAAACACCATGGATTATCCGCTAGATAAAAAAGTACCTACATAATTTATTATATGACTGCAACTAATAAAATACATTCATATTCATACAATGTCTGCAGCTGATTTAACAAAACTTGGCGTTGCAACAAATGTGGCCAACTAATCCTCATTATAACACATTTTATAACTGTAAAATATGAAAGGGTTATAATTTGCTGGTGTAGCAAAAGCAATGCGATTTTAAAATAAGTACCAATTTTTGTTTTACAGTCGATGTTTTCTTAACCACAAAAGTACAAACTCAAATTTTTATTAAATGAAATAAATGTTAATTTAATATATAGTTTAATTTTTCTTTAATTTTTTATTCTGATTATAAGAATAATACTTTTGGCAAGCAGATTTGGGGTACACTTAAAATTTAGAAGACAAAACCTCCGATTTCATTCAGTTATAATAAGCATTATAATATTAATAATTCTGTTGCGGTATTAAATTACATAATAACGTTTACAAAAATATGTATAGAAAACAATAGAACAAAATAGGGCATAGGACTAATGTACGTATATTGTTCAAATTAACTTTGAATTTGTTTCGACATTTTATTTTGTTTTATTGAAATTGTTACAGAGAGTTTTTGTTAGTCCATAGCTTTTTTTCAACTCTAAAAAGCTGAGTTTTAAATGAATTAATATATTATGAACCACCTTTTAGAAATAAAGCTTTTACTTACGTATTCTGGACAACTTAAATATTCTTTTCAATTTACATATTATTGGAAAATAATTATTTATACCGAGATTCATTTAGAATATTTTTAGCCCGATAAATAATAATTTCTTTTAAATAGAGATTTAACTAATTGTTTGATTTTACCGTTTACGTCTAGAGAACCTTTGAAGATAATCGTTTAAATTTGAAAATACAATTTGATTTAAGTGCAAATTACATTACTATAAAAAATAAATATTTTTGAATGGGCACATTTATGCCGGTGTTTGCTCATTTATTCGTAAATTTTATTGATCATAAAATTGACGAATGTGTTATTTAAACTGAATTATAAATCAAACGTTTGTTGATACAAAGTAATTAATTCCGCGGGACTAGTAATTATTAATTGTAATTATATCGTAGCTGAATTTAAAGCTGGAATCAGACGTGCAGACATGCTTGTGGTTGAAAATAAAACTTCAAGAAACTATTATTTGACAAAGAAAATTCAAGGTGCTTTAACGATTTAGTGAAGGAAGAAAAAAGTCAGTAGAGAAGGTCAAAAAATAATTGAATGGAATAAAAAGAGATTAATCCTATAGGAGGAGAACATATTGCGATGTATTATCGTTGGTAATGGGATTTTGTTTAAATTATTTTTGAATGTAGAAATATCAACAAATAATAAGTTCACGCATAAAAAATTAACATTAAGACTCTTTTCTCCTTGTTAATTCGTTTAATTTTAATGGTAGCTCAGAATTGCCAATTGTTTAGCTAACAAATTAGGATGCGGGGTTCTGTTTTATCTTTAATTTGTTTATAATAATTGAATCGTTAATTAGTTGGTAATTTCGTTTGGTTACGTGAAATGCAATACTTTAAAATTCGATTTAAATGACAGACAAATAATCACAAATAAATATGCATTTATAATCAAAGTTATAAAGCAATAGATAATTCTTACATCTTTCACAATTCACTACTTGTTAAGGTCTGATAGGTTCAGCTTGAAGAGCTGAGCATAACTTGTCAAATCACTCTGGATTTCTCCCTTTTATAACTAAATAAATAGACTAAAACTGTGTAACCTTAAATTAAAAAAAATGTAAATCCTTTAAATGAATGAAATTCAAATTTTAAAGTTTCAAATTAATTAAACATTCTCTTTCTGATTTTAATTATTTAATTACGTTTTAAATAAACATAGCCGTACGCAAGTCTTATTTTAGTTTGATTTTGCAGTTTTACTACAATACGGAGCTTTCCACCGTTCTTCTTGAAGAAATAAACTCGAGGCTTGTCCCTGATGGCATCTTCTAGTAAAGTAGAAGAATGTGAACAACTTCCCAGTGTTGTGTCTTCGGCCTGGAATGGTTCGTTGAAGTGATGAGATTGTTTTTTAAGGCAAGGGGCTCAGAAGGCAGTACCGGAGTCTTGGTATTACAGTCCCAGATGTCCTCCCACATCACTGAAGACTTCGTTGAACTTCTCGTGAAACCAAGTCTATGTCATAGGTGAAAGCGAGACTGACATTGTCTAAATAAAACAGAAATTTGAATTAAATATTTGCAAGTAATTAAATTTTCATAAGAGTTCTGGAAGAGTATAAAAGAAATATACATAGTTTTTAACAAATAATAATAATAAAATAAATACAAAATATTATTCTAACCTAACTATTATATACAGGTGTCTCTAAAATAACGAAATAGCGCAGAAAATACAGTAAGAGAAAGAGAATACTAAAATTATAATAAGATTAGGAATAGAAAGAAGGAAAATGGGAACTCGGTCCAGACTTTTTTGGGAATTTAGAATTTCAAGTAGAGTGTACTTAGTTGTATCCCAGCAGTATCCGTTTAGAGAATATGTTTTCTCAGATCTGTTTGCGGTGAAAACGCAAGTATTTAACATAATGAATGAATGAATGAATGAATTGATACCATCATACATGATCACCAAAGAGTTCGGTAAAAGTGATAAAACACACTCTGGAACCCCCGAACATGACAGAGGAGAAAAATCTCATGTAGCTCAAATTTAAGGCCTTTTAATAAAAATGCTAAGAGGGCCACTGATTATAGGATTACGCAGCAACCTTATAACTTATAAGTTAGATTAGACCATATTGGCCAACTTGATATTGGAGAATATTCCCGTCTCTAAACACTAGCAATTGATTTTTAACGTACCATCATTCTTAAACTATGAAGGCTTTGATAAGGTACCCGACTAAAATGGCTTTCTCACTGTCACTTATCTTCAACAAGGAAATCTGCCTCTCCATTGTTAGCCTGAAGTTAGATGCAGCAAATTTCTGTGGACTGAAGAAACTACACTTTATACACTTTATGAAAATTCCGAACGGCATATTATTCAACTGAATTCTACTGCTTCACTTAAGAAGTGTTTAATACTATGCATCAATAATAATTGGAGACAACCTCGACAGGTTTCTCGTTTATGAAACTTCTTCATAAAATTCTGATAGTCAAAATAATCTCCAGACAGGCTTCCGCAGTCGATGAATCTTTGTTGAATAATTTAAGCCTTTCTTCAATTATTTCAAATTACCAAAAACTTCTATATAAAATATAATAATCTCGTACCTAAGAAAAGCCTTCGACGCAATTTCTTACATTTCCATCACGAGAGCCTTAAGAAGGTTCAAGTTCAATATACGCCTAATAGATTGTATACAGAATTCATACCATGGTGTCGAAGCGAGAGTTTCTCTAGGTTACAATCAAATCTATGGATTTCCATACATTTTGGGGTTGACCCACTTTCACCCTTTCAGTTGGAGTCATTCAAAGAGAATGTTATTCTTAAAGATGAAAATCTTTTCTGTTCAACGCCGTTCTGGACGAGAACGAGAGAAGCTCCCAAAATTCGATGGCTCGAAAATAGATGACCAGAAAGTTTTTTGCCTTACCTACGCGAATGACTTGATGTTGTCATAACCTCTTCCATTTCGTTAAAGAGAATTCTACTAAATATTCCAAAATTTCCACCGAATCGTCTTTATCTTACAAAACTAAGAAAATAAGGGCTAATAAAACGTCCACAACCATAAGTCAGGTAAAATCATCATTACCGATGTGACTATTTACTAGGAAGTTCTCCTAATCCCAAAATACCGCCGATAACAAGATAACAAACTAATCCCCGCTGATAGAAGATAAATTCAACACACAAAATGTATTACTGGTAGTTGACCAAATGCCTAATTTTAATCATAATGACTAATTAAGTAGCAATCTGGTTGTTGACCATATTAGGGAGCAAGGCCGAATAATGAACTGGGAATTTTATATGCAATGTCTCTTCTAAAAATTCTTACAGGGTAGATGCCATTATTGGTCACGTAGCTGATTTCAGTAAAGATTTAATAAAAATAATGATATTCGTGATATAACACATATAGGGCAGTCTTACTTTTATCTGTTTCATCTAAAATTAATGTTTTCTATATTTTCAGTTTGCGTTTAGAAAGAGGTTGTCTACTCAAGATGTAGTCTTTTAACAGTATACTTACTTATGCATTTCTATGTATAAAAATGCTGTGGAATTTACTTTGACTTGACTAAGACTAACGTCTTGGAATGGTTAGCAAGGTTAGATCGTAAGTAGTCTGTTGGAGTGAGAAAATATCTTAAACTTAACTTCTTAAAAGCGAAATATATTGGAGTCGTTTCTATTCACTGTTTACGTAAATGCCTTTCCCAAATAACCCAAGTATATTTTAAAAGCTAAAATGAAACTGATTAGACACAGTTTTTATTCTATAGTATTTTGTCTTGCTTTGTCTACTTGCTACATGAGTTTATAGATTTTGACCACGCACTTTTAGTATGTAGATGTGCGTATTACATATTTTTATTTTTGTACTGTGTATATTATATGACTTGTCAATATTTACTCTATAAATCAAAGACAATAAATTATTATTATTACTTCTTAGAGTTTGAAAAACGCCAAGCATCATCACGAGTATACCTATACGTTGCTGTTGGCCTATACTGATTACATAATTCTAAATTGGTGTTTTAAAATTTAATATTAATATATGTGCTTTGGTTCATTACGAAACACAATCAATACTTAGCTTCTAAAAAAACGAATACTCTGATTCTCAAAATACATATGACACTAATAATAATTTAATCAGCGACAAGGACTTCATTGAACGATGACGAAAGTGCTAACTTCACTGTAGTAGCATCCGCTCTAAATAAATCAATTTTTTCATCGTTCCAATAACTTCATCTTCTCCTTTTGATTTAACTTTATAATGAGAAAGCGAAAAGTTTGCGACAACAGCTATAAATTACAGGAGTCAATTAAAATCTGACGTCAATTCAGCTTAAAACTATCAACGTCTCGCTGACTCGGTGCAGCTTTACTATGATAAATTACGAACTTGAAATTAATAATAAAAATTAAATTTCTGACTGTAATTTATACCTATCTCTGGAGTCACAGGGATTCACTTGGCGTTGAACTGAATTTTATTGAATGTAACTTACTTTAGATTCAAAGATATTTTTGCGTCAAGTCACAGCGGTCTTATGTAATGGAAGAGAAATGTGACAACTCCGGGGCATTTGGAACGTCCAATATCGGGAGCCTATTTGTTTTATTTTGCGGTTGCGTGGCGCTCATTTTTTATCGTGCGCTGCCGAAACGTCCGTCTGTGGGACAAATTTTTCACATAAGAAATATTTTACGTTTGTTATGGACGAAATCCTAATTTATCAACGCGACACACAGTAGTAAATCACGCACGTTTGAAAATGAAATTTATAGGCGTGTTGACAAACACGTTTCCCACCGTCGAATTTATTTTCGCCCAACGAGGGATAATAGCGGGCGATACCGCTCACGAACTGAACGGTTATTTACAAAACGCGATTTCAGGTTACTTCTGATTACATAGGCAAATTTGTTCTGCAACTAATCACTGTAATATATGTGGCATATAATAAATAACAAGTGTACAAAAAGTTTTCCCATCTAGTGTGTTGCTCTCATTTTTTCGCATGTTCACGTATGTTCCTTACTTGATCCGTACCCTAAACAGACAAGTAAACAAACATAACTTAAAAAAAAGTTTTACTGATTTGATTTTATAATGGTTTTTACATTAGAAGAAAAATCTTTTATGGTTGAATCCTACTTGGGAAATGGCCAAAAAATCAATGGCGAATGGACCTATTCTATTCCTAATTGTATTGCAGAAATTCAGGAAAACTATTTCTATACCATAAATTTGTTAATCAACTTCAGTACTGTGTAGGACTATTCAGGGAAACTGGCAGTGTGGCTAGAAAACAGGTATCAGGTAGGCCTAAAGTAAGAACTGAAGAGGGAGTTGAAAATGTGAGACTGATGCTCCTCGTAGTTCCATCCGTCACCTGCCACAATAAGTTGATCTTTCTGTTGGGACCTGCAGAACTATGCTAAGAAAAGACTTGCAAATGTTCCTTTATCGTTTGACTGCCGTGCATGAATTGCTTCCAGTAGATTTTGAACCAAGGCGAAGATACTGTCATTGGTTTTTAAACAATATTGACAATGACAATTCGTTGGACAAAACTCTCTTTTCCGAAGAGGCCTGGTTCCATTTAACAGGATACATTAATTCCCAAAATATGAGGATCTGGAGTACAGAAAATATTTGAAGCCCAACCCATCTAAAAAAATTGGTGTTTGGATAGGTTTAAGTCGGAGAAGATGATAGGTCCAATAATTTTTAATGGCACACTAACAGTATTTAGATATCGGGAAGAGATTTTACATCCATTTATTAATCAACTGCATGTTGAGTGGCAATTTGGATATTTCCAGCAGGATGGCGCAACGGCCCATGCTCCTGGAAATATTTTAAATTTTCTTTAAGAGTTTTTTGGAGATCGGATAATTAGCACAAATATAGCCTCCGCGATCTTGCGATCTAACTCCTTTGGATTTCTTTGTTTGGCCCTACTTGAAAAATTCCATTTTTAAAACGCCCTTTAATGATTTACAGGAACTTACCCAAAGAATCATCGAAAAGTGTGATGAAATAAACATTTCTCCCCACACTTTTCAAAATGTTATTAATGGATGTCGCAGAAGAGTTGGAAAATGCCTCAAAGAAAACGGAAGCCATTTTCAAGATCTGTTGTGAATTCACGTTCAACGTTACTTTCAATGTTTTACTTTGTTTGGTTTGAAGTACGTAATAAATCGTAATTATTGGTTATGATTTTCTGATGACGTTATGTCAAGGTTAAATGTCAATTTGCCGTTTACTGATCAAGTAAGGAACATACGTGAACATGCGAATAAATGAGAGCAACACACTAGATGGAAAAACTTTTTATACACATGTTATTACAATTAATACTGTACGTGCCGTTGCACTCAACTAAATCGAAAATCTGTGCTCTAATCTCATCCTTAGTTACTCGTTCAATCGTTTATATGCTTTACGAAAGAATTATAATTAACATTCCAAGTCACCAATTGAGGCTTCAGAACAACTAATACAGAAACTTAATTATCTTATATACTTCATAGAACTGTCTAAATTTTCATAACAAAAGCAAGGTAATTGCCAGTGTTAAGTATCTATTGTTAAAACAAACACATCGTTACAAGCAGATGCGTCGTCCCTTTTAGATTATCCTTTCTCTCCCGACTCTCAATAATGCCTTAATGCAGATCATAGTTACAGATAGGGCTTCAGTTTTCAGATGAAGTGAACGTTATCGTGATCGCCCTCCCTTATTTCTACAAGATGAATGCGATGTTCTCATATATTTTACACAGAATCTACGGAACGAGGTGGGTTTTACTCATGTTTTAATGATGCGCGTATTGTTTTAAATCACCACACATATTCAGTTTTTATCGTAAATGAGCTGAGATGATTTGAAGACAGAGATTATCAAGTTTTTTCATGCAGTGACATAATTCTTTTGGACAGTTTTAAATAAGAACCACACTTATAAGAAAAAACTGAGCAAGAATTTTATGAAGATACTTGAAACATATCATAGTATATTTTAATAACATTTGAACAAATTATTATAAAACTGTTTTAAGAAAAATGAAGAAATGCTAGCGCAGCAAAGAGAACTTGACATCCAAATATAAATTAATTCTCTAATTATAATCTACGTAGTCCTTAACTTACTGAATGTTTCACAGAAATATGAAAAAAGATGAACCAAAGCCACGCCTGCTCCCTTCTTGCCAGTATTTGCATCTTTTTAAATATTACGTCATTGCGACTGTAACTATTTAACAGGCATGTAAGGCCAGACTATTTGTGCGAAAGTAAAAGATCATCAGAGACGACAATTTTACACTTGTTATATGTAATTGAAATGCAACTATGATTTCAAAGACTATACGATATATTAACTGATTTCTGCAACATACCATTAACAAGATAAAGAAGGAAACATGTTATTTTAGGTGTGGTAATGACGAAGTCTGCATTAGAGTCATCGTGGCGTCGCGTATCCCCACAGCTGGCTCTTGCTATCATTGTTATTATGATTAGGTTATAGATAGGCTTATAGTAGGTAATCCAAATTCTGATTAAAACGCAACATATAATTCAAATTGTTCAAAACGTGATATAATCCGGATTTGAATCTAGGCACCTCAAATGTAGCTCAGGATCATAAATTTTATTAATTCATTTCTAGTCATTTCTTTAGAGTTCGATTTTGCTTGTTTTTAATTTCATCATCCAATCTGCGACATAATAATATATCAATGGTCAAATACTTCAGCCGTTCTGATCCTTATACTGAATAATTGTTTTCAAATTTAGGTAGTTGATAGTCGAGTGGTTCAGTCTGCTGGCAACGGGTTTGACGCTTGGAGGGCAATTATTTAGGCATAGGTTCGAATCCTCTCCTGGTGCATGTCGATTTATGTGAGAGATTCTTATATACATATATAATGTGTTCGCCGTAAAAGAGGTGTATATCCAGAATTATACCTAAGCACCTTTCCGATGTATGCGTTCGAAAATGCATGCCTAGCAGCTTAACACGAATGTCGCGTGCTTCTTTGTTTCAGGTAAAATAATCATCTCTGTATTCTGAGGCGCGAGTTCTAGCTTCCATTGCTCCATCCACTCGGAAATCGTTAGCTGCGTATTCTAGGTTATTTTCCTTTTTGGTTGCGAACACTGGGTCTGGATCTCTTCCGACATGGGCATCGTAGGCACTTCATCTTATAGGAGGTGCCATAGCATCGGATCCAACGCCGACCCCTGCGGCATCAAGTTCCCCTACGCTATCTTTAGGTACCTCTTGCTTAAGTAGGATCCTCTGATGGTTCTTAGTGGTCTTTGTAGTTGGGCCTTAATATCGTTCCAATTTGCCATATTAAAAGCGTTTTTGACTTCTAAAGTAATTAGGATACTGAGCTTCCTTGTCCTCAGGGTCTTTTTCATATCGGTCTCTGCGATGCTGCGCCTTCTCGAAAACTGAATTGATTCTCCAAGTATTCCTGCTTCCCCTGACTCAATTCGTTCTTTAACCTAGCCGAAATAAGCCTTTCTAACAGTTTCCTCGCGATGTCAAAGAGACATATGCGGTTCATTCCTTCTGGACTTCTCTCCGAGGACCAGCTTACCAATTTGCCACAGATTACGTGGCACATAACTTTGTTCAGGCGTAGACAGTGAACGGCCACTGCTCGTTTGAGTATTTTCCGTTCCAACGCTTTTTTCGAATTCAATCTTTCTACGGCTCTTTTTAACTCCCTCTTCATGAAGTGTTCAACGGACAAGGGATTTCGCCTTTCAAGCTCGTATTCTTCTACAGGTATTTTTATGATCCCCCCACCATAACACACCTCGCCCTATTACACTCCTTTCTTAGCTAGGTTACATCCCCCGTTTTCGCTTCCAGCTGTCTTCTTTTTTGGACAGCGCTAGTTTGCAAGCTCTAGTGACATTATCGAAAAAAATCTTTTGGTATATTCTATTTTTATAAGCCGATCCATTAATTCAGAGGTCTTGTGAAAATACCTAGACTTAGGTTTTGTATCGCCCACTTGTGTTGAGAAGGGTTTGGCATGATTGGGTATTGGTTCGCGAAAGGTTATGTATTCATTTTCGCTTAGATTTCCATTATTTATTCATTCTATGTACTCAAGAGAAATGGTACCAAATGGTACAAAACTACTATAATTAATAATCTACGTATGAGAAAATAAAAGAAAATAATAATGCATCAATTAATATCAATAAAAATAAGTAAATTCACATAGCATAGAAAAATTCAACATACCTGAGTATCTATATGATTCTAGAAACTGCAATACTGCAATAATACCATAAATTGATTTTCCAATCGCGCAAAATTTTAGATCAATACTAATAACTGCAGATAATAAATTTAAGGCAAATATATATAGTATTGTATATTATATAAAGTATACTTCATCTACAAGTACTCAATTGCTTCATTCAAAATTTCGTAAAAATTAGTAATAGTAATAGTAATAGTAATAGTAATAGTAATAGTAATAGTAATAGTAATAGTAATAGTAATAGTAATAGTAATAGTTTATTGGGTACTAAAATAGTACAAAAGGTGAAATAGAAATAAAAATAAATAAAATAAATAGAAATAAAGAAATAGTGATATTATCGTCATCATTAATTATAGAATCCCAATTTGTATTACCAAAAAAATCATTCAATAATAATTTATATTTATTTAAATAATAATTTGCAATTTGGAACAGAAGTGCCATTCCTCAAAAGCAGAAACTTTGATGAATTGGTAAATTCAAGGGCAAAACAATATCAAGAAGTGAATGAAATTCATCGATTTTATTGATAGTTAAGGACATGTCAGATTCACTAACCATTGCATTATCTATATTTGAAAATACTAAATCTAAACGTACCCTATGTGAATTATCTACGACGTTAAATTGGTACATGTTTAAAAAATTAAAACTATCTATAATTTCTTCACTGCTTTGTTTTATCCCTGTCCAAGATGCTTCCATATAACCATTAAGTGTCTCTTTCCAATCTATATTTGAAAGATTAAAGTCCCTCGCAATTACTAGTTTGGCGTCCGGATTACTATCAACAATTGATTCAGATGCACTTTCGTTATACCTAGCAGTCTCAGACGATAGCGGAATGTACGCTGCTCCAATAATTATTTGAACCACATTTAGGTCAACTGTAACCCATAACTGTTGCAAATTAACTTCATTCAAAGCAATTTCAGAAGCTGATAAGTTGGAACCCAGAGCTATCAGAACTCCATTTCTCTTCTTCTTAAGACTGGTAATATCCTAACAGTCCTTCCGAAAAACATAATTAACATCAAAAAGCTCAGAACTCACGATACCTTTACACAACCACGTTTCTGTAAGAATTGCAATGTTATAAGTGCTATTTATTAAGTTTATTATTAACAACTGACATGAGTTTTCGTTTAAGTTTCTTGGACTGGATTTTGAAGCAATTTTTGGAACACCATTAATTCATTGTTTTATCATGTATACTACTCTGTTTGAGTTCTGCGAGATCCTGTTGCTATTTTTTGTATTGTTGCTGTTGAAGTAAAATACGATCTGAATAGATTTTCCAAAATGGATCAATTTTGATTCTATTCTTCTTGATATTTTTAACATCCTCATTATTAAGTAAGACAACTTTAATAGCTCGAGCTTTATTATTACTCAGTGTACCCAAATCAAATACCTTGATACTATAAATGCATAAATCTTCAACAATATTTACAGACTTATTTATAATAATGGCTTTATCGTCAGCGATTTTTTCATGAGGAGAAGACTCTTGAGATTCAGATTCAGGTAGATCAAAAATCATCATATTAGATCTAACCTGGCGTTCGTGAATTTCGTTTATAAGTTGGTCGTAATCGAGCGAAGGATCGAATTGTCCTTGATTTACGGTACCTTGATTCGCCAGCTGTGTTTGTATGTCAATAACCTGTTTTCGTAAATCGTTTACTTCATTTTTCAATTCAAGAAGCGATTTTAATATATTGCAGTTATCACAGAAATAATTTAGACTTCTATCCTTTGACTTTATGCATAAAATTTCTTGCCGGCTTAAACCGGAACATGTTGATTGTAAGGTTAGTTTACAATTATCACACGTTAATTTGTCGTTCTCGTTTATGGGGCCTTTATTAAACACTAGATTTAAGGATGCATGTTGACCACCCAATAACTTGAAATATTTGTAAATTGTGCGATCTACTATTACAATTTGAAAACACTGTGTTTCGTAATATGCAGTCTTAAGAAGTTATTTCAATATCTTTTTTGCATTTTTTGAGTTGAAGATTGACACTGTCAACGACATCAATTTTTCTCTTTTCTTTTGCTTCTGCCCTTGCTATATGAGCGATCTCTTCTGTTTCAGCAGCTAATGCAGCTTTTTATTCAGCTCTGCTCATTCAGGCTGACTCTTGCAATTATGATGCAACTGGCTTTAAATTTAAGAAACGCGCTTACTTTTTCTCAAAAAATTGTCTAAGTTCAAATTACATTGGCCGGTATTGTCAAAGTGATTAACCAAACTACATCTTAAGTACTTTTCGGTAATTAATACCTTTACTTAAAGCTGTAGTCACATTGCAGTAGCGGATTTATTTAATAAAATGTTAGGGAATTGGAGAAACTTCTTGCCAAACGATCATTGATAAATTTTATGTAAAATATCTTGGCATTCATGTCACAATTAACACGTCCAAAAATTTGGTTCTGTACTGTTAAGTAACGTGTACAGGCAATTTAGATAAAAGGCAGATAAGTGTGTAGAGGTGGGTGGGTATTACAATGAATAATTTTTTCCATATTTAAAATTAATAAAATTTTCCTAGTAAGAAATTAATTGCGGTTTCAAATTGTTAATAAAGGAAACTCTTGAAACAAAAGAAATAATGAAAAATATATCAGTCATATGTCACTCGACTATTGCGGAAAACTCGTGGACACACTGCATATCTAGGGACTTTAACATATAACCTACAAAATTTTCAAGATAAAAGCTGCAAAAGAACTGAAAAAAATCACTTAATGTACGTTGTTTAGTTCGAACTTAATTTTAAGCAGAAAATAAACTTAACTAAAACGACTACAAATTTCAACATTAGTCAAAAAATTCTAAGTATGATAATGAAATTATAGGTTTTCAGAAATTGTTAACAATATATCGCGTCCAACTAATATATGCAATGGGAATGAATAAAATTCGATGAATAGATGCTCTACCTCTACTTATTGGGTTTGAACGTGCGAAGGTAGGGAGTGTACAGTCTGATACAATATAGTAACATTCCAAATGTCCCGAAACCATAAGTCTGTTTATTATGGTCTCCCTCCACTAGTTCATTATTTAAAACTAGAGCCAGACAACAGTGCGTTACTAAAGTCAATTTTATCAGTCCGGTGTGAAATCCGATCATATAAAAATATTGATAATATGTAAAGGAGGTACTTCATGAATTATTATTACTTATATCTGTGGACCGCTTCCTAAATTTCGTCGAGATTTCTCCCTCTTATGTACTCAGAAAATGTTCTCTGTTACAGACAGAAAAATTCTTAGAATTCTGTTTCTATTTTCCTTTATGGCGAAAGCACACATTATTTCTTGCTACGTTGAACACAATGTTACGTCGCCCTGTGCAATTTCATATATTGATATGATCGTAAAAGGAAGTTATGCGGCAGAAATGTATAATTACATTTGCGTTGAACTTAATATTGGGCGCGGGGTGAAACCAGTTGAGGCTGCGAATCGATACAAACATTCCCCAGTGCCTGGGTTCACGCAAAATAAGTTTTATTGAAATACAGATTTTGAAAATTATTTTAAATATAATTGTAAAGTTTATCGTTATCTTGTTAACAATTTTTCTCTGAATTGTTACGCTTTCAAACTGCTTGTTTGCATTTGAAAATTTTTTCGTTTATTGTCGAGCAAGAGACGCGAGTCCATCCCTGACTACGCTAATTTGCTCGAAACAAGACGAGCTGCAGACGTCGATGTTCTCGTTTGGACCTATCGTGTTCACACCCTTGTTAGTTTTTGCTGTGCTCGCGGCCAAGCAAAAGAGACAGTCAAACAAGAAGCGTGTCAGATGAAATTAATTATTTGTCCAAATTGTTTCCTGCGCTGGACCGTATAAAGAAACAAGAGAAAGGGGAATGGGAGATTGTACGTTCGTAAAATAAACATTTCACCAGAAAATTAGGTACCAATTTAATTAAGAATAACTTTAAATTTAATTAATTTTTTGAGTTCATAATAAAAATATACTTTCATCAAATTTGATTGTGTAAAATCACATTCTAAATCTCAAGCCTAGCATAGCTTTAACAGAGAGATTTATTTTGAAGAGATACTACTCTGCCATCTGCAACTGCGACAAACCATTCTATATTTTCTTGTTCGTCAAATAAGTATTCTAGCTGTTATTTTGTCAAAAGTACAAAGTACTTTTCACAATATATAGGTTGAATTTTACAACTAGGTGGATAGAAGTAAATTCGGACGAAGTCGTGTAGGAATAGAGGGGGTTCTTGCGCTAGCGTGTATCAGTTCACGCATCCAGTTCGAAGCGTGCAAGTTGTAGAGTTGTTTTTGAGCTACAAATATATTTTTTTTATTATAATATAATATATATTTTAATTGTTCTTTATTTTTCTTCAGTAAAAAAATTCACTATGAATTATAGTGTAGGGGAGAGTGTTGTACCTCTGGGCGCATGTACCTCTGGCCATTGTCGATAAAATTGTTTTCTTCACTATGACAGTAAGAATTTTTGCTTCAATCTTTTGTTTATTACCAGTAGAAGTCGCTAACTTAATTATACTTTATATGCATAAAGTCCCCGGAATTTAGTTCAACTTGTGTATTTTCAGTATCTAAAGTAAATAATTAGCTCGAAAATAAAACGTTAGTGGTGTAATTAAGGTGTGAGCTGGTTTCATATAACTTCATAGGGAAGATATATAATATGTTTGCTATTTAAATTCGTGTTCTTTTGATCCATAAAATTTGCATAACCTAAAAATATCGATTTATTTTTGTAAATGTGCAGGTTGTTGTACCTTGAGACATATATTGTGTTGTACCAATGGTCATGGTCAGAGGTACAACTGATGATGGTTACAGATACAACAATGATACAAACGGTTTTTACTTATTAACTTGACATCAATTTTTTTATAGAAAAATCATGTCGCGAAGCAAAAGCGGAATAAAACGGGACAAAGTGGATGTAAGCGCTCTGAAAAAAGCAGTCGAAGACATCTTAGAAAACAAAATTCCGGTACGACAACTGCAAAAGAATATGATATTTCTAGGTCTACGTTATCTAATCATATCCGAATTCATTTAAACTCCAAAAATCCTACATTTGAATACAATGGGAAAAATGACGTCAAAAAAGTTTTTTCATCCGAACAAGAGTTACAGCTAGAGCAATATTTATCACAGGCAGCTTTGCTTCATTATGGGCTACAAAAAAGGACGCAAGGGTTTTAGCTTTTCAATATGCACGTGAAAATAAGGTAAAAGTACCAGACAACTGGACTATTAACAATATTGCAGGCAAAGAATGGCTAAGACATTTCATGAACAGGCATCTATCATTGTCGTTAAGAAAACCTGAAGCTACCAGTTTAGCAAGATCCATGAGTTTTAACAAAGAAAATATCCAAGCTTTCTTTAACAATCTTAAAAATGTAATGTCTCGCTATAATTTTTCTCCTGCTAATATCTATAACTTAGATGAAACAGGGAATTCTTCAGTTCATGCACCACCAAAGATAATAGCCTCAAAAGGTGTGAAGCAGCTC
Source organism: Serrognathus titanus (assembly GCA_039766575.1). Taxonomy (NCBI): domain Eukaryota; kingdom Metazoa; phylum Arthropoda; class Insecta; order Coleoptera; family Lucanidae; genus Serrognathus; species Serrognathus titanus. Next base: position 42,979,237 of record CM077914.1, on the reverse strand, counting down.
GGCAGTGTGACATCAGGCGAACGAGGTATCAACATCACTATGACTGCTGCGGTTAATGCCATTGGCAACCACGTGCCATCTATGTTAATTTTCCCTCGGGTGAACTTCAAACACCACATGTTAAATGGTGCGCCACCCGGTTCTATTGGAGGGGCAAATCCATCAGGATGGTTGAACGAGCGGCTTTTTCTTCAATATTTGCAGCATTTTATAACCCACGTGAAACCGACAGAGCAAGAAAAGGTGCTGCTAATTCTGGATAATCACGAGTCCCACATTGCAATTCCTGTGATCGATTTGGCGAAGCAAAATAACATTGTGCTTTTGACCTTGCCACCACACACTTCACATAAAACTCAACCTCTTGATAGGACTGTTTTCGGCCCATACAAAACATACTACAATATCATATCCAATGAGTGGATGATGAACCATCCGGGCCGTCCTATAAGTTTGTACGACGTAGCCGAAATTATAGGCAAGGCGTTCGCAAAAGGATTTACCCCTGCCAACATAATCAAGGGATTTGAAAAAACGGGAATATACCCTGTTAATGAAAATATATTTGGAGAACACGAATATCTGTCGTCCTATGTAACAGACCGTCCCAATCCAGACTCAAAAGAGCAAATTCCTGCAGCACTTTCCTCTTCTAGCCATCGTCTATCTCCTAATCCATCAACATCAACTTCGACACCTGTACTTCCCTTGCAATCCGTGGAAAACAAGGAAGTTAACACAGAATTCAAGAGCCCGTTTGCTGTACGTCCCTTCCCCAAAGCCGAAGCTCGAAAGACTTCTCAAAGAGGTCGAAAGCGCGGTAAAACACGAATTTTAACGGATACTCCGGAGAAAGAAGAACTACTGCAAAGTACGATGAAAAAAGCGAAATCAGTCAAGAGGAAGATCACATACGATAGTTCAGATGACGATGATGAAGAGATCGAAAATATGACACAAGATTCGAGTGATGAAGGCTTAGAAGCTTTCCTTAAAAAATATTCATCAGATCACCAAGAAATTGAGGAAACTCTGAACCCATCTCAAATAAAAGAATGGGATTTTATCCTCGTAAAACTGGCCGGTAAAAAATATATTGCACACTACGTTGCCAAAATACTTGAAGTTTTAAAGGACGAATATATGGTCAAATTTTTAAAAAATATTATTGGATCAAACAAATTTGTCTATTCAGATGAAAAAATCTCTTGCATTTCCAATGATGACATATTGAGGAAACTGCCATCACCGTTTGTAGTTGGAACATCACAACGCCAACAAAACATGGTATCTTTTAATGTCAAATTTGATACATATAATATAAGATAACTACGATTTTGAAAATTTTAATGCAATAAAGTTTATTCGAATCATTTCATTGTTGTTTCATGCTACTCATAAGCAATTTCTACCGTGTCCAGAGGTACAAGGGAATGTGGACACACTGTAAAAAAATTTCAAAAATATTTTTCGAGTTAACTTGAACGAATACAATAACCAATACTTCATGGCTCATAGATTAAGGCTGTATCTTTTGTTGTGTGCTTGAATGGTTTTTATAAATTAAACCATAAATATTTTTTGCAATATAACACAAAATATGACCAAAGGTACAACACTCTCCCCTAGCTGAGAAAGTACAAATTATAAAGTGGTATTAACGAATTAATTTATTCAGAGAAAAATTTGTAAATCGTCCAATTCCTTTTGCTACAACCATCCGCAGAATTAATAAAAATTTTGAAAGATATTTAATATATTTATTTTTTCTTGACCGGAATTACTTTAAGTTTATTTTATTTTTATCTTCATTCTATAAAATCTTTCATTCAATTTGAGAAATCGTTTTTTTGTTACAAGAGAATCTTTTATTATGTTTAATATTTTCGTTGTGAATTCTTTTTAATTTAACCACTATCAGAGAAGATTTTTCATTTATTAATTTCTGTAATGTTTTGGAAGTATTGTTTAATTACAAACAATAATAATTGCATTATGCAAATGTATTGCGGTAATTATAACAATATTGTAACAAGAATTATTGAAATTCTAGTTAAAATAAAATTATTAAATACGCGCTCATCGTTTCGCTTCCCATTGCGAGACAAGGCCGGTCGCCTCGAATACATCCGAGGCACGCGTCGCCAATCCACTTGCTTCACTCAAGGTGTACAATACATTTCATTCAGCACTGCATTTTTCATTTATTTTTAGGAAATAAAGAGGAAGTTTACGTTATAATAAAGCGGCAAATATTAAAATCATTTATTGAAATTTATATTTTGATGACTCAGCAAGTTTAAGCACAACACCAAATAAAAACGCGCATTATTAATCTACAAATTTTATTTGTAGGATTCCACCCAAAACAATGCGATAACCAACAATAGCTGCCTTTGTATTTGTTTACTGCTAATTTATTGCACACACCCAAACACGGTTTATTAAAATCGAAATTGATTATTGCGAAAAATACAAAATAGAGCGGATAATTTGATGGAAAAATACCATAAAGTGGACCATCGCTAATCAAATATGCAAATTAATAAAACTCATTTTCACGGCTTTCATTTTTGTAAATGTTTTATTTAAATGTATTAACGTTGGAGCGGATGTTATTTTAAAAATAAAACTGAGGGCGAAATTGTCATATCGATTTATGATTTTGTAAAATCCTAAACCGGTTGAATGCTTTCTGGTACGTTCATAAAACCGACGAAAAGTTGATCTTGTTCCTGTCAATATAGAGTCGCAAAAAACGATGTTGTAGTTGCATGGATTATCAGCTCGCCGCTTCAGCACACGCTCCTAGTTTCTGCCACTCTGATCCTCTTATCAGAGGAACTAACCCAACCTACTCTGATTTATTAAGCCTCGCAACATCCCCTCAGAATCATCATTTAAAGCGCGCTATACACGCGTAGATGTGCCCTGAGATTATTAATATAATAAAAATGTGTTTTTTTTTTCTACCTAAGGAGTATATATAAAAAAGGAAGTATGGAAGTAATTGGTTGCTACATTTATTTTTTAGTAGGAAAAGAAAGAATGGTCGTATTTAAATGTGTGCCTACCTTAAAGCTGCTTCTACACTCGTAATAAATTGCTCAAAATTATTTACATGTGTACTTAAGAAATTGCAAGTAATTCCATTAAAGCGCGTTGTCGCCAGCAACAATTAACAATAAAAAACAAGAAACTGTCTCAGGACTATTTATTTTTAGCTAATTTACCTCCCGAAACAACGACTGAAATTCGCGAAGAACTAGCAGCGAGCTAATTTAATTTAAACTGCAGGTTCTTTTAAGAGAAATGAAAAATGTTATACGAATTTAATTTGCGCGCTCTAATTAAACAATGACGAAGAACCAGCCCAATTTTTCAAGACAAATAAACTCGCACCTAGGCCCTTTTGTGCACGCCGATGCGACTCATCTCGTGGATGAAAAGAAATTCGTGGCACGGTTTAATTGCTTTTGGGGCGCTAATTGCACGCCGCCTTGTAACGACCTGCGAACAATTTGTTAATTTGGCGGACGAGTTTCGGGCTCGTTCATATTTGTCGTTGGCGCGGAATGATGCTTATCAATATTCCAGGGGTGTTCGTGAGGGGAAGAAGTTTCATTGTAATGAAGCCACCAAGGAAGCGAAGGGATATTTACATAATACACCAAATATTTTTACATGGCGTCTGTGTTACATTTTACAGTGACTTCGTCGTCTGAATTTCATATTCCAGGCTTAGGTAATCAAATGCATAAATAAAAATACGAGTGTATCACTAGTGGAGTTGATTAAACAACCACGCAAAACTAACGCTGTGAAATTTTGGTTGACGAGGTGCTTCTGGATGTAGTAGAAATCACGACTTGCCGATGGAGTCAGAACGCGGTCCGCAGGAGGTGAAATAAGTACTCGGTGAAGAGTATTATGCAGTTGTAAAGTGTCGTTGCGCAATTAGTTGAACACAAATAATCTATAAATTATTAGAAAAGAGTTAAAAGTTATCGGATTAAGTTAGTTTATAGTAAATTTCTAGTAAGAAAATAAAGTTTAGTTAATCACGATAATTTTAGGAAGTTAGGTGAAGAAATAGCATTAACAGTTAACAAAACCACAGAAGAGATTTCTAGTTAAGACAAAACTTAATTCAATCTAGCAATTCTTTTGAAAAGCATGAATGAATAAATTTCTAAGTAGCCGCCAGAAGAAAACGAAATAATTAAGAAATAAGCAAGTTAAGGTTAAGCTTTACTAATAGAACACGCAATGAGTGATTCATAAAAATGATTGATTGAATAAATGAATTTCTGTTTTTGAGGGAAAAGACCGAGGTCTTTCTGAACTTTTCACAATAAAGAAACATTTCTTGAGCAACTTTTTCACGATCATCCTGTTGATGGTAGAAGTTAAATTTTACCTGGGCTAACCTATTTAGTAATTTCGTAAAATATTTTCACAGATAATATACAAATTGCACAAATTTTATGAAAATATTGCAAAGTCCGAGAGTGTTATAGAATAGTGAAAAAATGAAATAAGAAATGTACAAAAATTTTGCTATAATTTGCCTTGCAAATTTCAATATTTCGCTTGTTTCGTTTGATAGGTTCTTGAAGTGTGTTAAACGTTGAGATTTGAAAGATTTTTAAACCATTCTTGAGAAGAAATTGCGAAATCGTTATACAAATTTTCATCAAGCAAGAAAATAGTTCCTTTACTTTGGATAAAATGTTAAAGAGGTATTTCTGCTTGTAACATTAACCAAAACAGTACTTATGTGGTTGCGATATCAAGAAAATGGGAAGTCAAAAAAAATTAAAAGGGATCCGTGAATAAAAAGAAAGAACACAGTCTACAAAACTTGAAGGCGATAATCTGCTTACTGTCAAAGAATAAAGTTTCAGAAATTTATAAGTGTTATTTTGTAATTTTTGTTGTAGTTGAAAGACGTACTAGTTCAAGACGAAAGGTCAGGACATTTCAGAAACTGTAATAATTAGAGACATAGGATTTATTAAGTTGGTTCTTAAATTTTCAAAGACAGTCAATTGTATTAAAATTGTTGAAGATTTATGTTCAAATTATTTAATTAAAGAAAAGTAAAGAAAAATTAAGATTATGTCATAATTACAGGACGATATCTCTTCTATTTGAAGGACCGGTCTTTCCACCTCTTGACAAACTAACTGATGAGGGATAATTGCCATGCAAACAATTGAGGCGGTTAGAAGCAAAGGAGTGTAAGTGACTTTTCACATTTTTGGTGCTTAGTTTATTTGATGGCAAAGGGATATAAGGGGATTCATTTTCAGAGGTGATGTAAGGACCCGGAAAAATGCTTTAGAGAATTTATCGAATTAAATTTATTTTTATTTTATTTTAATCATTTAATTATCAGCTCTGCGTGTTCTTAAAAAGAAGCCGGATGTTCGTATCGCTTTTGAGCTTCAGATGCGTTTTCAAATGAATACACACAGGTTACGAGATAAAGATTTTCTCATTGAATCAGCAAAAGGAAATCACGCCACTGTGCGTCTCTGTCCTTGAAAGAGCGACGTGGGTAAAACTCAGTAAAAACAAGACGTTTACGCCCTCTTGTAACGAGAAAAGTTTCGCTTGGAAGCTCTGTGGGGACCGTCTGAATCCAAATTCTTGTTGATCTCGCAGAATTTCCCTCCTCACTTTTCCAGGAGGTGCCGAGCCTTTAAGTAGCTTAAGCGAGGGAGATAAGGCAGTTCCCGCTTTCCCTATGTTTGGCCCGCGTTAAATCTCTCGTCGAAATTTTAATTTAAATTCTTTCTCTTTTCGGATTTTGATTTTTTGTATAAATTTTCCAAAAGTTTGTCATCGGTTTCGGTCAGGAAAAGCAGAAGCTTTTCCCGTGCAGTTTTAGTGTTTTGTCTAAATTAAATTCGTCGTAATCGAAATAAGTCTCGCAAAGCTAACTTTAGAGTGTATCACCAAAATTTTGGATACGAGAAAAATCTTTTGATTCGTCGCTGGTAAGCTCAATGTAGTTGTTGTCAAAAAAGTTAATTAACTAAAAGCGTTTTTCTATGTGAATTATACCTCTTTCCTTCTTGTCGAATTATATATTTTTCTTGTTGTCATAAATATTTTAAGATATTTTGTATTAACTAAAATGATCTCACTATTGATTCTGTAATTTTCTTGATATTTGTTCTTGTTGTAGTTTCATGTGTTTTATTGTAAAATTTCGTTACGATTTGTTAATTTTAAAATTCTTTTTTCTTGTAAAATTTTATTTTAATATATATTTTATTTGTTAAAACTTTCGTATTTTATTTAAAATCTCAAGGTAGTTTTTTTGATAATCCTTAATAAGTCGAACAAGGAGAGGAGAAAGATCCAACAAACTCAAAATAAGTAAGTCTGAGAGTAAAAGGGGCCAAAATTCAACCAAGTCCAAAGAGAGCGGGAAGAACGATTGCTGGCTAATTTTTGGCGAAAACTAGAAACGCTACTAACAAAGGAGTCGCTTCTTGCGTCTCGATTTGGTTTGGAAAAGTTTTGTTTAAAAGGGTGGTAAAGTTTAAAAAGGGAGTTCAGAGAAGTCAGAATCTGAGACTTCCAATCTTTTTTAATTTCTATTTCTATTTGAGAAATCTCGTGTTCTGGTTAAGAACCGTTTTGACAAAATATAAATCACCCCTTTTTCCGTACTGATCAGGTATTTACAGTGACATTTATCCGTTGAAAACATTAATTTTCCTTTGTCCGTAATATTTTTTTATAAAAGTTTAATTTTGGACCTCTTGTGGTCAAAATCACAAAAGTTGCGCTTACATCTCATTGCTTCTGACCGCCTCAATTCATAAAAATCAATCAACCATTCATAAAAATCAAATTATATTATTCGCCGGATAACTATAACGGGAAGATGGAAAGCCCTAAATCTATTTAATATTTAAATATTTAAAGATTATTTATTTAAATTAAAGGAATCAGAATGAGTCAGAACAATTTAGAAATATTAATTATAAATGAGCATAGGTTGAGATAGATAGATTTCAGAGAGAATTTTTACATTCATTTTGATTCGATTCAACGATTATTTATGCAATCATAAAATGAAAATTAATTAAAATTGTGTAACTGGCAGTATAGAAAGTGCCATTAAAACGACCAACATACAATGAATGTTGAAGCATAAAAAGCCTTTGTGGGTTTTTATAATCGTTTCTGATTTTTAAAAAATGATGTTGCTTTTATAGATTTATCCTGTGAATGTTTTTTTTGCTTTGAGTATATAACATAGAAAATTGTATTAAGTTCAAAATATGAAAATTTTTATTATTACCAGTATTTGTGCAATTTATTAAATTACGACTCTAAATAAATTGAAATATCTTTGTCACAAAAATAAATTATTTCAACTCGATATACTACTGGCGATAGAATACTGTGAATTTATTTCAAAGTAGGATTTTAAAGTAATACGTTGACGTTTTAAAATTTCCTAAGTACGTAGAGTTTGTTCAACACAGTGACTCATGTAAATTTATTAAATGAAATACTATGATATCATGAGATATTAGATATATGGGGCTATTCTGAGATTTTACTCTTTTATTCTTTAAGTCTTTAACTATTTAACCTAAAGCCTCTTTAAAACAAGCGCTTAAAGAATATGACGAAATAGGTATTCTGAAACAATCTCTTTAAAATATTTTTTAAATTCCGGATATTTCCGGGAACGTTAAATGCAGCTAACTTCATTCAAATGTATAAGTTAGGTAAGTTTCCTGTTTTGACAGAAATGTATAATGAAATAAATTATTAAAAGAGTTTTTGTTTAATTATTGATTTTTAATGCATTTTTTAATGCATTTTTTCATGTCACAGGTGAGAAGATAGAAATAGTGGAAACAGGCACTTCAGAGTAAGATTAATATCTTTTGTGAACTATCGCAACTTCAAACTGAATACGGAATACGGTGGAAATACTTCAGTAGAACAATTTGAGTTGTATTTAAATGTATTGCAAGAAGATTCAATTTTCCGAACTGGGATTATAAACCCAAAGTTAGATGTCGATTATGTAAAAAAAAATTAAAAACCTCACTTTCGTAGTAAAATTAATTCCACTTCGAATTAAAGGAAGATTACAGTGGGGTCGTAGTCTATCAATCAGTTGACGGTTAATTCTTTTGTTAGTCGAAAATTAGAAATAAAACCGATGCAGACAGTTCAAGAGGGTTCTCTGCATCTCTAATTAGTCTTCTTTCAATTCTTAAGTAATTCCTGTAGATTTTTCTTAATTATAGTATTTTTATATTTATTTAGAAATAATTACCTTCTTCCTCTAATACCCAAGCAACAAAAACTTCAATATATCGCGTATTATTCATAATAATTTATTTAAATGCACTTATCGTTCAAACTCTTTAAACATTTACGGCGATATTTTCGTCGCTGTAAGATTTAAAGACAAATTTAAGAAATTTAAATTTTAAAGAACGCTCAGAATAGCAATTTTTCTTTAACTCTTTAACTGCTTGACATTCAAGACTTAATTTTTTAAAGAGGTTAAATTTCCTTAAATTTCAGGTCAGAATAGCACCAATAGTTAAGAAAAATACTGTGAACAACTGACACATAAGTACATAAATTATCTACGAAATACTATCTTGAATTTAGGGATCGATCCTATAAAAGTTGCCTAGATTCAATGAAACAAAGGCGACACTAAAGTTGGGAAAGATAAGAGAAGTTTCGTTCTTCTGGACAAACTAGATTGAAACCATGACGTGCGGATATCGATTGCAACGTTATCTGAAGTCCTACGCAAATATTGGCCGAAACCGAAACATTTTAATTTCCTTTTTTTTCATATACTGTGTTTACTTATATTCAGTTTATAGGAAAAGTCACGAAGTCTTACATTTTTCTTTTTCCGAAATTTTGATTAAGCATTCAGGTGTGATGTAAACGAATGATAAAATGTTATAAAATAATTACTCATTTTGTGTCAAATCACTTGGAAAAGTAGAAATGTATGTAGTACGAATTTAACGAAAAGGTGTGGTGGAACTAGTAGATGAGGTCTATAGATTTCGTCAGAAAATAATACAGAAAGGAAGATAAAAACGACAATATAAATTATAATAAGAAATAAGTAAATGTAAATTGTAATATAATTTGAACGTAAATCAGGAGTATATAGCACGCGAACGCTTCCTAAAGTCAGTAAGAAATGCACTGAATAATAAGGCATCCCCCTATCACACTACAGTAGAGGTATGACCTTAGCAGACATTTGCGCACTGTATAAAACTGGCGATGATAAAGATCAATAAGATCTTGCAATGAAGGAGATCTTGTACGGGAATGGTATTTTTAAAAGTAAAACAAAGAGCAACACAAGATCTAATAAGAGTTGGTGGAACAAGAAAAGAATAGAAGCAACTGCTTATTATGTTATTTTTATACAATACTCGAGAAACTACAGTAGTTATTCTTTTTGTTGGTGTATATCTATTAAGGTTTAAATTTTTTAAGTAAAACTTGATTTACCTATAAAGCTGTTATTTCTTTACTATATCCTTCGCTTGACAAAAAACAAGTTCCATTTAATCAAGTTAACATTTATAAAAGCCAAACATGCGTCAAGAAACAAGTGTGAATACTTTTATTTTTTGAGCTTCTTGTTTAATAATAATTTTTATAACAACTACTCAGGGCAGTTTCAAAACTACAAACTTCTCTACCTTTTTCTGTCAACCGAGAGAGGAAACCTGAAGAAATTTGCGAGTTTGAAGGTATCTGTGAAAAATTTTTACGAAATTGTTTATAAATTACCAAAAGAATAACACAGTTAATTTTGTATCACGCTAAAATATTAAATCAACACTTTACCACTGTTGTTACATACAGGATCTTAATACCGAAACAACAGTACTGGCATAACTTTGGTTTTAATCACTTAGCATATGCATTTAAAAAGTGAAGGTTTCAGTTCTAATCGGGCTGTTCCTGCACACAACATGCACTATTTTTAATATAAACATTTTTTTGATAAAATAAACTTTTATTTTTTTATAAATGACACGTTGTCTCACATTCCCACTGCCTTTTAATCTCTATAAAACATTGCCAAGTTTAAAATTTTGAGTTAGTAATGTAAACAAGCCATTGGAACATTCAAAACGAAAAATGTAAATAAGCTACTTTCAATATTAAATGAGTTAAAAAAATCCCCTTGTAAGGACCCGGAAAAATGCTTTAGAGAATTTATTGAATTAATTTATTTTTGTTTTATTTTAATCTTTTGATTATCAGCCCTGCTTGTTCTTAGAAAGAAACCGGATGTTCGTATCGCTTTTATGAGCTTCGGATGTGTTTTCAAATCAGTACTAATATCAGGTTACGAGATAAAAATTTTCCTTTCCCATTGATTCAGCAAAAGTAAATCACGCCACTGTGCGTCTCCGCCCTTGAACGTCCGACGTGGGTAAAATTCAGTAAAAACGAGACGTTTACGCCCTCTCGTAACGAGAAAAGTTTCGCTTGGAAGCTAGTGTGGAGACCGTCTGAATTCAAATTCTTGCTGATCTCTTCCCTCCTCACTTTTCCAGAAGGTGACGAGCCTTTAAGTAGCTTAAGCGAGGGAGATAAGCCCAGTTCCCGGTTTCCTTATGTTTGGCTCGCGTTAAATCTCTCGTCGAAATTGCAGTTCCCGGTTTCCTTATGTTTGGCTCGCGTTAAATCTCTCGTCGAAATTTTGGTTTAATTTTTATTTATTTTTTTCTAAGTTTGGGTTTTAATTTTTTATTATAAATTTTCCAAAAGTTTGTTCGGTTTGCGCAGTTTTAGTGTTTTACCTAAAATAAATTCGTTGTAATCGAAACAAATCTCGCAAATCTAACTTTAGAGTGTATCCCCAAAAATTTCGGATACGAGAAAAATCTTTTGATTCGTCGCTGGTAAGCTCACTGTAATTGTTGTCAGAAAAGTTAATTAACTAAAAGCATTTTTCTATGTCTTCTTCTTATCGAATTTTCAGATATTTTGTATTACCTTGATTCTGTAATTTTTTTTTATATTTGTTCTTGCTGTAGTTTCATGCGTTTTAATGGAGAATTTCCTTACGATTTGTTAATTTTAAAATGTGTTGTAAATTCTTTGTTCTCATAAATTTTATTTTAATATATATTTTATTTGTTAAAACTTTCGATTTTTATTTAAAATTTCAAAGTAGTTTTTAGAGAATTTTTAATAATAATTTGAACAAGAACTTGGAGGAGAAAGTTCCAACAAACCCAAAATAAGTAAGTCTGAGGGTAAAAAGGGCCAAAATTCAAATCAAGTCCGAAGAGAGCGGGAAGAACGATTGCTGGCTAATTTTTGGCTAAAACTGGAAACGCACTACTAACAAAGGAGTCGCTTCTTGCGTCTCGATTTGGTTTGGTTAAAAAGGTGGTAAAGTTTAGAAAGGGGGTTCAGAGAAGTCAGAATTTGAGACTTCCAATCTCTTTTAATTTTCACTATAAAAGATTTCTATTTTAGAAATCTCATGTTCTGGTTAAGAACCGTTTTGATAAAATTTAAACCAATCTTTCTCCCGTACCGATCAGGTTTTTACACCCTTAACCTTAGCAATTTCCATACTCGTGTCCACATGACACATAGCTGTATCATATTAATTTAGTTATTTTTAGTTTAGTTTTATCTAATGTCACATTAAATAAAAGCTGTATTTCTTTCTCACATAGTTGTAGTAGTAATTGTCTAATAATAAGTAAATTCTAATACAGCCTTTTAACACTAAATTCCTGCAATACTCTCGGGACACAAAACATTCTATTCCTAGAATATTATTGTACATAAATTAATTCTTCATAATTTACCTGTTCGTTCTCTTATTATTGTGCATATTGTGACTGGTTTCGTTCGATATAAACTCCTTTTTGTTTTGTTTTTAAATTCAATGCAGAAAGAGGTGGAGTTGCGATCATTTTACGGAAAAATGAGTGAACGAACTTAAAGCAAATTCTCAAATCTCAAATTACTCTTTACAAATAGTGAAGAAACATTTATGGGAAATGTACCATGAAACCTCAGAAGGAGGTTTTTGTCTAGCTACATTGCCGCGACATTCCTTCTTAGCAGTGAGAAAGCAAGATTACAAACTTTAGAGAGTATTGAACTCGCTAATAGCGTTTTCCACTGGCTGCACTAGTGCACACTCGGTGTATCTTTCATCTCTTATTATTACCCGAAGTTAAAATGAAATGAAAATATAACGAGTGTGCACTAATGCAGCCAGTGGAAAACGCTATAAGTCTACTGCAATGTATCTTGTATCAAAAAATAAAAATTCATCTGGGTTGGAAGGACTTTAAAAGATTGGTAGGTATCTGAAAGTGATGATTTCAAAAATAATTACTTCTTTTTAGCCAAACGTGTAGTATTAAGTGTATTGTGTTTGTGAATATATATGGTGATTGATAGTTGTGCAAACTTTGAAATCTGTAATATATCACTATAAATGGTAACGATTGAACATGTTTTTAACAAAAAGTTAATAGTTTTCGAGAAAATCGCAGTTGAAAAAATTTCCGAAACTGTTTGAGAACCACTGGCCTTACTGTCATATTGCATTTCCTTTAACGTTGTATTCACCGATTTATTATTACTCAGAAGTTTTTTTCAACGGTGGCCGCTTGCTTTAAGTGACGCCTTTAAGGTAGGTCAGTTTTTAAAAATTGATATTCTACAATGGTTTTTCAATGGCGACAGCGAGTGTTTGCTTTGAGTGATGCATTTAAGACAAGTTTTTAAGCATTGGCGTACGCATTACGAACGATGACAACTGTTAACTGATACGCATATCATAAGTATATATTACCTTAAATTTAATGTTTCTATTACGGAATTCAATGAAAAGCGGCCTAAGAAAGACATTTTTAACGTGCCGCAGTTATTGTGCGATTTCATTGCAAATTGTACTTTATTAGTGCCGGCTTTAATTGATGGCTCACACCACCTCGTCCGGGGCCGATATATATGTCATTCCATGCCGATCATATTTATAAATAAATTTTAAACCTTGCCTTTCAGCGATTCCAACTAAATGGCATCTCCAAATTTTTTTGGGGTACATCTCCAAATACGTGTACAAGGAAGCATTTTGTTTGCATATCCTCTTTTTGCACAACTAACAAATTTGTGCTATATTATTATCTTATATAAACGTTCTTTTTTTGTAAATTAATTTGCAGTGAGAGTTTTTGAGAAAGAAAGTAAAAAAAAAGACCATGGTGATAAATGGAAAATTAAAAGAAAAAAATAGGCATGAACTTCAGTATTTCTCACTTCAGGATATATGTAGATTCCGCGAAAGTTTGATGACTGAGAAGAGTAGGGTTCAACTTTATATATTTTAACAAATAAATTAAAAAATGTATTTACTGACGGTATTTCGAAAGTAAATTTAAGCTGTTTTATGTGTCTAATACACGACAATTACATATACAGGTTTCAGACTAAGTATTTTAGTTATACATCCCTGCCTAATAGATTAGGATCTACAGAACATCAGGATGTAAAGTGTTAATTGTCTTCTCCGGTAATCAGATTTGCCTCAATCACGTGTGTAAAGCCGCACGCAAGGCAACTATAGTCGAACCTAATGCAGACAGACTATTCGTCTTTAAGGGCGATATCATCATTCACAGTCGGCAATTAGTTCATTAATCTGTAATTTGGACAAATCACGTACCGTAAAATGAATAATTTCAACAACTAAATATAATACATATGCACAGTATTGAACTAAAATCAATAAAATATTTTAGTTACTGAATATACGAAATTCGAAATTCACTAACAAGAGAAGTATCCCAACCCGAAAATTCAAAAAAAAATGAAACTTTGTGGGTTAGTAGTTCACCTTAGAGTAAGCACGGAGCCATTTTTTTTTATCGGCGCAAAAGTGCTTTAAGCACCCTTCGAAATTTCGGCGATTTTCGGTTTTCTCCGAATAATTCGGTAATCAGCAAAGATAAAAATTAAAATTATATGGAAAAATATTTATCTTTCAATGCTCTATCACATGTGTAAAAATTGCCACCCCTTACAGTTTGAAAATCAAAACTTACCCCCTACCACCCCAATCTAAGAAGTCAAAAAAATAATTCATTGCTCTGGGTGAGTAGTCCACTTCTGGTGGAGTGCAGCTAAATTTTTTTTAATACTCGGAAAAAATTTAAGGGATGAAAACACGTCTCATACTTTCTATGATTTTGAGTACTTGGTGATCTTAATACCAGAAAACCGAAAAAAAAAAATAGAAAACCGAAAATCGCAGAAATCTCTAAGGATGCTTTTCCTCTCTTAAAGCGCTTTTGAGTCGATAAAAAATGGCTCCGTGCTTACCCTAAGGTGAACTACTAACCCACAAAGTTTCAATTTTTTTTTAATTTTCGGGTTGGAATACTTCCCTTGTAAGTAAAATACTTCTTTTTTCAATATTCATATACAGATGCATTTAAAAAAAAAATGTTCCCCAAAGAAAATTGCCCAACGAGTGAACTTGCCAACATGGTTCAGCACCTTAGAGATTTTAGATCTTTTAAAGTGAAAAAGCGCGATATTGGGCGTTAACGTGAGGATAGAATTCTTGATGCTGTGACAAAACAATTTTACAGCGAGTAGAAAATCAATAAATAATTCTTTGTTATACAGATAGGAGTGCCGTAATTATTCAATGACCTTCTTGGTTATTTGACTTGAATCAAAGCAACTTCTTTGTTTGGACTGACACAATTGAAGAAATTCAGGAACGAGTTAATAATAACACTTTGCAAGTTCATCAAAACCCTAGTATATAGTGTGCATACTGCTTGAGTGAAGCAAGTAGGTTGGCGACGCGTACCTCGGATGTATTCGAGGCGATCGACCTTGTCTCGGATTGGGAAGCGAAACGATGAGTGCGTATTTAATAATTTTATTTTAGCAATACATTTGCATAACGCAATTATTATTGTTTGTAATTAAACAATACTTCCATAAACATTACAGAAATTAATAAATGAAAAATCTTCTCTGATAATGGTTAAATTAAAAAGAATTCACATCGATAATATAAAAACATAATAAAAGATTCTCTTGTAACAGAAAAACGATTTCTCAAATTGAATGAAAGAATGAAGATAAAAATAAAATAAACTTAAAGTAATTCTGGTCAAGAAATAATAAATATATTAAATATCTTTCAAAATTTTTATTAATTCTGCGGATGGTTGTAGCAGAAGGAATTGAACGATTTACAAATTTTTCTCTGAATAAATTAATTCGTTAATACCACTTTGTACTTTCTCAAGTACTGAATACTGAATACTGAATTTTTGTACTGAAGAAAAATAAAGAACAATTAAAATAAATATTATATTATAATAAAAAATATATATTTGTAGCTTAAAAACAACTCTAAAACCTGCACGCTTTGAACTGAAGGCGTGAACTGATAAACGCTAGCCCAAGAACCCCATCTACCTAGGGACCTATTCTTGACACTCAAGTACGTGAGTGATATTTTGGGTAATTATGGAAATTGTGTGAAAAAGACGAATAAAAAATCCTTACGTACAGACAACATGTAAATTTATTCTGCAGACTACTTTGAAATAAGCTAAATAAGTGTTACATGTTATGCAAACATTTATTTATATGGATCTGCCTTTTTCTTTGTTTAGATGTGAAAAGCTCACGCCCAACGTTTGTACAAGTCTTCCTGAATCACTCTGTACAAATTGTTTACTTACGTCATACTTAGATCGATTTCATTTTACTCCACTGTTACTCATTTTGATTAAATTGGACTTTATTTAATAAAATAGATGTGGGAGGTTTGTGTGATTTGTTTGCAGAAAAAAAAATGAACCGACTAAATTCATTTTCGTTTCAGAAATTGTGGTAATGCCTAACATTAAATTTATGAAACTCCAACTCGTACTGTGCTGTAAGTGTGCTGCGCTATTTCACAACTGTAATAACGTTGTAAACAACAAGCAATTAAAAGTGAAAACAAATGTTGTTATTAAAACGAACAAAAATAACCAAGAAACAGAGATAAATCTTTACAAAGATATGAAACATAAACTGAAGTAAGTTATTATTTTTCCTTTAATTAAATCGGTACTTGTTATATATATAATTGCCCTAAAAGGCAAAGAAAATACGTAGGTTTACTTATATTTCTGTACAGTAGACGAAAGTATTTAGAATTCGTTAATCATAAGAAGCTGAATTACTAAAAGATGATTAATTCTAATAATTTTCAAAGTTTTTTTTAAACTTTTTTATGCAATATTGTCGTTTCAGTTTTTTTTAAATAAAGAGAGAAAACTTATTTAATACGTTTTTCCTCAAAAAATCAAAGCTGCCCTAAATAATTTAAAAGATTTCTATTTACATTCTACAACTCACGAGTACTTTTCCGTGGTCCATGACTTAGATAATTTCATTGAAATCTACGATCGTAATACTGTAGGTACATCCCAGAAAAGTTTTCATTTTTAAAACCATATAAATGCTTCTCTCTTATACAGTTAATGTTTATCAAATATTTAGCAGTGGCTGTTTCAAAGTGGCATTTATGGGAAACGTAAATAGTCATAATTTACGACGCTTTTGTTTTAATGGTAAACGGCAGTTCAGAATTGTATTCAAAGCAATAAATTACCGAATAAAATTGCATGAAATAATTCTCAAGTTGAATTTATTAGATATTTCGAAACATTTTAGAGGTTGTCACATTTTAAATCATATAATGTGGATTCTTAAATACACTGTAATCAAAGCTTCCTGTATAAATCAGAAAATTTAAGAAAAACGGATTAATAAAAGTTTACTTTATCTAATTTTTATAAGAACTTACGCGTTTCTTTTTTAAAACAAATTTTTTTAAATATTTCAATAAGAATAGTTATTGTAAAATTAATACCAAAATGGATAAACACAATTTCAATTTTCTATTTCGTTGAGAGTTACAAGGGAAGTTTTGAAGACCTTTGAGTTTGCTGCTGCCTGCGTTTTCATTTTTCATATATCTTTTAATTAAAGCGAAAGAATGGGCAGTCACAATTTTGTTATAAATTTGGTTATCTCCAATTAATTAGTGATAGTCGACTTGGTTCGATCCGCTGACAACTTGTTTGACGTTTGATCGGGGAACTGTAGATGTGGGTTCGTTTTTCCTCCTAACATCTACACAGGATACTTGAGAAATGAGACAGTAGAAGCAGCATCAATATAAACTAGTAACTATGAAACCGAAAAAAATCGAAGAAGTGTATCATAACAAATTACAAGCTAGAGAGACTAGATTCTTGGACGGGTTTTATACAAATTAGAGGCTGAACTCAGTGCTTTCTAACTTTGTTTTAATAGACGTATGCACCGAACAAATTATTTCAGCTTAACTTTAAGCGTCACTTAGAATGTGACTTACATAATGTTTTGAAACTTCAAATGACACATAATAAACGTCACTCAAATTTAATCTCAGTTTATTTGGTCGGTGCATGCGGTCCTATGCCTTAATGTATTCATTTTTGTAATTGTAACCCCTGAAACATTTATGCTGCATAAAACAATATGAAAAAAATAATAACTGTAAACGACAAACACTAAATAGCATAAATCCACGAACGAAACTTGATAAATCGATCGGATCTGGCCAAACAAACGGGGCCTTAATAAATTGGCACATATATCATGACAAAATTTTATTAAAACTACGGAACAAATCTTATACGAACTGAATTAGAACTTTATACATTAGGCCAAGTGTCCGCAAATGTTATACCACCCGTTGTTTGCCTTTACGCGTTAGATACCTTACATTTTATTCGTTAATGTAATTGTGTTTAATGAAGCAATTAAATTCGCCAATTAATTATCCTTGATTACGCCTTTGCGTTAGCGCCTCCCTAAACAAAATAAACAATAAAAGTAATTTTCTCGGGCGAAAAGTACCGAGAAGGCAGTTAATCAAAATCGAGTTACCATTATATTCAGAACTCGTTTTAATGAACTTTCTCCTCGGCATCAAGTAACTTAAAAGCAAATTCAATAATCGATAGAGAACATAGAACCAATTTTGTTATTTAACAAGGTTTATTTAATGTTAAAGTACTTTGGCCTAAAAATATTTAAAGAAAACATATGATGACAAATTTCATCTACCTAGAGTACTGCATGAGTAAACAGAATTAAAAGTTAATCAGTTTAGTTTATTAAAAATCTTAAGTCTTAAAATAGTTTTTATTGGTGAATTAAACCATATAGCAGTTTTGTCTTCACGGACATTTTCAAGTGTAGAAGTGTACAATATTAACGTGCACTTGTAGTCGTCATTCTGTTTTCTTTTAAAA
This sequence comes from Serrognathus titanus, assembly GCA_039766575.1. NCBI lineage: Eukaryota > Metazoa > Arthropoda > Insecta > Coleoptera > Lucanidae > Serrognathus > Serrognathus titanus. The sequence goes on along the minus strand of CM077914.1, from coordinate 42,960,833 downwards.
ACAAATTAATTCATTCCCTTTTTTTCGTTTTCGTCTCTAATTTAATAACAATTGGATATCAAATTTTCATATTGGCTGTTTGTTTATTATTCTTATTAAATAATAATTGACGTTTATTTGTGATCGTCAAATACACCCGACAATTCGCACGAACATTATACATATTACTAATTATTTCATGTCAATATGATTGAAGAGCTTTTTAATTGCAAAATGAAATCAAATATGTATAAAAGCACTTGGAAACTGTATGTACTCAATATGTTTATTTTATTTAACAAAGAGCGTCCATGACTGAAGATCATGTGATTTTTCATTCCTCTCCTTTCATCCACATTAGTGTAGAGGGGTCGTTTTTATATTCCCGGACTAGGCAGTTTTCAATTTTAATGTAATTTTCCATTATATTGTTTTTTAATCATATATGCCTTGGTAACATGTTTGACAATTTACAAAACAATTGCAGTAGTATTAGTCCTAATATATGCCAGTTTCGTATCACGTATCAAAATGAACAAACTCGAATATCGAGCATTTATAAAATTCCTAACAAAACAAGGAAAAGTTCCAAAAATTATACGTGAAGAAATGGTGGCTGTATACAGGGATGATTGTCCTTCCAAGTCGACTCTTTGTGAATGGTTAAAATTATTTATACATGGTCGAGAATCACTGGATGACGATTCCCGTCCAGGTTGGCCTGTTAATGTGATCACTTCCGATGTTATTGAAAGAACTAAGTGTTTGGTATTGAAAGATGCAAGATTAAAGAAGCGACAATTAGCAGCTTTATTAAGAGCTTCGGAAACCACGGTTTTCAGAATTCTACAAGAATACCTTGAAATGACAAAGGTGAGTGCGAGGTGGGTTTCACGAACGCTTTCGTCATTCCAAATGCGTATCTGGATGGAGACGTGTGAACAATTTTTGGCGCTTTGTGGAGATGAACCAGATTTAATTATCAATCCACTTATCACCGGAGATGAAACCTAGGTTCATCATTTTGATCCTGAGTCGAAACAAGAATCGATGCAGTGGCATATTAAGGGCTCCAACCCTCCCAAGGAGTTTAAAGTCACCCCTTCTGGAGGAAAAATAATGGCAACTGTTTTTTGGGATTGCCAAGGAATTTTAATGATTGATTACTTGAATAAAGGTAGTACGATAACAGGAGAGTATTATGCAAGCTTAATGCATCGGCTCAGAGATTCTATTAAAGTGAAAAGCTGCGGAAAACTGGCGCAAGTTGTCCTGTTCCTCCACGACAATGCACCACCCACAAGTCAAGACTTTGAAAAGCTACGGTTGCTGAATGTGGATTCGTAGAAATTGATCATCCGCCTTATAGTTCGGATCTAGCCCCTTGTGACTATTTTTTGTTTCCAAATCTCAAAAAAACATTAAGGGGAATAAAATTTAGGGACGATGACGAACTTATAACGGCTGTTGAAAGGCATTTAGCGGACAAACCAAATGAATATTTTTATAATGGATTAAAGGTGTTATTGAAACGATGTCGTACTTGTATTCAAAAACAAGCGGCCTATATTGAAAAATAAAATTTCTGTTGCTCTTTTAATAGGTGCACAATCAGAAATAAATGACTGCAATGAATAGTATAAGTAAATAAGTTAAACAAACCTGAAGTGGCTTTTAATATTTCTTATTAGTGTATTGTTTTTAGCGCGTTATGCCATTTAAGTGGTTGTACTTTCTTGGTCTAATAATTGTTAGATTTTTTAAAACGATGTTAAAAGAATTCACTTTTTTCCTTACATTAATATTAAATTAAATTTCTTTTATTTAGACATCTAAAATGGGATAAAGAAATTAAAAAACAGTGTTTTTCAAATTTATATGGGGATATAATTTTTTCTTAATGAAATTAGTTAAGCGCCCTAGAGATTTAAAAAATACATATTTGGATGTATTACACATTAACAAAAAGTTTATATTAATACCGAAAAAAAAGGAAAACCTTTTTAAGTGGATAAGACTAGCCTTAATTGGGACAAACTGTCCTTCTAATATTACCTTTCACATCGCGAAGAGTACAAAATAACGGAATGAAGAAGTAAAATATGCATGAAAAATACAAATTGGACTGCAGAAATAAGGGAAACTATCCAGTAGTAGGAGAGATAAAATGGAAAACCTGAAAAGAACTTGGGATGATTGAAATCAGATAGACAATAGACAATAAAATGTGTTGGAATATAAGAAAATTATAAAAGCACCCCTTACCCAATGAAGGCGAGAGAAACAGAGAAAAGAAGGATGGAATAAAAAGAGAATGTGAGAAAATTGATTAAACTGATATAGAAGGAAATGAGAAAGGTAATAGTAAGAACTAAGATTGAAAAAGCAAATAGAGAAATCAACACAATTACTGAAATATAAAATGGATAAGAGAGGAAGAGAGAATAGTACAAAAAAATTTATAAATGACTATAAAAAAATAAGGATTGGGGGGAATAACGACAAAGGATTATCAAGTATGGAAATTTAGAATCGGTCAAAATAATGAAGTAACTAAATGAAACTGAAATATTGTGCTAATTGCAAACTTGGGTTGCTAAAGCATCTGCGATTTCGTGACCACTATCCAGTACTATCTGCCGATAATGTTAGGAAAGTTTGGCGCAATTCAACACAACTTCTGTATCACGTGAAATTAACATTACCTTCGGATAAAGTAAACCGATATTGCAATAAACGGCATAAATTATTGTGATATCAACACTAATTAATTTATTTTCAGCATTGCACATTGATCAAATGAAAACGTTGTTTTTAACATTTTCGTAGCCGTCATAGCCTTTCAAAGTCTTGCCTAATTTTTCAAGAGGAAGTATCATTTACTCTGAAGCTTCATGTTCTGAAACTCTACCCTGTGCTCTCTCTTGACTGAACTGAGCTGTAGGCCTGCGGGAGTGAAGCACCATATAATTTATTATCACTTGCTTAGATAGGTTTCGAAAATCAACTCATATTTTCCATTTGTCCAAAATTAGAAAATAGTGGCCACATGGTAAAATGGAAAAAAAGCAATGAGAAGAAACAGTATAGGAAGTGAGAACAAAGCGAATAGGTGAATGTTATGGAGAAAGCAAATAGGTGATAAATGAGACCGTCGGATTTGTGTAATCTATGAGGGCATGAGGATTAATAAAAATAAAGCAAGAGAAAATATTATTTTTCGCAGTGAACAAAATTATCGTCCATTTTAGAGTATCATCTTCTGAAATCTTGTCGTTTCTTCTTTTCTCACCAATTTGAGCTGGTGTGGGTAGGTTCCGTATAAAGTAAAAAATTGAGATAACATGCTAGATTGGAAGAAATCAATGAGGAAAAACAGTGGAGTAAGAGTAGTCGACGGTTTATGACGGTCAATTAAGGAAAAGAAAGCAGGAAAGCATATTATTTTTTCAGAACAATCTTTCCTAACTTCAACGTACTTTGTCCAAAGATTCTTTCCATTCCTTATTATCATTTCTATACAATGGTTGACGAAACCTCAGTAACATCAAGTACCTATCTTAAAGTATTGAATTCAGGTAAGGTCAAGGTTAAGTTACTTGCTTGTTAACACGAAATATTCAATAGAGCCCTCACATTCTTTAAATCATTTCAAAAATTAAACAAATGAGCTTTTCTGAAAACGATCTTTTCCCTCTAAATGCCATTAAACAAATAGGCATTTTTAATTTTTTTCCGTTAAGTACTTGAAAGCAAACTCACAATTTTGACTTTTTCTTGAAGAAATAATGTTTTTAACAATTACTGAGCAAAGTAAAGTAAAGTATGCTAATAAAGACGTTTCTTACCACTTTATAACTTTTTTCTCAGAATAGAAACAGAGTTTTTCTTTACATAAAATTAATTTATTAAATTTCACCATTCAAGTTCCTGTGCTAGAATAATTTATTTAACGAAACAAACAAAACATTTAGACGCATTTAATTAAGTTCGCCGCCTTTAAGGAATTTAATTTTCCTTACTGAAAGGATAATACATACATCTGCGGAAGCAGAGAAATATTTGCATCCACATGGTTTTTTACTTTATAATATAAAGGAAATTCCTTCGTGATATATGGAATTTTATGTTCCTTAAAATAAAAAGACGCATTATATTATTTCAAATGAAGAGGAGTATAAAATTTCAACGGTAAATAAAGCTGTATTCAAATCAACAATAATCAAAGGGATCGAGCGAAAAAGAATATAAAAAGAATGAATTATTAAATTTCATATCTCCTTCTTGGGATTCGCGAAGAGGTTTAAAAACTTATTCAAAAGTACGAGAGCTTAAGATCTTCCTTCTGATGGTAGGTGTTATCGTTAGAAGATGCCTCTCGTGAAGCTTTCAAACTGTGTAACTCATATCGAGCGCAGGTCGGAAGATATCTGATCGGGGTCGTAAAATATAGTAGCGGTGGCCTAGGTCGGTCTCCGCGGACGATGTGTCAATTTTATCTTTGCTTCGACCTGTTTAAACGTGAGATTAGTTTGGAACTTATCCCGCATAACACAATTATCCGTCTCTAAAATTATACAAATTATCGTTGCGTAAGTTGCGCGACTCTTTACACCCGGAATAATTTTATTTTGGGATGTAAGTACGTTATCTTTTTTGCGTTTTAGGTCAGGAAATAGAGTAAAATGAAGTAAAACGTGGTATTGGAGAACAATTCGAAGGGAATATTAACATTTTTGAATTAACATCGTCTTTTTTGAAGATAAATTGAATTAAAAATTTATTAAAATCACGTTTTCTTGCCAGATGAAAATTATGAAAATTAATTGAAATTGTGTAAGTGGCATATAGGAAGCGTTAGGAAAGAGTTTATACATGTATTTCGGCCTTATTGGGCTTCATCAGAACTCTGTACCTTAAAAAAATTTGGTTTATTGAAAAATTTAGAAAAAACTTACCCCTTTTTTGAATTTCTAAAATCCCAAAACACTTCATCAATCGCTTCCTTGTATAATTTGCAAAAGATTTTCATATTTTTACCATTAATTCCTGTTCTTGTGTTTTGGGATTTTAGAAATTCAAAAAAGGGGTAAGTTTTTTCTAAATTTTTCAATAAACCAAATTTTTTAAGGTACAGAGTTCTGATAAAGCCCAATAAGGCCGAAATACATGTATAAACTCTTTCCTAACACTTTCTATATGCCAGTTACACAATTTTAATTAATTTTAAAAATTTATTGTTTTATTGCAATTGACAAAAAAATGCGTGTAAAAATAAATAAAAAAATAGGAGATAAGAAAAAAAGATCAAAGAGGAAAAACAACTGAGGTGTGTGCAAAAGAAATGGAGCAAAGTATGAGGTTGATGACTGAGAAAAGTTTAAAAAACTGATAGAAACGATGTACCTTCTGAAAAAATGAAGGCAAATGTTTAAAATGATAAAAAAAATCAGATACGAAAGGAATCATTAAAATTAGACCAGAAGAAATCTTTGAAGTCTGAAGAAAGAAAAAAGTTGCGGAAAAATTCGAAGAAAGGTAATAATCGGAAAACAGAGAAAACTAGAGAATTAATTTCCTTTAAACATGCGGCATTGAGAACCCAAAGGAAGAAAATTGCACGATTTTAGGTAGGTAAAAGAGAAAAGTTTGGTAGGGAAGCTGGAATAATTCTAGATATGGTAAAGCAGGATGGCGGTTGTCAGTTGTATAAAGGGACGAAAGAAAACTTAAATTTATTGTTCGGTGGTATCGATAGAAAAAATATATGATCGATATAAGAAAACAATAAAACAATAACAAGCTTGGAGCAGTTTAATGGAATAGGAAACAAAGTAAAGAAGAATTTTTGCTTAGAAGAAATGAAGCAAAATACAAGGAAAAACAAACTAAGATTGATAGCTGGGAAAAATTTAGAATACATATAGTGCGGTCAAAAAGTAAAGAAAAAATCAATATTTTAAAAACGTCTAATTTTAGGAAAAGTTCTTCTATTTTATAGTGTTTCAAAAAAGAGAACTGTATTCATTTTGCTCTTTAATTGGCAATCCCTTTTTTATTCACAATCCCGAATTCCTTGTAAAATGCTAAAATCAGTTATTTTTAGTTGTTGGCATTAAAGTAAGACAGACTAATTAAAAAAAAAAATAGAGCATTTTGAAATATTTGCTGCACGAGGTGAGATGTTATTGGAAAAAAGTGGGTAGTCTTTAAAAAAAAAACAAAGTTGATCTCATCTCTGCTCTTTTGGGACGTTCTATACAGGCTGATTCAAAATAAGAGTCCGACCCGTTAACCACAGGTAATATACGAAAAAACAAAACAAAAAAACTATAGTCGTGGGGGTCTGTCATGCATAGTTTTTGAGATAAAATTAGTTGAAGATTCAGATGTAAATTGTTTGGTGTCCACTGGAATAACTGTATTGCGTCACAAAATCAATAATCTCTCGCAAAATTAAAACGAAACACGTGCATTCACCCTGCACTGAAACTAAAAACGTTTTTATTTATGCGGAAAGATTTTAAAGCGGGCAATTCATTTATTGCGGACATCGAACTTGAGGTGCAGACGGAAGAAATGAATCACATCTTTTACGACATACGTATATGTATAATTATATATTATAATTATGATTGTGTCAGTGCAAATTAGTTCGTGTTAGTGCGCTTAATTTGTATTGGCAATTGATGGCAAATTTATTGAAATTAGTGCGTATTAAGGTTACCATGGCGGAATACAGCAATGAAGAATTAACAGATATGCTCTTAATTTATGGAGAATGTCATCAGAATGCTAACCAAGCTGCTGCCCTTTATGCAGAACGATTTCCTCCAAGACGACACCCACCGGCTCGGATAATTTTACGCACAACATACAGACTCCGAGAAATGGGCTCGCTTGTGCTACGAAATCGACTCGCGGACGTCTTATAGGTGATCGCAGGTTAGAAATTGCCAAAGAAATTCTTCAAAGTGTCGAAAACTATCCAACATTAAGCACCCGTACTCTTGCACGTCAACTAAATGTGACACAAGCTACCGTATGGCGAATTCCACGAAAATTCATTTCACCCATATCACTATCAACGCGTGCATGCGTTTGAACTACCTGATTATCCCCATATCATTCAATGTCGATTATAATAAATTTGCTGTCAAAATAGTTTATTCATTTTTACTACGCTTTTATTGCTACAGTTGCTGACTATGCCAATAAAATTTATTATCGTTATAAAAAGATGTCTTAGGGGAGGGTTTCTTACGTAATTTTATAAGCGCTGCACGTATCACATTCTAATAGTCATTAGTAGTATTTAAACAGTTTCGATTTAGGTTTGTTTTTCAAATGGCTCCGATAAATAATTTATTTCTTTCAATTTCGTACTTACATGACCTTAGTAAGTACGGGTCGGACACTAATTTTGAATCACCCTGTATAACCCAGAACATTTTCAAAATACCCCTGGTAAAATAAGAATTGATGAGTCAAATCGGTTTTTCCTCGCGGTACAAAAATGATTTATAAGAGAAATGAAAGAAAATTATTTAAAATAATCATAAACAATAACAAGAATAAAGTCGTAATAAGAGCTGTATTGTAGCAAAAAGTTCATAACTGCTAGAAGTACAGAACATGAGCAGTAGAAGTGAATCGAATGAAAGCAAAGAAATTGCTGGGATAAAGGTAAAAGAGGTTGGTTCGGACTTTTTCAAATCACAATCAACTTACTCTTGGATTGCTAGTTGGCAGATTAGAGGAAGACGGAGTAATCCCAGAAATCATAAAGCAGGAGAGGGTTAATAGCTTAATACCATATTTCTATGAAATTAATGGACTTGCTACTGCTTGGTAGAATCAACAAAAAATATAAGTTAACAAAAATTAAAAAACAAAACGGTGAAGCGATGAGGTAAGAAAAGTGTTACAGAAAAGTAATAAGGATGACAACGTTAATGAAATAGATAGTAAGTTAAAGAAATATTTATGCCAAAAAAAAACAAAGTACAAATGTAAGTGAAAGCATAATCAAAAGTTTGAAGGATAGAACATGAGAAATAAAAGTTGAATGAAAGTAAAGAATTTGAGCGATTAAAATGAAAGGAGCAAAAGTGCCGTGAGGAAGACGAAATAATTCCAAAATTATAAAACCTGGAGAGGGTGAAGTAGCAAAGAAATAGGCTCAGATCTTATGTAAAGGGATAGCTGCAAATAAAATGTTACAGGACTCGAAGTAAAATGTACTTGTACCGTTTAATTAAAAAAAGTTCAAAGAATAACTGCGCACGCTTTATTTTTCAGAACTTTTCTTTTTCTTCATCGTTGTATTCACGAAATTCAAAAATTTTCTATGGTGGTAATAAACAATCTCGAAATGCTACGTTCAGTTTAAATTAGCTTCTTGAAAATACTACTTAATTTTGGAACCTCGATATAATTGAAGATTGTTACGTTCAAATTCCATACTTTGATATTTTCTTTTTAGCAAGTTCGGAAATAAATAAAAAGAAAACAAATTACGTTAGTTTTAAAATTTTTCTCATGCTCGTTATTCCAATTTCTATTTAAAATGGTTAGTTCGATCAAGGCTATCGTATCGCATCGTTTTTCTGGGGTTGTTTGTCTCGTTTTTCCACTTGTTTTGGTCCGGCCGAAGTAAATTCGGAGCGAGGAGATTCATTTTAAAACGTGTTTCCGTCTGAAATTGTTGATAGCAGAATATTCAAATTTCTGGTTTTGATTTTATTTTCGATTCTATTGTATTTGGATAAGTTTTTTTTGGTGACCATATAATATATATAATTTATCGAAGCACGTAAATTCTGAGCGCGTGCAACTTCTTCGGAAAGATTGTGAAGTTTTGCTTCATCAAATATTTTAGGCGACGAGAACCAGACCAACAAGTATATCATAATTTAATTATCTCTTTTTTGCTAACGTTTCCTCACATATTTCATTGTATGTTTAATTGTTGTTACCCGATTGTCAATTTTTTTCTTTGTTTCCACAAAATATCGTTACTTATAACTGCGGCGTTTTACAGATTTTTTTTGAGAATTTTGAAATTCATCTTCCTTTTGTCGCTATTATTTACAAATTACCGAATTTGCTATTTGGGTTCAAGTTTTACTTGGAAATCGTCATACATCGAGGACATCAGGATTAGCCACTGAATTTCGGAAGCGAATAGGAGTTCTGTAGCAGATAGGTTTTCTATTTTCTCTACTTGTTTTTTTTTGTTCATTATTAATTAAAAAAAATCTAATAATCACAATAATTAACCTAAGGTTTGCGATACATGTAAGCCGCCCTGATCTGAACGGTACCGATAGTTTGCTTTGGAAATATCTTAATGTGTTTTAATTGTTTTCAAGGAACTTTATTATTGATTTAAGGATTCGCCTATACTAATGTTGCGAACATTTGAATTATTTTAAATGTTAATATATTTGGTTTATTATTGAATTATACAAACATTCAAATATTTTCGTTTTTTTTTTTATTTTATTATAGTTTGTCTCCAAAATTCTGAGGAAGAGTAGAAGATGCCCACTCTCTTCTCCACTTAGTGGCCAGAGCACTGTAAATGTTCTGTTGCAAACTTTGGAAATTACACTATAATTTTTTTATTAACGAGTAAATCTTTAGCTCCTTGAAATTTGCCGTTATAAGATTAAAAGTAATTGATTCAGGTTTTGAATAGTTTTAACGATTTCACAGATTGTGTCGATACTTGCATTTGAGATAAGATCAATATTTGAAGCAATGGGTTCTGCGACGCTTGTTAAGAATCGACTTCGTATGTGCAAACATTTCTGCGAACATTTCTGAAATCGACGTCTTTTGGCAAGCGTGGAAAATTCTATTTTCATATTTCTGGAATTCAATTTCTCGTACCTCTGATACAAGTAGACATGTCTTGACGTCATCAGTTACATGAGAAGCATCTGGGGGTGAAAATGTCACAACACCATGTCTCACACAAGGTTTTATCTGCGTATTATCAAAATATTGCTATCGCAATTCATGTACACATATTTTAAATAAATGTATCAATACTTGAAACCGGAAGGAAACGTTACGACAAGATTTGTATTTTTCAGTTTAAAGCCTTTACAAATTTAAAACCTAAAGGTAAAAATGAACATAAATGTTTTGTCCCTTACTGACGATAAATGTAGATATGAACAATGCGTTATTAATTCATAAACTTTCTATTTGATTTTAAAATTCTCCATATTATTTTTTTTATATATATATAGAAACTCTCCGAATTCTTGTTTACCTGACCATTGAAATATTTCATCTGAAAACAACGTGGGACTGGCCCGAAAAAGAACGCTCATTAAAAGTAAATGAAATTTTCCGTCAACCGGAAATTCAGTTTCACATTTCGTACTTTTATTAAGACTGTCGTATTCCGGGCCTGACGTAATCAGTTTAGCAAAAGAGAAATTTATGAAACGTTTGCTTTAATCTACTGCATTATTTTTCATATTTGCCAAGTCTGAAATTGGACTGGGCGACTGAAATGGCGCTGGAGGACTGATTGTTCGCCTGTTCCAAGCAAATAATAGCTTATTAGAAAAACTTTATTTCGAAATTCGTTAAAATTACTTTTTTCAAAACAATTTTACGTTTTGCATTTTTCTCAATTCTATAATTAAATAGTCATTAATATAAGTAATCATTCGATCATATAAATAGTTTGATTTCATTTTGTTGTTGCAGATGTTACACGAAATAAAATTCCGCACTTGTTTGTTTATCTTTTAGATTCCAACTTAAAAGTTAATTAATACAGTATGAAATACTTTACTAATTCCTGAAGCTTAATATAGCAGAGTATTGAGAATTAATGCGAACTTCTGTTTTGTTGAGCATCTGGCGTCTCCAGCGTTAGCATTTAGATCTTTGTTCCATCTCAGTATGAACAGACAATTTCTCATATATTCCCCAATGAAATTCATTTGCTGATACGTGCGTCAAATTTACTCTATCAGGGATATAATTAATGCGCACTTGGTGTGTACATAGCCTGCCATAGATTATGGGATTTGCCATTCGTGTTCTGAGATATCAAGAGACATCGAGGCGAATACTGCGGCTCGGAAAAGTAATCGCACTCGAATGAAAATAGAACGTTATTTATGGGCTATTGATTGCTGAAGATATTAATCTATTTTGATCCAGATATTTCCCCGGCATGCGGCATTACGTTAATGTTGCAATAGATTCTCAAGTGAAAAGAGCCTGTAAATAATGGTATAATAAGCGCTGAATTAATTTTACTGACAAAGCATGTCATAGAAAATGGTGAATTTTGATTTATTCATACTTATAATTGTAAGTATTTTCATATTTGGTTTTCAGAAGTCTCTTGCAAGCCGAAATTGGTCGAAAAAAACCTTTCATAACTGTTTATCAAAACAAAACAATAAGCTGAATGATAAAAAATACTTAATTAAAATATAAGAACGATTAATGAAGATTTACGAAACAACAATTAATTCATAAAATACACGGATACAGTCAGTTGGCGGTCACATTCTGAAATATTAAGCGCACCTTTATAGAAAAAAAAAATAAACATTTATGTTTAATGCGTAGAGGCATTTTATATGTAGTTTATTTAAAAGGCTTTTTTGAAAAAGATAAGAATTTATAAGAAATATTCCTCTAAAGTAGAGGAACTGATGTTAATGGTTTCATAAGTTTGGACTGAGTTCAAGTTTTATTGGAAATGTGGCAATAAAGTTATTAAATCTTTTGAGATAATCTTAATGCTGTTTTGGTGAGAATGATAAAGTTGCTCATATCAAATGCGCTTTACTAATATTGCAGATATGAAAGGTTTATAACATATGCCCACTGCATGTCCTAGGCGATAGGCGTTTACCATACAAGCATTGAACCATTTTATAAAATTCTAGAACAAATTATTCTCAAAGTGTTTCCATGGTATTACTTTCCAATTTACGTGTAACTTACATCCAGGAATCGAAATCAATTAAAACTATGCGAAATGGTACAATCTATCCAATCACGCATACCTTGCCCTCGTAGAATAAATAATCCTGACGGAGTACAAAGTACAGAAGGAGGAAAATTTGAGGAGGCGATCTTCAAACCGCAGTTTGGAACAAAAGTTAGAAAAAAAGTTAGAGACGCCGTTACGTTCGAAAAACGGAAGTAAACCTAATGAACTAGATTTGAAATCCGAAGTCACCCTGTTTGGGGGCCAAACGGATACGTTTCTTTTGGTTTGAATTACGAAACGTACTTTATGACCACCTTCATGCTTTTTAAACTGCAGTTATTGCGTTGTATTTTAAACTGCGTTTATAAATGTGATACGAAAACGATGACCTGCTAACGTCACTCCGCTGGGGTATTTAAATCAAATCCGAATAAAATCAGTTTCAACAAAACACAGTACTCCCGAACAATTCAAAACATGAAACACCCTGCATTACGCTCGTAATGCTAGGTGTTTTATGCTTTAAATTGTGGTTGTCATACTATGAAATAAATAAAAAATAATTGTGATAAATAATTTAAAAATTCTAAATAATTTATGGCATTCAAATGCTGCGGTAAAATGTAAGGACCGATCAAACAATTAGCAACAATAACAGCCCAAACATTTGCCGAAAATTGCTGCTGATGATGGAATTCCGCTGTAGCGTGTTGACGGAGAATTTTCAAAGGTGTCGATTGGGAAACTCCAATCTTCTAGTACTGATGCTGGGTTCTTCATTGACAATATTTAAAATATATATCTTTGGTCTTTGGGCCACGACCATTTGCAGGATGAAAGTGTCCGTGATCATGCAAATGCTGCACCACCGAAACAAAAGTGCTCCTATGCGGCATTTGTCATAAAGAAAATTTTTGATCCAGAAACGACGAGCGCGACGATGCTTCGCAGTATAATATAGGTTTTTTCTGATATCGAAAAGCGATTCATTTTGCGTTCTGCCAATGTATACTTCTGTTTGATTGTAAGTAAACTTTACAAGAACAAGGCCACTAAACGATGGTTAGGGGTGAAGTTTTTATTGGGCATAGGTACCATAAAATCACAAATTATTGACATCTGCGGCCGTAATTGTAAAGCCATCCGTTTGTTATTGCACATTTATTAATCTTACTTAAAAGTGGGTGAAATTTATTTATTTTTGCAAAAATTAACAGCCTACTTGAGACAAACAAATAATTTTTTCTAACGGGTAAATTTAACGAGAAACAAAGTTTGTAGTGCTAATGGGAATAAACTTGGTGATCAACTTGCAAACCTCTGTTATCCTCATTTTATAAAATTTGTACTAATTAATTTACTACAAGGTGATTTGCATTTGCATGCCTTTATCAACATTGTCGTAAATATTTTAAAGCTCTTCTTTCAGCTGGTTACATTGAATTCAGTTGAAGATCAAATTCGCCCGATTTCTCGGCGCAACAGCCATAAAACTTTAAAACATTTAGGGCTATATTTATTTTCATTCCTTCGGCTGCTGGGTCTTAACCAGTGAAGTATCGTGTATTTGGGTAAAATTTTTGAATAATTATTTTTCGAGAACTAAAGAACGCAATATTTTTTTTTACCAATTTAACTATAATCTGTGATTTCTATTCTCGTACGGATTATTATTAGGCGGTCTACTGGAGAATCAACCTGTATATGAGTTATCTATCAAACTGCAGCAGAAAGTTGGACACACATGAGAAAATTGTTATCATTGATTTCTCAGAAAGATTTATTCTTTATGAAAACCCATGCATCTTCCCAAACTCAAAATGCAAATATCAAAATTTGAATACCTCTTGTCATATACGGAGGAAATCGAAATATTGACATTCTCATAAGAGTAAAGTAACTTTATTTTTCAAAATACGCACGAATATTATTTGAAAAAGTTATTCAGAACAGTTATGAGATCTCAAATATAAAATCATGGCCACCTACGATGAGAAAATAAATTTTATATATTTTTCTATTTTTCTCGTATCAAAGTCTGTATCGTAGAACTTTGAATGTGTAGAGCTGGACGTTTCTTCAGGTGTGATGTAAATATACTCTTCGATTGCTTTCCGCTGGTATACCAACTAGAAATTATGATTCATACCATAAAAATTGTGTCCTAGGCATCCATGATTTCATATTTAAGATCTCAGAATAAATCTTAATAACAAATAATATTTTCGGGTATTTTTAAAAATAAAGGTACTTTACTCTTGTGAGGATTTTAAATATTTTGATTTGCTCGATATATGACAAGAGATATTCAAATTTTAATATGTGCGCTTTGAATTTGAGAAGAAACAGAGGCTTTCATAAAAACTAAAATTTTCTGAGAAATCAATAATAAAAAGATTTCCAATATGTGTCCAACTTTCTGCCGGTCACTGTATTTTACTTTACTTGGTTTTTCTTAGAGATTTAAAAAATAAAACTCGTCACCAATGCTTTGGTAACACTGATGAAAATATGTTCTATTTTCAAGTTTTTGACACTATAGTTCCATTTTGCTTACTTTGTCTTAAATAAATGGAACTTTCTAATCTTGAAATATCAGAGTTTAAATGGCTTGATGAAATCTGAATAATTAAAAAGGATGATAAATTGTCGGTGGTCAGTGTAAATGAAGACATTACACTAGGGAGAAAAAAAAATTAAATACGAAGCTTCTGTCTACTTTAGAACCTCTAATTGTACAATATTTTTTTCCATTTTCGTTCTTCCTAGAAAAGACGAGAAAAAAGATTTTCATCTTTTTTAATTGGTAAGAGACATTTAGAAACAACATGTATAACGATAACCAAAAGTAACAAAGAAAGATACCGCTATGAATTAACTAGTGCCTTTAAAATCTTGACTGTATCTTCTTTATCGACTCTATCGTTTTTAAAACCAAGACGCCAATTGTGATAATTTATTACAGTGTCTTTTTCCTTTTTGATTAATATTTGTAGGAAATGCTTATGAAAGAAAACCAGCAATTTTCTTTAAGATTTTTATTCTCCACTTTTTTTTGACAAGATAAATAATAAGTGTGTTACCAAGGCAATTGATACATTTAAAAAATTGCTTATCCCACAATTCGGCCATTCTGATTAGTCATATGTCCCAGATGATTTAATCCACGGTTTTAAATATTCTGTACAACTGCTGGTAGTTGCAGGGCCTTCTCCTGGCACTACTCGAGTTACATCATAAGTGTCGTTTAATTTAACCTTCTCCACTCCGTAAGGTCCTAAAAATTTTCCTCTCAACTTCCTCCCTGGTCCACACTGTGTTCGTTTTATCGCTACAAGGTCACTAACCTTATATTTAGTAGCAGTTTGTCGTCGCAAATTGTATCCTCGTTTGTTTTCTTCTTGAGTTTTTAGAATATGTTGTTTTGCTTGTTGTCGTAATTGTTCTCTATCATGAAGGAGATTCCATTGAAATTCTTTCTCTAATAAATCTTTTAGTCTTAAGTCGTCTTTCTGTCTCATCTTTGTCTCAATAAGAAGTGCAAAGTGAGTAGTTCCGATGGCTCTGTGATAACTGAAATTAAGAATTCGTTGAAGTTTACTCATATGTTGGTACCATTTTGCAGGATTCTCTAACGAACATTTTGTAAGTACTTCGATTCAGGCGTTCAATCTGTCCATTAGCTCTTGGTAGTCCAGTAGTCACCATAATATGTCTAATGCCTTCTTCGTTACAATAATCTCGGAATTCATGTGAAGAAAACGCTGTTCCTCTATCTCAGATTATCTGGACAGGATTTCCGAACGTTTGTTTCTAAAGTTCCAAGTTTGCAATAACTTCTCTGCTAGTAGTTGACTTTACAGGATATAACCAGGTAAATTTTGTGAAAGCGTCTATTAAATCCCTCTTGCTTTCCAGATTTTCTATTGGCTAAAATGCACGGAATACAATTAGCTATGTATTTCTCAACTTTACTCTTCAGTTCTGGTATATAATAGTTCTTTTTAATTTCATTCTCTGTTCGCTTTGCAGCAAAATGTCCCTTTTGGTGGATCATCCGTATCACTTCATTTTGCATCACTTTTGGTATTACCAGTAATTCAGCTCCTTCTTTAAATTTGTAAAGTATCTCTTCTCGTAGAGAATAGTCATCGTAAGGGCCACGTTTAATCAATTCTTTCAGCGTTCTTATTTCAGTCTCTTGTGCTTGTGCAGCTTTAACTTTAACCAACAGATCATTTTCTTCAACAACCATAATAAGATGCATCGACATGTTGCATTCTTATTCCAGGGCGATATTTCAGGTTGCAATTTTCGAAGTTAAGTCTTTTTTTTCCATGGTTTGTTTAAAGGCTGAGCAGTCTGTTACAATTTTAAACTTTAAACCTATTAAATAGATACGAAATTTTTTTAGTGCTTGTATGATTGCAAGAACTTCTAACTCATAGCTCTTATAATTTCTTTCAGCTTGGTTGGTTTTTCGCCTCATATAATATACAGGGTGTAATTTTGCATCATCTGGGGAACATTGCAATAAAATAGCGCCATAACCATCTTGTGAGGCATCCGTATGAAGTTCTGTTTCTCGATTTTGACAAAATATCTTTAAAACTGGTTCATTAATCAAAATTTCCTTTAATTTATTAAAAGAATATTTTCTGCATCGTCAAACTTAAAAGGCTTATCTTTTTTGAGTAGATCAGACAGAGGCTTCGCAATGGCAACTTACGAAAGTAATCACTCAAACCTAAGAAACTTTGAACTTCTAGACTGTCTTTGGTTCGGGAAAATGTTTTACAGCTACTATCTTGCCAGGAGATAGATAGATATTTCCGCCTTCGATTGTATATCCTAAGAATTCTATACGCGTTTGCATAAATTGACATTTTTAAAATTTAAGTCTAAACCCTAATCACTTGCAACTTCCAACACCTGTTTCAATCGTTTAAATGCTTCATTGTGCCGACAAAATAACAATATCATCTAAGTAGACCAACATTATTCCTTCATTTGACAAAGGTCGAAAAATTTCATTGATATATTTTCGGAAAATTGAAGGCGAATTGCATAATCCGAAGAGTGCTCTTAAAAATTTGTATTGACCACTGTGTGTTACGAACGCTGTGTACTTTTGACTTTCTTTCTCGACTGGTACATTCTTAAGATCAATCCATTCTTAAGATCAATCGTACTAAACACTCGAGCATCTCTTAATTTGTCAATTTGATCTTCGATTAAGGGTAATGCAAATCTATCCTTAACAACTTCGCGATTTAATTTGCGGTAATCAATGCATACTCGAAAATTATATTTCTTTACTACTACGACCGGACTAGCAAAATCTGAAATACAAGGCTCTATTACACCATCATCAAGCCATTCTGCAATCTGTTTTCCAACTACATTTTTCTCAACTTCAGAAAGTCTGCGCGGATTTTGATATATAGATTTCTCAACAATTTAAACTTATTTTTAACTCAATATTGGTACTTTTACATTTTTTTGGCACATAGGAACTAATTACGTCTTTTATCTCATTATACATCTTCTTATTCCTTACAGGGTTGACTTTTAAGTCTGTTTCATCTGAAATGACATTAATTCGAGCCAAGAAACATTGCGGTTCAATCTTTCTAATTGATACACCATTATTACTAATTCTAACTTCAGCTTCACTCAAAAAATTGCTACCTATGACAGCTTTCATTTTCATTGCGTCCAAAGGTACAACATACAAAGTTACAGGGAAATCATCATTATCAACATGTACAACTGTTTGTAAATATCCAAGTGTTTTTACTTCACCTTTTGCAAAACCTTGCAGGACAATGCTGGAGTCAGATAAATTTGGAAAATCAATGCTAGAGTACACATCTTCGCGAATCAAACTCAATTGGCTGCCTGTGTCTATCAATGCATCAATTTTAATTCCACCTAGAGAAATTTGTTTATACATTTTATTTGCTACAGAAGGCAAAATGTTAGCATTTTCGACTTAATAATAATAATTATTATTATTATTATTATTTTATTGGTGTACAAGCACAATACAAGAGTTTGTGATTACACAGGTCAACTATCAACTACAAACAAATAATAAATTGAATACAAACTTAACTTATAGCAATGGTGCCACATGGTGATCAAAGTATTCTGATATTGAATAAAAGGGATTTGACTTAAAGAACGTTAGTGTACCGTTTCTAAATTTCAGTTTAGAACTTAACTGTTTCAGTTCATCTGGTAAAGCATTAAACACTTTGATACACATGTAACGCGGACTACGTTCGTACAAAGCTGTATAATGCAGTGGTACACTAGGGTGATCGCCTCTTCTGGTATATTCAATATTATAATCAATATTATTTATATTCCATTCAGAAACTCCCGACATGTCAAAGTGACATTCAGTTGGTCAATAGGCGCTTTCCAATTACACGTTTGTGCTACTCGGGACTAGTCCGGAGATGATCCAAAGCGTTCCAATTGTAAGAGCGTGAACCACCTGAACTAATCAGTTTTGATTTCCCTCTTCCCCTCGAGCACCTGTCATATCGTTTGCGTTTCGAGCACCAAAAAGGTGGGGAAAGGGAATACATGTGGTGCGCACATGGTCAGTTTGACATATACGTCACAACTGACGCTTGCTAGCGTTCCCATTACGAATTCTAAAGTGTAGCTCGGATCAGATCAGTTCAAGTGCTTAGAGTTCGTAATTGGAAAGCGCCTATTATAAAAATTCCTATCACGCTGTGAATAACTTTTACGTTTAATATTGGCAACCCTTGAAATTCAAATTTAAAGCTTTTGTTAATTTGTCATTTTGCCTTAATATCAAGTTGCAAATATTCATAATAGAAGCCATTTTTATTTGGTTCTGTTAAAATCGCGATTCATGTAAAAATTTTCAAAAATGTTTAAAATGTTTGACGGTAATGGCCATTAAATACAGTCGGGTAAAATAGTAAGTAATTAGTGCACATCAATTACACTCAAAATTTTCAATCTGTCAGAGTAAACGTCACGGGAGTTTTGTGAACGGATCATACAAATGATTTGCTCGGCAAACTTTCATTACACTTACTTGCCTCATGTCTAAATTCATTATATTTGAAGCATTTCTTACCCAAACTTTTCTTGCCACACTCATTAGACTTGTGTCCTTTTTCACCACAACTGAAACAGTGAAAACTTTGCCCTCCACTCTTCTTTGGCTTCTGTGTAGAATCCGTAGAAGCTGATCTGCTAGCATTCTTCCATGACGAATTATTTCTTGCGGATGCGTCATTTCTTGGATTCTGCGGTGTTGAACTCACTGTGGCTATCACATCTTCTCTTCGATGTGGTTTGAATGTCAGCTTCAGCTTCTTGATTTGTTCGTAGATTGTTCAATTTAGTTTTGAATTCCGTCAAATTCGTAGCACTAAATAAAACATGTTTGTTTACAACACCTACCTTTCCACAGAGTAGGAGTCACCTCCATTAAATGATTGCACTGAATCTTCGATGTCCTTGAAATTTAAAGCAAATCTAACTGAACTTTTGTTAATCCGGCAAATTCACGTATTTTTTGGCGACTGCGTCTATCACCATCTTCTTCAAATATCAGTTTATTTAGAGCGTAAATCGAAACACGGGGCGCAAGTTTGATTTTTGCCTTAATCGACGGTATTTGGCTTAAATTCTCCTTTTTATTTTTTGTGACTCACCTTCTATTATAAAAAAAGCATTGTAAGTTTTGCTTGGTACGTTTCACCAGGTACTAAGCACTAAGATATGTTGCAGAGTAATATCTTCTTCTAACAAATCCACTTCGTCGTCTTTGCTGCTAGCACCACGTCGTAGCGTCGTTTTTGTTGTCCTTTATGCACTGCGTCTTACTTTCCTGTTTTCGCATAAAGTTTGTTTTTTCACCGATTCCGTCACTTCTTCATTGCTATCCCGGGTGAGCCCCCAAATTGTAGGAAATGCTTATGAAAGAAAACTAGCGATTTTCTTTAAGATTTTTATTCTCCACTTTTTCTTGACAAGATAAATAATAAGTGTGTTACCAAGGCAATTGATATATTTAAAAAATAGCGTATCCCACATATTTATTTACGTAAATGTTAATAATTTTGGACATCAAAAACAACGATGACAAGAGAAAATGGCTTTTACCTGATGATTTACCTGAAAAAGACAATAAAAGCCAAAACTAAAGCAAGTACCATGCGTTTCAAATAGGTACGTACTTTATATTCAAAGAACAACGTTATAGGCAAGTTGAATGTGCGTCCCTGAGTTCGCCATTATCGCCAATCTGTTGATGGAAGACTTGGAAGTGACAAATAATCGAAGCAGCAAGCCACATTCTACTCCAATTATAAACTTAGTTTACTTAGAAATAATTACTGACCGATTACTAATTGTTATGTATTGGTCTTTTTTTTATTAAAGTTAGATAATTTGGAATTTTTTTAATACTGCAATTATAGGACCATTAAAAAAATATTTTAAATGTAAGAAATTTATTTTAAAGTATATATAATTCAAATAATTAAAATTTAGTAAAATGACTCCGAAATATGTTGACCCTGTATTTCAGATCATTTCCATCGCAGAACTTCTTCAGCATTTCGAAGTTGGTGAACATGCACGAATTCTTAGCGAATGCATTTTTTTCTTGCTTGAAATGTTTGCAAGTGCCTTTGATTGTTAGCGTTTCAACATCGTTGCCAAAATTGTCAATGCTAATCTTGAATAAGAAGTCCTTCGGTGATCTATCTAAGCCAATGTAAAATACACACCATCGCATCAGCCCGGTCTCATGATTCACGTGCCAGACACACTTAAAAACTTCAGTATCCGATTGAATGATAGTATGAGACGAGTTCACGTTTAACTCCTCAGATTTGACAAAATTGACGCATGAAATGGTGTCTTCGTTCGCGACGAATACTCTATCGGGGTGTTGCAACTTGCAGTGAGTGATAAAGCTTCTCACGGCACCTTGCCAGCTGCAGTGTTTTGAGGTTCTCAACAGGCAAGAAATTGGATTATAAAGGCAGTTAGTTTCGTGGTCCAAAATATGCGATCCTAGGTCTATGAAGCGGCAACCCTCGTTTCGGTTTTTGCAAGGAAAGGCTAGTCTTAGCTGCATATGTTCTAGGGCCAAATTGCGAGCTTTACTCCTAGGTGCCCTGCAGATGGGGCAAGATGTTAGACGGATGTAACACTTATCACATATACTATGACCGGTTTCGCACTGTCGAATTGGTGGATGCATGTAATCCGTACACACGGGACATTCGAATTCTTCCAACAACGATGGATTGTAGAAGGACATTTTGCCTAAAACATCAAAAAAACATGAATATATAGAAAAATGACAATTTCAGAAAATGAAGAAAGAACTCCATTAATTACATTTTAAGGTTGAAAATAGGTATTAGGTAATAGGTTCGTCAGTTCTCGATACACTAGAGTAAGTCGCGCTCTTTTCCCGGCTTAATATTGTAGTGGTTGCTTTTGCTTTCATTCACCAGTTAGTGGAGCATATAGTTGCACTTGCTCATGAGAGTCAATAGCTGTCTGCGATATGTATTACATCTAATGATAAAATATTTAATAGAAAATGAGTAAGTTAATATATTACTGATTGCGATGTACGGTGAACAAGAATAGTGCACGCGGTTGGTGATCAGCCCGAGTAATTATGATTTTTAGTGGTTTCTGTTGATTAGTTTTTCCTTGCGACTATGTTGTAGACTAGGCCTAATATATAAAAAATTTGTGATTATCGTCACAATCATTCGATAAACAAAACTTAGGTTCAGATTGGTCTGTCTTCGTGAAATCTGAACTGTAAACCAGTTTTCAATAATTAGCTACGCTATGTCTAAAAATTTGCGCTCGAATACGGTGATCGTCGCGTTGGATGAAGCTAATACGCAATCGATTATTACGCAAATCTCTGCGTTGGTCACAAAATTTATTTTAGCGCTAAATTTGATACTGTTCATGATAAGATTAATGATTTAACTAATCTACACAACACTAATACAACTCAAATAAAAGAAAGTAATTATCGTCTTGACCATTTGGAGCAGTATGTAAGTCGAAATAATTTAAGATTATTCGGTGTCACAGAGCGTGCATCTGAAAACACAGATGATATTGTTATTAAACTCATTAAAGATATTCTTAAAATTAACATCTTCCTAGATGACATGGACAGATCTCATAGGGTTGGTCGTATCAACGATTCAGAGCAGAAATCGAGGGAAATTATTATAAAATTCCGGTAATACAGCAAAAGAGCGGAAGCGTTTAACTCCAAAAAAAATTTTAAAGGTAATAAAATGGTCTTGAAAGAAGATTTGACGAATTTGCGGCACAGGGCGCTTCAAAAATCATTAAGTATGGAGTCTCAAATTGCTGGACAAGAGATGGAGTGATGCAGGGAAGGTACATAAATCTACAGCTGAGGATATTAATGCTTTGCTATTTTACTAATCTCTTCAAGATAATCTCATGCATGAAAAACTGTTTTTCCCGAGTTAAATTTGTCAGTTTTCTATAATGAACTACACAGTTTTATAAGTACTGCTTAATACTAAGTCAATTTCTTGAAGATGTAGAAGACTTCAGTAGTTTACAAAGTTTTCAGGAGTGTATTTTTATTGAAAATTAATTAAAATTGTGTAACTGGCAGTATAGAAATATATAACACTTTCTATACTGCCAGTTACACAATTTTAATTAATTTTCATAATTTTCATCTGTCAAGAAAACTTGATTTTGTATTTTTATTATTTTAATTATTGCTGATTGTGAATTTGATTTACGTTTTGTATGTTTTGTATAATCGGGTTGATACTTATCGAATGTCTTTTAAATTAGCTGCTCTAAATGTGCAATCACTCGGTACAGGATTCCAAGAGTTTACAGATCTTTTATTAAGTTTTGATGTAGTTGCGATATCGGAAACGTGGTTACATGATGGCATCGACTCTGATACAGTAAAAATATTTGGTTATAATTTGTTGCGTAAGGATAGAAATAGTCGAGGAGACTGTGTTGGATTCTATGTTAAGAATAACTACCGTTATACTGTAATAGATACTGAATGTACAACTTCTATTGAACAATTATGGCTCAGTATTAAATTATCTGGCAGAACTATTGCATTTGGCGTCGTATACAGACCGCCTCATACTAATGTTAACCCTTTTATTCAAGACCTGGAAACATCCTTAACAATTATCTTACCTACGATGGACGAAGTTATATGTTCTGGTGATATCAACATTAATCTTTTTAATATAGAAAATAGTAATGTCAATAGTTTTTTAACTATGATTGATACGTATGGTCTTACTCAGATTGTGGAGGAGCCGTCGCGAGTTAATGCTTACAGAAGTACCTTAATTGATATAGTTGTTGTCAGTCATTCAGAATTAGTGATCAAATCAGACGTGATTGATGTTCATTCGTCGGATCACAAACTAGTTTATTGTATTTTAGATTTTTCTGCATATGGATCTCCTCCGCGGTTGTAAACATATCGTAATCTACAAAACTTGGATTTCCATAAATTTTACGATAATTTACGTTCCATACCTTGGAATAATATATACGATTTGACTGAATCAAATAATAAAGTTGCGTTCTTAAATGATAATCTTTCAACTTTGTTTGATATTTATGCTCCACGAAAAACTGTTAGGTTAAGTAAAGCTCCTGCTCCTTGTAATCAGAAATATGATCAAATTGCGTAATAATGCCCTAATTAAATTCAGACACGCTAAATCCGTAGCTAATGGGAATTACTACAAAGACTTGCGCAACATGGTAAATAATGCTATTAGGCGGGAAAAGAAGGCACATTTGCAGTCAAAAAAATCAGAAATTAACATTGCAAGCGCTAAAATATTTAAATGTGACCAACTCCAAAGCTTATGAACCGTTGCCCAATGCTTTCAGTGATCCACATGAGGTAAATCAATTCTTTTTAAACTCAGTACGTGCAGCCAGTAGTGATATTGTTTTAAATACTTTATCATTTTATCTAAATAATCGCTATAACAATAATCATCTTCTATTTCAATTTCATTCGGTTACGGAAGGCATGGTGGAAAAAGCAATTTGTCGTATTAAATCAAATGCATCTGGTTATGATGGCATATCTTTGGAGATGATTAAGCTGTGTCTGCCATTTCTAAGTAAATATATAGCTCACATAATTAATTTCTGCCTGATTCGTGGTGAACTACCGGACATCTGGAAATATACTAGTGATGCCGATTGCGAAGGCTAAACAGGTAACATCTTTCGGGATTTACGGCCCATCTCACTTTTGCCCACGTTAACGAAAATACTTGAAAAGTACGCAGTTAATCAAGTTAAGAAATATATTAACACATTTAATATATTGCTTCCTACACAGTCGGGTTTTAAATTGGGTTACAGCACTAGTACAGCCCTGCTAAAAATAACAGATGATATCCTTAGTACTTGGGATAAAGGTGATGTCACGGTACTTGTTCTAATTGACTATTCGAAGGCGCTTGACACTATCAATCATAAACTATTGTGTGCTAAATTACACTATTTTGGTTTTAGTGAGTCAGTGATATATATATCATCTTACTTAGGTAACAGATTGCAGGCTGTAACCATAAATGACACTCTTTCAAATTTTCAAGCTATTGAATCGGGTGCTTCTCAGGGATCGATTTTTCGTCCTCTCTTATATTCACTATATACTGCTGATTTTCATAAAAATGTAAAAAATTGTAATATTCACTTTTACGCAGATGATACCCAGATGTATTATAGTTTCAAACATTCTGATTTAAACATTGCTTCTGACTTGATTAATGAGGATATTTCCGTATCTCATTCTCTGCATATAAATCCTACTAAATCATTGCTCATTGTTTTTGCCGGGTCCAAAGATCGCCAAAGGGCCATAGACTGTTTAAAAATATCTGTTGATAATGTCCAATTGACTTTTAGTAAAACTGTTAAAAACTTGGGTGTTATTTTTGAAAATGACTTAAAGTTCTCATCTCACGACAAAACATTAATTCAGAAGTCATATTCAACTTTAAGAAGTTTATATATGAATAGACATTTTCTTGCTACCAGTCTTAAAATCCAGTTATGTGATTACTAGTGTTATCGTACTTTAATTACTGTGATACAGTGTATGGTCCGTGTTTGGATGCGTTATCTGCTGCAAGAATTCAAAAAACTCAAAACTCGTGTCTTCGGTTCGTTTATGGTCTGAGGAGAAGAAATCATGTATCATATAAATTACATTAAGCTAAATGGCTGAACATGCGAAACAGAAGTTTGCTTCATATGGCTTTTTTAATTCATAAAGTATTTCTTACATCGTGTCCTTCTTATCTTAGTGCTTTATTAGTCCCTAGACATATGCTGCATGACAGAATATTACGTCGTGCTAGTGGTTTGCATATTCCAATGCACAACACTGCTCACTTCAAAATATCTTTTTCGTATAATTCTTCTAAAATCTACAATGATATACCTCATGAGCTTAGGGTGTTACCATTGACAACGTTTAAAAAAGCTTATCGAAAACAACTCTTTTCTGTACAGCAGTGATTGCTCATTAGTGAAACTGTATCTCCGTACTGGACTATCTTTATTTGGGTTTTTAAATTAGATAAGTATAAGTATTCCTATTTTTTTTGTAATTTATAATCTTTGTGGTTGGTTGAGTGGTAGAGCAGCTCAAGCTGAACTCCGCCAACAAAAAAATAAAAGCATATTATTATTATTACTATTATATATTAGGATAGAGAGATAAACGTAGAGCCCAAAAAGGAAACACACAGGTTGCATCATCGCTACGAATTACTTCAATACTTCCTTAACCATTAATTATAATATAATATAATTATAATATAATTAATTATAAAATAGAATATTTTGTATATATTTTTTTAGAATGCAAAAATAAAATATTTTGCAGAAATTTTTTGCATGTATTTAACGATTTGCTTCTGAAGTCGATTAATTTAATAAAAAAGAATTAAAATACGTTAAACGCTCAAATAAAAACGTAAGATATTAATAATACTCGTAAGATCGCAAATAATGAAAAAGAAAAGTAACAGTTGATTAAATACTAAGAGCCATAATGTAATCATAACTTAATTATACTCGATTATCTTTTATCTATCAAACTGAAACGTCAAAACAATATACCAAACAACTTATTTAGTTTACAGGTCATTATATCAGATAACCTCAGCTGGAATTAATTTTGCTATTAATACAATTCGGAATTTCCCAAGTAGTACTCAAACTTGCTAAAGTTTCTATGTTGCACATAATAATAAAACAAGTTGTTTAACATCTGCAATATCTAACGAAGGTAATTAATGCGGAGGAATGTTGTTTTACAAAAAAGTGAGAATATATTTTTGTTGACATTTTAAATTGTTTATAAATGACCTATTGTTTCCTATATATTCTGTGACAGTGATGACAATTTTTTTAAAGTTAATAGTCCAAAATAAAATGACGAAAAGTAAAGTGGTTCTTTACTTCCTTGGTAAAAAGAGCATAGGTTGTCTGCCATCCATCAGAACGGATATGATTTTTTTACTCGTAAAGTAAGAATGTCATGTTGACAGTTAAAAATAATATAAAACCATTCAGCTTTCTTAAATAAAAATCGTCGGGTCGTGCAAAAATTAGTATACACACCTAGGAAGTGAATGCATAATTGATATATAATCTACTATTTTTATAACTAGGTAGGTAACTAAGTAGGATAACTAAACGAGTGGTTTAATCTTTGAGTTAAGAAAGATTGTTAGGTTGTAAAGTAACCCATTACAGTCCGATTTTGCGGATATTAATATGATATGTTACTGTATGAAATGCGAAAAATGTTTTTTGCGTTCTGTAAACAAAAACCAGCGCTTCATATCATAATAAACATGGATGTGACAATTAATGTGACGGTGAGTGGTGTCACTTCTAATAAATATTAATAAATTCAAATTTTGCGAAAAAATAGTATATGCAGCTTCATTAGAAAAGTGTTCTCTAAATTCGTACGGCCTTTTAAATTACTCGCTCGTTACGTTCGTTAGTATTCAAACAAACCAAACTCGTTTAGTAAAACTTCACTTTTCTAAATTCCTTGCGTAATTTACTATTATGTTATGTAAATAAAAAAACCGTTGCTTCGCGTCATAATAGTAAATATAAACTTTTCTTGTCAGTTTTCGAAAAAAGAATGTTTGTATTGTACGTAAATGGTTAGTTTTATTATTTTAATTATTAACCGATTCAAAAAATTTTAAAATTGTTCTTATATGGATTTTTATGTAGATTTCACTTGCACTATCACTTTGGCGGTAGCGTTTTACATATACAATTTTTTTTTAATGGAATGCCCTGCATATTTTTACAAATTTCGAATCCTTGAGTCGCTCTGACAACAAACGCATAAATATGTAATTGATTTACTAGTTTTTGTGTTATTCGTCAATAATTAAAAATGTAATTCCATTTTAATATTCTACACCTTACATAGATTTTATTTTTAAAGATAAAGAAAATGAAAGACATTTTTTTTCCTGATTTCAAATATATACATTTAACATTTTGACATTTGGATAAGAGGTTTGTGAGATACTTGACTTTAAAATATAAATAATCTGTTTAAAACATAGAGACCTGAAAAAATATTTTTATTGTTAATTTATTTTGAATCGTTTCAAATATTCCAATTTTTATTTGTTAACTAAGGCAGTGATTTAAATATTTTTTAAGCATTTTTTTAATATCAACATATTACACAAAATAAAACTACTAAAAGAAGCGATGTCCGAGCGTATGGGAAAAATGTTAAAAGTCTTTCTACTTTAGCTTTCGAGAAATAATTGATCTAAAATTAGATCCAAAATGATGATGCACCCTGATTAAAAAGTAGAGGAGCAGATGAACGAAATAAATACAATCATAAAAATTTCATGGTAGGTTGCGCGGCGCGACATCGATCGTGATATATTTTAATAATCAAAAAAAGAAAATAAGAATTAAATCTGATGTAACAAACGAAAAAGACAAAAAGAAAATAAGATTTACACAAATAATTGACAATGTGGTGTATTCATAATAACCGCCAACTTCTACGCCAAATAAAAAAAAAAAACATTATTAGCATGCTCTAAAAGTTAAACCATGGAAGCTATGCTTTTAAGTTTTCTGAAAAATTTTCTTAACTAAGGATATACGAATTTCATTTGGTTGAAAAGAGAAAAAAATTTTATATCACATTTAAAACTTAAAAAATTTTCTAAGTAATACTAGAACACAACGGATTAGTTAAAAAGTCAAAAAATAGTACAAAATTCACAACAACTATGAAAACAAAAAACATAAAATTGAAAACACTTACCGGTGAATGGTTGAAACTACTCTGGGCGAAGTGATAAGTAACTAAAATTTCTGAACGAACTGTCCCACACGAACAACTGCTTTTGTCGAATTTACTGGATGAACTAAAATTTCTTTTAAAGCCACATCACCTTTTATAGTTAAAATTTGAGGGGTGATTATTTCTCTGAAATAATTATCCCTCAAGTTTTAAGAGAAATGGTGTAAATTAATTTCGGAGAATGATTATATTGGTAAGATAAAGGTTTAAGAAAAACCATCTTCTAGGATTTGTAGCATTAGTAATTAAGGATTACAGATATTATCTATACACTTCTAAGAGGAATTTATTTGCATTGTATATTTCAGCGAGAAATGAACTAAAGCGGATTAAGCAAGCCAAAGTATCGTAAATGAGTATAAATTAGTTTGATGAGGGTAAAAGTGAAATACAGAAAGGTAAATACTATTTTCCATGGTCTGTGCAGCTACCTCCGTTAATAATAAAAATAGATAAAAATCGAGTAATATTGAGTGAATTTTTTATGCTAATTTGAATGGTTAAATAAAAAACATGCTATTTCTTACTGTTTTCGTGATATAGTTGAAAAATGAAAACTTCATTACCCTTCAAATGCTAATAAGATATCAAACAATGATCAGAATATTTTTATTTGACTTTTGACGTAGATCATGGTTTCCTAATTGAATCACATAAACAGCGGAGATATGGAGCCAACCATTGTTTTTTTTAATGAAAACCATAGTTGATTTTCACGTCATTAAAAGAAGTATTTTTTGGTTTTTCAAACATATAATTTAATGATGTTATCTTGTACAGGGTGGGCTAAATTCGACACTTTTAATAGGAAACACCTATTTTTAGAAGACTTAGACAAAAAATGACCTCGGTCCCTAGAGCTTGATTTTAAGACAAAGTTAATGGTGAAAACCGCATGTCGAAATCTTATACCGGTTAGGAGCTACAGGGCGTTTCTCAAAATTCTACGATTTCTAAAAACCTTCATAACTTCTTTAAGGCACTTTCTCATGCAGAATTCATTGCTCCAAATTATTTTTTTTAAACTGGTCAATATTTGAGATATTAGCAAGAACTTTGATTTTTTATATTGAATACCCTATATATTTTAAGTTTTTGAAAAGAGTATAAAATTTCATTCATATAAATATAAAACATTTGATATTTTATCCAAACAGTTTGTGAAATATAGAGTTTCAAAGTTTTAATCAAAAATTTAATTGTTTTTACAACAGAAGTAGGCTATAGATGACGACAACTAAGCAATTTAAGTTTTTGTAATTTCCTGGTAGGCCACTGTCAAAATTTGACGCAATCGCTTACAGTACTTGCATTTCTCTTGAATTTTACTATCTCTTAAAATAGACTTAGGGAGATAATTAAACATGTATGAAAACTACGAGAAATACGACACGTTATAATATTTATACCAACTCAAGACTTCATGAAGTGCCTTTAACTTGTAAGTGTATGTGTGTGCTGAAGATGACAGCGTAGCTGCCGAAATACGTATCTATTTTGGTTTATGTTTAAGGATATAAACTTTTTTGATATATTTTTACTTTTTTGAGTTGTTATTTGTAAACCACTGTCTTCTTTACTAATATTAAATGTTAAAGTGTTTTATAGAAATTGGCGAAAATTCAGAAGCAGCGATTAATCTTTACCATGAGTGGTATCCTAAAAGATGACAATCCTTCAGAGATATATTCTTGAGATTTAAAAACAATTTAATAAATTTTTAGTCATTAAAACTGATAAAAATAAAAATTATGAATTTCAAAACGGAAATAGAGAATTAGAGGAGATCATAGTTTTGGGCGAAATTGAAAATGATCGGCGCCAGTTGGAGCAAACATCTTAGCAAGAACTTCTGCAATACGAATTTTAAAGAAACAAAGATTCTGACCTTTTTGAATAAGAAAAATGCATCACTACCGGTCCTTGAATTGATGATGTCAGCTCAAACCATAACAAAACGGAATCGTTTATGTTTAGTACAAAATGGCCGATAATTTGATACTTTATGTAATTTTTGCGCAATTTCGATTACATTAGTATTTATACGTTAAAACTTCGTTATATTTATTAAAAATAAAGTAATATTTTTTATAGCTCATTGAACGTCAAAAAATATTTAGCAATCATCATTCACAGCCTACTTGAATGCTACTACTATAACCATCAAAACTTTAATTAAAACATGAAAGCTCTACAACTCAAAAATCTTTAGAATAAAATGTCAAGTGTTTTATATTTTTGTAAATAGAATTTTATGCTCTTTTCAGAAATGTAAAAATATATAGGGTGTTCCATATAAAAAATCAAAGTTCTTGCTAATATCTCAAATATTGAGCACTTTGGAAAAAAATAACTTGGAGCAGTGAATTGTGTATGAAAAAGTGCCTTAAAGAAGTCTTTACAGAAATTAAAAATTTTCATAAACAAAAAAGTTATGAAGGTTTTTGAAAATCGTAGAATTTTAAAAAACGCCCTGTAGCTCCTAAACTGTACAAGATATCGAAAGGCGGTCTTCATCATTAATTTTGTCTTAAAAATCGAGCTCCAGGGACCGAGGTCAGTTTTTGTCTAACTCGTCTAAAAATAGGAGTTTCCTATTAAAAGTGTCGAATTTGGCCCACCCTGTATAATAATGACATTAATAGACAATAAATAAATAAACAAATTCGCTTATTAGAAAATGTATTATTAGAGAGAGTAAGATGGCGAAAAGTGAATAGTCGATTTCTGCTTCACTGTTTCAATTTCCGTCATTTATAAAAAGTATAGTGTTCTCCTTATCTATTGGTTTAAGCAGCAGTGTGTGATCAAGTTTAAAAACGAGTGTAAAATTCGCATTCTATCCTTTGTTTTTACGTTTCAAGTAATACATCCGATATGACGCTAAATCGGTCCGAAAAAGCCGAGCTGGGCGACCTAATAAAAGAAACGCTAAAGGTCCGTTTTCACGCTTATGCAATTTGCACAATTAGATTTGTGCATGCAAATTTACACAAATAAGAACTGAATTGATAAACCATTTTCACGCTCAGTTATATTTGCACAATTTTATCCGTAATTCTGTAATTTAGACACCATTGAACGCACAGCCCATCGCGCACTTTATTGCAATGATGCAATGATGCAATAAAAAAAAACAATTAAAGGTCGCGTTCAATTGTTTGTAAATTCTAATGAAATGTCCAATAACTTCGTAATTCTTTTATTTAAAAAAAGGTACACATTAAAATAATACTACTACTTAACAGTGACTCTCTGCCTCTGTGTGTATTTTTAAGTGAATTATGAGAAGATTACATTATAAAGATAGCTTCCTTTTGTTTATGTGCTCCTTAGAGGAATGTTCTTCTTTCGCAGCACCAGGGGACCCAACTGGAATATTAGTCATCGATCGAGTAAAATGTTGATTGAAAATCTCTGAAAGTATAAGTCAGCATATAAAATAAACATGATTTTCAGCGTAAGACGGCAACTTTGAAGAGAGTCGTTTTTGAAGAGATAAATCAAATATTCAACTTGGGCAAATTCAACCTTCAGAGGCAAAGACGGTTGCTAAATTTTAAATAAATTGCTTTAAGTACTTAATTTAGAAATACCATACCATCAATTCTATTTTGATAGCATCTTAATATTCAACATAAAACGACATTTTAATAACAATATGTATTAAGGCACATCATTTTATCTCCCATTAACTTCAACTTTTTTATATTTGTGATAACAGTCGTTACTATGGGAGTAAACTGGGAGTAAAAAGTTAACTAGAGCAAAAACACCGGGCCTAAATGTTAAGCAGAATTATTTAAATGAATTACCAACACCTAGGAGACTATAGGTTCGTTTTCACGCTCACGCAATTTACACAAATCGACTTGTGCATGCAAATTTGCACAAGGAAGTCGTTGCATGAAAACGGAATTTTTTTACTTGCACAAGCCAGAAAATTTGGCTTGAGCAAAATCTGGCTGGTCAGATAATTTGCATGAGGTTGGCGAAAATGTTTGAACATGTAAACGACACTCCAACCGAGCCCATGCGTAGTGGATACATAATAGTAAATCAATTATTATCGCGAAACGCACGTTAGCTGCTATACTTGTAAATATTTGTGACGATATACAAATAATGGTTATTTTGTGTTTTACTATCAAATAACGATACTTTTCAATCATCGATAAATAACGATATATCGATATTTATATTTAACAATGTATTGATAGTTTGCAACCATGGATAACATTTTTTTTTGGTCTACTTTTTTGAAAAAATATCTAAATTATTCAATATACCTATAAAAAATTAATCGATATTTCGATTTTTTTTGTTTTTA
This sequence comes from Serrognathus titanus, assembly GCA_039766575.1. Lineage (NCBI taxonomy): Eukaryota > Metazoa > Arthropoda > Insecta > Coleoptera > Lucanidae > Serrognathus > Serrognathus titanus. Next base: position 42,928,073 of record CM077914.1, on the reverse strand, counting down.
ACTTTTTAATTAAATAAACGCCAGCTAATGCTAATAATTTGTCTTCCTGGTCCAACGTTGAGTTTCTCTCACCTCCAGCTCTCAACTCTAACTAACACTTCATTATAATGTGCGCGATGGGCTGTGCGTTCAATGGTGTCTAAATTGCAGAATTACCGATAAAATTGTGCAAATATAACTGAGCGTGAAAATGGATTATCAATTCAGTTCTTATTTGTGCAAATTGCATGAGCGTGAAAACGGATGTGAGAGAAACCCAACGATGGACCAGGAAGACGAATTATTAGCAATAGCGGACGTTTGTTTAATTAAAAAGTTAAAAACCAAAAAAAGACCAAGAAAACCGCAAAAATCTTGGAATGAAAAGAGAGCCACCCTTTCTCATGTTAATTTAATCAGGCAATTACAGAGTGAACCGGACGATTTTCGTAATTACCTATGTATGGAAGAAGCAACTTACCGACTCTTACTAAAGTTAGTTACACCATTAATAAAAAGAAATGATACTGTTATGAAACGTTCAATTACACCGCATGAACGATTATCTGCTACAATAAAATTTTGGCTACGGGGAGAACATACGAACCTACGAAGATCTGAAGTTTTCTACGTGTATTTCCAAATCCAATATGATTCCTGAAACGTGTGATGCTATTTACAGCATATTAAAACAAGAATATTTGAAAGTAAGTATCATTTACGTTTACTGTCTTCTAAAGCAAATATTACATATTTTTGGTACTAAAATTGTATAAATATTGGGACGATGTTTGCGACTCACTACATTCATCCTGTTCAGTTTCACTGTAAGATGTTGATTGAGATTTGCTTGAACTGGCTGATTGTTGCAGATGTGGTTGAATTTGTTGTGAAAGTGGTTGTGTATATTGATGATAATATGACCCTGTGTACGAATGTGGTCGTATTTGATGCAGAGAGGATGGTCGTGTTAGTGAAAATTGTATTTGTTCTTGGTATGATGGTCCTGATTGCGATTGTTGATTATAATATGATGGATCCGGTTGCGAAAATGATCTTGGTTGTAGATAAGCTTGTTGTTGCTGTTGTATGTGTAAGGTACAGTAGCGATTTAGAATTCCTAATTGTGCTTCATAAAATACATCGTTTATAATTTTTTCGGCGTGAATGGCTTGCTTTTGAGGAAGTTCTCTTAATTTTGAGCCCCATGTTTTTCCGATAGTTGTAAACTTGTCGTCAACATTTGAAGACGTTGTAAAACGTTTATGAATTACATCTAAGACTTCATCACATTTATCATTTATCATTTTCGTTGCTCTGGATGATGCTTGCGATATTGGGCGAGGTGTATGTGGTTCGGACTGTGGCGTAGCTGGTTAACATAAATTATCAACTTCGAGTTCAAGTGACTCAGACAACTAACATACAAAATATGTGTTAGAAATATCAACCCACTCACATAATGGGTGTATCTTTAAATTGTGCGACCTACCTGCGGAGTTTCTTATAGGAGATAATAATAACCCCGTTGTTGGTTCCAAAATATAAAGATATGCCCTGTACATAGTAAAAAGTTAAATGAATACATATGTATTGTTGTACTTTCAAAATTGTGTTACAGTTTCCTACAAGTATACCTGAGTGGAAGAAAATCGTAATATATTTTCAAGAAAAATGGAATTTCCCGCATTGTTTAGGCGCTGTAGACGGAAAGCATGTACAAATTACAGCACCTACTGGAAGTGGATCATACTATTTCAATTATAAAAAAAACGTACAATATTGTTAATTGTTAGTAATTATGAGTTCATATACTGCGACGTTGGAACCAACGGTTGAGTATCTGATGGAGGTGTCATTGAAAACAGTAACTTTATGAAGAATTTAATGGCTAATTTAACTTGAAGGCTTCCGCGGTCGTCGTCCATTGTTGAATTCTTGGCTTCCGGTTGGAACCGCGTGTCTCGGATTTCTTCACTGCCGACGTTTCGTTTTTCGTTGCAGAAGAACTTCCTCAGGGCTGCTGCTGGTGGTGATGCTGTTACTGCTGCTGCTGTTGGTCTTGTTGCTGCTGTTGGTCTTGCTGCTGCTTCGCGTTAGTCGTTGAGTTAGTCTCAATAGAAGAAAAAGTAGGTGGCTACTTTTTTTATATTTTTCTCGTATCAAAGTCTATATCGTAGAACTTTGAATGTGTAGAGCTGGACGTTTCTTCAGGTGTGATGTAAATATACTCTTCGATTGCTTTTCGCTTGTATACCAACTAGAAATTATGATCAACAGCATTCATACCATAAAAATTGGCAGCAATGATTTCATATTTGATATCTCAGGATAAATCTTAATAACTTTTCCAAATAATATTTTCGGATATTTTTAAAAATAAAGGTACTTTACTCTTATGAGGATTTCAAATATTTTGATTTGCTCGATATATGACAAGAGATATTCAAATTTTAATATGTGCGCTTTGAGTTTTGGTAGAAACAGAGGCTTTCATAAAAAATAAAATTTTCTGAGAAATCAATAATAAAAAAAAATTTCCAATGTGTCCAACTTTCTGCCAGTTACTGTATTTTACTTTACTTGGTTTTTCTTGGAGATTTAATAATAACACTCGTCAACAATACTTCGGTAACGCTGATGAAAGTATGTGATTTTTATAAATTTGTGAATGAGTCTAAACATTTTTATGTTCTATTTTCATGTTCTTGACACTATAGTTCCATTTTGCTTACTTTGTCTTAAATAAATGGAACTTTCTAACCTTAAAATATCAAAGTTTTAATGGCTTGATAAAATCTGATTTGGAATAATTAAAAAGGATAATCAATTGTTGGTGATCAGTGTAAATGAAGACATTACACTAAAGAGAAGAAAAAAATTAAATACGAAGCTTTTGTTTACTTTAGATGAGAAAAAGGATTTCCATCTACTTTTTTGATTGGCTCATTCGTGAGGAACATTTAGAAACAACATGTATAACCATAACCAAAAGTAACACCATAGAAAGAAAGATACCGCTATGAATTAACTACTGCCTTTAACATCTTGACGGTAACTAAAGACGACGTCTTTAAAACCAAGACGCCAATGGTGAAAGTTTGTTACATTGTCTTTTTCCTTTTGCCGTAAAAAGAATATTTTTAATTATTTATTTATGTAAATGTTAATAATTTTGGACATCAAAGACTACGACGACAAATTGTTTTTAGAAGATCCATCACATAAAACTTGTACGGACCCAACGATTTACCTGAAAAAGACAATAATAGCTAAAATTAAACCAAGTACCATGCGTTTCGAATAAGTACGTACTTTATATTCAAAGAACAACGTTATAGGCAAGTTGAATGTGCATCCATGAGTTCCCCATTATGGGAAGACGTGGAAGTGACAAATAATCGAAGCAGCAAGCCACATTCTACTCCATTTATAAACTCAGTTTACTTAGAAATAATTACTGACTGATTACTAATTGTAGATATAGACCTTTTTTTTTATTAAAATCAGATAATTTGGATTTTTTTTTTCCTGCAATTATAAGATCCTTAAAAAAATATTTTAAATGAAAGAAATTTATTCTAAAGTATATACAATTCAAATAATTAAAATTTAGTAAAATATGTTAACCCTGTATTTCAGATCGTTTCCATCGTAGAACTTCTTCAGCAATTTATTTTAAAGTATATATAATACAAATAATTAAAATTTAGTAAAATGGAATCATTAAAAAAATAGGAATAGGATCATTAAAAAAATATTTTAAATGTAAGAGATTTATTCTAAAGTATATACAATAATAATAATAATAATAAAAATTTAGTAAAATGGTTCCGAAATATGTTAACCCTGTATTTCAGATCGTTTCCATCGCAGAACTTCTTCAGCATTTCGAAGTTGGTGAACATGCACGAATTCTTAGCGAATGCATTTTTTTCTTGCTTGAAATGTTTGCAAGTGCCTTTGATCGTTAGCGTTTCAACATCGTTGCCAAAATTGTCAATGATAATCTTGAATAAGAAGTCCTTCGGCGATCTATCTAAGCCAATGTAAAACACGCACCATCGCATCAGGCCAGTCTCATGATTCACGTGCCAAACACACTTAAAAACTTCAGTATCCGTTTGAATGATAGTTTGAGACGAGTTCACGTTTAACTCTTCAGATTTGACGAAATCGACGCATGAAATGGTGTCTTCGCTCGCGACGAACACCCTATCGGGGTGTCGCAACTTGCAGTGAGTGATAAAGCTCCTCACGGGACCTTGCCAGCTGCAGTGTTTTGAGGTTTTCAACAGGCAAGAAATTGGATTATAAAGGCAGTTAGTTTCGTGGTCCAAAATATGCGATCCTAGGTCTATGAAGCGGCAACACTCGTTTCGGTTTTTGCAAGGAAAATCTAGCCTTAACTGCATATGTTCTAGGGCTAAATTGCGAGCTTTGCTCCTAGGTGCCCTGCAGATGGGGCAAGATGTTATACGGACGTAGCACTTATCACATATGCTATGACAGGTTTCGCATTCTCGAATTGGTGGATGCATGTAGTCCGTACACACGGGACATTCGAATTCTTCCAGCAACGATGGATTGTAGAAGGACATTTTGCCTGAAATATCAAAAAAACATCAATATATAGAAAAATGACAATTTCAAAAAATGAAGAAATATGTATATTTGTTTAAGAAAATTATTTTAAAATTTCTGACGAAATGTCTGTATCAATTAGTGCAGATTGCAGACTAAATTAACGACATGAAATATTTAAATATCTTTAAAAAATGGCAACTATGAAATTTAATTTTTTGTACTAAAATCTGAATATGTTTTGTGAGCTGTCGCCATATTTCTAGCTTTTCAGAAAATGTCCATTATTTTAATTGAAATTCAAGTTATATTTATTCACATATGGTAAGAACTCCATTAATTACATTTTAAGGTCGAAAATAGGTACTACGATTTAGTACCTGGTTTGTCAGTTCTCGAGACACTAGAGTTGCGCCCTTTGTCTGGCTTAATATTGTAGTGCCTGGTTTTGCTTTCATTCACTAGCTAGTGGAGCATATAGTTATAAAACTCCAATGTTGCACTTTGCTGATGAGAGTCAATAGCTGTCTGTGATATGTATTGCATCTAATGATAGAATATTTAATAGAAAATGAGTAAGTTAATATATTACTGATATATTAGGATATAGAGATAAACGTAGAGAGCAATAAGTCAACACACAGGATGCATCATCTGTACGGATTATTTCAATAGCTCCTTAACTATTAATTATAAAAGAAAATATTTTGTATATATTTTTTTAGAAGGCAAAATTCAAATACAACCAAAAATACACCTAAAATATTTTGCAGAAATTTTTTGCATGTATTTAACAATTTGCTCCTGAAGTCGATTAATTTAATAAAAAAGAATTAAAAAACGGTCTAATAAAAACGTAAGATACTAATAATACTCGTAAGATCGCAAATAATGAAAGAGAAAAGTAACAGTTAATTAAATACTAAGAGGCATAATGTAATCATAACTTAAATATACTCGATTCTCTTTTAACTATCAAACTGAAACGTGAGAACAATATACCAAACAACTTATTTAGTTCACAGGTCATTATATCAGATAACCTCAGCTATTTTGCTATTAATACAATACGGAATTTCCCAAGCAATACTCAAATTTTGCAAGGAAATATAATAAAGTATTTCCTAAGTGAGGAAATATAATAAAGTATTATTTATTATATTTCCTCACTTAGGAAAAACTCCCTGCTAAACTCACAATTCCCGTAAATACTTGTAGATATAAGAATACGAATTAATGGTAAATAACTAAATAAAAAAGATTTTGTACAAAATAACACAAGCCGTAACCTTCCTTGTCGATTTATCCCTACGTCACCGCCTCGATTTCTCTCAATTTTAATTTCTTAGCGGATTCCACACAGGTGATTTCGCTTCGTTTTCCATTGACGTAACAAAATACCCTATCATCATATGTCCATGACTTTTGACGTCTAACCATTTTTTTATAATCTCATGCAGCTCCTGTCTAGGTTTAATTAAGTCTTCATTTATAAATATTCCAGTACCCTTAAGTTTGCTCCGACTGTTAAAAACCTTCGTCACTATTTGTAATAATAGTTGATTTTTCTGTAAAAATTTTTGTCCTTTATATCACATTCGAAATATTTTGTATTTGAGGAATAATTATTATTATTACTAATTATTTATATATGTAAATGTTAATAATTTTAGACATCAAAGACTACGATGACAAATTATTTTTAGAAGATCCATCATATAAAACCTGTACGGACCCAACGATTTACCTGAAAAGGCAATAAAAGCTAAAATTAAAGCAAGTACCATTTCGAATAGGTATGTACTATACATTCAAAGAACTACGTTATAGGCAAGTCGAATGTGCGTCCATGAGTTCGCCATTATCGCCAATCTATTGATGGAAGACTTGAAAGTGACAAATAATCGAAACAGCAAGCCACATTCTGCTAAAATTATAAACTTACAGTCTTATTCATAAAAATTCGTAAAAATAGCATTCAAATGTTCAATAGTTAAAACGCTCAATAAGCTTACTGAGCGTTTTATGATTGATATCATTCATAAACATACTATAAACCTGATTTAACTATTGGCGTGCTACTGATGCATTACTAGTGATTTTAGTCTTTAAGTTGTAATACTGATCATTTGACAGACGTTAAATATGTAAAGTTGAGTATAAGCGGAGTTACTCTAGCAATATTTTCGAGCAATAAATCATAGAGATCAGTTTAATGTGTGTTTATCAGTAAATTTTACCGCCGACCGCTTCTATATTTTGAGTATTGCTTCCAGGCAATTGCAGCTAAAAAGGTAATCTGAGGAAAAAATAGTTTTTTTCCGTATTGGGGGCGGCGCAATACTACGCAACTTATTCATTAGAGATCTTGCCATTGAACGTTGCTTCTAATAAGCATTTTAAAAGAGAATCTACAAATTCGTTTAATCGGTGTTGGAGGCGACTTCGGCTGTCCCACGACAAAACACAGTATCAAACATTTTTATGAAAATTGAGTTAGGATTCAATTTGCACTTATTGTGCTATATTCTGTGATATAAATCGGACACAGACTCACATATCTCGATAGAAACGTGAGATTTGATGCTCGTCAAAACACAGTAAATGTAAATTTTGATGACAGTGCCAACACAAAGCACAGTAACTATTTTGTGACAGGTCAAAACACGGTATATTACATACTGTGTTTTGTCATGGGACAGCCGACTTGACACTATGCAACTTTTTTATTAGAGATCCTGCCACTTACATATTTTGCATATTGCTTCTAAGAGGTATTTAAAAAGGTAATCTGATTACAAATTCGTTTTATCGGTGTTGGGGGCGGTACAATACTATGCAACTTTTTTATTAGAGGTGCTGCCACTTACATATTTGCACTGTTTATCGCTGCAATAGTATCCATAACTGTTACAAACCCGTTATTTGTAAGAACAACATATTTAACCATTAAAGCACTCAAACGATTAGGTTTAAAATACTGTTAAGGTAGGCCCAAACCATCTATAAATTCTTGTAACTTATAACACTGTTATCAGAGGTCTATAGCACTATTGAGCGTTTATGAATGATGTTTTGAGGCAAACCTTTTATAAGTTCTTTATAAAAGCTTTATAATAGTGCATATTTTTTTAGCTTACTTCGAAATAATTACTAATTGTAGGTATAGGTCTTTTTTTTATTAAAATCAGATAATTTGAATTTTTTTTAATATTGCAATTATAATATCCTTAAAAAAATATTTTAAATGAAGAAATTTATTCTAAAGTATATATAATTCAAATAATTAAAATTTAGTAAAATGGAATCATTAAAAAAATAGGAATAGGATCATTAAAAAAATATTTTAAATGTAAGAAATTTATTCTAAAGTATATACAATAATAATAATAATAATAATAATTAAAATTTAGTAAAATGGTTCCGAAATATGTTAACCCTGTATTTCAGATCGTTTCCATCGCAGAACTTCTTCAGCATTTCGAAGTTGGTGAACATGCACGAATTCTTAGCGAATGCATTTTTTTCTTGCTTGAAATGTTTGCAAGTGCCTTTGATCGTTAGTGTTTCAACATCGTTGCCAAAATTGTCGATGATAATCTTGAATAAGAAGTCCTTCGGCGATCTATCTAAGCCAACGTAAAACACGCACCATCGCATCAGTCTGGTCTCATGATTCACGTGCCAGACACACTTAAAAACTTCAGTATCCGTTTGAATGATAGTATGAGACGAGTTCACGTTTAACTCTTCAGATTTGACGGAATCGAGCATGAAATGGTGTCTTCCCTCGCGACGAACACCCTATCGGGGTGTTGCAACTTGCAGTGAGTGATAAAGCTTCTCACGGCACCTTGCCAGCTGCAGTGTTTTGAGGTTATCAACAGGCAAGAAATTGGGTTATAAAGGCACCATGTTTTGTGGTCCAGAATATGCGATCATAGATCTATGAAGCGGCAACCCTCGTTTCAGTTTTTGCATATGTTCTAGGGCTAAATTGCGAGCTTTGCTCTTAGGTGCCCTGCAGATGGGGCAAGGTGTTAGACGGACGTAACACTTATCACATATACTATGACCGGTTTCGCACTGTCGAATTGGTGGATCCATGTATTCCGTACACAAGGGACATTCGAATTCTTCCAGCAACGATGGATTGTAGAAGGACATTTTGCCTGAAATATCAAAAAACATGAATATTTAGAAAAATGACAATTTCAGAAAATGAAGAAATATGTATATTTGTTTAAGAAAAACATTTTAAATTTTCTAACGAAATGTCTGGATCAATTAGTGCAGATTGCAGACTAAATTAACAACATGAAATATTTAAATATCTTTAAAAAATGGCAACTGCAAAATTTAATTTTTTGTACTAAAATCTGAATATGTTTTATGAGCCATTGCCAAATTTCTAGCTTCTCAGAAAATGTCGGTTATTTTAATTGAAATTGTAGTTATATTTTTCCACATATAGTAAGAACTCCATTAATTACATTTTAAGGTTGAAAATAGGTGTTACGATTTAGTATCTGTTTTATCTGTTCTCGAAACACTAGAGCAGAGCTGAAAAGAGAAAAAGTAATTGAAGCGTTTTCATTAATTGAATTAAAATATTTCAAATACTTTTGATATCTGGTCCTGATAATTGTTATTTCAATTGCTTTATTGAAATGCTTGGTAATTGAAATAATTTTATGTTATTTCAATTAATTTTCACTATTTGAAATATTTTTGAATAATTGAATTACTTTTAAGCAATTGAATTACTTTTACAATTAAATTTTAGCAATTGAGTTAGATTTAAATGTTTGAACTGTTTTTGTATATTTGCATTATTTTTAGTGTTTCAATTATCTTTTTATTATTTGAGGTAAATTATATTTATTGAAATTTTTGTCTTTCTTCGGACAAAATGTTACTAATAAGTATTTTTAAATGTTATTTTATTGAATGAAACATTTTCCGTATGTGTACATATTTATTGATAAATAACTTTTAAGTATAAAAATTAAAAATAAATAATTTATAAATAAATATGAAAATAAATAATTTTTAAATATAAAAAGTAAATAATTTTTAAATATAAAAAGTAAATAATTTTTAAATATAAAAATAAATAATTCTTTTTAAAAACAGTTTATCAAAATAACTCTATTATTAACTTTTAACAAAAAAAATTGCGTTCACCTTAGATAAAACTAAATTTTCAAAATTTATGTCACTCAAGGCATGTCGCCGAGGAAAATTAATAGTAGCTTCAAATGAAAACATCCTTTCCACGGGAGCAGATGAAGGAATTGGGGTGCTATACTTCTTAAAGAGTTTTTTAACTGTTGGAAATTCATTTAAGGCCAACAAGTCTGTTCTACTGTTTTGTAAATATTGAAGAATTTCTAATTCTAATTTATTGTGGATGAAAACGAGGTAATGTGAATGGAAAATAACTTAAAAACTTAAAGCCACCGAAACTTCATCTTCGTTTAAAATAGAGTTTCCTATCGAAAACTGCAAACAAGTATATGACCCTGACATCTGGCCAGCAGGAGCAGCAATCAGACGGTATTTCTTTCAGAAGCCCAAAAATTTTCAAGAATCGGCCTCGTCCCCACCGAATCGGAAGGACCAAGAACTTCGTATTTCAAAATAGTGCAAATTAATGTGCAGTCACTCCCTAATAAAATAGATCGTTTAGAAGTGTTCATACACGACTACAACCCAGATATCATGTGTGTGCAGGAACATTGGTGCAACAATGATGCAATCAACATGCTACAGCTTCCTGGATACGAACTCAAAGCCAAATTTTGTAGAACAGTACATAAGTGTGGCGGAGTTTTAATTCTTGTTAAAAATAAAATAAATTGTAAAATGTTAGATATTTGTTCCAAATGCGTTGAAATGCACTATGAAGCTTGCGCTATCAAGATCTCAATAGAGAACCTTTAATACTGTATCATTAGTGTATACAGGCCTCCTGATGGCGATGTATCTATTTTTCTCAAACATTTCATTGAGACCTTGATTTATTGTAAAATGCATTGCCCTAACTTAATTATATGCGGTGATTTTAACATCGACTACTTGAGCAACTCTTCATCTAAACAATTATTTAACGATGTATTAGACAGTTTTGCCTTACACTGCACAAACTATGAGCCCACTAGAGTTTGCAGTAATATTAACAACAAGAAAACTTCCACCAAAATAGATTATATAATTACTAATTTACAAAATTTTAATGCTTGCGACACTAGGGTAATACAACCCAACGTAGGGGATCACAATGCACTGCTATCAGATCTCAAATCAATTACTGCTCATGAAACTCATGACAATAGATCTGACTGTGTCTCCTATCGTAGAATAACTCTTTCAACTTTAGATGCTCTGAGAACTCACTTGTCAATCACTTTTTCTATCCATGAGTATTATAACTGTAATGACATTGATATTTTTTTTGAAGCGTTTTCTGATACTCTCTTTGCAGCAATAAATGAATCTCCGAAAGTTATTGTAAAAACCAAAAAGACTCCAAAATCTCGATGGATTAATGATACAATTATTGCCGCAGGACAAGAGTTAAAAAGTTTGTACTGGCTAATGCAGAATTGCGACGATCCCCTGTTACGAGAAAGATATAAATCTGTAAAGAAATGTTACAATAAATTAATACGTGAAACAAAAAAACAATACTTTAGTAATATAATTGAAAAATCGTTCAACAAATCAAAAACAACGTGGAAAATAATTAATGAGAAGTTCTAAGCTTAATTCCGACATTAAACTGACCGTTGACGGCGTTACGGTATCGCAACCTTTAGAGGTCGCAGAAATATTTGCTAACCATTTTGCTACTGTGGTGGACAAAGCATTAACTGACCATTTTGGTGATTGCCCACCCACCCACTGTACTGTAGATGAACTTAACCCCAAGACTTTTGCATTTCTTCCGACAGATCCCAATGAAATAGTTAAAATTGTTAATGATTTAAAAAATAAAAACAGTCATGGTACTGATAACATATCCACAAGTACGTTAAAAACTATTATTACTGAAATTTCCACACCACTGTCACTTATTATAAACCGTTCTGTCGAATTAGGACAATTTCCGCGACTTCTAAAAACCGCAGTTGTTATACCGGTCTATAAGAAAAATGACACTCACGATACCAACAATTACCGCCCTATTGCCTTGCTTAGTGCTATTTCAAAGGTGTTCGAAAAAGCTGTTTAATAGATTAATAAAATTCATTGACACATGCAAATTATTTTGCGATTCCCAATTTGGGTTCCGCGCGGGCAGATCTACGGAGGGTGCCGCTGCAGATTTTCTGGATTATGTATATAAACAAGTTGACAAAGGATGTTATGTCGCGGGTCTGTTCTTCGATCTGTCCCGTGCCTTCGATTGCCTCAATGTTAATTATGTAGGCACTAAGTTGGATGGTTTAGGTATCAGAGGTACGGTCCTTAATTGGCTTCTATCCTATTTAAGTTCGCGTAAACTTTGCGTCAGAATAAAAAACACGCACTCTTCTGAATACAGCATTAACAACGGTGTCCCACAGGGGTCTGTACTGGGACCACTCATATTTCTATTGTATATTAATGATGTAGTAAGATTTGTCTCAGCCGACCATATTACTATTTTTGCTGACGATACGTCTATGGTGGTCTCAGCTCAGACTCCTGAGGAACTTAGATGCAAAGTTACTGAAGTTTCAGCACAATTTAGTGACTGGTGCTGTAAAAATAGATTAATGCTTAACGTCAACAAAACAGTTGTACTGCGTTTTTTTAATCGTAAAAATCCCGGCAATGAAATTTACAAAATGAATAACAATCCGATAGAAACTAAGAAATGTACTAAATTCCTCGGCATTTACATTAACCAGCAGCTGAACTGGGAACAGCAAATTGAAAGCATTTGTAAGCAATTCAGCCTCAGTTGCTTAACATGTATTTCGCTTTGAGTTACTGCCACTTATCTTACAATATCATCGTGTGGGGTAACTCACCAAATAGCAGTAGAGTATTCGTAGCCCAAAAACGACTATTGCGGCTAATATTTAATCTTAAGCCAAGGGAATCTTGTAGAGAAATATTCAAAAAATTCAACCTCTTAACGTTTCCGGCTATTTATATCTATAAATGCTTACTTTTTGTTAAAGCTAACGGTAACAAATTTAAAACGAACGCAAGTTTTCACAATTATAATACGAGAACTAAAAATTTATTTTCTGTGGAAGCTCACAATTCCACTAAGTTCGAACAATCGCCGACTTATATGGGCCTGAAATTTTTCAATAAATTGCCGGAGTCGTTGCGGGGTGATAATTTGTTTTCTTTTAAAAAATCTATTAAAAAGATCCTTTCCAGTAAAGGATACTACTCTGTAAGAGAATTTCTCAATGACTCTAGCTTTATATAGGCTAATATCTATTTTCTCTTTTTTTTATATACATTTTTTCCTACTGACATGTACATCCATTGTTATATATGGCCAAGTATAAATAAAAATTATTATTATTATTATTATTATTATTAAAATTAATTAAAATTGTGTAACTGGCAGTATAGAAAGTGTTAGGAAAGAGTTTATACATGTATTTCGGCCTTATTGGGCTTCATCAGAACTCTGTACCTTAAAAAATTTTGGTTTATTGAAAAATTTAGAAAAACTTACCCCTTTTTTGAATTTCTAAAATCCCAAAACACAAGAACAGGAATTAATGATAAAAATATGAAATTCTTTTGCAAATTATACAAGGAAGCGATTGCATTCTCTAGTAAAACCACAAAAGTGACATTTTTAAAATATTTGTTTGATATTACTAAGATTTGATTTTATAATTGTCAACTTGTTGTCTTATTATTATTATTATTATTATTATTATTAACTTCGACATCGTCAAATTCGAAAAAGTCATCTTTTTCTGTAGGTGTTACTTTTGGTTCACTAATTTGTTCTTTATCTGTATTTTTTTCGGAGATATTTGCAATTAATTTAGGAATAGTGTTTTTATATGTATTAACGAAGTTTCTTTTAAAGAACTAGCCCATCGCAGTTTAAAATTAGATATTGTAAAACTTGCTACCACAGCATCGTCTTTTGACAAAAATGCTGACGAACAGACTTATTGAAATACTTTAAATAATTGAAATACTCTAAAGTAGTTCAATTACTTTAAAGTAATTCAATTACTTTAATTAGAATTAGTCAAAGTAATTGAAATACTCTAAAGTAATTGAATTAGTCTAAAAGAGCAATTAGTAATTGCTTTGCAACTTCAAATTCTTTTCGTTTTAATTGGTAATTGCCAATACTTTTACATAAACAGGAAAAAATAATCGATAATTGCCAATAGTTTTCAAGGTAATTGAAGCTTGTTATTGGAATTACTTTTTTTAAGTAATTTGCCCAGCTCTGCACTAGAGTAAGTCGCGCCCTTTGTCTGGCTTAATATTGTAGTGGTAGCTTTTACTTTCATTCACTTTGCTGATGAGAGTTAATAGCTGTCTGTGATATGTATTGCATCTAATGATAGAATATTTAATAGAAAATGAGTAATAATAAATAAAAGTTAATATATTAGGATATAGAGATAAACGTAGAGACCAATAAGACAACATACAGGATGCATCATCGGTACCGATTACTTCAATAGCTCCTTGACTATTAATTATAAAAGAAGATGTTAGTATATATTTTCTTAGAAAGCAAAAATCAAATACAACCAAAAATAAACCAAAAATTTTTGCAGAAATTTTTTGCATGTATTTAACGATTTGCCCCTGAAGTCGATTAATTTAATAAAAAAGAATTAAAATACGTTAAACGGTCAAGATCGCAAATAATGAAAGAGAAAAGTAAGAGTTGATTCAGTACTAAGAGGCATAATGTAATCATAACTTAATTATACTCAATTATCTTTTATCTATTAAACTGAAACGTCAAAACAATATACCAAACAACTTATTTAGTTTACAGGCCATTATATCAGATAACCTCAGCTGGAATTAATTTTGCTATTAATACAATTCGGAATTTCCTAAGCAGTACTCAAACTTGCTAAATTTTCTATGTTGCACATAATAATAAAACAAGTTGTTTAACATCTGCAGTAACTAACGAAGGTAATTAATGCGGAGGAATGTTGTTTTACAAAAAAGTGAGATTATATTTTTGTTAACATTTTAAATTGTTTATAAATGATCTATTGTTTCCTATATATTCTATGATAGTGATGACAAATTCTTTTAAAGTTAATATTCTAAAATAAAATGACAAAAAGTGGTTCTTTTACTTTTCAGTTAAAAAGTCAAGAGAGAGTAAAAACTTACAACTATGAAAACAAAAAACATAGATTTGGAAACAGTAACTGGTGAATGGTTGAAACTACTCTAGGCGAAATAATAAGTAATAACTTCTCACCTAAGAATTCTGAACGAACTGTCCCACAAGACCAACTGCTTTTGTCGAAGTTACTGGGTGAAGTAAAATTTCTTTAAAGCCACACCACTTTTTATAGTTAAAATTTGAGGGGTGATTATTTCTCTGAAATAATTATCCCTCAAGTTTTAAGAGAAATTGTCTAAATTATTTCGGAGAAAGATTGTATTGGGAAGATAAAGGTTTAAGAAAAACCATATTTTAGGATTGTAGGCATTAGTAATTAAGGATTTGAGACATTATTTGTACACTTCTGAGAGGAATTTATTTGCATTGTATATTTAAAGATAAATGAACTAAAGCGGATTAAGCAAGCCAAATTATCGTAAGTGAGTATAAATTAGTTTGATGAGGGTAAAAGTGAAATACAGAAAGGTCAATAACCATCGTACTATTTTCGAATGTCTGCGCAGGCATCTCCGTTAATGATAAAAATAGAAAAAAATCGAGCTATATTGGGTGAATTTTTTATGCTAATTTGAAAAGTTAAATAAAAAACATGCTATTTCTTACCGTTTTCGTGATATAGTTGAATAATGAAAAATTCATTAACCTTCAAATGCTGATAAGATATCAAACAATGATCAGAACATTTTTATTCCAATTTTGACGTAGATAATGGTTTCCTAATTGAATCACATAAACAGCGGAGATATGGAGTCAACCAGTTTTTTTTTAATGAAAACCATAGTTGATTTTCAATCAATCAATCAATTTATTTATTTCCTCAGGTTACAAATGTATGTAAAATGGAAACAGTCCTAATAAACAACAAGTAACTAACCTAAAACACATTAAAAATATAATCATACAATGATTAAGAAATTTAGTCAATGTCAAAAATCTATTGAAATCCAAAAAGGCAAAAATGATTATAAATTAGAGAATAAAAATGCACTAATTGAGTAAATACTCTTTTGGAGAAGAAAATTTTTAACTTTGTTACGAAGTATAATATGAGAGTTGATACTTCTAACGTCTTCTGGCAAACTGTTGAAAAGTTTTATAGGCATAACGTAAGCACTTTTAGCTGACATGGACAACCTATGTTGAGGAACCTCTGCTTTATATTTATGACGCAGATTATAATCTAAACTTCTGTTAGCTAACCACTGAAATTTTTCTCTACGAGAATGAACATATGTAACAGAAACTAATATGTAAAGTGATATTACAGTTAAAATATTTAGTTCAGAAAATAAACTTCTACAAGAAAATTGAAAATATTTAAAAGTCATTGTTCGAATAATTCTCTTTTGAGCTAATAATACGTCGTTGATGGTGCTGCAATTCCCCCAACAAATAATGCCGTAACTCAGTAAAGAATGAACATGTGAAAAATAATACATTCTGATAAGTTTCTAATCTAAATTGATGCGTAGTTGACGAATTACAAAACATGTACTTGCTAGTTTATTTAATAATTTATCAACATGGTCGCCCCAACCTAAATGCCTGTCAAGATGGACACCTAAAAACTTAGTAGTGTCTAAATGGGGAACAGTTGTAGAATTTGATTTGATTAAAAGACTTGATTGACGTGATTTAGATGAAAAAGTCATGATTTTCGTTTTCGCACTATTTAAAAGAAGACCATTTTTTGCACAATAGCTCTCCATATTTCTCACTGAGTCAGTAACTTTTACGGGTAGATTTTCAAAAAAAGCAGAACTCACAGCAACAGATGTGTCATCTGCAAATAGCGTTAAATGAGAATCAACTAAGCCTTATGTCATTGATAAAAACGAGAAATAACAAAGGGCCTAATATGCTACCTTGAGGGACTCCTATGTTGATCTTCACGAAATCAGAAAAGTAGGCTTTATTATTATCTTTAACTAAGACGCGTTGGTATCTGTTTAGAAGATAAGTTCTTAGCCAGTCAAGAGCATGGCCTCTCACACCATACATTTGAAGTTTGTGCAATAATAAACTATGATCGACGACATCGATAGCACGAGTAAGGTTAAAGAAATACAAGCGACTAGATTTTTCTCTTAAAAATTTTTGATGATGAAGTTGTGCAGCGGAAGAATAGCGTCTAAGGTATTACATTTTTTTCCTAAAACCAAATTGTTGCTCTTTTAAAACGGCTTTAATAGACAGATAGTTCATTAATCTGAGATAAAATGCTTTTTTTTCAAAAACTGACAGTAAAGCTATGGGTCTGTAATCAGATAAATTCAATTTATTTTTACCTTTCGAAATGGGAACGATGGTCGCAAAGTTTAATCTTTCAGTAAAAGGAAAGAAGCGTTAACTAATTCAAGTAATGGTGAGCAGATATAATCTTTAGCATGAGACATGATAGAACACGGTATATTATCATAGCCGGCTGAGGTTTTTGCCGAAGTAGTAATTAGAATTTGTCTTATTTCCGCTACCGAAATTGGATATGGAAACATTGAGGAATAGCGTTGATCATGAAAATAGGGCTCGCATATAGTTTGTTTATTTTTAATTAGGTTATCGACCGAGTTAACGAAATATTCATTAAAAGCTTGAGCTTTATGATGTGAATTTTTTATGTGGGTATTACTATTAGGATGTAATAGAGTAGAGGCAGTACATTGATTATTAACCTTCCAAGCAGTCTTTGAGAAATTATTTGAATTGGCAAATAAATCATGAAAATAACTTTTTTTTGCATGATGTAAGACAGATAATGTTTTTTTTTCATTAATTTATAACATTCATACAGATTTTCATCATTAGTAGTTATATGCTTTGTAAATATATAAAATAAAAAATATAAAAAGTGATGCACTGTTAATAGATTCCGATGTCACCCACGGTTTGGATTTTTGAATACCATTGTCGTTATTTTTTATATATCGTTTGAGCGGAATAGCTTCTCCGAAAATTTGAATAAAAATATCATGGAATAAGTGGAATTTAGAATTACTGTGAAGTAATTGAGAATTCACAAAAGACCAATCTTGGAACGAAAGCAAATTTTTGAAAGTTTCAATAGATTTCTGACATTTAAAATTTCGAATGAGTGAGACGTCATGTTGGTTGGCTACAGTACACGGAACTAGATAAGTTACACATTGCATAAAATGATCAAAAGATCAGAAAAGATTGATTTTGGAAACAATAAATTATCGCCAACATTAGAGAAGATATTATCAAATGTCTTACCATTGATACCCGCCATTCTCGTAAACTCGTTAATACATTTTACTAGACCGTAAGCTCTAAATAAATGACAAACTTCGTCAGCACTCCCTGACACATTAAAATCAACATTAAAATGACCGCATATAAATGCAGGGAAGTTATGTTTGACAATTTTGTTTAAAAAAATGTCCAAATTCCGTTTAAAACTGGGAAAGTCCGCTCCTGGTGATCTGTACAGATATCCCGCGGTTATGATCAAATTATCGACGATGATTTTCGCTGCGGCTCATTCAAAAAATTTATCAGAACAAAGAGACAATTGCACTGAAACTGATTTAAATTCGATATCTTCGCGAACTAGTATGGCAACACCGCCACCACGGTATTTTTCTCTGCAGTAATATGCAGCAACTTTATAAGAGCATATTCGTAGACACTCCACTTCAAGAATCGAACACCATGTTTCGGATAAACAAACCACTTCCGGAGTTTCTATAGAATGAAGTAGGAGTTCTAGTTCATCTATTTTACCGCACATTTAAATGGCAAATTTTTGTTTCTAGCTTGCATTTTTTCTCCTGAGTCTTGAGTGAAAAAACCGAGATACACTGACTGCTTTTGGCCAAATCATAGGGTCCAATTTTTTTTCTAAATTATTAAAGTTTAACGTGACTTCGAAGGAAGCACAGTTTGCCTGGTAATTATGGCTAACTGTGGAACACTCGATTTCAGGAAAATCCTTAATTAGGTAATTTTGAAGTTGAAGCGCACTTGTATCCGGTGAAAGTTTGGAGACATATAGGTACGCTTTCTTTGGAACTGATTTTAAATCGCTTACTGTATTGACGAGTACGTTTTTTCATTTTCTTATTCACGACGTGGTGCCAGTCATTGGTTTCTTTGGGGATTGAATAGTGCGTCAGATTCAATTCTTTATTTGGGTTGACAATACCATCGGCGTTCATTGATTCCTTCATGGTGGGCGTCAGATTAGCATCAGGTAGATTTATCTCAGAGTCATGTTTGTTATGGCTTCTGTCAAATTTACTGTCCTTGCTTACCAAGTTTTCACGTAATATCTTTGTACATTCGTCCTGTATTTCAGAGTGCGATGTAGTATATTTCGCTGGCCTCAGTTTCAAAGTTTTAACAGACTGTTTTTCAGGATTTTGTTTTTGTCCGTTGTTTGTGTCCATGCGGTGAGCGAGCGGCGATTGGTACGATTTCAATAGCGAAATGTGATCATTTAATAGCCGTATTTTATCATACAATTCATTTATTAGCACATCTTTCTGTTTAATAATGTAACTAAACATACGCAGATCAGGCACAGCGTTACTTGGAATATCATTTATTATTATTATTATTATGTATTTCGACCATAGATCTCAAAGGAGATATTGGTATAGAAAAGAGGATCATAAGAACTCTTTAAATTCGTAAAAGCAGTGTTCCAGCAGGAATTGTCTTAATTCTGATTTAAATTTGGATATAGATTTGGTAGTTTTCAAATTAACAGATAGATTATTGTAGACTTTTAGGGCCCTATAATAAACATTTTGCTCAAACCAGGTTGTGTTATGTTTAGGAATCGATAAATTGTTACAATGCCTTGTTTTTATAGATAAACATGCCCCGTATTTATCTTTGTTCTTAGGAAAAAGGTTTATATTCGATCTGGCAAAGATAGCTAAGTTGTATATATACAAACATGGTAAAGGTAAAATTTTAAAAAATTTAAATAGAGGTTTACAACTTTCAGTAGACTTTTTGTTCAGTACAGCCCTAATGAGGTATTTCTGTAAAACAAATATTTATTGGATATTAGTGGATCCGCCCCAAAATATTAAACCATATGATAATACAGATTGAACAGAAGCCATGTAATATGTTTTCAAAACTTCAACTGTAACGCAATTCCTGAGGTTTCTTACAATGTAGCAAAATTTGGTAAGTTTAGAACTGACATACTATATATGCTTATCAAACTATAAGGAGGCATCAATGTACAAACCTAGGAATTGAACGTTGTCAACGACAGGAACTGATTTCCCATTAAATTTAATATATACATTTGATAGAATTGGTCCTTTTTTGAACTCTATCGCCACAGTTTTGTTGGAGTTTAGTTTGAGACGCTCAAGCTCACACCAATTGGATATAGTTAATATTGTGGATGAAGCAAGATTCGAGGAGGAAATCTGATTGTTGGCAGTTACAACACACGAAGTATCATCAGCATATTGACATAGAGAGATAGAAGGGAACTGATTTTGTAAATTATTAACAAAAACTATAAACAACAGGGGACCCAGGATAGAACCCTGGAGGACACCCATGTTGATTTATTTAGGTTCAGATAATACTTCTTTAATAACGCCTTTTTCCATATGTCTAATGCTGACTTGTTGAGATCTTTTTGAGAAGTAAGAACGGAACAGATTCAAAGCCACCCCTCGAACTCCAATATTATATAACTTAGAGAGCAGAACGGAATGATCCAAAGTATCGAAAGCCTTAGAAAGGTCAAAGTAAATTCCTACAGGAGATTCGCCATTGTCTAAGCAAGTAGTAATGAAATGCAAAGATTAAAAAATAGCAGACTCAGTTGAACGGCCTTTAATTTTATATTTCGTCAGATACGAGTATAATCTAATATATATGATTCTTTCAAAAACTTTGGAGAAGGCTGGCAGTAGTGAGATTGGGCGGTAGTTGTTGATACCTGTTCTCAGGCCTTTGTTCTTATATATGGGAATGACAATAGCATGCTTTAGGCAATCCGGGAAGATTCCCGTTAAAAACAGTTATTTATGGCCTCAGCAAGTTTGTCAGATATAAGATTTCCAACATCTGCGATTATAGAGCAGAGGATGCCATCCCGGCCCGATGTTTTCTTGGAAGACAAGCGATTCAATATGTTTAAGACTTCGTGACGATCCGTAGGAAACAAAAAAAAATTAAATACTGCATTGTCCCGTACTTCTGATACCGAGTTATTTGAATGTATCGTTCGGTTGGGTAGAGTGAAATGATCACTGAATAAACTTGCTATTTCAAGTGGTTTATTCACTGGAATGTTATCAACGACAATTTCAATATTTGTACATACTTTGGACGGAGAAGCCGAATCTTTAATAATGTTGCACACCATTTTATATCTATTAGAACCTGTAGCATCCAAAATTTTATTATTATTGAATAATATTTTAGTTTAGTTACTGCATCAAAAGTCTCCCGCATCAGTGCTACGAGGAACATCACTATTAGTATTAATACAACACGTAATTGTGTTTTCGTCAATAAAAGTCACATTGTTGTATAACTTAGCGCAGCTAATATGAAAAGTATTATCACAGTTCAATCACTTTACACCACTGCTACTGGGTATTTTTTTACATCTCTTGCAAGCAGATATGCACGAGAGAGTAAGATGGCGAAAAGTGAATAGTCGATTTTTGCTTCACTGCTTCGATTTCCGTCATTTTGTAGTTAAATGTTAGTTATAAAAAGTATAGTGTTCTCCTTACCTGTTGGTTTAAGCAGCAGTGTGTGATCAAGTTTAAAAACGAGTGAAAAATTCGCATTCTACCCTTTGTTTTTACATTTCAAGTAATATACACCCGATATGACGCTAACTCGGTCCGAAAAAGGTGAGCTGGGCGACCTAATGAAAGAAGCTAACGGGTTTATTAAACGATAAGGCGGTGTTTGGTGCTATTGGTGACAACATCATGGAACGCATTACAACAAAATTGAATGAAACAATAAATGTAGCTCTTACTAGTAAGTTTACTGAAATTAATGGACTAAAAACTAAGAATGAAGTATTATATCACAAATTGGATAATTTGGAACAGTACACCCGACGTAATTCGGTTCGATTATATGGGGTTCCAGAATCACCCTCTGAAAATATCTATGAGGTAATTAATGAGGTTTTTTTCCAAAATGGATGTTACGGTAGAACGTAATTGCAGTGATCGGGCCCATCGCACCGGAGGAAAAAATGATACCAATTAAATACGTTTACATAAGTCATGGCAAATTCTGGTTAAATTTACCACGTATAAATGCAAGCAAGAGGTTTTTAGCAATCAGAAAAACTTAAAGGTACTGGAATTTTTATAAATGAAGACTTAACTAAAACTAGACACGAGCTGTATGAGACTTTATAAAAAATGATTGGACGTCAGAAGGCATGGACATATGATGGTAGGGTATTTTGTTACGTCAAGGGGAAACGAAGCGAAATCACCTGTGTGGAGTCCGCTAAGAAATTAAAATTGAGAGAAATCGAGGCGGTGACGTAGGGATAAATCGACAAGGAAGGTTACGGCTTGTGTTATTTTGTACAAAATCTTTTTTATTTATTTAAGTTACTTGCCATTAATTCATATTCTTATATCTACAAGTATTTACGGCAATCTTGAGTTTAGCAGGGAGTTTTTCTAACTGAGGAAAGATAATAAATAATACTTTGTAATAATAGTTGATTTTTCTGTAAAAATTTTTGTCCTTTATATCACTTTCTAAACGAAATATTTTGTTTTTGGTGAATAATTGTTTCAAATTTAAAATCAGGAACATTTCATTGATTGTGAGGATACTTTGTACGGAATAGAGTTCATATATTTTTTTCTTTGGAGAAAAAAAAAACTTTACAAGAACAAGGCCACTAAACGTTGGTTAGGGGTGGAGTTTTTATTGGGCATAGGTACCATAAAATCACAAATTATTAAATTCTGCGGCCATAACTGTAAAATCATCCGTTTTCTGTTGCACATTTATTAATCCTACTTAAAAGCGGGTGAACTTTATTTATTTTTGCAAAAATTAACAGCCTATTTGAGAGAAACAAATAATTTTTTTCGGATACAAACAAGCACTCTTAACGACAAACAAAGTCTGTAGTGCTACTGGTAATAAACTTGGTGATCAAATTGCAAACCTCTGTTATCCTCATTTTATAAAATTTGTACTAAATAATTTACTACTACAGGTGATTTACATTTGCATGCCTTTATCAATATTGTCGTAAATATTATAAAGCTCCTCTTTCAGCTGGTTACATTGAATTCAGTTGAAGATCAAGTTCACCCAATTTCTCGCCGCAACAGCAATAAAACGGTAAGCATTTATGGCTATACTTATTTTCATTCCTTTAGCTGCTGGTTCTTAACCAGTGAAGTATCATGTATTTGGGTAAAATTTTTATCTAATTATTTTTTGAGAACTAAAGAACGCAATATTTTTTTACCAGTTTAACTATAATCTGTGATTTCTATTCCTGCACGGATTATTATTTGGCGGTCTACTGAAGAATCACTCTGTATATGAGTCATCTATCAAATTGCAGTAGAAAGTTGGACACATATGAGAAAATTTTTATTATTGATTTCTCAGAAAGATTTATTCTTTATGAAAGCTCCCTCATCAATACTTATAGTTATTCAGAACTGTTATGAGATCTCAAATATGAAATCATGGCCACCAACTTTTTTTTTTATTTTTCTCTTGTCAAAGTCTGTATCGTAGAACTTTGAATGTGTAAAGCTGGACGTTTCGTCAGGTGTGATGTAAATATACTCTTCGATTGCTTTTCGCTCGTATAACAACTAGAAGTTGTGATCAATAGCATTCGCACCATGAAAATTGTGTCCTAGGCAGCAATGATTTCATATTTAAGATCTCAGGATAAATCTTAATAACTTTTCCAAATAATATTTTCGCGTATTTTTTAAAATAAAGGTACTTTACTCTTATGAGAATTTCAAATATTTAATTTGCTTGAAATATGAGATATTCAAATTTTAATATGTGCGCTTTGAGTTTGGGAAGAAATAGAGGCTTTCATAAAGAATAAAATTTTCTGAGAAGTCAATAAAAAAGAAATATGTGTTCAACTTTCTGCCGGTTATTGTATTTTACTTTACTTGGTTTTTCTTGGAGATTTAAATAATAACACTCGACAACAATACTTTGATAACACTGATGAAAATATGTGATTTTTATAAATTTGTGAATGAGCCTAAAGATTTTTATGTTCTATTTTCATTTTGCTTACTTTGTCTTAAATAAATGGAACTTTCTAACCTTGAAATATCAAAGTTTTAATGGCTTGATGAAATCTGATTTGGAATAATTAAAAAGGATGATCAATTGTTGGTGATCAGTGTAAATGAAGACATTACATTAAAGAGAAGAAAAAAATTAAATACGAAGCTTTTGTCTACTTTAGAACCTCAAATTGTGCAATTGTTTTTCTATTTTCATTATTCTTGGAAAAGACGAGAGAAAGAATTTCCATCTACTTTTTTAATTGGCTCGTTCGTGAGGAACATTTAGAAACAACATGTATAACCATAACCAAAAGTAACACCATAAAAAGAAAGATACCGCTATGAGTTAACTAGTACCTTCAACATCTTGACGGTAACTAAAGACGACGTCTTTAAAACCAAGACGCCAATGGTGATAGTTTGTTACAGTGTCTTTTTCCTTTTGCCGTAAAAAGAATATTTTTAATTATTTATTTATGTAAATGTTAATAATTTTGGACATCAATGACTACGATAATAAATTGTTTTTAGAAGATCCATCATATAAAACCTGTACGGACCCAACGAT
This sequence comes from Serrognathus titanus, assembly GCA_039766575.1. Lineage (NCBI taxonomy): Eukaryota > Metazoa > Arthropoda > Insecta > Coleoptera > Lucanidae > Serrognathus > Serrognathus titanus. The sequence goes on along the minus strand of CM077914.1, from coordinate 42,903,301 downwards.
TTACCTGTAAAAGGCAATAAGAGCTAAAATTAAAGCAAATACCATGCGTTTCGAATAGATACGTACTCTATATTCAAAGAACAACGTTATAGGCAAGTTGAATGTGCGTCCCTGAGTTCGCCATTATCGCCAATCTATTGATGGAAGACTTGGAAGTGACAAATAATCGAAGCAGCAAGCCGCATTGTACTCGAATTATAAACTTAGCTTTTAGAAATAATTACTAACTAATTGTAGGTATATGTCTTTTTTTTATTAAAATCAGATAATTTGGAATTTTTTTAATACTGCAATTATAAGATCCTTAAAAAAATATTTTAAATGTAAGAAATTTATTCTAAAGTATATACAATTCAAATAATATGTTAACTCTGTATTTCAGATCGTTTCCATCGCAGAACTTCTTCAGCAATTTATTTTAAAGTATATATATAATTCTAATAATTAAAATTTAGTAAAATGATTCCGAAATATGTTGATCCTGTATTTCAGATCATTTCCATCGCAGAACTTCTTCAGCATTTCGAAGTTGGTGAACATGCACGAATTCTTAGCGAATGCATTTTTTTCTTGCTTGTTTCCAAGTCCTTTGATCGTTAGCGTTTCAACATCGTTGCCAAAATTGTCAATGCTAATCTTGAATAAGAAGTCCTTCGGCGATCTGTCTAAGCCAACGTAAAACACACACCATCGCATCAGGATGGTCTCATGATTCACGTGCCAGACACACTTAAAAACTTCAGTATCCGTTTGAATGATAGTATGAGACGAGTTCACGTTTAACTCTTCAGATTTGACGAAATCGACGCATGAAATGGTGTCTTCGCTCGCGACGAACACCCTATCGGCGTGTTGCAACTTGCAGTGAGTGATGAAGCTTCTCACGGCACCTTGCCAGCTGCAGTGTTTTGAGGTTTTCAACAGGCAAGAAATTGGATTATAAAGGCAGTTAGTTTCGTGGTCCAAAATATACGATCCTAGGTCTATGAAGCGGCAACCCTCGTTTCGGTTTTTACAAGGAAAGGCTAGTCTTAACTGCATATGTTCTAGGGCTAAATTGTGAGCTTTGCTCCTAGGTGCCTTGCAGATGGGGCAAGTTTGTTAGACGGACGTAACACTTATCACATATACTATGACCGGTTTCGCACTATCGAATTGGTGGATGCATGTAGTCCGTACACACGGGACATTCGAATTCTTCCAGCAACGATGGATTGTAGAAGGACATTTTGCCTGAAATATCAAAAAACATCAATATATATAAAAATGACAATTTCAGAAAATGAAGAAATATGTATATTTGTTTAAGAAAAATATTTTAAATTTTCTAACGAAATGTCTGGATAAATTAGTGCAGATTCTAGACTAAATTAACGACATGAAATATTTAAATTTCTTTAAAAAATGGCAACTGTGAAATTTAATTTTTTGTACTAGAATCTGAATATGTTTTGTGAGCTATTGCCAAATTTCTAGCTTCTCAGAAAATGTCTGTTATTTTAATTGAAATTCTAGTTATATTTATCCACATATAGTAAGAACTCCATTAATTACATTTTAAGGTTGAAAATAGGTATTACGATTTAGTATCTGTTTTGTCAGTTCTCGAGACACTAGAGTAAGTCATGCCCTTTGTCTGGCTTAATATTGTAGTGGTTGCTTTTACTTTCATTCACTAGTTAGTGGAGCATATAGCTATAAAACTCCGAAGTTGCACTTTGCTGATGAGAATACCTAGAATATTTTGCAGAAATTTTTTACTTGTATTAACGATTTACTCCTGAAGTCGATTAATTTAATAAAAAGAATTAAAATACGGTAAACGATCTATTGTTTCCTATATATTCTGTGACAGTAATGACAATTTGTTTTAAAGTTAATACTCCGAAATAAAATGACGAAAAGTAAAATGATCCTTTTACTCCCTTGGTAAAAATAGCATGGCTTGTCTGTCAACCGTCAGAACCGATAGGAATTTTGTGCTCGTGACTGAAGAAGAAGAAGAATGTTATGTTGACAGTTAAAAAGAATATAAAAACTTTCAGCTTTCTTAAATTAAAATTGTTGGGTCATGCAAAAAATAGTGACGTGAATCCACTTCACTCCCTTGATGTATAATCTACTATTTTGAAATTAAATAGATTAGACAATCGATCAAAATACAATTATTGTTTTTGATTCTACATTGCAAAATGACTCTTTTGGATTTGAGAATGAAAATTGCATTCCAAAAAGCAAAAGTATTTCGCAATCGAGTATAAAACAATATTTTTTCGGTAACTCTGGCCAGGCATTAGTAAAAAATCGAAGTTTAATGTTCTTCATCAAGTCATCCATGCAATTATATTAGCATCACATGTAGTATGTTCTGATTACAATTTTGTGACGTTTGGTTGCGAATTTGTGAGATTTATCCGTGAGTTAGAGGTGAAATTGTATAAATTTCAAAATAATCTCCGAAAGCGATGTGAAATATTAGAAGCAGCATGAAGCACAGTTTTGTAGTCTCATATGGATTAACCAAATATTCCAGGATGCGAAATACTTTTTTTTATAGTCAGCGGTAAAGTGTGCTTTGTTCAACTCAAAATTGTCGATAAAACGGAATTTTGACAGCAAGGGTAGATAGTGTACTTTAATTTTTTTTTTTGAATTAATAAATATTAATTAATAAATATTACAATTTAATCATAGCAGCAAGCTACACTAGTTACTGGGATCGTGATTATACAACGCGTTTTTGACACATAATTGCTTTTTTATTTTTCTGCGAAATTGTTTAAATTTTGTCTTTAACGTTCGCTATAAAAAAAATAGAATGTTACACACGACGGTAAAATTTAATTATCGACTCATGAATTAAACGTTTTCACTCATCGATAAAAATCAATTATACTGTCTTGTATAACAAATAACTATTACATATTGGATGTAATAGTATATTACGCAATGAGTTTAAACAGGGAATTAACATTAATAAAGCTAACCCTGCTTTTTTTTTCGAAAACTGACAAGAAAAGCTTATAGTTACATGAAAATTATTATGACGCGAAGTGACAGTTTTTTAATTACATAATATAACAATAAATTTTAAATCACATGTCACTTCTAATAAACATTAATAAATTGAAATTTTGCAAAAAAAATGTATGTGCAGCTTCATTAGAAAAGTGTTCTCTAAATTCGTACGGCCTTTTAAATTACTCGCTCGTTACGTTCGCTAGTATTCAAATAAACCAAACTCGTTTAGTAAAACATCACTTTTCTAAATTCCTTGCGTAAATTACTATTACGTTATGTAAATAAAAAAACCGTCGCTTCGCGTCATAATAGTTGTCAAGCAAATATAAACTTTTCTTGTCAGTTTTCGAAGAAAATAGTTATTTGTATCATTGTTCTTATATGGATTTTTATGTAGATTTCACTTGTACTATCAGTTTGGCGGTAGCGTTTTACATATACCGCGCGGACAAATTTTTTTTTTAATGGAACACCCTGCATATTTTTACAAATTTCGAATCCTTGAGACGCTCTGACAACAAACACGTAAATATCGTGTAATGGATTACTAGTTTTTGTATTATTCGTCAATAATTGAAAACGTAATTGCAATTTTTTTTAATATTCTACACCCTACATAGATTTTATTTTTAAAGATAGAGAAAAATTTTAAATACAAAAGTTGTAGGCTATTGTATGTATTATCTTTTAAAGGTCTCACAAATAACAAAAGTGCATCAAAAAGTATACAATTTTTGTTCATTTTTAACGGAACGTTCTGTATATTATTCATTATCGTATGTTATACTGTTCTGGGGCAGTTGTGCCGGTGCTCTCAATGTTTTTAAACTGCAGAAGAAAATTGTTTGTACAATGATGAACATCCCGCGTAGTGCAAGCTGCAAAGAACTTTTCATCAGGTTTCGCATAATGACCGTTCCTTCTCACTACGTGTACAACTTAATTTTATACGGCCGCTCAATTGAACACACCATGTCAAAAAACAGTAACTTTCACAATTAATGAACTAGATTTCGAAATGATATTAGACTCCCATTGAACCGTCTTTCCATAGGTCAACTTGGTCCCGTGTTCATGAGTTTATTATGTCTACGGAAAATTACACTGTTGTGAAATGAAGATGTACCCTTGAACGATAGGTTGTTTAAAAACAAATTGAAATCAACACTCTCTTCATTCTTATTACTCAGTGGATGATTTTTTAAATCAATATGTCTAGTTGTGCTGTAATATGAATATATTGACATTTAAGAGGTTTGTGGAATACTTGATTTTAAAATATAAATAATCTGTTTAAAAAATAAAGACCTGGAAGGAATGTTTTTATTGTTAATTTATATTGAATCGTTTCAAATATTCGAATTTTTATTTGTTAACTAAAGCAGTGACCCGACAAAATGAAACTACTAAAAGAAGCAATGTCCAAGAGTAAGGGAAAAATGTTAAAAAAGTTTTTCTACTTTAGTTTTCGAGAAATAATTAATCTAAAATTAGCTCCAAAATGATGATGCACTCTGGTTAAAAAGTAGAGCAGCAGATGAACGAAATAAATACAGTCATAAAAGTTTCATGGGAGGTACGGCGGCGTGACATCGATCGTGATTTATTTTAATAATCAAAAAAAGAAAATAAGAATAAAATCTGTTATAACAAACGAAGAAGACAAAGAGCAAATAAGATTTACAACAAATAATCGAAATTATGGTGTATTCATACTAAGCACTTTGTCACCGCCAACTTCTATGACAAACTATAAAAAAACCGATATTAGCATGCTCTAAAAGTTAAACCATGGAAGCTATGCTTTTAAGTTTTCTGGAAAATTTTCTTAACTAAGGATATACGAATTTTATTTGGTTGAAAACAGGAAAGAATTTCATATCACATTTAAAACTTAAAAAATTTTGTAAGTAATATTAAAATATAATGCATCAGTTAAAAACTCAAGAAATAGTACAAAACTCACAACAACTATGAAAACGAAAAACATAAAATTTATTTATAAATCACTTACTGGTGAATGGTTGAAACTACTCTGAGCGAAGTGATAAGTAATAATTTCTCACCTAAAAATTCTGAACGATCTGTCCCACACGAACAACTGCTTTGGTCGAATTTACTGGGTGAACTAAAATTTCTTTCAAGCCACACCACCTTTTATAGTTAAAATTTGAGGGGTGATTATTTCTCTGAAATAATTATCCCTCAAGTTTTAAGAGAAATTGTGTAAATTAATTTCGGAGAAAAATTATATTGGTAAGATAAAGGTTTAAGAAAAACCATCTTCTAGGATTTGTAGCATTAGTAATTAAGGATTACAGATTTTATCTATACATTTCTAAGAGGAACTTATTTGCATTGTATATTTAAGCGATAAATGAACTGAAGCGGATTAAGCAAGCCAAAGTATCGTAAATGAGTATAAATTAGTTTGATGAGGGTAAAAGTGAAATACAGAAAGGTCAATAACCATCGTACTATTTTCGATGATCTGTGCAGGTATCTCCGTTAATAATAAAAATAGAAAAAAATCGAGTAATATTGGGTGAATTTTTTATGCTAATTTGAATGGTTAAATAAAAAACATGCTATTTCGTGATATAGTTGAAAAATGAAAAATTCATTAACCTTCAAATGCTGATAAGATATCAAACAATGATCAGAACATTTTTATTCGACTTTTGACGTAGATAATGGTTTCCTAATTGAATCACATAAACAGCGGAGATATGGAGCCAACCAGTTTTTTTTTTAATGAAAACCATAGTTGATTTTCAATCAATCAATCAATCAATCAATTTATTTATTTCCCTAGGTTACAAATGTATGTAAAATGGAAACAGTCCTAATAAACAACAAGTAACTAACCTAAAACACATTAAAAATATATAATCATACAATGATTAAGAAATTTAGTCAATGTCAAAAATCTATTGAAATCAAAAAAGGCAAAAATGATTATAAATTGGTGAATAAAAATTGAGTAATTGAGTGAATACTCTTTAGGAGAAGAAAGTTTTTAACTTTGTTACGAAATATAATATGAGAGTTGATACTTCTAATGTCTTCTGGCAAACTGTTGAAAAGTTTTATAGACATAACGTAAGCACTTTTAGCTGACATGGACAACCTATGTTGAGGAACCTCTGCTTTATATTTATGACGCAGATTATAATCTAAACTTATGTAATCTAACCAGTGAAATTTTTCTCTATGAGAATGAACATATGTAGCAGAAACTAATATGGAAAGTGATATTACAGTTAAAATACTTAGCTCAGAAAATAAACTTTTACAAGAAAACTGAAAATAAGTCATTGTCGAATAATTCTCTTTTGAGCTAATCTAACTTGATGCGTAGTTGACGAATTACAAAACAGGCAGTTGCTAGTTTATTTAATAATTTATCAACATGGTCGCCCCAACCTAAATGCGTCAAGATGGACACCTAAAAACTTAGTAGTGTCTAAATGGGGAACAGTTGTAGAATTTGATTTGATTAAAAGACTTGATTGACGTGATTTAGATGAATAAATCATGATTTTCGTTTTCGCACAATTTAAAAGAAGACCGTTTTTTGCACAATAGCTCTCCATAATTCTCACTGATTGGGAGTCAGTAACTTTTACTGGTAGATTTTCAAAAGAAGCAAAACTCACAGTAGCAGATGTGTCATTTGTAAATAGCGTTAAATGAGAATCAACTAAGCTTATGTCATTGATAAAAACAAGAAATAACAAAGGGCCTAATATGCCACCTTGAGGGACTCCTATATTGATCTTCACGAAATCAGAAAAGTAGGCTTTATTATTATCCTTAACTAAGACGCGTTGGTATCTATTTAGAAGATAAGTTCTTAGCCAGTCAAGAGCATGGCATCTCACACCATACATTTGAAGTTTGTGCAATAATAAACTATGATCGACGACATCGAAAGCACGAGTGAGGTCAAAGAAAATACAAACGACTAGATTTTTCTCTTCAAAATTTTTGATGATGAAGTTGTGCAGCGAAAGAATAGCATCTAAGGTATTACATTTTTTCCTAAAACCAAATTGTTGCTCTTTTAAAATGGCTTTTAATAGACAGATAGTTCATTAATCTGAGATAAAATGCTTTTTCGTAAATCTTGGCAAAAACTGACAGTAAAGCTATGGGTTTGTAATCAGATAAATTCAATTTATTTTTACCTTTCGAAATGGGAACGATGGTCGCAAGTTTTAATCTTTCAGGAAAATTTCCTTCAGAGAAATTATTTGAATTGAAAAATAAATCATGAAAATAACTTTTTTTGCATGATCTAAGACAGATTGATGTTTTTTTTTTCATTAATTTATAACATTCATACAGATATTCATCATTAGTACTTTTATATGCTTTGTAAATATCACGTAAAAGTGATGCAAGGTTAATAGATTCCGATGTCACCCACGGTTTGGATTTTTAAATACCATTGTTGTTATTTTTTATATATCGTTTGAGCGGAAAAGCTTCTTCGAAAATTTGAAAAATATCATGCAATAAATCGAATTTAGAATTACTGTGAAGTACTTGAGAATTCACAAAAGACCAATCTTGCAACGAAAGCAAATTTTTGAAAGTTTCAATAGATTTCTGACATTTAAAATTTCGAATGAGTGAGATGTCATGTTGGTTGGCTACAGTACACGGAACTAGATAAGTTACAGATTGCATAAAATGATCAGAAAGATTAGAAAAGATTGATTCTGGAAACAATAAATTATACCCACCATTAGAGAAGATATTTATCAAGTGCCTTACCATTGATACCCGTCATTCTCGTAAACTCGTTAATACATTTTACTAGACCGTAAGCTCTAAATAAATGACAAATTTCGTCAGCACTCCCTGACACATTAAAATCAACATTAAAATCACCGCATATAAATGCAGGGAAGTTATATTTGCCAATTTTGTTTAAAAAAATGTCCAAATTCCCTTTAAAACTGGGGAAGTCCGCTCCTGGTGATCTGTACAGAATCCCACGGTTATGATCAAATTATCGACGATGATTTTGGTTGCGGCTCATTCAAAAAATTTATCAGAACAAAGAGACAATTGCACTGAAACTGATTTAAATTCGATATCTTCGCGAACTAGCATGGCAACACCGCCACCACGGTATTCTTCTCTGCAGTAATATGCAGCAACTTTATAAGAGCATATTCGTAGACACTCCATTTCAAGAACCGAGCACCATGTTTCCGGAGTATCTATAGAATGAAGTAGGAGTTCTAGTTCACCTATTTTACCGCGAACACTACGCACATTTAAATGGCAAGTTTTTATTCCAAGCTCGCATTTTTTCTCCTGAGTCTTGAGTGAAAAAACCGAGATACACTGACTCCGTTTGGCCAAATCGTAGGATCCAAAATTTTTTCTATATTATCAAAGTTTAACGTGACTTTGAAGTAAGCACCTGGTAATTATGGCTAACTGTGAAACACTCGATTTCAGGAAAATTCTTAATTAGGTAATTTTGAAGTTGGAGCGCACTTGTATCCGGCGAAAGTTTGGAGACATATAGACAAACAAAAGTTTGGAACTGATTTTAAATCGCTTGCTGTATTGACGCTTGTTTCCAACTAGAACCTCCTTAGTACGTTTTTTCATTTTCTTATTCACGGCATGGTACCAGTCATTGGTTTCTTTGGGGATTGAATAGTGCGTCAGATTCAATTCTTTATTTGGGTTGACAATACCATCGGCGTTCATTGATTTCTTCATGGTGGGTGTCAGATTAGCATCAGGTAGATTTATCTCAGAGTCATGTTTTTTATGGCTTCTGTCAAATTTACTGTCTTTGCTTACCAAGTTTTCACGTAATATCTTTGTATGTTCGTCCTGTATTTCAGAGTGCGATGTAGTATGTTTCGCTGGCTTCAGTTTCAAAGTTTTAACAGACTGTTTTTCAGGATTTTGTTTTTGTCCGTTGTTTGTGTCCATGCAGTGAGCGAGCGGCGATTGGTACGATTTCAATACCAAAATGTGATCATATAATAGCCGTATTTTATCATACAATTCATTTATTAGTGCATCTTTCTGTTTAATAATGTAATTAAACATACGCAGCTCAGGCACAGCGTTACTTGGAAAATCATTTACTGCATCAAAAGTCTCCCGCATTAGTGCTACGAGGAACATTAGTATTAACACAACACGTAATTGTGTTTTCGTCAATAAAAGCCACATTGTTGTATAACTTAACGCAGCTAATATGAAAAGTATTATCACAGTTCAATCACTTTACACCACTGCTACTGGGTACTTTTTTTACATCTCTTGCAAGCAGATATGCACGATTCCAAGTTCATGTCATTAAAATGAGTGTTTTTTGGTTTTTCAAACATATATAATTTAATGATGTTATCTTGTATAATAATGACATTATAGACAATAAATAAACAAATTCGCTTATTAGAAAATTTATTATTTGAGAGAGTAAGATGGCGAAAAGTGAATAGTCAATTTCTGCTTCCGTTATTTTGTAGTTAAATGTTAGTTATAAAAAGTATAGTGTTCTCCTTACCTGTTGGTTTAAGCAGCAGTGTGTAATCAAGTTTAAAAACGAGTGAAAAATTCGCATTCTATCCTTTGTTTTTATGTTTCAAGTAATACACTCGATATAACGCTAAATCGGTCCGAAAAAGGTGAGCTGAGCGACCTAATAAAAGAAACGCTAACGGAGTTATTAAACGATAAGACGGTGTTTGGTGCTATTGGTGACAACATGTAACGCATTACATAAAAATTGAATGAAACAATAAATGCAGCTCTTACTAGTAAGTTTACTGAAATTAATGGATTAAAAACTAAGAATGAAATATTATATCACAAATTGGATAATTTGGAACAGTACACCTGACGTAATTCAGTTCGATTCTATGGGGATCCAGAATCACCCTCTGAAAATATTTATGAGGTAATTAATGAGGTTTTTTCGAAAATGGTTCTTATGGTACAACGAAATTGCAGTCAAGGCAAATTCTGGTTAAATTTACCAGGTATATATGCAAGCAAGAGGTTTTAACAGTCAGAAACTTAAGGGTACTGCAATTTTTATAAATGAAGACTTAACTAAAACTAGATACGAGCTGTACAAGTATTTACGGGAATCTTGAGTTTAGCAGGAAGTTTTTCTAAGCGAGGAAAGATAATAAATAATACTTTGTAATAATAGTTGATTTTTCTGTAAAAATTTTTGTCCTTTATATCACTTTCTAAACGAAATATTTTGTTTTTGGTGAATAATTGTTTCAAATTTAAAATTAGGAACATTTCATAGATTGTAAGGATACTTTGTACGGAATAGTGTTCATATTTTTTTTCTTTGGAGAAAAAGAAACTTTACAAGAACAAGGCCACTAAACGATGGGCATAGGTACTATAAAATCACAAATTATTAACATCTGCGGCCATAAATGTAAAACCATCCGTTTGTTGTTGGACATTTATTAATCTTACTTGAAAGCGGGTGAACTTTATTTATTTTTACAAAAATTAACAGCCTATTTAAGAGAAACAAATAATTTTTTTCGGACGCAAACAGGCACTCTTAACGACAAAGTCTGTAGTGCTAGTGGGAATAAACCTGGTGATCAAATTGCAAACCTCTGTCATCCTCATTTTATAAAATTTGTACTAAATAATTTACTACTACAGGTGATTTACATTTGCATGCCTTTATCAATATTGTCGTAAATATTGTAAAGCTCTTCTTTCAGCTGATTACATTGAATTCAGTTGACGATCAAGTTCGCCCGATTTCTCGCCACAACAGCAATAAAACGATAAAGCATTTATGACTGTACTTATTTTCATTCCTTTAGCTGCTGGTTCTTAACCAGTGAAGTATCATGTATTTGGGTAAAATTTTTGATTAATTATTTTTCGAGAACTAAAGAACGCAATATTTTTTTACCAGTTTAACTATAATCTGTGATTTCTATTCTTGTACGGATTATTATTTGGCGGTCTACTGAAGAATCACTCTGTATATGAGTTATCTATCAAACTGCAGTAGAAAGTTGTACACATATGAGAAAACTTTTATTATTGATTTCTCAGAAAGATTTATTCTTCATGAAAGTTCCCTCATCAATACTTATAGTTATTCAGAACTGTTATGAGATCTCAAATATGAAATCATGACCACCTACTTTTTTTTTATTTTTCTCGTATCAAAGTCTGTATCGTAGAACTTTGAATGTATAGAGCTGGATGTTTCTTCAGATGTGATGTAAATATACTCTTCGATTGCTTTTCGCTCGTATAACAACTAGAAATTATGATCAATAGCATTCACACCATTGTAGTGGTAAAAATGCACCTCTGGCATGTCGCAACTAATGCATATAATATAAGCACAGGTAAGGTATTGGATAGGCAATTAATAGTGTAACTCGCAAACAGTAAATACCGATCGCGGATCGATAAGTAATGAATAAATAAAAGTAGTTCTTACGTATTGAGTATTATTTCGCCGTATCCGTATCTCTGGTTAAATCAAACATTACATGGCGACCGTGACATTAACAAAAAGAACCATTATTATCAAGTGTATGTGATTAGTGCTTTGTCCCGAGTTTTTTTTTGGAAGATGGGTTTGACAAAAAGTAAGGAAGCTACGACGACTCAAGATTTGGCAGAGAATGGAGTGGTAAATTCCAATTTTATAGTTCAAGAACTCCAAGTGCATTTCTCAGCCGATGTAACCATCATGTTTTATGTCATATTTGGAATTATGGTAGTGTCTTTTGGTTTCAAGCTGATAAAAGTGTACACGCGCCACATAAAGAAAAGAGTGATCAGAAGAACCGTGTCAACGGTGGCGGTTTAGTAGACTTCGTCTCCTCAAGTTTAGTGACCTGTTAGTTTTGGTGTTGTGAATTGCGCAAAAGTACCAAGCGGAAATGACCCGAAAATGGTGTAACATCGTGTAGTGTTAATGTGCAATTTTGAGCAGGTATTATTTAAAAACCAACTCAGCAATTTCCTAATCGAGTGCTGTTACGAAAATCGCAAGGAACGATGACCACCCAGAGAAAGGGAACATCAACCGGAGCACTGCGGAGTCAGCGGTATTGTTGTAAAAATTAGTTTTATTGTGGCAATTGTTTTTATTTTATTTTATTTTTTAAATAGGACCTTTATTTGTAATAGTTGTGTACATTTTGCAAATTCATTCGATTATTTGGGATGAAATTCAAAAATTATTTTTGCAAATTAAAGCGGATCACAATAGTCAAGCGAAGAGAGCCATTAAAGCGCAACCGCCCAAGCAAGCAAATGTTAGAATAGAAATCGCTAACAATTTAATCAAAACGTTTAACGATTTTGTAAACGTTGCAAATACTTATTGGCAAAGGTTTACTCCCGAACATAAAGATTGGGTTTGCACGTTGTTTGACAAATTAAGGGATAGGACAGTTAGGGCATTTGCAATTCTGGAAATTAAGTGTGCGGTACCCTATACTCCAATCGAATCGATAAACTTAACTGCAATACAGGCACAGATTAACGACTTAGACTCCCACACTGTCGAACGAGAACAAAACTTCAAAAAAATGGTTTTGACCTCAATTGAATCTTTCAATCTTGCGGATAAGTTGTTACCCGAATCATTTAACGGTGAAGCGTCAGCTCTTGCCTCTTTCATCGATGCGTTAACGCTTTTGAAATCGAATTGCGAAGGTCATGACGAAAACGCATTAAATTTTGTCAAAACAAGACTGACAGGCAAGTCTCGATGGGCAGTAACAGACGAGGTTAGAGATTTAAATGGTGTCATTAGAGTTCTCCAAGATAAGTGTAAAGGGGAAAATTCCATGTATTAGAAGCAAAACTTTTAAATTTGAAACAAAACGGGAAAGGTGCGGTGTCGTTCACAAATCAAGTAAATGAACTCGCGGCCAGTTTGTTAACAGCGTACATATCGGAAGATGTACGACCTGATACGTGTTCGCAGAAACTTTTGTTAAAAACAGTTCGGACTATGGCCACACATGCTACATCTGAAAAAACATGCTTGATAATAGAGGCTGAATTCAAGGGAAAATTCATGACGGTAGATTCGGAAATAAATTCATCTTCTAATGTTTTTTATGCAAATTCTTGGCGTAAAAACTCATTTAATAATAATAGACGCGGAAATTTCTCGAACCGTAGCAATTATGGCAACCAAAGGTACGGAAACCGAAGTAATCAAAACACCACCAATCAAGGCAATTATAGGCCTAATAACAGTAACAATTATAATAGGAATCGGCATAATAATGGAAATCGCAATAATTCGGGAAATAACCAAAACAACCAAAATTCATCGGCTAACATTAGGGCGTATCTGACGGAAAACTCAGATCGCCCCCACCCTACACGGATAGGGAACACTCACGATTACAGTCATCAAAATTGGTAAACTATGTTAGTAAATTTTACATATCATATTCAAATTTTGTCTTCCTATATACTGAAGCAACAGCAGGCACTTGTAGTTTCTTAGTAGACACCGGAGCTGATATTTCGCTCATTAAACGCAGCAAAATTAGACCTAACTTTCCAATATACCCAAAAATGTGTATCATTCATGGTGTTACGACCCCAGCAGTAGAATCTACTTTAGCTACTACAACGAAAATTTTTTTAAATCTCGATGATGATCAAGTAGAACAGCAGTTTCAAATAGTTAATGACAATTTTCCCATATCAACAGATGCCATTCTAGGCAGGGACTTTCTCACATAGTATAAATGCATCATTAGCTCTGATGATTGGACGTTAACAATAAAATCAGGACGAAAAAGAGAAGCAATTCATATGCAAGGCGGTCCTAAACCAAATTCTTTTGTATTTCCAGCTTGGTCTGAAGTTACACGCGAAATTAACGTAAAAAATGTACGTGGGAGTTCATTAATCCCAAATCAGCAGGTAGCAGAAGGCGTAATGGCGCAACGAACAATAGCGTCGGGATCACGAGTCTTAGTCACTTCTATTAATACAAATTTAAGAAACGTAGTAGTACAAAACTTGAAACTAAAAACTGAAAATTTGGATAACTATTACATCTATTCAGTGGAAAACGAAATTGAAAACAGAGACAGTGAACTTTCGAAACAACTTAATTCTAATTCTCCTCCTTTTGTGTCCAAAGAACTGATTAGTTTATGCCACGAATTTTCAGATATATTTGCCATCAATTCAGACAAACTGACTCACAACAATTTTTATCAACAAACACTAAAAATAACAGATAATAACCCACTCTACGTAAAAAACTATAGAATTCCTCAAAGCCAAAAAGTGGAAATTAACAAACAAGTAGCAAAAATGCTAAACAGTGATATAATTGAACTTTCAGTTAGTAATTATAACTCTCCAGTGTTACTTGTTCCTAAAAAATCGCTCAACGGTGAGAAAAAATGGCGATTAGTTGTTGATTTTAGGCAAGTCAACAAAAGACTTATTGCAGATCGTTTCCCATTACCTAGAATCGAAGATATCTTCGATCAGTTAGGTAGAGCTAAATGGTTTTCAGTGTTAGATTTAATATCGGGATTTCATCAAATTCCGTTGGAAGAAAATTCCCGAGATATCATAAGTTTTACCGTCGATTCCGGAACATTTCGTTTCAAAAGATTACCATTTGGTCTTTCAGTGAGTCCCAATAGTTTTCGAAGAATGATGAACATCGTTTTTGCAGCATATCTCCAAAAAAAGCATTCATGTACATGGACGATTTGATCGCTACAGGATGCTCCGAAAAACATCATTTGAAAAACTTAAAATCAGTTTTTGAAATTTGTAGAAAATATTGTTTAAAACTAAATCCAGAAAAATGTCAATTTTTCAGACGAGAAGTAACATATTTAGGTCATCATATAACATATTAAGGAATTTTACCGGACGAATCAAAATTCGATACAATCAAAAATTACCCTAAACCAAATAACGCAGTTAAAAGATTTGTCGCGTTTTGTAATTATTATGGGAGATTTATTCCAAATTTCGCTTCATTTTCGTTTTGTTTAAACAAGTTGACACGCAAAAATTCACAATTCATTTGGACTGACGAATGTGAAAATTCATTTCAAACTTTAAAAAATGCATTAATCTCCCCACCTATTTTACAATACCCTCAGTTTGATCAAAGTTTCATTATAACCACGGATGCATCAAAAAATGCATGCGGCGCTATTTTGAGTCAAGTTCAAGGCGATAAAGAATTACCAGTCGCGTATGCGTCACGTACTTTTACAAAAGGAGAACTTAATAAATCAACGATTGAAAAAGAATTAGCGGCAATACACTGGACAATTTTGTATTTTCGACCTTACGTCTACGGGCGAAAATTTATTGTAAAATCTGATCACCGACCTTTAGTTTATCTTTTTTCTATGAAAAACCCTAGTTCCAAACTTACACGCATGAGATTAGATTTGGAAGAGTACGATTTCCACATTGAGTATATTACAGGTAAACAAAACGTCTGGGCAGACGCTCTGTTGCGACTTAACATTGAACAATTAAAAGAATTGCAAGCTTGTCAAACTCAGGTTATGGCTATACAAACAAGGTCAAGGATGAAGACGATTAATGCTGAGAATGCGGCATTAAAACCAAAACAAAGAGTGCCGAATGATCCTCCAAAAGTCTGCAAAGTAATCGAAAATTTTGAAGCTTTTCATTTGTCAAAACTGATTTTTAACATGGATATACAATATCCTAAATTTCAAATTAAAATGAAGGGTGAAAAACGCGCGCGTGTGAATATAGAATGGGACAGTAGTATCACTAAGGAAAAACTGCTCTAGCGCAAGTTATTTCCAGACTTGAAAAAGCAGCCAGTGATCAAGGAATAAATGAAGTACAGCTCGAGCTTAATAGTGTAATATTTAATTATATACCCCTGTCCGAATTTAAAGCAGTTGCAAATGATACGCTCCAAACTTTGAAAATTTCGCTTACTACCCCAATTCGAAAAATCGTTGACTTAAATGAGAAACAATCTCTAATCACAAAATTTCATAAAGATCCAATATTAGGAGGACATTGCGGACAAAAGAGATTATTAGCCAAATTACGATCCTACTATTACTGGAAGGATATGCAAAAAAACGTTAGTAAATTTTTAAAATTGTGTCATGAGTGTCAAATCAACAAAGCCAAGGCAAAAAACTTAGAACCATTATATATTACTCCCAGTCCTCAAAACGCTTTCGATATAGTGATTATTGACACAATAGGTCCTTTTCTTAAAACCTCATCGGGTAATGCCTACGCAGTCACTTTAGAATGCGAATTAACTAAATATGTTATAAGGGTAGCTATTCCAAATAAGGAAGCCAAAACAATAGCCCGAGCAATTTTTGAAAATTTTATTTTAATTTACGGACCGATGAAAGAAATACGTACCGACATGGGCGGCGAGTATGTTAACGAAACCAGACCGCAGACGGTTGATACAGTCGAACGTAATAATAATTATTCTAAATGAATATATTAGAATGTATATAAAGGAGTGTTATACCGATTGAGATATTTTACATATTGTTTCAACACGACACCTTCAACAGTTCATAAATATTGCCCTTTCGAATTAGTCTTTGCTAAAAAACCCACATTACCAAATGACTTTTTGGGTGAGCACATAGAACCACTTTACAATACTGATTCTTATGCGAAGGAAGTTAAATACTGGATACCAACGGCCCTCGCCAGAGCCAATCAGTATTTGCAAAGAGTTAAATGCACCAGAAAAAATAATTATGATATAAGATCAAAATGTATAAATGTAAATCCGAATGACTTAGTTTTAGTGAAAGATGAAACACGAAGCAAATTTGATTCAGTTTACAAGGGACCTTTTACTGTAAAGTTAACAAGTGATTCAAATTGTACGCTAATATATAAGTTTGGGAAGAATTTTATAGTTCATAAGGATAGGTTAATTAAATATTTCAATTGAATAGGTTTCAATAAAATAATGTCAATACCCTGGCCAGAATGACAATTAAATTGATTAGGTTAGTTAACAAATTATAATTGATTAGGTTAGCATGTAACAATTATTACTTGGAATAGCAGAATGAATTTTTTTTAGTTAAGCATTATTACAATGAATTAGTTAATGACGTATTACATTTTATTATTTTTTTTTCGTTTTCTCTTGTGTTATTTGTGTTTTGTTATTTCATAATTTAATTATAAAATGCCTTTTCTCTTCTTTTAGGTCTTCAATCCTTGATTTCAAGAGAAAAGACATTCTTTTTAAAAGGGGAGGTGTAGTGGTAAAACTGCATCTCTGGCATGCCGCAACTAATGCATATAATATAAGCAGAGGTAAGGTATTGGATAGGCAATTAATAGTGTAATTAGAAAACAGTAAATACCGATCGCGGATCGATAAATAATGAATAAATAAAAGTAGTTCTTACGTATTGAGTATTATTTCGCCGTATCCGTATCTCTGTTTAAATCAATCATTACACCATAAAAATTGTGTCCTAGGCAGCAATGATTTCATATTTAAGATCTCAGGATAAATCTTAATAACTTTTCCAAATAATATTTTCGCGTATTTTTAAAAATAAAGGTTCTTTAGTCTTATGAGAATTTCAAATATTTTGATTTGCTTGATACATGACAAGAGATATTCAAATTTGAATAAGTGCGCTTTGAGTTTGGGAAGAAATAGAGGCTTTCATAAAGAATAAAATTTTCTGAGAAATCAATAATAAAAAAAAATATGTGTCCAACTTTCTGCCAGTTACTGTATTTTACTTTACTTGGTTTTTCTTGGAGATTTAAATAATAACACTCGTCAACATTACTTTGGTAACACTGATGAAAATATGTGATTTTTATAAATTTCTGAATGAGCCTAAACATTTTTATGTTCTATTTTCATGTTTTTGACACTATAGTTCCATTTTGCTTACTTTGTCTTAAATAAATGGAACTTTCTAACTTTGAAATATCAAAGTTTTAATGGCTTGATGAAATCTGATTTGGAATAATTAAAAAGGATGATCAATTATTGGTGATGAGTGTAAATGAAGACATTACACTAAAGAAAAGATAAAAATTAAATACGAAGTTTTTGTCTACTTTAGAACCTCAAATTGTACAATATTTGTTTTTCTATTTTCATTCTTCTTGGAAAAGACGAGAAAAAGAATTTCCATCTACTTTTTTAATTGGCTCGTTCGTGAGGAACGTTTAGAAACAACATGTATAATCATAACCAAAAGTAACACCATAGAAAGAAAGATACCGCTGTGAATTAACTAGTGCTTTTAACATCTTGACTGTAACTAAAGACGACGTCTTTAAAACCAAGACACCAATAGTGATAGTTTGTTACAGTGTCTTTTTCCTTTTGCCGTAAAAAGAATATTTTTAATTACATTATTAATTATTAATTATAATACATTGCTAAAAATAAAATTGGGTGAAAGAATGACACTGGTTATCATTTGAAATATTTTATTTTAAATATTTATGTGATTTAAATATATACAGTTCAAATATACAAACAACGAAAAATGTCTACAAACAGTGTTCAAACACGTCTAAGGAAACAAAAATTGGCCACAACTGAACAAGTAATAAGAAAAGGAGACTCAAGAACAAGAAATAACGGTAACAACAGCTACATAACTATAAATTATGAAGAGGATGAAAAAAATAGTAAATGTGAATTAACAGATACAGTCCATAAATTAAGAAATAAACTTGCTGCTGCTCTTAGCGCAAATGTTGAACTGGAAGATAAAATTAACTCATATCAGACTGATATAGATAAACTACGAGTGGACAACCAAGCACTCTCAAAATTAATAAATGAATTAAATGTGACGATAGATACTCTCTCACGAAACTTAATTATGAACAAAAAAATTGTAAAAAACAATGAAACGCAGACCGACGAAAATCACATTTGTACTCGTACTACTGACACTCAAACAGACATATAAAATACCAATAGGGAATTTCAGAAGATTCTAAATAAAAGTGAAAATGAAAATTGCTCATCAAAACCGGGCAAAATAATTCGATATTATAATCAATCTGCAACTAATACCGAAAATATAAAACCAAAGCTGTTAATACTTGCTGACAGTCATGGAAGGAGTTTGGGTAGCACTTTAGAGAAGACGTGCAAACAAGATTATGAAATATTAATAATTTTTAAACCAAATGAGAATTTTAAACAGGTTACAACGAACATTAATTTATTGGTAAAATATTTTACTGAAAAGGACTTTGTCTTCGTATTAGCTGGTACAGATGATTCATCAAATCAAAATGTGCGTAAGGACATAGAATATGTATGCAAAAGTTGCGCTCATACTAACCTAATACTGAGTGCGCAACTGTACCGACATAATTTACACATAGATTTCAATTCATCTATTTATTGTAAAAATGTTCTTATGTATAACATTATTAATATTTTATCTTCAGAATCCAATGTTAGTTTTTTAAACATAAACACAATATTAAAAAGAAATGATTTTACACATCATGGGCTTCATTTAAACATGTCCGAAAAATCTAAATTATGTAAAATGCTTATTAATAGTTTAAAAAACCGCATTTGACAAAGCAGTAATATGATAAATATTAATACAAACGTTCTAGCTAGAGATGTGTCTAAGAATGTAGTAAACGACTCTGATAATGATAATAGAGATACTTTTTTAAGTTAATTCTTCCATGAAAATGATATACCGTATGATAGGTCTGTGTTATTAATGTCTCTAAATGTTAGGAGCTTAAGACGTAAGGTTTCTCACCTAGAATCATTAGTAATTTTAGTTTTATGTTTGAATGAGACATGGCTAAGAAGATCTGAGATTGAAACATATAAGATAAATGGTTTTTGTCTTGTGAGTCACTATTGCCGTACCAATTTTAGGGGCGGTGGCACTGGCATATGGGTCAAAAATGAAGTTTCAACTAGAGCAATTGAGTTATCAACATTTTGTGCAGAAAAAACTGTGGAATTTATATTTTAAAGAAAACTACTTCTTATATTGTAATAAATATTTATCACTCTCCTAGTGGAAACTTTAAAAATTTTATTTCTGCTTTGGATAAGGCTTTAAATAAGTTTTGTACTTTAAATAGCAATATAATACTTGTAGGCGACTTTAACATAAATTTTCTAGAAGATACGTTCAGAAAAACGGAACTCATGGACTTATTGCGTTCATACAACCTAAATAGTTTAGTTCAGGACTTTACTAGAGCTTCCCCTAATCTCAATTCATTGATCGATAATGTTTTTACAAATAAAGACACTCTTTTATCAAAATCTTATGATAATAACTTGTCCGATCATAGATTTCTTCTAGTTTTTCGTGAAACAAATAATTTAAATGTCCCTGTCAAAAACACTAATTCACTGCGTCGGCCCATAACAGAGAGTGGATTGACAAAAATTTATCATTGTATATCAGATGTTGACCGGAAATTTTTACAAAATGTTAATGATGTGAATATCGCCTTTAATCAATTTTACTCTGTAATTTTAAATGCATATAGGCAGTCTTTTCCTGAAAAGAAAGTAAAAATATATACCTCTGCTCAACCTCATATAAATTAGTTTACGAATGATCTACGGAAAATGAGAGGTCGCCTAAATTTCTTATTTGAAGTAAAAAAATAAATATCCCACTCCAAATAATTTAGAAGATTATAAAAAATATAAGTTATTATATAACAGGCATTTAGAACTTTCGAAGAAAAATGCAAACGAGAAATTTATAAAAAATTCAAATAACAATGCCAAAGCCATGTGGGACCTGATAAATATGCAGAGAAAAAATCCTTCAAATATTACCGAAATAAATAAAATATCTGTAGATCAGTTCAATACTTTCTTTGCAAATATAGCTAATGAAACAATTTCTAAATTGAGGCTGCCTTTAAAACCATTTGATGATATTGTTACTACTATTAGTAGACCCAACCGTACTTAATTTTGAGTAAGTAAGTGTAAGTGACTTACATTGAAATTCGCGATATAATAATGAAGTTGAAACCTAGTAAGAGCGTAGATGCGTACTGTAACAAGCCCGAACGTGCCACCTTGTTGTTGACTTTACGGACAACTAAATAATCTACTAAACACGGTCCAAACAAAAACAAACTAAAATTTATTGACAAATTAATTTATTAAATGGACCGAAGGATTTGACTAAATTCTAGGAAGCGGTAAATGCCTCAGTTTGGCCTCCGCAAAAGGGTCGTACCATGCTATTCTTACGGCATGCGTTTGTCTAAGCTACCTGGTACAGTTATGGTTTAGTGGCGCCAAGGCTATTCTTCTACGGCCGACCCCTTCTTGGAATTCTCACAATTTAAAACTTTAATTGCCGATATTCTAGATCGCCTAATTAAGAAAAAAAAACGGGCCCTACGTTGTTGTAATTGTGTTCCAATATTTGGTGTGGCGATGTAATCGAGAGGTGCAAGGTGCTAAATACGAATCAATAAAATGCCAGGTTTAATTAATTAATTATTTATTGTCAAAAAAAAAGAAAGAAAGAAGGTAAAAAAACTCCTGTTGATCGCTGCGAAGGGCTGATCAACTTGAGCATAAAAAAACCTTTTATTGATAATATTGGTATCTTTCGCTATAAATATACGATTCCAAAGAAGTACAATAAACTTTGCTTAACGCAATTAACGCCGAATATCGTCGCGATCTAATTTATTTCGATTCTCACAGTTGGTGGCTTGTTGCACGCGCCATTAGGCTGTGTCAACTTTGTAACTTAAATTATCAACAACTGATCTCTTGGTTTAGTCAAAATCGTTGGGTCTGGGTACTCGTGTTTGCCACTTTAGTTAGTACTCGAAGACGCTATGAATAATCAACCAGCGCACGCACTGTGTAACAGTGTATATATACAGTGTACTTGTTACTGGAACTTATTAATTGATCAATCCGACGTTCGGAGATGTATGTGGTACAAAAGGCCGCTCCAGCGATCAATTTGCAGGATAATCAACAGCAACAGCCGTTAGTTTTTCACGGGCGGGGTAACCCTATCTCTAGCTCATTAACCTAATTAATTAGACAACTGTGCGTAGGATCTTTCGTCAACTACATGCTCCAGAGTCCTTCGAGGTCCTGTATGCAGATCCCTCTACTTCGTTCTGTATTCTTGCCGCCTAATCCTATTATCTAACTAATTGTTTGCGCAAGGACCCTAATGACTGTTTTAGACACTCCACGTTGTGTGGTTTTGGTACTTTCAGTCGCTCGACCAATTGCCCTCAATTAACCTGCAAATCTTACACCAAAGTCAACACTCCAGCACACACACGCAGGGTGTGAGAAAGTTCTGTGACGAAGATGTCTATTGATAAATAGTTCAAATTGTTGGCCTCGTAATTCTACGGAATTCGTAAAGAGTATTAAATTGGCCTAGATTTCGTAGCTAGACTGTGCTGGTCGCACTGTGCGTTTTGGCGGATATAACTTGCCTGACCAGAGACTTTAGTTGCAGATAACCCAGTACAATCCAGAATAACACCGATCGCGTGTCTCCGAATTGCCGAGGATATCGCAAAAAGGTAGAACTAAATTGCAGAAAAGATACACTGTATTTGAAACCGAACAAAGGATTTTAGGTGTAGTTAATTTACTCTGGTTGATTAAATCACAGACCGCGCAAAATATTGAATTTATTGAGTTTAACTTGATTCAAAAGCAAACGCAGGTACCAAAAAATAACTACTAGATTGCCTGAGCAATGCAAAGATGGAACTTTACAGAAATTCCACGCTACTGATTGATAAACCAATTAAAATAATTCTTACGCAAATTTATGCCAAATTCCTTTCCCAGGCTCTAACGCGCACCAAGACAACAAAACGGCCCTGATTTATAATATGACAGAAAGGCAATTCTAGCGACAAGTGTCTTCAAAATTTTCAATAGCGTACCCGACAACTTTAACACGGCTAATTTATGGCCGATGGTAACTACTTCAAGTGCCATTCACGAACTAGATGTTCAAAAAAACCATAAATTTGACCCGAGTCGTCTTCCTGTGACAAGCTGTGCCCCGTAAATTTCTCTTTATTAATAAGCCATCGAATAAACAAACGCACATTTGTTTTTCAATAAAATTCGCGACCCTTTCAGTACGGAATAAACGTTGCTATCATAAAAACCATCGCAAATTTAATATATATCCCATTAGCGAAGCTTATTCATATGATATTTAAATATGGAATATATCCGAATGTTCTAAAATTATCTTGTGTTGTACCGATTTACAAGAAAACAATCCTGATGAATGTGGTAATTATCGCCATTTCACTGGTTCCGGTAATATCAAAAATTATTCAGACTGCAATGAAAAACCGAATATGCTACTTTTTTGAATCACAAAAATTATTTAGCGAAAATCAGTACGGTTTCCGAAAAATTGCTCCACTACTACTGCGATAAACTCTCTTGTTGATTATATTACAGATGTGTTTGAAAGTAAGGAATGTGCATTCTCTGTATTTTTGACCTTACGAAGGCATTTGATTGTGTCTCACATGACCTTTTGATTTCTAAATTAAAACATTATAGTTTCAATACTAACAGCATATTTAACTGATAGAAGTCAGTTTGTACGATATAGAGGTCAATATTCTAGCCCAGTGGACATTAAACTCGATATACCCCAAGGATCCGTACTAGGTCCTTTTTTATTCTTAATATTTATTAACGACATTGAGAGTTACGCAAACGCAATTCATGCAATATTCCTTAAGAAACACCGACAATGACATAAAAAATTGTAATAAGGAAAAATACATTAAATATTTGGACATATACTTAGGCCCAACTTTACAATGGAATAACCATATAGATTATTTAGCTGGTAAACTTACTAAAACTGATCACCTTATACGATATTTAGCAAATTCTGTTTCTTTAAGTACTGTGCTGGCAGCTTATTATGGTATATTTCAGTCTACCATGTCTTATGCAGTGTTAGTATGGGGTCATTGTGCTGATGCTAACAGAATCTTTCTACTACATTATTATTAGTATTATAAGCGGAATTGGTTATAGAAATAGCTACAAAGAAATTTTAAAAAAATTAAAAATATTAACATTTCCGTCAGTCTATATCGTTGAATGTCTAATTTATATAAAGTTAAACATCAACAATTACAAAAATCATAGCGCTCTGCACGAATATGAAACTAGACACAATGCAGACATAGTAGTGCCCCAACACAGATTAACTAGATTTAGATACGGCAGTAACTATTATGCTATAAGTTTTTCAATATTTTACCTCATGAGATAAGAGAAAAACCATTCCCTCAGTACAAAAAAAATGTTAAAGAATACTTAATCAATAAGGCCTTTTATTCAATCGAAGATTTTCTTCGGCATAAATATTGATTAACTTTTACTTTACTCAATGTTTTAAGGGCAAATAGGCGCGGAAGATTGTTATTGTTTGTTCATTATTTTTAATTTTAAACTTTATTTTTAATATATTTAATGTATGTACATGACGATCCTATACATGTAAAATGTTTCTTGGAAAAATAAATTATTATTATTATTATTATTACTAATAATAATTTTGGACATAAAGACTACGATAACAAATTGTTTTTAGAAGATCCATCATATAAAACCTGTACGGACCCAATGATTTACCTGAAAAAGGCAATAAAAGCTAAAATTAAAGCAAGTACCACGCGTTTCGAATAGGTACGTACTCTGTATTCAAAGAATAAAGTTATAGGCTAGTTGAATGTGCATCCCTGAGTTCGCCATTATCGCCAATCTATTGATGGAAGACTTGGAAGTGACAAATAATCGAAGCAGCAAGCCGCATTCTACTCGAAGCTTTAAGCTTAGCTTTTAGAAATAATTACTAACTGATTACTAATTACTAATTACTAATTGTAGGTATAGGTCTTTTTTTATTAAAATCAGATAATTTGGAATTTTTTTAATACTGCAATTATAAGATCCTTAAGAAAATATTTTAAATGTAAGAAATTTATTCTAAAGTATATACAATTCAAATAATTAAAATTTAGTAAAATATGTTAACCCTGTATTTCAGATCGTTTCCATCGCAGAACTTCTTCAGCAATTTATTTTAAAGTATATATAATTTAAATAATTAAAATTTAGTAAAATGATTCCGAAATATGTTGACCCTGCATTTCAGATCATTTCCATCGCAGAACTTCTTCAGCATTTCGAAGTTGGTGAACATGCACGAATTCTTAGCGAATGCATTTTTTTCTTGCTTGAAATGTTTGTAAATGCCTTTGATCGTTAGCGTTTCAACATCGTTACCAAAATTGTCAATGCTAATCTTGAATAAGAAGTCCTTCGATGATCTATCTAAGCCAATGTAAAACACACACCATCGCATCAGGCCGGTCTCATGATTCACGTGCCAGACACACTTAAAAACTTCAATATCCGTTTGAATGATAGTATGAGACGAGTTCACGTTTAACTCTTCAGATTTGACGAAATCGACGCATGAAATGGTGTCTTCGCTCGCGACGAACACCCTATCGGCGTGTTGCAACTTGCAGTGAATGATAAAGCTTCTCACGGCACCTTGCTAGCTGCAGTGTTTTGAGGTTTTCAACAGGCAAGAAATTGGATTATAAAGGCAGTTAGTTTCGTGGTCCAAAATATGCGATCCTAGGTCTATGAAGCGGCAACCCTCGTTTCCGTTTTTACAAGGAAAGGCTAGTCTTAACTGCATATGTTCTAGGGTTAAATTGCGAGCTTTGCTCCTAGGTGCCCTGCAGATGGGGCAAGTTATTAGACGGACGTAACACTTATCACATATACTATGACCGGTTTCGCACTATCGAATTGGTGGATGCATGTAGTCCGTACACACGGGACATTCGAATTGTTCCAGCAACGATGGATTGTAGGACATTTTGCCTGAAATATCAAAAAACATCAATATATATAAAAATGACAATTTCAGAAAATGAAGAAATATGTATATTTGTTTAAGAAAAATATTTTAAATTTTCTAACGAAATGTCTGGATAAATTAGTGCAGATTCTAGACTAAATTAACGACATGAAATATTTAAATTTCTTTAAAAAATGGCAACTGTGAAATTTAATTTTTTGTACTAGAATCTGAATATGTTTTGTGAGCTATTGCCAAATTTCTAGCTTCTCAGAAAATGTCTGTTATTTTAATTGAAATTCTAGTTATATTTATCCACATATAGTAAGAACTCCATTAATTACATTTTAAAGTTGAAAATAGGTGTTACGATTTAGTATCTGTTTTGTCAGTTCTCGAGACACTAGAGTAAGTCACGCCCTTTGTCTGGCTTAATATTGTAGTGATTGTTTTTGCTTTCATTCACTAGTTAGTGGAGCATATACTTGTAAAACTCCGAAGTTGCACTTTGCTGATGAGAATGCCTCGAATATTTTGCAGAAATTTTTATTTATTTTCAGGTCATTATATCAGATAACCTCATCTGGAATTAATTTTGCTATTAATACAATTCGGATGTGAAATATTAGAAGCAGCATGAAGTGCAGTTTTGTAGTCTCATATGGATTAACAAAATATTCCAGGATGCGAAATACTTTTTTTTATAGCGAGCGATAAAGTGAGCTTTGTTCAACTCAAAACTGTCGATAAAACGGAATTTTAACAGCAAGGGTAGATAGTGTACTTTAATTTTGTTTTTTGAATTAATAAATATTACAATTTAATCATAGCAGCAAGCTACACTAGTTACTGGGATCGTGATTATACAACGCGTTTTTGACACATAATTGCTTTTTTATTTTTCTGCGAAATTGTTTAAATTTTGTCTTTAGCGTTCGCTATAAAAAAAATAGAATGTTACACACGACGGTAAAATTTAATTATCGATTCATGAATTAAACGTTTTCACTCATCGATAAAAATCAATTATACTGTCTTGTATAACAAATAACTATTACATACTGGATGTAATAGTATATTACGCAATGAGTTTAAACAGGGAATTAACATTAATAAAGCTAACCCTGCTTTTTTTTTCGAAAACTGACAAGAAAAGCTTATAGTTACATGAAAATTATTATGACGCGAAGTGACAGTTTTTTAATTACATAATGTAACAATAAATTTCAAATCACATGTCACTTTTAATAAACATTAATAAATTGAAATTTTGCAAAAAAAAAATAGTATGTGCAGCTTCATTAGAAAAGTGTTCTCTAAATTCGTACGGCCTTTTAAATTACTCGCTCGTTACGTTCGCTAGTATTCAAACAAACCAAACTCGTTTAGTAAAACATCACTTTTCTAAATTCCTTGCGTAAATTACTATTACGTTATGTAAATAAAAAAACCGTCGCTTCGCGTCATAATAGTTGTCAAGCAAATATAAACTTTTCTTGTCAGTTTTCGAAGAAAATAGTTATTTGTATCATTGTTCTTATATGGATTTTTATGTAGATTTCACTTGTACTATCAGTTTGGCGGTAGCGTTTTACATATACCGCGCGGACAAATTTTTTTTTTAATGGAACACCCTGCATATCTTTACAAATTTCGAATCCTTGAGTCGCTCTGACAACAAACACGTAAATGTCGTGTAATGGATTACTAGTTTTTGTATTATTCGTCAATAATTGAAAACGTAATTGCAATTTTTTCAAATATTCTACACCCTAGGTTTTATTTTTAAAGATAGAGAAAAATTTTAAATACAAAAGTTGTAGGCTTATTATCTTTTAAAGGTCTCACAAATAACAAAAGTGCATCAAAAAGTATACAATTTTTTTCATTTTTAATGGAACGTTCTGTATATTATTCATTATCGTATGGTATACTGTTCTGGGGCAGTTGTGCCGGTGCTCTCAATGTTCTTAAACTGCAGAAGAAAATTGTTTGTACAATGATGAACATCCCGCGTAGTGCAAGCTGCAAAAAACTTTTCATCAGGTTTCGCATAATGACCGTTCCTTCTCACTACGTGTACAACTTAATTTTATACGGCCGCTCAATTGAACACACCATGTCAAAAAACAGTAACTTTCACAATTAATGAACTAGATTTCGAAATGATATTAGACTCCCATTGAACCGTCTTTCCATAGGTCAACTTGGTCCCGTGTTCATGAGTTTATTATGTCTACGGAAAATTACACTGTTGTGAAATGAAGATGTACCCTTGAACGATAGGTTGTTTAAAAACAAATTGAAATCAACACTCTCTTCAATTTCTTATTACTCAGTGGATGATTTTTTAAATTTTTAGATGTCTAGTTGTGCTGTAATATGAATATATTGACATGTCAGTCCTTTGTGCTTTGTATAATAATGTATTTACCACTGATTGACTAAATATATTATTATTATTATTATTAAAACGAAAGACAATTTTTTCCTGATTTCAAATATATACATTTAATATTTTGACATTTAAGAGGTTTGTGAAATACTTGATTTTAAAATATAAATAATCTGTTTAAAAAATAAAGACCTGGAAGGAATGTTTTTATTGTTAATTTATATTGAATCGTTTCAAATATTCGAATTTTTATTTGTTAACTAAAGCAGTGACCCGACAAAATGAAACTACTAAAAGAAGCAATGTCCAAGAGTATGGGAAAAATGTTAAAAAAGTCTTTCTATTTTAGTTTTCGAGAAATAATTAATCTAAAATTAGCTCCAAAATGATGATGCACCCTGGTTAAAAAGTAGAGGAGCAGATGAACGAAATAAATACAGTCATAAAAGTTTCATGGGAGGCACGGCGGCGTGACATCGATCGTGATATATTTTAATAATCAAAAAAAGAAAATAAGAATGAAATCTGTTATAACAAACGAAGAAGACAAAGAGCAAATAAGATTTACAACAAATAATCGAAATTATGGTGTATTCATAATAAGCACTTTGTCACCGCCAACTTCTATGACAAACTATAAAAAAACCGATATTAGCATGCTCTAAAAGTTAAACCATGGAAGCTATGCTTTTAAGTTTTCTGGAAAATTTTCTTAACTAAGGATATACGAATTTTATTTGGTTGAAAGCAGGAAAGAATTTCATATCACATTTAAAACTTAAAAAATTTTGTAAGTAATCTTAAAATATAATGCAACAGTTAAAAACTCAAGAAATAGTACAAAACTCACAACAACTATAAAAACGAAAAACATAAAATTGAAAACACTTACTGGTGAATGGTTGAAACTACTCTGAGCGAAGTGATAAGTAATAATTTCTCACCTAAAAATTCTGAACGATCTGTCCCACACGAACAACTGCTTTGGTCGAATTTACTGGGTAAACTAAAATTTCTTTCAAGCCACACCACCTTTTATAGTTAAAATTTGAGGGATGATTATTTCTCTGAAATAATTTTCCCTCAAGTTTTAAGAGAAATGGTGTAAATTAATTTCGGAGAAAAATTATATTGGTAAGATAAAGGTTTAAGAAAAACCATCTTCTAGGATTTGTAGCATTAGTAATTAAGGATTACAGATTTTATCTATACATTTCTAAGAGGAACTTATTTGCATTGTATATTTAAGCGATAAATGAACTGAAGCGGATTGAGCAAGCCAAAGTATCGTAAATGAGTATAAATTAGTTTGATGAGGGTAAAATTGAAATACAGAAAGGTCAATAACCATCGTACTATTTTCGATGATCTGTGCAGGTATCTCCGTTAATAATAAAAATAGAAAAAAATCGAGTAATATTGGGTGAATTTTTTATGCTAATTTGAATGGTTAAATAAAAAACATGCTATTTCGTGATATAGTTGAAAAATGAAAAATTCATTAACCTTCAAATGCTGATAAGATATCAAACAATGATCAGAACATTTTTATTCGACTTTTGACGTAGATAATGGTTTCCTAATTGAATCACATAAACAGCGGAGATATGGAGCCAACCAGTTTTTTTTTAATGAAAACCATAGTTGATTTTCAATCAATCAATCAATCAATTTATTTATTTCCTCAGGGTACATATGTATGTAAAATGGAAACAGTCCTAATAAACAACAAGTAACTAACCTAAAACACATTAAAAATATAATCATACAATGATTAAGAAATTTAGTCAATGTCAAAAATCTATTGAATTCAAAAAAGGCAAAAATGATTATAAATTGGTGAATAAAAATTGAGTAATTGAGTGAATACTCTTTAGGAGAAGAAAGTTTTTAACTTTGTTACGAAATATAATATGAGAGTTGATACTTCTAATGTCTTCTGGCTAACAGTTGAAAAGTTTTATAGGCATAACGTAAGCACTTTTAGCTGACATGGACAACCTATGTTGAGGAACCTCTGCTTTATATTTATGACGCAGATTATAATCTAAACTTATGTAATCTAACCACTGAAATTTTTCTCTATGAGAATGAACATATGTAACAGAAACTAATATGTAAAGTTAAAATACTTAGCTCAGAAAATAAACTTTTACAAGAAAACTGAAAATTTTTAAAAGTCATTGTTCAAATAGTTCTCTTTTGAGCTAATCTAAATTGATGCGTAGTTGACGAATTACAAAACAGGCAGTTGCTAGTTTATTTAATAATTTATCAACATGGTCGCCCCAACCTAAATGCGTGTCAAGATGGACACCTAAAAACTTAGTAGTGTCTAAATGGGGAACAGTTGTAGAATGTGATTTGATTAAAAGACTTGATTGACGTGATTTAGATGAATAAATCATGATTTTCGTCTTCGCACAATTTAAAAGAAGACCGTTTTTTGCACAATAGCTTTCCATATTTCTCACTGAGTCAGTAACTTTTACTGATAGATTTTCAAAAGAAGCAGAACTCACAGCAACAGATGTGTCATCTGCAAATAGCGTTAAATGAGAATCAACTAAGCTTATGTCATTGATAAAAACGAGAAATAACAAAGGGCCTAATATGCTACCTTGATCTTCACGAAATCAGAAAAGCAGGCTTTATTATTATCCTTAACTAAGACGCGTTGGTATCTGTTTAGAAGATAAGTTCTTAGTCAGTCAAGAGCATGGCCTCTCACACCATACATTTGAAGTTTGTGCAATAATAAACTATGATCGACGACATCGAAAACACGAGTGAGGTCAAAGAAAATACAAACGACTAGATTTTTCTCTTCAAAATTTTTGATGATGAAGTTGTGCAGCGAAAGAATAGCATCTAAGGTATTACATTTTTTCCTAAAACCAAATTGTTGCTCTTTTAAAATGGCTTTTCATAGACAGATAGTTCATTAATCTGAGATAAAATGCTTTTTCGTAAATCTTGGCAAAAACTGATAGTAAAGCTATGGGTCTGTAATCAGATAAATTCAATTTATTTTTACCTTTCGAAAGATTGTTTTTTTTTAGTGAGACATGGTAGAGTAAGGCCACGAGTATTGTTGCTCCGCTTGTTTGTTTATTTATTAATAGTATAACTTAATTATTTATTGCCGTTTTGGACATAATTTGTGCAGTGACATACTAGCGTTAAGTTATCAATAAAATGGATCGTTATACCCGTTCCACTTCAGAGAAAAAGGAACTTGTTAAAGAATGTGTGTCAGATCTACTATCGGACGACAGGTTCTTTGGAGCCCTGTTACAAAAACTCACTTCTGAGCTCGATATCTGGTTCAAAAAGAAAATCGCTGTGTTCGAACGTGAAATTGATATTCTTAAAAAGGATAACAAAATTTTGCATGAAAAGTGCGATGCACTTGAGCAGTACTCTCGACGTAACAACATCAGAATTATTGGTGTTGCTCCCAAGATGAAAAATGAAGTTGAATTGGAGGTGATTAAAATTTTGAATGAAAAAATGGGAGCTGATGTTACGCCTGCTGATATTGAAAGATGTCATCCGATCGGTCCCATAAAAAACAATAAAGAAGCTATAATAGTAAAATTCAAATCTTATAACACTCGACGTATTGTTTGAAACATCGTAAGGCCCTGAAAGGTTCAGGTATTTCCATTTTCGAGGACCTCACCGTAGCCCGGCGTCTACTTTATAAAACCGTCCTGGCCGACTACGGCTATAAGAATGTGTGGCTGTTCGATGGTGCCATCTTCATTAAATCAGGGAATTCTGTGTTTACTGTCAGATCTGAATCGAACTTGGCGGAGCTTAGAAGTAAGTTGAAAACTAAGGAGTAATTTTGCTTTAACTGCTGCTCAATTGTATTTAGCTTACCTTATCTAGCACATAGTTATAACGGAAGAAGTTTTCTGTTATTGCTTATTTTTGGCATGCAATTATACTTCCTTTATTATACTTGAATTGGTTTATCTATTCACTTTGTAGATTTCAGTAGACTTGGCTTTCATAGTTATACAGATCTTAAGTTTTTAGAATTAATACTCTACTTTAATCTTTTTCTATTTCAGTATTTAGCCTTTAGTTTTGTATATTTAACTTGTGTTAATAGTTTTTTTTTCTTTGTTGCTAATTGTAGCGAACAATTTTTTTTCTCTATTTTTAGGAGCAATGAAAACTCTTTGTGAGCTTGTACTTGTAGTTTCATTACTTAATTCTATAATTTTTTTTCTCTTTTTTTTTCTCTTTTCTCTCTTTTCTTTTTGACATATTAGCTTAGGTATATTAATTTACCTGTGCTTATGTCTCTTTCAACTCTTAATTTATCTCATTTGAACATTCGGTCGCTTACAAATAAATTTAGTTTTAAAAAAAAAAATTTACTCTCACATAAGTATGATGTTATGGCGGTAAGTGAAACATGGTTAACTGATGTGGTTTCTGATGATGCTGTGAATATTCGGGGTTATACTCTGATTAGGCGCGATCGCAATGGCAGAGGTGGAGGCGTTGCTCTGTGTCTCCAACAAAATTTTACATATAAGCTCATACATTCCGAGTGCAATGATTTTTTGGAACAACTATGGATTAATGTCACCTGCAATAAAAAGAATATTTATATTGGTGTACTTTATCGTCCGCCTAACTCTAACTTGAGTAATTTTTTTGCTGCTTGTAATGATACATTAGCTGATTTCTCTGTCATGTGTGATTTACTGGTCGCTTTGGGTGATATAAATATTAATTTACTTTCATATAATTATGACAATCTTTCGTTTACTTCAATTTTGAGAGCTTTAAACTTGAAGCAGCTTATAGAGGTACCAACACGTGTTGCACAAAATTCCTCTTCTTTAATTGACGTAATTATCACAAATGATGATGCAAATGTTATGAACAGTGGAACGGTTGATGTTCATGAGGTGTCGGATCATAGTCTCATTTTTTGTCAGTTTGAGTTCAATATAACGAGACCCACTTCCGTCTTGAGTACGTTTCGTTCCTTAAAGTTTTTTGATCATGTTGCATTTTCTAATGATATATCTTTAATTCCCTGGTGGAACATTTTATTCCTCAATGATATAGATGATAAGATTGATTTTTTGAATTATTATCTTAATATTTTGTTTGACCATCATGCACCTTCTTAGAGAACATCTTTGTTTTCTAGACCAAAAGCTGGTTGGCTTACTGATAACTTGCTACTCATGATGCAACTACGGGATAAAGCTCTTCAAAAATTTAAAAAAACCAACCTCCAAGCTCATTGGGATTATTACAAGCAACTGCGTAATCTCACTACCGCTGCAGTAAAATCAGAGAAAAAAGCTTATTTAGAGTTCTGTTTTAATAATTCCAATAAAAAAATGTTCTGGCACAAACTTAAGGAATTCAATCTATATAATCGTAAGCCAGCGGACATTCCCCAAAATTTACAAGACGTCAATGCAATTAACAATTATTTTAATAGTGTTACTAGTCAATGTCCTGTTCCAGATCATGATATGTTACAATTTTATCGTTCTAGAATTAATCCTAAGGCCAGCATATTTAGTTTCAATGAAGTCTCTGAGGAACAAGTCGCTAAAATAATTAATGCTGTGACTTCTACTTCAACTGGTATTGATGCTATATCTATTGATATGATTAAGCGCTGTTGCCCTTATCTAATTCCTGTCCTTACTCATATTTTCAATTACTGTTTAAGCACCGGTACTTTTCCTTCTCAGTGGAAGCATGCCAAGGTAGTTCCATTACCGAAAACGAGTAAGCCACTCAGTTTTCAAGATCTTCGGCCAATTAGTATTCTGCCGACCTTGTTGAAGGTTTTGGAGAAAATCATTGATAATCAACTGCGTCGTCATCTAACATTATGTAACTTATTGCCCCCTTTCCAATCCGGTTTTCGACCTGGCTATAGTTGCTCCACAGCGCTTTCGCTTATTATAGATGATATTATTAAAGGTATTGACAACAATAAACTTACAGCTCTTATCTTGCTTGATTTCTCCAAGGCCTTCGATATGATCAATCATGACCTACTTCTGGCTATCTTACACTATTGCGGATTGGATGTAGTGGCGATTGAATTGATTGGCACTTTCTTTCGGGTAGGACTGAGTCGGTTTTTTTAAACAACTTTGAATCTAATAGTGTTAGTTTAAGATCAGGTGTTCCTCAGGGTTCTATCATTGGACCATTGTTATTTGCCATTTATACTTCAAATTTTTTTTCCTTCTGGAACACGTTTTGTGAATGCCATATGTTTGCTGACGATACGCAGCTGTATGCTTCCTTCGATATAAGTGATTTACAAATTTGTATGACCAAAATCAACAATGATTTAACCGAACTGCTTAATATCTCATCCAAGCATTGTTTACAAATTAACCCTAATAAATCATGTTTTTTATTGTTTGGGAGAGATAAAGCACGTAACTATGTTTCGCCTATAATTGAACTTAAGTTAAATGGAATACGTCTACTTCACCGTGATTGTGTTAAAAATTTGGGATTACACATGGATGTCACCGCGTGTATTAGTAAGGCATATTGTAATTTAAAAATGCTATATCCCAGCAGACATATTCTTACCACTAAAGCAAAAGCATCTCTTTGTGAAGCCCTAGTTTTATCTTTCTTCAACTATTTTGACGTGATATATGGTCCTTGTTTAGATTATAAAGATTCGAGGCGAATACAAGTAGTGCAAAATTCATGCTTGCGATTTATATACGGCATTCCGAGAAGGCAGCATATCTCACATAAGTTAACCGACGCAGGTTGGCTTAATATGTTAAATAGAAGATTTCTCCACTTAGCATGTTTTTGTCAAAAAATTCTCTTCTTCAAAACACCTCCATATCTGCTTGCCAAAGTTAGATATCGCACGGATGTTTACAGTATTAACATCCGCCGCAAAGATTTAATAGATATTCCGCTGCATCATACCTCATTCTATAAAAGGTCTTTTACTTACACTGCTGCTCAGTGTCTCAATGATATTGAACCTCACCTAAAAAACTTAGCGCCAGCATCTTTCAAATTTAAATTAAAAAGTAATTTAATTCGTGTTCAAATGGGATAGATAATCTTCTTTTGTTTTCTTTTCGCTTTACTCACTCTTCTCTTTTCTCTTCTCTCTCTTTTCTTTCTTTTCTCTTCCCTTCTCTTTTCTTCCTTTTCATATACTTCTTAATAGTAGTTAGATTAAGTTAGTTGATAGTTTGGTAGGCCAGGTAGAGCAGTGTGCTACTTGTTAGCGCAACTGATGGCTTTCCATTTAGATCGTAGCGTGCTTATTATTCTTTCTTGCTTAAGATTGCTTTGTGTTATTATATTGTAGTTTGTCACAGCTCGCGATCTAATAAAACTGTTATTATTATTATTATTATTAAATGGGAACGATGGTCGCAAGTTTTAATCTTTCAGGAAAATTTCCTTCTGCGAAAGAAGAGTTAACTAATTCAAGTAATGGTGAGCAGACATAATCTTTAACATGAAATATGATAGAACACGGTATATTATCATAGCCGGCTGAGGTTTTTGCCGAAGTAGTAATTAGAATTTGTCTTATTTCCGCTACCGAAATTGGATATGGAAACATTGAGGAATGACGTTGATCATGAAAATAAGGCTCGCATATAGTTTGTTAACGAAATATTCATTAAAAGCTTAAGCTTTATGATGCGAATTTTTTATGTGGGTATTACCATTAGGATGTAATAGAGTTTCAGGTAACTTATTCTCAGTAGAAGCAGTACCTTTCAAGCAGTCTTTGAGAAATTATTTGAATTTTAAATAAATCATGAAAATAACTTTTTCTTGCATGATGTAAGACAGATTGATGTTTTTTTTTCATTAATTTATAACATTAATACAGATATTCAACATTAATACTTTTATATGCTTTGTAAATATCACGTAAAAGTGATGCACGGTTAATAGATTCCGATGTCACCCACGGCTTGGATTTTTAAATACCATTGTTGTTATTTTTTATATATTGTGTGTGCGGAAAAGCTTCTTCGAAAATTCGAAAAATATCATGGAATAAATCGAATTTAGAATTACTGTCAAGTAACTGAGAATTCACAAAAGACCAATCTTGCAACGAAAGTAAATTTTTGAAAGTTTCAATAGATTTCTGACATTTAAAATTTCGAATGAGTGAGACGTCATGTTGGTTGGCTACAGTACACTGAACTAGATAAGTTACACATTGCATAAAATGAGCTCTAAATAAATGACAAATTTCGTCAGCACTCCCTGACACATTAAAATCAACATTAAAATCACCGCACATAAATGCAGGGTAGATATATTTGACAATCTTGTTTAAAAAAAATGTCCAAATTCCCTTTAAAACTGGGGAAGTCCGCTCCTGGTGATCTGTACAATCTCACGGTTATGATCAAATTATATCGACGATGATTTTGGTTGCGGCTCATTCAAAAAATTTATCAGAACAAAGAGACAATTGTACTGAACTGATTTCAATTCGATATCTTCGCGAACTAGTATGGCAACACCGCCACCACGGTATTCTTCTCTGCAGTAATATGCAGCAACTTTATAAGAGCATATTCGTAGACACTCCATTTCAAGAATCGAACACCATGTTTCGGATAAACAAACCACTTCCGGAGTTTCTATAGAATGAAGTAGGAGTTCTAGTTCATCTATTTTACCGCGAACACTACGCACATTTAAATGGCAAATTTTTATTCCTAGCTTGCATTTTTTTCTCCTGAGTCTTGAGTGAAAAAACCGAGATACACTGACTCCCTTTGGCCAAATCGTAGGATCCAAAATTTTTTCTAAATTATCGAAGTTTAACGTGACTTTGAAGGAAGCACCTGGTAATCATGGCTAACTATGGAACACTCGATTTCAGGAAAATCCTTAATTAGGTAATTTTGAAGTTGGAGCGCACCTGTATCCGGTGAAAGTTTGGAGACATATAGACAAACAAAAGTTTGGAACTGATTTTAAATCGCTTGCTGTATTGAGGCTTGTTTCCAACTAGAACCTCCTTAGAACGTTTTTTCATTTTCTTATTCACGACGTGGTGCCAGCCAATGGTTTCTTTGGGGATTGAATAGTGCGTCAGATTCAAGTCTTTATTTGGGTTGACAATACCATCGGCGTTCGTTGATTCCTTCATGGTGGGTGTTAGATTTGCATCAGGTAGATTTATCGTAGAGTCATGTTTTTTAATGCTTCTGTCAAATTTACTGTCCTTGCTTACCAAGTTTTCACGTAATATCTTTGTACCTTCGTCCTGTATTTCAGAGTGCGATGTAGTATGTTTCGCTGGCTTCAGTTTCAAAGTTTTAACAGACTGTTTTTCAGGATTTTGTTTTTGTCCGTTGTTTGTGTCCATGCGGTGAGCGAGCGGCGATTGGTACGATTTCAATAGCGAAATGTGATCATTTAATAGCCGTATTTTATCATACAATTCATTTATTAGCACATCTTTCTGTTTAATAATGTAATTAAACATACGCAGCTCAGGCACAGCGTTACTTGGAAAATCATTTACTGCATCAAAAGCCTCCCGCATTAGTGCTACGAGGAACATTAGTATTAACACAACACGTAATTGTGTTTTCGTCAATAAAAGCCACATTGTTGTATAACTTAGCGCAGCTAATATGAAAAGTATTATCACAGTTCAATCACTTTACACCACTGCTACTGGGTACTTTTTTTACATCTCTTGCAAGCAGATATGCACGATTCCATGTTCACGTCATTAAAATGAGTATTTTTTGGTTTTTCAAACATATATAATTTAATGATGTTATCTAGTATAATAATGACATTATGGACAATAAATAAATAAACAAATTCGCTTATTAGAAAATTTATTATTAGAGAGAGTAAGATGGCGAAAAGTAAATAGTCGATTTCTGCTTCACTGCTTCGATTTCCGTCACGTTGTAGTTAAATGTTAGTTATAAAAAGTGTAGTGTTCTCCTTACCTATTGGTTTAAGCAGCAGTTTAAAAACGAGTGAAAAATTCGCATTCAATCCTTTGCTTTTACGTTTCAAGTAATACACTCGATACGACGCTAAATCGGACCGAAAAAGGTGAGCTGAGCGACCTAATAAAAGAAACGCTAACGGGTTTATTAAACGATAAGGCGGTGTTTGGTGCTATTGGTGACAACATCATGGAACATTACATAAAAATTGAATGAAACAATAAATGCAGCTCTTACTAGTATGTTTACTGAAATTAATGGACTAAAAACTAAGAATGAAGTATTATATCACAAATTGGACAATTTGGAACAGTACACCCGACGTAATTTAGTTCGATTCTATGGGGTTCCAGAATCACCCTCTGAAAATATTTATGAGGTAATTAATGAGGTTTTTCCAAAATGGATGTTACGATAGAACGAAATTGCAGTGATCGGGCCCATCGCACCGGAGAAAAAAATAATACCAATCAAATACGTTAACATAAATCAAGGCAAATTCTGGTTAAATTTACCAGGTATAAATGCAAGCAAGAGGTTTTTAACAGTCAGAAAAAACTTAAGGGTACTATAATTTTTATAAATGAAAACTTAACTAAAACTAGACACAATCTGTATGAGATTACATAAAAAATGGTTGGACGTCAGAAGGCATGGACGTACGATGGTAGGGTATTTTGTTAAGTCAATGGGAAATGAAGCGAAATCACTTCTAAGAAATTAAAATTGAGAGAATTCGAGGCGGTGACGTAGGGATAATCGACAAGGAAGGTTACGGCTTGTGTTATTTTGTACAAAATCTTTTTTATTTATTTATGTTACTTGCCATTAATTCGTATTCTTATATCTACAAATATTTACGGGAATCTTGAGTTTAGCAGGGAGTTTTTCTAAGTGAGGAAAGATAATAAATAATACTTTGTAATAATAGTTGATTTTTCTGTAAAAATTTTGTCCTTTATATCACTTTCGAAACGAAATATTTTGTATTTGGTGAATATTTGTTTCAAATTTAAAATCAGGAACATTTCATTGATTGTAAGAATACTTTGTACGGAATAGTGTTCATATTTTTTTTCTTTGGAGAGAAAAAAACTTTACAAGAACAAGGCCACTAAACGATGATTAGGGGTGGAGTTTTTATTGGGCATAGGTACCATAAAATCACAAATTATTAACGTCTGTGGCCATAATTGTAAAACCATCCGTTTGTTGTTGCACATTTATTAATCCTACTTAAAAGCGGGTGAAAATTATTTTTTTTGCAAAAATTAACAGCCTATTTGAGACAAACAAATAATTTTTTTCGGACGCAAACAGGCACTCTTACGACAAACAAAGTCTGTAGTGCTAGTGGGAATAAACTTGGTGATCAAATTGCAAACCTTTGTTATTCTCATTTTATAAAATTTGTACTGAATAATTTACTACTACAGGTGATTTACATTTGCATGTCTTTGCATGTCGTAAATATTATAAAGCTCTTCTTTCCGCTGCTTACATTGAATTCAGTTGACGATCAAGTTCGCCCGAATTCTCGCCACAACAGCAATAAAACGATAAAGCATTTGTGACTGTACTTATTTTCATTCCTTTAGCTGCTCGTTCTTAACCAGTGAAGTATCATGTACTTGGATAAAATTTTTGACTAATTATTTTTCGAGAACTAAAGAACGCAATATTTTTTACCAGTTTAACTATAATCTGTGATTTCTATTCCTGTACGGATTATTATTTGGCGGTCTACTGAAGAATCACTCTGTATATGAGTCATCTATCAAATTGCAGTAGAAAGTTGGACACATATGAGAAAATGTTTATTATTGATTTCTCAGAAAGATTTATTCTTTATGAAAGCTCCCTCATCACTACTTATAGTTATTCAGAACTCTTATGAGATCTCAAATATGAAATCATGGCCACTTACTTTTTTTTTATTTTTCTCCTATCAAAGTCTGTATTGTAGAACTTTGAATATGTAGAGCTGGAAGTTTCTTCAGGTGTGATGTAAATATACTCTTCGATTGCTTTTCGCTCGTATAACATCTAGAAATTATGATCAATATCATTCATACCATAGAAATTGTGTCCTAGGCAGCAATGATTTCATATTTAAGATCTCAGGATAAATCTTAATAACTTTTCCAAATAATATTTTCTCGCATTTTTAAAAATAAA
Organism: Serrognathus titanus; assembly: GCA_039766575.1. Lineage (NCBI taxonomy): Eukaryota > Metazoa > Arthropoda > Insecta > Coleoptera > Lucanidae > Serrognathus > Serrognathus titanus. The sequence continues at coordinate 42,862,751 of CM077914.1, read as the reverse complement.
GGTAATTTACTCTTAAGAGAATTTCAAATATTTTGATTTGCTTGATACATGACAAGAGATATTCGAATTTTTATACGTGCGCTTTGAGTTTGGGAAGAAATAGAGGCTTTCATAAAGAATAAAATTTTCTTAGAAATCAATAATAAAAAAAAAAAAAAAATATGTGTCCAAGTTTCTGCCAGTTACTGTATTTTCCTTTACTTGGTTTTTCTTGGAGATTTAAATAATAACACTCGTCAACAATACTTTGGTAACACTGATGAAAATATGTGATTTTTATAAATTTGTGAATGAGCCTAAACATTTTTATGTTCTGTTTTCATGTTTTTGACACTATAGTTCCATTTTGCTTACTTTGTCTTAAATAAATGGAACTTTCTAACCTTGAAATATCAAAGTTTTAATGTCTTGATGAAATCTGATTTGGTATAATTAAAAAGGATGATCAATTGTTGGTGATCAGTGTAAATGAAGACATTACACTAAAGAGAAGAAAAAAAAATTAAATACAAATCTTTTGTCTACTTTGGAACATCAAATTGTACAATATTTGTGTTTCTATTTTCATTCTTCTTGGAAAAGACGAGAAAAAGGATTTCCATCTACTTTTTTAATTGGCTCGTTCGTGAGGAACATTTAGAAACAACATGTATAACCATAACCAAAAGTAACACCATAGGAAAGACACCGCTATGAATTAACTACTGCCTTTAACATCTTGACTGTAACTAAAGACGACGTCTTTATAACCAAGACGCCAATAGTGATAGTTTGTTATAGTGTCTTTTTCCTTTTACCGTAAAAAGAATATTTTTAATTATTTATTTATGTAAATGTTAATAATTTTTAGACATCAAAGACTAAGATGACAAATTGTTTTTAGAAGATCCATCATATAAAACCTGTACGGATCCAACGATTTACTTGAAAAAGACAATAAAAGATAAAATTAAAGCAAGTACCATGCGTTTCGAATAGGTACGTACTTTATATTCAAAGAACAACGTTATAGGCAAGTTGAATGTGCGTCCATGAGTTCGCCATTATGGCCAATCTGTTGATGGAAGACGTGGAAGTGACAAATAATCGAAGCAGTAAGCCACATTCTAGTCCAATTATAAGCTTAGTTTACTTAGAAATAATTACTAATTGTATGTATTGGTCTTTTTTTTATTAAAATCAGATAATTTGGAATTTTTTAATACTGTTAATACTGCAATTATAGGATCATTAAAAAAATATTTTAAATGTAAGAAATTTATTCTAAAATATATACAATAATAATAATAATAATAATAATAATAATTAAAATTTAGTAAAATGATTCCGAAATATGTTGACCCTGTATTTCAAATCGTTTCCATCGCAGAACTTCTTCAGCAATTTATTTTAAAGTATATATATTTAATAATTAAAATTTAGTAAAATGATTCCGAAATATGTTGACCCTGTATTTCAGATCATTTCCATCGCAGAACTTCTTCAGCAATTTATTTTAAAGTATATATATTTAATAATTAAAATTTAGTAAAATGATTCCGAAATATGTTGACCCTCTATTTCAGATCATTTCCATCGCAGAACTTCTTCAGCAATTTATTTTAAAGTATATATATTTAATAATTAAAATTTAGTAAAATGATTCCGAAATATGTTGACCCTGTATTTCAGATCATTTCCATCGCAGAACTTCTTCAGCAATTTATTTTAAAGTATATATATTTAATAATTAAAATTTAGTAAAATGATTCCGAAATATGTTGACCCTGTATTTCAGATCATTTCCATCGCAGAACTTCTTCAGCAATTTATTTTAAAGTATATATATTTAATAATTAAAATTTAGTAAAATGATTCCGAAATATGTTGACCCTGTATTTCAGATCATTTCCATCGCAGAACTTCTTCAGCAATTTATTTTAAAGTATATATATTTAATAATTAAAATTTAGTAAAATGATTCCGAAATATGTTAACCCTGTATTTCAGATCGTTTCCATCGCAGAACTTCTTCAGCAATTTATGTTAAAGTATATATATTTAATAATTAAAATTTAGTAAAATGATTCCGAAATATGTTGACCCTGTATTTCAGATCGTTTCCATCGCAGAACTTCTTCAGCAATTTATTTTAAAGTATATATATTTAATAATTAAAATTTAGTAAAATGATTCCGAAATGTGTTGACCCTGTATTTCAGATCATTTCCATCGCAGAACTTCTTCAGCAATTTATTTTAAAGTATATATATTTAATAATTAAAATTTAGTAAAATGATTCCGAAATATGTTGACCCTGTATTTCAGATCATTTCCATCGCAGAACTTCTTCAGCAATTTATTTTAAAGTATATATATTTAATAATTAAAATTTAGTAAAATGATTCCGAAATATGTTAACCCTGTATTTCAGATCGTTTCCATCGCAGAACTTCTTCAGCAATTTATGTTAAAGTATATATATTTAATAATTAAAATTTAGTAAAATGATTCCGAAATATGTTGACCCTGTATTTCAGATCGTTTCCATCGCAGAACTTCTTCAGCAATTTATTTTAAAGTATATATATTTAATAATTAAAATTTAGTAAAATGATTCCGAAATATGTTGACCCTGTATTTCAGATCATTTCCATCGCAGAACTTCTTCAGCAATTTATTTTAAAGTATATATATTTAATAATTAAAATTTAGTAAAATGATTCCGAAATATGTTGACCCTGTATTTCAGATCATTTCCATCGCAGAACTTCTTCAGCAATTTATTTTAAAGTATATATATTTAATAATTAAAATTTAGTAAAATGATTCCGAAATATGTTAACCCTGTATTTCAGATCGTTTCCATCGCAGAACTTCTTCAGCAATTTATGTTAAAGTATATATATTTAATAATTAAAATTTAGTAAAATGATTCCGAAATATGTTGACCCTGTATTTCAGATCATTTCCATAGCAGAACTTCGTCAGCAATTTATTTTAAAGTATATATATTTAATAATTAAAATTTAGTAAAATGATTCCGAAATATGTTGACCCTGTATTTCAGATCATTTCCATCGCAGAACTTCTTCAGCAATTTATTTTAAAGTATATATATTTAATAATTAAAATTTAGTAAAATGATTCCGAAATATGTTGACCCTGTATTTCAGATCATTTCCATCGCAGAACTTCTTCAGCAATTTATTTTAAAGTATATATATTTAATAATTAAAATTTAGTAAAATGATTCCGAAATATGTTAACCCTGTATTTCAGATCGTTTCCATCGCAGAACTTCTTCAGCAATTTATGTTAAAGTATATATATTTAATAATTAAAATTTAGTAAAATGATTCCGAAATATGTTGACCCTGTATTTCAGATCGTTTCCATCGCAGAACTTCTTCAGCAATTTATTTTAAAGTATATATATTTAATAATTAAAATTTAGTAAAATGATTCCGAAATGTGTTGACCCTGTATTTCAGATCATTTCCATCGCAGAACTTCTTCAGCAATTTATTTTAAAGTATATATATTTAATAATTAAAATTTAGTAAAATGATTCCGAAATATGTTGACCCTGTATTTCAGATCATTTCCATCGCAGAACTTCTTCAGCAATTTATTTTAAAGTATATATATTTAATAATTAAAATTTAGTAAAATGATTCCGAAATATGTTGACCCTGTATTTCAGATCATTTCCATCGCAGAACTTCTTCAGCAATTTATTTTAAAGTATATATATTTAATAATTAAAATTTAGTAAAATGATTCCGAAATATGTTAACCCTGTATTTCAGATCGTTTCCATCGCAGAACTTCTTCAGCAATTTATGTTAAAGTATATATATTTAATAATTAAAATTTAGTAAAATGATTCCGAAATATGTTGACCCTGTATTTCAGATCGTTTCCATCGCAGAACTTCTTCAGCAATTTATTTTAAAGTATATATATTTAATAATTAAAATTTAGTAAAATGATTCCGAAATATGTTGACCCTGTATTTCAGATCATTTCCATCGCAGAACTTCTTCAGCAATTTATTTTAAAGTATATATATTTAATAATTAAAATTTAGTAAAATGATTCCGAAATATGTTGACCCTGTATTTCAGATCATTTCCATCGCAGAACTTCTTCAGCAATTTATTTTAAAGTATATATATTTAATAATTAAAATTTAGTAAAATGATTCCGAAATATGTTAACCCTGTATTTCAGATCGTTTCCATCGCAGAACTTCTTCAGCAATTTATGTTAAAGTATATATATTTAATAATTAAAATTTAGTAAAATGATTCCGAAATATGTTGACCCTGTATTTCAGATCATTTCCATCGCAGAACTTCTTCAGCAATTTATTTTAAAGTATATATATTTAATAATTAAAATTTAGTAAAATGATTCCGAAATATGTTGACCCTGTATTTCAGATCATTTCCATCGCAGAACTTCTTCAGCAATTTATTTTAAAGTATATATATTTAATAATTAAAATTTAGTAAAATGATTCCGAAATATGTTAACCCTGTATTTCAGATCGTTTCCATCGCAGAACTTCTTCAGCAATTTATGTTAAAGTATATATATTTAATAATTAAAATTTAGTAAAATGATTCCGAAATATGTTGACCCTGTATTTCAGATCGTTTCCATCGCAGAACTTCTTCAGCAATTTATTTTAAAGTATATATATTTAATAATTAAAATTTAGTAAAATGATTCCGAAATATGTTGACCCTGTATTTCAGATCATTTCCATCGCAGAACTTCTTCAGCAATTTATTTTAAAGTATATATATTTAATAATTAAAATTTAGTAAAATGATTCCGAAATATGTTAACCCTGTATTTCAGATCGTTTCCATCGCAGAACTTCTTCAGCAATTTATGTTAAAGTATATATATTTAATAATTAAAATTTAGTAAAATGATTCCGAAATATGTTGACCCTGTATTTCAGATCATTTCCATCGCAGAACTTCTTCAGCATTTCGAAGTTGGTGAACATGCACGAATTCTTAGCGAATGCATTTTTTTCTTGCTTGAAATGTTTGCAAGTGCCTTTGATCGTTAGCGTTTCAACATCGTTGCCAAAATTGTCACTGATAATGTTGAATAAGTAGTCCTTCGGCGATCTATCTATGCCTATATAAAACACACACCATCGCATCAGGCCGGTCTCATGATTCACGTGCCAGACACACTTAAAAACTTCAGTATCCGATTGAATGATAGTATGAGACGAGTTCACGTTTAACTCTTCAGATTTGACGAAATCGACGCATGAAATGGTGTCTTCGCTCGCGACGAACACCCTATCGGGGTGTTGCAACTTGCAGTGGGTGATAAAGCTTCTCACGGCACCTTGCCAGCTGCAGTGTGTTGAGGTTTTCAACAGGCAAGAAATTGGATTGTAAAGGCAGTTAGTTTCCTGGTCCAAAATATGCGATCCTAGGTCTATGAAGCGGCTACCCCCGTTTCGGTTTTTACAAGGAAAGGCTAGTCTTAACTGCATATGTTCTAGGGCTAAATTGCGAGCTTTGCTCCTAGGTGCCCTGCAGATAGGGCAACACTTATCACATATACTATGACCGGTTTCGCACTAGTCCGTACATACGGGACATTCGAATTCTTCCAGCAACGATGGATTGTAGAAGGACATTTTGCCTGAAATATCAAAAAACATCAATATATATAAAAATGACAATTTCAGAAAATGAAGAAATATGTATATTTGTTTAAGAAAAATATTTTAAATTTTCTAACGAAATGTCTGGATAAATTAGTGCAGATTCTAGACTAAATTAACGACATGAAATATTTAAATTTCTTTAAAAAATGGCAACTGTGAAATTTAATTTTTTGTACTAGAATCAGAATATGTTTTGTGAGCTATTGCCAAATTTCTAGCTTCTCAGAAAATGTCTGTTATTTTAATTGAAATTCTAGTTATAACATGTGTTCATAAAAGAATCCGGTCCCAGTAGGCTTAGCTATAAAAAACGTATGTCGTAACTTACGCTTGCGCCTGACATCTCTTTTGACGTTCCACAATTGTCATGTTATAAATGCAGTTAGACGACGTGTATTAAAGTGTTATGAAGAACGTGGTGGACATGTTCAGCACTTAGTGTAGGAAATATTTTAATTTTAATTTGTGTTTAATAAATTGTGATGTTTTAAATTAAAAGTAAGGTTACAGAACTGTCAGTGGGTATATTAAGTAAAGACATGCCTTTTCGAAAACAAATGATTTTCATAGGTGAGTTGACCAGATTCAATAATGAACACATGATATTTATCCACATATAGTAAGAACTCCATTAATTACATTTTAAAGTTGAAAATAGGTGTTACGATTTAGTATCTGTTTTGTCAGTTCTCGAGACACTAGAGTAAGTCACGCCCTTTGTCTGGCTTAATATTGTAGTGATTGTTTTTGCTTTCATTCACTAGTTAGTGGAGCATATAGTTGTAAAACTCCGAAGTTGCACTTTGCTGATGAGAATGCCTAGAATATTTTGCAGAAATTTTTATTTATTTTCAGGTCATTATATCAGATAAACTCATCTGGAATTAATTTTGCTATTAATACAATTCGGAATTTCCCAAGTAGTACTCAAACTTGCTAAAGTTTCTATGTTGCACATAATAATAAAACAAGTTGTTTAACATCTGCAATATCTAACGAAGGTAATTAATGCGGAGGAATGTTGTTTTACAAAAAGTAAAATTATATTTTTGTTGACATTTAAATTGTTTATAAATGATCTATTGTTTCCTATATATTCTGTGACAGTGATGACAATTTTTTTTTAAGTTAATACTCCAAAATAAAATGACGAAAAATAAAGTGGTCCTTTTACTCCCTTGGTAAAAAGAGCATGGCTTCTCTGTCAACCGTCAGAACCGATATGATTTTTGTGCTCGTGACTGAACAAGAAAAAGAAGAATGTCAGATTGACAGTTAAAAATAATATAAAAACTTTCAGCTTTCTTAAATTAAAATCGTTGGGTCGTGCAAAAAATAGTGAAGTGAATTCATTTCACTTCCTTGATGTATAATCTACTATTTTGAAATTAAATAGATTAGACAATCGATCAAAATACAAATATTGTTTTTGATTCTACATTGCAAAATGACTCTTTTGGATTTGAGAATGAAAATTGCATTCCAAAAAGCAAAAGTATTTCGCAATCGAGTATAAAACTATATTTTTTTGAAAACTCTGGCCAGACATTAGTAAAAAATCGAAAAGTTTAATGTTCTTCATCAAGTCATCTATGCAATTATATTAGCATCAGATGTAGTATGTTCCGATTACAATTTTGTGACGTTTGGTTGTGAATTTGTGAGATTTATCCGTGAGTTATAGGTGAAATTGTATAAATTTCAAAATAATCTCCGAAAGCGATGTGAAATATTAGAAGCAGCATGAAGTGCAGTTTTGTAGTCTCATATGGATTAACCAAATATTCCAGGATGCGAAATTCTTTTTTTTATAGCGAGCGGTAAAGTGAGCTTTGTTCAACTCAAAACTGTCGATAAAACGGAATTTTAACAGCAAGGGTAGATAGTGTACTTTAATTTTGTTTTTTGAATTAATAAATATTACAATTTAATCATAGCAGCAAGCTACACTAGTTACTGGGATCGTGATTATACAACGCGTTTTTGACACATAATTGCTTTTTTATTTTTCTGCGAAATTGTTTAAATTTTGTCTTTAACGTTCACTATAAAAAAATAGAATGTTACACACGACGGTAAAATTTAATTATCGACTCATGAATTAAATGTTTTCACTCATCGCTAAAAATCAATTTTACTGTCTTCTATAACAAATAACTATTACATACTGGATGTACTAGTATATTACGCAATGAGTTTAAACAGGGAATTTACATTAATAAAGCTAACCCTGCTTTTTTTTCGAAAACTGACAAGAAAAGTTTATATTTACATGAAAATTATTATGAAGCGAAGCGACAGTTTTTTAATTACATAATGTAATAATAAATTTCAGATCACAGGCGATTGTGGAAAAAACTCATGTCTTACCTTAGAACGGGTGAATTACACATTTGGATTACAGCGCTGTTTCGCTAAACGAAAGCGATGTAAGCCTTTTGTTCACTTTATAAAAGTATAAAACAAAAATTAGTTTAATTAAACGAGTGGTTTAATATTTGAGTTAAGAAAGATTAAAAACATTTAAAAAATATGTATTTAACTAAAACATGAAGTTTTATTCCATAGTCACCGTGACCTATTGCACCATATGCTATATTACGAGTTTAGAAAAGTGAAGTTTTACTAAATGAGTTTGACCATACGAGTTTAGAGAAGACTTTTCTAACGAGATTGCGTATACTATTTTTTCGCATTTTATGCGAAATTTGATTTTATTAATGTTTAATAGAAGTGACGTTTGTCATCGTTACATTAATAACTGTCTATTGAAAATAAAAAATAATCTTGGTTAATTTGTTGCTGTGCTGTAATGGTTGCTATACTGGTTGTTAGGTTGTAGAGTAACTCATTACAGTCCGATTTAGCGGATATTAATACGATATGTTACTGTATGAAATGCGAAAAAAGTTTTTTACTTTCTGTAAACAAAAACCGGCGCTTCATATCATAATAAACATCAATGTGACATTTAACGTGACGGTGGGTGGTGTCACTTCTAATAAACATTAATATGTTCAAATTTTGTGAAAAAATAGTATGTGCAGCCTCATTAGAAAAGTGTTCTCTAAATTCGTACGGCCTTTTAAATTACTCGCTCGTTACGTTCGCTAATATTCAAACAAACCAAACTCGTTTAGTAAAACTTCACTTTTATAAATTCCTTGCGTAAATTACTATTACGTTATGTAAATAAAAAAAACCGTGGCTTCGCGTCATAATAGTTGTCAAGTAAATATAAACTTTTCTTGTCAGTTTTCGAAAAAAAAAATGTTTGTATTGTACGTACAGGGTTAGTTTTATTAATGTTAATCCTGTTTATTATTTTAATTATTAACCGATTCAAAAAATTTTAAAATTGTTCTTATATGGATTTTTTTGTAGATTTCACTTGTACTATCAGTTTGGCGGTAGCGCTTTACATATACCGCGCGGACAAATTTTTTTTTAATAGAACACCCTGCATATCTTTATAAATTTCGAATCCTTGAGTCACTCTGACAACAAACACGTAAATATCGTGTAATGGATTACTAATTTTTATGTTAAAATGTTAGTAACAAGTCTTTCTACTTTAGTTTTCGAGAAATAATTAATCTAAAATTAGCTCCAAAATGATGATGCACCCTGGTTAAAAAGTAGAGGAGCAGATGAACGAAATAAATACAGTCATAAAAGTTTCATGGTAGGTACGGCGGCGTGGCATCGATAGTGATATATTTTAATAATCAAAAAAAGAAAATAAGAATGAAATCTGTTGTAACAAACGAAGAAGACAAAAAGAAAATCAGATTTACAACAAATAATCGAAATTGTGGTGTATTCATAATAAGCACTTTGCAACCGCCAACTTCTATGACAAACTAAAAAAAACCGTTATTAGCATGCTCTAAAAGTTAAACATGGAAGCTATGCTTTTAAATTTTCTGGAAAATTTTCTTAACTAAGGATGTACGAATTTTATATGGTAGAAAGAGAAAAGAATTTTATATCACATTTAAACTTAAAAAATTCCTAATTTATTATATTTTCTAAGTAATATTAAAACACAACGCATCAGTTAAAAAGTCAAAAAATAATAAAAACTCACAACAACTATGAAAACGAAAAAATAAAATTAAAAACACTTACTGGTGAATGGTTGAAACTACTCTGGGCGAAGTCGTAAGTAATAACTTCTCACCTAAAATTTCTGAACGAACTGTCCCACACGAACAACTGCTTTGGTCGAATTTACTGGGTAAACTAAAATTTCTTTCAAGCCACACCACCTTTTATAGTTAAAATTTGAGGGGTGATTATTTCTCTGAAATAATTATCCCTCAAGTCTTAAGAGAAACGGTCTAAATTAATTTCGGAGCAAGATTATATTGGTAAGATAAAGGTTTAAGATAAACCATATTCCAGGATTCTAGGCATTAGTAATTAAGGATTGCAGATATTATTTGTACACTTCTCAGAGGAATTTATTTGCATTGTATATTTAAAGATAAATGAACTAAAGCGGATTAAGCAAGCCAAATTATCGTAAATGAGTATAAATTAGTTTGATGAGGGTAAAAATGAAATACAGAAAGCTAAATAACCGTCATACTATTTTCGATGGTCTGTGCAGGTATCTCCGTTAATAATAAAAATAGAAAAAATGTTAATTTGAATGGTTAAATAAAAACCATGCTATTTCTTACTGTTTTCGTAATATAGTTGAAAAATGAAAAATTCATTAACCTTCAAATGCTACTAAGATATCAAACAATGATCAGAACATTTTTATTCGACTTTTGACGTAGATCATGGTTTCCTAATTGAATCGCATAAACAGCGGAGATATGGAGCCAACCATTGTTTTTTTTTTTTTAATGAAAACCATAGTTGATTTTCTCGTCATTAAAAGGAATATTTTTTGGTTTTTCAAACATATATAATTTAATGATGTTATCTTGTCTAATAATGACATTATAGACAATAAATAAATAAACAAATTCGCTTATTAGAAAATGTATTATTAGAGAGAGTAAGATGGCGAAAAGTTAATAGTCGATTTCTGCTTCACTGCTTCGATTTCCGTCATTTTGTAGTTAAGTTATAAAAAGTATAGTGTTCTCCTTACCTGTTGGTTTAAGCAGCAGTGTGTGATCAAGTTTAAAAACGAGTGAAAAATTCGCATTCTATCCTTTGTTTTTATGTTTCAAGTAATACATCCGATATGACGCTAGCTCGGTCCGAAAAAGCTGAACTGGGCGACCTAATAAAAAAAACGCTAAAGGGTTTATTAAACGATAAGGGTGTTTGGTGCTATTGGTGACAACACCATGGAACGCATTACATCAAAATTGAATGAAACAATAAATGCAGCTCTTACTAGTAAGTTTACTGAAATTAATGAAGTAAAAACTAAGAATGAAGTATTATATCATAAATTAGATCATTTGGAACGGTACACCAGACGTAATTCTGTTCAACTGTATGGGGTTCCAGAATCACCCTCTGAAAATATTTGTGAGGTAATTAATGAGTTTTTTTCCAAAATGGATGTTATGGTAGAACCGCACCGGAGAAAAAAATTGTACCAATCAAATACGTTTACATAAGTCAAGGCAAATTCTGGTTAAATTTACCACGTACAAATGCAAGCAAGAGGTTTTTAACAGTCGGAAAAAACTTAAGGGTACTGGAATTTTTATAAATGAAGACTTAACTAAAACTAGACACGAGCTGTATGAGATTATAAAAAAAATGGTTGGAAGTCACAAGGCATGGACATATGATGGTAGGGTATTTTGTTACGTCAATGGGAAACGAAGCGAAATCACCTCTGTAGAGTCCGCTAAGAAATTAAAATTGGGAGGAATCGAGGTGGTGACGTAGGGATAAATCGACAAGGAAGGTTACGGCTTGTGTTATTTTGTACAAAATCTTTTTTATTTATTTATTTGCTATTAATTCGTATTCTTATATCTAAAAGTATTTACGGGAATTTTGAGTTTAGCAGGAAGTTTTTCTAAGTGAGGAAGGATAATAAATAATACTTTGTAATAATAGTTGATTTTTCTGTAAAAATTTTTGTCCTTTATATCACCTTCAAAACGAAATATTTTGTTTTTGGTGAATAATTGTTTCAAATTTAAAATCAGGAACATTTCATTGATTGTAAGGATACTTTGTACGGAATAGTGTTCATATTTTTTTCTTTGGAGAAAAAGAACTTTACAAGAACAAGGCCACTAAACGATGCACATAGAAGTACTCACCATGAAAATTTGGCCAAAATTGTTTTTTTGTCTTAATTGCCTCTAAAACAGGTTAAATGGTAATTTAGGTATTTTAAACAAGTTATCGTGCGTATACTGCGATTAAAATTGGCTCCTGTAGATCAAAATAATATAATTTGCTTGATAAAATTAGAGAGTACAAATTGAAAAATACGGAATAGAATTTTAAAATTAATATTATTATTATTCTGTTGATGGTGTCCACTCTTCGTCTACCGAGGATTCTTCATCTGTCTCCTCGTTTATATTCTCAACTTGGCATTCAGTAGGATCAGTCGGTTTTACGTTATTTAGGATCGAGAAGGATTCGGTAATAAGAATATCTAGGGCCTCTTTATTAAAGTTATTGGCATTTTTTTAGGTCTGGCTCTCATGCTTGTAAGTAACGGATCAGAGCTTAACAAGAGTCTATTAAGCACATCCATATTGCAATCCTTTCTTGAAAACTTTCTAGCACAATTGAGTCTGTATGAGCGAAAATGCTTGTTTCTTGATTCCGCTGCTTCTTCGGATAACTGCCCTATTGGCAATAAGGCGTGTTTGACAACGACGGGCCCATGGATCAAAATTTTATCCAGAGTGGGACTCATAGGATACCATCCATACAAATCTGTATATAGTTTTGCAGTGTCCAAAGTATATGTCGCAAATTTTTCAGCGTCGATTTGGAAGCCACTAGATATAACTTCTAAAATTATTCTAAGTCTATTAATAATACGAATATCTATGCCTGTTATTTCGGCAGCAAGGTTTGGATCATTAAAAAAATCTACGACTAGTATTGCCGTCATTGGTATTTCCAAAAGCAGCTTTCGGAAAATCTACAATGAAACTCATCTTATTTTTAAATTCTTCTTGGATTAATGTTTTTCTTTCCTTTACTAAGTTTTTATCAGCCTGTGTTCTAAGTTGCCACTTTTTAACAGGCAGTTTGTATGATAAATGAAGCGTACTCTCAAAGAATCGAATACGAGCATGTAAAATCAATAGCCCGAAACGTAAATTACTTTCATTGATTTCATTAATTTTGTTAAATCGTTAAAATCTTTTGAGGTAACACCATAAATATAACACTTCATGGTTGATTTTGTATCAGTCGCAGCATTACATACTTTACCATCAAAGATTGTCATAGTTAAAGTATGTGCTACCTCTAAAGATCGGCATTGTATTAATTTTGTTTTATTTAGAAAGACAATTTTTGTCTCGATATAATTTATCTCGTCCTTTATTATGTATGTTGCTTCTTTCGTAAATACGATTCTAATCGGGCGACAGTATCTCGGAGATGATGGGGTAGGATTTTGCCAGATTATTTTTTTGTCGTCTGTGCCACAAATCAATCGCAAAGCTTTGAAAAATATTAGCATCTGAATCTGGACCATTAACAAATTTTTGTTTGTAACGAACCTGCTGCGAGCCATCACATTCCCATTTTGAAATTAATTCTAAAGAATTGCAATCGGTTTCAGTTAGAGTTTTAATTATTTCTTCCAAATAAGTCAGTAATCGCGTGGCCGTGTGGTCTACTAAATCTTGGAGATTTACTTCAGCATGGTTTTCGGTCACTGTGTATGCCTCAGGGCCAGGGTAACAGTCTTTTTTTGCTCTCTGTAATAAACTGTAACAAGGATACCTTTTGTCATTAGAACTAATAATCTCATATTGTCTTCTTGACAAATTTGCTTCTACAAATATTGAAAGGGCTTTCAGTGTAGACATACGATTTTTTTCTTTTTGTAAACTGTCTGAATACGCTTGTCGATATTTCTGCGCTCTTGTCGGTGAGCAAGTAATGTCTTCTAGAACTTTTGCCGCTTCACTATTTCCGGAAGCTCGAAGTTTAATTTTAGTAGCGTGTGTTAATACTTCTGTGGGCAAATTTTCACGGATAGTTTGCGTTTTACGCCTCTTGCTTCGCAAGCTTGATTTTTGGAACGATATGATTGGTCGACAAGGTCTCTTGGTTACAATTGGTAAGTCAATAGTTTTTTCAAGCCAACTTTCATTATTTTTTAAAAAATGTCGTTTTTCCTGTATAATTTATCCCATCTACTTTTGAATTCAAGCTTAAGATTATTTACTTTTATCTTAAATGCCTTGCGTTGAGTTTCCGAATATCTGTGCTGAGTAAATATTTTTCTAAAAATTATAGTTTTTCTTTCATATTGGCTTCTTTTTGTGTTAGCATAACGTTATACAATTGCTTTCTTGTCAGCACTTTCATCCCAGACGATTCTGAGAATAAAATAGGAAAAGTTAAATATTTTTGAATAATTTCCTAAAATCATTAGCTTTATGTATATATGTCTATAAAACTAGTAACCGCAAAAATCCGCAACTTTTCTGTTTTATATAGTGATATAGAACCTTTAGAGTTTACAATAATGTAAGTAAGATTATCCAATAACATTAATAACGACAACAATATGACTCGTACGCATTAATTTGACGTTCAAGGACATGTTTCTTTTCCTAATTTGTTAAAAATAGTGTTAGATTTAAACGTATATTAACTTTAAAAATACATACCTCCTTTTGAATTATCCATAATGAATAATTCAACAGCATTCACAATAAAAACTAAAAAGGAAACTGTGTGAATTACTTGCAAAAAGAAAGTAACATGACAAGTCAATTGCAATTGTCGCTTTTCAATTATCTTTGTCATGCGTCTCGGACCTCTAGTACGCAAAGCAGATTTGGTCTCATGTTCGGCATATATTTGGCCCCCGTAAAAACAAAAATTATGTGTACAATTTGAAACTTTAAAAAATTTACTCATGGCCAAGTTTTCTTGGTAAATACTCCTATGTGCGATGGTTAGGGGTGGAGTTTTTATTGGACATAGGTACCATAAAATTACAAATTAGTAACATCTGCGTAATTGTAAAACCATCCGTTTGTTGTTGAACATTTATTAAACTTACTTAAAAGCGGATGAAATTTATTTATTTTTGCAAAAATTAAAAGCCTGTTTGAGACAAACAAATATTTTTTTCGGACGCAAACAGGCACTCTTACGACAAACAAAGTCTGTAGTGCTAGTGGGAATAAACTTGGTGATCAAATTGCAAACCTCTGTTATCCTCATTTTATAAAATTTGTACTAAATAATTTACTACTACAGGTGATTTGCATATTATCGTAAATATTATAAAGCTCTTCTTTCAGCTGGTTACATTGAATTCAATTGAAGATCAAGTTCGCCCGATTTCTCGCCGCAACAGCCATAAAACGATAAAGCATTTGTGACTGTACTTATTTTCATTCCTTTAGCTGCTGGTTCTTAACCAGTGAAGTATCATGTATTTGGGTAAAATTTTTGATTAATTATTTTTCAAGAACTAAAGAACGCAATATTTTTTTACCAGTTTAACTATAATCTGTGATTTCTATTCTTGTACGGATTATTATTTGGCGGTCTACTGAAGAATCATCCTGTATACGAGTTATCTATCAAACTGCAAGAGAAAGTTGGACACATATGAGAAAATTTTTATAATTGATTTATCAGAAAGATTTATTCTTTACGAAAGCCCCCTCATCAATACCTATAGTTATTCAGAACTGTTATGAGATCTCAAATATGAAATCATGGCCACCTACTTTTTTTCTATTTTTCTCGTATCAAAGTCTGTATCGTAGAACTTTAAATGCGTAGAGCTGGACGTTTCTTCAGGTGTGATGTAAATATACTCTTCGATTGCTTTTCGCTCGTATACCAACTAGAAATTATGATCAATAGCATTCATACCATAAAAATTGTGTCCTAGACAACAATGATTTCATATTTAAGATCTCAGGATAAATTTTAATAACTTTTCCAAATAATATTCTCGCGTATTTTTAAAAATAATGGTACTTTACTCTTATGAGGATTTCAAATATTTTGATTTGCTTGATATATGACAAGAGATATGCGAATTTTAATATGTGCGCTTTGAGTTTGGGAAGAAATAGAGGCTTTCATAAAGAATAAAATTTTCTGAGAAATCAATAGTAGAAAAAAATGCGTCCAACTTTCTGCCAGTTGTTACTTTACTTGGTTTTTCTTGGAGATTTAAATAATAACACTCGTCAACAATACTTCGGTAACACCGATGAAAATATGTGATTTCTATAAACTTGTGAATGAGCCTAAACATTTTTACGTTCTATTTTCATGTTTTTGACACTATAGTTCCATTTTGCTTACTTTGTCTTAAATAAATGGAACTTTCTATCCCTGAAATATCAAAGATTTAATGGCTTGATGAAATCTGATTTGGAATAATTAAAAAGGATGATCAATTGTTGGTGATCAGGTAAAATGAAGACATTACACTAAAGAGAAGATAAAAATTAAATACGAACCTTTTGTCTACTTTAGAACCACAAATAGTACAATATTTGATCTGCCAAAGCAATATTAATATTCAAGATAAACTTTATTAAACTGATACTTGGTCCTTTCGTACTAAAATATCATAATTTTCTAATGTTTTTCTATTTTGATTCTTCTTGGAAAAGACGAGAAAAAGAATTTCCATCTACTTTTTTAATTGGCTCGTTCGTGAGGAACATTTAGAAACAACATGTATAACTGTAACCAAAAGTAACATCATAGAAAGAAAGATACCGTTATGAATTAACTAGTGCCGTTAACATCTTGACTGTAACTAAAGACGACGTCTTTAAAACCAAGACGCTAATGGTGATAGTTTGTTATAATGTCTTTTTCCTTTTGCCGTAAAAAGAATATTTTTAATTATTTATTTATGTAAATGTTAATAATTTTGGACATCAAAGACTACGATGACAAATTGTTTTTAGAAGATCCATCATATAAAACCTGTACGGGCCCAACGATTTACCTGAAAAGACAATAAAAGCTAAAATTAAAGCAAGTACCATGCGTTTCGAATAGGTACGTACTTTATATTCAAAGGACAACGTTATAGGCAAGTTGAATGTGCGCCATTATCGCCAATCTGTTGATGGAAGACTTGGAAGTGACAAATAATCGAAGCAGCAAGCCACATTCTATTCCAATTCTAAACTTAGTTTACTTAGAAACAATTACTAATTGTATGTATTGGTCATTTTTATTAAAATCACATAATTTGGAATTTTTTTAATACTGCAATTATGGGATCATTAAAAGAATATTTTAAATGTAAGAAATTTATTCTAAACTACATATAAAAATAATAATAATAATTAAAATTTACTAAAATGGTTCCGAAATATGTTAACTCTGTATTTCAGATCGTTGCCATCGCAGAACTTCTTCACCATTTCGAAGTTAGTGAACATGCACGAATTCTTAGCGAATGCATTTTTTTCTTGCTTGAAATGTTTGCAGGTGCCTTTGATTGTTAGCGTTTCAACATCGTTGCCAAAATTATCAATGCTAATCTTGAATAAGAATTCCTTCGGCGATCTATCTATGCCTATATAAAACACACACCATCGCATCAGACCGGTCTCATGATTCACGTGCCAGACACACTTAAAAACTTCATTATCCGATTGAAGGATAGTATGAGACGAGTTCACGTTTAACTCTTCAGATTTGACAAAATCGACGCATGAAACGGTGTCCTCGTTCGCGACGAACACCCTATCGGGGTGTTGCAACTTGCAGTGAGTGATGAAGCTTCTCACGGCACCTTGCCAGCTGCAGTATTTTGAGGCTTTCAACAGACAAGAAATTGGATTGTAAAGGCAGTTAGTTTCGTGGTCCAGTATATGCGATCCTAGGTCTATGAAGCGGCAACCCTCGTTTCGGTTTTTGCAAGGAAAGGCTAGTCTTAACTGCATATGTTCTAGGGCCAAATTGCGAGCTTTGCTCCTAGGTGTCCTGCAGATGGGACAAGATGTTAGACGGGCATAACACTTATTACATATACTATGACCGGTTTCGCATTGTCGAATTGGTGGATGCATGTAATCCGTACACACGGGACATTCGAATTCTTCCAACAACGATGGATTGTAGAAGGACATTTTGCCTGCAACATCAAAAAAACATCAATTTATGGAAAAATGACAATTTCAGAAAATGAAGAAATATGTTTATTTGTTTAAGAAAAATATTTATGTTCTAATAAATGTCTGTACCAATTAGTGAAGATTGCAGACTAAATAAACGACATGAAATATTTAAATATCTTTAAAAACTGGTAATTACTATGAAATTTAATTTTTTGTTCTAAAATCTGAATATGTTTTGTGAGCTGTTGCCATATTTCTAGCTTCTCAGAAAATGTCTGTTATTTTAATTGAAATTCAAGTTATATTTATTCACATATGGTAAGAACTCCATTAATTACATTTTAAGGTTGAAAATCGGTACTAGGATTTAGTATCTGTTTTGTCAGTTCTCGAGACACTAGAGTAAGTCGCGCCTTTGGTCTGGCTTAATATTGTAGTGGTTGCTTTTGCTTTCATTCACTAGTTATAGTTGTAAAACTCGGAAGTTGCACTTTGCTGATGAGACTCAAAAGCTGTCTATGATATGTATTGCATCTAATGATTTTTTTGCATGTATTTAACGATTCGCTCCTGAAGTCGATTAATTTAATAAAAAAGAATTAAAAAAAGGTAAACGGTCAAATAAAAACGTAAGATACTAATAATACTCGTAAGATCGCAAATAATGAAAAAGAAAAGTAACAGTTGATTAATTAAATACTAAGAGCCATTATGTAATCATAACTTAATTATACTCGATTATCTTTTATCTATCAAACTAAAACGTCAAAACAATATACCAAACAACTTATTTAGTTTACAGGTCATTATATCAGATAACCTCAGCTGGAATTAATTTTGCTATTAATACAATTCGGAATTTCCCAAGTAGTACTCAAACTTGCTAAAGTTTCTATGTTGCACATAATAATAAAACAAGTTGTTTAACATCTGCAATATCTAACGAAGGTAATTAATGCGGAGGAATGTTGTTTTACAAAAAAGTGAGAATATATTTTTGTTGACATTTTAAATTGTTTATAAATGGTCTATTGTTTCCTATATATTCTGTGTGACGACAATTTTTTTAAGTTAATACTCCAAAATAAAATTACGAAACGTAAAGTGGTCCTTTAACTCCTTTGGTAAAAAGAGCTTGGCTTGTCTGTCAACCATCTGAACTGATATGATTTTGGTACTCCTATAATAAGAATGTCATGTTGACAGTTAAAAATAATATAAAAACTTTCAGCTTTCTTAAATTAAAATCGTTGGGTCGTGCAAAAAATAGTGTACGCACCTCGGAAGTGAATGTACTTCACTTCCTTGATGAATGATCTACTATTTTGGAATTAAATAGATTAGACAGTCGATCAATTAATTCTATATTGTGAAATGACTCTGTTGCATTTGAGAATGAAAATTGCATTCGAAAGGGCAAAAGCATTTCGCAATCAAGTATGTATCAAACAATATTTCTTTCTAAAACTCTGGCCAGACATTAGTAAAAAAGCGAAAAGTTTCATGTTATTCATCAGTTTATCCATGCATTTGTATTAGCATCATATGTAGTATGTTCTAATTACAATTTTGTGACGTTTGGTTGCGAATTTGTGAGATTTATCCGTGAATTAGAGGTGAAATAGTGTAAATTTAAAAATAATTTCCGAAAGCGATGACGATGATTTGCCTTTTGAAATAGTAGAAGTAGCATGGAACGCAGTTTCTAGTGTTATTGTAGCCTTATATGGATTAACCAAAAATTGCAAGATGCGAAATACTTTTACGTTCTAGATGTAATGGTATATTATGCAACAACGAGTTTAAACAGGGAATTAACATTAATAAAACTAACCCGGTTTTTTTTTAGAAAACTGACAAGAAAAGCTTATATTTACATTACATTTACTTTTCTTGACAGTTTTTGAAAAAAAAATTTTTGTATTGTACAAAGATATATTATTTCAGTAAATTGCGCGCGATCTGGCAAAAACTCTTATCTGACATTGGGTAAAATTTTTAGGAGGCACAAAGTTAGAACTTTAGACACATGTAAAAGTAATATTATAATTAAAATTTTTTAGTTTGTAACGCTGTAATTGTTTAAATTATTCTTGATTAACTGTTCTATAAAACATGATAACAAATTCATTTTTAAAACAAAGTCAGTCAAGTGGTTTTGCCGTAAGGGCATTTTGGAAAATCACGAGAAAAGATATTAAATTATTTACGCAGCTACAATTGTCAAAATATTTGAACAAGAGCTGGTTGATATTTAATTAAAAACAAAAAAAATGTGGGCATGGCCAACTAAGAATATACTACCCCCCAAGAAAAAATAAAAAAGCGGTTTACTGCATTAATTGTACGAAATAAACACAACAAACTATATATTTTTGAAAACAGAAAAAAATATCTATTTAATTAATTAAATTATTCGTCAATAATTAAAAACTTAATTGCATTTTTAATATTCTACACCTTACATGGATTTTATTTTGAAAGATAAAGAAAAAATTGTAGGGTATTGTACGTATTATCTTTTAAAGGTCTCACAAAAAACAAAAGTGCATCAAAAAGTGGAGAAAAATATACAATTTTTGTTTTTTTTTTAATGGAACGTTTACTAAAATGAAAGACATTTTTTTCCTGGTTTCAAATATATACGTTTAATATTTTGACATTTGGATGAGAGGTTTGTGAGATACTTGATTTTAAAATATAAATAATCTAATGTTTAAAAAATAAAGACCTGGAAGAATGTTGTTATTGTTCATTTATTTTGAATCGTTTCAAATATTCTAATTTTTATTTTTTAACTGAAACAGTGACTTAAAAAGTTTTTTAAGCATTCTTTTAACATCAACATATTACACAGGGAGACTGTTAAGTAGCCCGACAAAATGAAACTACTAAAAGAAACGATGTCCGAGAGTATGGGAAAAATGTTAAAAAAGTTTTTCTACTATAGTTTTCGAGAAATAATTAATCAAAAATTAGCCCCAAAATGATGATGCACCTCTGGTTAAAAAGTAGAGGAGCAGATGAACGAAATAAATACAGTCATAAAAGTTTCATGGTAGGCACGGCGGCGTGACATCGATCGTGATATATTTTAATAAACAAAAAAAGAAAATAACAATGAGATCTGTTGTAACAAACGAAAAAGGCAAAAAGAAAAGATTTACAATAAATAATCAAAATTATGGCGTAATCATTATTAAGAACTTTGTCACCGCCATCTTCTATGATAAATTAAAAAAAGAAAAACCGTTATTAGCATGCTCTAAAAGTTAAACCATGGAAGCTGTGCTTTTAAGTTTTCTAGAAAATTTTCTTAACTAAGGATATACGAATTTTATATAGTTGAAAAGAGAAAAGAGAATTTTATATCACATTTAAAGCTTAAACAATTCCTAATTTATTATATTTTCCAAGCAATATTAAAACACAACGCATCAGTTAAAAAGTCAAAAGACAGTAAAAACTTACAACAACTATGAAAACAAAAAGCATAGAATTGAAAACACTAACTGGTGAATGGTTGAAACTACTCTGAGCGAAATGATAAATAATAACTTCTCACCTAAAAATTCTGAACGAACTGTCCCACAAGAACAACTGCTTTTGTCGAAGTTACTGGATGAAGTAAAATTTCCTTTAAAGCCACACCACCTTTTATAGTTAAAATTTGAGGGGTGATTATTCCTCTGAAATAATTATCCCTCAAGTTTTAAGAGAAAAGGTCTAAATTAATTTCGGAGAAAGATTGTATTGGTAAGATAAAGGATTCTAGGCATTAGTAATTAAGGATTACGGACATTATATGTACACTTCTAAGAGGAATTTATTTGCATTTTATATTTAAACGATAAATGAACTAAAGCGGATTAAGCAAGCCAAAGTATCATAAATGAGTATAAATTAGTTTGATGGGGGGTGAAAGTGAGTAACCTTCGTACCATTTTCGATGGTATTGTGCAGGTATCTCCGTTAATAATACAATTAGAATAAAACCGAGCAATATTGGGTCAATTTTTTATACTATTTAGATTAGTTAAATAAAAAACTTACTGTTTTCGTGGTGTAGTTGTAAAACGAAATATGCATTAAACCTTCAAATGCTAATAACTTTTTTATTCTTAAAGATATCAAAAAATTATAAGAACATTTTTATTCGATTTTTAACGTGGATCATGGTTTCCTAATTGAATCACATAAAAAGCGGAAGTACGCACCCAACCATTGTTTTTTTTTTATGAAAACCATAGTTAGCTTTGGCATTATTAAAAGGAGTATTTTGGTTTTTCAAAAATTAATCAATGGTGTTAGCTTGTAAACTAAAGTCATTATAGGCAATAAATAAATAAATAAACCCGCTTATTAGAAAATGTATTATTAAATGAAAAATGTGTCTGCCTTTTTTTGTAATTTCACATAGGTAAACAAATAAAATGCGGAGTTAGATTTTCCACTTTCCCTCATTTTGGTAGGTAGTTTCACACGTCCTTTTAGTTTAGTTTATTAATTGCTTTAAAAGACAATGAACATGTATGGAGGGTGTCAGATGCATATACTATTGACTAGAAACTAACAATAAGACTAATAATAACATTATTGTCACAAAGAAAAAAAAATTCGTCTAGATTGTACAAAGATTGATCGATTAAGTAGGATTTGAAAGCCGATTTAAATCTGAAAAATGAAGTATGATTTTTTATATCTTCAGGCAATTTGTTGAAAATTTTCAAACCTGTGAAGGTCACAGAATTCTTGGTAATATCTGTACGGGGTGTTGACAAATAGAAGTTTATATTGTGCCTGGTATTGTGATTATGTATTGAATTACATTTTATAAATTTTGATTTGTTTTGATAAATATATTAGCAAATTTCTAGAATATAAACAGAAGTAAACGTTAAAATTTTTAACTCTTTAAAAATATTCCCACAAGATGCTAGAAACGGGACACCGGCTATTATTCAAACTATTCTTTTCTATGCTAGAAATATTCGATTTGATGCTGTATAAATACCCCAAGGAGTGATTCCATAGAATATCCTAGAGTAAAATTGGAAGTAGTAAACAATTAACAGTTGCTCTCTCGTAAGAATATTTTGCAATAATCTAACCTGAAAGCAAACGAGTTCAGACGTGAATGTAATTTGGAGCAGTGGATACCCCAATGCAAGGTTTCAGTACTACTATTGGACAAATCAGACCTATAATTTTTATTTAATTCACCATATTCTGAGTGCAAGATTTCGACAAACTGTTTTCGGTCGTATAAGTAAAAGTAGAACTAGTCGGCAACTATTTCCCGTATTACGACATTATTTAATTTTTCAACTAGTGTATGGTGATTAACACAATCAAAGGCTCGGCTAAGGTCACAAAAGATGTCATTTGGACATTCTCTTTTATTTAGGTGGTCAATAATTTTATTATAAAAGGAATTAATTGCGGTAAGTGTAGATCTTTTGGAACGGAAACCGTGTTGACTATCGTTAAGAATATCGTCTTTACTTACAAATGTCATAAGCCGGTCAAGTATTATATATTCGAACATTTTAGAGAAAGCTGATGTTAATGCTATAGGGCGGTAGTTTTCTGGTAATTGAGTTTATTTTTCTTATAGATGGGACAAATTTTAGAGATCTTTATATATGATGGAAAAACACCCTCTGAAAAAGAGGTATTAATAATTTCCGTTGGTGGTTCAGCTATCAGGTCACTTACTTTCCCCAGTAGAAATATCGGAATATCGTCATAACCAGCGGAATACTTATTTTTCAGTCGAGATAAAAATCGTAAAACCTCAGTAACTAACATAGGAAGAAGGGCCATGCTGTTGACATCCGGTACAGTTTTATTAGATGTAGGTATATTTTGTAATATGTTCTTGGAGGCTTCAATAAAGAAGTTATTGAATTCCTCCGCTATTTTTTGAGGATCGGATATCAATTTATTGTTAACATTTAAAGCAATGCATTTCGACTGACGTTGGGCTTTAGACAGTTCATTTATTATACTCCAAGTTGCTTACTGGGATTCGAAGCATTTACTAAGATATTTTGATAATATTGTTTTTTAGTTTTATTAATTAAAGCAAAATGTTTACGTTTCGCAATACGATACCTAGGATTAGGTTCGGGATTCAATTTCATATCATGATACAATTGTTTCAGCCAACCACTTATTTAGCATTTACACAAGTAATGAAACACAACGATGTTAATTTCACGGAATAACAATATCTACAGTAGGGAAATAAATTTTCTTTGTAAATTATAAACAAACATGTTAATTGTATTCATTCACAATTCACAATCAATTTCTAAATTAGGCTTATTTTTATAACTTAATTTGTTTTCGTTATTAATGAGAGTCGTATTCATAGATACCATTAAATGTATTTCTTAGCTTTTAAAAAAATTAGGAGTATGGTTTATTGAAATTATTTTCATAAATAATCAATATAAGTAGCAAAAAGATTTCCCAATTTTCTTAAAAATACAAAATTTCGGCATTCTTTTGTTTTATATAAATCATGGCCCACTAAATTTAACATAAATAAATTTCTTGCCTATAATGTCATTATTTTAAAAGGTAATACCAATAAACTATAAATTTTTGAAAATACTCTTTTAAATGATGATAAAGCCAATATAACTTCCATTAAAAAAAAAAAACAAATATTTGGTTCGTTTTTCGACTGTGTCAATTTTTGATTGAACCTTTCAAATCAGCATAAAAAGTTGCGTGATCAGTTATTTTCTATTTCCATTATTAATAGAGGTATCTATAGAATACATTTGAAAGTAGGACACCTGTACACAAATATCTTATATCATTAACTGATCATAGCTTTTACAAAAAAAAGAATAATAGTTATTGTCAAGCTTAGTGCTTGTCTAGTTTATCTGAGCTTAAAAAAAATCAATTGCGGGATGATATCCAAATTGTTGTGTATTTCTTGAGGAATATTGTGTCATCGTTTTTATCATTTTTTGTAATATTTTTGATTTTATTTAAATTAATTCTATTAGTAATTTATAGCAACAATTTAAAAACTACTGCTATACTAGGTTATGGTATCTCAAATGTTGTATCCTCAGTTACCATTCTTGATATCGAAACTCCCGTTTTCCAACTCGACAAGGAGCGAAACTTACATTTTACTAAGGGTAGGTTTAATAACTTTCAATTAACTTTATTTTCCGATTATTCCCATAGTAACAATTGGGCATTTCTTACAGAAATGACCATAGTCCTAAAATTCATATTTCGCGGTTTATATTGACATTTGTAATTTGGAGGCCACCCGTTTGATTGGTAAGCACAGTTTCTACAAAAAGAACTAAACTATGAATTTACAACCACCAAAAAATTAGATAGTTCTACAAAAACAACCATAGTCCGCTCGAATTCCGACAAAAAAAGCCATTGTCCAGGACAATGGCTGGTTCTGTTCGAATTTTGATTTGCGCGTAACAGTGCTCTTCGCGCCGTTGCTGTTAGTTGGTTGGTTGGTCAGATTTTGAACGTTAGTATAGTTTGAGTGATCAACATAGCGAGTTTAGATAATATTTGTGGCGAAAATAATTTAACAAATTGGGCTAAAAAGAAGAAAAAATGTGTGAAGAAAGAAATGATCATAAAGCAGAAGAAAGTTGATGGTGCACATATAAATCTTCTGGGAAAAGAAGTTCCTGCTAGAGTTACTGGTCCAGATTGCAAATAAGTTAAAAGAGAATTCAAGTATTCAAGTAGTTACATATTTACCTTATTATTTTAGATGTTCCCGTTTCAAATGCTTTGAAAATATTGAGGAGAATATTCGCCAAACTTTGTTAAATCTGTTTAATAACATGTCATC
The DNA here is from genome assembly GCA_039766575.1 of Serrognathus titanus. Lineage (NCBI taxonomy): Eukaryota > Metazoa > Arthropoda > Insecta > Coleoptera > Lucanidae > Serrognathus > Serrognathus titanus. The sequence goes on along the minus strand of CM077914.1, from coordinate 42,836,953 downwards.
AAAAGATGAGCAAGATGCCTATTTGGCTGGCTTAATTTGCATAAGTGCTCCGCATCGGCGTAGACCTAGAGAGATAGATGAAACAAGCGGTAGTGAACTAAATGTGGAAACTGATAGGGTGGATAAAATGAAACCATTCAGTAATAGTGCAGTGTATTCTTACAAGATCAGAGTATGAGCCAATGAATATACAGTGTGTTTCAAGGCATTTCTAAGCATCTTTGGTATTACGACAGCAGACCACGGAGGCTACAAAATCATCTTTTAGTGCAAGGCAAACCGTCCCTCGATAAAAGAGGAAAACATACTAATAGGCCCAAGAAAACATCAGAACCTATTGTGAATTTGATAATAACCCATATTCAGTCGTTTAAAGCTCGACAGTCACATTATTCACGACGAAAGAATCCCAATCGTTTATACCTACCAAAAGGCCTTTCTGTCAAAGCAATGTATAAGATGTTTTTAGATAAATACCATATTACCTAACGTATCTTATAAAGCATGCGGGACAGTTTTCACAACATCGTTTAATATTAAGTTCGGACTATTTAGATCTGATACATGCACTATTTGTGATAGACTAATATCAAAGCTAAATTTAAGTACTGACTTAGAAGAACGTCATAGTATTGAGACAGAACGACAGAACATCATAGTATTGAGACAGAATGAGTAAGGCAGACAAATTTTATGATAGAAAAAGACAACAAAGCAAGGCCTTATTATGTGTATATCTTTCGATTACATGCAAAATTTGCCATTGCCCCATATTCCAATTAGTGATTTTTTTGGCAAGCTAACTGTGGTACTACATTTTTGGAGTGCATGATTTGGCAACTAATGATGCAACTACGTTTGCATATGATGAAACCGTGAAATTAATTAATTTAATGAGATAACCAAAGAAGATTTAGTGTTGTTCAGTGATGGATGCCCAGGACAGAACAAAAATTACTTAATGGTTAGATTCCTTTACGCATTAGTTCACATTTTCAAAATCTTCAATATTATTACATATTACTTTCCTACTTGCGGACATTCCCGATTGCCGAACAATCAAGACTTTAGCTTGATTGAAAAGAAAAAAAGAAAAAATATAGCAGAAATACAGTCTGATAGGGATAGGTTAATACTAGCAGCAAGGGAAAAGCCTTTTCCTTTTAAGTTAGTTAAAATAGATCAAGACAATTTCTTTAATATGGCAGAAGCTCTAAAGTCATTTTTTATGCCAAATCCAAAGCCGCGTATGAAAATAAAAGCTGTAACGGCTGATGTAGAATACATTCAAACTAAGCAGTCTTACACAGGCTTCTGGGACACTATACATCTGCGAAACAGAAAAAAAATTCCTACTGAACTGACATTTAATTCTGTGCATCAAATCAAACCCCAAAAGCTAGCTTTTCTGAGAAATCTGGCCAAATGTCTAAAAACTCCTGAGAACATCCATTCACTATTATCTCAACCTTCAATCAAACGTTGCACAGACATGCAGTAGTTTTGATCCTGAAGTGGAACTAGACAACGACGACAACAACAGTGGTGCAGAAGATTAGACTGCACATTATGATGTTAATACAGTTCACCATTGTCCCATTATTTATGTTATTTAAATAAACGTTTCTTTTGAAACTTCTATCCTCACTGTCGATTAATTTTATTCTATGAAAATTTCTGCAAAAAGAGCCAAGGTCCACAATAAAAAAGCTTTTTTACTTTTTCGAAAAAAATAATCAATATTACATATTACATATGAATAATTAAATTAAAGCAAGCGTTACAATGTTAGAATGTTTTTTTTTAATTTCCCAAAAAAGTAAAAATTGGACTATGGTTGTTTTTGTAAAAAGCGCCTCAATTGTACAAATAATAGTTACTAGGGGAACAAATCGAAGGTTAAAGTTACTAGAAAGTGAAAAGTGAAAGTCTAATTATCCAAATTTAAAGCAATTTAACTTTCATTTCTAAATATTTATGTTTTCGGTATTTTTACAAGTACAACTTGTGTTAACCATAAGAATTAATAAAATTTATAAAGAGTTGTATTTGCTTCAGCCATATAATATTTATCTTTAATGTGCTATATTTGTTGAGAAACAAACAAGCAACTTTATTTTAATAAAAGATAATATTCTTCGAAATCAGGTTTGGGATTTCCGTTGTCGCTTAGCATTGATGACCAATAATTTCTGCAAAACTTGTGCAATGTTATTTTACTGCTCACTATAAATAAGAGTCTGAATTGTGACTACGTCAGATGCAAGGTTACGTCCGCTCAAGTTCAGTCGCGGTTAAATAGCAAACCTAATTTAGTAGTTATCCAGTGTTTAGTTTCAACGATGGAGAAATACGTTATTTTGTTGGTGTTGTTTTTCGCTGTATGTGGATTAGTGATGGCCGATAGGTATATCCCAATGCCCGATTACGAGACCTGCCTGGATGAATGCAAGAAGAGGTGCACCAACTACAACGAATTTAACGGAAGATATACTTGTGATAAACAAGGTGGATTATTTACAAGGATATACACTTGTATTTGTTATTAACGAAGATTGGCTTGAACTTTAATGATGCTGCTCGCAGTTCAGTTTTTTTGTGCGTAATTTCTCTTCATTGTTAGAAAGGTGTTGCCTTTCTTGTGTTGAATTAATAATTGAAATGTGCTTGGTGCGCCATCTTTAAGCTATAATCGTGTATTAGGCATTTTTAAATACCATCTTTCATATCTGTAAGCTGTTTTTGAAATAAAATGAATTGCTTTTTCTAAAATGGGCTTTTTATTGCAGTATTATTCTATTAAATTGATGCTTTTTTAGAATTAATTAAAAAATTCATTAAAAAGAGTGCTTTATGTAAATGAAGAATTAAAAAGAATATTTTTAAAAAGTATGATTTAAAAAAATTGTTTATGAAAAGTTTGAATTTAAAAAGAACATTTTATAAAAAAAAAACTATAATTGCAAAACATAATATTTCATAAAAGGAATGAAAAAGGCTTGTTTTATTTAACACGTTTGATGTCTATTTTAAAAGTAGATGGTCATGGAAATTAATAGACCTTAGATTCTGCTTTTTTGATGAATATAACGGATATAACTTTTCAACTCATAATGAGCTAACAGTGTTGTAAACAGAAACAGAATATTTTTATTTGATGTAGATAAATTTTTATTTAACACGAAGTCAACGTGTTGCGAAAAGTCGGCATTTAAATTTATTTTATAAGCTATTGCAACAAAAATAATAACGAATTTTTTATACAATTTCAAAAGATAAGAAATTTTTTCAGATTAAATAAGTGTAAGAATAACCTGTAGTATCAAAAAACAGTATTTTATAAAAACTATGACCGAAAATATTCCATTTTGGAATCTTTTCTAGTGTGGTAATCGGGTGCCTTCTTCCATAGCTCATTTAGAGAACCTTTTCACACGAAGATCCTACCTATTGAGCACTATAACCTAAAATTATTTTGTCACATACAGAGTGTTCCGTAAAATATAAGCAGCATGCGACAGAATTTTTTAAACGGAATACCTGTGTATTTTCTTATAGAAGACATAACACTTGATCCTCCAAAGGCAGCACATAAAATATTTATATTTACTTAACCAGCTTTGAGTAAATTAATATTTTGTTGAAAACGATCTGATTTTCTACTTCTTTTTAAGTATACACTATAAACGTATTTTTTTGTTCAAATGAAAATCCGTAGTGTTATAGATTAAAATATAAACGAATAACATAGATACAAATTTATTTGTTTTTTCAAATTTTCAAGCCCATGCAATTGTCAGATTTTCAAATTGCCGTAATTCAATTTTTAAACATAACGCCCTCAACCTCTATTCACGAAAAGACAGTTTCATGTTCCTCTTCACTTATGTTATATGTTTTCTGTTCCTAGTCCTTAGAGTTTTCTTAATTTTTTTACATTTTTACTCTAAAAAAAATTGTATAATAAATTATTTTAACGGACTAAAATAATTTATTATACAATTTTCATCGAACAAGAATCTACTTTAATCTAAAATCAATATTTAAAAGTTATTTAGTTTATTTATTTTTTTAACACAGCGCCCTCTATTTCAGAAAATAGATGAATTATATTAACGTTTACATTTGATTGCAGACTTTTCTTACATTATATTATCATATTTTTTAAATAAAATAGTGTTTTACTTTTTTATAATGAATAGGTAGTGTTTTTAGTATTAATTCGAGGTACTTCGTAAGCTTTAATTATCAGTTATTGAATAAAACGTGAATACTGTAACAAAAGAGATTCACCGATTTTCGCTTATTAGTTATTAATTTATTTTTTGTATAATTTTTTCCATTACAAGAATTTTTACATTAAGGTAATTAATTTCCTTTTTTTCAGTGTTTAGATTTTATAATTAAGACAACTGAAGCTTAGAAACTACAACGAATCAATATTAAAATATTGTTAATTATAACAAAGTAAAAAAAAAAACATATTCTTACAGTGTAAGAAAAGTCTAATTATATATAAACATCAATATTATTCATCTATTCGTGAAAATAAATTGGGGGCGTTGCATTTAGAAAAAATTTAAACGATAGTTTGAAAATCAGCATAAGTTTGGATATTTGGAAAAGCAAATAAAATTAAAAGTAGTTATACAGTGTGTTCCAGATTGAGTTGGCTACCATGGGTAACTTTCTTATTAGTGAAGGTAGAGATTTGGTTAAATGGGGCAATATTTTGCAGTTTTATGTGCTGATTCAGATTCCGTTGAGAAAATTTGAAAATTCCGAATAGTTCAGATATTATCGCAGAAAAACTGAAAATCGCTATTTTCTTTAATGTCCAATAACTTCGCAAATATAAAAAAAATATGAAAAAATGTTTCATATAAAAGTTACTATGTTTGACAAAATACAGCTGAAAATTAAGTCAAAATAAAATTCAATATGGCGGCTGTCAACATATTGATAGCAACTTTCTTATTTTAAATGGACGCCATATTGGATTTTTGTACGATTAAATAGCATTTTTTCTCGTTTCAACCATGTATCACAACCCATATTGCATTTTACATAGTTATCTAATAATTTTCTTTATCTTTTCAACCATCTTCCTTCTATGTCAAAGGTTTTAGCTTTAAGAAAATTGTTTTTTAGTTTTAAATCAAATAGCCACGAATTATCAGAAAACAATAAAACAACAGACTGCAATCACCTGTCATTAAATTAAATTTTCGAGTGATGTATTATTCAGTGCTGTAATAATTATTGTTTTATAAATAATTATTAAAAATGGCAAAATTTTCAACAATTGAGCAATACAATATGTTTTACACTTGTATTAAATGTTACAAGAACTCGTTGCTGCAGAAACATATAACTTTCACAGAAAGAAGACAACCAGACGTTAAGATTTTTAAAAGATTGGATGTAAATATGCAGCAATATGGAACTTTACAAAAAAAATCGAAACAATGTGGTAGATGAAGAAGATTTATTAACATTAGCTTGTGTGGCGACCAATCCGACCAACCCGGGTAATAGAAGCGCAAGTTAATGTGTCAAAATTCAAGGCATCGAGGATATTAAAGAAACACAAGTTTCATCCTTACAAAACTACAAATTGTTCAGACTTTAAGACCAAATGACTATATTCGCAAAGCTACATTTTGCAATTGGCTTATAAATAAAATAACCGAAAATGGTGACTTCATCAATCACATTTTATGAACTGACGAATCTTACTTTTGCAATACTGGGTTAGTACCACTGGGCCTTGGAAAATCCACATGTAATTGTTCCATGGCGAAATTAGGTTCGATTTGGCTTTAATGTTTTTTGTGGAATATTGGGAAACATTCCAGGAAAATTTACTGGATGATCTGCCTTTAGAACAAAATTTGCAAATATGGTACCAGCAAGGTGGTGCTCCTGCACACAACGCTGGGGATGTGATTCATTATTTGAATTAATAATTAATAATAATAATTTAATAATAGGTTAACAGCTACAAATACAGTTAACCATTGGCCACCTCGATCATCCGATTTAACACCTCTTGACTTTTATTTGTGGGGCACACTAAAAAAATAAAGTATACGGGACTAGCTTTAATTATCACAACTATGCGTGAAGCAGTGGTGCATGCATTTCTTACTATTAGTCGCAATACCCTGTTAAATGTCACCAGGAGTGTTATAAAACGATAGCGAATTTGCTTAAGGAATAATGGCCAGCATTTTGAGCATTTATTGTAACTTGCTTTTGTTTTGAATTGTTTTTTATTTTGTATGTAATAAGTAAAGGCAACCCGCTTACTTGATTTAAAATAAAAATATTAAATTTTTTAAGTAATTTTTTTTATTTAGATATGGGTTGTGATACACGGTTGAAACGAGAAAAAAAAGCTATTTAATCGTATAAAAATCCAATATGGCGTCCATTTAAAATAAGAAAGTTGCTGTCAATATAATGACAGCCGCCATCTTGAATTTTATTTGACTTAATTTTCAGCTGAATTTTGTCAAACATAGTAACTTTTATATGAAACATTTTTTCATATTTTTTATATTTGCGAAGTTATTGGACATTAAAGAAAATAGCGATTTTCAGTTTTTCTGCGATAATATCTGAACTATTCGGAATTTTCCAATTTTCTCAACGGAATCTGAATCAGCACATGAAACTGCAAAATATTGCCCATTTAACCAAATCTCTAATCACTAATAAGAAAGTTACCCATGGTAGCCTACTCAATCTGGGACACTGTATATTGGTTATTCATTATACTTTAATTTATAACACTAGCCATTTTTGTTGTTGGAAGACAAAAATACGCTTATAGAAATATTTAAAGAGAGTCAGTATGTCTTTCTATAAGAAAATACACAGGTGTTCTATTTTAAAAGATCCTGCTGCATACTGCCATTATTTTACGCAACACTCTGTATGTATCAAAATAGTTTTAGATTATAGTACTCAATAGGTACAAAGGAAAAACTTTATGACCAGCTGTACATCGGGTGTTTAATTTAAACCGTTCAACATTGCTAGCTTTTTAAAGATTAAAATTCCGTTAAATTAGCAAAGATTCTCTGATTTTCATGCTAATTGCTAGTTGTTAAAATATTCGTGCAACCGTGTTTTTTTCTGTAAATAACAATGTAGTGTTTGTGGAGATTTTCTTCCTCTTTACAATGATACCAACGTTTCTTAGATTTGTTTACAAAATAACAAAATAATTAAAAATGTCGTTTTCTTATGAGTAGGCTATATTCATATATAC